>CM060984.1:256340487-257805487 GCA_030765065.1 Deroplatys truncata
TCCCACTAACATCAAAGCTACACAGTCTAGGAGATGCTGATGCATATGAAGATTCCTCACCCCCAGAGTTATCTTTCAGATAATCACAGTAGGTGACCTCATATCTTTCTTTGGTTCCACTAACATCAAAGCTACACAGTCTAGTAGAAGCTGATGAATATGAAGATTCCTCACTCACAGTTATCTTTCAGATAATCACAGTAGGTGACCTTACATCTTTCTTTGGTCCCACTAACATCAAAGCTACACAGTCTAGGAGAAGCTGATGAATATGAAGATTCCCCACTCACAGAGTTATCTTTCAGATAATCACAGTAGGTGACCTTACATCTTTCTTTGGTCCCACTAACATCAAAGCTACACAGTCTAGGAGAAGCTGATGAATATGATGATTCCCCACTCACAGAGTTATCTTTCAGATAATCACAGTAGGTGACCTTACATCTTTCTTTGGTCCCACTAACATCAAAGCTACACAGTCTAGGAGATGCTGAAGCGTATGAAGATTCCTCACCCCCAGAGTTATCTTTCAGATAATCACAGTAGGTAACCTTACATCTTTCTTTGGTTCTACTAACATCAAAGCTACACAGTCTAGGAGATGCTGATGCATATGAAGATTCATCACCCCCAGAGTTATCTTTCAGATAATCACAGTAGGTGACCTTACATCTTTCTTTGGTTCCACTAACATCAAAGCTACACAGTCTAGGAGATGCTGATGCATATGAAGATTCCTCACCCCCAGAGTTATCTTTCAGATAATCACAGTAGTTGACCTTACATCTTTCTTTGGTACCACTAACATCAAAGCTACACAGTCTAGGAGATGCTGATGCATATGAAGATTCCTCACCCCCAGAGTTATCTTTCAGATAATCACAGTAGGTGACCTTACATCTTTCTTTGGTCCCACTAACATCAAAGCTACACAGTCTAGGAGAAGCTGATGAATATGAAGATTCCTCACTCCCAGAGTTATCTTTCAGATAATCACAGTAGGTGACTTTGCATCTTTCTTTGGTCCCACTAACATCAAAGCTACACAGTCTAGGAGATGCTGATGCATATGAAGATTCCCCACTCCCAGAGTTATCTTTCAGATAATCACAGTAGGTGACCTCATATCTTTCTTTGGTCCCACTAACATCAAAGCTACACAGTCTAGTAGAAGCTGATGAATATGAAGATTCCTCACCCCCAGAGTTATCTTTCAGATAATCACAGTAGGTGACCTCATATCTTTCTTTGGTCCCATTAACATCAAAGCTACACAGTCTAGTAAAAGCTGATGAATATGAAGGTTCCCCACTCACAGTTATCTTTCAGATAATCAAAGTAGGTGACCTCATATCTTTCTTTGGTCCCACTAACATCAAAGCTACACAGTCTAGGAGAAGCTGATGAATATGAAGATTCCCCACTCCCAGAGTTATCTTTCAGATAATCACAGTAGGTGACCTTGCATCTTTCTTTGGTCCCATTAACATCAAAGCTACACAGTCTAGGAGAAGCTGATGAATAAGAAGATTCCTCACTCTCAGATTTATCTTTCAGATAATCACAGTAGGTGACCTTACATCTTTCTTTGGTTCCATTAACATCAAAGCTACACAGTCTAAGAGAAGCTGATGAATATGAAGATTCCTCACTCCCAGAGTTATCTTTCAGATAATCACAGTAGGTGACCTTGCATCTTTCATTGGTCCCACTAACATCAAAGCTACACAGTCTAAGAGAAGCTGATGAATATGAAGATACCTCACTCCCAGAGTTATCTTTCAGATAATCACAGTAGGTGAACTCATGTCTTTCTTTGGTCCCACTAACATCAAAGCTACACAGTCTAGGAGATGCTGATGCATATGAAGGTTCCCCACTCCCAGAGTTATCTTTCAGATAATCACAGTAGGTGACGTCGCATCTTTCTTTGGTCCCACTAACATCAAAGCTACACAGTCTAGGAGAAGCTGATGAATATGAAGATTCCCCACTCCCAGAGTTATCTTTCAGATAATCACAGTAGGTGACCTTATATCTTTCTTTGGTCCCACTAACATCAAAGCTACACAGTCTAGTAGAAGCTAATGAATATGAAGATTCCTCACTCACAGTTATCTTTCAGATAATCACAGTAGGTGACCTTACATCTTTCTTTGGTTCCATTAACATCAAAGCTACACAGTCTAGTAGAAGCTGATGAACATGAAGATTCCTCATTCACAGTTATCTTTCAGATAATCACAGTAGGTGACCTTACATCTTTCTTTGGTCCTACTAACATCAAAGCTACACAGTCTAGGAGATGCTGAAGCATATGAAGATTCCTCACTCCCAGAGTTATCTTTCAGATAATCACAGTAGGTGACCTTACATCTTTCTTTGGTTCTACTAACATCAAAGCTACACAGTCTAGGAGATGCTGATGCATATGAAGATTCCTCACTCCCAGAGTTATCTTTCAGATAATCACAGTAGGTGACCTTACATCTTTCTTTGGTTCCACTAACATCAAAGCTACACAGTCTAGGAGATGCTGATGCATATGACGATTCCTCACCCCCAGAGTTATCTTTCAGATAATCACAGTAGTTGACCTTACATCTTTCTTTGGTCCCACTAACATCAAAGCTACACAGTCTAGGAGATGCTGATGCATATGAAGATTCCTCACCCCCAGAGTTATCTTTCAGATAATCACAGTAGGTGACCTCATATCTTTCTTTGGTTCCACTAACATCAAAGCTACACAGTCTAGTAGAAGCTGATGAATATGAAGATTCCTCACTCACAGTCATCTTTCAGATAATCACAGTAGGTGACCTTACATCTTTCTTTGGTCCCACTAACATCAAAGCTACACAGTCTAGGAGAAGCTGATGAATATGAAGATTCCCCACTCACAGAGTTATCTTTCAGATAATCACAGTAGGTGACCTTACATCTTTCTTTGGTCCCACTAACATCAAAGCTACACAGTCTAGGAGAAGCTGATGAATATGATGATTCCCCACTCACAGAGTTATCTTTCAGATAATCACAGTAGGTGACCTTACATCTTTCTTTGGTCCCACTAACATCAAAGCTACACAGTCTAGGAGATGCTGAAGCATATGAAGATTCCTCACCCCCAGAGTTATCTTTCAGATAATCACAGTAGGTGACCTTACATCTTTCTTTGGTTCTACTAACATCAAAGCTACACAGTCTAGGAGATGCTGATGCATATGAAGATTCATCACCCCCAGAGTTATCTTTCAGATAATCACAGTAGGTGACCTTACATCTTTCTTTGGTTCCACTAACATCAAAGCTACACAGTCTAGGAGATGCTGATGCATATGAAGATTCCTCACCCCCAGAGTTATCTTTCAGATAATCACAGTAGTTGACCTTACATCTTTCTTTGGTACCACTAACATCAAAGCTACACAGTCTAGGAGATGCTGATGCATATGAAGATTCCTCACCCCCAGAGTTATCTTTCAGATAATCACAGTAGGTGACCTCATATCTTTCTTTGGTTCCACTAACATCAAAGCTACACAGTCTAGTAGAAGCTGATGAATATGAAGATTCCTCACTCACAGTTATCTTTCAGATAATCACAGTAGGTGACCTTACATCTTTCTTTGGTCCCACTAACATCAAAGCTACACAGTCTAGGAGAAGCTGATGAATATGAAGATTCCCCACTCACAGAGTTATCTTTCAGATAATCACAGTAGGTGACCTTACATCTTTCTTTGGTCCCACTAACATCAAAGCTACACAGTCTAGTAGAAGCTGATGAATATGAAGATTCCCCACTCCCAGAGTTATCTTTCAGATAATCACAGTAGGTGACGTCGCATCTTTCTTTGGTCCCACTAACATCAAAGCTACACAGTCTAGCAGAAGCTGATGCCTATGAAGATTCCTCACTCCCAGAGTTATCTTTCAGATAATCACAGTAGGTGACCTTACATCTTTCTTTGGTCCCACTAACATCAAAGCTACACAGTCTAGTAGAAGCTGATGAATATGAAGATTCCTCACTCCCAGAGTTATCTTTCAGATAATCACAGTAGGTGACTTTGCATCTTTCTTTGGTCCCACTAACATCAAAGCTACACAGTCTAGGAGAAGCTGATGAATATGAAGATTCCTCACTCACAGTTATCTTTCAGATAATCACAGTTGGTGACTTTGCATCTTTCTTTGGTCCCACTAACATCAAAGCTACACAGTCTAGTAGAAGCTGATGAATATGAAGATTCCCCACTCCCAGAGTTATCTTTCAGATAATTACAGTAGGTGACCTTGCATCTTTCTTTGGTCCCACTAACATCAAAGTTACACAGTCTAGTAGAAGCTGATGAATATGAAGATTCCTCACCCCCAGAGTTATCTTTCAGATAATCACAGTAGGTGACCTTACATCTTTCTTTGGTCCCCCTAACATCAAAGCTACACAGTCTAGGAGAAGCTGATGAATATGAAGATTCCTCACTCACAGTTATCTTTCAGATAATCACAGTAGGTGACCTTGCATCTTTCTTTGGTCCCACTAACATCAAAGCTACACAGTCTAGTAGAAGCTGATGAATATGAAGATTCCTCACTCCCAGTTATCTTTCAGATAATCACAGTAGGTGACCTTACATCTTTCTTTGGTCCCACTAACATCAAAGCTACACAGTCTAGGAGAAGCTGATGAATATGAAGATTCCTCACTCCCAGAGTTATCTTTCAGATAATCACAGTAGGTGACTTTGCATCTTTCTTTGGTCCCACTAACATCAAAGCTACACAGTCTAGGAGATGCTGATGCATATGAAGATTCCCCACTCCCAGAGTTATCTTTCAGATAATCACAGTAGGTGACCTCATATCTTTCTTTGGTCCCACTAACATCAAAGCTACACAGTCTAGTAGAAGCTGATGAATATGAAGATTCCTCACCCCCAGAGTTATCTTTCAGATAATCACAGTAGGTGACCTCATATCTTTCTTTGGTCCCATTAACATCAAAGCTACACAGTCTAGTAAAAGCTGATGAATATGAAGGTTCCCCACTCACAGTTATCTTTCAGATAATCAAAGTAGGTGACCTCATATCTTTCTTTGGTCCCACTAACATCAAAGCTACACAGTCTAGGAGAAGCTGATGAATATGAAGATTCCCCACTCCCAGAGTTATCTTTCAGATAATCACAGTAGGTGAACTCATGTCTTTCTTTGGTCCCACTAACATCAAAGCTACACAGTCTAGGAGATGCTGATGCATATGAAGGTTCCCCACTCCCAGAGTTATCTTTCAGATAATCACAGTAGGTGACGTCGCATCTTTCTTTGGTCCCACTAACATCAAAGCTACACAGTCTAGCAGAAGCTGATGCATATGAAGATTCCTCACCCCCAGACTTATCTTTCAGATAATCACAGTAGGTGACCTTACATCTTTCTTTGGTCCCACTAACATCAAAGCTACACAGTCTAGGAGATGCTGATGAATATGAAGATTCCTCACTCACAGTTATCTTTCAGATAATCACAGTAGGTGACCTTGCACCTTTCTTTGGTCCCACTAACATCAAAGCTACACAGTCTAGTAGAAGCTGATGAATATGAAGATTCCTCACTCACAGAGTTATCTTTCAGATAATCACAGTAGGTGACCTTACATATTTCTTTGGTTCCATTAACATCAAAGCTACACAGTCTAGTAGAAGCTGATGAATATGAAGATTCCTCACTCACAGAGTTATCTTTCAGATAATCACAGTAGGTGACCTTACATATTTCTTTGGTCCCATTAACATCAAAGCTACACAGTCTAGTAGAAGCTGATGAATCTGAAGATTCCTCACTCACAGAGTTATCTTTCAGATAATCACAGTAGGTGACCTTACATCTTTCTTTGGTCCCATTAACATCAAAGCTACACAGTCTAGGAGAAGCTGATGAATATGAAGATTCCTCACTCCCAGAGTTATCTTTCAGATAATCACAGTAGGTGACCTCATATATTTCTTTGGTCCCACTAACATCAAAGCTACACAGTCTAGTAGAAGCTGATGAATATGAAGATTCCTCACTCCCAGTTATCTTTCAGATAATCACAGTAGGTGACCTTACATCTTTCTTTGGTCCCACTAACATCAAAGCTACACAGTCTAGGAGAAGCTGATGAATATGAAGATTCCTCACTCCCAGAGTTATCTTTCAGATAATCACAGTAGGTGACTTTGCATCTTTCTTTGGTCCCACTAACATCAAAGCTACACAGTCTAGGAGATGCTGATGCATATGAAGATTCCCCACTCCCAGAGTTATCTTTCAGATAATCACAGTAGGTGACCTCATATCTTTCTTTGGTCCCACTAACATCAAAGCTACACAGTCTAGTAGAAGCTGATGAATATGAAGATTCCTCACCCCCAGAGTTATCTTTCAGATAATCACAGTAGGTGACCTCATATCTTTCTTTGGTCCCATTAACATCAAAGCTACACAGTCTAGTAAAAGCTGATGAATATGAAGGTTCCCCACTCACAGTTATCTTTCAGATAATCACAGTAGGTGACCTCATATCTTTCTTTGGTCCCACTAACATCAAAGCTACACAGTCTAGGAGAAGCTGATGAATATGAAGATTCCCCACTCCCAGAGTTATCTTTCAGATAATCACAGTAGGTGAACTCATGTCTTTCTTTGGTCCCACTAACATCAAAGCTACACAGTCTAGGAGATGCTGATGCATATGAAGGTTCCCCACTCCCAGAGTTATCTTTCAGATAATCACAGTAGGTGACGTCGCATCTTTCTTTGGTCCCACTAACATCAAAGCTACACAGTCTAGCAGAAGCTGATGCATATGAAGATTCCTCACCCCCAGACTTATCTTTCAGATAATCACAGTAGGTGACCTTACATCTTTCTTTGGTCCCACTAACATCAAAGCTACACAGTCTAGGAGATGCTGATGAATATGAAGATTCCTCACTCACAGTTATCTTTCAGATAATCACAGTAGGTGACCTTGCACCTTTCTTTGGTCCCACTAACATCAAAGCTACACAGTCTAGTAGAAGCTGATGAATATGAAGATTCCTCACTCACAGAGTTATCTTTCAGATAATCACAGTAGGTGACCTTACATATTTCTTTGGTTCCATTAACATCAAAGCTACACAGTCTAGTAGAAGCTGATGAATATGAAGATTCCTCACTCACAGAGTTATCTTTCAGATAATCACAGTAGGTGACCTTACATATTTCTTTGGTCCCATTAACATCAAAGCTACACAGTCTAGTAGAAGCTGATGAATCTGAAGATTCCTCACTCACAGAGTTATCTTTCAGATAATCACAGTAGGTGACCTTACATCTTTCTTTGGTCCCATTAACATCAAAGCTACACAGTCTAGGAGAAGCTGATGAATATGAAGATTCCTCACTCCCAGAGTTATCTTTCAGATAATCACAGTAGGTGACCTCATATATTTCTTTGGTCCCACTAACATCAAAGCTACACAGTCTAGGAGATGCTGATGAATATGAAGATTCCTCACTCCCAGAGTTATCTTTCAGATAATCACAGTAGGTGACCTTGCATCTTTCTTTGGTCCCATTAACATCAAAGCTACACAGTCTAGGAGAAGCTGATGAATAAGAAGATTCCTCACTCTCAGATTTATCTTTCAGATAATCACAGTAGGTGACCTTACATCTTTCTTTGGTTCCATTAACATCAAAGCTACACAGTCTAAGAGAAGCTGATGAATATGAAGATTCCTCACTCCCAGAGTTATCTTTCAGATAATCACAGTAGGTGACCTTGCATCTTTCATTGGTCCCACTAACATCAAAGCTACACAGTCTAAGAGAAGCTGATGAATATGAAGATACCTCACTCCCAGAGTTATCTTTCAGATAATCACAGTAGGTGACCTCATATCTTTCTTTGGTCCCACTAACATCAAAGCTACACAGTCTAGGAGAAGCTGATGAATATGAAGATTCCCCACTCCCAGAGTTATCTTTCAGATAATCACAGTAGGTGAACTCATGTCTTTCTTTGGTCCCACTAACATCAAAGCTACACAGTCTAGGAGATGCTGATGCATATGAAGGTTCCCCACTCCCAGAGTTATCTTTCAGATAATCACAGTAGGTGACGTCGCATCTTTCTTTGGTCCCACTAACATCAAAGCTACACAGTCTAGGAGATGCTGATGCATATGAAGATTCCTCACCCCCAGAGTTATCTTTCAGATAATCACAGTAGGTGACCTCATATCTTTCTTTGGTTCCACTAACATCAAAGCTACACAGTCTAGTAGAAGCTGATGAATATGAAGATTCCTCACTCACAGTTATCTTTCAGATAATCACAGTAGGTGACCTTACATCTTTCTTTGGTCCCACTAACATCAAAGCTACACAGTCTAGGAGAAGCTGATGAATATGAAGATTCCCCACTCACAGAGTTATCTTTCAGATAATCACAGTAGGTGACCTTACATCTTTCTTTGGTCCCACTAACATCAAAGCTACACAGTCTAGTAGAAGCTGATGAATATGAAGATTCCCCACTCCCAGAGTTATCTTTCAGATAATCACAGTAGGTGACGTCGCATCTTTCTTTGGTCCCACTAACATCAAAGCTACACAGTCTAGCAGAAGCTGATGCCTATGAAGATTCCTCACTCCCAGAGTTATCTTTCAGATAATCACAGTAGGTGACCTTACATCTTTCTTTGGTCCCACTAACATCAAAGCTACACAGTCTAGTAGAAGCTGATGAATATGAAGATTCCTCACTCCCAGAGTTATCTTTCAGATAATCACAGTAGGTGACCTTGCATCTTTCTTTGGTCCCATTAACATCAAAGCTACACAGTCTAGGAGAAGCTGATGAATAAGAAGATTCCTCACTCTCAGATTTATCTTTCAGATAATCACAGTAGGTGACCTTACATCTTTCTTTGGTTCCATTAACATCAAAGCTACACAGTCTAAGAGAAGCTGATGAATATGAAGATTCCTCACTCCCAGAGTTATCTTTCAGATAATCACAGTAGGTGACCTTGCATCTTTCATTGGTCCCACTAACATCAAAGCTACACAGTCTAAGGGAAGCTGATGAATATGAAGATACCTCACTCCCAGAGTTATCTTTCAGATAATCACAGTAGGTGAACTCATGTCTTTCTTTGGTCCCACTAACATCAAAGCTACACAGTCTAGGAGATGCTGATGCATATGAAGGTTCCCCACTCCCAGAGTTATCTTTCAGATAATCACAGTAGGTGACGTCGCATCTTTCTTTGGTCCCACTAACATCAAAGCTACACAGTCTAGGAGAAGCTGATGAATATGAAGATTCCCCACTCCCAGAGTTATCTTTCAGATAATCAACGTAGGTGACCTTATATCTTTCTTTGGTCCCACTAACATCAAAGCTACACAGTCTAGTAGAAGCTAATGAATATGAAGATTCCTCACTCACAGTTATCTTTCAGATAATCACAGTAGGTGACCTTACATCTTTCTTTGGTTCCATTAACATCAAAGCTACACAGTCTAGTAGAAGCTGATGAACATGAAGATTCCTCATTCACAGTTATCTTTCAGATAATCACAGTAGGTGACCTTACATCTTTCTTTGGTCCTACTAACATCAAAGCTACACAGTCTAGGAGATGCTGAAGCATATGAAGATTCCTCACCCCCAGAGTTATCTTTCAGATAATCACAGTAGGTGACCTTACATCTTTCTTTGGTTCTACTAACATCAAAGCTACACAGTCTAGGAGATGCTGATGCATATGAAGATTCCTCACTCCCAGAGTTATCTTTCAGATAATCACAGTAGGTGACCTTACATCTTTCTTTGGTTCCACTAACATCAAAGCTACACAGTCTAGGAGATGCTGATGCATATGACGATTCCTCACCCCCAGAGTTATCTTTCAGATAATCACAGTAGTTGACCTTACATCTTTCTTTGGTCCCACTAACATCAAAGCTACACAGTCTAGGAGATGCTGATGCATATGAAGATTCCTCACCCCCAGAGTTATCTTTCAGATAATCACAGTAGGTGACCTCATATCTTTCTTTGGTTCCACTAACATCAAAGCTACACAGTCTAGTAGAAGCTGATGAATATGAAGATTCCTCACTCACAGTTATCTTTTAGATAATCACAGTAGGTGACCTTACATCTTTCTTTGGTCCCACTAACATCAAAGCTACACAGTCTAGGAGAAGCTGATGAATATGAAGATTCCCCACTCACAGAGTTATCTTTCAGATAATCACAGTAGGTGACCTTACATCTTTCTTTGGTCCCACTAACATCAAAGCTACACAGTCTAGGAGAAGCTGATGAATATGATGATTCCCCACTCACAGAGTTATCTTTCAGATAATCACAGTAGGTGACCTTACATCTTTCTTTGGTCCCACTAACATCAA
Organism: Deroplatys truncata; assembly: GCA_030765065.1. NCBI lineage: Eukaryota > Metazoa > Arthropoda > Insecta > Mantodea > Mantidae > Deroplatys > Deroplatys truncata. The sequence continues at coordinate 256,350,955 of CM060984.1, forward strand.
AGCTACACAGTCTAGGAGATGCTGAAGCATATGAAGATTCCTCACCCCCAGAGTTATCTTTCAGATAATCACAGTAGGTGACCTTACATCTTTCTTTGGTTCTACTAACATCAAAGCTACACAGTCTAGGAGATGCTGATGCATATGAAGATTCATCACCCCCAGAGTTATCTTTCAGATAATCACAGTAGGTGACCTTACATCTTTCTTTGGTTCCACTAACATCAAAGCTACACAGTCTAGGAGATGCTGATGCATATGAAGATTCCTCACCCCCAGAGTTATCTTTCAGATAATCACAGTAGTTGACCTTACATCTTTCTTTGGTACCACTAACATCAAAGCTACACAGTCTAGGAGATGCTGATGCATATGAAGATTCCTCACCCCCAGAGTTATCTTTCAGATAATCACAGTAGGTGACCTCATATCTTTCTTTGGTTCCACTAACATCAAAGCTACACAGTCTAGTAGAAGCTGATGAATATGAAGATTCCTCACTCACAGTTATCTTTCAGATAATCACAGTAGGTGACCTTACATCTTTCTTTGGTCCCACTAACATCAAAGCTACACAGTCTAGGAGAAGCTGATGAATATGAAGATTCCCCACTCACAGAGTTATCTTTCAGATAATCACAGTAGGTGACCTTACATCTTTCTTTGGTCCCACTAACATCAAAGCTACACAGTCTAGTAGAACCTGATGAATATGAAGATTCCCCACTCCCAGAGTTATCTTTCAGATAATCACAGTAGGTGACGTCGCATCTTTCTTTGGTCCCACTAACATCAAAGCTACACAGTCTAGCAGAAGCTGATGCCTATGAAGATTCCTCACTCCCAGAGTTATCTTTCAGATAATCACAGTAGGTGACCTTACATCTTTCTTTGGTCCCACTAACATCAAAGCTACACAGTCTAGTAGAAGCTGATGAATATGAAGATTCCTCACTCCCAGAGTTATCTTTCAGATAATCACAGTAGGTGACTTTGCATCTTTCTTTGGTCCCACTAACATCAAAGCTACACAGTCTAGGAGAAGCTGATGAATATGAAGATTCCTCACTCACAGTTATCTTTCAGATAATCACAGTAGGTGACTTTGCATCTTTCTTTGGTCCCACTAACATCAAAGCTACACAGTCTAGTAGAAGCTGATGAATATGAAGATTCCCCACTCCCAGAGTTATCTTTCAGATAATTACAGTAGGTGACCTTGCATCTTTCTTTGGTCCCACTAACATCAAAGTTACACAGTTTAGTAGAAGCTGATGAATATGAAGATTCCTCACCCCCAGAGTTATCTTTCAGATAATCACAGTAGGTGACCTTACATCTTTCTTTGGTCCCCCTAACATCAAAGCTACACAGTCTAGGAGAAGCTGATGAATATGAAGATTCCTCACTCACAGTTATCTTTCAGATAATCACAGTAGGTGACCTTGCATCTTTCTTTGGTCCCACTAACATCAAAGCTACACAGTCTAGTAGAAGCTGATGAATATGAAGATTCCTCACTCCCAGTTATCTTTCAGATAATCACAGTAGGTGACCTTACATCTTTCTTTGGTCCCACTAACATCAAAGCTACACAGTCTAGGAGAAGCTGATGAATATGAAGATTCCTCACTCCCAGAGTTATCTTTCAGATAATCACAGTAGGTGACTTTGCATCTTTCTTTGGTCCCACTAACATCAAAGCTACACAGTCTAGGAGATGCTGATGCATATGAAGATTCCCCACTCCCAGAGTTATCTTTCAGATAATCACAGTAGGTGACCTCATATCTTTCTTTGGTCCCACTAACATCAAAGCTACACAGTCTAGTAGAAGCTGATGAATATGAAGATTCCTCACCCCCAGAGTTATCTTTCAGATAATCACAGTAGGTGACCTCATATCTTTCTTTGGTCCCATTAACATCAAAGCTACACAGTCTAGTAAAAGCTGATGAATATGAAGGTTCCCCACTCACAGTTATCTTTCAGATAATCACAGTAGGTGACCTCATATCTTTCTTTGGTCCCACTAACATCAAAGCTACACAGTCTAGGAGAAGCTGATGAATATGAAGATTCCCCACTCCCAGAGTTATCTTTCAGATAATCACAGTAGGTGAACTCATGTCTTTCTTTGGTCCCACTAACATCAAAGCTACACAGTCTAGGAGATGCTGATGCATATGAAGGTTCCCCACTCCCAGAGTTATCTTTCAGATAATCACAGTAGGTGACGTCGCATCTTTCTTTGGTCCCACTAACATCAAAGCTACACAGTCTAGCAGAAGCTGATGCATATGAAGATTCCTCACCCCCAGAGTTATCTTTCAGATAATCACAGTAGGTGACCTTTCATCTTTCTTTGGTCCCACTAACATCAAAGCTACACAGTCTAGGAGATGCTGATGAATATGAAGATTCCTCACTCACAGTTATCTTTCAGATAATCACAGTAGGTGACCTTGCACCTTTCTTTGGTCCCACTAACATCAAAGCTACACAGTCTAGTAGAAGCTGATGAATATGAAGATTCCTCACTCACAGAGTTATCTTTCAGATAATCACAGTAGGTGACCTTACATATTTCTTTGGTCCCATTAACATCAAAGCTACACAGTCTAGTAGAAGCTGATGAATATGAAGATTCCTCACTCACAGAGTTATCTTTCAGATAATCACAGTAGGTGACCTTACATATTTCTTTGGTTCCATTAACATCAAAGCTACACAGTCTAGTAGAAGCTGATGAATCTGAAGATTCCTCACTCACAGAGTTATCTTTCAGATAATCACAGTAGGTGACCTTACATCTTTCTTTGGTCCCATTAACATCAAAGCTACACAGTCTAGGAGAAGCTGATGAATATGAAGATTCCTCACTCCCAGAGTTATCTTTCAGATAATCACAGTAGGTGACCTCATATATTTCTTTGGTCCCACTAACATCAAAGCTACACAGTCTAGGAGATGCTGATGAATATGAAGATTCCTCACTCACAGTTATCTTTCAGATAATCACAGTAGGTGACCTTACATCTTTCTTTGGTCCCATTAACATCAAAGCTACACAGTCTAGGAGAAGCTGATGAATATGAAGATTCCCCACTCACAGTTATCTTTCAGATAATCACAGTAGGTGACCTCATATCTTTCTTTGGTCCCACTAACATCAAAGCTACACAGTCTAGTAGAAGCTGATGAATATGAAGATTCCTCACTCAATGTTATCTTTCAGATAATCACAGTAGGTGACCTTACATCTTTCTTTGGTCCCATTAACATCAAAGCTACACAGTCTAGTAGAAGCTGATGAATATGAAGATTCCTCACTCACAGTTATCTTTCAGATAATCACAGTAGGTGACCTTACATCTTTCTTTGGTCCCATTAACATCAAAGCTACACAGTCTAGGAGAAGCTGATGAATATGAAGATTCCCCACTCACAGTTATCTTTCAGATAATCACAGTAGGTGACCTCATATCTTTCTTTGGTCCCACTAACATCAAAGCTACACAGTCTAGGAGAAGCTGATGAATATGAAGATTCCCCACTCCCAGAGTTATCTTTCAGATAATCACAGTAGGTGAACTCATGTCTTTCTTTGGTCCCACTAACATCAAAGCTACACAGTCTAGGAGATGCTGATCCATATGAAGGTTCCCCACTCCCAGAGTTATCTTTCAGATAATCACAGTAGGTGACGTCGCATCTTTCTTTGGTCCCACTAACATCAAAGCTACACAGTCTAGCAGAATCTGATGCATATGAAGATTCCTCACCCCCAGAGTTATCTTTCAGATAATCACAGTAGGTGACCTTACATCTTTCTTTGGTCCCACTAACATCAAAGCTACACAGTCTAGGAGAAGCTGATGAATATGAAGATTCCTCACTCACAGTTATCTTTCAGATAATCACAGTAGGTGACCTCATATCTTTCTTTGGTCCCATTAACATCAAAGCTACACAGTCTAGTAGAAGCTAATGAATATGAAGATTCCTCACTCACAGTTATCTTTCAGATAATCACAGTAGGTGACCTCATATCTTTCTTTGGTCCCACTAACATCAAAGCTACACAGTCTAGTAGAAGCTGATGAATATGAAGATTCCCCACTCCCAGAGTTATCTTTCAGATAATCACAGTAGGTGACCTTACATCTTTCTTTGGTCCCATTAACATCAAAGCTACACAGTCTAGGAGAAGCTGATGAATATGAAGATTCCCCACTCCCAGAGTTATCTTTCAGATAATCACAGTAGGTGACCTTGCATCTTTCTTTGGTCCCATTAACATCAAAGCTACACAGTCTAGGAGAAGCTGATGAATAAGAAGATTCCTCACTCTCAGATTTATCTTTCAGATAATCACAGTAGGTGACCTTACATCTTTCTTTGGTTCCATTAACATCAAAGCTACACAGTCTAAGAGAAGCTGATGAATATGAAGATTCCTCACTCCCAGAGTTATCTTTCAGATAATCACAGTAGGTGACCTTGCATCTTTCATTGGTCCCACTAACATCAAAGCTACACAGTCTAAGAGAAGCTGATGAATATGAAGATACCTCACTCCCAGAGTTATCTTTCAGATAATCACAGTAGGTGACCTCATATCTTTCTTTGGTCCCACTAACATCAAAGCTACACAGTCTAGGAGAAGCTGATGAATATGAAGATTCCCCACTCCCAGAGTTATCTTTCAGATAATCACAGTAGGTGAACTCATGTCTTTCTTTGGTCCCACTAACATCAAAGCTACACAGTCTAGGAGATGCTGATGCATATGAAGGTTCCCCACTCCCAGAGTTATCTTTCAGATAATCACAGTAGGTGACGTCGCATCCTTCTTTGGTCCCACTAACATCAAAGCTACACAGTCTAGGAGAAGCTGATGAATATGAAGATTCCCCACTCCCAGAGTTATCTTTCAGATAATCACAGTAGGTGACCTTATATCTTTCTTTGGTCCCACTAACATCAAAGCTACACAGTCTAGTAGAAGCTAATGAATATGAAGATTCCTCACTCACAGTTATCTTTCAGATAATCACAGTAGGTGACCTTACATCTTTCTTTGGTTCCATTAACATCAAAGCTACACAGTCTAGTAGAAGCTGATGAACATGAAGATTCCTCATTCACAGTTATCTTTCAGATAATCACAGTAGGTGACCTTACATCTTTCTTTGGTCCTACTAACATCAAAGCTACACAGTCTAGGAGATGCTGAAGCATATGAAGATTCCTCACCCCCAGAGTTATCTTTCAGATAATCACAGTAGGTGACCTTACATCTTTCTTTGGTTCTACTAACATCAAAGCTACACAGTCTAGGAGATACTGATGCATATGAAGATTCCTCACTCCCAGAGTTATCTTTCAGATAATCACAGTAGGTGACCTTACATCTTTCTTTGGTTCCACTAACATCAAAGCTACACAGTCTAGGAGATGCTGATGCATATGAAGATTCCTCACCCCCAGAGTTATCTTTCAGATAATCACAGTAGTTGACCTTACATCTTTCTTTGGTCCCACTAACATCAAAGCTACACAGTCTAGGAGATGCTGATGCATATGAAGATTCCTCACCCCCAGAGTTATCTTTCAGATAATCACAGTAGGTGACCTCATATCTTTCTTTGGTTCCACTAACATCAAAGCTACACAGTCTAGTAGAAGCTGATGAATATGAAGATTCCTCACTCACAGTTATCTTTCAGATAATCACAGTAGGTGACCTTACATCTTTCTTTGGTCCCACTAACATCAAAGCTACACAGTCTAGGAGAAGCTGATGAATATGAAGATTCCCCACTCACAGAGTTATCTTTCAGATAATCACAGTAGGTGACCTTACATCTTTCTTTGGTCCCACTAACATCAAAGCTACACAGTCTAGGAGAAGCTGATGAATATGATGATTCCCCACTCACAGAGTTATCTTTCAGATAATCCCAGTAGGTGACCTTACATCTTTCTTTGGTCCCACTAACATCAAAGCTACACAGTTTAGTAGAAGCTGATGAATATGAAGATTCCCCACTCACAGAGTTATCTTTCAGATAATCACAGTAGGTGACCTTACATCTTTCTTTGGTCCCACTAACATCAAAGCTACACAGTCTAGTAGAAGCTGATGAATATGAAGATTCCTCACTCACAGAGTTATCTTTCAGATAATCACAGTAGGTGACCTTACATATTTCTTTGGTCCCACTAACATCAAAGCTACACAGTCTAGGAGAAGCTGATGAATATGATGATTCCCCACTCACAGAGTTATCTTTCAGATAATCACAGTAGGTGACCTTACATCTTTCTTTGGTCCCACTAACATCAAAGCTACACAGTCTAGGAGATGCTGAAGCATATGAAGATTCCTCACCCCCAGAGTTATCTTTCAGATAATCACAGTAGGTGACCTTACATCTTTCTTTGGTTCTACTAACATCAAAGCTACACAGTCTAGGAGATGCTGATGCATATGAAGATTCATCACCCCCAGAGTTATCTTTCAGATAATCACAGTAGGTGACCTTACATCTTTCTTTGGTTCCACTAACATCAAAGCTACACAGTCTAGGAGATGCTGATGCATATGAAGATTCCTCACCCCCAGAGTTATCTTTCAGATAATCACAGTAGTTGACCTTACATCTTTCTTTGGTACCACTAACATCAAAGCTACACAGTCTAGGAGATGCTGATGCATATGAAGATTCCTCACCCCCAGAGTTATCTTTCAGATAATCACAGTAGGTGACCTCATATCTTTCTTTGGTTCCACTAACATCAAAGCTACACAGTCTAGTAGAAGCTGATGAATATGAAGATTCCTCACTCACAGTTATCTTTCAGATAATCACAGTAGGTGACCTTACATCTTTCTTTGGTCCCACTAACATCAAAGCTACACAGTCTAGGAGAAGCTGATGAATATGAAGATTCCCCACTCACAGAGTTATCTTTCAGATAATCACAGTAGGTGACCTTACATCTTTCTTTGGTCCCACTAACATCAAAGCTACACAGTCTAGTAGAACCTGATGAATATGAAGATTCCCCACTCCCAGAGTTATCTTTCAGATAATCACAGTAGGTGACGTCGCATCTTTCTTTGGTCCCACTAACATCAAAGCTACACAGTCTAGCAGAAGCTGATGCCTATGAAGATTCCTCACTCCCAGAGTTATCTTTCAGATAATCACAGTAGGTGACCTTACATCTTTCTTTGGTCCCACTAACATCAAAGCTACACAGTCTAGTAGAAGCTGATGAATATGAAGATTCCTCACTCCCAGAGTTATCTTTCAGATAATCACAGTAGGTGACTTTGCATCTTTCTTTGGTCCCACTAACATCAAAGCTACACAGTCTAGGAGAAGCTGATGAATATGAAGATTCCTCACTCACAGTTATCTTTCAGATAATCACAGTAGGTGACTTTGCATCTTTCTTTGGTCCCACTAACATCAAAGCTACACAGTCTAGTAGAAGCTGATGAATATGAAGATTCCCCACTCCCAGAGTTATCTTTCAGATAATTACAGTAGGTGACCTTGCATCTTTCTTTGGTCCCACTAACATCAAAGTTACACAGTCTAGTAGAAGCTGATGAATATGAAGATTCCTCACCCCCAGAGTTATCTTTCAGATAATCACAGTAGGTGACCTTACATCTTTCTTTGGTCCCCCTAACATCAAAGCTACACAGTCTAGGAGAAGCTGATGAATATGAAGATTCCTCACTCACAGTTATCTTTCAGATAATCACAGTAGGTGACCTTGCATCTTTCTTTGGTCCCACTAACATCAAAGCTACACAGTCTAGTAGAAGCTGATGAATATGAAGATTCCTCACTCCCAGTTATCTTTCAGATAATCACAGTAGGTGACCTTACATCTTTCTTTGGTCCCACTAACATCAAAGCTACACAGTCTAGGAGAAGCTGATGAATATGAAGATTCCTCACTCCCAGAGTTATCTTTCAGATAATCACAGTAGGTGACTTTGCATCTTTCTTTGGTCCCACTAACATCAAAGCTACACAGTCTAGGAGATGCTGATGCATATGAAGATTCCCCACTCCCAGAGTTATCTTTCAGATAATCACAGTAGGTGACCTCATATCTTTCTTTGGTCCCACTAACATCAAAGCTACACAGTCTAGTAGAAGCTGATGAATATGAAGATTCCTCACCCCCAGAGTTATCTTTCAGATAATCACAGTAGGTGACCTCATATCTTTCTTTGGTCCCATTAACATCAAAGCTACACAGTCTAGTAAAAGCTGATGAATATGAAGGTTCCCCACTCACAGTTATCTTTCAGATAATCACAGTAGGTGACCTCATATCTTTCTTTGGTCCCACTAACATCAAAGCTACACAGTCTAGGAGAAGCTGATGAATATGAAGATTCCCCACTCCCAGAGTTATCTTTCAGATAATCACAGTAGGTGAACTCATGTCTTTCTTTGGTCCCACTAACATCAAAGCTACACAGTCTAGGAGATGCTGATGCATATGAAGGTTCCCCACTCCCAGAGTTATCTTTCAGATAATCACAGTAGGTGACGTCGCATCTTTCTTTGGTCCCACTAACATCAAAGCTACACAGTCTAGCAGAAGCTGATGCATATGAAGATTCCTCACCCCCAGAGTTATCTTTCAGATAATCACAGTAGGTGACCTTTCATCTTTCTTTGGTCCCACTAACATCAAAGCTACACAGTCTAGGAGATGCTGATGAATATGAAGATTCCTCACTCACAGTTATCTTTCAGATAATCACAGTAGGTGACCTTGCACCTTTCTTTGGTCCCACTAACATCAAAGCTACACAGTCTAGTAGAAGCTGATGAATATGAAGATTCCTCACTCACAGAGTTATCTTTCAGATAATCACAGTAGGTGACCTTACATATTTCTTTGGTCCCATTAACATCAAAGCTACACAGTCTAGTAGAAGCTGATGAATATGAAGATTCCTCACTCACAGAGTTATCTTTCAGATAATCACAGTAGGTGACCTTACATATTTCTTTGGTTCCATTAACATCAAAGCTACACAGTCTAGTAGAAGCTGATGAATCTGAAGATTCCTCACTCACAGAGTTATCTTTCAGATAATCACAGTAGGTGACCTTACATCTTTCTTTGGTCCCATTAACATCAAAGCTACACAGTCTAGGAGAAGCTGATGAATATGAAGATTCCTCACTCCCAGAGTTATCTTTCAGATAATCACAGTAGGTGACCTCATATATTTCTTTGGTCCCACTAACATCAAAGCTACACAGTCTAGGAGATGCTGATGAATATGAAGATTCCTCACTCACAGTTATCTTTCAGATAATCACAGTAGGTGACCTTACATCTTTCTTTGGTCCCATTAACATCAAAGCTACACAGTCTAGGAGAAGCTGATGAATATGAAGATTCCCCACTCACAGTTATCTTTCAGATAATCACAGTAGGTGACCTCATATCTTTCTTTGGTCCCACTAACATCAAAGCTACACAGTCTAGTAGAAGCTGATGAATATGAAGATTCCTCACTCAATGTTATCTTTCAGATAATCACAGTAGGTGACCTTACATCTTTCTTTGGTCCCATTAACATCAAAGCTACACAGTCTAGTAGAAGCTGATGAATATGAAGATTCCTCACTCACAGTTATCTTTCAGATAATCACAGTAGGTGACCTTACATCTTTCTTTGGTCCCATTAACATCAAAGCTACACAGTCTAGGAGAAGCTGATGAATATGAAGATTCCCCACTCACAGTTATCTTTCAGATAATCACAGTAGGTGACCTCATATCTTTCTTTGGTCCCACTAACATCAAAGCTACACAGTCTAGGAGAAGCTGATGAATATGAAGATTCCCCACTCCCAGAGTTATCTTTCAGATAATCACAGTAGGTGAACTCATGTCTTTCTTTGGTCCCACTAACATCAAAGCTACACAGTCTAGGAGATGCTGATGCATATGAAGGTTCCCCACTCCCAGAGTTATCTTTCAGATAATCACAGTAGGTGACGTCGCATCTTTCTTTGGTCCCACTAACATCAAAGCTACACAGTCTAGCAGAATCTGATGCATATGAAGATTCCTCACCCCCAGAGTTATCTTTCAGATAATCACAGTAGGTGACCTTACATCTTTCTTTGGTCCCACTAACATCAAAGCTACACAGTCTAGGAGAAGCTGATGAATATGAAGATTCCTCACCCCCAGAGTTATCTTTCAGATAATCACAGTAGGTGACCTTACATCTTTCTTTGGTCCCACTAACATCAAAGCTACACAGTCTAGGAGAAGCTGATGAATATGAAGATTCCTCACTCACAGTTATCTTTCAGATAATCACAGTAGGTGACCTCATATCTTTCTTTGGTCCCATTAACATCAAAGCTACACAGTCTAGTAGAAGCTAATGAATATGAAGATTCCTCACTCACAGTTATCTTTCAGATAATCACAGTAGGTGACCTCATATCTTTCTTTGGTCCCACTAACATCAAAGCTACACAGTCTAGTAGAAGCTGATGAATATGAAGATTCCCCACTCCCAGAGTTATCTTTCAGATAATCACAGTAGGTGACCTTACATCTTTCTTTGGTCCCATTAACATCAAAGCTACACAGTCTAGGAGAAGCTGATGAATATGAAGATTCCCCACTCCCAGAGTTATCTTTCAGATAATCACAGTAGGTGACCTTGCATCTTTCTTTGGTCCCATTAACATCAAAGCTACACAGTCTAGGAGAAGCTGATGAATAAGAAGATTCCTCACTCTCAGATTTATCTTTCAGATAATCACAGTAGGTGACCTTACATCTTTCTTTGGTTCCATTAACATCAAAGCTACACAGTCTAAGAGAAGCTGATGAATATGAAGATTCCTCACTCCCAGAGTTATCTTTCAGATAATCACAGTAGGTGACCTTGCATCTTTCATTGGTCCCACTAACATCAAAGCTACACAGTCTAAGAGAAGCTGATGAATATGAAGATACCTCACTCCCAGAGTTATCTTTCAGATAATCACAGTAGGTGACCTCATATCTTTCTTTGGTCCCACTAACATCAAAGCTACACAGTCTAGGAGAAGCTGATGAATATGAAGATTCCCCACTCCCAGAGTTATCTTTCAGATAATCACAGTAGGTGAACTCATGTCTTTCTTTGGTCCCACTAACATCAAAGCTACACAGTCTAGGAGATGCTGATGCATATGAAGGTTCCCCACTCCCAGAGTTATCTTTCAGATAATCACAGTAGGTGACGTCGCATCCTTCTTTGGTCCCACTAACATCAAAGCTACACAGTCTAGGAGAAGCTGATGAATATGAAGATTCCCCACTCCCAGAGTTATCTTTCAGATAATCACAGTAGGTGACCTTATATCTTTCTTTGGTCCCACTAACATCAAAGCTACACAGTCTAGTAGAAGCTAATGAATATGAAGATTCCTCACTCACAGTTATCTTTCAGATAATCACAGTAGGTGACCTTACATCTTTCTTTGGTTCCATTAACATCAAAGCTACACAGTCTAGTAGAAGCTGATGAACATGAAGATTCCTCATTCACAGTTATCTTTCAGATAATCACAGTAGGTGACCTTACATCTTTCTTTGGTCCCATTAACATCAAAGCTACACAGTCTAGTAGAAGCTGATGAATATGAAGATTCCCCACTCCCAGAGTTATCTTTCAGATAATCACAGTAGGTGACCTTACATCTTTCTTTGGTTCCACTAACATCAAAGCTACACAGTCTAGGAGATGCTGATGAATATGAAGATTCCCCACTCCCAGAGTTATCTTTCAGATAATCACAGTAGGTGACCTTACATCTTTCTTTGGTTCTACTAACATCAAAGCTACACAGTCTAGGAGATGCTGATGCATATGAAGATTCATCACCCCCAGAGTTATCTTTCAGATAATCACAGTAGGTGACCTTACATCTTTCTTTGGTTCCACTAACATCAAAGCTACACAGTCTAGGAGATGCTGATGCATATGAAGATTCCTCACCCCCAGAGTTATCTTTCAGATAATCACAGTAGTTGACCTTACATCTTTCTTTGGTACCACTAACATCAAAGCTACACAGTCTAGGAGATGCTGATGCATATGAAGATTCCTCACCCCCAGAGTTATCTTTCAGATAATCACAGTAGGTGACCTCATATCTTTCTTTGGTTCCACTAACATCAAAGCTACACAGTCTAGTAGAAGCTGATGAATATGAAGATTCCTCACTCACAGTTATCTTTCAGATAATCACAGTAGGTGACCTTACATCTTTCTTTGGTCCCACTAACATCAAAGCTACACAGTCTAGGAGAAGCTGATGAATATGAAGATTCCCCACTCACAGAGTTATCTTTCAGATAATCACAGTAGGTGACCTTACATCTTTCTTTGGTCCCACTAACATCAAAGCTACACAGTCTAGGAGAAGCTGATGAATATGATGATTCCCCACTCACAGAGTTATCTTTCAGATAATCCCAGTAGGTGACCTTACATCTTTCTTTGGTCCCACTAACATCAAAGCTACACAGTTTAGTAGAAGCTGATGAATATGAAGATTCCCCACTCACAGAGTTATCTTTCAGATAATCACAGTAGGTGACCTTACATCTTTCTTTGGTCCCACTAACATCAAAGCTACACAGTCTAGTAGAAGCTGATGAATATGAAGATTCCTCACTCACAGAGTTATCTTTCAGATAATCACAGTAGGTGACCTTACATATTTCTTTGGTCCCACTAACATCAAAGCTACACAGTCTAGCAGAAGCTGATGAATATGAAGATTCCTCACTCACAGAGTTATCTCTCAGATAATCACAGTAGTTGACCTTACATCTTTCTTTGGTCCCACTAACATCAAAGCTACACAGTCTAGTAGAAGCTGATGAATATGAAGATTCCCCACTCCCAGAGTTATCTTTCAGATAATCACAGTAGGTGACCTCATATCTTTCTTTGGTTCCACTAACATCAAAGCTACACAGTCTAGGAGATGCTGATGCATATGAAGATTCCTCACCCCCAGAGTTATCTTTCAGATAATCACAGTAGGTAACCTTACATCTTTCTTTGGTCCCACTAACATCAAAGCTACACAGTCTAGGAGATGCTGATGAATATGAAGATTCCTCACTCACAGTTATCTTTCAGATAATCACAGTAGGTGACCTTGCATCTTTCTTTGGTTCCACTAACATCAAAGCTACACAGTCTAGGAGAAGCTGATGAATATGAAGATTCCTCACTCCCAGAGTTATCTTTCAGATAATCACAGTAGGTGACCTCATATATTTCTTTGGTCCCACTAACATCAAAGCTACACAGTCTAGGAGATGCTGATGAATATGAAGATTCCTCACTCACAGTTATCTTTCAGATAATCACAGTAGGTGACCTTACATCTTTCTTTGGTCCCATTAACATCAAAGCTACACAGTCTAGGAGAAGCTGATGAATATGAAGATTCCCCACTCACAGTTATCTTTCAGATAATCACAGTAGGTGACCTCATATCTTTCTTTGGTCCCACTAACATCAAAGCTACACAGTCTAGTAGAAGCTGATGAATATGAAGATTCCTCACTCACAGTTATCTTTCAGATAATCACAGTAGGTGACCTTACATCTTTCTTTGGTCCCATTAACATCAAAGCTACACAGTCTAGGAGAAGCTGATGAATATGAAGATTCCCCACTCACAGTTATCTTTCAGATAATCACAGTAGGTGACCTCATATCTTTCTTTGGTCCCACTAACATCAAAGCTACACAGTCTAGTAGAAGCTGATGAATATGAAGATTCCCCACTCCCAGAGGTATCTTTCAGATAATCACAGTAGGTGACCTTACATCTTTCTTTGGTCCCACTAACATCAAAGCTACACAGTCTAGGAGAAGCTGATGAATATGAAGATTCCTCACCCCCAGAGTTATCTTTCAGATAATCACAGTAGGTGACCTTACATCTTTCTTTGGTCCCACTAACATCAAAGCTACACAGTCTAGGAGAAGCTGATGAATATGAAGATTCCCCACTCCCAGAGTTATCTTTCAGATAATCACAGTAGGTGACCTTGCATCTTTCTTTGGTCCCATTAACATCAAAGCTACACAGTCTAGGAGAAGCTGATGAATAAGAAGATTCCTCACTCTCAGATTTATCTTTCAGATAATCACAGTAGGTGACCTTACATCTTTCTTTGGTTCCATTAACATCAAAGCTACACAGTCTAAGAGAAGCTGATGAATATGAAGATTCCTCACTCCCAGAGTTATCTTTCAGATAATCACAGTAGGTGACCTTGCATCTTTCATTGGTCCCACTAACATCAAAGCTACACAGTCTAAGAGAAGCTGATGAATATGAAGATACCTCACTCCCAGAGTTATCTTTCAGATAATCACAGTAGGTGACCTCATATCTTTCTTTGGTCCCACTAACATCAAAGCTACACAGTCTAGTAGAAGCTAATGAATATGAAGATTCCTCACTCACAGTTATCTTTCAGATAATCACAGTAGGTGACCTTACATCTTTCTTTGGTTCCATTAACATCAAAGCTACACAGTCTAGTAGAAGCTGATGAACATGAAGATTCCTCATTCACAGTTATCTTTCAGATAATCACAGTAGGTGACCTTACATCTTTCTTTGGTCCTACTAACATCAAAGCTACACAGTCTAGGAGATGCTGAAGCATATGAAGATTCCTCACCCCCAGAGTTATCTTTCAGATAATCACAGTAGGTGACCTTACATCTTTCTTTGGTTCTACTCACATCAAAGCTACACAGTCTAGGGGATGCTGATGCATATGAAGATTCCTCACTCCCAGAGTTATCTTTCAGATAATCACAGTAGGTGACCTTACATCTTTCTTTGGTTCCACTAACATCAAAGCTACACAGTCTAGGAGATGCTGATGCATATGAAGATTCCTCACCCCCAGAGTTATCTTTCAGATAATCACAGTAGTTGACCTTACATCTTTCTTTGGTCCCACTAACATCAAAGCTACACAGTCTAGGAGATGCTGATGCATATGAAGATTCCTCACCCCCAGAGTTATCTTTCAGATAATCACAGTAGGTGACCTCATATCTTTCTTTGGTTCCACTAACATCAAAGCTACACAGTCTAGTAGAAGCTGATGAATATGAAGATTCTTCACTCACAGTTATCTTTCAGATAATCACAGTAGGTGACCTTACATCTTTCTTTGGTCCCACTAACATCAAAGCTACACAGTCTAGGAGAAGCTGATGAATATGAAGATTCCCCACTCACAGAGTTATCTTTCAGATAATCACAGTAGGTGACCTTACATCTTTCTTTGGTCCCACTAACATCAAAGCTACACAGTCTAGGAGAAGCTGATTAATATGATGATTCCCCACTCACAGAGTTATCTTTCAGATAATCACAGTAGGTGACCTTACATCTTTCTTTGGTCCCACTAACATCAAAGCTACACAGTCTAGGAGATGCTGAAGCATATGAAGATTCCTCACCCCCAGAGTTATCTTTCAGATAATCACAGTAGGTGACCTTACATCTTTCTTTGGTTCTACTAACATCAAAGCTACACAGTCTAGGAGATGCTGATGCATATGAAGATTCATCACCCCCAGAGTTATCTTTCAGATAATCACAGTAGGTGACCTTACATCTTTCTTTGGTTCCACTAACATCAAAGCTACACAGTCTAGGAGATGCTGATGCATATGAAGATTCCTCACCCCCAGAGTTATCTTTCAGATAATCACAGTAGTTGACCTTACATCTTTCTTTGGTACCACTAACATCAAAGCTACACAGTCTAGGAGATGCTGATGCATATGAAGATTCCTCACCCCCAGAGTTATCTTTCAGATAATCACAGTAGGTGACCTCATATCTTTCTTTGGTTCCACTAACATCAAAGCTACACAGTCTAGTAGAAGCTGATGAATATGAAGATTCCTCACTCACAGTTATCTTTCAGATAATCACAGTAGGTGACCTTACATCTTTCTTTGGTCCCACTAACATCAAAGCTACACAGTCTAGGAGAAGCTGATGAATATGAAGATTCCCCACTCACAGAGTTATCTTTCAGATAATCACAGTAGGTGACCTTACATCTTTCTTTGGTCCCACTAACATCAAAGCTACACAGTCTAGGAGAAGCTGATGAATATGATGATTCCCCACTCACAGAGTTATATTTTCAGATAATCACAGTAGGTGACCTTACATCTTTCTTTGGTCCCACTAACATCAAAGCTACACAGTTTAGTAGAAGCTGATGAATATGAAGATTCCCCACTCACAGAGTTATCTTTCAGATAATCACAGTAGGTGACCTTACATCTTTCTTTGGTCCCACTAACATCAAAGCTACACAGTCTAGTAGAAGCTGATGAATATGAAGATTCCTCACTCACAGAGTTATCTTTCAGATAATCACAGTAGGTGACCTTACATATTTCTTTGGTCCCACTAACATCAAAGCTACACAGTCTAGCAGAAGCTGATGAATATGAAGATTCCTCACTCACAGAGTTATCTCTCAGATAATCACAGTAGTTGACCTTACATCTTTCTTTGGTCCCACTAACATCAAAGCTACACAGTCTAGTAGAAGCTGATGAATATGAAGATTCCCCACTCCCAGAGTTATCTTTCAGATAATCACAGTAGGTGACCTCATATCTTTCTTTGGTTCCACTAACATCAAAGCTACACAGTCTAGGAGATGCTGATGCATATGAAGATTCCTCACCCCCAGAGTTATCTTTCAGATAATCACAGTAGGTAACCTTACATCTTTCTTTGGTCCCACTAACATCAAAGCTACACAGTCTAGGAGATGCTGATGAATATGAAGATTCCTCACTCACAGTTATCTTTCAGATAATCACAGTAGGTGACCTTACATCTTTCTTTGGTCCCACTAACATCAAAGCTACACAGTCTAGGAGAAGCTGATGAATATGATGATTCCCCACTCACAGAGTTATCTTTCAGATAATCACAGTAGGTGACCTTACATCTTTCTTTGGTCCCACTAACATCAAAGCTACACAGTTTAGTAGAAGCTGATGAATATGAAGATTCCCCACTCACAGAGTTATCTTTCAGATAATCACAGTAGGTGACCTTACATCTTTCTTTGGTCCCACTAACATCAAAGCTACACAGTCTAGTAGAAGCTGATGAATATGAAGATTCCTCACTCACAGAGTTATCTTTCAGATAATCACAGTAGGTGACCTTACATATTTCTTTGGTCCCACTAACATCAAAGCTACACAGTCTAGCAGAAGCTGATGAATATGAAGATTCCTCACTCACAGAGTTATCTCTAAGATAATCACAGTAGTTGACCTTACATCTTTCTTTGGTCCCACTAACATCAAAGCTACACAGTCTAGTAGAAGCTGATGAATATGAAGATTCCCCACTCCCAGAGTTATCTTTCAGATAATCACAGTAGGTGACCTCATATCTTTCTTTGGTTCCACTAACATCAAAGCTACACAGTCTAGGAGATGCTGATGCATATGAAGATTCCTCACCCCCAGAGTTATCTTTCAGATAATCACAGTAGGTAACCTTACATCTTTCTTTGGTCCCACTAACATCAAAGCTACACAGTCTAGGAGATGCTGATGAATATGAAGATTCCTCACTCACAGTTATCTTTCAGATAATCACAGTAGGTGACCTTGCATCTTTCTTTGGTTCCACTAACATCAAAGCTACACAGTCTAGGAGAAGCTGATGAATATGAAGATTCCTCACTCCCAGAGTTATCTTTCAGATAATCACAGTAGGTGACCTCATATATTTCTTTGGTCCCACTAACATCAAAGCTACACAGTCTAGGAGATGCTGATGAATATGAAGATTCCTCACTCACAGTTATCTTTCAGATAATCACAGTAGGTGACCTTACATCTTTCTTTGGTCCCATTAACATCAAAGCTACACAGTCTAGGAGAAGCTGATGAATATGAAGATTCCCCACTCACAGTTATCTTTCAGATAATCACAGTAGGTGACCTCATATCTTTCTTTGGTCCCACTAACATCAAAGCTACACAGTCTAGTAGAAGCTGATGAATATGAAGATTCCTCACTCACAGTTATCTTTCAGATAATCACAGTAGGTGACCTTACATCTTTCCTTGGTCCCATTAACATCAAAGCTACACAGTCTAGGAGAAGCTGATGAATATGAAGATTCCCCACTCACAGTTATCTTTCAGATAATCACAGTAGGTGACCTCATATCTTTCTTTGGTCCCACTAACATCAAAGCTACACAGTCTAGTAGAAGCTGATGAATATGAAGATTCCCCACTCCCAGAGGTATCTTTCAGATAATCACAGTAGGTGACCTTACATCTTTCTTTGGTCCCACTAACATCAAAGCTACACAGTCTAGGAGAAGCTGATGAATATGAAGATTCCTCACCCCCAGAGTTATCTTTCAGATAATCACAGTAGGTGACCTTACATCTTTCTTTGGTCCCACTAACATCAAAGCTACACAGTCTAGGAGAAGCTGATGAATATGAAGATTCCCCACTCCCAGAGTTATCTTTCAGATAATCACAGTAGGTGATCTTGCATCTTTCTTTGGTCCCATTAACATCAAAGCTACACAGTCTAGGAGAAGCTGATGAATAAGAAGATTCCTCACTCTCAGATTTATCTTTCAGATAATCACAGTAGGTGACCTTACATCTTTCTTTGGTTCCATTAACATCAAAGCTACACAGTCTAAGAGAAGCTGATGAATATGAAGATTCCTCACTCCCAGAGTTATCTTTCAGATAATCACAGTAGGTGACCTTGCATCTTTCATTGGTCCCACTAACATCAAAGCTACACAGTCTAAGAGAAGCTGATGAATATGAAGATACCTCACTCCCAGAGTTATCTTTCAGATAATCACAGTAGGTGACCTCATATCTTTCTTTGGTCCCACTAACATCAAAGCTACACAGTCTAGGAGAAGCTGATGAATATGAAGATTCCCCACTCCCAGAGTTATCTTTCAGATAATCACAGTAGGTGAACTCATGTCTTTCTTTGGTCCCACTAACATCAAAGCTACACAGTCTAGGAGATGCTGATGCATATGAAGGTTCCCCACTCCCAGAGTTATCTTTCAGATAATCACAGTAGGTGACGTCGCATCTTTCTTTGGTCCCACTAACATCAAAGCTACACAGTCTAGGAGAAGCTGATGAATATGAAGATTCCCCACTCCCAGAGTTATCTTTCAGATAATCACAGTAGGTGACCTTATATCTTTCTTTGGTCCCACTAACATCAAAGCTACACAGTCTAGTAGAAGCTAATGAATATGAAGATTCCTCACTCACAGTTATCTTTCAGATAATCACAGTAGGTGACCTTACATCTTTCTTTGGTTCCATTAACATCAAAGCTACACAGTCTAGTAGAAGCTGATGAACATGAAGATTCCTCATTCACAGTTATCTTTCAGATAATCACAGTAGGTGACCTTACATCTTTCTTTGGTCCTACTAACATCAAAGCTACACAGTCTAGGAGATGCTGAAGCATATGAAGATTCCTCACCCCCAGAGTTATCTTTCAGATAATCACAGTAGGTGACCTTACATCTTTCTTTGGTTCTACTAACATCAAAGCTACACAGTCTAGGAGATGCTGATGCATATGAAGATTCCTCACTCCCAGAGTTATCTTTCAGATAATCACAGTAGGTGACCTTACATCTTTCTTTGGTTCCACTAACATCAAAGCTACACAGTCTAGGAGATGCTGATGCATATGAAGATTCCTCACCCCCAGAGTTATCTTTCAGATAATCACAGTAGTTGACCTTACATCTTTCTTTGGTCCCACTAACATCAAAGCTACACAGTCTAGGAGATGCTGATGCATATGAAGATTCCTCACCCCCAGAGTTATCTTTCAGATAATCACAGTAGGTGACCTCATATCTTTCTTTGGTTCCACTAACATCAAAGCTACACAGTCTAGTAGAAGCTGATGAATATGAAGATTCCTCACTCACAGTTATCTTTCAGATAATCACAGTAGGTGACCTTACATCTTTCTTTGGTCCCACTAACATCAAAGCTACACAGTCTAGGAGAAGCTGATGAATATGAAGATTCCCCACTCACAGAGTTATCTTTCAGATAATCACAGTAGGTGACCTTACATCTTTCTTTGGTCCCACTAACATCAAAGCTACACAGTCTAGGAGAAGCTGATTAATATGATGATTCCCCACTCACAGAGTTATCTTTCAGATAATCACAGTAGGTGACCTTACATCTTTCTTTGGTCCCACTAACATCAAAGCTACACAGTCTAGGAGATGCTGAAGCATATGAAGATTCCTCACCCCCAGAGTTATCTTTCAGATAATCACAGTAGGTGACCTTACATCTTTCTTTGGTTCTACTAACATCAAAGCTACACAGTCTAGGAGATGCTGATGCATATGAAGATTCATCACCCCCAGAGTTATCTTTCAGATAATCACAGTAGGTGACCTTACATCTTTCTTTGGTTCCACTAACATCAAAGCTACACAGTCTAGGAGATGCTGATGCATATGAAGATTCCTCACCCCCAGAGTTATCTTTCAGATAATCACAGTAGTTGACCTTACATCTTTCTTTGGTACCACTAACATCAAAGCTACACAGTCTAGGAGATGCTGATGCATATGAAGATTCCTCACCCCCAGAGTTATCTTTCAGATAATCACAGTAGGTGACCTCATATCTTTCTTTGGTTCCACTAACATCAAAGCTACACAGTCTAGTAGAAGCTGATGAATATGAAGATTCCTCACTCACAGTTATCTTTCAGATAATCACAGTAGGTGACCTTACATCTTTCTTTGGTCCCACTAACATCAAAGCTACACAGTCTAGGAGAAGCTGATGAATATGAAGATTCCCCACTCACAGAGTTATCTTTCAGATAATCACAGTAGGTGACCTTACATCTTTCTTTGGTCCCACTAACATCAAAGCTACACAGTCTAGGAGAAGCTGATGAATATGATGATTCCCCACTCACAGAGTTATATTTTCAGATAATCACAGTAGGTGACCTTACATCTTTCTTTGGTCCCACTAACATCAAAGCTACACAGTTTAGTAGAAGCTGATGAATATGAAGATTCCCCACTCACAGAGTTATCTTTCAGATAATCACAGTAGGTGACCTTACATCTTTCTTTGGTCCCACTAACATCAAAGCTACACAGTCTAGTAGAAGCTGATGAATATGAAGATTCCTCACTCACAGAGTTATCTTTCAGATAATCACAGTAGGTGACCTTACATATTTCTTTGGTCCCACTAACATCAAAGCTACACAGTCTAGCAGAAGCTGATGAATATGAAGATTCCTCACTCACAGAGTTATCTCTCAGATAATCACAGTAGTTGACCTTACATCTTTCTTTGGTCCCACTAACATCAAAGCTACACAGTCTAGTAGAAGCTGATGAATATGAAGATTCCCCACTCCCAGAGTTATCTTTCAGATAATCACAGTAGGTGACCTCATATCTTTCTTTGGTTCCACTAACATCAAAGCTACACAGTCTAGGAGATGCTGATGCATATGAAGATTCCTCACCCCCAGAGTTATCTTTCAGATAATCACAGTAGGTAACCTTACATCTTTCTTTGGTCCCACTAACATCAAAGCTACACAGTCTAGGAGATGCTGATGAATATGAAGATTCCTCACTCACAGTTATCTTTCAGATAATCACAGTAGGTGACCTTGCATCTTTCTTTGGTTCCACTAACATCAAAGCTACACAGTCTAGGAGAAGCTGATGAATATGAAGATTCCTCACTCCCAGAGTTATCTTTCAGATAATCACAGTAGGTGACCTCATATATTTCTTTGGTCCCACTAACATCAAAGCTACACAGTCTAGGAGATGCTGATGAATATGAAGATTCCTCACTCACAGTTATCTTTCAGATAATCACAGTAGGTGACCTTACATCTTTCTTTGGTCCCATTAACATCAAAGCTACACAGTCTAGGAGAAGCTGATGAATATGAAGATTCCCCACTCACAGTTATCTTTCAGATAATCACAGTAGGTGACCTCATATCTTTCTTTGGTCCCACTAACATCAAAGCTACACAGTCTAGTAGAAGCTGATGAATATGAAGATTCCTCACTCACAGTTATCTTTCAGATAATCACAGTAGGTGACCTTACATCTTTCTTTGGTCCCATTAACATCAAAGCTACACAGTCTAGTAGAAGCTGATGAATATGAAGATTCCTCACTCACAGTTATCTTTCAGATAATCACAGTAGGTGACCTTACATCTTTCTTTGGTCCCATTAACATCAAAGCTACACAGTCTAGGAGAAGCTGATGAATATGAAGATTCCCCACTCACAGTTATCTTTCAGATAATCACAGTAGGTGACCTCATATCTTTCTTTGGTCCCACTAACATCAAAGCTACACAGTCTAGTAGAAGCTGATGAATATGAAGATTCCCCACTCCCAGAGGTATCTTTCAGATAATCACAGTAGGTGACCTTACATCTTTCTTTGGTCCCACTAACATCAAAGCTACACAGTCTAGGAGAAGCTGATGAATATGAAGATTCCTCACCCCCAGAGTTATCTTTCAGATAATCACAGTAGGTGACCTTACATCTTTCTTTGGTCCCACTAACATCAAAGCTACACAGTCTAGGAGAAGCTGATGAATATGAAGATTCCCCACTCCCAGAGTTATCTTTCAGATAATCACAGTAGGTGACCTTACATCTTTCTTTGGTCCCATTAACATCAAAGCTACACAGTCTAGTAGAAGCTGATGAATATGAAGATTCCCCACTCCCAGAGTTACCTTTAAGATAATCACAGTAGGTGACCTCATATCTTTCTTTGGTCCCACTAACATCAAAGCTACACAGTCTAGGAGAAGCTGATGAATATGAAGATTCCCCACTCCCAGAGTTATCTTTCAGATAATCACAGTAGGTGACCTTACATCTTTCTTTGGTCCCATTAACATCAAAGCTACACAGTCTAGTAGAAGCTGATGAATATGAAGATTCCTCACTCCCAGTTATCTTTCAGATAATCACAGTAGGTGACCTTGCATCTTTCTTTGGTCCCACTAACATCAAAGCTACACAGTCTAGGAGAAGCTGATGAATATGAAGATTCCTCACTCCCAGAGTTATCTTTCAGATAATCACAGTAGGTGACTTTGCATCTTTCTTTGGTCCCACTAACATCAAAGCTACACAGTCTAGTAGAAGCTGATGAATATGAAGATTCCTCACCCCCAGAGTTATCTTTCAGATAATCACAGTAGGTGACCTCATATCTTTCTTTGGTCCCACTAACATCAAAGCTACACAGTCTAGTAGAAGCTGATGAATATGAAGATTCCTCACCCCCAGAGTTATCTTTCAGATAATCACAGTAGGTGACCTCATATCTTTCTTTGGTCCCATTAACATCAAAGCTACACAGTCTAGTAAAAGCTGATGAATATGAAGATTCCTCACTCACAGTTATCTTTCAGATAATCACAGTAGGTGACCTTACATCTTTCTTTGGTCCCATTAACATCAAAGCTACACAGTCTAGTAGAAGCTGATGAATATGAAGATTCCCCACTCCCAGAGTTATCTTTCAGATAATCACAGTAGGTGACCTCATATCTTTCTTTGGTCCCACTAACATCAAAGCTACACAGTCTAGGAGAAGCTGATGAATATGAAGATTCCCCACTCCCAGAGTTATCTTTCAGATAATCACAGTAGGTGACGTCGCATCTTTCTTTGGTCCCACTAACATCAAAGCTACACAGTCTAGCAGAAGCTGATGCATATGAAGATTCCTCACCCCCAGAGTTATCTTTCAGATAATCACAGTAGGTGACCTTACATCTTTCTTTGGTCCCACTAACATCAAAGCTATACAGTCTAGGAGAAGCTGATGAATATGAAGATTCCCCACTCCCAGAGTTATCTTTCAGATAATCACAGTAGGTGACCTTGCATCTTTCTTTGGTCCCATTAACATCAAAGCTACACAGTCTAGGAGAAGCTGATGAATAAGAAGATTCCTCACTCTCAGATTTATCTTTCAGATAATCACAGTAGGTGAACTCATGTCTTTCTTTGGTCCCACTAACATCAAAGCTACACAGTCTAGGAGATGCTGATGCATATGAAGGTTCCCCACTCCCAGAGTTATCTTTCAGATAATCACAGTAGGTGACGTCGCATCTTTCTTTGGTCCCACTAACATCAAAGCTACACAGTCTAGGAGAAGCTGATGTATATGAAGATTCCCCACTCCCAGAGTTATCTTTCAGATAATCACAGTAGGTGACCTTATATCTTTCTTTGGTCCCACTAACATCAAAGCTACACAGTCTAGTAGAAGCTAATGAATATGAAGATTCCTCACTCACAGTTATCTTTCAGATAATCACAGTAGGTGACCTTACATCTTTCTTTGGTTCCATTAACATCAAAGCTACACAGTCTAGTAGAAGCTGATGAACATGAAGATTCCTCATTCACAGTTATCTTTCAGATAATCACAGTAGGTGACCTTACATCTTTCTTTGGTCCTACTAACATCAAAGCTACACAGTCTAGGAGATGCTGATGCATATGAAGATTCCTCACCCCCAGAGTTATCTTTCAGATAATCACAGTAGTTGACCTTACATCTTTCTTTGGTCCCACTAACATCAAAGCTACACAGTCTAGGAGATGCTGATGCATATGAAGATTCCTCACCCCCAGAGTTATCTTTCAGATAATCACAGTAGGTGACCTCATATCTTTCTTTGGTTCCACTAACATCAAAGCTACACAGTCTAGTAGAAGCTGATGAATATGAAGATTCCTCACTCACAGTTATCTTTCAGATAATCACAGTAGGTGACCTTACATCTTTCTTTGGTCCCACTAACATCAAAGCTACACAGTCTAGGAGAAGCTGATGAATATGAAGATTCCCCACTCACAGAGTTATCTTTCAGATAATCACAGTAGGTGACCTTACATCTTTCTTTGGTCCCACTAACATCAAAGCTACACAGTCTAGGAGAAGCTGATGAATATGATGATTCCCCACTCACAGAGTTATCTTTCAGATAATCACAGTAGGTGACCTTACATCTTTCTTTGGTCCCACTAACATCAAAGCTACACTGTCTAGTAGAAGCTGATGAATATGAAGATTCCTCACTCACAGAGTTATCTTTCAGATAATCACAGTAGGTGACCTTACATCTTTCTTTGGTCCCACTAACATTAAAGCTACACAGTCTAGTAGAAGCTGATGAATATGAAGATTCCTCACTCACAGAGTTATCTTTCAGATAATCACAGTAGGTGACCTTACATATTTCTTTGGTCCCACTAACATCAAAGCTACACAGTCTAGCAGAAGCTGATGAATATGAAGATTCCTCACTCACAGAGTTATCTTTCAGATAATCACAGTAGTTGACCTTACATCTTTCTTTGGTCCTACTAACATCAAAGCTACACAGTCTAGTAGAAGCTGATGAATATGAAGATTCCCCACTCCCAGAGTTATCTTTCAGATAATCACAGTAGGTGACCTCATATCTTTCTTTGGTTCCACTAACATCAAAGCTACACAGTCTAGGAGATGCTGATGCATATGAAGATTCCTCACCCCCAGAGTTATCTTTCAGATAATCACAGTAGGTGACCTTACATCTTTCTTTGGTCCCACTAACATCAAAGCTACACAGTCTAGGAGATGCTGATGAATATGAAGATTCCCCACTCCCAGAGTTATCTTTCAGATAATCACAGTAGGTGACCTTACATCTTTGTTTGGTCCCACTAACATCAAAGCTACACAGTCTAGGAGATGCTGATGCATATGAAGATTCCTCACCCCCCGAGTTATCTTTCAGATAATCACAGTAGGTGACCTTACATCTTTCTTTGGTCCCACTAACATCAAAGCTACACAGTCTAGGAGATGCTGATGCATATGAAGATTCCTCACTCCCAGAGTTATCTTTCAGATAATCACAGTAGGTGACCTTACATCTTTCTTTGGTCCCACTAACATCAAAGCTACACAGTCTAGTAGAAGCTGATGAATATGAAGATTCCCCACTCCCAGAGTTATCTTTCAGATAATCACAGTAGGTGACCTTACATCTTTCTTTGGTCCCACTAACATCAAAGCTACACAGTCTAGCAGAAGCTGATGCATATGAAGATTCCTCACTCCCAGAGTTATCTTTCAGATAATCACAGTAGGTGACCTTACATCTTTCTTTGGTCCCACTAGCATCAAAGCTACACAGTCTAGTAGAAGCTGATGAATATGAAGATTCCTCACTCCCAGAGTTATCTTTCAGATAATCACAGTAGGTGACGTTCCATCTTTCTTTGGTCCCACTAACATCAAAGCTACACAGTCTAGGAGAAGCTGATGAATATGAAGATTCCTCACTCACAGTTATCTTTCAGATAATCACAGTAGGTGACTTTGCATCTTTCTTTGGTCCCACTAACATCAAAGCTACACAGTCTAGGAGATGCTGATGAATTTGAAGATTCCTCACTCACAGTTATCTTTCAGATAATCACAGTAGGTGACCTTACATCTTTCTTTGGTCCCACTAACATCAAAGCTACACAGTCTAGGAGATGCTGATGCATATGAAGATTCCTCACCCCCCGAGTTATCTTTCAGATAATCACAGTAGGTGACCTTACATCTTTCTTTGGTCCCACTAACATCAAAGCTACACAGTCTAGGAGATGCTGATGCATATGAAGATTCCCCACTCCCAGAGTTATCTTTCAGATAATCACAGTAGGTGACCTTACATCTTTCTTTGGTCCCACTAACATCAAAGCTACACAGTCTAGTAGAAGCTGATGAATATGAAGATTCCCCACTCCCAGAGTTATCTTTCAGATAATCACAGTAGGTGACCTCATATCTTTCTTTGGTTCCACTAACATCAAAGCTACACAGTCTAGTAGAAGCTGATGAATATGAAGATTCCTCACTCACAGATATCTTTCAGATAATCACAGTAGGTGACCTTACATCTTTCTTTGGTCCCACTAACATCAAAGCTACACAGTCTAGGAGAAGCTGATGAATATGAAGATTCCCCACTCACAGAGTTATCTTTCAGATAATCACAGTAGGTGACCTTACATCTTTCTTTGGTCCCACTAACATTAAAGCTACACAGTCTAGGAGAAGCTGATGAATATGATGATTCCCCACTCACAGAGTTATCTTTCAGATAATCACAGTAGGTGACCTTACATCTTTCTTTGGTCCCACTAACATCAAAGCTACACTGTCTAGTAGAAGCTGATGAATATGAAGATTCCTCACTCACAGAGAAATCTTTCAGACAATCACAGTAGGTGACCTTACATCTTTCTTTGGTCCCACTAACATCAAAGCTACACAGTCTAGTAGAAGCTGATGAATATGAAGATTCCTCACTCACAGAGTTATCTTTCAGATAATCACAGTAGGTGACCTTACATATTTCTTTGGTCCCACTAACATCAAAGCTACACAGTCTAGCAGAAGCTGATGAATATGAAGATTCCTCACTCACAGAGTTATCTTTCAGATAATCACAGTAGTTGACCTTACATCTTTCTTTGGTCCTACTAACATCAAAGCTACACAGTCTAGTAGAAGCTGATGAATATGAAGATTCCCCACTCCCAGAGTTATCTTTCAGATAATCACAGTAGGTGACCTCATATCTTTCTTTGGTTCCACTAACATCAAAGCTACACAGTCTAGGAGATGCTGATGCATATGAAGATTCCTCACCCCCAGAGTTATCTTTCAGATAATCACAGTAGGTGACCTTACATATTTCTTTGGTCCCACTAACATCAAAGCTACACAGTCTAGGAGATGCTGATGAATATGAAGATTCCCCACTCCCAGAGTTATCTTTCAGATAATCACAGTAGGTGACCTTACATCTTTCTTTGGTCCCACTAACATCAAAGCTACACAGTCTAGGAGATGCTGATGCATATGAAGATTCCTCACCCCCCGAGTTATCTTTCAGATAATCACAGTAGGTGACCTTACATCTTTCTTTGGTCCCACTAACATCAAAGCTACACAGTCTAGGAGATGCTGATGCATATGAAGATTCCTCACTCCCAGAGTTATCTTTCAGATAATCACAGTAGGTGACCTTACATCTTTCTTTGGTCCCACTAACATCAAAGCTACACAGTCTAGTAGAAGCTGATGAATATGAAGATTCCCCACTCCCAGAGTTATCTTTCAGATAATCACAGTAGGTGACGTCGCATCTTTCTTTGGTCCCACTAACATCAAAGCTACACAGTCTAGCAGAAGCTGATGCATATGAAGATTCCTCACTCCCAGAGTTATCTTTCAGATAATCACAGTAGGTGACCTTACATCTTTCTTTGGTCCCACTAGCATCAAAGCTACACAGTCTAGTAGAAGCTGATGAATATGAAGATTCCTCACTCCCAGAGTTATCTTTCAGATAATCACAGTAGGTGACCTTCCATCCTTCTTTGGTCCCACTAACATCAAAGCTACACAGTCTAGGAGAAGCTGATGAATATGAAGATTCCTCACTCACAGTTATCTTTCAGATAATCACAGTAGGTGACTTTGCATCTTTCTTTGGTCCCACTAACATCAAAGCTACACAGTCTAGGAGATGCTGATGAATATGAAGATTCCTCACTCACAGTTATCTTTCAGATAATCACAGTAGGTGACTTTACATCTTTCTTTGGTCCCACTAACATCAAAGCTACACAGTCTAGGAGATGCTGATGCATATGAAGATTCCTCACCCCCCGAGTTATCTTTCAGATAATCACAGTAGGTGACCTTACATCTTTCTTTGGTCCCACTAACATCAAAGCTACACAGTCTAGGAGATGCTGATGCATATGAAGATTCCTCACTCCCAGAGTTATCTTTCAGATAATCACAGTAGGTGACCTTACATCTTTCTTTGGTCCCACTAGCATCAAAGCTACACAGTCTAGTAGAAGCTGATGAATATGAAGATTCCTCACTCCCAGAGTTATCTTTCAGATAATCACAGTAGGTGACCTTCCATCTTTCTTTGGTCCCACTAACATCAAAGCTACACAGTCTAGGAGAAGCTGATGAATATGAAGATTCCTCACTCACAGTTTTCTTTCAGATAATCACAGTAGGTGACCTCATATCTTTCTTTGGTCCCATTAACATCAAAGCTACACAGTCTAGTAGAAGCTAATGAATATGAAGATTCCTCACTCCCAGTTATCTTTCAGATAATCACAGTAGGTGACCTTACATCTTTCTTTGGTCCCACTAACATCAAAGCTACACAGTCTAGTAGAAGCTGATGAATATGAAGATTCCCCACTCCCAGAGTTATCTTTCAGATAATCACAGTAGGTGACCTTACATCTTTCTTGGTCCCATTAACATCAAAGCTACACACTCTAGGAGAAGCTGATGAATATGAAGATTCCCCACTCCCAGAGTTATCTTTCAGATAATCACAGTAGGTGACCTTACATCTTTCTTTGGTTCCATTAACATCAAAGCTACACAGTCTAAGAGAAGCTGATGAATATGAAGATTCCCCACTCCCAGAGTTATCTTTCAGATAATCACAGTAGGTGACCTTGCATCTTTCATTGGTCCCACTAACATCAAGGCTACACTGTCTAAGAGAAGCTGATGAATATGAAGATTCCTCACTCCCAGAGTTATCTTTCAGATAATCACAGTAGGTGACCTCATATCTTTCTTTGGTCCCACTAACATCAAAGCTACACAGTCTAGGAGAAGCTGATGAATATGAAGATTCCCCACTCCCAGAGTTATCTTTCAGATAATCACAGTAGGTGACCTCATATCTTTCTTTGGTCCCACTAACATCAAAGCTACACAGTCTAGTAGAAGCTGATGAATATGAAGATTCCCCACTCCCAGAGTTATCTTTCAGATAATCACAGTAGGTGACGTCGCATCTTTCTTTGGTCCCACTAACATCAAAGCTACACAGTCTAGGAGAAGCTGATGAATATGAAGATTCCCCACTCCCAGAGTTATCTTTCAGATAATCTCAGTAGGTGACCTTACATCTTTCTTTGGTCCCACTAACATCAAAGCTACACAGTCTAGGAGATGCTGATGCATATGAAGATTCCTCACTCACAGAGTTATCTTTCAGATAATCACAGTAGGTTACCTTACATCTTTCTTTGGTCCCACTAACATCAAAGCTACACAGTCTAGGAGAAGCTGATGAATATGAAGATTCCCCACTCCCAGAGTTATCTTTCAGATAATCACAGTAGGTGACCTTGCATCTTTCATTGGTCCCACTAACATCAAAGCTACACAGTCTAAGAGAAGCTGATGAATATGAAGATACCTCACTCCCAGAGTTATCTTTCAGATAATCACAGTAGGTGACCTCATATCTTTCTTTGGTCCCACTAACATCAAAGCTACACAGTCTAGGAGAAGCTGATGAATATGAAGATTCCCCACTCCCAGAGTTATCTTTCAGATAATCACAGTAGGTGACCTCATATCTTTCTTTGGTCCCACTAACATCAAAGCTACACAGTCTAGTAGAAGCTGATGAATATGAAGATTCCCCACTCCCAGAGTTATCTTTCAGATAATCACAGTAGGTGACGTCGCATCTTTCTTTGGTCCCACTAACATCAAAGCTACACAGTCTAGGAGAAGCTGATGAATATGAAGATTCCCCACTCCCAGAGTTATCTTTCAGATAATCTCAGTAGGTGACCTTACATCTTTCTTTGGTCCCACTAACATCAAAGCTACACAGTCTAGGAGATGCTGATGCATATGAAGATTCCTCACTCACAGAGTTATCTTTCAGATAATCACAGTAGGTTACCTTACATCTTTCTTTGGTCCCACTAACATCAAAGCTACACAGTCTAGGAGAAGCTGATGAATATGAAGATTCCCCACTCCCAGAGTTATCTTTCAGATAATCACAGTAGGTGACCTTGCATCTTTCATTGGTCCCACTAACATCAAAGCTACACAGTCTAAGAGAAGCTGATGAATATGAACATACCTCACTCCCAGAGTTATCTTTCAGATAATCACAGTAGGTGACCTTGCATCTTTCTTTGGTCCCACTAACATCAAAGCTACACAGTCTAGGAGAAGCTGATGAATATGAAGATTCCTCACTCCCAGAGTTATCTTTCAGATAATCACAGTAGGTGAACTCATGTCTTTCTTTGGTCCCACTAACATCAAAGCTACACAGTCTAGGAGATGCTGATGCATATGAAGGTTCCCCACTCCCAGAGTTATCTTTCAGATAATCACAGTAGGTGACGTCGCATCTTTCTTTGGTCCCACTAACATCAAAGCTACACAGTCTAGCAGAAGCTGATGCATATGAAGATTCCTCACTCCCAGAGTTATCTTTCAGATAATCACAGTAGGTGATTTCATATCTTTCTTTGGTCCCACTAACATCAAAGCTACACAGTCTAGTAGAAGCTGATGAATATGAAGATTCCTCACTCACAGTTATCTTTCAGATAATCACAGTAGGTGACTTTGCATCTTTCTTTGGTCCCACTAACATCAAAGCTACACAGTCTAGTAGAAGCTGATGAATATGAAGATTCCCCACTCCCAGAGTTATCTTTCAGATAATCACAGTAGGTGATTTCATATCTTTCTTTGGTCCCACTAACATCAAAGCTACACAGTCTAGTAGAAGCTGATGAATATGAAGATTCCTCACTCACAGTTATCTTTCAGATAATCACAGTAGGTGACCTCATATCTTTCTTTGGTTCCACTAACATCAAAGCTACACAGTCTAGGAGAAGCTGATGAATATGAAGATTCCTCACTCCCAGAGTTATCTTTCAGATAATCACAGTAGGTGACCTTGCATCTTTCTTTGGTTCCACTAACATCAAAGCTACACAGTCTAGGAGAAGCTGATGAATATGAAGATTCCTCACCCCCAGAGTTATCTTTCAGATAAGCACAGTAGGTGACCTTGCATCTTTCTTTGGTTCCACTAACATCAAAGCTACACAGTCTAGGAGATGCTGATGCATATGAAGATTCCTCACCCCCAGAGTTATCTTTCAGATAATCACAGTAGGTGACCTTACATCTTTCTTTGGTCCCACTAACATCAAAGCTACACAGTCTAGGAGATGCTGATGAATATGAAGATTCCTCACTCACAGTTATCTTTCAGATAATCACAGTAGGTGAGCTTACATCTTTCTTTGGTCCCATTAACATCAAAGCTACACAGTCTAGGAGAAGCTGATGAATATGAAGATTCCCCACTCCCAGAGTTATCTTTCAGATAATCACAGTAGGTGACCTTGCATCTTTCTTTGGTCCCATTAACATCAAAGCTACACAGTCTAGGAGAAGCTGATGAATAAGAAGATTCCTCACTCTCAGATTTATCTTTCAGATAATCACAGTAGGTGACCTTACATCTTTCTTTGGTCCCATTAACATCAAAGCTACACAGTCTAGTAGAAGCTGATGAATATGAAGATTCCCCACTCCCAGAGTTATCTTTCAGATAATCACAGTAGGTGAACTCATGTCTTTCTTTGGTCCCACTAACATCAAAGCTACACAGTCTAGGAGATGCTGATGCATATGAAGGTTCCCCACTCCCAGAGTTATCTTTCAGATAATCACAGTAGGTGACGTCGCATCTTTCTTTGGTCCCACTAACATCAAAGCTACACAGTCTAGGAGAAGCTGATGAATATGAAGATTCCCCACTCCCAGAGTTATCTTTCAGATAATCACAGTAGGTGACCTTATATCTTTCTTTGGTCCCACTAACATCAAAGCTACACAGTCTAGTAGAAGCTGATGAATATGAAGATTCCTCACCCCCAGAGTTATCTTTCAGATAATCACAGTAGGTGACCTCATATCTTTCTTTGGTCCCACTAACATCAAAGCTACACAGTCTAGTAGAAGCTGATGAATATGAAGATTCCTCACTCACAGTTATCTTTCAGATAATCACAGTAGGTGACCTTACATCTTTCTTTGGTTCCATTAACATCAAAGCTACACAGTCTAGTAGAAGCTGATGAACATGAAGATTCCTCATTCACAGTTATCTTTCAGATAATCACAGTAGGTGACCTTACATCTTTCTTTGGTCCTACTAACATCAAAGCTACACAGTCTAGGAGATGCTGAAGCATATGAAGATTCCTCACCCCCAGAGTTATCTTTCAGATAATCACAGTAGGTGACCTTACATCTTTCTTTGGTCCCACTAACATCAAAGCTACACAGTTTAGGAGAAGTTGATGAATATGAAGATTCCCCACTCCCAGAGTTATCTTTCAGATAATCACAGTAGGTGACCTTACATCTTTCTTTGGTTCCACTAACATCAAAGCTACACAGTCTAGGAGATGCTGATGAATATGAAGATTCCCCACTCCCAGAGTTATCTTTCAGATAATCACAGTAGGTGACCTTACATCTTTCTTTGGTCCCACTAACATCAAAGCTACACAGTCTAGGAGATGCTGATGAATATGAAGATTCCCCACTCCCAGAGTTATCTTTCAGATAATCACAGTAGGTGACCTTACATCTTTCTTTGGTCCCACTATTATCAAAGCTACACAGTCTAGGAGATGCTGATGCATATGAAGATTCCTCACCCCCCGAGTTATCTTTCAGATAATCACAGTAGGTGACCTTACATCTTTCTTTGGTCCCATTAACATCAAAGCTACACAGTCTAGTAGAAGCTGATGAATATGAAGATTCCCCACTCCCAGTTATCTTTCAGATAATCACAGTAGGTGACCTTATATCTTTCTTTGGTCCCACTAACATCAAAGCTACACAGTCTATTAGAAGCTGATGAATATGAAGATTCCCCACTCCCAGTTATCTTTCAGATAATCACAGTAGGTGACCTTATATCTTTCTTTGGTCCCACTAACATCAAAGCTACACAGTCTATTAGAAGCTGATGAATATGAAGATTCCCCACTCCCAGTTATCTTTCAGATAATCACAGTAGGTGACCTTATATCTTTCTTTGGTCCCACTAACATCAAAGCTACACAGTCTAGTAGAAGCTGATGAATATGAAGATTCCCCACTCCCAGTTATCTTTCAGATAATCACAGTAGGTGACCTTATATCTTTCTTTGGTCCCACTAACATCAAAGCTACACAGTCTAGGAGAAGCTGATGAATATGAAGATTCCTCACTCACAGTTATCTTTCAGATAATCACAGTAGGTGACCTTACATCTTTCTTTGGTCCCACTAACATCAAAGCTACACAGTCTAGGAGAAGCTGATGAAAATGAAGATACCTCACTCACAGAGTTATCTTTCAGATAATCACAGTAGGTGACCTTACATCTTTCTTTGGTCCCACTAACATCAAAGCTACACAGTCTAGGAGAAGCTGATGAATATGAAGATTCCTGACTCACAGAGTTATCTTTCAGATAATCACAGTAGGTGACCTTACATCTTTCTTTGGTCCCACTAACATCAAAGCTACACAGTCTAGGAGAAGCTGATGAATATGAAGATTCCTCACTCACAGTTATCTTTCAGATAATCACAGTAGGTGACCTCATATCTTTCTTTGGTTCCACTAACATCAAAGCTACACAGTCTAAGAGAAGCTGATGAATATGAAGATTCCTCACTTCCAGAGTTATCTTTCAGATAATCACAGTAGGTGACCTTACATCTTTCTTTGGTCCCACTAACATCAAAGCTACACAGTCTAGGAGAAGCTGATGAATATGAAGATTCCTCACTCACAGTTATCTTTCAGATAATCACAGTAGGTGACCTCATATCTTTCTTTGGTCCCACTAACATCAAAGCTACACAGTCTAGGAGAAGCTGATGCATATGAAGATTCCTCACTCCCAGAGTTATCTTTCAGATAATCACAGTAGGTGACTTTGCATCTTTCTTTGGTCCCACTAACATCAAAGCTACACAGTCTAGGAGATGCTGATGAATATGAAGATTCCTCACTCACAGTTATCTTTCAGATAATCACAGTAGGTGACCTTACATATTTCTTTGGTTCCACTAACATCAAAGCTACACAGTCTAGGAGAAGCTGATGAATATGAAGAATCCCCACTCACAGAGTTATCTTTCAGATAATCACAGTAGGTGACCTTACATCTTTCTTTGGTCCCACTAACATCAAAGCTACACAGTCTAGGAGAAGCTGATGAATATGAAGATTCCTCACTCACAGAGTTATCTTTCAGATAATCACAGTAGGTGACCTTACATCTTTCTTTGGTCCCACTAACATCAAAGCTACACAGTCTAGGAGAAGCTGATGAATATGAAGATTCCTCACTCACAGAGTTATCTTTCAGATAATCACAGTAGGTGACCTCATATCTTTCTTTGGTCCCACTAACATCAAAGCTACACAGTCTAGGAGATGCTGATGCATATGAAGATTCCTCACTCACAGAGTTATCTTTCAGATAATCACAGTAGGTGACCTCATATCTTTCTTTGGTTCCACTAACATCAAAGCTACACAGTCTAGGAGAAGCTGATGCATATGAAGATTCCTCACTCCCAGAGTTATCTTTCAGATAATCACAGTAGGTGACCTTACATCTTTCTTTGGTCCCACTAATATCAAAGCTACACAGTCTAGGAGAAGCTGATGAATATGAAGATTCCTCACTCCCAGAGTTATCTTTCAGATAATCACAGTAGGTGACCTCGCATGTTTCTTTGGTCCCACTAACATCAAAGCTACACAGTCTAGTAGAAGCTGATGAATATGAAGATTCCTCACTCACAGTTATCTTTCAGATAATCACAGTAGGTGACCTCATATCTTTCCTTGGTCCCAATAACATCAAAGCTACACAGTCTAGTAGAAGCTGATGCATATGAAGATTCCTCACTCCCAGAGTTATCTTTCAGATAATCACAGTAGGTGACCTTACATCTTTCTTTGGTCCCACTAGCATCAAAGCTACACAGTCTAGTAGAAGCTGATGAATATGAAGATTCCTCACTCCCAGAGTTATCTTTCAGATAATCACAGTAGGTGACCTTCCATCCTTCTTTGGTCCCACTAACATCAAAGCTACACAGTCTAGGAGAAGCTGATGAATATGAAGATTCCTCACTCACAGTTATCTTTCAGATAATCACAGTAGGTGACTTTGCATCTTTCTTTGGTCCCACTAACATCAAAGCTACACAGTCTAGGAGATGCTGATGAATATGAAGATTCCTCACTCACAGTTATCTTTCAGATAATCACAGTAGGTGACTTTACATCTTTCTTTGGTCCCACTAACATCAAAGCTACACAGTCTAGGAGATGCTGATGCATATGAAGATTCCTCACCCCCCGAGTTATCTTTCAGATAATCACAGTAGGTGACCTTACATCTTTCTTTGGTCCCACTAACATCAAAGCTACACAGTCTAGGAGATGCTGATGCATATGAAGATTCCTCACTCCCAGAGTTATCTTTCAGATAATCACAGTAGGTGACCTTACATCTTTCTTTGGTCCCACTAACATCAAAGCTACACAGTCTAGTAGAAGCTGATGAATATGAAGATTCCCCACTCCCAGAGTTATCTTTCAGATAATCACAGTAGGTGACGTCGCATCTTTCTTTGGTCCCACTAACATCAAAGCTACACAGTCTAGCAGAAGCTGATGCATATGAAGATTCCTCACTCCCAGAGTTATCTTTCAGATAATCACAGTAGGTGACCTTACATCTTTCTTTGGTCCCACTAGCATCAAAGCTACACAGTCTAGTAGAAGCTGATGAATATGAAGATTCCTCACTCCCAGAGTTATCTTTCAGATAATCACAGTAGGTGACCTTCCATCTTTCTTTGGTCCCACTAACATCAAAGCTACACAGTCTAGGAGAAGCTGATGAATATGAAGATTCCTCACTCACAGTTTTCTTTCAGATAATCACAGTAGGTGACCTCATATCTTTCTTTGGTCCCATTAACATCAAAGCTACACAGTCTAGTAGAAGCTAATGAATATGAAGATTCCTCACTCCCAGTTATCTTTCAGATAATCACAGTAGGTGACCTTACATCTTTCTTTGGTCCCACTAACATCAAAGCTACACAGTCTAGTAGAAGCTGATGAATATGAAGATTCCCCACTCCCAGAGTTATCTTTCAGATAATCACAGTAGGTGACCTTACATCTTTCTTGGTCCCATTAACATCAAAGCTACACACTCTAGGAGAAGCTGATGAATATGAAGATTCCCCACTCCCAGAGTTATCTTTCAGATAATCACAGTAGGTGACCTTACATCTTTCTTTGGTTCCATTAACATCAAAGCTACACAGTCTAAGAGAAGCTGATGAATATGAAGATTCCCCACTCCCAGAGTTATCTTTCAGATAATCACAGTAGGTGACCTTGCATCTTTCATTGGTCCCACTAACATCAAGGCTACACTGTCTAAGAGAAGCTGATGAATATGAAGATTCCTCACTCCCAGAGTTATCTTTCAGATAATCACAGTAGGTGACCTCATATCTTTCTTTGGTCCCACTAACATCAAAGCTACACAGTCTAGGAGAAGCTGATGAATATGAAGATTCCCCACTCCCAGAGTTATCTTTCAGATAATCACAGTAGGTGACCTCATATCTTTCTTTGGTCCCACTAACATCAAAGCTACACAGTCTAGTAGAAGCTGATGAATATGAAGATTCCCCACTCCCAGAGTTATCTTTCAGATAATCACAGTAGGTGACGTCGCATCTTTCTTTGGTCCCACTAACATCAAAGCTACACAGTCTAGGAGAAGCTGATGAATATGAAGATTCCCCACTCCCAGAGTTATCTTTCAGATAATCTCAGTAGGTGACCTTACATCTTTCTTTGGTCCCACTAACATCAAAGCTACACAGTCTAGGAGATGCTGATGCATATGAAGATTCCTCACTCACAGAGTTATCTTTCAGATAATCACAGTAGGTTACCTTACATCTTTCTTTGGTCCCACTAACATCAAAGCTACACAGTCTAGGAGAAGCTGATGAATATGAAGATTCCCCACTCCCAGAGTTATCTTTCAGATAATCACAGTAGGTGACCTTGCATCTTTCATTGGTCCCACTAACATCAAAGCTACACAGTCTAAGAGAAGCTGATGAATATGAAGATACCTCACTCCCAGAGTTATCTTTCAGATAATCACAGTAGGTGACCTCATATCTTTCTTTGGTCCCACTAACATCAAAGCTACACAGTCTAGGAGAAGCTGATGAATATGAAGATTCCCCACTCCCAGAGTTATCTTTCAGATAATCACAGTAGGTGACCTCATATCTTTCTTTGGTCCCACTAACATCAAAGCTACACAGTCTAGTAGAAGCTGATGAATATGAAGATTCCCCACTCCCAGAGTTATCTTTCAGATAATCACAGTAGGTGACGTCGCATCTTTCTTTGGTCCCACTAACATCAAAGCTACACAGTCTAGGAGAAGCTGATGAATATGAAGATTCCCCACTCCCAGAGTTATCTTTCAGATAATCTCAGTAGGTGACCTTACATCTTTCTTTGGTCCCACTAACATCAAAGCTACACAGTCTAGGAGATGCTGATGCATATGAAGATTCCTCACTCACAGAGTTATCTTTCAGATAATCACAGTAGGTTACCTTACATCTTTCTTTGGTCCCACTAACATCAAAGCTACACAGTCTAGGAGAAGCTGATGAATATGAAGATTCCCCACTCCCAGAGTTATCTTTCAGATAATCACAGTAGGTGACCTTGCATCTTTCATTGGTCCCACTAACATCAAAGCTACACAGTCTAAGAGAAGCTGATGAATATGAACATACCTCACTCCCAGAGTTATCTTTCAGATAATCACAGTAGGTGACCTTGCATCTTTCTTTGGTCCCACTAACATCAAAGCTACACAGTCTAGGAGAAGCTGATGAATATGAAGATTCCTCACTCCCAGAGTTATCTTTCAGATAATCACAGTAGGTGAACTCATGTCTTTCTTTGGTCCCACTAACATCAAAGCTACACAGTCTAGGAGATGCTGATGCATATGAAGGTTCCCCACTCCCAGAGTTATCTTTCAGATAATCACAGTAGGTGACGTCGCATCTTTCTTTGGTCCCACTAACATCAAAGCTACACAGTCTAGCAGAAGCTGATGCATATGAAGATTCCTCACTCCCAGAGTTATCTTTCAGATAATCACAGTAGGTGATTTCATATCTTTCTTTGGTCCCACTAACATCAAAGCTACACAGTCTAGTAGAAGCTGATGAATATGAAGATTCCTCACTCACAGTTATCTTTCAGATAATCACAGTAGGTGACTTTGCATCTTTCTTTGGTCCCACTAACATCAAAGCTACACAGTCTAGTAGAAGCTGATGAATATGAAGATTCCCCACTCCCAGAGTTATCTTTCAGATAATCACAGTAGGTGATTTCATATCTTTCTTTGGTCCCACTAACATCAAAGCTACACAGTCTAGTAGAAGCTGATGAATATGAAGATTCCTCACTCACAGTTATCTTTCAGATAATCACAGTAGGTGACCTCATATCTTTCTTTGGTTCCACTAACATCAAAGCTACACAGTCTAGGAGAAGCTGATGAATATGAAGATTCCTCACTCCCAGAGTTATCTTTCAGATAATCACAGTAGGTGACCTTCCATCTTTCTTTGGTTCCACTAACATCAAAGCTACACAGTCTAGGAGAAGCTGATGAATATGAAGATTCCTCACCCCCAGAGTTATCTTTCAGATAAGCACAGTAGGTGACCTTGCATCTTTCTTTGGTTCCACTAACATCAAAGCTACACAGTCTAGGAGATGCTGATGCATATGAAGATTCCTCACCCCCAGAGTTATCTTTCAGATAATCACAGTAGGTGACCTTACATCTTTCTTTGGTCCCACTAACATCAAAGCTACACAGTCTAGGAGATGCTGATGAATATGAAGATTCCTCACTCACAGTTATCTTTCAGATAATCACAGTAGGTGAGCTTACATCTTTCTTTGGTCCCATTAACATCAAAGCTACACAGTCTAGGAGAAGCTGATGAATATGAAGATTCCCCACTCCCAGAGTTATCTTTCAGATAATCACAGTAGGTGACCTTGCATCTTTCTTTGGTCCCATTAACATCAAAGCTACACAGTCTAGGAGAAGCTGATGAATAAGAAGATTCCTCACTCTCAGATTTATCTTTCAGATAATCACAGTAGGTGACCTTACATCTTTCTTTGGTCCCATTAACATCAAAGCTACACAGTCTAGTAGAAGCTGATGAATATGAAGATTCCCCACTCCCAGAGTTATCTTTCAGATAATCACAGTAGGTGAACTCATGTCTTTCTTTGGTCCCACTAACATCAAAGCTACACAGTCTAGGAGATGCTGATGCATATGAAGGTTCCCCACTCCCAGAGTTATCTTTCAGATAATCACAGTAGGTGACGTCGCATCTTTCTTTGGTCCCACTAACATCAAAGCTACACAGTCTAGGAGAAGCTGATGAATATGAAGATTCCCCACTCCCAGAGTTATCTTTCAGATAATCACAGTAGGTGACCTTATATCTTTCTTTGGTCCCACTAACATCAAAGCTACACAGTCTAGTAGAAGCTGATGAATATGAAGATTCCTCACCCCCAGAGTTATCTTTCAGATAATCACAGTAGGTGACCTCATATCTTTCTTTGGTCCCACTAACATCAAAGCTACACAGTCTAGTAGAAGCTGATGAATATGAAGATTCCTCACTCACAGTTATCTTTCAGATAATCACAGTAGGTGACCTTACATCTTTCTTTGGTTCCATTAACATCAAAGCTACACAGTCTAGTAGAAGCTGATGAACATGAAGATTCCTCATTCACAGTTATCTTTCAGATAATCACAGTAGGTGACCTTACATCTTTCTTTGGTCCTACTAACATCAAAGCTACACAGTCTAGGAGATGCTGAAGCATATGAAGATTCCTCACCCCCAGAGTTATCTTTCAGATAATCACAGTAGGTGACCTTACATCTTTCTTTGGTCCCACTAACATCAAAGCTACACAGTTTAGGAGAAGTTGATGAATATGAAGATTCCCCACTCCCAGAGTTATCTTTCAGATAATCACAGTAGGTGACCTTACATCTTTCTTTGGTTCCACTAACATCAAAGCTACACAGTCTAGGAGATGCTGATGAATATGAAGATTCCCCACTCCCAGAGTTATCTTTCAGATAATCACAGTAGGTGACCTTACATCTTTCTTTGGTCCCACGAACATCAAAGCTACACAGTCTAGGAGATGCTGATGAATATGAAGATTCCCCACTCCCAGAGTTATCTTTCAGATAATCACAGTAGGTGACCTTACATCTTTCTTTGGTCCCACTATTATCAAAGCTACACAGTCTAGGAGATGCTGATGCATATGAAGATTCCTCACCCCCCGAGTTATCTTTCAGATAATCACAGTAGGTGACCTTACATCTTTCTTTGGTCCCATTAACATCAAAGCTACACAGTCTAGTAGAAGCTGATGAATATGAAGATTCCCCACTCCCAGTTATCTTTCAGATAATCACAGTAGGTGACCTTATATCTTTCTTTGGTCCCACTAACATCAAAGCTACACAGTCTATTAGAAGCTGATGAATATGAAGATTCCCCACTCCCAGTTATCTTTCAGATAATCACAGTAGGTGACCTTATATCTTTCTTTGGTCCCACTAACATCAAAGCTACACAGTCTATTAGAAGCTGATGAATATGAAGATTCCCCACTCCCAGTTATCTTTCAGATAATCACAGTAGGTGACCTTATATCTTTCTTTGGTCCCACTAACATCAAAGCTACACAGTCTAGTAGAAGCTGATGAATATGAAGATTCCCCACTCCCAGTTATCTTTCAGATAATCACAGTAGGTGACCTTATATCTTTCTTTGGTCCCAATAACATCAAAGCTACACAGTCTAGGAGAAGCTGATGAATATGAAGATTCCTCACTCACAGTTATCTTTCAGATAATCACAGTAGGTGACCTTACATCTTTCTTTGGTCCCACTAACATCAAAGCTACACAGTCTAGGAGAAGCTGATGAAAATGAAGATTCCTCACTCACAGAGTTATCTTTCAGATAATCACAGTAGGTGACCTTACATCTTTCTTTGGTCCCACTAACATCAAAGCTACACAGTCTAGGAGAAGCTGATGAATATGAAGATTCCTGACTCACAGAGTTATCTTTCAGATAATCACAGTAGGTGACCTTACATCTTTCTTTGGTCCCACTAACATCAAAGCTACACAGTCTAGGAGAAGCTGATGAATATGAAGATTCCTCACTCACAGTTATCTTTCAGATAATCACAGTAGGTGACCTCATATCTTTCTTTGGTTCCACTAACATCAAAGCTACACAGTCTAAGAGAAGCTGATGAATATGAAGATTCCTCACTTCCAGAGTTATCTTTCAGATAATCACAGTAGGTGACCTTACATCTTTCTTTGGTCCCACTAACATCAAAGCTACACAGTCTAGGAGAAGCTGATGAATATGAAGATTCCTCACTCACAGTTATCTTTCAGATAATCACAGTAGGTGACCTCATATCTTTCTTTGGTCCCACTAACATCAAAGCTACACAGTCTAGGAGAAGCTGATGCATATGAAGATTCCTCACTCCCAGAGTTATCTTTCAGATAATCACAGTAGGTGACTTTGCATCTTTCTTTGGTCCCACTAACATCAAAGCTACACAGTCTAGGAGATGCTGATGAATATGAAGATTCCTCACTCACAGTTATCTTTCAGATAATCACAGTAGGTGACCTTACATATTTCTTTGGTTCCACTAACATCAAAGCTACACAGTCTAGGAGAAGCTGATGAATATGAAGAATCCCCACTCACAGAGTTATCTTTCAGATAATCACAGTAGGTGACCTTACATCTTTCTTTGGTCCCACTAACATCAAAGCTACACAGTCTAGGAGAAGCTGATGAATATGAAGATTCCTCACTCACAGAGTTATCTTTCAGATAATCACAGTAGGTGACCTTACATCTTTCTTTGGTCCCACTAACATCAAAGCTACACAGTCTAGGAGAAGCTGATGAATATGAAGATTCCTCACTCACAGAGTTATCTTTCAGATAATCACAGTAGGTGACCTCATATCTTTCTTTGGTCCCACTAACATCAAAGCTACACAGTCTAGGAGATGCTGATGCATATGAAGATTCCTCACTCACAGAGTTATCTTTCAGATAATCACAGTAGGTGACCTCATATCTTTCTTTGGTTCCACTAACATCAAAGCTACACAGTCTAGGAGAAGCTGATGCATATGAAGATTCCTCACTCCCAGAGTTATCTTTCAGATAATCACAGTAGGTGACCTTACATCTTTCTTTGGTCCCACTAATATCAAAGCTACACAGTCTAGGAGAAGCTGATGAATATGAAGATTCCTCACTCCCAGAGTTATCTTTCAGATAATCACAGTAGGTGACCTCGCATGTTTCTTTGGTCCCACTAACATCAAAGCTACACAGTCTAGGAGAAGCTGATGAATATGAAGATTCCTCACTCCCAGAGTTATCTTTCAGATAATCACAGTAGGTGACCTCATATCTTTCTTTGGTCCCACTAACATCAAAGCTACACAGTCTAGGAGATGCTGATGCATATGAAGATTCCTCACTCCCAGAGTTATCTT
Organism: Deroplatys truncata; assembly: GCA_030765065.1. Classification (NCBI taxonomy): domain Eukaryota; kingdom Metazoa; phylum Arthropoda; class Insecta; order Mantodea; family Mantidae; genus Deroplatys; species Deroplatys truncata. The sequence continues at coordinate 256,394,933 of CM060984.1, forward strand.
TCAGATAATCACAGTAGGTGAACTCATGTCTTTCTTTGGTCCCACTAACATCAAAGCTACACAGTCTAGGAGATGCTGATGCATATGAAGGTTCCCCACTCCCAGAGTTATCTTTCAGATAATCACAGTAGGTGACGTCGCATCTTTCTTTGGTCCCACTAACATCAAAGCTACACAGTCTAGGAGAAGCTGATGAATATGAAGATTCCTCACTCCCAGAGTTATCTTTCAGATAATCACAGTAGGTGACCTCATATCTTTCTTTGGTTCCACTAACATCAAAGCTACACAGTCTAGTAGAAGCTGATGAATATGAAGATTCCTCACTCACAGTTATCTTTCAGATAATCACAGTAGGTGACCTCATATCTTTCCTTGGTCCCAATAACATCAAAGCTACACAGTCTAGTAGAAGCTGATGAATATGAAGATTCCTCACTCCCAGAGTTATCTTTCATATAATCACAATAGGTGACCTTGCATCTTTCTTTGGTCCCATTAACATCAAAGCTACACAGTCTAGTAGAAGCTGATGAATATGAAGATTCCTCACTCCCAGGCCACCAAGTAGACATATTGTCTGTGACTGTTGAAAAGAATAATATTCTGAATTGTTAATTATAAAATATTGGTTGAGTGATTTCTAAGGTTGCTGGACACAATGTTCTGTCTTTATTTAACATGCCCTGCTAATGATCTTGATTGTAAGGAAATAGAATAAAATTCTATTACTTGAGGGTCATTGTTGTCATATGGGTATTCAATTCTCTTTGTTTTGCTGTAATTAATTGTAACCATCCTGTGGAGTAACAACTGGCCTTCTTCACAAGCATCTTCTTTTATAACTGCAATGTGTTTGTATAATCCTTTTTAAGATTTTAGTAAATTATTAAATGAAATTAGAAGGTATTTGATTGGCCCTTATCCATGAGAAGAAATAGTGCTTTTCAATAGTGAAGGGTTATCAAAGTTGGTTGGTTTTTGAGATTAACCCTACATACACAATAATATTTATATAGGGAACATGGCATGGGTTCAAGTGCTAGTTCGACCCAATTTTCATAAAACTTCCCTGTGTATTTCTTCCAATTTAGATAATTTACTATGCACTGCAAATTTAAAATAGCATTCCTCTCTGAACAAAAATGGACTGGGGGAACAGTTTGTAATTTTCAATTGGCTAATAAAATTAAACATAAAACAGTTGTGTCCATGTAACCTATGTTGATGGTATTACGTATGGGCCAGATCCAGGAGTTTTGCTACCCCCTTGTGCTTGCAGACATAACTTAACTTATATCTGCAGTGTCAGTCCTCCATGACTACTTATTTTTTCATAATGTATATATTTGCATCAGTAATCAATAAATAAAACTCAATATGCGACATATACATATATGGTGAAAGCATAAGAGCAAAAGATAGAAACACACAAAGCCACACAATAAAAACTTCAGTATTTTGGGTTTACCCCTTCATCAGGAGATTAAAACCATGCAGAAAATGAACACACACTTGACAATTGACTATACTGGTTAATAATCAGGGGCACCTCACGCACCTCCCAGGAGAATGGGATAGTGACTTGAAACGCTCCTGTTTATTAACATGATGCTTATTGTTAAACACGTACCATGATAGTCATCAAAGAGGGTTACATCCACAGTGACCAACTCTGGCGCTTCCTAACCAAATATTTCCAGAGAGATTTTAAAATTTCAATATAATTTGTAATTTTTTCATATTTTCAAATATGTTGTTCATATTTTAAGATTTTGCTGACCCTAAACCCTGGTGTGCTTGTTATTACTCACAGGATAGCATCAGTGAGCAGTCTACCAAGCACGAGCGCTATTAAAGAAGGTCCAAATGCCCTGCAGATCGCACACAGCAGTCGTGGATGGTTCCGAATACCTGTCATGGCATCTAATATTTCTGTTACCCATGTGCTGAAAACAAAAACGTTGTGCAGTTATGCTATTGTATTAAATCAAGAAAAACAAACAACATGTTTTTGTTACAATGTGGAATAAGATTATAAGTAACAACATGTTTTTGTTACAATGTGGAATAAGATTATAAGTAACAACTGTCTGTGTTACAATGTGGAATAAGATTATAAGTAACAACTGTCTGTGTTACAATATAGAATAAGATTATAAGTAACAACTGTCTGTGTTACAATGTGGAATAAGATTATAAGTAACAACATGACTTTGTTACAATGTGGAATAAGATTATAAGTAACAACATGACTTTGTTACAATGTGGAATAAGATTATAAGTAACAACATGACTTTGTTACAATGTGGAATAAGATTATAAGTAACAACATGTCTTTGTTACAATGTGGAATAAGATTATAAGTAACAACTGTCTGTGTTACAATATGGAATAAGATTATAAGTAACAACATGACTTTGTTACAATATGGAATAAGATTATAAGTAACAACATGACTTTGTTACAATATGGAATAAGATTATAAGTAACAACATGTCTTTGTTACAATGTGGAATAAGATTATAAGTAACAACATGTCTTTGTTACAATGTGGAATAAGATTATAAGTAACAACTGTCTGTGTTACAATATGGAATAAGATTATAAGTAACAACATGACTTTGTTACAATATGGAATAAGATTATAAGTAACAACATGACTTTGTTACAATATGGAATAAGATTATAAGTAACAACTGTCTGTGTTACAATGTGGAATAAGATTATAAGTAACAACATGACTTTGTTACAATGTGGAATAAGATTATAAGTAACAACTGTCTTTGTTACAATGTGGAATAAGATTATAAGTAACAACTGTCTGTGTTACAATATGGAATAAGATTATAAGTAACAACATGTCTGTGTTACAATATGGAATAAGATTATAAGTAACAACATGACTTTGTTACAATGTGGAATAAGATTATAAGTAACAACTGTCTTTGTTACAATGTGGAATAGGATTATAAGTAACAACTGTCTTTGTTACAATGTGGAATAAGATTATAAGTAACAACTGTCTGTGTTACAATATGGAATAAGATTATAAGTAACAACTGTCTGTGTTACAATATGGAATAAGATTATAAGTAACAACATGACTTTGTTACAATGTGGAATAAGATTATAAGTAACAACTGTCTTTGTTACAATATGGAATAAGATTATAAGTAACAACATGACTTTGTTACAATGTGGAATAAGATTATAAGTAACAACTGTCTGTGTTACAATATGGAATAAGAATATAAGTAACAACATGACTTTGTTACAATGTGGAATAAGATTATAAGTAACAACTGTCTTTGTTACAATATGGAATAAGATTATAAGTAACAACATGACTTTGTTACAATGTCGAATAAGATTATAAGTAACAACTGTCTGTGTTACAATATGGAATAAGATTATAAGTAACAACATGACTTTGTTACAATGTGGAATAAGATTATAAGTAACAACTGTCTGTGTTACAATATGGAATAAGATTATAAGTAACAACTGTCTGTGTTACAATATGGAATAAGGTTATAAGTAACAACATGACTGTGTTACAATATGGAATAAGATTATAAGTAACAACTGTCTGTGTTACAATATGGAATAAGATTATATGTAACAACATGTCTGTGTTACAATATGGAATAAGATTATAAGTAACAACTGTCTGTGTTACAATATGGAATAAGATTATAAGTAACAACATGTCTGTGTTACAATATGGAATAAGATTATAAGTAACAACTGTCTGTGTTACAATATGGAATAAGATTATAAGTAACAACATGCCTTTGTTACAATGTGGAATAAGATTATAAGTAACAACTGTCTGTGTTACAATATGGAATAAGATTATAAGTAACAACTGTCTGTGTTACAATGTGGAATAAGATTATAAGTAACAACATGACTTTGTTACAATGTGGAATAAGATTATAAGTAACAACATGTCTTTGTTACAATGTGGAATAAGATTATAAGTAACAACTGTCTGTGTTACAATATGGAATAAGATTATAAGTAACAACATGTCTGTGTTACAATATGGAATAAGATTATAAGTAACAACATGACTTTGTTACAATGTGGAATAAGATTATAAGTAACAACTGTCTTTGTTACAATGTGGAATAGGATTATAAGTAACAACTGTCTTTGTTACAATGTGGAATAAGATTATAAGTAACAACTGTCTGTGTTACAATATGGAATAAGATTATAAGTAACAACTGTCTGTGTTACAATATGGAATAAGATTATAAGTAACAACATGACTTTGTTACAATGTGGAATAAGATTATAAGTAACAACTGTCTTTGTTACAATATGGAATAAGATTATAAGTAACAACATGACTTTGTTACAATGTGGAATAAGATTATAAGTAACAACTGTCTGTGTTACAATATGGAATAAGATTATAAGTAACAACATGACTTTGTTACAATGTGGAATAAGATTATAAGTAACAACTGTCTGTGTTACAATATGGAATAAGATTATAAGTAACAACATGACTTTGTTACAATGTCGAATAAGATTATAAGTAACAACTGTCTGTGTTACCATATGGAATAAGATTATAAGTAACAACATGACTTTGTTACAATGTGGAATAAGATTATAAGTAACAACTGTCTGTGTTACAATATGGAATAAGATTATAAGTAACAACTGTCTGTGTTACAATATGGAATAAGATTATAAGTAACAACATGTCTGTGTTACAATATGGAATAAGATTATAAGTAACAACATGTCTGTGTTACAATGTGGAATAAGATTATAAGTAACAACATGTCTGTGTTACAATGTGGAATAAGATTATAAGTAACAACATGTCTGTGTTACAATGTGGAATAAGATTATAAGTAACAACTGTCTTTGTTACAATGTGGAATAAGATTATAAGTAACAACATGTCTTTGTTACAATGTGTAATAAGATTATAAGTAACAACTGTCTTTGTTACAATGTGGAATAAGATTAAAAGTAACAACATGTCTGTGTTACAATGTGGAATAAGATTATAAGTAACAACATGTCTGTGTTACAATGTGGAATAAGATTATAAGTAACAACATGTCTGTGTTACAATGTGGAATAAGATTATAAGTAACAACTGTCTTTGTTACAATGTGGAATAAGATTATAAGTAACAACATGTCTTTGTTACAATGTGGAATAAGATTATAAGTAACAACTGTCTTTGTTACAATGTGGAATAAGATTATAAGTAACAACTGTCTGTGTTACAATATGGAATAAGATTATAAGTAACAACTGTCTGTGTTACAATGTGGAATAAGATTATAAGTAACAACATGTCTTTGTTACAATGTGGAATAAGATTATAAGTAACAACATGTCTTTGTTACAATGTGGAATAAGGTTATAAGTAACAACATGTCTGTGTTACAATGTGGAATAAGATTATAAGTAACAACATGTCTGTGTTACAATGTGGAATAAGATTATAAGTAACAACATGTCTGTGTTACAATGTGGAATAAGATTATAAGTAACAACATGTCTGTGTTACAATGTGGAATAAGATTATAAGTAACAACATGTCTGTGTTACAATGTGGAATAAGATTATAAGTAACAACATGTCTGTGTTACAATGTGGAATAAGATTATAAGTAACAACATGTCTGTGTTACAATGTGGAATAAGATTATAAGTAACAACATGTCTGTGTTACAATGTGGAATAAGATTATAAGTAACAACTGTCTTTGTTACAATGTGGAATAAGATTATAAGTAACAACATGTCTGTGTTACAATGTGGAATAAGATTATAAGTAACAACATGTCTTTGTTACAATGTGGAATAAGATTATAAGTAACAACATGTCTGTGTTACAATGTGGAAAAAGGTTGTAAGTAACAACATGTCTGTGTTACAATGTGGAATAAGATTATAAGTAACAACATGTCTGTGTTACAATGTGGAATAAGATTATAAGTAACAACATGTCTGTGTTACAATGTGGAATAAGATTATAAGTAACAACTGTCTTTGTTACAATGTGGAATAAGATTATAAGTAACAACATGTCTGTGTTACAATGTGGAATAAGATTATAAGTAACAACTGTCTTTGTTACAATATGGAATAAGATTATAAGTAACAACATGACTTTGTTACAATGTGGAATAAGATTATAAGTAACAACATGTCTGTGTTACAATGTGGAATAAGAATATAAGTAACAACATGTCTGTGTTACAATGTGGAATAAGATTATAAGTAACAACATGTCTGTGTTACAATGTGGAATAAGAATATAAGTAACAACATGTCTGTGTTACAATGTGGAATAAGATTATAAGTAACAACATGTCTTTGTTACAATGTGGAATAAGATTATAAGTAACAACATGTCTTTGTTACAATGTGGAATAAGATTATAAGTAACAACATGTCTTTGTTACAATGTGGAATAAGATTATAAGTAACAACATGTCTTTGTTACAATGTGGAATAAGGTTGTAAGTAACAACATGTCTGTGTTACAATGTGGAATAAGATTATAAGTAACAACATGTTTTTGTTACAATGTGGAATAAGATTATAAGTAACAACATGACTTTGTTACAATGTGGAATAAGAATATAAGTAACAACATGTCTTTGTTACAATGTGGAATAAGATTATAAGTAACAACATGACTTTGTTACAATGTGGAATAAGAATATAAGTAACAACATGACTTTGTTACAATGTGGAATAAGAATATAAGTAACAACATGACTTTGTTACAATGTGGAATAAGAATATAAGTAACAACATGTCTTTGTTACAATGTGGAATAAGATTATAAGTAACAACATGTCTTTGTTACAATGTGGAATAAGATTATAAGTAACAACATGACTTTGTTACAATGTGGAATAAGAATATAAGTAACAACATGACTTTGTTACAATGTGGAATAAGAATATAAGTAACAACATGTCTTTGTTACAATGTGGAATAAGATTGTAAGTAACAACATGTCTTTGTTACAATGTGGAATAAGAATATAAGTAACAACATGACTTTGTTACAATGTGGAATAAGAATATAAGTAACAACATGTCTTTGTTACAATGTGGAATAAGATTGTAAGTAACAACATGTCTTTGTTACAATGTGGAATAAGAATATAAGTAACAACATGACTTTGTTACAATGTGGAATAAGAATATAAGTAACAACATGTCTTTGTTACAATGTGGAATAAGAATATAAGTAACAACATGTCTGTGTTACAATGTGGAATAAGAATATAAGTAACAACATTGTCTTTGTTACAATGTGGAATAAGAATATAAGTAACAACATGTCTTTGTTACAATGTGGAATAAGAATATAAGTAACAACATGTCTTTGTTACAATGTGGAATAAGAATATAAGTAACAACATGACTTTGTTACAATGTGGAATAAGAACATAAGTAACAACATGTCTTTGTTACAATGTGGAATAAGATTGTAAGTAACAACATGTCTTTGTTACAATGTGGAATAAGAATATAAGTAACAACATGACTTTGTTACAATGTGGAATAAGAATATAAGTAACAACATGTCTTTGTTACAATGTGGAATAAGAATATAAGTAACAACATGTCTGTGTTACAATGTGGAATAAGAATATAAGTAACAACATGTCTTTGTTACAATGTGGAATAAGAATATAAGTAACAACATGTCTTTGTTACAATGTGGAATAAGAATATAAGTAACAACATGTCTTTGTTACAATGTGGAATAAGAATATAAGTAACAACATGTCTTTGTTACAATGTGGAATAAGAATATAAGTAACAACATGTCTTTGTTACAATGTGGAATAAGAATATAAGTAACAACATGTCTTTGTTACAATGTGGAATAAGAATATAAGTAACAACATGTCTTTGTTACAATGTGGAATAAGAATATAAGTAACAACATGTCTTTGTTACAATGTGGAATAAGAATATAAGTAACAACATGTCTTTGTTACAATGTGGAATAAGAATATAAGTAACAACATGTCTTTGTTACAATGTGGAATAAGAATATAAGTAACAACATGTCTTTGTTACAATGTGGAATAAAAATATAAGTAACAACATGTCTTTTTTACAATGTGGAATAAGAATATAAGTAAAAACATGTCTTTGTTACAATGTGGAATAAGAATATAAGTAACAACATGTCTTTGTTACAATGTGGAATAAGAGTATAAGTAACAACATGTCTGTGTTACAATGTGGAATAAGAATATAAGTAACAACATGGCTTTGTTACAATGTGGAATAAGAATATAAGTAACAACATGTCTTTGTTACAATGTGGAATAAGAATATAAGTAACAACATGTCTTTGTTACAATGTGGTATAAGAATATAAGTAACAACATGTCTTTGTTACAATGTGGAATAAGAATATAAGTAACAACATGTCTTTGTTACAATGTGGAATAAGAATATAAGTAACAACATGTCTTTGTTACAATGTGGAATAAGAATATAAGTAACAACATGTCTGTGTTACAATGTGGAATAAGAATATAAGTAACAACATGTCTTTGTTACAATGTGGAATAAGAATATAAGTAACAACATGTCTTTGTTACAATGTGGAATAAGAATATAAGTAACAACATGTCTTTGTTACAATGTGGAATAAGAATATAAGTAACAACATGTCTGTGTTACAATGTGGAATAAGAATATAAGTAACAACATGTCTTTGTTACAATGTGGAATAAGAATATAAGTAACAACATGTTTGTGTTACAATGTGGAATAAGGTTGTAAGTAACAACATGTCTTTGTTACAATGTGGAATAAGATTGTAAGTAACAACATGACTTTGTTACAATGTGAAATAAGATTATAAGTAACAACATGTCTTTGTTACAATGTGGAATAAGATTATAAGTAACAACATGACTTTGTTACAATGTGAAATAAGATTATAAGTAACAACATGTCTTTGTTACAATGTGGAATAAGGTTGTAAGTAACAACATGTCTTTGTAACAGTGTGGAATAGGATTGTAAGTAACAACATGTCTTTGTTACAATGTGGAATAAGATTATAAGTAACAACATGTCTTTGTTACAATGTGGAATAAGATTATAAGTAACAACATGTCTTTGTTACAATGTGGAATAAGGTTGTAAGTAACATGTCTTTGTAACAATGTGGAATAGGATTATAAGTAACAACATGTCTTTGTTACAATGTGGAATAAGGTTGTAAGTAACATGTCTTTGTAACAATGTGGAATAGGATTGTAAGTAACAACATGTCTTTGTTACAATGTGGAATAAGATTATAAGTAACAACATGTCTTTGTTACAATGTGGAATAAGATTATAAGTAACAACATGTCTGTGTTACAATGTGGAATAAGATTATAAGTAACAACATGTCTTTGTTACAATGTGGAATAAGAATATAAGTAACAACATGTCTGTGTTACAATGTGGAATAAGATTATAAGTAACAACATGACTTTGTTACAATGTGGAATAAGATTATAAGTAACAACTGTCTGTGTTACAATATGGAATAAGATTATATGTAACAACATGACTTTGTTACAATGTGTAATAAGAATATAAGTAACAACATGTCTGTGTTACAATGTGGAATAAGAATATAAGTAACAACATGACTTTGTTACAATGTGGAATAAGAATATAAGTAACAACATGTCTGTGTTACAATGTGGAATAAGATTATAAGTAACAACATGTCTGTGTTACAATGTGGAATAAGATTATTAGTAACAACATGTCTTTGTTACAATGTGGAATAAGAATATAAGTAACAACATGTCTGTGTTACAATGTGGAATAAGATTATAAGTAACAACATGACTTTGTTACAATGTGGAATAAGAATATAAGTAACAACATGACTTTGTTACAATGTGGAATAAGATTATAAGTAACAACATGACTTTGTTACAATGTGGAATAAGATTATAAGTAACAACATGTCTTTGTTACAATGTGGAATAAGAATATAAGTAACAACATGTCTGTGTTACAATGTGGAATAAGATTATAAGTAACAACATGACTTTGTTACAATGTGGAATAAGAATATAAGTAACAACATGACTTTGTTACAATGTGGAATAAGAATATAAGTAACAACATGTCTGTGTTACAATGTGGAATAAGATTATAAGTAACAACATGACTTTGTTACAATGTGAAATAAGATTATAAGTAACAACATGACTTTGTTACAATGTGGAATAAGATTATAAGTAACAACATGTCTGTGTTACAATGTGGAATAAGATTATAAGTAACAACATGACGTTGTTACAATGTGGAATAAGATTATAGTTAACAACATGACTTTGTTACAATGTGAAATAAGATTATAAGTAACAACATGACTTTGTTACAATGTGGAATAAGATTATAAGTAACAACATGACTTTGTTACAATGTGGAATAAGATTATAAGTAACAACATGTCTGTGTTACAATGTGGAATAAGATTATAAGTAACAACATGACTTTGTTACAATGTGGAATAAGATTATAAGTAACAACATGACTTTGTTACAATGCGAAATAAGATTATAAGTAACAACATGACTTTGTTACAATGTGGAATAAGATTATAAGTAACAACATGACTTTGTTATAATGTGGAATAAGATTATAAGTAACAACATGTCTGTGTTACAATGTGGAATAAGATTATAAGTAACAACATGACTTTGTTACAATGTGAAATAAGATTATAAGTAACAACATGTCTGTGTTACAATGTGGAATAAGATTATAAGTAACAACATGACTTTGTTACAATGTGAAATAAGATTATAAGTAACAACATGTCTGTGTTACAATATGGAATAAGATTATAAGTAACAACATGACTTTGTTACAATGTGAAATAAGAATATAAGTAACAACATGTCTGTGTTACAATGTGGAATAAGATTATAAGTAACAACATGACTTTGTTGCAATGTGAAATAAGATTATAAGTAACAACATGTCTGTGTTACAATGTGGAATAAGATTATAAGTAACAACATGACTTTGTTACAATGTGAAATAAGATTATAAGTAACAACATGTCTTTGTTACAATGTGGAATAAGATTATAAGTAACAACATGACTTTGTTACAATGTGGAATAAGATTATAAGTAACAACATGACTTTGTTACAATGTGAAATAAGATTATAAGTAACAACATGTCTTTGTTACAATGTGGAATAAGGTTGTAAGTAACAACATGTCTTTGTTACAATGTGGAATAAGAATATAAGTAACAACATGTCTTTGTTACAATGTGGAATAAGATTGTAAGTAACAACATGTCTTTGTTACAATGTGGAATAAGGTTGTAAGTAACAACATGTCTCTGTTACAATATGAAATAAGATTATAAGTAACAACATGTCTTTGTTACAATGTGGAATAAGATTGTAAGTAACAACATGACTTTGTTACAATGTGGAATAAGATTATAAGTAACAACATGTCTTTGTTACAATATGAAATAAGATTATAAGTAACAACTCTCTTTGTTACAATGTGGAATAAGATATTAATTATCAACATGCCTTTGTTACAATGTGGAATAAGATTATAAGTAACAACTGTTTTTGTTACAATGTGGAATAAGGTTGTAAGTACCAACAGGTCTTTGTTACAATGTGAAATAAGATTGTAAGTGACAACATGTCTTTGTTACAATGTGGAATAAGATTGTAAGTAACAACATGTCTTTGTAACAATGTGGAATAAGGTTGTAAGTAACAACATGTCTTTGTTACAATGTGGAATAAGATTGTAAGTAACAACATGTCTTTGTAACAATGTGGAATAAGATTGTAAGTAACAACATGTCTTTGTTACAATGTGGAATAAGGTTGTAAGTAACAACATGTCTTTGTTACAATGTGGAATAAGATTGTAAGTAACAACTTGTCTTTGTTACAATGTGGAATAAGGTTGTAAGTAACAACATGTCTTTGTAACAATGTGGAATAAGATTGTAAGTAACAACATGTCTTTGTTACAATGTGGAATAAGGTTGTAAGTAACAACATGTCTTTGTTACAATGTGGAATAAGATTGTAAGTAACAACATGTCTTTGTTACAATGTGGAATAAGGTTGTAAGTAACAACATGTCTGTGTTACAATGTGGAATAAGGTTGTAAGTAACAACATGTCTTTGTTACAATGTGGAATAAGATTGTAAGTAACAACATGTCTTTGTTACAATGTGGAATAAGGTTGTAAGTAACAACATGTCTTTGTTACAATGTGGAATAAGATTGTAAGTAACAACATGTCTTTGTTACAATGTGGAATAAGATTGTAAGTAACAACATGTCTGTGTTACAATGTGGAATAAGGTTGTAAGTAACAACATGTCTTTGTTACAATGTGGAATAAGGTTGTAAGTAACAACATGTCTTTGTTACAATGTGGAATAAGGTTGTAAGTAACAACATGTCTTTGTAACAATGTGGAATATGGTTGTAAGTAACAACATGTCTTTGTTACAATGTGGAATAAGATTGTAAGTAACAACATGTCTTTGTAACAATGTGGAATAAGGTTGTAAGTAACAACATGTCTTTGTTACAATGTGGAATAAGGTTGTAAGTAACAACATGTCTTTGTTACAATGTGGAATAAGGTTGTAAGTAACAACATGTCTTTGTTACAATGTGGAATAAGGTTGTAAGTAACAACATGTCTTTGTAACAATGTGGAATAAGGTTGTAAGTAACAACATGTCTTTGTAACAATGTGGAATAAGATTGTAAGTAACATGTCTTTGTTACAATGTGGAATAAGGTTGTAAGTAACAACATGTCTTTGTTACAATGTGGAATATGGTTGTAAGTAACAACATGTCTTTGTAACAATGTGGAATAAGGTTGTAAGTAACAACATGTCTTTGTTACAATGTGGAATAAGGTTGTAAGTAACAACATGTCTTTGTTACAATGTGGAATAAGGTTGTAAGTAACAACATGTCTTTGTAACAATGTGGAATAAGATTGTAAGTAACAACTTGTCTTTGTTACAATGTGGAATAAGATTGTAAGTAACAACATGTCTTTGTTACAATGTGGAATAACATTGTAAGTAACAACATGTCTTTGTAACAATGTGGAATAAGGTTGTAAGTAACAACATGTCTTTGTTACAATGTGGAATAAGATTGTAAGTAACAACATGTCTTTGTTACAATGTGGAATAAGATTGTAAGTAACAACATGTCTTTGTTACAATGTGGAATAAGATTGTAAGTAACAACATGTCTTTGTTACAATGTGGAATAAGATTGTAAGTAACAACATGTCTTTGTTACAATGTGGAATAAGATTGTAAGTAACAACATGTCTTTGTTACAATGTGGAATAAGATTGTAAGTAACAACATGTCTTTGTTACAATGTGGAATAAGATTGTAAAAAACAACATGTCTTTGTTACAATGTGGAATAAGATTGTAGGTAACAACATGTCTTTGTAACAATGTGGAATAAGATTGTAAGTAACAACATGTCTTTGTTACAATGTGGAATAAGGTTGTAAGTAACAACATGTCTTTGTTACAATGTGGAATAAGATTGTAAGTAACAACATGTCTTTGTAACAATGTGGAATGAGATTGTAAGTAACAACATGTCTTTGTTACAATGTGGAATAAGATTATAAGTAACAACATGTCTTTGTTACAATGTGGAATAAGAATATAGGTAACAACATGTCTGTGTTACAATGTGGAATAAGATTATAAGTAACAACATGACTTTGTTACAATGTGGAATAAGATTATAAGTAACAACTGTCTGTGTTACAATATGGAATAAGCTTATAAGTAACAACATGACTTTGTTACAATGTGGAATAAGAATATAAGTAACAACATGTCTGTGTTACAATGTGGAATAAGAATATAAGTAACAACATGACTTTGTTACAATGTGGAATAAGAATATAAGTAAGAACATGTCTGTGTTACAATGTGGAATAAGATTATAAGTAACAACATGTCTGTGTTACAATGTGGAATAAGATTATAAGTAACAACATGTCTTTGTTACAATGTGGAATAAGAATATAAGTAACAACATGTCTGTGTTACAATGTGGAATAAGATTATAAGTAACAACATGACTTTGTTACAATGTGGAATAAGAATATAAGTAACAACATGACTTTGTTACAATGTGGAATAAGATTATAAGTAACAACATGACTTTGTTACAATGTGGAATAAGATTATAAGTAACAACATGTCTTTGTTACAATGTGGAATAAGAATATAAGTAACAACATGTCTGTGTTACAATGTGGAATAAGATTATAAGTAACAACATGACTTTGTTACAATGTGGAATAAGAATATAAGTAACAACATGACTTTGTTACAATGTGGAATAAGAATATAAGTAACAACATGTCTGTGTTACAATGTGGAATAAGATTATAAGTAACAACATGACTTTGTTACAATGTGAAATAAGATTATAAGTAACAACATGACTTTGTTACAATGTGGAATAAGATTATAAGTAACAACATGTCTTTGTTACAATGTGGAATAAGATTATAAGTAACAACTGTCTGTGTTACAATATGGAATAAGATTATAAGTAACAACATGTCTGTGTTACAATGTGGAATAAGATTATAAGTAACAACTGTCTGTGTTACAATATGGAATAAGATTATAAGTAACAACATGACTTTGTTACAATGTGGAATACGATTATAAGTAACAACTGTCTGTGTTACAATATGGAATAAGATTATAAGTAACAACATGACTTTGTTACAATGTGGAATAAGATTATAAGTAACAACTGTCTTTGTTACAATATGGAATAAGATTATAAGTAACAACTGTCTGTGTTACAATATGGAATAAGATTATAAGTAACAACTGTCTGTGTTACAATGTGGAATAAGATTATAAGTAACAACATGACTTTGTTACAATGTGGAATAAGATTATAAGTAACAACATGTCTTTGTTACAATGTGGAATAAGATTATAAGTAACAACTGTCTGTGTTACAATATGGAATAAGATTATAAGTAACAACATGTCTGTGTTACAATATGGAATAAGATTATAAGTAACAACATGACTTTGTTACAATGTGGAATAAGATTATAAGTAACAACTGTCTTTGTTACAATGTGGAATAGGATTATAAGTAACAACTGTCTTTGTTACAATGTGGAATAAGATTATAAGTAACAACTGTCTGTGTTACAATATGGAATAAGATTATAAGTAACAACTGTCTGTGTTACAATATGGAATAAGATTATAAGTAACAACATGACTTTGTTACAATGTGGAATAAGATTATAAGTAACAACTGTCTTTGTTACAATATGGAATAAGATTATAAGTAACAACATGACTTTGTTACAATGTGGAATAAGATTATAAGTAACAACTGTCTGTGTTACAATATGGAATAAGATTATAAGTAACAACATGACTTTGTTACAATGTGGAATAAGATTATAAGTAACAACTGTCTGTGTTACAATATGGAATAAGATTATAAGTAACAACATGACTTTGTTACAATGTGGAATAAGATTATAAGTAACAACTGTCTTTGTTACAATATGGAATAAGATTATAACTAACAACATGACTTTGTTACAATGTCGAATAAGATTATAAGTAACAACTGTCTGTGTTACAATATGGAATAAGATTATAAGTAACAACATGACTTTGTTACAATGTGGAATAAGATTATAAGTAACAACTGTCTGTGTTACAATACGGAATAAGATTATAAGTAACAACTGTCTGTGTTACAATATGGAATAAGATTATAAGTAACAACATGTCTGTGTTACAATATGGAATAAGATTATAAGTAACAACATGTCTGTGTTACAATGTGGAATAAGATTATAAGTAACAACATGACTTTGTTACAATGTGAAATAAGATTATAAGTAACAACATGTCTTTGTTACAATGTGGAATAAGATTATAAGTAACAACATGACTTTGTTACAATGTGGAATAAGATTATAAGTAACAACATGACTTTGTTACAATGTGAAATAAGATTATAAGTAACAACATGTCTTTGTTACAATGTGGAATAAGGTTGTAAGTAACAACATGTCTTTGTTACAATGTGGAATAAGAATATAAGTAACAACATGTCTTTGTTACAATGTGGAATAAGATTGTAAGTAACAACATGTCTTTGTTACAATGTGGAATAAGGTTGTAAGTAACAACATGTCTCTGTTACAATATGAAATAAGATTATAAGTAACAACATGTCTTTGTTACAATGTGGAATAAGATTGTAAGTAACAACATGACTTTGTTACAATGTGGAATAAGATTATAAGTAACAACATGTCTTTGTTACAATATGAAATAAGATTATAAGTAACAACTCTCTTTGTTACAATGTGGAATAAGATATTAATTATCAACATGCCTTTGTTACAATGTGGAATAAGATTATAAGTAACAACTGTTTTTGTTACAATGTGGAATAAGGTTGTAAGTACCAACAGGTCTTTGTTACAATGTGAAATAAGATTGTAAGTGACAACATGTCTTTGTTACAATGTGGAATAAGATTGTAAGTAACAACATGTCTTTGTAACAATGTGGAATAAGGTTGTAAGTAACAACATGTCTTTGTTACAATGTGGAATAAGATTGTAAGTAACAACATGTCTTTGTAACAATGTGGAATAAGATTGTAAGTAACAACATGTCTTTGTTACAATGTGGAATAAGGTTGTAAGTAACAACATGTCTTTGTTACAATGTGGAATAAGATTGTAAGTAACAACTTGTCTTTGTTACAATGTGGAATAAGGTTGTAAGTAACAACATGTCTTTGTAACAATGTGGAATAAGATTGTAAGTAACAACATGTCTTTGTTACAATGTGGAATAAGGTTGTAAGTAACAACATGTCTTTGTTACAATGTGGAATAAGATTGTAAGTAACAACATGTCTTTGTTACAATGTGGAATAAGGTTGTAAGTAACAACATGTCTGTGTTACAATGTGGAATAAGGTTGTAAGTAACAACATGTCTTTGTTACAATGTGGAATAAGATTGTAAGTAACAACATGTCTTTGTTACAATGTGGAATAAGGTTGTAAGTAACAACATGTCTTTGTTACAATGTGGAATAAGATTGTAAGTAACAACATGTCTTTGTTACAATGTGGAATAAGATTGTAAGTAACAACATGTCTGTGTTACAATGTGGAATAAGGTTGTAAGTAACAACATGTCTTTGTTACAATGTGGAATAAGGTTGTAAGTAACAACATGTCTTTGTTACAATGTGGAATAAGGTTGTAAGTAACAACATGTCTTTGTAACAATGTGGAATATGGTTGTAAGTAACAACATGTCTTTGTTACAATGTGGAATAAGATTGTAAGTAACAACATGTCTTTGTAACAATGTGGAATAAGGTTGTAAGTAACAACATGTCTTTGTTACAATGTGGAATAAGGTTGTAAGTAACAACATGTCTTTGTTACAATGTGGAATAAGGTTGTAAGTAACAACATGTCTTTGTTACAATGTGGAATAAGGTTGTAAGTAACAACATGTCTTTGTAACAATGTGGAATAAGGTTGTAAGTAACAACATGTCTTTGTAACAATGTGGAATAAGATTGTAAGTAACATGTCTTTGTTACAATGTGGAATAAGGTTGTAAGTAACAACATGTCTTTGTTACAATGTGGAATATGGTTGTAAGTAACAACATGTCTTTGTAACAATGTGGAATAAGGTTGTAAGTAACAACATGTCTTTGTTACAATGTGGAATAAGGTTGTAAGTAACAACATGTCTTTGTTACAATGTGGAATAAGGTTGTAAGTAACAACATGTCTTTGTAACAATGTGGAATAAGATTGTAAGTAACAACTTGTCTTTGTTACAATGTGGAATAAGATTGTAAGTAACAACATGTCTTTGTTACAATGTGGAATAACATTGTAAGTAACAACATGTCTTTGTAACAATGTGGAATAAGGTTGTAAGTAACAACATGTCTTTGTTACAATGTGGAATAAGATTGTAAGTAACAACATGTCTTTGTTACAATGTGGAATAAGATTGTAAGTAACAACATGTCTTTGTTACAATGTGGAATAAGATTGTAAGTAACAACATGTCTTTGTTACAATGTGGAATAAGATTGTAAGTAACAACATGTCTTTGTTACAATGTGGAATAAGATTGTAAGTAACAACATGTCTTTGTTACAATGTGGAATAAGATTGTAAGTAACAACATGTCTTTGTTACAATGTGGAATAAGATTGTAAAAAACAACATGTCTTTGTTACAATGTGGAATAAGATTGTAGGTAACAACATGTCTTTGTAACAATGTGGAATAAGATTGTAAGTAACAACATGTCTTTGTTACAATGTGGAATAAGGTTGTAAGTAACAACATGTCTTTGTTACAATGTGGAATAAGATTGTAAGTAACAACATGTCTTTGTAACAATGTGGAATGAGATTGTAAGTAACAACATGTCTTTGTTACAATGTGGAATAAGATTATAAGTAACAACATGTCTTTGTTACAATGTGGAATAAGAATATAGGTAACAACATGTCTGTGTTACAATGTGGAATAAGATTATAAGTAACAACATGACTTTGTTACAATGTGGAATAAGATTATAAGTAACAACTGTCTGTGTTACAATATGGAATAAGCTTATAAGTAACAACATGACTTTGTTACAATGTGGAATAAGAATATAAGTAACAACATGTCTGTGTTACAATGTGGAATAAGAATATAAGTAACAACATGACTTTGTTACAATGTGGAATAAGAATATAAGTAAGAACATGTCTGTGTTACAATGTGGAATAAGATTATAAGTAACAACATGTCTGTGTTACAATGTGGAATAAGATTATAAGTAACAACATGTCTTTGTTACAATGTGGAATAAGAATATAAGTAACAACATGTCTGTGTTACAATGTGGAATAAGATTATAAGTAACAACATGACTTTGTTACAATGTGGAATAAGAATATAAGTAACAACATGACTTTGTTACAATGTGGAATAAGATTATAAGTAACAACATGACTTTGTTACAATGTGGAATAAGATTATAAGTAACAACATGTCTTTGTTACAATGTGGAATAAGAATATAAGTAACAACATGTCTGTGTTACAATGTGGAATAAGATTATAAGTAACAACATGACTTTGTTACAATGTGGAATAAGAATATAAGTAACAACATGACTTTGTTACAATGTGGAATAAGAATATAAGTAACAACATGTCTGTGTTACAATGTGGAATAAGATTATAAGTAACAACATGACTTTGTTACAATGTGAAATAAGATTATAAGTAACAACATGACTTTGTTACAATGTGGAATAAGATTATAAGTAACAACATGTCTTTGTTACAATGTGGAATAAGATTATAAGTAACAACTGTCTGTGTTACAATATGGAATAAGATTATAAGTAACAACATGTCTGTGTTACAATGTGGAATAAGATTATAAGTAACAACTGTCTGTGTTACAATATGGAATAAGATTATAAGTAACAACATGACTTTGTTACAATGTGGAATACGATTATAAGTAACAACTGTCTGTGTTACAATATGGAATAAGATTATAAGTAACAACATGACTTTGTTACAATGTGGAATAAGATTATAAGTAACAACTGTCTTTGTTACAATATGGAATAAGATTATAAGTAACAACTGTCTGTGTTACAATATGGAATAAGATTATAAGTAACAACTGTCTGTGTTACAATGTGGAATAAGATTATAAGTAACAACATGACTTTGTTACAATGTGGAATAAGATTATAAGTAACAACATGTCTTTGTTACAATGTGGAATAAGATTATAAGTAACAACTGTCTGTGTTACAATATGGAATAAGATTATAAGTAACAACATGTCTGTGTTACAATATGGAATAAGATTATAAGTAACAACATGACTTTGTTACAATGTGGAATAAGATTATAAGTAACAACTGTCTTTGTTACAATGTGGAATAGGATTATAAGTAACAACTGTCTTTGTTACAATGTGGAATAAGATTATAAGTAACAACTGTCTGTGTTACAATATGGAATAAGATTATAAGTAACAACTGTCTGTGTTACAATATGGAATAAGATTATAAGTAACAACATGACTTTGTTACAATGTGGAATAAGATTATAAGTAACAACTGTCTTTGTTACAATATGGAATAAGATTATAAGTAACAACATGACTTTGTTACAATGTGGAATAAGATTATAAGTAACAACTGTCTGTGTTACAATATGGAATAAGATTATAAGTAACAACATGACTTTGTTACAATGTGGAATAAGATTATAAGTAACAACTGTCTGTGTTACAATATGGAATAAGATTATAAGTAACAACATGACTTTGTTACAATGTGGAATAAGATTATAAGTAACAACTGTCTTTGTTACAATATGGAATAAGATTATAACTAACAACATGACTTTGTTACAATGTCGAATAAGATTATAAGTAACAACTGTCTGTGTTACAATATGGAATAAGATTATAAGTAACAACATGACTTTGTTACAATGTGGAATAAGATTATAAGTAACAACTGTCTGTGTTACAATACGGAATAAGATTATAAGTAACAACTGTCTGTGTTACAATATGGAATAAGATTATAAGTAACAACATGTCTGTGTTACAATATGGAATAAGATTATAAGTAACAACATGTCTGTGTTACAATGTGGAATAAGATTATAAGTAACAACATGTCTGTGTTACAATGTGGAATAAGATTATAAGTAACAACATGTCTGTGTTACAATGTGGAATAAGATTATAAGTAACAACTGTCTTTGTTACAATGTGGAATAAGATTATAAGTAACAACATGTCTTTGTTACAATGTGGAATAAGATTATAAGTAACAACTGTCTTTGTTACAATATGGAATAAGATTAAAAGTAACAACATTTCTGTGTTACAATGTGGAATAAGATTATAAGTAACAACATGTCTGTGTTACAATGTGGAATAAGATTATAAGTAACAACATGTCTGTGTTACAATGTGGAATAAGATTATAAGTAACAACTGTCTTTGTTACAATGTGGAATAAGATTATAAGTAACAACATGTCTTTGTTACAATGTAGAATAAGATTATAAGTAACAACTGTCTTTGTTACAATGTGGAATAAGATTATAAGTAACAACTGTCTGTGTTACAATATGGAATAAGATTATAAGTAACAACTGTCTGTGTAACAATGTGGAATAAGATTATAAGTAACAACATGTCTTTGTTACAATGTGGAATAAGATTATAAGTAACAACATGTCTTTGTTACAATGTGGAATAAGGTTATAAGTAACAACATGTCTGTGTTACAATGTGGAATAAGATAATAAGTAACAACATGTCTGTGTTACAATGTGGAATAAGATTATAAGTAACAACATGTCTGTGTTACAATGTGGAATAAGATTATAAGTAACAACATGTCTGTGTTACAATGTGGAGTAAGATTATAACTAACAACATGTCTGTGTTACAATGTGGAATAAGATTATAAGTAACAACATGTCTGTGTTACAATGTGGAATAAGATTATAAGTAACAACATGTCTGTGTTACAATGTGGAATAAGATTATAAGAAACAACATGTCTGTGTTACAATGTGGAATAAGGTTATAAGTAACAACTGTCTTTGTTACAATGTGGAATAAGATTATAAGTAACAACATGTCTGTGTTACAATGTGGAATAAGATTATAAGTAACAACATGTCTTTGTTACAATGTGGAATAAGATTATAAGTAACAACATGTCTGTGTTACAATGTGGAACAAGGTTGTAAGTAACAACATGTCTGTGTTACAATGTGGAATAAGATTATAAGTAACAACATGTCTGTGTTACAATGTGGAATAAGATTATAAGTAACAACATGTCTGTGTTACAATGTGGAATAAGATTATAAGTAACAACTGTCTTTGTTACAATGTGGAATAAGATTATAAGTAACAACATGTCTGTGTTACAATGTGGAATAAGATTATAAGTAACAACTGTCTTTGTTACAATATGGAATAAGATTATAAGTAACAACATGACTTTGTTACAATGTGGAATAAGATTATAAGTAACAACATGTCTGTGTTACAATGTGGAATAAGAATATAAGTAACAACATGTCTTTGTTACAATGTGGAATAAGAATATAAGTAACTACATGTTTGTGTTACAATGTGGAATAAGGTTGTAAGTAACAACATGTCTTTGTTACAATGTGGAATAAGATTGTAAGTAACAACATGACTTTGTTACAATGTGAAATAAGATTATAAGTAACAACATGTCTTTGTTACAATGTGGAATAAGATTATAAGTAACAACATGACTTTGTTACAATGTGAAATAAGATTATAAGTAACAACATGTCTTTGTTACAATGTGGAATAAGGTTGTAAGTAACAACATGTCTTTGAAACAGTGTGGAATAGGATTGTAAGTAACAACATGTCTTTGTTACAATGTGGAATAAGATTATAAGTAACAACATGTCTTTGTTACAATGTGGAATAAGATTATAAGTAACAACATGTCTTTGTTACAATGTGGAATAAGGTTGTAAGTAACATGTCTTTGTAACAATGTGGAATAGGATTATAAGTAACAACATGTCTTTGTTACAATGTGGAATAAGGTTGTAAGTAACATGTCTTTGTAACAATGTGGAATAGGATTGTAAGTAACAACATGTCTTTGTTACAATGTGGAATAAGATTATAAGTAACAACATGTCTTTGTTACAATGTGGAATAAGATTATAAGTAACAACATGTCTGTGTTACAATGTGGAATAAGATTATAAGTAACAACATGTCTTTGTTACAATGTGGAATAAGAATATAAGTAACAACATGTCTGTGTTACAATGTGGAATAAGATTATAAGTAACAACATGACTTTGTTACAATGTGGAATAAGATTATAAGTAACAACTGTCTGTGTTACAATATGGAATAAGATTATATGTAACAACATGACTTTGTTACAATGTGTAATAAGAATATAAGTAACAACATGTCTGTGTTACAATGTGGAATAAGAATATAAGTAACAACATGACTTTGTTACAATGTGGAATAAGAATATAAGTAACAACATGTCTGTGTTACAATGTGGAATAAGATTATAAGTAACAACATGTCTGTGTTACAATGTGGAATAAGATTATTAGTAACAACATGTCTTTGTTACAATGTGGAATAAGAATATAAGTAACAACATGTCTGTGTTACAATGTGGAATAAGATTATAAGTAACAACATGACTTTGTTACAATGTGGAATAAGAATATAAGTAACAACATGACTTTGTTACAATGTGGAATAAGATTATAAGTAACAACATGACTTTGTTACAATGTGGAATAAGATTATAAGTAACAACATGTCTTTGTTACAATGTGGAATAAGAATATAAGTAACAACATGTCTGTGTTACAATGTGGAATAAGATTATAAGTAACAACATGACTTTGTTACAATGTGGAATAAGAATATAAGTAACAACATGACTTTGTTACAATGTGGAATAAGAATATAAGTAACAACATGTCTGTGTTACAATGTGGAACAAGATTATAAGTAACAACATGACTTTGTTACAATGTGAAATAAGATTATAAGTAACAACATGACTTTGTTACAATGTGGAATAAGATTATAAGTAACAACATGTCTGTGTTACAATGTGGAATAAGATTATAAGTAACAACATGACGTTGTTACAATGTGGAATAAGATTATAGTTAACAACATGACTTTGTTACAATGTGAAATAAGATTATAAGTAACAACATGACTTTGTTACAATGTGGAATAAGATTATAAGTAACAACATGACTTTGTTACAATGTGGAATAAGATTATAAGTAACAACATGTCTGTGTTACAATGTGGAATAAGATTATAAGTAACAACATGACTTTGTTACAATGTGGAATAAGATTATAAGTAACAACATGACTTTGTTACAATGCGAAATAAGATTATAAGTAACAACATGACTTTGTTACAATGTGGAATAAGATTATAAGTAACAACATGACTTTGTTATAATGTGGAATAAGATTATAAGTAACAACATGTCTGTGTTACAATGTGGAATAAGATTATAAGTAACAACATGACTTTGTTACAATGTGAAATAAGATTATAAGTAACAGCATGTCTGTGTTACAATGTGGAATAAGATTATAAGTAACAACATGACTTTGTTACAATGTGAAATAAGATTATAAGTAACAACATGTCTGTGTTACAATATGGAATAAGATTATAAGTAACAACATGACTTTGTTACAATGTGAAATAAGAATATAAGTAACAACATGTCTGTGTTACAATGTGGAATAAGATTATAAGTAACAACATGACTTTGTTGCAATGTGAAATAAGATTATAAGTAACAACATGTCTGTGTTACAATGTGGAATAAGATTATAAGTAACAACATGACTTTGTTACAATGTGAAATAAGATTATAAGTAACAACATGTCTTTGTTACAATGTGGAATAAGATTATAAGTAACAACATGACTTTGTTACAATGTGGAATAAGATTATAAGTAACAACATGACTTTGTTACAATGTGAAATAAGATTATAAGTAACAACATGTCTTTGTTACAATGTGGAATAAGGTTGTAAGTAACAACATGTCTTTGTAACAATGTGGAATAGGATTGTAAGTAACAACATGTCTTTGTTACAATGTGGAATAAGATTGTAAGTAACAACATGCCTTTGTTACAATGTGGAATAAGGTTGTAAGTAACAACATGTCTCTGTTACAATATGAAATAAGATTATAAGTAACAACATGTCTTTGTTACAATGTGGAATAAGATTGTAAGTAACAACATGACTTTGTTACAATGTGGAATAAGATTATAAGTAACAACATGTCTTTGTTACAATATGAAATAAGATTATAAGTAACAACTCTCTTTGTTACAATGTGGAATAAGATATTAATTATCAACATGCCTTTGTTACAATGTGGAATAAGATTATAAGTAACAACTGTTTTTGTTACAATGTGGAATAAGGTTGTAAGTACCAACAGGTCTTTGTTACAATGTGAAATAAGATTGTAAGTGACAACATGTCTTTGTTACAATGTGGAATAAGATTGTAAGTAACAACATGTCTTTGTAACAATGTGGAATAAGGTTGTAAGTAACAACATGTCTTTGTTACAATGTGGAATAAGATTGTAAGTAACAACATGTCTTTGTAACAATGTGGAATAAGATTGTAAGTAACAACATGTCTTTGTTACAATGTGGAATAAGGTTGTAAGTAACAACATGTCTTTGTTACAATATGGAATAAGATTATAAGTAACAACTGTCTGTGTTACAATGTGGAATAAGATTATAAGTAACAACATCACTTTGTTACAATGTGGAATAAGATTATAAGTAACAACATGTCTTTGTTACAATGTGGAATAAGATTATAAGTAACAACTGTCTGTGTTACAATATGGAATAAGATTATAAGTAACAACATGTCTGTGTTACAATATGGAATAAGATTATAAGTAACAACATGACTTTGTTACAATGTGGAATAAGATTATAAGTAACAACTGTCTTTGTTACAATGTGGAATAGGATTATAAGTAACAACTGTCTTTGTTACAATGTGGAATAAGATTGTAAGTAACAACTGTCTGTGTTACAATATGGAATAAGATTATAAGTAACAACTGTCTGTGTTACAATATGGAATAAGATTATAAGTAACAACATGACTTTGTTACAATGTGGAATAAGATTATAAGTAACAACTGTCTTTGTTACAATATGGAATAAGATTATAAGTAACAACATGACTTTGTTACAATGTGGAATAAGATTATAAGTAACAACTGTCTGTGTTACAATATGGAATAAGATTATAAGTAACAACATGACTTTGTTACAATGTGGAATAAGATTATAAGTAACAACTGTCTGTGTTACAATATGGAATAAGATTATAAGTAACAACATGACTTTGTTACAATGTGGAATAAGAGTATAAGTAACAACTGTCTTTGTTACAATATGGAATAAGATTATAAGTAACAACATGACTTTGTTACAATGTCGAATAAGATTATAAGTAACAACTGTCTGTGTTACAATATGGAATAAGATTATAAGTAACAACATGACTTTGTTACAATGTGGAATAAGATTATAAGTAACAACTGTCTGTGTTACAATATGGAATAAGATTATAAGTAACAACTGTCTGTGTTACAATATGGAATAAGATTATAAGTAACAACATGTCTGTGTTACAATATGGAATAAGATTATAAGTAACAACATGTCTGTGTTACAATGTGGAATATGATTATAAGTAACAACATGTCTGTATTACAATGTGGAATAAGATTATAAGTAACAACATGTCTGTGTTACAATGTGGAATAAGATTATAAGTAACAACTGTCTTTGTTACAATGTGGAATAAGATTATAAGTAACAACATGTCTTTGTTACAATGTGGAATAAGATTATAAGTAACAACTGTCTTTGTTACAATGTGGAATAAGATTAAAAGTAACAACATGTCTGTGTTACAATGTGGAATAAGATTATAAGTAACAACATGTCTGTGTTACAATGTGGAATAAGATTATAAGTAACAACATGTCTGTGTTACAATGTGGAATAAGATTATAAGTAACAACATGTCTGTGTTACAATGTGGAATAAGATTATAAGTAACAACTGTCTTTGTTACAATGTGGAATAAGATTATAAGTAACAACATGTCTGTGTTACAATGTGGAATAAGATTATAAGTAACAACTGTCTTTGTTACAATATGGAATAAGATTATAAGTAACAACATGACTTTGTTACAATGTGGAATAAGATTATAAGTAACAACATGTCTGTGTTACAATGTGGAATAAGAATATAAGTAACAACATGTCTGTGTTACAATGTGGAATAAGATTATAAGTAACAACATGTCTGTGTTACAATGTGGAATAAGAATATAAGTAACAACATGTCTGTATTACAATGTGGAATAAGATTATAAGAAACAACATGTCTTTGTTACAATGTGGAATAAGATTATAAGTAACAACATGTCTTTGTTACAATGTGGAATAAGATTATAAGTAACAACATGTCTTTGTTACAATGTGGAATAAGATTATAAGTAACAACATGTCTTTGTTACAATGTGGAATAAGGTTGTAAGTAACAACATGTCTGTGTTACAATGTGGAATAAGATTATAAGTAACAACATGTCTTTGTTACAATGTGGAATAAGATTATAAGTAACAACATGACTTTGTTACAATGTGGAATAAGAATATAAGTAACAACATGTCTTTGTTACAATGTGGAATAAGATTATAAGTAACAACATGACTTTGTTACAATGTGGAATAAGAATATAAGTAACAACATGACTTTGTTACAATGTGGAATAAGAATATAAGTAACAACATGACTTTGTTACAATGTGGAATAAGAATATAAGTAACAACATGTCTTTGTTACAATGTGGAATAAGATTATAAGTAACAACATGTCTTTGTTACAATGTGGAATAAGATTATAAGTAACAACATGACTTTGTTACAATGTGGAATAAGAATATAAGTAACAACATGACTTTGTTACAATGTGGAATAAGAATATAAGTAACAACATGTCTTTGTTACAATGTGGAATAAGATTGTAAGTAACAACATGTCTTTGTTACAATGTGGAATAAGAATATAAGTAACAACATGACTTTGTTACAATGTGGAATAAGAATATAAGTAACAACATGTCTTTGTTACAATGTGGAATAAGATTGTAAGTAACAACATGTCTTTGTTACAATGTGGAATAAGAATATAAGTAACAACATGACTTTGTTACAATGTGGAATAAGAATATAAGTAACAACATGTCATTGTTACAATGTGGAATAAGAATATAAGTAACAACATGTCTTTGTTACAATGTGGAATAAGAATATAAGTAACAACATGTCTGTGTTACAATGTGGAATAAGAATATAAGTAACAACATGTCTTTGTTACAATGTGGAATAAGAATATAAGTAACAACATGTCTTTGTTACAATGTGGAATAAGAATATAAGTAACAACATGTCTTTGTTACAATGTGGAATAAGAATATAAGTAACAACATGTCTTTGTTACAATGTGGAATAAGAATATAAGTAACAACATGTCTTTGTTACAATGTGGAATAAGAATATAAGTAACAACATGTCTTTGTTACAATGTGGAATAAGAATATAAGTAACAACATGTCTTTGTTACAATGTGGAATAAGAATATAAGTAACAACATGTCTTTGTTACAATGTGGAATAAGAATATAAGTAACAACATGTCTTTGTTACAATGTGGAATAAGAATATAAGTAACAACATGTCTTTGTTACAATGTGGAATAAGAATATAAGTAACAACATGTCTTTGTTACAATGTGGAATAAGAATATAAGTAACAACATGTCTTTGTTACAATGTGGAATAAGAATATAAGTAACAACATGTCTTTGTTACAATGTGGAATAAGAATATAAGTAACAACATGTCTTTGTTACAATATGGAATAAGAATATAAGTAACAACATGTCTTTGTTACAATGTGGAATAAGAATATAAGTAACAACATGTCTGTGTTACAATGTGGAATAAGAATATAAGTAACAACATGTCTTTGTTACAATGTGGAATAAGAATATAAGTAACAACATGTCTTTGTTACAATGTGGAATAAGAATATAAGTAACAACATGTCTTTGTTACAATGTGGAATAAGAATATAAGTAACAACATGTCTGTGTTACAATGTGGAATAAGAATATAAGTAACAACATGTCTTTGTTACAATGTGGAATAAGAATATAAGTAACAACATGTTTGTGTTACAATGTGGAATAAGGTTGTAAGTAACAACATGTCTTTGTTACAATGTGGAATAAGATTGTAAGTAACAACATGACTTTGTTACAATGTGAAATAAGATTATAAGTAACAACATGTCTTTGTTACAATGTGGAATAAGATTATAAGTAACAACATGACTTTGTTACAATGTGAAATAAGATTATAAGTAACAACATGTCTTTGTTACAATGTGGAATAAGGTTGTAAGTAAAAACATGTCTTTGTAACAATGTGGAATAGGATTGTAAGTAACAACATGTCTTTGTTACAATGTGGAATAAGATTATAAGTAACAACATGTCTTTGTTACAATGTGGAATAAGATTATAAGTAACAACATGTCTTTGTTACAATGTGGAATAAGGTTGTAAGTAACATGTCTTTGTAACAATGTGGAATAGGATTATAAGTAACAACATGTCTTTGTTACAATGTGGAATAAGGTTGTAAGTAACATGTCTTTGTAACAATGTGGAATAGTATTGTAAGTAACAACATGTCTTTGTTACAATGTGGAATAAGATTATAAGTAACAACATGTCTTTGTTACAATGTGGAATAAGATTATAAGTAACAACATGTCTGTGTTACAATGTGGAATAAGATTATAAGTAACAACATGTCTTTGTTACCATGTGGAATAAGAATATAAGTAACAACATGTCTGTGTTACAATGTGGAATAAGATTATAAGTAACAACATGACTTTGTTACAATGTGGAATAAGATTATAAGTAACAACTGTCTGTGTTACAATATGGAATAAGATTATAAGTAACAACATGACTTTGTTACAATGTGTAATAAGAATATAAGAAACAACATGTCTGTGTTACAATGTGGAATAAGAATATAAGTAACAGCATGACTTTGTTACAATGTGGAATAAGAATATAAGTAACAACATGTCTGTGTTACAATGTGGAATAAGATTATAAGTAACAACATGTCTGTGTTACAATGTGGAATAAGATTATAAGTAACAACATGTCTTTGTTACAATGTGGAATAAGAATATAAGTAACAACATGTCTGTGTTACAATGTGGAATAAGATTATAAGTAACAACATGACTTTGTTACAATGTGGAATAAGAATATAAGTAACAACATGACTTTGTTACAATGTGGAATAAGATTATAAGTAACAACATGACTTTGTTACAATGTGGAATAAGATTATAAGTAACAACATGTCTTTGTTACAATGTGGAATAAGAATATAAGTAACAACATGTCTGTGTTACAATGTGGAATAAGATTATAAGTAACAACGTGACTTTGTTACAATGTGGAATAAGAATATAAGTAACAACATGACTTTGTTACAATGTGGAATAAGAATATAAGTAACAACATGTCTGTGTTACAATGTGGAATAAGATTATAAGTAACAACATGACTTTGTTACAATGTGAAATAAGATTATAAGTAACAACATGACTTTGTTACAATGTCGAATAAGATTATAAGTAACAACATGTCTGTGTTACAATGTGGAATAAGATTATAAGTAACAACATGACTTTGTTACAATGTGGAATAAGATTATAGTTAACAACATGACTTTGTTACAATGTGAAATAAGATTATAAGTAACAACATGACTTTGTTACAATGTGGAGTAAGATTATAAGTAACAACATGACTTTGTTACAATAAGGAATAAGATTATAATTAACAACATGTCTGTGTTACAATGTGGAATAAGATTATAAGTAACAACATGACTTTGTTACAATGTGGAATAAGATTATAAGTAACAACATGACTTTGTTACAATGTGAAATAAGATTATAAGTAACAACATGACTTTGTTACAATGTGGAATAAGATTATAAGTAACAACATGACTTTGTTACAATGTGGAATAAGATTATAAGTAACAACATGTCTGTGTTACAATGTGGAATAAGATTATAAGTAACAACATGACTTTGTTACAATGTGAAATAAGATTATAAGTAACAACATGTCTGTGTTACAATGTGGAATAAGATTATAAGTAACAACATGACTTTGTTACAATGTGAAATAAGATTATAAGTAACAACATGTCTGTGTTACAATATGGAATGAGATTATAAGTAACAACATGACTTTGTTACAATGTGAAATAAGAATATAAGTAACAACATGTCTGTGTTACAATGTGGAATAAGATTATAAGTAACAACATGACTTTGTTACAATGTGAAATAAGATTATAAGTAACAACATGTCTGTGTTACAATGTGGAATAAGATTATAAGTAACAACATGACTTTGTTACAATGTGAAATAAGATTATAAGTAACAACATGTCTTTGTTACAATGTGGAATAAGATTATAAGTAACAACATGACTTTGTTACAATGTGGAATAAGATTATAAGTAACAACATGACTTTGTTACAATGTGAAATAAGATTATAAGTAACAACATGTCATTGTTACAATGTGGAATAAGGTTGTAAGTAACAACATGTCTTTGTAACAATGTGGAATAGGATTCTAAGTAACAACATGTCTTTGTTACAATGTGGAATAAGATTGTAAGTAACAACATGTCTTTGTTACAATGTGGAATAAGGTTGTAAGTAACAACATGTCTCTGTTACAATATGAAATAAGATTATAAGTAACAACATGTCTTTGTTACAATGTGGAATAAGATTGTAAGTAACAACACGACTTTGTTACAATGTGGAATAAGATTATAAGTAACAACATGTCTTTGTTACAATATGAAATAAGATTATAAGTAAAAACTCTCTTTGTTACAATGTGGAATAAGATATTAATTATCAACATGCCTTTTTTACAAAGTGGAATAAGATTATAAGTAACAACTGTTTTGTTACAATGTGGAATAAGGTTGTAAGTACCAACAGGTCTTTGTTACAATGTGAAATAAGATTGTAAGTGACAACATGTCTTTGTTACAATGTGGAATAAGATTGTATGTAACAACATGTCTTTGTAACAATGTGGAATAAGGTTGTAAGTAACAACATGTCTTTGTTACAATGTGGAATAAGATTGTAAGTAACAACATGTCTTTGTAACAATGTGGAATAAGATTGTAAGTAACAACATGTCTTTGTTACAATGTGGAATAAGGTTGTAAGTAACAACATGTCTTTGTTACAATGTGGAATAAGATTGTAAGTAACAACTTGTCTTTGTTACAATGTGGAATAAGGTTGTAAGTAACAACATGTCTTTGTAACAATGTGGAATAAGATTGTAAGTAACAACATGTCTTTGTTACAATGTGGAATAAGGTTGTAAGTAACAACATGTCTTTGTTACAATGTGGAATTAGATTGTAAGTAACAACATGTCTTTGTTACAATGTGGAATAAGGTTGTAAGTAACAACATGTCTGTGTTACAATGTGGAATAAGGTTGTAAGTAACAACATGTCTTTGTTACAATGTGGAATAAGATCGTAAGTAACAACATGTCTTTGTTACAATGTGGAATAAGGTTGTAAGTAACAACATGTCTTTGTTACAATGTGCATTAAGATTGTAAGTAACAACATGTCTTTGTTACAATGTGGAATAAGATTGTAAGTAACAACATGTCTGTGTTACAATGTGGAATAAGGTTGTAAGTAACAACATGTCTTTGTTACAATGTGGAATAAGGTTGTAAGTAACAACATGTCTTTGTTACAATGTGGAATAAGGTTGTAAGTAACAATATGTCTTTGTAACAATGTGGAATATGGTTGTAAGTAACAACATGTCTTTGTTACAATGTGGAATAAGGTTGTAAGTAACAACATGTCTTTGTTACAATGTGGAATAAGGTTGTAAGTAACAACATGTCTTTGTTACAATGTGGAATAAGGTTGTAAGTAACAACATGTCTTTGTTACAATGTGGAATAAGGTTGTAAGTAACAACATGTCTTTGTAACAATGTGGAATAAGATTGTAAGTAACAACTTGTCTTTGTTACAATGTGGAATAAGATTGTAAGTAACAACATGTCTTTGTTACAATGTGGAATAACATTGTAAGTAACAACATGTCTTTGTAACAATGTGGAATAAGGTTGTAAGTAACAACATGTCTTTGTTACAATGTGGAATAAGATTGTAAGTAACAACATGTCTTTGTTACAATGTGGAATAAGATTGTAAGTAACAACATGTCTTTGTTACAATGTGGAATAAGATTGTAAGTAACAACATGTCTTTGTTACAATGTGGAATAAGATTGTAAGTAACAACATGTCTTTGTTACAATGTGGAATAAGATTGTAAGTAACAACATGTCTTTGTTACAATGTGGAATAAGATTGTAAGTAACAACATGTCTTTGTTACAATGTGGAATAAGATTGTAAAAAACAACATGTCTTTGTTACAATGTGGAATAAGATTGTAAGTAACAACATGTCTTTGTAACAATGTGGAATAAGATTGTAAGTAACAACATGTCTTTGTTACAATGTGGAATAAGGTTGTAAGTAACAACATGTCTTTGTTACAATGTGGAATAAGATTGTAAGTAACAACATGTCTTTGTAACAATGTGGAATAAGATTGTAAGTAACAACATGTCTTTGTTACAATGTGGAATAAGGTTGTAAGTAACAACATGTCTTTGTTACAATGTGGAATAAGATTGTATGTAACAACATGTCTTTGTAACAATGTGGAATAAGATTATAAGTAACAACATGTCTTTGTTACAATGTGGAATAAGATTATAAGTAACAACATGTCTGTGTTACAATGTGGAATAAGATTATAAGTAACAACATGTCTTTGTTACAATGTGGAATAAGAATATAGGTAACAACATGTCTGTGTTACAATGTGGAATAAGATTATAAGTAACAACATGACTTTGTTACAATGTGGAATAAGATTATAAGTAACAACTGTCTGTGTTACAATATGGAATAAGATTATAAGTAACAACATGTCTGTGTTACAATGTGGAATAAGAATATAAGTAACAACATGACTTTGTTACAATGTGGAATAAGAATATAAGTAACAACATGTCTGTGTTACAATGTGGAATAAGATTATAAGTAACAACATGTCTGTGTTACAATGTGGAATAAGATTATAAGTAACAACATGTCTTTGTTACAATGTGGAATAAGAATATAAGTAACAACATGTCTGTGTTACAATGTGGAATAAGATTATAAGTAACAACATGACTTTGTTACAATGTGGAATAAGAATATAAGTAACAACATGACTTTGTTACAATGTGGAATAAGATTATAAGTAACAACATGACTTTGTTACAATGTGGAATAAGATTATAAGTAACAACATGTCTTTGTTACAATGTGGAATAAGAATATAAGTAACAACATGTCTGTGTTACAATGTGGAATAAGATTATAAGTAACAACATGACTTTGTTACAATGTGGAATAAGAATATAAGTAACAACATGACTTTGTTACAATGTGGAATAAGAATATAAGTAACAACATGTCTGTGTTACAATGTGGAATAAGATTATAAGTAACAACATGACTTTGTTACAATGTGAAATAAGATTATAAGTAACAACATGACTTTGTTACAATGTGGAATAAGATTATAAGTAACAACATGTCTGTGTTACAATGTGGAATAAGATTATAAGTAACAACATGACTTTGTTACAATGTGGAATAAGATTATAAGTAACAACATGACTTTGTTACAATGTGAAATAAGATTATAAGTAACAACATGACTTTGTTACAATGTGGAATAAGATTATAAGTAACAACATGACTTTGTTACAATGTGGAATAAGATTATAAGTAACAACATGTCTGTGTTACAATGTGGAATAAGATTATAAGTAACAACATGACTTTGTTACAATGTGGAATAAGATTATAAGTAACAACATGACTTTGTTACAATGTGAAATAAGATTATAAGTAACAACATGACTTTGTTACAATGTGGAATAAGATTATAAGTAACAACATGACTTTGTTACAATGTGGAATAAGATTATAAGTAACAACATGTCTGTGTTACAATGTGGAATAAGATTATAAGTAACAACATGACTTTGTTACAATGTGAAATAAGATTATAAGTAACAACATGTCTGTGTTACAATGTGGAATAAGATTATAAGTAACAACATGACTTTGTTACAATGTGAAATAAGATTATAAGTAACAACATGTCTGTGTTACAATATGGAATAAGATTATAAGTAACAACATGACTTTGTTACAATGTGAAATAAGAATATAAGTAACAACATGTCTGTGTTACAATGTGGAATAAGATTATAAGTAACAACATGACTTTGTTACAATGTGAAATAAGATTATAAGTAACAACATGTCTGTGTTACAATGTGGAATAAGATTATAAGTAACAACATGACTTTGTTACAATGTGAAATAAGATTATAAGTAACAACATGTCTTTGTTACAATGTGGAATAAGATTATAAGTAACAACATGACTTTGTTACAATGTGGAATAAGATTATAAGTAACAACATGACTTTGTTACAATGTGAAATAAGAATATAAGTAACAACATGTCTTTGTTACAATGTGGAATAAGGTTGTAAGTAACAACATGTCTCTGTTACAATATGAAATAAGATTATAAGTAACAACATGTCTTTGTTACAATGTGGAATAAGATTGTAAGTAACAACATGACTTTGTTACAATGTGGAATAAGATTATAAGTAACAACATGTCTTTGTTACAATATGAAATAAGATTATAAGTAACA
Source organism: Deroplatys truncata (assembly GCA_030765065.1). NCBI lineage: Eukaryota > Metazoa > Arthropoda > Insecta > Mantodea > Mantidae > Deroplatys > Deroplatys truncata. Next base: position 256,430,744 of record CM060984.1, read on the forward strand.
ACTCTCTTTGTTACAATGTGGAATAAGATATTAATTATCAACATGCCTTTGTTACAATGTGGAATAAGATTATAAGTAACAACTGTTTTTGTTACAATGTGGAATAACGTTGTAAGTACCAAATGGTCTTTGTTACAATGTGAAATAAGATTGTAAATGACAACATGTCTTTGTTACAATGTGGAATAAGATTGTAAGTAACAACATGTCTTTGTAACAATGTGGAATAAGGTTGTAAGTAACAACATGACTTTGTTACAATGTGGAATAAGATTATAAGTAACAACATGACTTTGTTACAATGTGGAATAAGATTATAAGTAACAACATGTCTGTGTTACAATGTGGAATAAGATTATAAGTAACAACATGACTTTGTTACAATGTGAAATAAGATTATAAGTAACAACATGTCTGTGTTACAATGTGGAATAAGATTATAAGTAACAACATGACTTTGTTACAATGTGAAATAAGATTATAAGTAACAACATGTCTGTGTTACAATATGGAATAAGATTATAAGTAACAACATGACTTTGTTACAATGTGAAATAAGAATATAAGTAACAACATGTCTGTGTTACAATGTGGAATAAGATTATAAGTAACAACATGACTTTGTTACAATGTGAAATAAGATTATAAGTAACAACATGTCTGTGTTACAATGTGGAATAAGATTATAAGTAACAACATGACTTTGTTACAATGTGAAATAAGATTATAAGTGTCAACATGTCTTTGTTACAATGTGGAATAAGATTATAAGTAACAACATGACTTTATTACAATGTGGAATAAGATTATAAGTAACAACATGACTTTGTTACAATGTGAAATAAGATTATAAGTAACAACATGTCATTCTTACAATGTGGAATAAGGTTGTAAGTAACAACATGTCTTTGTAACAATGTGGAATAGGATTGTAAGTAACAACATGTCTTTGTTACAATGTGGAATAAGATTGTAAGTAACAACATGTCTTTGTTACAATGTGGAATAAGGTTGTAAGTAACAACATGTCTCTGTTACAATATGAAATAAGATTATAAGTAACAACATGTCTTTGTTACAATGTGGAATAAGATTGTAAGTAACAACATGACTTTGTTACAATGTGGAATAAGATTATAAGTAACAACATGTCTTTGTTACAATATGAAATAAGATTATAAGTAAAAACTCTCTTTGTTACAATGTGGAATAAGATATTAATTATCAACATGCCTTTGTTACAATGTGGAATAAGATTATAAGTAACAACTGTTTTGTTACAATGTGGAATAAGGTTGTAAGTACCAACAGGTCTTTGTTACAATGTGATATAAGATTGTAAGTGACAACATGTCTTTGTTACAATGTGGAATAAGATTGTATGTAACAACATGTCTTTGTAACAATGTGGAATAAGGTTGTAAGTAACAACATGTCTTTGTTACAATGTGGAATAAGATTGTAAGTAACAACATGTCTTTGTAACAATGTGGAATAAGATTGTAAGTAACAACATGTCTTTGTTACAATGTGGAATAAGGTTGTAAGTAACAACATGTCTTTGTTACAATGTGGAATAAGATTGTAAGTAACAACTTGTCTTTGTTACAATGTGGAATAAGGTTGTAAGTAACAACATGTCTTTGTTACAATGTGGAATAAGATTATAAGTAACAACATGTCTGTGTTACAATGTGGAATAAGATTATAAGTAACAACATGTCTTTGTTACAATGTGGAATAAGAATATAGGTAACAACATGTCTGTGTTACAATGTGGAATAAGATTATAAGTAACAACATGACTTTGTTACAATGTGGAATAAGATTATAAGTAACAACTGTCTGTGTTACAATATGGAATAAGATTATAAGTAACAACATGTCTGTGTTACAATGTGGAATAAGAATATAAGTAACAACATGACTTTGTTACAATGTGGAATAAGAATATAAGTAACAACATGTCTGTGTTACAATGTGGAATAAGATTATAAGTAACAACATGTCTGTGTTACAATGTGGACTAAGATTATAAGTAACAACATGTCTTTGTTACAATGTGGAATAAGAATATAAGTAACAACATGTCTGTGTTACAATGTGGAATAAGATTATAAGTAACAACATGACTTTGTTACAATGTGGAATAAGAATATAAGTAACAACATGACTTTGTTACAATGTGGAATAAGATTATAAGTAACAACATGACTTTGTTACAATGTGGAATAAGATTATAAGTAACAACATGTCTTTGTTACAATGTGGAATAAGAATATAAGTAACAACATGTCTGTGTTACAATGTGGAATAAGATTATAAGTAACAACATGACTTTGTTACAATGTGGAATAAGAATATAAGTAACAACATGACTTTGTTACAATGTGGAATAAGAATATAAGTAACAACATGTCTGTGTTACAATGTGGAATAAGATTATAAGTAACAACATGACTTTGTTACAATGTGAAATAAGATTATAAGTAACAACATGACTTTGTTACAATGTGGAATAGGATTATAAGTAACAACATGTCTGTGTTACAATGTGGAATAAGATTATAAGTAACAACATGACTTTGTTACAATGTGGAATAAGATTATAAGTAACAACATGACTTTGTTACAATGTGAAATAAGATTATACGTAACAACATGACTTTGTTACAATGTGGAATAAGATTATAAGTAACAACATGACTTTGTTACAATGTGGAATAAGATTATAAGTAACAACATGTCTGTGTTACAATGTGGAATAAGAATATAAGTAACAACATGACTTTGTTACAATGTGGAATAAGATTATAAGTAACAACATGACTTTGTTACAATGTGAAATAAGATTATAAGTAACAACATGACTTTGTTACAATGTGGAATAAGATTATAAGTAACAACATGACTTTGTTACAATGTGGAATAAGATTATAAGTAACAACATGTCTGTGTTACAATGTGGAATAAGATTATAAGTAACAACATGACTTTGTTACAATGTGAAATAAGATTATAAGTAACAACATGTCTGTGTTACAATGTGGAATAAGATTATAAGTAACAACATGACTTTGTTACAATGTGAAATAAGATTATAAGTAACAACATGTCTGTGTTACAATATGGAATAAGATTATAAGTAACAACATGACTTTGTTACAATGTGAAATAAGAATATAAGTAACAACATGTCTGTGTTACAATGTGGAATAAGATTATAAGTAACAACATGACTTTGTTACAATGTGAAATAAGATTATAAGTAACAACATGTCTGTGTTACAATGTGGAATAAGATTATAAGTAACAACATGACTTTGTTACAATGTGAAATAAGATTATAAGTAACAACATGTCTTTGTTACAATGTGGAATAAGATTATAAGTAACAACATGACTTTGTTACAATGTGGAATAAGATTATAAATAACAACATGACTTTGTTACAATGTGAAATAAGAATATAAGTAACAACATGTCTTTGTTACAATGTGGAATAAGGTTGTAAGTAACAACATGTCTCTGTTACAATATGAAATAAGATTATAAGTAACATGTCTTTGTTACAATGTGGAATAAGATTGTAAGTAACAACATGACTTTGTTACAATGTGGAATAAGATTATAAGTAACAACATGTCTTTGTTACAATATGAAATAAGATTATAAGTAACAACTCTCTTTGTTACAATGTGGAATAAGATATTAATTATCAACATGCCTTTGTTACAATGTGGAATAAGATTATAAGTAACAACTGTTTTTGTTACAATGTGGAATAACGTTGTAAGTACCAAATGGTCTTTGTTACAATGTGAAATAAGATTGTAAATGACAACATGTCTTTGTTACAATGTGGAATAAGATTGTAAGTAACAACATGTCTTTGTAACAATGTGGAATAAGGTTGTAAGTAACAACATGACTTTGTTACAATGTGGAATAAGATTATAAGTAACAACATGACTTTGTTACAATGTGGAACAAGATTATAAGTAACAACATGTCTGTGTTACAATGTGGAATAAGATTATAAGTAACAACATGACTTTGTTACAATGTGAAATAAGATTATAAGTAACAACATGTCTGTGTTACAATGTGGAATAAGATTATAAGTAACAACATGACTTTGTTACAATGTGAAATAAGATTATAAGTAACAACATGTCTGTGTTACAATATGGAATAAGATTATAAGTAACAACATGACTTTGTTACAATGTGAAATAAGAATATAAGTAACAACATGTCTGTGTTACAATGTGGAATAAGATTATAAGTAACAACATGACTTTGTTACAATGTGAAATAAGATTATAAGTAACAACATGTCTGTGTTACAATGTGGAATAAGATTATAAGTAACAACATGACTTTGTTACAATGTGAAATAAGATTATAAGTATCAACATGTCTTTGTTACAATGTGGAATAAGATTATAAGTAACAACATGACTTTATTACAATGTGGAATAAGATTATAAGTAACAACATGACTTTGTTACAATGTGAAATAAGATTATAAGTAACAACATGTCATTGTTACAATGTGGAATAAGGTTGTAAGTAACAACATGTCTTTGTAACAATGTGGAATAGGATTGTAAGTAACAACATCTCTTTGTTACAATGTGGAATAAGATTGTAAGTAACAACATGTCTTTGTTACAATGTGGAATAAGGTTGTAAGTAACAACATGTCTCTGTTACAATATGAAATAAGATTATAAGTAACAACATGTCTTTGTTACAATGTGGAATAAGATTGTAAGTAACAACATGACTTTGTTACAATGTGGAATAAGATTATAAGTAACAACATGTCTTTGTTACAATATGAAATAAGATTATAAGTAAAAACTCTCTTTGTTACAATGTGGAATAAGATATTAATTATCAACATGCCTTTGTTACAATGTGGAATAAGATTATAAGTAACAACTGTTTTGTTACAATGTGGAATAAGGTTGTAAGTACCAACAGGTCTTTGTTACAATGTGATATAAGATTGTAAGTGACAACATGTCTTTGTTACAATGTGGAATAAGATTTTATGTAACAACATGTCTTTGTAACAATGTGGAATAAGGTTGTAAGTAACAACATGTCTTTGTTACAATGTGGAATAAGATTGTAAGTAACAACATGTCTTTGTAACAATGTGGAATAAGATTGTAAGTAACAACATGTCTTTGTTACAATGTGGAATAAGGTTGTAAGTAACAACATGTCTTTGTTACAATGTGGAATAAGATTGTAAGTAACAACTTGTCTTTGTTACAATGTGGAATAAGGTTGTAAGTAACAACATGTCTTTGTAACAATGTGGAATAAGATTGTAAGTAACAACATGTCTTTGTTACAATGTGGAATAAGGTTGTAAGTAACATGTCTTTGTTACAATGTGGAATAAGATTGTAAGTAACAACATGTCTTTGTTACAATGTGGAATAAGGTTGTAAGTAACAACATGTCTGTGTTACAATGTGGAATAAGGTTGTAAGTAACAACATGTCTTTGTTACAATGTGGAATAAGATTGTAAGTAACAACATGTCTTTGTTACAATGTGGAATAAGGTTGTAAGTAACAACATGTCTTTGTTACAATGTGGAATAAGATTGTAAGTAACAACATGTCTGTGTTACAATGTGGAATAAGGTTGTAAGTAACAACATGTCTTTGTTACAATGTGGAATAAGGTTGTAAGTAACAACATGTCTTTGTTACAATGTGGAATAAGGTTGTAAGTAACAACATGTCTTTGTAACAATGTGGAATATGGTTGTAAGTAACAACATGTCTTTGTTACAATGTGGAATAAGATTGTAAGTAACAACATGTCTGTGTTACAATGTGGAATAAGATTATAAGTAACAACATGACTTTGTTACAATGTGAAATAAGATTATAAGTATCAACATGTCTTTGTTACAATGTGGAATAAGATTATAAGTAACAACATGACTTTGTTACAATGTGGAATAAGATTATAAGTAACAACATGACTTTGTTACAATGTGAAATAAGATTATAAGTAACAACATGTCATTGTTACAATGTGGAATAAGGTTGTAAGTAACAACATGACTTTGTTACAATGTGTAATAAGAATATAAGTAACAACATGTCTGTGTTACAATGTGGAATAAGAATATAAGTAACAACATGACTTTGTTACAATGTGGAATAAGAATATAAGTAACAACATGTCTGTGTTACAATGTGGAATAAGATTATAAGTAACAACATGTCTGTGTTACAATGTGGAATAAGATTATAAGTAACAACATGTCTTTGTTACAATGTGGAATAAGAATATAAGTAACAACATGTCTGTGTTACAATGTGGAATAAGATTATAAGTAACAACATGACTTTGTTACAATGTGGAATAAGAATATAAGTAACAACATGACTTTGTTACAATGTGGAATAAGATTATAAGTAACAACATGACTTTGTTACAATGTGGAATAAGATTATAAGTAACAACATGTCTTTGTTACAATGTGGAATAAGAATATAAGTAACAACATGTCTGTGTTACAATGTGGAATAAGATTATAAGTAACAACATGACTTTGTTACAATGTGGAATAAGAATATAAGTAACAACATGACTTTGTTACAATGTGGAATAAGAATATAAGTAACAACATGTCTGTGTTACAATGTGGAATAAGATTATAAGTAACAACATGACTTTGTTTCAATGTGAAATAAGATTATAAGTAACAACATGACTTTGTTACAATGTGGAATAAGATTATAAGTAACAACATGTCTGTGTTACAATGTGGAATAAGATTATAAGTAACAACATGACTTTGTTACAATGTGGAATAAGATTATAGTTAACAACATGACTTTGTTACAATGTGAAATAAGATTATAAGTAACAACATGACTTTGTTACAATGTGGAATAAGATTATAAGTAACAACATGACTTTGTTACAATGTGGAATAAGATTATAAGTAACAACATGTCTGTGTTACAATGTGGAATAAGATTATAAGTAACAACATGACTTTGTTACAATGTGGAATAAGATTATAAGTAACAACATGACTATGTTACAATGTGAAATAAGATTATAAGTAACAACATGACTTTGTTACAATGTGGAATAAGATTATAAGTAACAACATGACTTTGTTACAATGTGGAATGAGATTATAAGTAACAACATGTCTGTGTTACAATGTGGAATAAGATTATAAGTAACAACATGACTTTGTTACAATGTGAAATAAGATTATAAGTAACAACATGTCTGTGTTACATTGTGGAATAAGATTATAAGTAACAACATGACTTTGTTACAATGTGAAATAAGATTATAAGTAACAACATGTCTGTGTTACAATATGGAATAAGATTATAAGTAACAACATGACTTTGTTACAATGTGAAATAAGAATATAAGTAACAACATGTCTGTGTTACAATGTTGAATAAGATTATAAGTAACAACATGACTTTGTTACAATGTGAAATAAGATTATAAGTAACAACATGTCTGTGTTACAATGTGGAATAAGGTTATAAGTAACAACATGACTTTGTTACAATGTGAAATAAGATTATAAGTAACAACATGTCTTTGTTACAATGTGGAATAAGATTATAAGTAACAACATGACTTTGTTACAATGTGGAATAAGATTATAAGTAACAACATGACTTTGTTACAATGTGAAATAAGATTATAAGTAACAACATGTCTTTGTTACAATGTGGAATAAGGTTGTAAGTAACAACATGTCTTTGTAACAACGTGGAATAGGATTGTAAGTAACAACATGTCTTTGTTACAATGTGGAATAAGATTGTAAGTAACAACATGTCTTTGTTACAATGTGGAATAAGGTTGTAAGTAACAACATGTCTCTGTTACAATATGAAATAAGATTATAAGTAACAACATGTCTTTGTTACAATGTGGAATAAGATTGTAAGTAACAACATGACTTTGTTACAATGTGGAATAAGATTATAAGTAACAACATGTCTTTGTTACAATATGAAATAAGATTATAAGTAACAACTCTCTTTGTTAGAATGTGGAATAAGATATTAATTATCAACATGCCTTTGTTACAATGTGGAATAAGATTATAAGTAACAACTGTTTTTGTTACAATGTGGAATAAGGTTGTAAGTACCAACAGGTCTTTGTTACAATGTGAAATAAGATTGTAAGTGACAACATGTCTTTGTTACAATGTGGAATAAGATTGTAAGTAACAACATGTCTTTGTAACAATGTGGAATAAGGTTGTAAGTAATAACATGTCTTTGTTACAATGTGGAATAAGATTGTAAGAAACAACATGTCTTTGTAACAATGTGGAATAAGATTGTAAGTAACAACATGTCTTTGTTACAATGTGGAATAAGGTTGTAAGTAACAACATGTCTTTGTTACAATGTGGAATAAGATTGTAAGTAACAACTTGTCTTTGTTACAATGTGGAATAAGGTTGTAAGTAACAACATGTCTTTGTAACAATGTGGAATAAGATTGTAAGTAACAACATGTCTTTGTTACAATGTGGAATAAGGTTGTAAGTAACAACATGTCTTTGTTACAATATGGAATAAGGTTGTAAGTAACAACATGTCTGTGTTACAATGTGGAATAAGGTTGTAAGTAACAACATGTCTTTGTTACAATGTGGAATAAGATTGTAAGTAACAACATGTCTTTGTTACAATGTGGAATAAGGTTGTAAGTAACAACATGTCTTTGTTACAATGTGGAATAAGGTTGTAAGTAACAACATGTCTTTGTTACAATGTGGAATAAGAATATAAGTAACAACATGTCTGTGTTACAATGTGGAATAAGATTATAAGTAACAACATGACTTTGTTACAATGTGGAATAAGATTATAAGTAACAACATGTCTTTGTTACAATGTGGAATAAGATTGTAAGTAACAACATGACTTTGTTACAATGTGGAATAAGATTATAAGTAACAACATGTCTTTGTTACAATATGAAATAAGATTATAAGTAAAAACTCTCTTTGTTACAATGTGGAATAAGATATTAATTATCAACATGCCTTTGTTACAATGTGGAATAAGATTATAAGTAACAACTGTTTTGTTACAATGTGGAATAAGGTTGTAAGTACCAACAGGTCTTTGTTACAATGTGATATAAGATTGTAAGTGACAACATGTCTTTGTTACAATGTGGAATAAGATTGTATGTAACAACATGTCTTTGTAACAATGTGGAATAAGGTTGTAAGTAACAACATGTCTTTGTTACAATGTGGAATAAGATTGTAAGTAACAACATGTCTTTGTAACAATGTGGAATAAGATTGTAAGTAACAACATGTCTTTGTTACAATGTGGAATAAGGTTGTAAGTAACAACATGTCTTTGTTACAATGTGGAATAAGATTGTAAGTAACAACTTGTCTTTGTTACAATGTGGAATAAGGTTGTAAGTAACAACATGTCTTTGTTACAATGTGGAATAAGATTATAAGTAACAACATGTCTGTGTTACAATGTGGAATAAGATTATAAGTAACAACATGTCTTTGTTACAATGTGGAATAAGAATATAGGTAACAACATGTCTGTGTTACAATGTGGAATAAGATTATAAGTAACAACATGACTTTGTTACAATGTGGAATAAGATTATAAGTAACAACTGTCTGTGTTACAATATGGAATAAGATTATAAGTAACAACATGTCTGTGTTACAATGTGGAATAAGAATATAAGTAACAACATGACTTTGTTACAATGTGGAATAAGAATATAAGTAACAACATGTCTGTGTTACAATGTGGAATAAGATTATAAGTAACAACATGTCTGTGTTACAATGTGGAATAAGATTATAAGTAACAACATGTCTTTGTTACAATGTGGAATAAGAATATAAGTAACAACATGTCTGTGTTACAATGTGGAATAAGATTATAAGTAACAACATGACTTTGTTACAATGTGGAATAAGAATATAAGTAACAACATGACTTTGTTACAATGTGGAATAAGATTATAAGTAACAACATGACTTTGTTACAATGTGGAATAAGATTATAAGTAACAACATGTCTTTGTTACAATGTGGAATAAGAATATAAGTAACAACATGTCTGTGTTACAATGTGGAATAAGATTATAAGTAACAACATGACTTTGTTACAATGTGGAATAAGAATATAAGTAACAACATGACTTTGTTACAATGTGGAATAAGAATATAAGTAACAACATGTCTGTGTTACAATGTGGAATAAGATTATAAGTAACAACATGACTTTGTTACAATGTGAAATAAGATTATAAGTAACAACATGACTTTGTTACAATGTGGAATAGGATTATAAGTAACAACATGTCTGTGTTACAATGTGGAATAAGATTATAAGTAACAACATGACTTTGTTACAATGTGGAATAAGATTATAAGTAACAACATGACTTTGTTACAATGTGAAATAAGATTATACGTAACAACATGACTTTGTTACAATGTGGAATAAGATTATAAGTAACAACATGACTTTGTTACAATGTGGAATAAGATTATAAGTAACAACATGTCTGTGTTACAATGTGGAATAAGAATATAAGTAACAACATGACTTTGTTACAATGTGGAATAAGATTATAAGTAACAACATGACTTTGTTACAATGTGAAATAAGATTATAAGTAACAACATGACTTTGTTACAATGTGGAATAAGATTATAAGTAACAACATGACTTTGTTACAATGTGGAATAAGATTATAAGTAACAACATGTCTGTGTTACAATGTGGAATAAGATTATAAGTAACAACATGACTTTGTTACAATGTGAAATAAGATTATAAGTAACAACATGTCTGTGTTACAATGTGGAATAAGATTATAAGTAACAACATGACTTTGTTACAATGTGAAATAAGATTATAAGTAACAACATGTCTGTGTTACAATATGGAATAAGATTATAAGTAACAACATGACTTTGTTACAATGTGAAATAAGAATATAAGTAACAACATGTCTGTGTTACAATGTGGAATAAGATTATAAGTAACAACATGACTTTGTTACAATGTGAAATAAGATTATAAGTAACAACATGTCTGTGTTACAATGTGGAATAAGATTATAAGTAACAACATGACTTTGTTACAATGTGAAATAAGATTATAAGTAACAACATGTCTTTGTTACAATGTGGAATAAGATTATAAGTAACAACATGACTTTGTTACAATGTGGAATAAGATTATAAGTAACAACATGACTTTGTTACAATGTGAAATAAGAATATAAGTAACAACATGTCTTTGTTACAATGTGGAATAAGGTTGTAAGTAACAACATGTCTCTGTTACAATATGAAATAAGATTATAAGTAACAACATGTCTTTGTTACAATGTGGAATAAGATTGTAAGTAACAACATGACTTTGTTACAATGTGGAATAAGATTATAAGTAACAACATGTCTTTGTTACAATATGAAATAAGATTATAAGTAACAACTCTCTTTGTTACAATGTGGAATAAGATATTAATTATCAACATGCCTTTGTTACAATGTGGAATAAGATTATAAGTAACAACTGTTTTTGTTACAATGTGGAATAACGTTGTAAGTACCAAATGGTCTTTGTTACAATGTGAAATAAGATTGTAAATGACAACATGTCTTTGTTACAATGTGGAATAAGATTGTAAGTAACAACATGTCTTTGTAACAATGTGGAATAAGGTTGTAAGTAACAACATGACTTTGTTACAATGTGGAATAAGATTATAAGTAACAACATGACTTTGTTACAATGTGGAATAAGATTATAAGTAACAACATGTCTGTGTTACAATGTGGAATAAGATTATAAGTAACAACATGACTTTGTTACAATGTGAAATAAGATTATAAGTAACAACATGTCTGTGTTACAATGTGGAATAAGATTATAAGTAACAACATGACTTTGTTACAATGTGAAATAAGATTATAAGTAACAACATGTCTGTGTTACAATATGGAATAAGATTATAAGTAACAACATGACTTTGTTACAATGTGAAATAAGAATATAAGTAACAACATGTCTGTGTTACAATGTGGAATAAGATTATAAGTAACAACATGACTTTGTTACAATGTGAAATAAGATTATAAGTAACAACATGTCTGTGTTACAATGTGGAATAAGATTATAAGTAACAACATGACTTTGTTACAATGTGAAATAAGATTATAAGTATCAACATGTCTTTGTTACAATGTGGAATAAGATTATAAGTAACAACATGACTTTATTACAATGTGGAATAAGATTATAAGTAACAACATGACTTTGTTACAATGTGAAATAAGATTATAAGTAACAACATGTCATTGTTACAATGTGGAATAAGGTTGTAAGTAACAACATGTCTTTGTAACAATGTGGAATAGGATTGTAAGTAACAACATCTCTTTGTTACAATGTGGAATAAGATTGTAAGTAACAACATGTCTTTGTTACAATGTGGAATAAGGTTGTAAGTAACAACATGTCTCTGTTACAATATGAAATAAGATTATAAGTAACAACATGTCTTTGTTACAATGTGGAATAAGATTGTAAGTAACAACATGACTTTGTTACAATGTGGAATAAGATTATAAGTAACAACATGTCTTTGTTACAATATGAAATAAGATTATAAGTAAAAACTCTCTTTGTTACAATGTGGAATAAGATATTAATTATCAACATGCCTTTGTTACAATGTGGAATAAGATTATAAGTAACAACTGTTTTGTTACAATGTGGAATAAGGTTGTAAGTACCAACAGGTCTTTGTTACAATGTGATATAAGATTGTAAGTGACAACATGTCTTTGTTACAATGTGGAATAAGATTTTATGTAACAACATGTCTTTGTAACAATGTGGAATAAGGTTGTAAGTAACAACATGTCTTTGTTACAATGTGGAATAAGATTGTAAGTAACAACATGTCTTTGTAACAATGTGGAATAAGATTGTAAGTAACAACATGTCTTTGTTACAATGTGGAATAAGGTTGTAAGTAACAACATGTCTTTGTTACAATGTGGAATAAGATTGTAAGTAACAACTTGTCTTTGTTACAATGTGGAATAAGGTTGTAAGTAACAACATGTCTTTGTAACAATGTGGAATAAGATTGTAAGTAACAACATGTCTTTGTTACAATGTGGAATAAGGTTGTAAGTAACAACATGTCTTTGTTACAATGTGGAATAAGATTGTAAGTAACAACATGTCTTTGTTACAATGTGGAATAAGGTTGTAAGTAACAACATGTCTGTGTTACAATGTGGAATAAGGTTGTAAGTAACAACATGTCTTTGTTACAATGTGGAATAAGATTGTAAGTAACAACATGTCTTTGTTACAATGTGGAATAAGGTTGTAAGTAACAACATGTCTTTGTTACAATGTGGAATAAGGTTGTAAGTAACAACATGTCTTTGTAACAATGTGGAATATGGTTGTAAGTAACAACATGTCTTTGTTACAATGTGGAATAAGATTGTAAGTAACAACATGTCTGTGTTACAATGTGGAATAAGATTATAAGTAACAACATGACTTTGTTACAACGTGAAATAAGATTATAAGTATCAACATGTCTTTGTTACAATGTGGAATAAGATTATAAGTAACAACATGACTTTGTTACAATGTGGAATAAGATTATAAGTAACAACATGACTTTGTTACAATGTGAAATAAGATTATAAGTAACAACATGTCATTGTTACAATGTGGAATAAGGTTGTAAGTAACAACATGACTTTGTTACAATGTGTAATAAGAATATAAGTAACAACATGTCTGTGTTACAATGTGGAATAAGAATATAAGTAACAACATGACTTTGTTACAATGTGGAATAAGAATATAAGTAACAACATGTCTGTGTTACAATGTGGAATAAGATTATAAGTAACAACATGTCTGTGTTACAATGTGGAATAAGATTATAAGTAACAACATGTCTTTGTTACAATGTGGAATAAGAATATAAGTAACAACATGTCTGTGTTACAATGTGGAATAAGATTATAAGTAACAACATGACTTTGTTACAATGTGGAATAAGAATATAAGTAACAACATGACTTTGTTACAATGTGGAATAAGATTATAAGTAACAACATGACTTTGTTACAATGTGGAATAAGATTATAAGTAACAACATGTCTTTGTTACAATGTGGAATAAGAATATAAGTAACAACATGTCTGTGTTACAATGTGGAATAAGATTATAAGTAACAACATGACTTTGTTACAATGTGGAATAAGAATATAAGTAACAACATGACTTTGTTACAATGTGGAATAAGAATATAAGTAACAACATGTCTGTGTTACAATGTGGAATAAGATTATAAGTAACAACATGACTTTGTTTCAATGTGAAATAAGATTATAAGTAACAACATGACTTTGTTACAATGTGGAATAAGATTATAAGTAACAACATGTCTGTGTTACAATGTGGAATAAGATTATAAGTAACAACATGACTTTGTTACAATGTGGAATAAGATTATAGTTAACAACATGACTTTGTTACAATGTGAAATAAGATTATAAGTAACAACATGACTTTGTTACAATGTGGAATAAGATTATAAGTAACAACATGACTTTGTTACAATGTGGAATAAGATTATAAGTAACAACATGTCTGTGTTACAATGTGGAATAAGATTATAAGTAACAACATGACTTTGTTACAATGTGGAATAAGATTATAAGTAACAACATGACTATGTTACAATGTGAAATAAGATTATAAGTAACAACATGACTTTGTTACAATGTGGAATAAGATTATAAGTAACAACATGACTTTGTTACAATGTGGAATGAGATTATAAGTAACAACATGTCTGTGTTACAATGTGGAATAAGATTATAAGTAACAACATGACTTTGTTACAATGTGAAATAAGATTATAAGTAACAACATGTCTGTGTTACATTGTGGAATAAGATTATAAGTAACAACATGACTTTGTTACAATGTGAAATAAGATTATAAGTAACAACATGTCTGTGTTACAATATGGAATAAGATTATAAGTAACAACATGACTTTGTTACAATGTGAAATAAGAATATAAGTAACAACATGTCTGTGTTACAATGTTGAATAAGATTATAAGTAACAACATGACTTTGTTACAATGTGAAATAAGATTATAAGTAACAACATGTCTGTGTTACAATGTGGAATAAGGTTATAAGTAACAACATGACTTTGTTACAATGTGAAATAAGATTATAAGTAACAACATGTCTTTGTTACAATGTGGAATAAGATTATAAGTAACAACATGACTTTGTTACAATGTGGAATAAGATTATAAGTAACAACATGACTTTGTTACAATGTGAAATAAGATTATAAATAACAACATGTCTTTGTTACAATGTGGAATAAGGTTGTAAGTAACAACATGTCTTTGTAACAATGTGGAATAGGATTGTAAGTAACAACATGTCTTTGTTACAATGTGGAATAAGATTGTAAGTAACAACATGTCTTTGTTACAATGTGGAATAAGGTTGTAAGTAACAACATGTCTCTGTTACAATATGAAATAAGATTATAAGTAACAACATGTCTTTGTTACAATGTGGAATAAGATTGTAAGTAACAACATGACTTTGTTACAATGTGGAATAAGATTATAAGTAACAACATGTCTTTGTTACAATATGAAATAAGATTATAAGTAACAACTCTCTTTGTTACAATGTGGAATAAGATATTAATTATCAACATGCCTTTGTTACAATGTGGAATAAGATTATAAGTAACAACTGTTTTTGTTACAATGTGGAATAAGGTTGTAAGTACCAACAGGTCTTTGTTACAATGTGAAATAAGATTGTAAGTGACAACATGTCTTTGTTACAATGTGGAATAAGATTGTAAGTAACAACATGTCTTTGTAACAATGTGGAATAAGGTTGTAAGTAACAACATGTCTTTGTTACAATGTGGAATAAGATTGTAAGTAACAACATGTCTTTGTAACAATGTGGAATAAGATTGTAAGTAACAACATGTCTTTGTTACAATGTGGAATAAGGTTGTAAGTAACAACATGTCTTTGTTACAATGTGGAATAAGATTGTAAGTAACAACTTGTCTTTGTTACAATGTGGAATAAGGTTGTAAGTAACAACATGTCTTTGTAACAATGTGGAATAAGATTGTAAGTAACAACATGTCTTTGTTACAATGTGGAATAAGGTTGTAAGTAACAACATGTCTTTGTTACAATATGGAATAAGGTTGTAAGTAACAACATGTCTGTGTTACAATGTGGAATAAGGTTGTAAGTAACAACATGTCTTTGTTACAATGTGGAATAAGATTGTAAGTAACAACATGTCTTTGTTACAATGTGGAATAAGGTTGTAAGTAACAACATGTCTTTGTTACAATGTGGAATAAGGTTGTAAGTAACAACATGTCTTTGTTACAATGTGGAATAAGAATATAAGTAACAACATGTCTGTGTTACAATGTGGAATAAGATTATAAGTAACAACATGACTTTGTTACAATGTGGAATAAGAATATAAGTAACAACATGACTTTGTTACAATGTGGAATAAGAATATAAGTAACAACATGTCTGTGTTACAATGTGGAATAAGATTATAAGTAACAACAAGACTTTGTTACAATGTGAAATAAGATTATAAGTAACAACATGACTTTGTTACAATGTGGAATAAGATTATAAGTAACAACATGTCTTTGTTACAATGTGGAATAAGATTATAAGTAACAACTGTCTGTGTTACAATATGGAATAAGATTATAAGTAACAACATGTCTGTGTTACAATGTGGAATAAGATTATAAGTAACAACTGTCTGTGTTACAATATGGAATAAGATTATAAGTAACAACATGACTTTGTTACAATGTGGAATAAGATTATAAGTAACAACTGTCTGTGTTACAATATGGAATAAGATTATAAGTAACAACATGACTTTGTTACAATGTGGAATAAGATTATAAGTAACAACTGTCTTTGTTACAATATGGAATAAGATTATAAGTAACAACTGTCTGTGTTACAATATGGAATAAGATTATAAGTAACAACTGTCTGTGTTACAATGTGGAATAAGATTATAAGTAACAACATCACTTTGTTACAATGTGGAATAAGATTATAAGTAACAACATGTCTTTGTTACAATGTGGAATAAGATTATAAGTAACAACTGTCTGTGTTACAATATGGAATAAGATTATAAGTAACAACATGTCTGTGTTACAATATGGAATAAGATTATAAGTAACAACATGACTTTGTTACAATGTGGAATAAGATTATAAGTAACAACTGTCTTTGTTACAATGTGGAATAGGATTATAAGTAACAACTGTCTTTGTTACAATGTGGAATAAGATTATAAGTAACAACTGTCTGTGTTACAATATGGAATAAGATTATAAGTAACAACTGTCTGTGTTACAATATGGAATAAGATTATAAGTAACAACATGACTTTGTTACAATGTGGAATAAGATTATAAGTAACAACTGTCTTTGTTACAATATGGAATAAGATTATAAGTAACAACATGACTTTGTTACAATGTGGAATAAGATTATAAGTAACAACTGTCTGTGTTACAATATGGAATAAGATTATAAGTAACAACATGACTTTGTTACAATGTGGAATAAGATTGTAAGTAACAACATGTCTTTGTAACAATGTGGAATAAGGTTGTAAGTAACAACATGTCTTTGTTACAATGTGGAATAAGGTTGTAAGTAACAACATGTCTTTGTTACAATGTGGAATAAGATTATAAGTAACAACATGACTTTGTTACAATGTCGAATAAGATTATAAGTAACAACTGTCTGTGTTACAATATGGAATAAGATTATAAGTAACAACATGACTTTGTTACAATGTGGAATAAGATTATAAGTAACAACTGTCTGTGTTACAATATGGAATAAGATTATAAGTAACAACTGTCTGTGTTACAATATGGAATAAGATTATAAGTAACAACATGTCTGTGTTACAATATGGAATAAGATTATAAGTAACAACATGTCTGTGTTACAATGTGGAATATGATTATAAGTAACAACATGTCTGTATTACAATGTGGAATAAGATTATAAGTAACAACATGTCGGTGTTACAATGTGGAATAAGATTATAAGTAACAACTGTCTTTGTTACAATGTGGAATAAGATTATAAGTAACAACATGTCTTTGTTACAATGTGGAATAAGATTATAAGTAACAACTGTCTTTGTTACAATGTGGAATAAGATTAAAAGTAACAACATGTCTGTGTTACAATGTGGAATAAGATTATAAGTAACAACATGTCTGTGTTACAATGTGGAATAAGATTATAAGTAACAACATGTCTGTGTTACAATGTGGAATAAGATTATAAGTAACAACATGTCTGTGTTACAATGTGGAATAAGATTATAAGTAACAATATGTCTGTGTTACAATGTGGAATAAGATTATAAGTAACAACATGTCTGTGTTACAATGTGGAATAAGATTATAAGTAACAACTGTCTTTGTTACAATGTGGAATAAGATTATAAGTAACAACATGTCTGTGTTACAATGTGGAATAAGATTATAAGTAACAACATGTCTTTGTTACAATGTGGAATAAGATTATAAGTAACAACATGTCTGTGTTACAATGTGGAATAAGGTTGTAAGTAACAACATGTCTGTGTTACAATGTGGAATAAGATTATAAGTAACAACATGTCTGTGTTACAATGTGGAATAAGATTATAAGTAACAACATGTCTGTGTTACAATGTGGAATAAGATTATAAGTAACAACTGTCTTTGTTACAATGTGGAATAAGATTATAAGTAACAACATGTCTGTGTTACAATGTGGAATAAGATTATAAGTAACAACTGTCTTTGTTACAATATGGAATAAGATTATAAGTAACAACATGACTTTGTTACAATGTGGAATAAGATTATAAGTAACAACATGTCTGTGTTACAATGTGGAATAAGAATATAAGTAACAACATGTCTTTGTTACAATGTGGAATAAGATTATAAGTAACAACATGTCTGTGTTACAATGTGGAATAAGGTTGTAAGTAACAACATGTCTGTGTTACAATGTGGAATAAGATTATAAGTAACAACATGTCTGTGTTACAATGTGGAATAAGATTATAAGTAACAACATGTCTGTGTTACAATGTGGAATAAGATTATAAGTAACAACTGTCTTTGTTACAATGTGGAATAAGATTATAAGTAACAACATGTCTGTGTTACAATGTGGAATAAGATTATAAGTAACAACTGTCTTTGTTACAATATGGAATAAGATTATAAGTAACAACATGACTATGTTACAATGTGAAATAAGATTATAAGTAACAACATGACTTTGTTACAATGTGGAATAAGATTATAAGTAACAACATGACTTTGTTACAATGTGGAATGAGATTATAAGTAACAACATGTCTGTGTTACAATGTGGAATAAGATTATAAGTAACAACATGACTTTGTTACAATGTGAAATAAGATTATAAGTAACAACATGTCTGTGTTACATTGTGGAATAAGATTATAAGTAACAACATGACTTTGTTACAATGTGAAATAAGATTATAAGTAACAACATGTCTGTGTTACAATATGGAATAAGATTATAAGTAACAACATGACTTTGTTACAATGTGAAATAAGAATATAAGTAACAACATGTCTGTGTTACAATGTTGAATAAGATTATAAGTAACAACATGACTTTGTTACAATGTGAAATAAGATTATAAGTAACAACATGTCTGTGTTACAATGTGGAATAAGGTTATAAGTAACAACATGACTTTGTTACAATGTGAAATAAGATTATAAGTAACAACATGTCTTTGTTACAATGTGGAATAAGATTATAAGTAACAACATGACTTTGTTACAATGTGGAATAAGATTATAAGTAACAACATGACTTTGTTACAATGTGAAATAAGATTATAAGTAACAACATGTCTTTGTTACAATGTGGAATAAGGTTGTAAGTAACAACATGTCTTTGTAACAATGTGGAATAGGATTGTAAGTAACAACATGTCTTTGTTACAATGTGGAATAAGATTGTAAGTAACAACATGTCTTTGTTACAATGTGGAATAAGGTTGTAAGTAACAACATGTCTCTGTTACAATATGAAATAAGATTATAAGTAACAACATGTCTTTGTTACAATGTGGAATAAGATTGTAAGTAACAACATGACTTTGTTACAATGTGGAATAAGATTATAAGTAACAACATGTCTTTGTTACAATATGAAATAAGATTATAAGTAACAACTCTCTTTGTTACAATGTGGAATAAGATATTAATTATCAACATGCCTTTGTTACAATGTGGAATAAGATTATAAGTAACAACTGTTTTTGTTACAATGTGGAATAAGGTTGTAAGTACCAACAGGTCTTTGTTACAATGTGAAATAAGATTGTAAGTGACAACATGTCTTTGTTACAATGTGGAATAAGATTATAAGTAACAACTGTCTGTGTTACAATATGGAATAAGATTATAAGTAACAACATGACTTTGTTACAATGTGGAATAAGATTGTAAGTAACAACATGTCTTTGTAACAATGTGGAATAAGGTTGTAAGTAACAACATGTCTTTGTTACAATGTGGAATAAGGTTGTAAGTAACAACATGTCTTTGTTACAATGTGGAATAAGATTATAAGTAACAACATGACTTTGTTACAATGTCGAATAAGATTATAAGTAACAACTGTCTGTGTTACAATATGGAATAAGATTATAAGTAACAACATGACTTTGTTACAATGTGGAATAAGATTATAAGTAACAACTGTCTGTGTTACAATATGGAATAAGATTATAAGTAACAACTGTCTGTGTTACAATATGGAATAAGATTATAAGTAACAACATGTCTGTGTTACAATATGGAATAAGATTATAAGTAACAACATGTCTGTGTTACAATGTGGAATATGATTATAAGTAACAACATGTCTGTATTACAATGTGGAATAAGATTATAAGTAACAACATGTCTGTGTTACAATGTGGAATAAGATTATAAGTAACAACATGTCTCTGTTACAATATGAAATAAGATTATAAGTAACAACATGTCTTTGTTACAATGTGGAATAAGATTGTAAGTAACAACATGACTTTGTTACAATGTGGAATAAGATTATAAGTAACAACATGTCTTTGTTACAATATGAAATAAGATTATAAGTAACAACTCTCTTTGTTACAATGTGGAATAAGATATTAATTATCAACATGCCTTTGTTACAATGTGGAATAAGATTATAAGTAACAACTGTTTTTGTTACAATGTGGAATAAGGTTGTAAGTACCAACAGGTCTTTGTTACAATGTGAAATAAGATTGTAAGTGACAACATGTCTTTGTTACAATGTGGAATAAGATTATAAGTAACAACTGTCTGTGTTACAATATGGAATAAGATTATAAGTAACAACATGACTTTGTTACAATGTGGAATAAGATTGTAAGTAACAACATGTCTTTGTAACAATGTGGAATAAGGTTGTAAGTAACAACATGTCTTTGTTACAATGTGGAATAAGGTTGTAAGTAACAACATGTCTTTGTTACAATGTGGAATAAGATTATAAGTAACAACATGACTTTGTTACAATGTCGAATAAGATTATAAGTAACAACTGTCTGTGTTACAATATGGAATAAGATTATAAGTAACAACATGACTTTGTTACAATGTGGAATAAGATTATAAGTAACAACTGTCTGTGTTACAATATGGAATAAGATTATAAGTAACAACTGTCTGTGTTACAATATGGAATAAGATTATAAGTAACAACATGTCTGTGTTACAATATGGAATAAGATTATAAGTAACAACATGTCTGTGTTACAATGTGGAATATGATTATAAGTAACAACATGTCTGTATTACAATGTGGAATAAGATTATAAGTAACAACATGTCTGTGTTACAATGTGGAATAAGATTATAAGTAACAACTGTCTTTGTTACAATGTGGAATAAGATTATAAGTAACAACATGTCTTTGTTACAATGTGGAATAAGATTATAAGTAACAACTGTCTTTGTTACAATGTGGAATAAGATTAAAAGTAACAACATGTCTGTGTTACAATGTGGAATAAGATTATAAGTAACAACATGTCTGTGTTACAATGTGGAATAAGATTATAAGTAACAACATGTCTGTGTTACAATGTGGAATAAGATTATAAGTAACAACATGTCTGTGTTACAATGTGGAATAAGATTATAAGTAACAATATGTCTGTGTTACAATGTGGAATAAGATTATAAGTAACAACATGTCTGTGTTACAATGTGGAATAAGATTATAAGTAACAACTGTCTTTGTTACAATGTGGAATAAGATTATAAGTAACAACATGTCTGTGTTACAATGTGGAATAAGATTATAAGTAACAACATGTCTTTGTTACAATGTGTAATAAGATTATAAGTAACAACATGTCTGTGTTACAATGTGGAATAAGGTTGTAAGTAACAACATGTCTGTGTTACAATGTGGAATAAGATTATAAGTAACAACATGTCTGTGTTACAATGTGGAATAAGATTATAAGTAACAACATGTCTGTGTTACAATGTGGAATAAGATTATAAGTAACAACTGTCTTTGTTACAATGTGGAATAAGATTATAAGTAACAACATGTCTGTGTTACAATGTGGAATAAGATTATAAGTAACAACTGTCTTTGTTACAATATGGAATAAGATTATAAGTAACAACATGACTTTGTTACAATGTGGAATAAGATTATAAGTAACAACATGTCTGTGTTACAATGTGGAATAAGAATATAAGTAACAACATGTCTGTGTTACAATGTGGAATAAGATTATAAGTAACAACATGTCTGTGTTACAATGTGGAATAAGAATATAAGTAACAACATGTCTGTATTACAATGTGGAATAAGATTATAAGTAACAACATGTCTTTGTTACAATGTGGAATAAGATTATAAGTAACAACATGTCTTTGTTACAATGTGGAATAAGATTATAAGTAACAACATGTCTTTGTTACAATGTGGAATAAGATTATAAGTAACAACATGTCTTTGTTACAATGTGGAATAAGGTTGTAAGTAACAACATGTCTGTGTTACAATGTGGAATAAGATTATAAGTAACAACATGTCTTTGTTACAATGTGGAATAAGATTATAAGTAACAACATGACTTTGTTACAATGTGGAATAAGAATATAAGTAACAACATGTCTTTGTTACAATGTGGAATAAGATTATAAGTAACAACATGACTTTGTTACAATGTGGAATAAGAATATAAGTAACAACATGACTTTGTTACAATGTGGAATAAGAATATAAGTAACAACATGACTTTGTTACAATGTGGAATAAGAATATAAGTAACAACATGTCTTTGTTACAATGTGGAATAAGATTATAAGTAACAACATGTCTTTGTTACAATGTGGAATAAGATTATAAGTAACAACATGACTTTGTTACAATGTGGAATAAGAATATAAGTAACAACATGACTTTGTTACAATGTGGAATAAGAATATAAGTAACAACATGTCTTTGTTACAATGTGGAATAAGATTGTAAGTAACAACATGTCTTTGTTACAATGTGGAATAAGAATATAAGTAACAACATGACTTTGTTACAATGTGGAATAAGAATATAAGTAACAACATGTCTTTGTTACAATGTGGAATAAGATTGTAAGTAACAACATGTCTTTGTTACAATGTGGAATAAGAATATAAGTAACAACATGACTTTGTTACAATGTGGAATAAGAATATAAGTAACAACATGTCATTGTTACAATGTGGAATAAGAATATAAGTAACAACATGTCTTTGTTACAATGTGGAATAAGAATATAAGTAACAACATGTCTGTGTTACAATGTGGAATAAGAATATAAGTAACAACATGTCTTTGTTACAATGTGGAATAAGAATATAAGTAACAACATGTCTTTGTTACAATGTGGAATAAGAATATAAGTAACAACATGTCTTTGTTACAATGTGGAATAAGAATATAAGTACCTACATGTCTTTGTTACAATGTGGAATAAGAATATAAGTAACAACATGTCTTTGTTACAATGTGGAATAAGAATATAAGTAACAACATGTCTTTGTTACAATGTGGAATAAGAATATAAGTAACAACATGTCTTTGTTACAATGTGGAATAAGAATATAAGTAACAACATGTCTTTGTTACAATGTGGAATAAGAATATAAGTAACAACATGTCTTTGTTACAATGTGGAATAAGAATATAAGTAACAACATGTCTTTGTTACAATGTGGAATAAGAATATAAGTAACAACATGTCTTTGTTACAATGTGGAATAAGAATATAAGTAACAACATGTCTTTGTTACAATGTGGAATAAGAATATAAGTAACAACATGTCTGTGTTACAATGTGGAATAAGAATATAAGTAACAACATGTCTTTGTTACAATGTGGAATAAGAATATAAGTAACAACATGTCTTTGTTACAATGTGGAATAAGAATATAAGTAACAACATGTCTTTGTTACAATGTGGAATAAGAATATAAGTAACAACATGTCTTTGTTACAATGTGGAATAAGAATATAAGTAACAACATGTCTTTGTTACAATATGGAATAAGAATATAAGTAACAACATGTCTTTGTTACAATGTGGAATAAGAATATAAGTAACAACATGTCTGTGTTACAATGTGGAATAAGAATATAAGTAACAACATGTCTTTGTTACAATGTGGAATAAGAATATAAGTAACAACATGTCTTTGTTACAATGTGGAATAAGAATATAAGTAACAACATGTCTTTGTTACAATGTGGAATAAGAATATAAGTAACAACATGTCTGTGTTACAATGTGGAATAAGAATATAAGTAACAACATGTCTTTGTTACAATGTGGAATAAGAATATAAGTAACAACATGTTTGTGTTACAATGTGGAATAAGGTTGTAAGTAACAACATGTCTTTGTTACAATGTGGAATAAGATTGTAAGTAACAACATGACTTTGTTACAATGTGAAATAAGATTATAAGTAACAACATGTCTTTGTTACAATGTGGAATAAGATTATAAGTAACAACATGACTTTGTTACAATGTGAAATAAGATTATAAGTAACAACATGTCTTTGTTACAATGTGGAATAAGGTTGTAAGTAAAAACATGTCTTTGTAACAATGTGGAATAGGATTGTAAGTAACAACATGTCTTTGTTACAATGTGGAATAAGATTATAAGTAACAACATGTCTTTGTTACAATGTGGAATAAGATTATAAGTAACAACATGTCTTTGTTACAATGTGGAATAAGGTTGTAAGTAACATGTCTTTGTAACAATGTGGAATAGGATTATAAGTAACAACATGTCTTTGTTACAATGTGGAATAAGGTTGTAAGTAACATGTCTTTGTAACAATGTGGAATAGTATTGTAAGTAACAACATGTCTTTGTTACAATGTGGAATAAGATTATAAGTAACAACATGTCTTTGTTACAATGTGGAATAAGATTATAAGTAACAACATGTCTGTGTTACAATGTGGAATAAGATTATAAGTAACAACATGTCTTTGTTACAATGTGGAATAAGAATATAAGTAACAACATGTCTGTGTTACAATGTGGAATAAGATTATAAGTAACAACATGACTTTGTTACAATGTGGAATAAGATTATAAGTAACAACTGTCTGTGTTACAATATGGAATAAGATTATAAGTAACAACATGACTTTGTTACAATGTGTAATAAGAATATAAGAAACAACATGTCTGTGTTACAATGTGGAATAAGAATATAAGTAACAGCATGACTTTGTTACAATGTGGAATAAGAATATAAGTAACAACATGTCTGTGTTACAATGTGGAATAAGATTATAAGTAACAACATGTCTGTGTTACAATGTGGAATAAGATTATAAGTAACAACATGTCTTTGTTACAATGTGGAATAAGAATATAAGTAACAACATGTCTGTGTTACAATGTGGAATAAGATTATAAGTAACAACATGACTTTGTTACAATGTGGAATAAGAATATAAGTAACAACATGACTTTGTTACAATGTGGAATAAGATTATAAGTAACAACATGACTTTGTTACAATGTGGAATAAGATTATAAGTAACATGTCTTTGTTACAATGTGGAATAAGAATATAAGTAACAACATGTCTGTGTTACAATGTGGAATAAGATTATAAGTAACAACATGACTTTGTTACAATGTGGAATAAGAATATAAGTAACAACATGACTTTGTTACAATGTGGAATAAGAATATAAGTAACAACATGTCTGTGTTACAATGTGGAATAAGATTATAAGTAACAACATGACTTTGTTACAATGTGAAATAAGATTATAAGTAACAACATGACTTTGTTACAATGTCGAATAAGATTATAAGTAACAACATGTCTGTGTTACAATGTGGAATAAGATTATAAGTAACAACATGACTTTGTTACAATGTGGAATAAGATTATAGTTAACAACATGACTTTGTTACAATGTGAAATAAGATTATAAGTAACAACATGACTTTGTTACAATGTGGAGTAAGATTATAAGTAACAACATGACTTTGTTACAATAAGGAATAAGATTATAAGTAACAACATGTCTGTGTTACAATGTGGAATAAGATTATAAGTAACAACATGACTTTGTTACAATGTGGAATAAGATTATAAGTAACAACATGACTTTGTTACAATGTGAAATAAGATTATAAGTAACAACATGACTTTGTTACAATGTGGAATAAGATTATAAGTAACAACATGACTTTGTTACAATGTGGAATAAGATTATAAGTAACAACATGTCTGTGTTACAATGTGGAATAAGATTATAAGTAACAACATGACTTTGTTACAATGTGAAATAAGATTATAAGTAACAACATGTCTGTGTTACAATGTGGAATAAGATTATAAGTAACAACATGACTTTGTTACAATGTGAAATAAGATTATAAGTAACAACATGTCTGTGTTACAATATGGAATAAGATTATAAGTAACAACATGACTTTGTTACAATGTGAAATAAGAATATAAGTAACAACATGTCTGTGTTACAATGTGGAATAAGATTATAAGTAACAACATGACTTTGTTACAATGTGAAATAAGATTATAAGTAACAACATGTCTGTGTTACAATGTGGAATAAGATTATAAGTAACAACATGACTTTGTTACAATGTGAAATAAGATTATAAGTAACAACATGTCTTTGTTACAATGTGGAATAAGATTATAAGTAACAACATGACTTTGTTACAATGTGGAATAAGATTATAAGTAACAACATGACTTTGTTACAATGTGAAATAAGATTATAAGTAACAACATGTCATTGTTACAATGTGGAATAAGGTTGTAAGTAACAACATGTCTTTGTAACAATGTGGAATAGGATTCTAAGTAACAACATGTCTTTGTTACAATGTGGAATAAGATTGTAAGTAACAACATGTCTTTGTTACAATGTGGAATAAGGTTGTAAGTAACAACATGTCTCTGTTACAATATGAAATAAGATTATAAGTAACAACATGTCTTTGTTACAATGTGGAATAAGATTGTAAGTAACAACATGACTTTGTTACAATGTGGAATAAGATTATAAGTAACAACATGTCTTTGTTACAATATGAAATAAGATTATAAGTAAAAACTCTCTTTGTTACAATGTGGAATAAGATATTAATTATCAACATGCCTTTGTTACAAAGTGGAATAAGATTATAAGTAACAACTGTTTTGTTACAATGTGGAATAAGGTTGTAAGTACCAACAGGTCTTTGTTACAATGTGAAATAAGATTGTAAGTGACAACATGTCTTTGTTACAATGTGGAATAAGATTGTATGTAACAACATGTCTTTGTAACAATGTGGAATAAGGTTGTAAGTAACAACATGTCTTTGTTACAATGTGGAATAAGATTGTAAGTAACAACATGTCTTTGTAACAATGTGGAATAAGATTGTAAGTAACAACATGTCTTTGTTACAATGTGGAATAAGGTTGTAAGTAACAACATGTCTTTGTTACAATGTGGAATAAGATTGTAAGTAACAACTTGTCTTTGTTACAATGTGGAATAAGGTTGTAAGTAACAACATGTCTTTGTAACAATGTGGAATAAGATTGTAAGTAACAACATGTCTTTGTTACAATGTGGAATAAGGTTGTAAGTAACAACATGTCTTTGTTACAATGTGGAATAAGATTGTAAGTAACAACATGTCTTTGTTACAATGTGGAATAAGGTTGTAAGTAACAACATGTCTGTGTTACAATGTGGAATAAGGTTGTAAGTAACAACATGTCTTTGTTACAATGTGGAATAAGATCGTAAGTAACAACATGTCTTTGTTACAATGTGGAATAAGGTTGTAAGTAACAACATGTCTTTGTTACAATGTGGAATAAGATTGTAAGTAACAACATGTCTTTGTTACAATGTGGAATAAGATTGTAAGTAACAACATGTCTGTGTTACAATGTGGAATAAGGTTGTAAGTAACAACATGTCTTTGTTACAATGTGGAATAAGGTTGTAAGTAACAACATGTCTTTGTTACAATGTGGAATAAGGTTGTAAGTAACAACATGTCTTTGTAACAATGTGGAATATGGTTGTAAGTAACAACATGTCTTTGTTACAATGTGGAATAAGATTGTAAGTAACAACATGTCTTTGTAACAATGTGGAATAAGGTTGTAAGTAACAACATGTCTTTGTTACAATGTGGAATAAGGTTGTAAGTAACAACATGTCTTTGTTACAATGTGGAATAAGGTTGTAAGTAACAACATGTCTTTGTTACAATGTGGAATAAGGTTGTAAGTAACAACATGTCTTTGTAACAATGTGGAATAAGGTTGTAGGTAACAACATGTCTTTGTAACAATGTGGAATAAGATTGTAAGTAACATGTCTTTGTTACAATGTGGAATAAGGTTGTAAGTAACAACATGTCTTTGTTACAATGTGGAATATGGTTGTAAGTAACAACATGTCTTTGTAACAATGTGGAATAAGGTTGTAAGTAACAACATGTCTTTGTTACAATGTGGAATAAGGTTGTAAGTAACAACATGTCTTTGTTACAATGTGGAATAAGGTTGTAAGTAACAACATGTCTTTGTAACAATGTGGAATAAGATTGTAAGTAACAACTTGTCTTTGTTACAATGTGGAATAAGATTGTAAGTAACAACATGTCTTTGTTACAATGTGGAATAACATTGTAAGTAACAACATGTCTTTGTAACAATGTGGAATAAGGTTGTAAGTAACAACATGTCTTTGTTACAATGTGGAATAAGATTGTAAGTAACAACATGTCTTTGTTACAATGTGGAATAAGATTGTAAGTAACAACATGTCTTTGTTACAATGTGGAATAAGATTGTAAGTAACAACATGTCTTTGTTACAATGTGGAATAAGATTGTAAGTAACAACATGTCTTTGTTACAATGTGGAATAAGATTGTAAGTAACAACATGTCTTTGTTACAATGTGGAATAAGATTGTAAGTAACAACATGTCTTTGTTACAATGTGGAATAAGATTGTAAAAAACAACATGTCTTTGTTACAATGTGGAATAAGATTGTAAGTAACAACATGTCTTTGTAACAATGTGGAATAAGATTGTAAGTAACAACATGTCTTTGTTACAATGTGGAATAAGGTTGTAAGTAACAACATGTCTTTGTAACAATGTGGAATAAGATTGTAAGTAACAACATGTCTTTGTTACAATGTGGAATATGGTTGTAAGTAACAACATGTCTTTGTTACAATGTGGAATAAGGTTGTAAGTAACAACATGTCTTTGTTACAATGTGGAATAAGATTGTATGTAACAACATGTCTTTGTAACAATGTGGAATAAGATTATAAGTAACAACATGTCTTTGTTACAATGTGGAATAAGATTATAAGTAACAACATGTCTGTGTTACAATGTGGAATAAGATTATAAGTAACAACATGTCTTTGTTACAATGTGGAATAAGAATATAGGTAACAACATGTCTGTGTTACAATGTGGAATAAGATTATAAGTAACAACATGACTTTGTTACAATGTGGAATAAGATTATAAGTAACAACTGTCTGTGTTACAATATGGAATAAGATTATAAGTAACAACATGTCTGTGTTACAATGTGGAATAAGAATATAAGTAACAACATGACTTTGTTACAATGTGGAATAAGAATATAAGTAACAACATGTCTGTGTTACAATGTGGAATAAGATTATAAGTAACAACATGTCTGTGTTACAATGTGGAATAAGATTATAAGTAACAACATGTCTTTGTTACAATGTGGAATAAGAATATAAGTAACAACATGTCTGTGTTACAATGTGGAATAAGATTATAAGTAACAACATGACTTTGTTACAATGTGGAATAAGATTATAAGTAACAACATGACTTTGTTACAATGTGGAATAAGATTATAAGTAACAACATGTCTTTGTTACAATGTGGAATAAGAATATAAGTAACAACATGTCTGTGTTACAATGTGGAATAAGATTATAAGTAACAACATGACTTTGTTACAATGTGGAATAAGAATATAAGTAACAACATGACTTTGTTACAATGTGGAATAAGAATATAAGTAACAACATGTCTGTGTTACAATGTGGAATAAGATTATAAGTAACAACATGACTTTGTTACAATGTGAAATAAGATTATAAGTAACAACATGACTTTGTTACAATGTGGAATAAGATTATAAGTAACAACATGTCTGTGTTACAATGTGGAATAAGATTATAAGTAACAACATGACTTTGTTACAATGTGGAATAAGATTATAAGTAACAACATGACTTTGTTACAATGTGGAATAAGATTATAAGTAACAACATGACTTTGTTACAATGTGGAATAAGATTATAAGTAACAACATGTCTGTGTTACAATGTGGAATAAGATTATAAGTAACAACATGACTTTGTTGCAATGTGGAATAAGATTATAAGTAACAACATGACTTTGTTACAATGTGAAATAAGATTATAAGTAACAACATGACTTTGTTACAATGTGGAGTAAGATTATAAGTAACAACATGACTTTGTTACAATGTGGAATAAGATTATAAGTAACAACATGTCTGTGTTACAATGTGGAATAAGATTATAAGTAACAACATGACTTTGTTACAATGTGAAATAAGATTATAAGTAACAACATGTCTGTGTTACAATGTGGAATAAGATTATAAGTAACAACATGACTTTGTTACAATGTGAAATAAGATTATAAGTAACAACATGTCTGTGTTACAATATGGAATAAGATTATAAGTAACAACATGACTTTGTTACAATGTGAAATAAGAATATAAGTAACAACATGTCTGTGTTACAATGTGGAATAAGATTATAAGTAACAACATGACTTTGTTACAATGTGAAATAAGATTATAAGTAACAACATGTCTGTGTTACAATGTGGAATAAGATTATAAGTAACAACATGACTTTGTTACAATGTGAAATAAGATTATAAGTAACAACATGTCTTTGTTACAATGTGGAATAAGATTATAAGTAGCAACATGACTTTGTTACAATGTGGAATAAGATTATAAGTAACAACATGACTTTGTTACAATGTGAAATAAGAATATAAGTAACAACATGTCTTTGTTACAATGTGGAATAAGGTTGTAAGTAACAACATGTCTCTGTTACAATATGAAATAAGATTATAAGTAACAACATGTCTTTGTTACAATGTGGAATAAGATTGTAAGTAACAACATGACTTTGTTACAATGTGGAATAAGATTATAAGTAACAACATGTCTTTGTTACAATATGAAATAAGATTATAAGTAACAACTCTCTTTGTTACAATGTGGAATAAGATATTAATTATCAACATGCCTTTGTTACAATGTGGAATAAGATTATAAGTAACAACTGTTTTTGTTACAATGTGGAATAACGTTGTAAGTACCAAATGGTCTTTGTTACAATGTGAAATAAGATTGTAAATGACAACATGTCTTTGTTACAATGTGGAATAAGATTGTAAGTAACAACATGTCTTTGTAACAATGTGGAATAAGGTTGTAAGTAACAACATGACTTTGTTACAATGTGGAATAAGATTATAAGTAACAACATGACTTTGTTACAATGTGGAATAAGATTATAAGTAACAACATGTCTGTGTTACAATGTGGAATAAGATTATAAGTAACAACATGACTTTGTTACAATGTGAAATAAGATTATAAGTAACAACATGTCTGTGTTACAATGTGGAATAAGATTATAAGTAACAACATGACTTTGTTACAATGTGAAATAAGATTATAAGTAACAACATGTCTGTGTTACAATATGGAATAAGATTATAAGTAACAACATGACTTTGTTACAATGTGAAATAAGATTATAAGTAACAACATGTCTGTGTTACAATGTGGAATAAGATTATAAGTAACAACATGACTTTGTTACAATGTGAAATAAGATTATAAGTAACAACATGTCTGTGTTACAATGTGGAATAAGATTATAAGTAACAACATGACTTTGTTACAATGTGAAATAAGATTATAAGTATCAACATGTCTTTGTTACAATGTGGAATAAGATTATAAGTAACAACATGACTTTGTTACAATGTGGAATAAGATTATAAGTAACAACATGACTTTGTTACAATGTGAAATAAGATTATAAGTAACAACATGTCATTGTTACAATGTGGAATAAGGTTGTAAGTAACAACATGTCTTTGTAACAATGTGGAATAGGATTGTAAGTAACAACATGTCTTTGTTACAATGTGGAATAAGATTGTAAGTAACAACATGTCTTTGTTACAATGTGGAATAAGGTTGTAAGTAACAACATGTCTCTGTTACAATATGAAATAAGATTATAAGTAACAACATGTCTTTGTTACAATGTGGAATAAGATTGTAAGTAACAACATGACTTTGTTACAATGTGGAATAAGATTATAAGTAACAACATGTCTTTGTTACAATATGAAATAAGATTATAAGTAAAAACTCTCTTTGTTACAATGTGGAATAAGATATTAATTATCAACATGCCTTTGTTACAATGTGGAATAAGATTATAAGTAACAACTGTTTTGTTACAATGTGGAATAAGGTTGTAAGTACCAACAGGTCTTTGTTACAATGTGATATAAGATTGTAAGTGACAACATGTCTTTGTTACAATGTGGAATAAGATTGTATGTAACAACATGTCTTTGTAACAATGTGGAATAAGGTTGTAAGTAACAACATGTCTTTGTTACAATGTGGAATAAGATTGTAAGTAACAACATGTCTTTGTAACAATGTGGAATAAGATTGTAAGTAACAACATGTCTTTGTTACAATGTGGAATAAGGTTGTAAGTAACAACATGTCTTTGTTACAATGTGGAATAAGATTGTAAGTAACAACTTGTCTTTGTTACAATGTGAAATAAGGTTGTAAGTAACAACATACCTTTGTAACAATGTGGAATAAGATTGTAAGTAACAACATGTCTTTGTTACAATGTGGAATAAGGTTGTAAGTAACAACATGTCTTTGTTACAATGTGGAATAAGATTGTAAGTAACAACATGTCTTTGTTACAATGTGGAATAAGGTTGTAAGTAACAACATGTCTGTGTTACAATGTGGAATAAGGTTGTAAGTAACAACATGTCTTTGTTACAATGTGGAATAAGATTGTAAGTAACAACATGTCTTTGTTACAATGTGGAATAAGGTTGTAAGTAACAACATGTCTTTGTTACAATGTGGAATAAGATTGTAAGTAACAACATGTCTGTGTTACAATGTGGAATAAGGTTGTAAGTAACAACATGTCTTTGTTACAATGTGGAATAAGGTTGTAAGTAACAACATGTCTTTGTTACAATGTGGAATAAGGTTGTAAGTAACAACATGTCTTTGTAACAATGTGGAATATGGTTGTAAGTAACAACATGTCTTTGTTACAATGTGGAATAAGATTGTAAGTAACAACATGTCTTTGTAACAATGTGGAATAAGGTTGTAAGTAACAACATGTCTTTGTTACAATGTGGAATAAGGTTGTAAGTAACAACATGTCTTTGTTACAATGTGGAATAAGGTTGTAAGTAACAACATGTCTTTGTTACAATGTGGAATAAGGTTGTAAGTAACAACATGTCTTTGTAACAATGTGGAATAAGGTTGTAAGTAACAACATGTCTTTGTAACAATGTGGAATAAGATTGTAAGTAACATGTCTTTGTTACAATGTGGAATAAGGTTGTAAGTAACAACATGTCTTTGTTACAATGTGGAATATGGTTGTAAGTAACAACATGTCTTTGTAACAATGTGGAATAAGGTTGTAAGTAACAACATGTCTTTGTTACAATGTGGAATAAAGTTGTAAGTAACAACATGTCTTTGTTACAATGTGGAATAAGGTTGTAAGTAACAACATGTCTTTGTAACAATGTGGAATAAGATTGTAAGTAACAACTTGTCTTTGTTACAATGTGGAATAAGATTGTAAGTAACAACATGTCTTTGTTACAATGTGGAATAACATTGTAAGTAACAACATGTCTTTGTAACAATGTGGAATAAGGTTGTAAGTAACAACATGTCTTTGTTACAATGTGGAATAAGATTGTAAGTAACAACATGTCTTTGTTACAATGTGGAATAAGATTGTAAGTAACAACATGTCTTTGTTACAATGTGGAATAAGATTGTAAGTAACAACATGTCTTTGTTACAATGTGGAATAAGATTGTAAGTAACAACATGTCTTTGATACAATGTGGAATAAGATTGTAAGTAACAACATGTCTTTGTTACAATGTGGAATAAGATTGTAAGTAACAACATGTCTTTGTTACAATGTGGAATAAGATTGTAAAAAACAACATGTCTTTGTTACAATGTGGAATAAGATTGTAAGTAACAACATGTCTTTGTAACAATGTGGAATAAGATTGTAAGTAACAACATGTCTTTGTTACAATGTTGAATAAGGTTGTAAGTAACAACATGTCTTTGTTACAATGTGGAATAAGATTGTAAGTAACAACATGTCTTTGTAACAATGTGGAATAAGATTGTAAGTAACAACATGTCTATGTTACAATGTGGAATAAGGTTGTAAGTAACAACATGTCTTTGTTACAATGTGGAATAAGGTTGTAAGTAACAACATGTCTTTGTTACAATGTGGAATAAGATTGTAAGTAACAACATGTCTTTGTAACAATGTGGAATAAGATTATAAGTAACAACATGTCTTTGTTACAATGTGGAATAAGATTATAAGTAACAACATGTCTGTGTTACAATGTGGAATAAGATTATAAGTAACAACATGTCTTTGTTACAATGTGGAATAAGAATATAGGTAACAACATGTCTGTGTTACAATGTGGAATAAGAGTATAAGTAACAACATGACTTTGTTACAATGTGGAATAAGATTATAAGTAACAACTGTCTGTGTTACAATATGGAATAAGATTATAAGTAACAACATGACTTTGTTACGATGTGGAATAAGAATATAAGTAACAACATGACTTTGTTACAATGTGGAATAAGAATATAAGTAACAACATGTCTGTGTTACAATGTGGAATAAGATTATAAGTAACAACATGTCTGTGTTACAATGTGGAATAAGATTATAAGTAACAACATGTCTTTGTTACAATGTGGAATAAGAATATAAGTAA
Organism: Deroplatys truncata; assembly: GCA_030765065.1. Lineage (NCBI taxonomy): Eukaryota > Metazoa > Arthropoda > Insecta > Mantodea > Mantidae > Deroplatys > Deroplatys truncata. Next base: position 256,466,767 of record CM060984.1, read on the forward strand.
CAACATGTCTGTGTTACAATGTGGAATAAGATTATAAGTAACAACATGACTTTGTTACAATGTGGAATAAGAATATAAGTAACAACGTGACTTTGTTACAATGTGGAATAAGATTATAAGTAACAACATGACTTTGTTACAATGTGGAATAAGATTATAAGTAACAACATGTCTTTGTTACAATGTGGAATAAGAATATAAGTAACAACATGTCTGTGTTACAATGTGGAATAAGATTATAAGTAACAACATGACTTTGTTACAATGTGGAATAAGAATATAAGTAACAACATGACTTTGTTACAATGTGGAATAAGATATTAATTATCAACATGCCTTTGTTACAATGTGGAATAAGATTATAAGTAACAACTGTTTTGTTACAATGTGGAATAAGGTTGTAAGTACCAACAGGTCTTTGTTACAATGTGATATAAGATTGTAAGTGACAACATGTCTTTGTTACAATGTGGAATAAGATTGTATGTAACAACATGTCTTTGTAACAATGTGGAATAAGGTTGTAAGTAACAACATGACTTTGTTACAATGTGAAATAAGATTATAAGTAACAACATGACTTTGTTACAATGTGGAATAAGATTATAAGTAACAACATGACTTTGTTACAATGTGGAATAAGATTATAAGTAACAACATGTCTGTGTTACAATGTGGAATAAGATTATAAGTAACAACATGACTTTGTTACAATGTGGAATAAGATTATAAAAAACAACATGACTTTGTTACAATGTGAAATAAGATTATAAGTAACAACATGACTTTGTTACAATGTGGAATAAGATTATAAGTAACAACATGACTTTGTTACAATGTGGAATAAGATTATAAGTAACAACATGTCTGTGTTACAATGTGGAATAAGATTATAAGTAACAACATGACTTTGTTACAATGTGAAATAAGATTATAAGTAACAACATGTCTGTGTTACAATGTGGAATAAGATTATAAGTAACAACATGACTTTGTTACAATGTGAAATAGGATTATAAGTAACAACATGTCTGTGTTACAATATGGAATAAGATTATAAGTAACAACATGACTTTGTTACAATGTGAAATAAGAATATAAGTAACAACATGTCTGTGTTACAATGTGGAATAAGATTATAAGTAACAACATGACTTTGTTACAATGTGAAATAAGATTATAAGTAACAACATGTCTGTGTTACAATGTGGAATAAGATTATAAGTAACAACATGACTTTGTTACAATGTGAAATAAGATTATAAGTAACAACATGTCTTTGTTACAATGTGGAATAAAATTATAAGTAACAACATGACTTTGTTACAATGTGGAATAAGATTATAAGTAACAACATGACTTTGTTACAATGTGAAATAAGATTATAAGTAACAACATGTCTTTGTTACAATGTGGAATAAGGTTGTAAGTAACAACATGTCTTTGTAACAATGTGGAATAGGATTGTAAGTAACAACATGTCTTTGTTACAATGTGGAATAAGATTGTAAGTAACAACATGTCTTTGTTACAATGTGGAATAAGGTTGTAAGTAACAACATGTCTCTGTTACAATATGAAATAAGATTATAAGTAACAACATGTCTTTGTTACAATGTGGAATAAGATTGTAAGTAACAACATGACTTTGTTACAATGTGGAATAAGATTATAAGTAACAACATGTCTTTGTTACAATATGAAATAAGATTATAAGTAACAACTCTCTTTGTTACAATGTGGAATAAGATATTAATTATCAACATGCCTTTGTTACAATGTGGAATAAGATTATAAGTAACAACTGTTTTTGTTACAATGTGGAATAACGTTGTAAGTACCAACAGGTCTTTGTTACAATGTGAAATAAGATTGTAAGTGACAACATGTCTTTGTTACAATGTGGAATAAGATTGTAAGTAACAACATGTCTTTGTAACAATGTGGAATAAGGTTGTAAGTAACAACATGTCTTTGTTACAATGTGGAATAAGATTGTAAGTAACAACATGTCTTTGTAACAATGTGGAATAAGATTGTAAGTAACAACATGTCTTTGTTACAATGTGGAATAAGGTTGTAAGTAACAACATGTCTTTGTTACAATGTGGAATAAGATTGTAAGTAACAACATGTCTTTGTTACAATGTGGAATAAGGTTGTAAGTAACAACATGTCTTTGTTACAATGTGGAATAAGGTTGTAAGTAACAACATGTCTTTGTTAAAATGTGGAATAAGGTTGTAAGTAACAACATGTCTTTGTAACAATGTGGAATAAGGTTGTAAGTAACAACATGTCTTTGTAACAAGGTGGAATAAGATTGTAAGTAACATGTCTTTGTTACAATGTGGAATAAGGTTGTAAGTAACAACATGTCTTTGTTACAATGTGGAATATGGTTGTAAGTAACAACATGTCTTTGTAACAATGTGGAATAAGGTTGTAAGTAACAACATGTCTCTGTTACAATGTGGAATAAGGTTGTAAGTAACAACATGTCTTTGTTACAATGTGGAATAAGGTTGTAAGTAACAACATGTCTTTGTAACAATGTGGAATAAGATTGTAAGTAACAACTTGTCTTTGTTACAATGTGAAATAAGATTATAAGTAACAACATGACTTTGTTACAATGTGGAGTAAGATTATAAGTAACAACATGACTTTGTTACAATAAGGAATAAGATTATAAGTAACAACATGTCTGTGTTACAATGTGGAATAAGATTATAAGTAACAACATGACTTTGTTACAATGTGGAATAAGATTATAAGTAACAACATGACTTTGTTACAATGTGAAATAAGATTATAAGTAACAACATGACTTTGTTACAATGTGGAATAAGATTATAAGTAACAACATGACTTTGTTACAATGTGGAATAAGATTATAAGTAACAACATGTCTGTGTTACAATGTGGAATAAGATTATAAGTAACAACATGACTTTGTTACAATGTGAAATAAGATTATAAGTAACAACATGTCTGTGTTACAATGTGGAATAAGATTATAAGTAACAACATGACTTTGTTACAATGTGAAATAAGATTATAAGTAACAACATGTCTGTGTTACAATATGGAATAAGATTATAAGTAACAACATGACTTTGTTACAATGTGAAATAAGAATATAAGTAACAACATGTCTGTGTTACAATGTGGAATAAGATTATAAGTAACAACATGACTTTGTTACAATGTGAAATAAGATTATAAGTAACAACATGTCTGTGTTACAATGTGGAATAAGATTATAAGTAACAACATGACTTTGTTACAATGTGAAATAAGATTATAAGTAACAACATGTCTTTGTTACAATGTGGAATAAGATTATAAGTAACAACATGACTTTGTTACAATGTGGAATAAGATTATAAGTAACAACATGACTTTGTTACAATGTGAAATAAGATTATAAGTAACAACATGTCATTGTTACAATGTGGAATAAGGTTGTAAGTAACAACATGTCTTTGTAACAATGTGGAATAGGATTCTAAGTAACAACATGTCTTTGTTACAATGTGGAATAAGATTGTAAGTAACAACATGTCTTTGTTACAATGTGGAATAAGGTTGTAAGTAACAACATGTCTCTGTTACAATATGAAATAAGATTATAAGTAACAACATGTCTTTGTTACAATGTGGAATAAGATTGTAAGTAACAACATGACTTTGTTACAATGTGGAATAAGATTATAAGTAACAACATGTCTTTGTTACAATATGAAATAAGATTATAAGTAAAAACTCTCTTTGTTACAATGTGGAATAAGATATTAATTATCAACATGCCTTTGTTACAAAGTGGAATAAGATTATAAGTAACAACTGTTTTGTTACAATGTGGAATAAGGTTGTAAGTACCAACAGGTCTTTGTTACAATGTGAAATAAGATTGTAAGTGACAACATGTCTTTGTTACAATGTGGAATAAGATTGTATGTAACAACATGTCTTTGTAACAATGTGGAATAAGGTTGTAAGTAACAACATGTCTTTGTTACAATGTGGAATAAGATTGTAAGTAACAACATGTCTTTGTAACAATGTGGAATAAGATTGTAAGTAACAACATGTCTTTGTTACAATGTGGAATAAGGTTGTAAGTAACAACATGTCTTTGTTACAATGTGGAATAAGATTGTAAGTAACAACTTGTCTTTGTTACAATGTGGAATAAGGTTGTAAGTAACAACATGTCTTTGTAACAATGTGGAATAAGATTGTAAGTAACAACATGTCTTTGTTACAATGTGGAATAAGGTTGTAAGTAACAACATGTCTTTGTTACAATGTGGAATAAGATTGTAAGTAACAACATGTCTTTGTTACAATGTGGAATAAGGTTGTAAGTAACAACATGTCTGTGTTACAATGTGGAATAAGGTTGTAAGTAACAACATGTCTTTGTTACAATGTGGAATAAGATCGTAAGTAACAACATGTCTTTGTTACAATGTGGAATAAGGTTGTAAGTAACAACATGTCTTTGTTACAATGTGGAATAAGATTGTAAGTAACAACATGTCTTTGTTACAATGTGGAATAAGATTGTAAGTAACAACATGTCTGTGTTACAATGTGGAATAAGGTTGTAAGTAACAACATGTCTTTGTTACAATGTGGAATAAGGTTGTAAGTAACAACATGTCTTTGTTACAATGTGGAATAAGGTTGTAAGTAACAACATGTCTTTGTAACAATGTGGAATATGGTTGTAAGTAACAACATGTCTTTGTTACAATGTGGAATAAGATTGTAAGTAACAACATGTCTTTGTAACAATGTGGAATAAGGTTGTAAGTAACAACATGTCTTTGTTACAATGTGGAATAAGGTTGTAAGTAACAACATGTCTTTGTTACAATGTGGAATAAGGTTGTAAGTAACAACATGTCTTTGTTACAATGTGGAATAAGGTTGTAAGTAACAACATGTCTTTGTAACAATGTGGAATAAGGTTGTAAGTAACAACATGTCTTTGTAACAATGTGGAATAAGATTGTAAGTAACATGTCTTTGTTACAATGTGGAATAAGGTTGTAAGTAACAACATGTCTTTGTTACAATGTGGAATATGGTTGTAAGTAACAACATGTCTTTGTAACAATGTGGAATAAGGTTGTAAGTAACAACATGTCTTTGTTACAATGTGGAATAAGGTTGTAAGTAACAACATGTCTTTGTTACAATGTGGAATAAGGTTGTAAGTAACAACATGTCTTTGTAACAATGTGGAATAAGATTGTAAGTAACAACTTGTCTTTGTTACAATGTGGAATAAGATTGTAAGTAACAACATGTCTGTGTTACAATGTGGAATAACATTGTAAGTAACAACATGTCTTTGTAACAATGTGGAATAAGGTTGTAAGTAACAACATGTCTTTGTTACAATGTGGAATAAGATTGTAAGTAACAACATGTCTTTGTTACAATGTGGAATAAGATTGTAAGTAACAACATGTCTTTGTTACAATGTGGAATAAGATTGTAAGTAACAACATGTCTTTGTTACAATGTGGAATAAGATTGTAAGTAACAACATGTCTTTGTTACAATGTGGAATAAGATTGTAAGTAACAACATGTCTTTGTTACAATGTGGAATAAGATTGTAAGTAACAACATGTCTTTGTTACAATGTGGAATAAGATTGTAAAAAACAACATGTCTTTGTTACAATGTGGAATAAGATTGTAAGTAACAACATGTCTTTGTAACAATGTGGAATAAGATTGTAAGTAACAACATGTCTTTGTTACAATGTGGAATAAGGTTGTAAGTAACAACATGTCTTTGTTACAATGTGGAATAAGATTGTAAGTAACAACATGTCTTTGTAACAATGTGGAATAAGATTGTAAGTAACAACATGTCTTTGTTACAATGTGGAATAAGGTTGTAAGTAACAACATGTCTTTGTTACAATGTGGAATAAGGTTGTAAGTAACAACATGTCTTTGTTACAATGTGGAATAAGATTGTATGTAACAACATGTCTTTGTAACAATGTGGAATAAGATTATAAGTAACAACATGTCTTTGTTACAATGTGGAATAAGATTATAAGTAACAACATGTCTGTGTTACAATGTGGAATAAGATTATAAGTAACAACATGTCTTTGTTACAATGTGGAATAAGAATATAGGTAACAACATGTCTGTGTTACAATGTGGAATAAGATTATAAGTAACAACATGACTTTGTTACAATGTGGATTAAGATTATAAGTAACAACTGTCTGTGTTACAATATGGAATAAGATTATAAGTAACAACATGTCTGTGTTACAATGTGGAATAAGAATATAAGTAACAACATGACTTTGTTACAATGTGGAATAAGAATATAAGTAACAACATGTCTGTGTTACAATGTGGAATAAGATTATAAGTAACAACATGTCTGTGTTACAATGTGGAATAAGATTATAAGTAACAACATGTCTTTGTTACAATGTGGAATAAGAATATAAGTAACAACATGTCTGTGTTACAATGTGGAATAAGATTATAAGTAACAACATGACTTTGTTACAATGTGGAATAAGAATATAAGTAACAACATGACTTTGTTACAATGTGGAATAAGATTATAAGTAACAACATGACTTTGTTACAATGTGGAATAAGATTATAAGTAACAACATGTCTTTGTTACAATGTGGAATAAGAATATAAGTAACAACATGTCTGTGTTACAATGTGGAATAAGATTATAAGTAACAACATGACTTTGTTACAATGTGGAATAAGAATATAAGTAACAACATGACTTTGTTACAATGTGGAATAAGAATATAAGTAACAACATGTCTGTGTTACAATGTGGAATAAGATTATAAGTAACAACATGACTTTGTTACAATGTGAAATAAGATTATAAGTAACAACATGACTTTGTTACAATGTGGAATAAGATTATAAGTAACAACATGTCTGTGTTACAATGTGGAATAAGATTATAAGTAACAACATGACTTTGTTACAATGTGGAATAAGATTATAAGTAACAATGTGGAATAAGATTATAAGTAACAACATGACTTTGTTACAATGTGAAATAAGATTATAAGTAACAACATGACTTTGTTACAATGTGGAATAAGATTATAAGTAACAACATGACTTTGTTACAATGTGGAATAAGATTATAAGTAACAACATGTCTGTGTTACAATGTGGAATAAGATTATAAGTAACAACATGACTTTGTTACAATGTGGAATAAGATTATAAGTAACAACATGACTTTGTTACAATGTGAAATAAGATTATAAGTAACAACATGACTTTGTTACAATGTGGAATAAGATTATAAGTAACAACATGACTTTGTTACAATGTGGAATAAGATTATAAGTAACAACATGTCTGTGTTACAATGTGGAATAAGATTATAAGTAACAACATGACTTTGTTACAATGTGAAATAAGATTATAAGTAACAACATGTCTGTGTTACAATGTGGAATAAGATTATAAGTAACAACATGACTTTGTTACAATGTGAAATAAGATTATAAGTAACAACATGTCTGTGTTACAATATGGAATAAGATTATAGGTAACAACATGACTTTGTTACAATGTGAAATAAGAATATAAGTAACAACATGTCTGTGTTACAATGTGGAATAGGATTATAAGTAACAACATGACTTTGTTACAATGTGAAATAAGATTATAAGTAACAACATGTCTGTGTTACAATGTGGAATAAGATTATAAGTAACAACATGACTTTGTTACAATGTGAAATAAGATTATAAGTAACAACATGTCTTTGTTACAATGTGGAATAAGATTATAAGTAACAACATGACTTTGTTACAATGTGGAATAGGATTATAAGTAACAACATGACTTTGTTACAATGTGAAATAAGAATATAAGTAACAACATGTCTTTGTTACAATGTGGAATAAGGTTGTAAGTAACAACATGTCTCTGTTACAATATGAAATAAGATTATAAGTAACAACATGTCTTTGTTACAATGTGGAATAAGATTGTAAGTAACAACATGACTTTGTTACAATGTGGAATAAGATTATAAGTAACAACATGTCTTTGTTACAATATGAAATAAGATTATAAGTAACAACTCTCTTTGTTACAATGTGGAATAAGATATTAATTATCAACATGCCTTTGTTACAATGTGGAATAAGATTATAAGTAACAACTGTTTTTGTTACAATGTGGAATAACGTTGTAAGTACCAAATGGTCTTTGTTACAATGTGAAATAAGATTGTAAGTGACAACATGTCTTTGTTACAATGTGGAATAAGATTGTAAGTAACAACATGTCTTTGTAACAATGTGGAATAAGGTTGTAAGTAACAACATGACTTTGTTACAATGTGGAATAAGATTATAAGTAACAACATGACTTTGTTACAATGTGGAATAAGATTATAAGTAACAACATGTCTGTGTTACAATGTGGAATAAGATTATAAGTAACAACATGACTTTGTTACAATGTGAAATAAGATTATAAGTAACAACATGTCTGTGTTACAATGTGGAATAAGATTATAAGTAACAACATGACTTTGTTACAATGTGAAATAAGATTATAAGTAACAACATGTCTGTGTTACAATATGGAATAAGATTATAAGTAACAACATGACTTTGTTACAATGTGAAATAAGAATATAAGTAACAACATGTCTGTGTTACAATGTGGAATAAGATTATAAGTAACAACATGACTTTGTTACAATGTGAAATAAGATTATAAGTAACAACATGTCTGTGTTACAATGTGGAATAAGATTATAAGTAACAACATGACTTTGTTACAATGTGAAATAAGATTATAAGTATCAACATGTCTTTGTTACAATGTGGAATAAGATTATAAGTAACAACATGACTTTGTTACAATGTGGAATAAGATTATAAGTAACAACATGACTTTGTTACAATGTGAAATAAGATTATAAGTAACAACATGTCATTGTTACAATGTGGAATAAGGTTGTAAGTAACAACATGTCTTTGTAACAATGTGGAATAGGATTGTAAGTAACAACATGTCTTTGTTACAATGTGGAATAAGATTGTAAGTAACAACATGTCTTTGTTACAATGTGGAATAAGGTTGTAAGTAACAACATGTCTCTGTTACAATATGAAATAAGATTATAAGTAACAACATGTCTTTGTTACAATGTGGAATAAGATTGTAAGTAACAACATGACTTTGTTACAATGTGGAATAAGATTATAAGTAACAACATGTCTTTGTTACAATATGAAATAAGATTATAAGTAAAAACTCTCTTTGTTACAATGTGGAATAAGATATTAATCATCAACATGCCTTTGTTACAATGTGGAATAAGATTATAAGTAACAACTGTTTTGTTACAATGTGGAATAAGGTTGTAAGTACCAACAGGTCTTTGTTACAATGTGATATAAGATTGTAAGTGACAACATGTCTTTGTTACAATGTGGAATAAGATTGTATGTAACAACATGTCTTTGTAACAATGTGGAATAAGGTTGTAAGTAACAACATGTCTTTGTTACAATGTGGAATAAGATTGTAAGTAACAACATGTCTTTGTAACAATGTGGAATAAGATTGTAAGTAACAACATGTCTTTGTTACAATGTGGAATAAGGTTGTAAGTAACAACATGTCTTTGTTACAATGTGGAATAAGATTGTAAGTAACAACTTGTCTTTGTTACAATGTGGAATAAGGTTGTAAGTAACAACATGTCTTTGTAACAATGTGGAATAAGATTGTAAGTAACAACATGTCTTTGTTACAATGTGGAATAAGGTTGTAAGTAACAACATGTCTTTGTTACAATGTGGAATAAGATTGTAAGTAACAACATGTCTTTGTTACAATGTGGAATAAGGTTGTAAGTAACAACATGTCTGTGTTACAATGTGGAATAAGGTTGTAAGTAACAACATGTCTTTGTTACAATGTGGAATAAGATTGTAAGTAACAACATGTCTTTGTTACAATGTGGAATAAGGTTGTAAGTAACAACATGTCTTTGTTACAATGTGGAATAAGATTGTAAGTAACAACATGTCTGTGTTACAATGTGGAATAAGGTTGTAAGTAACAACATGTCTTTGTTACAATGTGGAATAAGGTTGTAAGTAACAACATGTCTTTGTTACAATGTGGAATAAGGTTGTAAGTAACAACATGTCTTTGTAACAATGTGGAATATGGTTGTAAGTAACAACATGTCTTTGTTACAATGTGGAATAAGATTGTAAGTAACAACATGTCTTTGTAACAATGTGGAATAAGGTTGTAAGTAACAACATGTCTTTGTTACAATGTGGAATAAGGTTGTAAGTAACAACATGTCTTTGTTACAATGTGGAATAAGGTTGTAAGTAACAACATGTCTTTGTTACAATGTGGAATAAGGTTGTAAGTAACAACATGTCTTTGTAACAATGTGGAATAAGGTTGTAAGTAACAACATGTCTTTGTAACAATGTGGAATAAGATTGTAAGTAACATGTCTTTGTTACAATGTGGAATAAGGTTGTAAGTAACAACATGTCTTTGTTACAATGTGGAATATGGTTGTAAGTAACAACATGTCTTTGTAACAATGTGGAATAAGGTTGTAAGTAACAACATGTCTTTGTTACAATGTGGAATAAAGTTGTAAGTAACAACATGTCTTTGTTACAATGTGGAATAAGGTTGTAAGTAACAACATGTCTTTGTAACAATGTGGAATAAGATTGTAAGTAACAACTTGTCTTTGTTACAATGTGGAATAAGATTGTAAGTAACAACATGTCTTTGTTACAATGTGGAATAACATTGTAAGTAACAACATGTCTTTGTAACAATGTGGAATAAGGTTGTAAGTAACAACATGTCTTTGTTACAATGTGGAATAAGATTGTAAGTAACAACATGTCTTTGTTACAATGTGGAATAAGATTGTAAGTAACAACATGTCTTTGTTACAATGTGGAATAAGATTGTAAGTAACAACATGTCTTTGTTACAATGTGGAATAAGATTGTAAGTAACAACATGTCTTTGATACAATGTGGAATAAGATTGTAAGTAACAACATGTCTTTGTTACAATGTGGAATAAGATTGTAAGTAACAACATGTCTTTGTTACAATGTGGAATAAGATTGTAAAAAACAACATGTCTTTGTTACAATGTGGAATAAGATTGTAAGTAACAACATGTCTTTGTAACAATGTGGAATAAGATTGTAAGTAACAACATGTCTTTGTTACAATGTTGAATAAGGTTGTAAGTAACAACATGTCTTTGTTACAATGTGGAATAAGATTGTAAGTAACAACATGTCTTTGTAACAATGTGGAATAAGATTGTAAGTAACAACATGTCTTTGTTACAATGTGGAATAAGGTTGTAAGTAACAACATGTCTTTGTTACAATGTGGAATAAGGTTGTAAGTAACAACATGTCTTTGTTACAATGTGGAATAAGATTGTAAGTAACAACATGTCTTTGTAACAATGTGGAATAAGATTATAAGTAACAACATGTCTTTGTTACAATGTGGAATAAGATTATAAGTAACAACATGTCTGTGTTACAATGTGGAATAAGATTATAAGTAACAACATGTCTTTGTTACAATGTGGAATAAGAATATAGGTAACAACATGTCTGTGTTACAATGTGGAATAAGAGTATAAGTAACAACATGACTTTGTTACAATGTGGAATAAGATTATAAGTAACAACTGTCTGTGTTACAATATGGAATAAGATTATAAGTAACAACATGACTTTGTTACAATGTGGAATAAGAATATAAGTAACAACATGACTTTGTTACAATGTGGAATAAGAATATAAGTAACAACATGTCTGTGTTACAATGTGGAATAAGATTATAAGTAACAACATGTCTGTGTTACAATGTGGAATAAGATTATAAGTAACAACATGTCTTTGTTACAATGTGGAATAAGAATATAAGTAACAACATGTCTGTGTTACAATGTGGAATAAGATTATAAGTAACAACATGACTTTGTTACAATGTGGAATAAGAATATAAGTAACAACGTGACTTTGTTACAATGTGGAATAAGATTATAAGTAACAACATGACTTTGTTACAATGTGGAATAAGATTATAAGTAACAACATGTCTTTGTTACAATGTGGAATAAGAATATAAGTAACAACATGTCTGTGTTACAATGTGGAATAAGATTATAAGTAACAACATCACTTTGTTACAATGTGGAATAAGAATATAAGTAACAACATGACTTTGTTACAATGTGGAATAAGAATATAAGTAACAACATGTCTGTGTTACAATGTGGAATAAGATTATAAGTAACAACATGACTTTGTTACAATGTGAAATAAGATTATAAGTAACAACATGACTTTGTTACAATGTGGAATAAGATTATAAGTAACAACATGTCTGTGTTACAATGTGGAATAAGAATATAAGTAACAACATGACTTTGTTACAATGTGGAATAAGATTATAAGTAACAACATGACTTTGTTACAATGTGAAATAAGATTATAAGTAACAACATGACTTTGTTACAATGTGGAATAAGATTATAAGTAACAACATGACTTTGTTACAATGTGGAATAAGATTATAAGTAACAACATGTCTGTGTTACAATGTGGAATAAGATTATAAGTAACAACATGACTTTGTTACAATGTGGAATAAGATTATAAGTAACAACATGACTTTGTTACAATGTGAAATAAGATTATAAGTAACAACATGACTTTGTTACAATGTGGAATAAGATTATAAGTAACAACATGACTTTGTTACAATGTGGAATAAGATTATAAGTAACAACATGTCTGTGTTACAATGTGGAATAAGATTATAAGTAACAACATGACTTTGTTACAATGTGAAATAAGATTATAAGTAACAACATGTCTGTGTTACAATGTGGAATAAGATTATAAGTAACAACATGACTTTGTTACAATGTGAAATAGGATTATAAGTAACAACATGTCTGTGTTACAATATGGAATAAGATTATAAGTAACAACATGACTTTGTTACAATGTGAAATAAGAATATAAGTAACAACATGTCTGTGTTACAATGTGGAATAAGATTATAAGTAACAACATGACTTTGTTACACTGTGAAATAAGATTATAAGTAACAACATGTCTGTGTTACAATGTGGAATAAGATTATAAGTAACAACATGACTTTGTTACAATGTGAAATAAGATTATAAGTAACAACATGTCTTTGTTACAATGTGGAATAAGATTATAAGTAACAACATGACTTTGTTACAATGTGGAATAAGATTATAAGTAACAACATGACTTTGTTACAATGTGAAATAAGATTATAAGTAACAACATGTCTTTGTTACAATGTGGAATAAGGTTGTAAGTAACAACATGTCTTTGTAACAATGTGGAATAGGATTGTAAGTAACAACATGTCTTTGTTACAATGTGGAATAAGATTGTAAGTAACAACATGTCTTTGTTACAATGTGGAATAAGGTTGTAAGTAACAACATGTCTCTGTTACAATATTAAATAAGATTATAAGTAACAACATGTCTTTGTTACAATGTGGAATAAGATTGTAAGTAACAACATGACTTTGTTACAATGTGGAATAAGATTATAAGTAACAACATGTCTTTGTTACAATATGAAATAAGATTATAAGTAACAACTCTCTTTGTTACAATGTGGAATAAGATATTAATTATCAACATGCCTTTGTTACAATGTGGAATAAGATTATAAGTAACAACTGTTTTTGTTACAATGTGGAATAACGTTGTAAGTACCAACAGGTCTTTGTTACAATGTGAAATAAGATTGTAAGTGACAACATGTCTTTGTTACAATGTGGAATAAGATTGTAAGTAACAACATGTCTTTGTAACAATGTGGAATAAGGTTGTAAGTAACAACATGTCTTTGTTACAATGTGGAATAAGATTGTAAGTAACAACATGTCTTTGTAACAATGTGGAATAAGATTGTAAGTAACAACATGTCTTTGTTACAATGTGGAATAAGGTTGTAAGTAACAACATGTCTTTGTTACAATGTGGAATAAGATTGTAAGTAACAACATGTCTTTGTTACAATGTGGAATAAGGTTGTAAGTAACAACATGTCTTTGTTACAATGTGGAATAAGGTTGTAAGTAACAACATGTCTTTGTTACAATGTGGAATAAGGTTGTAAGTAACAACATGTCTTTGTAACAATGTGGAATAAGGTTGTAAGTAACAACATGTCTTTGTAACAATGTGGAATAAGATTGTAAGTAACATGTCTTTGTTACAATGTGGAATAAGGTTGTAAGTAACAACATGTCTTTGTTACAATGTGGAATATGGTTGTAAGTAACAACATGTCTTTGTAACAATGTGGAATAAGGTTGTAAGTAACAACATGTCTTTGTTACAATGTGGAATAAGGTTGTAGGTAACAACATGTCTTTGTTACAATGTGGAATAAGGTTGTAAGTAACAACATGTCTTTGTAACAATGTGGAATAAGATTGTAAGTAACAACTTGTCTTTGTTACAATGTGAAATAAGATTATAAGTAACAACATGACTTTGTTACAATGTGGAGTAAGATTATAAGTAACAACATGACTTTGTTACAATAAGGAATAAGATTATAAGTAACAACATGTCTGTGTTACAATGTGGAATAAGATTATAAGTAACAACATGACTTTGTTACAATGTGGAATAAGATTATAAGTAACAACATGACTTTGTTACAATGTGAAATAAGATTATAAGTAACAACATGACTTTGTTACAATGTGGAATAAGATTATAAGTAACAACATGACTTTGTTACAATGTGGAATAAGATTATAAGTAACAACATGTCTGTGTTACAATGTGGAATAAGATTATAAGTAACAACATGACTTTGTTACAATGTGAAATAAGATTATAAGTAACAACATGTCTGTGTTACAATGTGGAATAAGATTATAAGTAACAACATGACTTTGTTACAATGTGAAATAAGATTATAAGTAACAACATGTCTGTGTTACAATATGGAATAAGATTATAAGTAACAACATGACTTTGTTACAATGTGAAATAAGATTATAAGTAACAACATGTCTTTGTTACAATGTGGAATAAGATTATAAGTAACAACATGACTTTGTTACAATGTGGAATAAGATTATAAGTAACAACATGACTTTGTTACAATGTGAAATAAGATTATAAGTAACAACATGTCATTGTTACAATGTGGAATAAGGTTGTAAGTAACAACATGTCTTTGTCGCAATGTGGAATAGGATTCTAAGTAACAACATGTCTTTGTTACAATGTGGAATAAGATTGTAAGTAACAACATGTCTTTGTTACAATGTGGAATAAGGTTGTAAGTAACAACATGTCTCTGTTACAATATGAAATAAGATTATAAGTAACAACATGTCTTTGTTACAATGTGGAATAAGATTGTAAGTAACAACATGACTTTGTTACAATGTGGAATAAGATTATAAGTAACAACATGTCTTTGTTACAATATGAAATAAGATTATAAGTAAAAACTCTCTTTGTTACAATGTGGAATAAGATATTAATTATCAACATGCCTTTGTTACAAAGTGGAATAAGATTATAAGTAACAACTGTTTTGTTACAATGTGGAATAAGGTTGTAAGTACCAACAGGTCTTTGTTACAATGTGAAATAAGATTGTAAGTGACAACATGTCTTTGTTACAATGTGGAATAAGATTGTATGTAACAACATGTCTTTGTAACAATGTGGAATAAGGTTGTAAGTAACAACATGTCTTTGTTACAATGTGGAATAAGATTGTAAGTAACAACATGTCTTTGTAACAATGTGGAATAAGATTGTAAGTAACAACATGTCTTTGTTACAATGTGGAATAAGGTTGTAAGTAACAACATGTCTTTGTTACAATGTGGAATAAGATTGTAAGTAACAACTTGTCTTTGTTACAATGTGGAATAAGGTTGTAAGTAACAACATGTCTTTGTAACAATGTGGAATAAGATTGTAAGTAACAACATGTCTTTGTTACAATGTGGAATAAGGTTGTAAGTAACAACATGTCTTTGTTACAATGTGGAATAAGATTGTAAGTAACAACATGTCTTTGTTACAATGTGGAATAAGGTTGTAAGTAACAACATGTCTGTGTTACAATGTGGAATAAGGTTGTAAGTAACAACATGTCTTTGTTACAATGTGGAATAAGATCGTAAGTAACAACATGTCTTTGTTACATGTGGAATAAGGTTGTAAGTAACAACATGTCTTTGTTACAATGTGGAATAAGATTGTAAGTAACAACATGTCTTTGTTACAATGTGGAATAAGATTGTAAGTAACAACATGTCTGTGTTACAATGTGGAATAAGGTTGTAAGTAACAACATGTCTTTGTTACAATGTGGAATAAGGTTGTAAGTAACAACATGTCTTTGTTACAATGTGGAATAAGGTTGTAAGTAACAACATGTCTTTGTAACAATGTGGAATATGGTTGTAAGTAACAACATGTCTTTGTTACAATGTGGAATAAGATTGTAAGTAACAACATGTCTTTGTAACAATGTGGAATAAGGTTGTAAGTAACATGTCTTTGTTACAATGTGGAATAAGGTTGTAAGTAACAACATGTCTTTGTTACAATGTGGAATAAGGTTGTAAGTAACAACATGTCTTTGTTACAATGTGGAATAAGGTTGTAAGTAACAACATGTCTTTGTAACAATGTGGAATAAGGTTGTAAGTAACAACATGTCTTTGTAACAATGTGGAATAAGATTGTAAGTAACATGTCTTTGTTACAATGTGGAATAAGGTTGTAAGTAACAACATGTCTTTGTTACAATGTGGAATATGGTTGTAAGTAACAACATGTCTTTGTAACAATGTGGAATAAGGTTGTAAGTAACAACATGTCTTTGTTACAATGTGGAATAAGGTTGTAAGTAACAACATGTCTTTGTTACAATGTGGAATAAGGTTGTAAGTAACAACATGTCTTTGTAACAATGTGGAATAAGATTGTAAGTAACAACTTGTCTTTGTTACAATGTGGAATAAGATTGTAAGTAACAACATGTCTGTGTTACAATGTGGAATAACATTGTAAGTAACAACATGTCTTTGTAACAATGTGGAATAAGGTTGTAAGTAACAACATGTCTTTGTTACAATGTGGAATAAGATTGTAAGTAACAACATGTCTTTGTTACAATGTGGAATAAGATTGTAAGTAACAACATGTCTTTGTTACAATGTGGAATAAGATTGTAAGTAACAACATGTCTTTGTTACAATGTGGAATAAGATTGTAAGTAACAACATGTCTTTGTTACAATGTGGAATAAGATTGTAAGTAACAACATGTCTTTGTTACAATGTGGAATAAGATTGTAAGTAACAACATGTCTTTGTTACAATGTGGAATAAGATTGTAAAAAACAACATGTCTTTGTTACAATGTGGAATAAGATTGTAAGTAACAACATGTCTTTGTAACAATGTGGAATAAGATTGTAAGTAACAACATGTCTTTGTTACAATGTGGAATAAGGTTGTAAGTAACAACATGTCTTTGTTACAATGTGGAATAAGATTGTAAGTAACAACATGTCTTTGTAACAATGTGGAATAAGATTGTAAGTAACAACATGTCTTTGTTACAATGTGGAATAAGGTTGTAAGTAACAACATGTCTTTGTTACAATGTGGAATAAGGTTGTAAGTAACAACATGTCTTTGTTACAATGTGGAATAAGATTGTATGTAACAACATGTCTTTGTAACAATGTGGAATAAGATTATAAGTAACAACATGTCTTTGTTACAATGTGGAATAAGATTATAAGTAACAACATGTCTGTGTTACAATGTGGAATAAGATTATAAGTAACAACATGTCTTTGTTACAATGTGGAATAAGAATATAGGTAACAACATGTCTGTGTTACAATGTGGAATAAGATTATAAGTAACAACATGACTTTGTTACAATGTGGATTAAGATTATAAGTAACAACTGTCTGTGTTACAATATGGAATAAGATTATAAGTAACAACATGTCTGTGTTACAATGTGGAATAAGAATATAAGTAACAACATGACTTTGTTACAATGTGGAATAAGAATATAAGTAACAACATGTCTGTGTTACAATGTGGAATAAGATTATAAGTAACAACATGTCTGTGTTACAATGTGGAATAAGATTATAAGTAACAACATGTCTTTGTTACAATGTGGAATAAGAATATAAGTAACAACATGTCTGTGTTACAATGTGGAATAAGATTATAAGTAACAACATGACTTTGTTACAATGTGGAATAAGAATATAAGTAACAACATGACTTTGTTACAATGTGGAATAAGATTATAAGTAACAACATGACTTTGTTACAATGTGGAATAAGATTATAAGTAACAACATGTCTTTGTTACAATGTGGAATAAGAATATAAGTAACAACATGTCTGTGTTACAATGTGGAATAAGATTATAAGTAACAACATGACTTTGTTACAATGTGGAATAAGAATATAAGTAACAACATGACTTTGTTACAATGTGGAATAAGAATATAAGTAACAACATGTCTGTGTTACAATGTGGAATAAGATTATAAGTAACAACATGACTTTGTTACAATGTGAAATAAGATTATAAGTAACAACATGACTTTGTTACAATGTGGAATAAGATTATAAGTAACAACATGTCTGTGTTACAATGTGGAATAAGATTATAAGTAACAACATGACTTTGTTACAATGTGGAATAAGATTATAAGTAACAACATGACTTTGTTACAATGTGAAATAAGATTATAAGTAACAACATGACTTTGTTACAATGTGGAATAAGATTATAAGTAACAACATGACTTTGTTACAATGTGGAATAAGATTATAAGTAACAACATGTCTGTGTTACAATGTGGAATAAGATTATAAGTAACAACATGACTTTGTTACAATGTGGAATAAGATTATAAGTAACAACATGACTTTGTTACAATGTGAAATAAGATTATAAGTAACAACATGACTTTGTTACAATGTGGAATAAGATTATAAGTAACAACATGACTTTGTTACAATGTGGAATAAGATTATAAGTAACAACATGTCTGTGTTACAATGTGGAATAAGATTATAAGTAACAACATGACTTTGCTACAATGTGAAATAAGATTATAAGTAACAACATGTCTGTGTTACAATGTGGAATAAGATTATAAGTAACAACATGACTTTGTTACAATGTGAAATAAGATTATAAGTAACAACATGTCTGTGTTACAATATGGAATAAGATTATAGGTAACAACATGACTTTGTTACAATGTGAAATAAGAATATAAGTAACAACATGTCTGTGTTACAATGTGGAATAAGATTATAAGTAACAACATGACTTTGTTACAATGTGAAATAAGATTATAAGTAACAACATGTCTGTGTTACAATGTGGAATAAGATTATAAGTAACAACATGACTTTGTTACAATGTGAAATAAGATTATAAGTAACAACATGTCTTTGTTACAATGTGGAATAAGATTATAAGTAACAACATGACTTTGTTACAATGTGGAATAGGATTATAAGTAACAACATGACTTTGTTACAATGTGAAATAAGAATATAAGTAACAACATGTCTTTGTTACAATGTGGAATAAGGTTGTAAGTAACAACATGTCTCTGTTACAATATGAAATAAGATTATAAGTAACAACATGTCTTTGTTACAATGTGGAATAAGATTGTAAGTAACAACATGACTTTGTTACAATGTGGAATAAGATTATAAGTAACAACATGTCTTTGTTACAATATGAAATAAGATTATAAGTAACAACTCTCTTTGTTACAATGTGGAATAAGATATTAATTATCAACATGCCTTTGTTACAATGTGGAATAAGATTATAAGTAACAACTGTTTTTGTTACAATGTGGAATAACGTTGTAAGTACCAAATGGTCTTTGTTACAATGTGAAATAAGATTGTAAGTGACAACATGTCTTTGTTACAATGTGGAATAAGATTGTAAGTAACAACATGTCTTTGTAACAATGTGGAATAAGGTTGTAAGTAACAACATGACTTTGTTACAATGTGGAATAAGATTATAAGTAACAACATGACTTTGTTACAATGTGGAATAAGATTATAAGTAACAACATGTCTGTGTTACAATGTGGAATAAGATTATAAGTAACAACATGACTTTGTTACAATGTGAAATAAGATTATAAGTAACAACATGTCTGTGTTACAATGTGGAATAAGATTATAAGTAACAACATGACTTTGTTACAATGTGAAATAAGATTATAAGTAACAACATGTCTGTGTTACAATATGGAATAAGATTATAAGTAACAACATGACTTTGTTACAATGTGAAATAAGAATATAAGTAACAACATGTCTGTGTTACAATGTGGAATAAGATTATAAGTAACAACATGACTTTGTTACAATGTGAAATAAGATTATAAGTAACAACATGTCTGTGTTACAATGTGGAATAAGATTATAAGTAACAACATGACTTTGTTACAATGTGAAATAAGATTATAAGTATCAACATGTCTTTGTTACAATGTGGAATAAGATTATAAGTAACAACATGACTTTGTTACAATGTGGAATAAGATTATAAGTAACAACATGACTTTGTTACAATGTGAAATAAGATTATAAGTAACAACATGTCATTGTTACAATGTGGAATAAGGTTGTAAGTAACAACATGTCTTTGTAACAATGTGGAATAGGATTGTAAGTAACAACATGTCTTTGTTACAATGTGGAATAAGATTGTAAGTAACAACATGTCTTTGTTACAATGTGGAATAAGGTTGTAAGTAACAACATGTCTCTGTTACAATATGAAATAAGATTATAAGTAACAACATGTCTTTGTTACAATGTGGAATAAGATTGTAAGTAACAACATGACTTTGTTACAATGTGGAATAAGATTATAAGTAACAACATGTCTTTGTTACAATATGAAATAAGATTATAAGTAAAAACTCTCTTTGTTACAATGTGGAATAAGATATTAATTATCAACATGCCTTTGTTACAATGTGGAATAAGATTATAAGTAACAACTGTTTGTTACAATGTGGAATAAGGTTGTAAGTACCAACAGGTCTTTGTTACAATGTGATATAAGATTGTAAGTGACAACATGTCTTTGTTACAATGTGGAATAAGATTGTATGTAACAACATGTCTTTGTAACAATGTGGAATAAGGTTGTAAGTAACAACATGTCTTTGTTACAATGTGGAATAAGATTGTAAGTAACAACATGTCTTTGTAACAATGTGGAATAAGATTGTAAGTAACAACATGTCTTTGTTACAATGTGGAATAAGGTTGTAAGTAACAACATGTCTTTGTTACAATGTGGAATAAGATTGTAAGTAACAACTTGTCTTTGTTACAATGTGGCATAAGGTTGTAAGTAACAACATGTCTTTGTAACAATGTGGAATAAGATTGTAAGTAACAACATGTCTTTGTTACAATGTGGAATAAGGTTGTAAGTAACAACATGTCTTTGTTACAATGTGGAATAAGATTGTAAGTAACAACATGTCTTTGTTACAATGTGGAATAAGGTTGTAAGTAACAACATGTCTGTGTTACAATGTGGAATAAGGTTGTAAGTAACAACATGTCTTTGTTACAATGTGGAATAAGATTGTAAGTAACAACATGTCTTTGTTACAATGTGGAATAAGGTTGTAAGTAACAACATGTCTTTGTTACAATGTGGAATAAGATTGTAAGTAACAACATGTCTGTGTTACAATGTGGAATAAGGTTGTAAGTAACAACATGTCTTTGTTACAATGTGGAATAAGGTTGTAAGTAACAACATGTCTTTGTTACAATGTGGAATAAGGTTGTAAGTAACAACATGTCTTTGTAACAATGTGGAATATGGTTGTAAGTAACAACATGTCTTTGTTACAATGTGGAATAAGATTGTAAGTAACAACATGTCTTTGTAACAATGTGGAATAAGGTTGTAAGTAACAACATGTCTTTGTTACAATGTGGAATAAGGTTGTAAGTAACAACATGTCTTTGTTACAATGTGGAATAAGGTTGTAAGTAACAACATGTCTTTGTTACAATGTGGAATAAGGTTGTAAGTAACAACATGTCTTTGTAACAATGTGGAATAAGGTTGTAAGTAACAACATGTCTTTGTAACAATGTGGAATAAGATTGTAAGTAACATGTCTTTGTTACAATGTGGAATAAGGTTGTAAGTAACAACATGTCTTTGTTACAATGTGGAATATGGTTGTAAGTAACAACATGTCTTTGTAACAATGTGGAATAAGGTTGTAAGTAACAACATGTCTTTGTTACAATGTGGAATAAAGTTGTAAGTAACAACATGTCTTTGTTACAATGTGGAATAAGGTTGTAAGTAACAACATGTCTTTGTAACAATGTGGAATAAGATTGTAAGTAACAACTTGTCTTTGTTACAATGTGGAATAAGATTGTAAGTAACAACATGTCTTTGTTACAATGTGGAATAACGTTGTAAGTAACAACATGTCTTTGTAACAATGTGGAATAAGGTTGTAAGTAACAACATGTCTTTGTTACAATGTGGAATAAGATTGTAAGTAACAACATGTCTTTGTTACAATGTGGAATAAGATTGTAAGTAACAACATGTCTTTGTTACAATGTGGAATAAGATTGTAAGTAACAACATGTCTTTGTTACAATGTGGAATAAGATTGTAAGTAACAACATGTCTTTGATACAATGTGGAATAAGATTGTAAGTAACAACATGTCTTTGTTACAATGTGGAATAAGATTGTAAGTAACAACATGTCTTTGTTACAATGTGGAATAAGATTGTAAAAAACAACATGTCTTTGTTACAATGTGGAATAAGATTGTAAGTAACAACATGTCTTTGTAACAATGTGGAATAAGATTGTAAGTAACAACATGTCTTTGTTACAATGTTGAATAAGGCATAAGTAACAACATGTCTTTGTTACAATGTGGAATAAGATTGTAAGTAACAACATGTCTTTGTAACAATGTGGAATAAGATTGTAAGTAACAACATGTCTTTGTTACAATGTGGAATAAGGTTGTAAGTAACAACATGTCTTTGTTACAATGTGGAATAAGGTTGTAAGTAACAACATGTCTTTGTTACAATGTGGAATAAGATTGTAAGTAACAACATGTCTTTGTAACAATGTGGAATAAGATTATAAGTAACAACATGTCTTTGTTACAATGTGGAATAAGATTATAAGTAACAACATGTCTGTGTTACAATGTGGAATAAGATTATAAGTAACAACATGTCTTTGTTACAATGTGGAATAAGAATATAGGTAACAACATGTCTGTGTTACAATGTGGAATAAGAGTATAAGTAACAACATGACTTTGTTACAATGTGGAATAAGATTATAAGTAACAACTGTCTGTGTTACAATATGGAATAAGATTATAAGTAACAACATGACTTTGTTACAATGTGGAATAAGAATATAAGTAACAACATGACTTTGTTACAATGTGGAATAAGAATATAAGTAACAACATGTCTGTGTTACAATGTGGAATAAGATTATAAGTAACAACATGTCTGTGTTACAATGTGGAATAAGATTATAAGTAACAACATGACTTTGTTACAATGTGGAATAAGAATATAAGTAACAACATGACTTTGTTACAATGTGGAATAAGATTATAAGTAACAACATGACTTTGTTACAATGTGGAATAAGATTATAAGTAACAACATGTCTTTGTTACAATGTGGAATAAGAATATAAGTAACAACATGTCTGTGTTACAATGTGGAATAAGATTATAAGTAACAACATGACTTTGTTACAATGTGGAATAAGAATATATGTAACAACATGACTTTGTTACAATGTGGAATAAGAATATAAGTAACAACATGTCTGTGTTACAATGTGGAATAAGATTATAAGTAACAACATGACTTTGTTACAATGTGAAATAAGATTATAAGTAACAACATGACTTTGTTACAATGTGGAATAAGATTATAAGTAACAACATGTCTGTCTTACAATGTGGAATAAGAATATAAGTAACAACATGACTTTGTTACAATGTGGAATAAGATTATAAGTAACAACATGACTTTGTTACAATGTGAAATAAGATTATAAGTAACAACATGACTTTGTTACAATGTGGAATAAGATTATAAGTAACAACATGACTTTGTTACAATGTGGAATAAGATTATAAGTAACAACATGTCTGTGTTACAATGTGGAATAAGATTATAAGTAACAACATGACTTTGTTACAATGTGGAATAAGATTATAAGTAACAACATGACTTTGTTACAATGTGAAATAAGATTATAAGTAACAACATGACTTTGTTACAATGTGGAATAAGATTATAAGTAACAACATGACTTTGTTACAATGTGGAATAAGATTATAAGTAACAACATGTCTGTGTTACAATGTGGAATAAGATTATAAGTAACAACATGACTTTGTTACAATGTGAAATAAGATTATAAGTAACAACATGTCTGTGTTACAATGTGGAATAAGATTATAAGTAACAACATGACTTTGTTACAATGTGAAATAAGATTATAAGTAACAACATGTCTGTGTTACAATATGGAATAAGATTATAAGTAACAACATGACTTTGTTACAATGTGAAATAAGAATATAAGTAACAACATGTCTGTGTTACAATGTGGAATAAGATTATAAGTAACAACATGACTTTGTTACAATGTGAAATAAGATTATAAGTAACAACATGTCTGTGTTACAATGTGGAATAAGATTATAAGTAACAACATGACTTTGTTACAATGTGAAATAAGATTATAAGTAACAACATGTCTTTGTTACAATGTGGAATAAGATTATAAGTAACAACATGACTTTGTTACAATGTGGAATAAGATTATAAGTAACAACATGACTTTGTTACAATGTGAAATAAGATTATAAGTAACAACATGTCTTTGTTACAATGTGGAATAAGGTTGTAAGTAACAACATGTCTTTGTAACAATGTGGAATAGGATTGTAAGTAACAACATGTCTTTGTTACAATGTGGAATAAGATTGTAAGTAACAACATGTCTTTGTTACAATGTGGAATAAGGTTGTAAGTAACAACATGTCTCTGTTACAATATGAAATAAGATTATACGTAACAACATGTCTTTGTTACAATGTGGAATAAGATTGTAAGTAACAACATGACTTTGTTACAATGTGGAATAAGATTATAAGTAACAACATGTCTTTGTTACAATATGAAATAAGATTATAAGTAACAACTCTCTTTGTTACAATGTGGAATAAGATATTAATTATCAACATGCCTTTGTTACAATGTGGAATAAGATTATAAGTAACAACTGTTTTTGTTACAATGTGGAATAACGTTGTAAGTACCAACAGGTCTTTGTTACAATGTGAAATAAGATTGTAAGTGACAACATGTCTTTGTTACAATGTGGAATAAGATTGTAAGTAACAACATGTCTTTGTAACAATGTGGAATAAGGTTGTAAGTAACAACATGTCTTTGTTACAATGTGGAATAAGATTGTAAGTAACAACATGTCTTTGTAACAATGTGGAATAAGATTGTAAGTAACAACATGTCTTTGTTACAATGTGGAATAAGGTTGTAAGTAACAACATGTCTTTGTTACAATGTGGAATAAGATTGTAAGTAACAACATGTCTTTGTTACAATGTGGAATAAGGTTGTAAGTAACAACATGTCTTTGTTACAATGTGGAATAAGGTTGTAAGTAACAACATGTCTTTGTTACAATGTGGAATAAGGTTGTAAGTAACAACATGTCTTTGTAACAATGTGGAATAAGGTTGTAAGTAACAACATGTCTTTGTAACAATGTGGAATAAGATTGTAAGTAACATGTCTTTGTTACAATGTGGAATAAGGTGTTAAGTAACAACATGTCTTTGTTACAATGTGGAATATGGTTGTAAGTAACAACATGTCTTTGTAACAATGTGGAATAAGGTTGTAAGTAACAACATGTCTTTGTTACAATGTGGAATAAGGTTGTAAGTAACAACATGTCTTTGTTACAATGTGGAATAAGGTTGTAAGTAACAACATGTCTTTGTAACAATGTGGAATAAGATTGTAAGTAACAACTTGTCTTTGTTACAATGTGGAATAAGATTGTAAGTAACAACATGTCTTTGTTACAATGTGGAATAACATTGTAAGTAACAACATGTCTTTGTAACAATGTGGAATAAGGTTGTAAGTAACAACATGTCTTTGTTACAATGTGGAATAAGATTGTAAGTAACAACATGTCTTTGTTACAATGTGGAATAAGATTGTAAGTAACAACATGTCTTTGTTACAATGTGGAATAAGATTGTAAGTAACAACATGTCTTTGTTACAATGTGGAATAAGATTATAAGTAACAACATGACTTTGTTACAATGTGGAATAAGATTATAAGTAACAACATGACTTTGTTACAATGTGAAATAAGATTATAAGTAACAACATGTCATTGTTACAATGTGGAATAAGATTGTAAGTAACAACATGACTTTGTTACAATGTGGAATAAGATTATAAGTAACAACATGTCTTTGTTACAATATGAAATAAGATTATAAGTAACAACTCTCTTTGTTACAATGTGGAATAAGATATTAATTATCAACATGCCTTTGTTACAATGTGGAATAAGATTATAAGTAACAACTGTTTTTGTTACAATGTGGAATAACGTTGTAAGTACCAAATGGTCTTTGTTACAATGTGAAATAAGATTGTAAGTGACAACATGTCTTTGTTACAATGTGGAATAAGATTGTAAGTAACAACATGTCTTTGTAACAATGTGGAATAAGGTTGTAAGTAACAACATGACTTTGTTACAATGTGGAATGAGATTATAAGTAACAACATGACTTTGTTACAATGTGGAATAAGATTATAAGTAACAACATGTCTGTGTTACAATGTGGAATAAGATTATAAGTAACAACATGACTTTGTTACAATGTGAAATAAGATTATAAGTAACAACATGTCTGTGTTACAATGTGGAATAAGATTATAAGTAACAACATGACTTTGTTACAATGTGAAATAAGATTATAAGTAACAACATGTCTGTGTTACAATATGGAATAAGATTATAAGTAACAACATGACTTTGTTACAATGTGAAATAAGAATATAAGTAACAACATGTCTGTGTTACAATGTGGAATAAGATTATAAGTAACAACATGACTTTGTTACAATGTGAATTAAGATTATAAGTAACAACATGTCTGTGTTACAATGTGGAATAAGATTATAAGTAACAACATGACTTTGTTACAATGTGAAATAAGATTATAAGTATCAACATGTCTTTGTTACAATGTGGAATAAGATTATAAGTAACAACATGACTTTGTTACAATCTGGAATAAGATTATAAGTAACAACATGACTTTGTTACAATGTGAAATAAGATTATAAGTAACAACATGTCATTGTTACAATGTGGAATAAGGTTGTAAGTAACAACATGTCTTTGTAACAATGTGGAATAGGATTGTAAGTAACAACATGTCTTTGTTACAATGTGGAATAAGATTGTAAGTAACAACATGTCTTTGTTACAATGTGGAATAAGGTTGTAAGTAACAACATGTCTCTGTTACAATATGAAATAAGATTATAAGTAACAACATGTCTTTGTTACAATGTGGAATAAGATTGTAAGTAACAACATGACTTTGTTACAATGTGGAATAAGATTATAAGTAACAACATGTCTTTGTTACAATATGAAATAAGATTATAAGTAAATACTCTCATTGTTACAATGTGGAATAAGATATTAATTATCAACATGCCTTTGTTACAATGTGGAATAAGATTATAAGAAACAACTGTTTTGTTACAATGTGGAATAAGGTTGTAAGTACCAACAGGTCTTTGTTACAATGTGATATAAGATTGTAAGTGACAACATGTCTTTGTTACAATGTGGAATAAGATTGTATGTAACAACATGTCTTTGTAACAATGTGGAATAAGGTTGTAAGTAACAACATGTCTTTGTTACAATGTGGAATAAGATTGTAAGTAACAACATGTCTTTGTAACAATGTGGAATAAGATTGTAAGTAACAACATGTATTTGTTACAATGTGGAATAAGGTTGTAAGTAACAACATGTCTTTGTTACAATGTGGAATAAGATTGTAAGTAACAACTTGTCTTTGTTACAATGTGGAATAAGGTTGTAAGTAACAACATGTCTTTGTAACAATGTGGAATAAGATTGTAAGTAACAACATGTCTTTGTTACAATGTGGAATAAGGTTGTAAGTAACAACATGTCTTTGTTACAATGTGGAATAAGATTGTAAGTAACAACATGTCTTTGTTACAATGTGGAATAAGGTTGTAAGTAACAACATGTCTGTGTTACAATGTGGAATAAGGTTGTAAGTAACAACATGTCTTTGTTACAATGTGGAATAAGATTGTAAGTAACAACATGTCTTTGTTACAATGTGGAATAAGGTTGTAAGTAACAACATGTCTTTGTTACAATGTGGAATAAGATTGTAAGTAACAACATGTCTGTGTTACAATGTGGAATAAGGTTGTAAGTAACAACATGTCTTTGTTACAATGTGGAATAAGGTTGTAAGTAACAACATGTCTTTGTTACAATGTGGAATAAGGTTGTAAGTAACAACATGTCTTTGTAACAATGTGGAATATGGTTGTAAGTAACAACATGTCTTTGTTACAATGTGGAATAAGATTGTAAGTAACAACATGTCTTTGTAACAATGTGGAATAAGGTTGTAAGTAACAACATGTCTTTGTTACAATGTGGAATAAGGTTGTAAGTAACAACATGTCTTTGTTACAATGTGGAATAAGGTTGTAAGTAACAACATGTCTTTGTTACAATGTGGAATAAGGTTGTAAGTAACAACATGTCTTTGTAACAATGTGGAATAAGGTTGTAAGTAACAACATGTCTTTGTAACAATGTGGAATAAGATTGTAAGTAACATGTCTTTGTTACAATGTGGAATAAGGTTGTAAGTAACAACATGTCTTTGTTACAATGTGGAATATGGTTGTAAGTAACAACATGTCTTTGTAACAATGTGGAATAAGGTTGTAAGTAACAACATGTCTTTGTTACAATGTGGAATAAAGTTGTAAGTAACAACATGTCTTTGTTACAATGTGGAATAAGGTTCTAAGTAACAACATGTCTTTGTAACAATGTGGAATAAGATTGTAAGTAACAACTTGTCTTTGTTACAATGTGGAATAAGATTGTAAGTAACAACATGTCTTTGTTACAATGTGGAATAACATTGTAAGTAACAACATGTCTTTGTAACAATGTGGAATAAGGTTGTAAGTAACAACATGTCTTTGTTACAATGTGGAATAAGATTGTAAGTAACAACATGTCTTTGTTACAATGTGGAATAAGATTGTAAGTAACAACATGTCTTTGTTACAATGTGGAATAAGATTGTAAGTAACAACATGTCTTTGTTACAATGTGGAATAAGATTGTAAGTAACAACATGTCTTTGATACAATGTGGAATAAGATTGTAAGTAACAACATGTCTTTGTTACAATGTGGAATAAGATTGTAAGTAACAACATGTCTTTGTTACAATGTGGAATAAGATTGTAAAAAACAACATGTCTTTGTTACAATGTGGAATAAGATTGTAAGTAACAACATGTCTTTGTAACAATGTGGAATAAGATTGTAAGTAACAACATGTCTTTGTTACAATGTGGAATAAGGTTGTAAGTAACAACATGTCTTTGTTACAATGTGGAATAAGATTGTAAGTAACAACATGTCTTTGTAACAATGTGGAATAAGATTGTAAGTAACAACATGTCTTTGTTACAATGTGGAATAAGGTTGTAAGTAACAACATGTCTTTGTTACAATGTGGAATAAGGTTGTAAGTAACAACATGTCTTTGTTACAATGTGGAATAAGATTGTAAGTAACAACATGTCTTTGTAACAATGTGGAATAAGATTATAAGTAACAACATGTCTTTGTTACAATGTGGAATAAGATTATAAGTAACAACATATCTGTGTTACAATGTGGAATAAGATTATAAGTAACAACATGTCTTTGTTACAATGTGGAATAAGAATATAGGTAACAACATGTCTGTGTTACAATGTGGAATAAGAGTATAAGTAACAACATGACTTTGTTACAATGTGGAATAAGATTATAAGTAACAACTGTCTGTGTTAGAATATGGAATAAGATTATAAGTAACAACATGACTTTGTTACAATGTGGAATAAGAATATAAGTAACAACATGACTTTGTTACAATGTGGAATAAGAATATAAGTAACAACATGTCTGTGTTACAATGTGGAATAAGATTATAAGTAACAACATGTCTGTGTTACAATGTGGAATAAGATTATAAGTAACAACATGTCTTTGTTACAATGTGGAATATGAATATAAGTAACAACATGTCTGTGTTACAATGTGGAATAAGATTATAAGTAACAACATGACTTTGTTACAATGTGGAATAAGAATATAAGTAACAACATGACTTTGTTACAATGTGGAATAAGATTATAAGTAACAACATGACTTTGTTACAATGTGGAATAAGATTATAAGTAACAACATGTCTTTGTTACAATGTGGAATAAGAATATAAGTAACAACATGTCTGTGTTACAATGTGGAATAAGATTATAAGTAACAACATGACTTTGTTACAATGTGGAATAAGAATATAAGTAACAACATGACTTTGTTACAATGTGGAATAAGAATATAAGTAACAACATGTCTGTGTTACAATGTGGAATAAGATTATAAGTAACAACATGACTTTTTTACAATGTGAAATAAGATTATAAGTAACAACATGACTTTGTTACAATGTGGAATAAGATTATAAGTAACAACATGTCTGTGTTACAATGTGGAATAAGAATATAAGTAACAACATGACTTTGTTACAATGTGGAATAAGATTATAAGTAACAACATGACTTTGTTACAATGTGAAATAAGATTATAAGTAACAACATGACTTTGTTACAATGTAGAATAAGATTATAAGTAACAACATGACTTTGATACAATGTGGAATAAGATTATAAGTAACAACATGTCTGTGTTACAATGTGGAATAAGATTATAAGTAACAACATGACTTTGTTACAATGTGGAATAAGATTATAAGTAACAACATGACTTTGTTACAATGTGGAATAAGATTATAAGTAACAACATGTCTGTGTTACAATGTGGAATAAGATTATAAGTAACAACATGACTTTGTTACAATGTGAAATAAGATTATAAGTAACAACATGTCTGTGTTACAATGTGGAATAAGATTATAAGTAACAACATAACTTTGTTACAATGTGAAATAAGATTATAAGTAACAACATGTCTGTGTTACAATGTGGAATAAGATTATAAGTAACAACATGACTTTGTTACAATGTGAAATAAGAATATAAGTAACAACATGTCTGTGTTACAATGTGGAATAAGATTATAAGTAACAACATGACTTTGTTACAATGTGAAATAAGATTATAAGTAACAACATGTCTGTGTTACAATGTGGAATAAGATTATAAGTAACAACATGACTTTGTTACAATGTGAAATAAGATTATAAGTAACAACATGTCTTTGTTACAATGTGGAATAAGATTATAAGTAACAACATGACTTTGTTACAATGTGGAATAAGATTATAAGTAACAACATGACTTTGTTACAATGTGAAATAAGATTATAAGTAACAACATGTCTTTGTTACAATGTGGAATAAGGTTGTAAGTAACAACATGTCTTTGTAACAATGTGGAATAGGATTGTAAGTAACAACATGTCTTTGTTACAATGTGGAATAAGATTGTAAGTAACAACATGTCTTTGTTACAATGTGGAATAAGGTTGTAAGTAACAACATGTCTCTGTTACAATATGAAATAAGATTATAAGTAACAACATGTCTTTGTTACAATGTGGAATAAGATTGTAAGTAACAACATGACTTTGTTACAATGTGGAATAAGATTATAAGTAACAACATGTCTTTGTTACAATATGAAATAAGATTATAACTAACAACTCTCTTTGTTACAATGTGGAATAAGATATTAATTATCAACATGCCTTTGTTACAATGTGGAATAAGATTATAAGTAACAACTGTTTTTGTTACAATGTGGAATAACGTTGTAAGTACCAACAGGTCTTTGTTACAATGTGAAATAAGATTGTAAGTGACAACATGTCTTTGTTACAATGTG
The DNA here is from genome assembly GCA_030765065.1 of Deroplatys truncata. Lineage (NCBI taxonomy): Eukaryota > Metazoa > Arthropoda > Insecta > Mantodea > Mantidae > Deroplatys > Deroplatys truncata. The sequence continues at coordinate 256,499,303 of CM060984.1, forward strand.
GAATAAGATTGTAAGTAACAACATGTCTTTGTAACAATGTGGAATAAGGTTGTAAGTAACAACATGTCTTTGTTACAATGTGGAATAAGATTGTAAGTAACAACATGTCTTTGTAACAATGTGGAATAAGATTGTAAGTAACAACATGTCTTTGTTACAATGTGGAATAAGGTTGTAAGTAACAACATGTCTTTGTTACAATGTGGAATAAGATTGTAAGTAACAACATGTCTTTGTTACAATGTGGAATAAGGTTGTAAGTAACAACATGTCTTTGTTACAATGTGGAATAAGGTTGTAAGTAACAACATGTCTTTGTAACAATGTGGAATAAGATTGTAAGTAACATGTCTTTGTTACAATGTGGAATAAGGTTGTAAGTAACAACATGTCTCTGTTACAATATGAAATAAGATTATAAGTAACAACATGTCTTTGTTACAATGTGGAATAAGATTGTAAGTAACAACATGACTTTGTTACAATGTGGAATAAGATTATAAGTAACAACATGTCTTTGTTACAATATGAAATAAGATTATAAGTAAATACTCTCTTTGTTACAATGTGGAATAAGATATTAATTATCAACATGCCTTTGTTACAATGTGGAATAAGATTATAAGTAACAACTGTTTTGTTACAATGTGGAATAAGGTTGTAAGTACCAACAGGTCTTTGTTACAATGTGATATAAGATTGTAAGTGACAACATGTCTTTGTTACAATGTGGAATAAGATTGTATGTAACAACATGTCTTTGTAACAATGTGGAATAAGGTTGTAAGTAACAACATGTCTTTGTTACAATGTGGAATAAGATTGTAAGTAACAACATGTCTTTGTAACAATGTGGAATAAGATTGTAAGTAACAACATGTATTTGTTACAATGTGGAATAAGGTTGTAAGTAACAACATGTCTTTGTTACAATGTGGAATAAGATTGTAAGTAACAACTTGTCTTTGTTACAATGTGGAATAAGGTTGTAAGTAACAACATGTCTTTGTAACAATGTGGAATAAGATTGTAAGTAACAACATGTCTTTGTTACAATGTGGAATAAGGTTGTAAGTAACAACATGTCTTTGTTACAATGTGGAATAAGATTGTAAGTAACAACATGTCTGTGTTACAATGTGGAATAAGGTTGTAAGTAACAACATGTCTTTGTTACAATGTGGAATAAGATTGTAAGTAACAACCTGTCTTTGTTACAATGTGGAATAAGGTTGTAAGTAACAACATGTCTTTGTTACAATGTGGAATAAGATTGTAAGTAACAACATGTCTGTGTTACAATGTGGAATAAGGTTGTAAGTAACAACATGTCTTTGTTACAATGTGGAATAAGGTTGTAAGTAACAACATGTCTTTGTTACAATGTGGAATAAGGTTGTAAGTAACAACATGTCTTTGTAACAATGTGGAATATGGTTGTAAGTAACAACATGTCTTTGTTACAATGTGGAATAAGGTTGTAAGTAACAACATGTCTTTGTTACAATGTGGAATAAGATTGTAAGTTACAACATGACTTTGTTACAATGTGGAATAAGATTATAAGTAACAACATGACTTTGTTACAATGTGAAATAAGATTATAAGTAACAACATGTCTTTGTTACAATGTGGAATAAGGTTGTAAGTAACAACATGTCTTTGTAACAATGTGGAATAGGATTGTAAGTAACAACATGTCTTTGTTACAATGTGGAATAAGATTGTAAGTAACAACATGTCTTTGTTACAATGTGGAATAAGGTTGTAAGTAACAACATGTCTCTGTTACAATATGAAATAAGATTATAAGTAACAACATGTCTTTGTTACAATGTGGAATAAGATTGTAAGTAACAACATGACTTTGTTACAATGTGGAATAAGATTATAAGTAACAACATGTCTTTGTTACAATATGAAATAAGATTATAACTAACAACTCTCTTTGTTACAATGTGGAATAAGATATTAATTATCAACATGCCTTTGTTACAATGTGGAATAAGATTATAAGTAACAACTGTTTTTGTTACAATGTGGAATAACGTTGTAAGTACCAACAGGTCTTTGTTACAATGTGAAATAAGATTGTAAGTGACAACATGTCTTTGTTACAATGTGGAATAAGATTGTAAGTAACAACATGTCTTTGTAACAATGTGGAATAAGGTTGTAAGTAACAACATGTCTTTGTTACAATGTGGAATAAGATTGTAAGTAACAACATGTCTTTGTAACAATGTGGAATAAGATTGTAAGTAACAACATGTCTTTGTTACAATGTGGAATAAGGTTGTAAGTAACATGTCTTTGTTACAATGTGGAATAAGATTGTAAGTAACAACATGTCTTTGTTACAATGTGGAATAAGGTTGTAAGTAACAACATGTCTTTGTTACAATGTGGAATAAGGTTGTAAGTAACAACATGTCTTTGTTACAATGTGGAATAAGGTTGTAAGTAACAAATGTCTTTGTAACAATGTGGAATAAGGTTGTAAGTAACAACATGTCTTTGTAACAATGTGGAATAAGATTGTAAGTAACATGTCTTTGTTACAATGTGGAATAAGGTTGTAAGTAACAACATGTCTCTGTTACAATATGAAATAAGATTATAAGTAACAACATGTCTTTGTTACAATGTGGAATAAGATTGTAAGTAACAACATGACTTTGTTACAATGTGGAATAAGATTATAAGTAACAACATGTCTTTGTTACAATATGAAATAAGATTATAAGTAAATACTCTCTTTGTTACAATGTGGAATAAGATATTAATTATCAACATGCCTTTGTTACAATGTGGAATAAGATTATAAGTAACAACTGTTTTGTTACAATGTGGAATAAGGTTGTAAGTACCAACAGGTCTTTGTTACAATGTGATATAAGATTGTAAGTGACAACATGTCTTTGTTACAATGTGGAATAAGATTGTATGTAACAACATGTCTTTGTAACAATGTGGAATAAGGTTGTAAGTAACAACATGTCTTTGTTACAATGTGGAATAAGATTGTAAGTAACAACATGTCTTTGTAACAATGTGGAATAAGATTGTAAGTAACAACATGTATTTGTTACAATGTGGAATAAGGTTGTAAGTAACAACATGTCTTTGTTACAATGTGGAATAAGATTGTAAGTAACAACTTGTCTTTGTTACAATGTGGAATAAGGTTGTAAGTAACAACATGTCTTTGTAACAATGTGGAATAAGATTGTAAGTAACAACATGTCTTTGTTACAATGTGGAATAAGGTTGTAAGTAACAACATGTCTTTGTTACAATGTGGAATAAGATTGTAAGTAACAACATGTCTTTGTTACAATGTGGAATAAGGTTGTAAGTAACAACATGTCTGTGTTACAATGTGGAATAAGGTTGTAAGTAACAACATGTCTTTGTTACAATGTGAAATAAGATTGTAAGTAACAACATGTCTTTGTTACAATGTGGAATAAGGTTGTAAGTAACAACATGTCTTTGTTACAATGTGGAATAAGATTGTAAGTAACAACATGTCTGTGTTACAATGTGGAATAAGGTTGTAAGTAACAACATGTCTTTGTTACAATGTGGAATAAGGTTGTAAGTAACAACATGTCTTTGTTACAATGTGGAATAAGGTTGTAAGTAACAACATGTCTTTGTAACAATGTGGAATATGGTTGTAAGTAACAACATGTCTTTGTTACAATGTGGAATAAGATTGTAAGTAACAACATGTCTTTGTAACAATGTGGAATAAGGTTGTAAGTAACAACATGTCTTTGTTACAATGTGGAATAAGGTTGTAAGTAACAACATGTCTTTGTTACAATGTGGAATAAGGTTGTAAGTAACAACATGTCTTTGTTACAATGTGGAATAAGGTTGTAAGTAACAACATGTCTTTGTAACAATGTGGAATAAGGTTGTAAGTAACAACATGTCTTTGTAACAATGTGGAATAAGATTGTAAGTAACATGTCTTTGTTACAATGTGGAATAAGGTTGTAAGTAACAACATGTCTTTGTTACAATGTGGAATATGGTTGTAAGTAACAACATGTCTTTGTAACAATGTGGAATAAGGTTGTAAGTAACAACATGTCTTTGTTACAATGTGGAATAAAGTTGTAAGTAACAACATGTCTTTGTTACAATGTGGAATAAGGTTGTAAGTAACAACATGTCTTTGTAACAATGTGGAATAAGATTGTAAGTAACAACTTGTCTTTGTTACAATGTGGAATAAGATTGTAAGTAACAACATGTCTTTGTTACAATGTGGAATAACATTGTAAGTAACAACATGTCTTTGTAACAATGTGGAATAAGGTTGTAAGTAACAACATGTCTTTGTTACAATGTGGAATAAGATTGTAAGTAACAACATGTCTTTGTTACAATGTGGAATAAGATTGTAAGTAACAACATGTCTTTGTTACAATGTGGAATAAGATTGTAAGTAACAACATGTCTTTGTTACAATGTGGAATAAGATTGTAAGTAACAACATGTCTTTGATACAATGTGGAATAAGATTGTAAGTAACAACATGTCTTTGTTACAATGTGGAATAAGATTGTAAGTAACAACATGTCTTTGTTACAATGTGGAATAAGATTGTAAAAAACAACATGTCTTTGTTACAATGTGGAATAAGATTGTAAGTAACAACATGTCTTTGTAACAATGTGGAATAAGATTGTAAGTAACAACATGTCTTTGTTACAATGTGGAATAAGGTTGTAAGTAACAACATGTCTTTGTTACAATGTGGAATAAGATTGTAAGTAACAACATGTCTTTGTAACAATGTGGAATAAGATTGTAAGTAACAACATGTCTTTGTTACAATGTGGAATAAGGTTGTAAGTAACAACATGTCTTTGTTACAATGTGGAATAAGGTTGTAAGTAACAACATGTCTTTGTTACAATGTGGAATAAGATTGTAAGTAACAACATGTCTTTGTAACAATGTGGAATAAGATTATAAGTAACAACATGTCTTTGTTACAATGTGGAATAAGATTATAAGTAACAACATATCTGTGTTACAATGTGGAATAAGATTATAAGTAACAACATGTCTTTGTTACAATGTGGAATAAGAATATAGGTAACAACATGTCTGTGTTACAATGTGGAATAAGAGTATAAGTAACAACATGACTTTGTTACAATGTGGAATAAGATTATAAGTAACAACTGTCTGTGTTAGAATATGGAATAAGATTATAAGTAACAACATGACTTTGTTACAATGTGGAATAAGAATATAAGTAACAACATGACTTTGTTACAATGTGGAATAAGAATATAAGTAACAACATGTCTGTGTTACAATGTGGAATAAGATTATAAGTAACAACATGACTTTTTTACAATGTGAAATAAGATTATAAGTAACAACATGACTTTGTTACAATGTGGAATAAGATTATAAGTAACAACATGTCTGTGTTACAATGTGGAATAAGAATATAAGTAACAACATGACTTTGTTACAATGTGGAATAAGATTATAAGTAACAACATGACTTTGTTACAATGTGAAATAAGATTATAAGTAACAACATGACTTTGTTACAATGTGGAATAAGATTATAAGTAACAACATGACTTTGATACAATGTGGAATAAGATTATAAGTAACAACATGTCTGTGTTACAATGTGGAATAAGATTATAAGTAACAACATGACTTTGTTACAATGTGGAATAAGATTATAAGTAACAACATGACTTTGTTACAATGTGAAATAAGATTATAAGTAACAACATGACTTTGTTACAATGTGGAATAAGATTATAAGTAACAACATGACTTTGTTACAATGTGGAATAAGATTATAAGTAACAACATGTCTGTGTTACAATGTGGAATAAGATTATAAGTAACAACATGACTTTGTTACAATGTGAAATAAGATTATAAGTAACAACATATCTGTGTTACAATGTGGAATAAGATTATAAGTAACAACATGACTTTGTTACAATGTGAAATAAGATTATAAGTAACAACATGTCTGTGTTACAATATGGAATAAGATTATAAGTAACAACATGACTTTGTTACAATGTGAAATAAGAATATAAGTAACAACATGTCTGTGTTACAATGTGGAATAAGATTATAAGTAACAACATGACTTTGTTACAATGTGAAATAAGATTATAAGTAACAACATGTCTGTGTTACAATGTGGAATAAGATTATAAGTAACAACATGACTTTGTTACAATGTGAAATAAGATTATAAGTAACAACATGTCTTTGTTACAATGTGGAATAAGATTATAAGTAACAACATGACTTTGTTACAATGTGGAATAAGATTATAAGTAACAACATGACTTTGTTACAATGTGAAATAAGATTATAAGTAACAACATGTCTTTGTTACAATGTGGAATAAGGTTGTAAGTAACAACATGTCTTTGTAACAATGTGGAATAGGATTGTAAGTAACAACATGTCTTTGTTACAATGTGGAATAAGATTGTAAGTAACAACATGTCTTTGTTACAATGTGGAATAAGGTTGTAAGTAACAACATGTCTCTGTTACAATATGAAATAAGATTATAAGTAACAACATGTCTTTGTTACAATGTGGAATAAGATTGTAGGTAACAACATGACTTTGTTACAATGTGGAATAAGATTATAAGTAACAACATGTCTTTGTTACAATATGAAATAAGATTATAACTAACAACTCTCTTTGTTACAATGTGGAATAAGATATTAATTATCAACATGCCTTTGTTACAATGTGGAATAAGATTATAAGTAACAACTGTTTTTGTTACAATGTGGAATAACGTTGTAAGTACCAACAGGTCTTTGTTACAATGTGAAATAAGATTGTAAGTGACAACATGTCTTTGTTACAATGTGGAATAAGATTGTAAGTAACAACATGTCTTTGTAACAATGTGGAATAAGGTTGTAAGTAACAACATGTCTTTGTTACAATGTGGAATAAGATTGTAAGTAACAACATGTCTTTGTAACAATGTGGAATAAGATTGTAAGTAACAACATGTCTTTGTTACAATGTGGAATAAGGTTGTAAGTAACAACATGTCTTTGTTACAATGTGGAATAAGATTGTAAGTAACAACATGTCTTTGTTACAATGTGGAATAAGGTTGTAAGTAACAACATGTCTTTGTTACAATGTGGAATAAGGTTGTAAGTAACAACATGTCTTTGTTACAATGTGGAATAAGGTTGTAAGTAACAACATGTCTTTGTAACAATGTGGAATAAGGTTGTAAGTAACAACATGTCTTTGTAACAATGTGGAATAAGATTGTAAGTAACATGTCTTTGTTACAATGTGGAATAAGGTTGTAAGTAACAACATGTCTTTGTTACAATGTGGAATATGGTTGTAAGTAACAACATGTCTTTGTAACAATGTGGAATAAGGTTGTAAGTAACAACATGTCTTTGTTACAATGTGGAATAAGGTTGTAAGTAACAACATGTCTTTGTTACAATGTGGAATAAGGTTGTAAGTAACAACATGTCTTTGTAACAATGTGGAATAAGATTGTAAGTAACAACTTGTCTTTGTTACAATGTGGAATAAGATTGTAAGTAACAACATGTCTTTGTTACAATGTGGAATAACATTGTAAGTAACAACATGTCTTTGTAACAATGTGGAATAAGGTTGTAAGTAACAACATGTCTTTGTTACAATGTGGAATAAGATTGTAAGTAACAACATGTCTTTGTTACAATGTGGAATAAGATTGTAAGTAACAACATGTCTTTGTTACAATGTGGAATAAGATTGTAAGTAACAACATGTCTTTGTTACAATGTGGAATAAGATTATAAGTAACAACATGACTTTGTTACAATGTGGAATAAGATTATAAGTAACAACATGACTTTGTTACAATGTGAAATAAGATTATAAGTAACAACATGTCATTGTTACAATGTGGAATAAGGTTGTAAGTAACAACATGTCTTTGTAACAATGTGGAATAGGATTGTAAGTAACAACATGTCTTTGTTACAATGTGGAATAAGATTGTAAGTAACAACATGTCTTTGTTACAATGTGGAATAAGGTTGTAAGTAACAACATGTCTCTGTTACAATATGAAATAAGATTATAAGTAACAACATGTCTTTGTTACAATGTGGAATAAGATTGTAAGTAACAACATGACTTTGTTACAATGTGGAATAAGATTATAAGTAACAACATGTCTTTTTTACAATATGAAATAAGATTATAAGTAAAAACTCTCTTTGTTACAATGTGGAATAAGATATTAATTATCAACATGCCTTTGTTACAATGTGGAATAAGATTATAAGTAACAACTGTTTTGTTACAATGTGGAATAAGGTTGTAAGTACCAACAGGTCTTTGTTACAATGTGAAATAAGATTGTAAGTGACAACATGTCTTTGTTACAATGTGGAATAAGATTGTATGTAACAACATGTCTTTGTAACAATGTGGAATAAGGTTGTAAGTAACAACATGTCTTTGTTACAATGTGGAATAAGATTGTAAGTAACAACATGTCTTTGTAACAATGTGGAATAAGATTGTAAGTAACAACATGTCTTTGTTACAATGTGGAATAAGGTTGTAAGTAACAACATGTCTTTGTTACAATGTGGAATAAGATTGTAAGTAACAACTTGTCTTTGTTACAATGTGGAATAAGGTTGTAAGTAACAACATGTCTTTGTAACAATGTGGAATAAGATTGTAAGTAACAACATGTCTTTGTTACAATGTGGAATAAGGTTGTAAGTAACAACATGTCTTTGTTACAATGTGGAATAAGATTGTAAGTAACAACATGTCTTTGTTACAATGTGGAATAAGGTTGTAAGTAACAACATGTCTGTGTTACAATGTGGAATAAGGTTGTAAGTAACAACATGTCTTTGTTACAATGTGGAATAAGATTGTAAGTAACAACATGTCTTTGTTACAATGTGGAATAAGGTTGTAAGTAACAACATGTCTTTGTTACAATGTGGAATAAGATTGTAAGTAACAACATGTCTGTGTTACAATGTGGAATAAGGTTGTAAGTAACAACATGTCTTTGTTACAATGTGGAATAAGGTTGTAAGTAACAACATGTCTTTGTTACAATGTGGAATAAGGTTGTAAGTAACAACATGTCTTTGTAACAATGTGGAATATGGTTGTAAGTAACAACATGTCTTTGTTACAATGTGGAATAAGATTGTAAGTAACAACATGTCTTTGTTACAATGTGGAATAAGGTTGTAAGTAACAACATGTCTTTGTTACAATGTGGAATAAGATTGTAAGTAACAACATGTCTTTGTTACAATGTGGAATAAGGTTGTAAGTAACAACATGTCTGTGTTACAATGTGGAATAAGGTTGTAAGTAACAACATGTCTTTGTTACAATGTGGAATAAGATTGTAAGTAACAACATGTCTTTGTAACAATGTGGAATAAGGTTGTAAGTAACAACATGTCTTTGTAACAATGTGGAATAAGATTGTAAGTAACATGTCTTTGTTACAATGTGGAATAAGGTTGTAAGTAACAACATGTCTTTGTTACAATGTGGAATATGGTTGTAAGTAACAACATGTCTTTGTAACAATGTGGAATAAGGTTGTAAGTAACAACATGTCTTTGTTACAATGTGGAATAAAGTTGTAAGTAACAACATGTCTTTGTTACAATGTGGAATAAGGTTGTAAGTAACAACATGTCTTTGTAACAATGTGGAATAAGATTGTAAGTAACAACTTGTCTTTGTTACAATGTGGAATAAGATTGTAAGTAACAACATGTCTTTGTTACAATGTGGAATAAGGTTGTAAGTAACAACATGTCTTTGTTACAATGTGGAATAAGATTGTAAGTAACAACATGTCTTTGTTACAATGTGGAATAAGATTGTAAGTAACAACTTGTCTTTGTTACAATGTGGAATAAGGTTGTAAGTAACAACATGTCTTTGTAACAATGTGGAATAAGATTGTAAGTAACAACATGTCTTTGTTACAATGTGGAATAAGGTTGTAAGTAACAACATGTCTTTGTTACAATGTGGAATAAGATTGTAAGTAACAACATGTCTTTGTTACAATGTGGAATAAGGTTGTAAGTAACAACATGTCTGTGTTACAATGTGGAATAAGGTTGTAAGTAACAACATGTCTTTGTTACAATGTGGAATAAGATTGTAAGTAACAACATGTCTTTGTTACAATGTGGAATAAGGTTGTAAGTAACAACATGTCTTTGTTACAATGTGGAATAAGATTGTAAGTAACAACATGTCTGTGTTACAATGTGGAATAAGGTTGTAAGTAACAACATGTCTTTGTTACAATGTGGAATAAGGTTGTAAGTAACAACATGTCTTTGTTACAATGTGGAATAAGGTTGTAAGTAACAACATGTCTTTGTAACAATGTGGAATATGGTTGTAAGTAACAACATGTCTTTGTTACAATGTGGAATAAGATTGTAAGTAACAACATGTCTTTGTTACAATGTGGAATAAGGTTGTAAGTAACAACATGTCTTTGTTACAATGTGGAATAAAGTTGTAAGTAACAACATGTCTTTGTTACAATGTGGAATAAGATTGTATGTAACAACATGTCTTTGTAACAATGTGGAATAAGGTTGTAAGTAACAACATGTCTTTGTTACAATGTGGAATAAGATTGTAAGTAACAACATGTCTTTGTAACAATGTGGAATAAGATTGTAAGTAACAACATGTCTTTGTTACAATGTGGAATAAGGTTGTAAGTAACAACATGTCTTTGTTACAATGTGGAATAAGATTGTAAGTAACAACTTGTCTTTGTTACAATGTGGAATAAGGTTGTAAGTAACAACATGTCTTTGTAACAATGTGGAATAAGATTGTAAGTAACAACATGTCTTTGTTACAATGTGGAATAAGGTTGTAAGTAACAACATGTCTTTGTTACAATGTGGAATAAGATTGTAAGTAACAACTTGTCTTTGTTACAATGTGGAATAAGGTTGTAAGTAACAACATGTCTTTGTAACAATGTGGAATAAGATTGTAAGTAACAACATGTCTTTGTTACAATGTGGAATAAGGTTGTAAGTAACAACATGTCTTTGTTACAATGTGGAATAAGATTGTAAGTAACAACATGTCTTTGTTACAATGTGGAATAAGGTTGTAAGTAACAACATGTCTGTGTTACAATGTGGAATAAGGTTGTAAGTAACAACATGTCTTTGTTACAATGTGGAATAAGATTGTAAGTAACAACATGTCTTTGTAACAATGTGGAATAAGGTTGTAAGTAACAACATGTCTTTGTAACAATGTGGAATAAGATTGTAAGTAACATGTCTTTGTTACAATGTGGAATAAGGTTGTAAGTAACAACATGTCTTTGTTACAATGTGGAATATGGTTGTAAGTAACAACATGTCTTTGTAACAATGTGGAATAAGGTTGTAAGTAACAACATGTCTTTGTTACAATGTGGAATAAAGTTGTAAGTAACAACATGTCTTTGTTACAATGTGGAATAAGGTTGTAAGTAACAACATGTCTTTGTAACAATGTGGAATAAGATTGTAAGTAACAACTTGTCTTTGTTACAATGTGGAATAAGATTGTAAGTAACAACATGTCTTTGTTACAATGTGGAATAACATTGTAAGTAACAACATGTCTTTGTAACAATGTGGAATAAGGTTGTAAGTAACAACATGTCTTTGTTACAATGTGGAATAAGATTGTAAGTAACAACATGTCTTTGTTACAATGTGGAATAAGATTGTAAGTAACAACATGTCTTTGTTACAATGTGGAATAAGATTGTAAGTAACAACATGTCTTTGTTACAATGTGGAATAAGATTGTAAGTAACAACATGTCTTTGATACAATGTGGAATAAGATTGTAAGTAACAACATGTCTTTGTTACAATGTGGAATAAGATTGTAAGTAACAACATGTCTTTGTTACAATGTGGAATAAGATTGTAAAAAACAACATGTCTTTGTTACAATGTGGAATAAGATTGTAAGTAACAACATGTCTTTGTAACAATGTGGAATAAGATTGTAAGTAACAACATGTCTTTGTTACAATGTGGAATAAGGTTGTAAGTAACAACATGTCTTTGTTACAATGTGGAATAAGATTGTAAGTAACAACATGTCTTTGTAACAATGTGGAATAAGATTGTAAGTAACAACATGTCTTTGTTACAATGTGGAATAAGGTTGTAAGTAACAACATGTCTTTGTTACAATGTGGAATAAGGTTGTAAGTAACAACATGTCTTTGTTACAATGTGGAATAAGATTGTAAGTAACAACATGTCTTTGTAACAATGTGGAATAAGATTATAAGTAACAACATGTCTTTGTTACTATGTGGAATAAGATTATAAGTAACAACATGTCTGTGTTACAATGTGGAATAAGATTATAAGTAACAACATGTCTTTGTTACAATGTGGAATAAGAATATAGGTAACAACATGTCTGTGTTACAATGTGGAATAAGAGTATAAGTAACAACATGACTTTGTTACAATGTGGAATAAGATTATAAGTAACAACTGTCTGTGTTACAATATGGAATAAGATTATAAGTAACAACAGGACTTTGTTACAATGTGGAATAAGAATATAAGTAACAACATGACTTTGTTACAATGTGGAATAAGAATATAAGTAACAACATGTCTGTGTTACAATGTGGAATAAGATTATAAGTAACAACATGTCTGTGTTACAATGTGGAATAAGATTATAAGTAACAACATGTCTTTGTTACAATGTGGAATAAGAATATAAGTAACAACATGTCTGTGTTACAATGTGGAATAAGATTATAAGTAACAACATGACTTTGTTACAATGTGGAATAAGAATATAAGTAACAACATGACTTTGTTACAATGTGGAATAAGATTATAAGTAACAACATGACTTTGTTACAATGTGGAATAAGATTATAAGTAACAACATGTCTTTGTTACAATGTGGAATAAGAATATAAGTAACAACATGTCTGTGTTACAATGTGGAATAAGATTATAAGTAACAACATGACTTTGTTACAATGTGGAATAAGAATATAAGTAACAACATGACTTTGTTACAATGTGGAATAAGAATATAAGTAACAACATGTCTGTGTTACAATGTGGAATAAGATTATAAGTAACAACATGACTTTGTTACAATGTGAAATAAGATTATAAGTAACAACATGACTTTGTTACAATGTGAAATAAGATTATAAGTAACAACATGACTTTGTTACAATGTGGAATAAGATTATAAGTAACAACATGTCTGTGTTACAATGTGGAATAAGATTATAAGTAACAACATGACTTTGTTACAATGTGGAATAAGATTATAAGTAACAACATGACTTTGTTACAATGTGAAATAAGATTATAAGTAACAACATGACTTTGTTACAATGTGGAATAAGATTATAAGTAACAACATGACTTTGTTACAATGTGGAATAAGATTATAAGTAACAACATGTCTGTGTTACAATGTGGAATAAAATTATAAGTAACAACATGACTTTGTTACAATGTGGAATAAGATTATAAGTAACAACATGACTTTGTTACAATGTGAAATAAGAATATAAGTAACAACATGTCTTTGTAACAATGTGGAATAAGATTGTAAGTAACAACATGTCTTTGTTACAATGTGGAATAAGGTTGTAAGTAACAACATGTCTTTGTTACAATGTGGAATAAGATTGTAAGTAACAACATGTCTTTGTTACAATGTGGAATAAGGTTGTAAGTAACAACATGTCTTTGTTACAATGTGGAATAAGGTTGTAAGTAACAACATGTCTTTGTAACAATGTGGAATAAGGTTGTAAGTAACAACATGTCTTTGTAACAATGTGGAATAAGATTGTAAGTAACATGTCTTTGTTACAATGTGGAATAAGGTTGTAAGTAACAACATGTCTTTGTTACAATGTGGAATATGGTTGTAAGTAACAACATGTCTTTGTAACAATGTGGAATAAGGTTGTAAGTAACAACATGTCTTTGTTACAATGTGGAATAAGGTTGTAAGTAACAACATGTCTTTGTTACAATGTGGAATAAGGTTGTAAGTAACAACATGTCTTTGTAACAATGTGGAATAAGATTGTAAGTAACAACTTGTCTTTGTTACAATGTGGAATAAGATTGTAAGTAACAACATGTCTTTGTTACAATGTGGAATAACATTGTAAGTAACAACATGTCTTTGTAACAATGTGGAATAAGGTTGTAAGTAACAACATGTCTTTGTTACAATGTGGAATAAGATTGTAAGTAACAACATGTCTTTGTTACAATGTGGAATAAGATTGTAAGTAACAACATGTCTTTGTTACAATGTGGAATAAGATTGTAAGTAACAACATGTCTTTGTTACAATGTGGAATAAGATTATAAGTAACAACATGACTTTGTTACAATGTGGAATAAGATTATAAGTAACAACATGACTTTGTTACAATGTGAAATAAGATTATAAGTAACAACATGTCATTGTTACAATGTGGAATAAGGTTGTAAGTAACAACATGTCTTTGTAACAATGTGGAATAGGATTGTAAGTAACAACATGTCTTTGTTACAATGTGGAATAAGATTGTAAGTAACAACATGTCTTTGTTACAATGTGGAATAAGGTTGTAAGTAACAACATGTCTCTGTTACAATATGAAATAAGATTATAAGTAACAACATGTCTTTGTTACAATGTGGAATAAGATTGTAAGTAACAACATGACTTTGTTACAATGTGGAATAAGATTATAAGTAACAACATGTCTTTGTTACAATATGAAATAAGATTATAAGTAAAAACTCTCTTTGTTACAATGTGGAATAAGATATTAATTATCAACATGCCTTTGTTACAATGTGGAATAAGATTATAAGTAACAACTGTTTTGTTACAATGTGGAATAAGGTTGTAAGTACCAACAGGTCTTTGTTACAATGTGAAATAAGATTGTAAGTGACAACATGTCTTTGTTACAATGTGGAATAAGATTGTATGTAACAACATGTCTTTGTAACAATGTGGAATAAGGTTGTAAGTAACAACATGTCTTTGTTACAATGTGGAATAAGATTGTAAGTAACAACATGTCTTTGTAACAATGTGGAATAAGATTGTAAGTAACAACATGTCTTTGTTACAATGTGGAATAAGGTTGTAAGTAACAACATGTCTTTGTTACAATGTGGAATAAGATTGTAAGTAACAACTTGTCTTTGTTACAATGTGGAATAAGGTTGTAAGTAACAACATGTCTTTGTAACAATGTGGAATAAGATTGTAAGTAACAACATGTCTTTGTTACAATGTGGAATAAGGTTGTAAGTAACAACATGTCTTTGTTACAATGTGGAATAAGATTGTAAGTAACAACATGTCTTTGTTACAATGTGGAATAAGGTTGTAAGTAACAACATGTCTGTGTTACAATGTGGAATAAGGTTGTAAGTAACAACATGTCTTTGTTACAATGTGGAATAAGATTGTAAGTAACAACATGTCTTTGTTACAATGTGGAATAAGGTTGTAAGTAACAACATGTCTTTGTTACAATGTGGAATAAGATTGTAAGTAACAACATGTCTGTGTTACAATGTGGAATAAGGTTGTAAGTAACAACATGTCTTTGTTACAATGTGGAATAAGGTTGTAAGTAACAACATGTCTTTGTTACAATGTGGAATAAGGTTGTAAGTAACAACATGTCTTTGTAACAATGTGGAATATGGTTGTAAGTAACAACATGTCTTTGTTACAATGTGGAATAAGATTGTAAGTAACAACATGTCTTTGTAACAATGTGGAATAAGGTTGTAAGTAACAACATGTCTTTGTTACAATGTGGAATAAGGTTGTAAGTAACAACATGTCTTTGTTACAATGTGGAATAAGGTTGTAAGTAACAACATGTCTTTGTTACAATGTGGAATAAGGTTGTAAGTAACAACATGTCTTTGTAACAATGTGGAATAAGGTTGTAAGTAACAACATGTCTTTGTAACAATGTGGAATAAGATTGTAAGTAACATGTCTTTGTTACAATGTGGAATAAGGTTGTAAGTAACAACATGTCTTTGTTACAATGTGGAATATGGTTGTAAGTAACAACATGTCTTTGTAACAATGTGGAATAAGGTTGTAAGTAACAACATGTCTTTGTTACAATGTGGAATAAAGTAGTAAGTAACAACATGTCTTTGTTACAATGTGGAATAAGGTTGTAAGTAACAACATGTCTTTGTAACAATGTGGAATAAGATTGTAAGTAACAACTTGTCTTTGTTACAATGTGGAATAAGATTGTAAGTAACAACATGTCTTTGTTACAATGTGGAATAACATTGTAAGTAACAACATGTCTTTGTAACAATGTGGAATAAGGTTGTAAGTAACAACATGTCTTTGTTACAATGTGGAATAAGATTGTAAGTAACAACATGTCTTTGTTACAATGTGGAATAAGATTGTAAGTAACAACATGTCTTTGTTACAATGTGGAATAAGATTGTAAGTAACAACATGTCTTTGTTACAATGTGGAATAAGATTGTAAGTAACAACATGTCTTTGATACAATGTGGAATAAGATTGTAAGTAACAACATGTCTTTGTTACAATGTGGAATAAGATTGTAAGTAACAACATGTCTTTGTTACAATGTGGAATAAGATTGTAAAAAACAACATGTCTTTGTTACAATGTGGAATAAGATTGTAAGTAACAACATGTCTTTGTAACAATGTGGAATAAGATTGTAAGTAACAACATGTCTTTGTTACAATGTGGAATAAGGTTGTAAGTAACAACATGTCTTTGTTACAATGTGGAATAAGATTGTAAGTAACAACATGTCTTTGTAACAATGTGGAATAAGATTGTAAGTAACAACATGTCTTTGTTACAATGTGGAATAAGGTTGTAAGTAACAACATGTCTTTGTTACAATGTGGAATAAGGTTGTAAGTAACAACATGTCTTTGTTACAATGTGGAATAAGATTGTAAGTAACAACATGTCTTTGTAACAATGTGGAATAAGATTATAAGTAACAACATGTCTTTGTTACTATGTGGAATAAGATTATAAGTAACAACATGTCTGTGTTACAATGTGGAATAAGATTATAAGTAACAACATGTCTTTGTTACAATGTGGAATAAGAATATAGGTAACAACATGTCTGTGTTACAATGTGGAATAAGAGTATAAGTAACAACATGACTTTGTTACAATGTGGAATAAGATTATAAGTAACAACTGTCTGTGTTACAATATGGAATAAGATTATAAGTAACAACAGGACTTTGTTACAATGTGGAATAAGAATATAAGTAACAACATGACTTTGTTACAATGTGGAATAAGAATATAAGTAACAACATGTCTGTGTTACAATGTGGAATAAGATTATAAGTAACAACATGTCTGTGTTACAATGTGGAATAAGATTATAAGTAACAACATGTCTTTGTTACAATGTGGAATAAGAATATAAGTAACAACATGTCTGTGTTACAATGTGGAATAAGATTATAAGTAACAACATGACTTTGTTACAATGTGGAATAAGAATATAAGTAACAACATGACTTTGTTACAATGTGGAATAAGATTATAAGTAACAACATGACTTTGTTACAATGTGGAATAAGATTATAAGTAACAACATGTCTTTGTTACAATGTGGAATAAGAATATAAGTAACAACATGTCTGTGTTACAATGTGGAATAAGATTATAAGTAACAACATGACTTTGTTACAATGTGGAATAAGAATATAAGTAACAACATGACTTTGTTACAATGTGGAATAAGAATATAAGTAACAACATGTCTGTGTTACAATGTGGAATAAGATTATAAGTAACAACATGACTTTGTTACAATGTGAAATAAGATTATAAGTAACAACATGACTTTGTTACAATGTGAAATAAGATTATAAGTAACAACATGACTTTGTTACAATGTGGAATAAGATTATAAGTAACAACATGTCTGTGTTACAATGTGGAATAAGATTATAAGTAACAACATGACTTTGTTACAATGTGGAATAAGATTATAAGTAACAACATGACTTTGTTACAATGTGAAATAAGATTATAAGTAACAACATGACTTTGTTACAATGTGGAATAAGATTATAAGTAACAACATGACTTTGTTACAATGTGGAATAAGATTATAAGTAACAACATGTCTGTGTTACAATGTGGAATAAAATTATAAGTAACAACATGACTTTGTTACAATGTGGAATAAGATTATAAGTAACAACATGACTTTGTTACAATGTGAAATAAGAATATAAGTAACAACATGTCTTTGTAACAATGTGGAATAAGATTGTAAGTAACAACATGTCTTTGTTACAATGTGGAATAAGGTTGTAAGTAACAACATGTCTTTGTTACAATGTGGAATAAGATTGTAAGTAACAACATGTCTTTGTTACAATGTGGAATAAGGTTGTAAGTAACAACATGTCTTTGTTACAATGTGGAATAAGGTTGTAAGTAACAACATGCTTTTGTAACAATGTGGAATAAGGTTGTAAGTAACAACATGTCTTTGTAACAATGTGGAATAAGATTGTAAGTAACATGTCTTTGTTACAATGTGGAATAAGGTTGTAAGTAACAACATGTCTTTGTTACAATGTGGAATATGGTTGTAAGTAACAACATGTCTTTGTAACAATGTGGAATAAGGTTGTAAGTAACAACATGTCTTTGTTACAATGTGGAATAAGGTTGTAAGTAACAACATGTCTTTGTTACAATGTGGAATAAGGTTGTAAGTAACAACATGTCTTTGTAACAATGTGGAATAAGATTGTAAGTAACAACTTGTCTTTGTTACAATGTGGAATAAGATTGTAAGTAACAACATGTCTTTGTTACAATGTGGAATAACATTGTAAGTAACAACATGTCTTTGTAACAATGTGGAATAAGGTTGTAAGTAACAACATGTCTTTGTTACAATGTGGAATAAGATTGTAAGTAACAACATGTCTTTGTTACAATGTGGAATAAGATTGTAAGTAACAACATGTCTTTGTTACAATGTGGAATAAGATTGTAAGTAACAACATGTCTTTGTTACAATGTGGAATAAGATTATAAGTAACAACATGACTTTGTTACAATGTGGAATAAGATTATAAGTAACAACATGACTTTGTTACAATGTGAAATAAGATTATAAGTAACAACATGTCATTGTTACAATGTGGAATAAGGTTGTAAGTAACAACATGTCTTTGTAACAATGTGGAATAGGATTGTAAGTAACAACATGTCTTTGTTACAATGTGGAATAAGATTGTAAGTAACAACATGTCTTTGTTACAATGTGGAATAAGGTTGTAAGTAACAACATGTCTCTGTTACAATATGAAATAAGATTATAAGTAACAACATGTCTTTGTTACAATGTGGAATAAGATTGTAAGTAACAACATGACTTTGTTACAATGTGGAATAAGATTATAAGTAACAACATGTCTTTGTTACAATATGAAATAAGATTATAAGTAAAAACTCTCTTTGTTACAATGTGGAATAAGATATTAATTATCAACATGCCTTTGTTACAATGTGGAATAAGATTATAAGTAACAACTGTTTTGTTACAATGTGGAATAAGGTTGTAAGTACCAACAGGTCTTTGTTACAATGTGAAATAAGATTGTAAGTGACAACATGTCTTTGTTACAATGTGGAATAAGATTGTATGTAACAACATGTCTTTGTAACAATGTGGAATAAGGTTGTAAGTAACAACATGTCTTTGTTACAATGTGGAATAAGATTGTAAGTAACAACATGTCTTTGTAACAATGTGGAATAAGATTGTAAGTAACAACATGTCTTTGTTACAATGTGGAATAAGGTTGTAAGTAACAACATGTCTTTGTTACAATGTGGAATAAGATTGTAAGTAACAACTTGTCTTTGTTACAATGTGGAATAAGGTTGTAAGTAACAACATGTCTTTGTAACAATGTGGAATAAGATTGTAAGTAACAACATGTCTTTGTTACAATGTGGAATAAGGTTGTAAGTAACAACATGTCTTTGTTACAATGTGGAATAAGATTGTAAGTAACAACATGTCTTTGTTACAATGTGGAATAAGGTTGTAAGTAACAACATGTCTGTGTTACAATGTGGAATAAGGTTGTAAGTAACAACATGTCTTTGTTACAATGTGGAATAAGATTGTAAGTAACAACATGTCTTTGTTACAATGTGGAATAAGGTTGTAAGTAACAACATGTCTTTGTTACAATGTGGAATAAGATTGTAAGTAACAACATGTCTGTGTTACAATGTGGAATAAGGTTGTAAGTAACAACATGTCTTTGTTACAATGTGGAATAAGGTTGTAAGTAACAACATGTCTTTGTTACAATGTGGAATAAGGTTGTAAGTAACAACATGTCTTTGTAACAATGTGGAATATGGTTGTAAGTAACAACATGTCTTTGTTACAATGTGGAATAAGATTGTAAGTAACAACATGTCTTTGTAACAATGTGGAATAAGGTTGTAAGTAACAACATGTCTTTGTTACAATGTGGAATAAGGTTGTAAGTAACAACATGTCTTTGTTACAATGTGGAATAAGGTTGTAAGTAACAACATGTCTTTGTTACAATGTGGAATAAGGTTGTAAGTAACAACATGTCTTTGTAACAATGTGGAATAAGGTTGTAAGTAACAACATGTCTTTGTAACAATGTGGAATAAGATTGTAAGTAACATGTCTTTGTTACAATGTGGAATAAGGTTGTAAGTAACAACATGTCTTTGTTACAATGTGGAATATGGTTGTAAGTAACAACATGTCTTTGTAACAATGTGGAATAAGGTTGTAAGTAACAACATGTCTTTGTTACAATGTGGAATAAAGTAGTAAGTAACAACATGTCTTTGTTACAATGTGGAATAAGGTTGTAAGTAACAACATGTCTTTGTAACAATGTGGAATAAGATTGTAAGTAACAACTTGTCTTTGTTACAATGTGGAATAAGATTGTAAGTAACAACATGTCTTTGTTACAATGTGGAATAACATTGTAAGTAACAACATGTCTTTGTAACAATGTGGAATAAGGTTGTAAGTAACAACATGTCTTTGTTACAATGTGGAATAAGATTGTAAGTAACAACATGTCTTTGTTACAATGTGGAATAAGATTGTAAGTAACAACATGTCTTTGTTACAATGTGGAATAAGATTGTAAGTAACAACATGTCTTTGTTACAATGTGGAATAAGATTGTAAGTAACAACATGTCTTTGATACAATGTGGAATAAGATTGTAAGTAACAACATGTCTTTGTTACAATGTGGAATAAGATTGTAAGTAACAACATGTCTTTGTTACAATGTGGAATAAGATTGTAAAAAACAACATGTCTTTGTTACAATGTGGAATAAGATTGTAAGTAACAACATGTCTTTGTAACAATGTGGAATAAGATTGTAAGTAACAACATGTCTTTGTTACAATGTGGAATAAGGTTGTAAGTAACAACATGTCTTTGTTACAATGTGGAATAAGATTGTAAGTAACAACATGTCTTTGTAACAATGTGGAATAAGATTGTAAGTAACAACATGTCTTTGTTACAATGTGGAATAAGGTTGTAAGTAACAACATGTCTTTGTTACAATGTGGAATAAGGTTGTAAGTAACAACATGTCTTTGTTACAATGTGGAATAAGATTGTAAGTAACAACATGTCTTTGTAACAATGTGGAATAAGATTATAAGTAACAACATGTCTTTGTTACAATGTGGAATAAGATTATAAGTAACAACATGTCTGTGTTACAATGTGGAATAAGATTATAAGTAACAACATGTCTTTGTTACAATGTGGAATAAGAATATAGGTAACAACATGTCTGTGTTACAATGTGGAATAAGAGTATAAGTAACAACATGACTTTGTTACAATGTGGAATAAGATTATAAGTAACAACTGTCTGTGTTACAATATGGAATAAGATTATAAGTAACAACAGGACTTTGTTACAATGTGGAATAAGAATATAAGTAACAACATGACTTTGTTACAATGTGGAATAAGAATATAAGTAACAACATGTCTGTGTTACAATGTGGAATAAGATTATAAGTAACAACATGTCTGTGTTACAATGTGGAATAAGATTATAAGTAACAACATGTCTTTGTTACAATGTGGAATAAGAATATAAGTAACAACATGTCTGTGTTACAATGTGGAATAAGATTATAAGTAACAACATGACTTTGTTACAATGTGGAATAAGAATATAAGTAACAACATGACTTTGTTACAATGTGGAATAAGATTATAAGTAACAACATGACTTTGTTACAATGTGGAATAAGATTATAAGTAACAACATGTCTTTGTTACAATGTGGAATAAGAATATAAGTAACAACATGTCTGTGTTACAATGTGGAATAAGATTATAAGTAACAACATGACTTTGTTACAATGTGGAATAAGAATATAAGTAACAACATGACTTTGTTACAATGTGGAATAAGAATATAAGTAACAACATGTCTGTGTTACAATGTGGAATAAGATTATAAGTAACAACATGACTTTGTTACAATGTGAAATAAGATTATAAGTAACAACATGACTTTGTTACAATGTGAAATAAGATTATAAGTAACAACATGACTTTGTTACAATGTGGAATAAGATTATAAGTAACAACATGTCTGTGTTACAATATGAAATAAGATTATAAGTAACAACATGTCTTTGTTACAATATGAAATAAGATTATAAGTAAAAACTCTCTTTGTTACAATGTGGAATAAGATATTAATTATCAACATGCCTTTGTTACAATGTGGAATAAGATTATAAGTAACAACTGTTTTGTTACAATGTGGAATAAGGTTGTAAGTACCAACAGGTCTTTGTTACAATGTGAAATAAGATTGTAAGTGACAACATGTCTTTGTTACAATGTGGAATAAGATTGTATGTAACAACATGTCTTTGTAACAATGTGGAATAAGGTTGTAAGTAACAACATGTCTTTGTTACAATGTGGAATAAGATTGTAAGTAACAACATGTCTTTGTAACAATGTGGAATAAGATTGTAAGTAACAACATGTCTTTGTTACAATGTGGAATAAGGTTGTAAGTAACAACATGTCTTTGTTACAATGTGGAATAAGATTGTAAGTAACAACTTGTCTTTGTTACAATGTGGAATAAGGTTGTAAGTAACAACATGTCTTTGTAACAATGTGGAATAAGATTGTAAGTAACAACATGTCTTTGTTACAATGTGGAATAAGGTTGTAAGTAACAACATGTCTTTGTTACAATGTGGAATAAGATTGTAAGTAACAACATGTCTTTGTTACAATGTGGAATAAGGTTGTAAGTAACAACATGTCTGTGTTACAATGTGGAATAAGGTTGTAAGTAACAACATGTCTTTGTTACAATGTGGAATAAGATTGTAAGTAACAACATGTCTTTGTTACAATGTGGAATAAGGTTGTAAGTAACAACATGTCTTTGTTACAATGTGGAATAAGATTGTAAGTAACAACATGTCTGTGTTACAATGTGGAATAAGGTTGTAAGTAACAACATGTCTTTGTTACAATGTGGAATAAGGTTGTAAGTAACAACATGTCTTTGTTACAATGTGGAATAAGGTTGTAAGTAACAACATGTCTTTGTAACAATGTGGAATATGGTTGTAAGTAACAACATGTCTTTGTTACAATGTGGAATAAGATTGTAAGTAACAACATGTCTTTGTAACAATGTGGAATAAGGTTGTAAGTAACAACATGTCTTTGTTACAATGTGGAATAAGGTTGTAAGTAACAACATGTCTTTGTTACAATGTGGAATAAGGTTGTAAGTAACAACATGTCTTTGTTACAATGTGGAATAAGGTTGTAAGTAACAACATGTCTTTGTAACAATGTGGAATAAGGTTGTAAGTAACAACATGTCTTTGTAACAATGTGGAATAAGATTGTAAGTAACATGTCTTTGTTACAATGTGGAATAAGGTTGTAAGTAACAACATGTCTTTGTTACAATGTGGAATATGGTTGTAAGTAACAACATGTCTTTGTAACAATGTGGAATAAGGTTGTAAGTAACAACATGTCTTTGTTACAATGTGGAATAAAGTAGTAAGTAACAACATGTCTTTGTTACAATGTGGAATAAGGTTGTAAGTAACAACATGTCTTTGTAACAATGTGGAATAAGATTGTAAGTAACAACTTGTCTTTGTTACAATGTGGAATAAGATTGTAAGTAACAACATGTCTTTGTTACAATGTGGAATAACATTGTAAGTAACAACATGTCTTTGTAACAATGTGGAATAAGGTTGTAAGTAACAACATGTCTTTGTTACAATGTGGAATAAGATTGTAAGTAACAACATGTCTTTGTTACAATGTGGAATAAGATTGTAAGTAACAACATGTCTTTGTTACAATGTGGAATAAGATTGTAAGTAACAACATGTCTTTGTTACAATGTGGAATAAGATTGTAAGTAACAACATGTCTTTGATACAATGTGGAATAAGATTGTAAGTAACAACATGTCTTTGTTACAATGTGGAATAAGATTGTAAGTAACAACATGTCTTTGTTACAATGTGGAATAAGATTGTAAAAAACAACATGTCTTTGTTACAATGTGGAATAAGATTGTAAGTAACAACATGTCTTTGTAACAATGTGGAATAAGATTGTAAGTAACAACATGTCTTTGTTACAATGTGGAATAAGGTTGTAAGTAACAACATGTCTTTGTTACAATGTGGAATAAGATTGTAAGTAACAACATGTCTTTGTAACAATGTGGAATAAGATTGTAAGTAACAACATGTCTTTGTTACAATGTGGAATAAGGTTGTAAGTAACAACATGTCTTTGTTACAATGTGGAATAAGGTTGTAAGTAACAACATGTCTTTGTTACAATGTGGAATAAGATTGTAAGTAACAACATGTCTTTGTAACAATGTGGAATAAGATTATAAGTAACAACATGTCTTTGTTACTATGTGGAATAAGATTATAAGTAACAACATGTCTGTGTTACAATGTGGAATAAGATTATAAGTAACAACATGTCTTTGTTACAATGTGGAATAAGAATATAGGTAACAACATGTCTGTGTTACAATGTGGAATAAGAGTATAAGTAACAACATGACTTTGTTACAATGTGGAATAAGATTATAAGTAACAACTGTCTGTGTTACAATATGGAATAAGATTATAAGTAACAACAGGACTTTGTTACAATGTGGAATAAGAATATAAGTAACAACATGACTTTGTTACAATGTGGAATAAGAATATAAGTAACAACATGTCTGTGTTACAATGTGGAATAAGATTATAAGTAACAACATGTCTGTGTTACAATGTGGAATAAGATTATAAGTAACAACATGTCTTTGTTACAATGTGGAATAAGAATATAAGTAACAACATGTCTGTGTTACAATGTGGAATAAGATTATAAGTAACAACATGACTTTGTTACAATGTGGAATAAGAATATAAGTAACAACATGACTTTGTTACAATGTGGAATAAGATTATAAGTAACAACATGACTTTGTTACAATGTGGAATAAGATTATAAGTAACAACATGTCTTTGTTACAATGTGGAATAAGAATATAAGTAACAACATGTCTGTGTTACAATGTGGAATAAGATTATAAGTAACAACATGACTTTGTTACAATGTGGAATAAGAATATAAGTAACAACATGACTTTGTTACAATGTGGAATAAGAATATAAGTAACAACATGTCTGTGTTACAATGTGGAATAAGATTATAAGTAACAACATGACTTTGTTACAATGTGAAATAAGATTATAAGTAACAACATGACTTTGTTACAATGTGAAATAAGATTATAAGTAACAACATGACTTTTGTGTTACAATGTGGAATAAGATTATAAGTAACAACATGACTTTGTTACAATGTGGAATAAGATTATAAGTAACAACATGACTTTGTTACAATGTGAAATAAGATTATAAGTAACAACATAACTTTGTTACAATGTGGAATAAGATTATAAGTAACAACATGACTTTGTTACAATGTGGAATAAGATTATAAGTAACAACATGTCTGTGTTACAATGTGGAATAAGATTATAAGTAACAACATGACTTTGTTACAATGTGGAATAAGATTATAAGTAACAACATGACTTTGTTACAATGTGAAATAAGAATATAAGTAACAACATGTCTGTGTTACAATGTGGAATAAGATTATAAGTAACAACATGACTTTGTTACAATGTGAAATAAGATTATAAGTAACAACATGTCTGTGTTACAATGTGGAATAAGATTATAAGTAACAACATGACTTTGTTACAATGTGAAATAAGATTATAAGTAACAACATGTCTTTGTTACAATGTGGAATAAGATTATAAGTAACAACATGACTT
This sequence comes from Deroplatys truncata, assembly GCA_030765065.1. Lineage (NCBI taxonomy): Eukaryota > Metazoa > Arthropoda > Insecta > Mantodea > Mantidae > Deroplatys > Deroplatys truncata. Next base: position 256,525,921 of record CM060984.1, read on the forward strand.
CGTTACAATGTGGAATAAGATTATAAGTAACAACATGACTTTGTTACAATGTGAAATAAGATTATAAGTAACAACATGTCTTTGTTACAATGTGGAATAAGGTTGTAAGTAACAACATGTCTTTGTAACAATGTGGAATAGGATTGTAAGTAACAACATGTCTTTGTTACAATGTGGAATAAGATTGTAAGTAACAACATGTCTTTGTTACAATGTGGAATAAGGTTGTAAGTAACAACATGTCTCTGTTAAATATGAAATAAGATTATAAGTAACAACATGTCTTTGTTACAATGTGGAATAAGATTGTAAGTAACAACATGACTTTGTTACAATGTGGAATAAGATTATAAGTAACAACATGTCTTTGTTACAATATGAAATAAGATTATAAGTAACAACTCTCTTTGTTACAATGTGGAATAAGATATTAATTATCAACATGCCTTTGTTACAATGTGGAATAAGATTATAAGTAACAACTGTTTCTGTTACAATGTGGAATAACGTTGTAAGTACCAACAGGTCTTTGTTACAATGTGAAATAAGATTGTAAGTGACAACATGTCTTTGTTACAATGTGGAATAAGATTGTAAGTAACAACATGTCTTTGTAACAATGTGGAATAAGGTTGTAAGTAACAACATGTCTTTGTTACAATGTGGAATAAGATTGTAAGTAACAACATGTCTTTGTAACAATGTGGAATAAGATTGTAAGTAACAACATGTCTTTGTTACAATGTGGAATAAGGTTGTAAGTAACAACATGTCTTTGTTACAATGTGGAATAAGATTGTAAGTAACAACATGTCTTTGTTACAATGTGGAATAAGGTTGTAAGTAACAACATGTCTTTGTTACAATGTGGAATAAGGTTGTAAGTAACAACATGTCTTTGTTACAATGTGGAATGAGGTTGTAAGTAACAACATGTCTTTGTAACAATGTGGAATAAGGTTGTAAGTAACAACATGTCTTTGTAACAATGTGGAATAAGATTGTAAGTAACATGTCTTTGTTACAATGTGGAATAAGGTTGTAAGTAACAACATGTCTTTGTTACAATGTGGAACATGGTTGTAAGTAACAACATGTCTTTGTAACAATGTGGAATAAGGTTGTAAGTAACAACATGTCTTTGTTACAATGTGGAATAAGGTTGTAAGTAACAACATGTCTTTGTTACAATGTGGAATAAGGTTGTAAGTAACAACATGTCTTTGTAACAATGTGGAATAAGATTATAAGTAACAACATGTCTTTGTTACAATGTGGAATAAGATTATAAGTAACAACATGACTTTGTTACAATGTGGAATAAGATTATAAGTAACAACATGACTTTGTTACAATGTGAAATAAGATTATAAGTAACAACATGTCTTTGTTACAATGTGGAATAAGGTTGTAAGTAACAACATGTCTTTGTAACAATGTGGAATAGGATTGTAAGTAACAACATGTCTTTGTTACAATGTGGAATAAGATTGTAAGTAACAACATGTCTTTGTTACAATGTGGAATAAGGTTGTAAGTAACAACATGTCTCTGTTACAATATGAAATAAGATTATAAGTAACAACATGTCTTTGTTACAATGTGGAATAAGATTGTAAGTAACAACATGACTTTGTTACAATGTGGAATAAGATTATAAGTAACAACATGTCTTTGTTACAATATGAAATAAGATTATAAGTAACAACTCTCTTTGTTACAATGTGGAATAAGATATTAATTATCAACATGCCTTTGTTACAATGTGGAATAAGATTATAAGTAACAACTGTTTTTGTTACAATGTGGAATAACGTTGTAAGTACCAACAGGTCTTTGTTACAATGTGAAATAAGATTGTAAGTGACAACATGTCTTTGTTACAATGTGGAATAAGATTGTAAGTAACAACATGTCTTTGTAACAATGTGGAATAAGGTTGTAAGTAACAACATGTCTTTGTTACAATGTGGAATAAGATTGTAAGTAACAACATGTCTTTGTAACAATGTGGAATAAGATTGTAAGTAACAACATGTCTTTGTTACAATGTGGAATAAGGTTGTAAGTAACAACATGTCTTTGTTACAATGTGGAATAAGATTGTAAGTAACAACATGTCTTTGTTACAATGTGGAATAAGGTTGTAAGTAACAACATGTCTTTGTTACAATGTGGAATAAGGTTGTAAGTAACAACATGTCTTTGTTACAATGTGGAATAAGGTTGTAAGTAACAACATGTCTTTGTAACAATGTGGAATAAGGTTGTAAGTAACAACATGTCCTTGTAACAATGTGGAATAAGATTGTAAGTAACATGTCTTTGTTACAATGTGGAATAAGGTTGTAAGTAACAACATGTCTTTGTTACAATGTGGAATATGGTTGTAAGTAACAACATGTCTTTGTAACAATGTGGAATAAGGTTGTAAGTAACAACATGTCTTTGTTACAATGTGGAATAAGGTTGTAAGTAACAACATGTCTTTGTTACAATGTGGAATAAGGTTGTAAGTAACAACATGTCTTTGTAACAATGTGCAATAAGATTGTAAGTAACAACTTGTCTTTGTTACAATGTGGAATAAGATTGTAAGTAACAACATGTCTTTGTTACAATGTGGAATAACATTGTAAGTAACAACATGTCTTTGTAACAATGTGGAATAAGGTTGTAAGTAACAACATGTCTTTGTTACAATGTGGAATAAGATTGTAAGTAACAACATGTCTTTGTTACAATGTGGAATAAGATTGTAAGTAACAACATGTCTTTGTTACAATGTGGAATAAGATTGTAAGTAACAACATGTCTTTGTTACAATTTGGAATAAGATTGTAAGTAACAACATGTCTTTGTTACAATGTGGAATAAGATTGTAAGTAACAACATGTCTTTGTTACAATGTGGAATAAGATTGTAAGTAACAACATGTCTTTGTTACAATGTGGAATAAGATTGTAAAAAACAACATGTCTTTGTTACAATGTGGAATAAGATTGTAAGTAACAACATGTCTTTGTAACAATGTGGAATAAGATTGTAAGTAACAACATGTCTTTGTTACAATGTGGAATAAGGTTGTAAGTAACAACATGTCTTTGTTACAATGTGGAATAAGATTGTAAGTAACAACATGTCTTTGTAACAATGTGGAATAAGATTGTAAGTAACAACATGTCTTTGTTACAATGTGGAATAAGGTTGTAAGTAACAACATGTCTTTGTTACAATGTGGAATAAGGTTGTAAGTAACAACATGTCTTTGTTACAATGTGGAATAAGATTGTAAGTAACAACATGTCTTTGTAACAATGTGGAATAAGATTATAAGTAACAACATGTCTTTGTTACAATGTGGAATAAGATTATAAGTAACAACATGTCTGTGTTACAATGTGGAATAGGATTATAAGTAACAACATGTCTTTGTTACAATGTGGAATAAGAATATAGGTAACAACATGTCTGTGTTACAATGTGGAATAAGATTATAAGTAACAACATGACTTTGTTACAATGTGGAATAAGATTATAAGTAACAACTGTCTGTGTTACAATATGGAATAAGATTATAAGTAACAACATGACTTTGTTACAATGTGGAATAAGAATATAAGTAACAACATGTCTGTGTTACAATGTGGAATAAGAATATAAGTAACAACATGACTTTGTTACAATGTGGAATAAGAATATAAGTAACAACATGTCTGTGTTACAATGTGGAATAAGATTATAAGTAACAACATGTCTGTGTTACAATGTGGAATAAGATTATAAGTAACAACATGTCTTTGTTACAATGTGGAATAAGAATATAAGTAACAACATGTCTGTGTTACAATGTGGAATAAGATTATAAGTAACAACATGACTTTGTTACAATGTGGAATAAGAATATAAGTAACAACATGACTTTGTTACAATGTGGAATAAGATTATAAGTAACAACATGACTTTGTTACAATGTGGAATAAGATTATAAGTAACAACATGTCTTTGTTACAATGTGGAATAAGAATATAAGTAACAACATGTCTGTGTTACAATGTGGAATAAGATTATAAGTAACAACATGACTTTGTTACAATGTGGAATAAGAATATAAGTAACAACATGACTTTGTTACAATGTGGAATAAGAATATAAGTAACAACATGTCTGTGTTACAATGTGGAATAAGATTATAAGTAGCAAAATGACTTTGTTACAATGTGAAATAAGATTATAAGTAACAACATGACTTTGTTACAATGTGGAATAAGATTATAAGTAACAACATGTCTGTGTTACAATGTGGAATAAGATTATAAGTAACAACATGACTTTGTTACAATGTGGAATAAGATTATAAGTAACAACATGACTTTGTTACAATGTGAAATAAGATTATAAGTAACAACATAACTTTGTTACAATGTGGAATAAGATTATAAGTAACAACATGACTTTGTTACAATGTGGAATAAGATTATAAGTAACAACATGTCTGTGTTACAATGTGGAATAAGATTATAAGTAACAACATGACTTTGTTACAATGTGGAATAAGATTATAAGTAACAACATGACTTTGTTACAATGTGAAATAAGAATATAAGTAACAACATGTCTGTGTTACAATGTGGAATAAGATTATAAGTAACAACATGACTTTGTTACAATGTGAAATAAGATTATAAGTAACAACATGTCTGTGTTACAATGTGGAATAAGATTATAAGTAACAACATGACTTTGTTACAATGTGAAATAAGATTATAAGTAACAACATGTCTTTGTTACAATGTGGAATAAGATTATAAGTAACAACATGACTTCGTTACAATGTGGAATAAGATTATAAGTAACAACATGACTTTGTTACAATGTGAAATAAGATTATAAGTAACAACATGTCTTTGTTACAATGTGGAATAAGGTTGTAAGTAACAACATGTCTTTGTAACAATGTGGAATAGGATTGTAAGTAACAACATGTCTTTGTTACAATGTGGAATAAGATTGTAAGTAACAACATGTCTTTGTTACAATGTGGAATAAGGTTGTAAGTAACAACATGTCTCTGTTAAATATGAAATAAGATTATAAGTAACAACATGTCTTTGTTACAATGTGGAATAAGATTGTAAGTAACAACATGACTTTGTTACAATGTGGAATAAGATTATAAGTAACAACATGTCTTTGTTACAATATGAAATAAGATTATAAGTAACAACTCTCTTTGTTACAATGTGGAATAAGATATTAATTATCAACATGCCTTTGTTACAATGTGGAATAAGATTATAAGTAACAACTGTTTCTGTTACAATGTGGAATAACGTTGTAAGTACCAACAGGTCTTTGTTACAATGTGAAATAAGATTGTAAGTGACAACATGTCTTTGTTACAATGTGGAATAAGATTGTAAGTAACAACATGTCTTTGTAACAATGTGGAATAAGGTTGTAAGTAACAACATGTCTTTGTTACAATGTGGAATAAGATTGTAAGTAACAACATGTCTTTGTAACAATGTGGAATAAGATTGTAAGTAACAACATGTCTTTGTTACAATGTGGAATAAGGTTGTAAGTAACAACATGTCTTTGTTACAATGTGGAATAAGATTGTAAGTAACAACATGTCTTTGTTACAATGTGGAATAAGGTTGTAAGTAACAACATGTCTTTGTTACAATGTGGAATAAGGTTGTAAGTAACAACATGTCTTTGTTACAATGTGGAATGAGGTTGTAAGTAACAACATGTCTTTGTAACAATGTGGAATAAGGTTGTAAGTAACAACATGTCTTTGTAACAATGTGGAATAAGATTGTAAGTAACATGTCTTTGTTACAATGTGGAATAAGGTTGTAAGTAACAACATGTCTTTGTTACAATGTGGAACATGGTTGTAAGTAACAACATGTCTTTGTAACAATGTGGAATAAGGTTGTAAGTAACAACATGTCTTTGTTACAATGTGGAATAAGGTTGTAAGTAACAACATGTCTTTGTTACAATGTGGAATAAGGTTGTAAGTAACAACATGTCTTTGTAACAATGTGGAATAAGATTATAAGTAACAACATGACTTTGTTACAATGTGAAATAAGATTATAAGTAACAACATGTCTGTGTTACAATGTGGAATAAGATTATAAGTAACAACATGACTTTGTTACAATGTGAAATAAGATTATAAGTAACAACATGTCTGTGTTACAATATGGAATAAGATTATAAGTAACAACATGACTTTGTTACAATGTGAAATAAGAATATAAGTAACAACATGTGTGTGTTACAATGTGGAATAAGATTATAAGTAACAACATGACTTTGTTACAATGTGAAATAAGATTATAAGTAACAACATGTCTGTGTTACAATGTGGAATAAGATTATAAGTAACAACATGACTTTGTTACAATGTGAAATAAGATTATAAGTAACAACATGTCTTTGTTACAATGTGGAATAAGATTATAAGTAACAACATGACTTTGTTACAATGTGGAATAAGATTATAAGTAACAACATGACTTTGTTACAATGTGAAATAAGATTATAAGTAACAACATGTCTTTGTTACAATGTGGAATAAGGTTGTAAGTAACAACATGTCTTTGTAACAATGTGGAATAGGATTGTAAGTAACAACATGTCTTTGTTACAATGTGGAATAAGATTGTAAGTAACAACATGTCTTTGTTACAATGTGGAATAAGGTTGTAAGTAACAACATGTCTCTGTTACAATATGAAATAAGATTATAAGTAACAACATGTCTTTGTTACAATGTGGAATAAGATTGTAAGTAACAACATGACTTTGTTACAATGTGGAATAAGATTATAAGTAACAACATGTCTTTGTTACAATATGAAATAAGATTATAAGTAACAACTCTCTTTGTTACAATGTGGAATAAGATATTAATTATCAACATGCCTTTGTTACAATGTGGAATAAGATTATAAGTAACAACTGTTTTTGTTACAATGTGGAATAACGTTGTAAGTACCAACAGGTCTTTGTTACAATGTGAAATAAGATTGTAAGTGACAACATGTCTTTGTTACAATGTGGAATAAGATTGTAAGTAACAACATGTCTTTGTAACAATGTGGAATAAGGTTGTAAGTAACAACATGTCTTTGTTACAATGTGGAATAAGATTGTAAGTAACAACATGTCTTTGTAACAATGTGGAATAAGATTGTAAGTAACAACATGTCTTTGTTACAATGTGGAATAAGGTTGTAAGTAACAACATGTCTTTGTTACAATGTGGAATAAGATTGTAAGTAACAACTTGTCTTTGTTACAATGTGGAATAAGGTTGTAAGTAACAACATGTCTTTGTAACAATGTGGAATAAGATTGTAAGTAACAACATGTCTTTGTTACAATGTGGAATAAGGTTGTACGTAACAACATGTCTTTGTTACAATGTGGAATAAGATTGTAAGTAACAACATGTCTTTGTTACAATGTGGAATAAGGTTGTAAGTAACAACATGTCTGTGTTACAATGTGGAATAAGGTTGTAAGTAACAACATGTCTTTGTTACAATGTGGAATAAGATTGTAAGTAACAACATGTCTTTGTTACAATGTGGAATAAGGTTGTAAGTAACAACATGTCTTTGTTACAATGTGGAATAAGATTGTAAGTAACAACATGTCTTTGTTACAATGTGGAATAAGATTGTAAGTAACAACATGTCTGTGTTACAATGTGGAATAAGGTTGTAAGTAACAACATGTCTTTGTTACAATGTGGAATAAGGTAGTAAGTAACAACATGTCTTTGTAACAATGTGGAATATGGTTGTAAGTAACAACATGTCTTTGTTACAATGTGGAATAAGATTGTAAGTAACAACATGTCTTTGTTACAATGTGGAATAAGGTTGTAAGTAACAACATGTCTTTGTTACAATGTGGAATAAGGTTGTAAGTAACAACATGTCTTTGTTACAATGTGGAATAAGGTTGTAAGTAACAACATGTCTTTGTAACAATGTGGAATAAGGTTGTAAGTAACAACATGTCTTTGTAACAATGTGGAATAAGATTGTAAGTAACATGTCTTTGTTACAATGTGGAATAAGGTTGTAAGTAACAACATGTCTTTGTTACAATGTGGAATAAGGTTGTAAGTAACAACATGTCTTTGTAACAATGTGGAATAAGGTTGTAAGTAACAACATGTCTTTGTTACAATGTGGAATAAGGTTGTAAGTAACAACATGTCTTTGTTACAATGTGGAATAAGGTTGTAAGTAACAACATGTCTTTGTAACAATGTGGAATAAGATTGTAAGTAACAACTTGTCTTTGTTACAATGTGGAATAAGATTGTAAGTAACAACATGTCTTTGTTACAATGTGGAATAACATTGTAAGTAACAACATGTCTTTGTAACAATGTGGAATAAGGTTGTAAGTAACAACATGTCTTTGTTACAATGTGGAATAAGATTGTAAGTAACAACATGTCTTTGTTACAATGTGGAATAAGATTGTAAGTAACAACATGTCTTTGTTACAATGTGGAATAAGATTGTAAGTAACAACATGTCTTTGTTACAATGTGGAATAAGATTGTAAGTAACAACATGTCTTTGTTACAATGTGGAATAAGATTGTAAGTAACAACATGTCTTTGTTACAATGTGGAATAAGATTGTAAGTAACAACATGTCTTTGTTACAATGTGGAATAAGATTGTAAAAAACAACATGTCTTTGTTACAATGTGGAATAAGATTGTAAGTAACAACATGTCTTTGTAACAATGTGGAATAAGATTGTAAGTAACAACATGTCTTTGTTACAATGTGGAATAAGGTTGTAAGTGACAACATGTCTTTGTTACAATGTGGAATAAGATTGTAAGTAACAACATGTCTTTGTAACAATGTGGAATAAGATTGTAAGTAACAACATGTCTTTGTTACAATGTGGAATAAGGTTGTAAGTAACAACATGTCTTTGTTACAATGTGGAATAAGGTTGTAAGTAACAACATGTCTTTGTTACAATGTGGAATAAGATTGTAAGTAACAACATGTCTTTGTAACAATGTGGAATAAGATTGTAAGTAACAACATGTCTTTGTTACAATGTGGAATAAGGTTGTAAGTAACAACATGTCTTTGTTACAATGTGGAATAAGATTAGAAGTAACAACATTTCTTTGTAACAATGTGGAATAAGATTGTAAGTAACAACATGTCTTTATTACAATGTGGAATAAGATTGTAAGTAACAACATGTCTTTGTTACAATGTGGAATAAGATTATAAGTAACAACATGTCTTTGTAACAATGTGGAATAAGATTATAAGTAACAACATGTCTTTGCAACAATGTGGAATAAGATTGTAAGTAACAACATGTCTTTGTTACAATGTGGAATAAGATTATAAGTAACAACATGTCTTTGTAACAATGTGGAATAAGATTGTAAGTAACAACATGTCTTTGTTACAATGTGGAATAAGATTATAAGTAACAACATGTCTTTGTAACAATGTGGAATAAGATTATAAGTAACAACATGACTTTGTAACAATGTGGAATAAGATTATAAGTAACAACATGTCTTTGTTACAATGTGGAATAAGATTATAAGTAACAACATGTCTTTGTTACAATGTGGAATAAGATTATAAGTAACAACATGTCTTTGTAACAATGTGGAATAAGATTATAAGTAACAACATGTCTTTGTAACAATGTGGAATAAGATTGTAAGTAACAACATGTCTTTGTAACAATGTGGAATAAGATTATAAGTAACAACATGTCTTTGTAACAATGTGGAATAAGGTTGTAAGTAACAACATGTCTTTGTTACAATGTGGAATAAGGTTGTAAGTAACAACATGTCTTTGTTACAATGTGGAATAAGATTATAAGTAACAACATGTCTTTGTAACAATGTGGAATAAGATTGTAAGTAACAACATGTCTTTGTTACAATGTGGAATAAGATTGTAAGTAACAACATGTCTTTGTTACAATGTGGAATAAGATTATAAGTAACAACATGTCTTTGTTACAATGTGGAACAAGATTGTAAGTAACAACATGTCTTTGTTACAATGTGGAATAATATTGTAAGAAACAACATGTCTTTGTTACAATGTGGAATAAGGTTGTAAGTAACAACATGTCTTTGTTACAATGTGGAATAAGGTTGTAAGTAACAACATTTCTTTGTTACAATGTGGAATAATGTTGTAAGAAACAACATGTCTTTGTTACAATGTGGAAGAAGATTGTAAGTAACATCTGTCTTTGTTACAATGTGGAATAAGATTATAAGTAACAACTCTCTTTGTTACAATGTGAATAAGGTTGTAAGTAACAACATGTCTTTGTTACAGTGTGGAATAAGGTTGTACGTAATAACATGCCTTTGTTACAATGTGGAATAAGGTTGTAAGTATAACTTGTCTTTGTTACAATGTGGAATAAGATAAGTAACAACATGTCTTTGTTACAATGTGGTATATGGTTGTAAGTAACAACTCTCTTTGTTACAATGTGAATAAGGTTGTAAGTAACAACATTTCTTTGTTACAATGTGGAATAAGATTGTAAGTAACAACTCTCTTTGTTACAATGTGAATAAGGTTGTAAGTAACAACATGTCTTTGTTACAATGTGGAATAAGGTTGTACGTAATAACATGCCTTTGTTACAATGTGGAATAAGGTTGTAAGTATAACTTGTCTTTGTTACAATGTGGAATAAGATTGTAAGTAACAACATGTCTTTGTTACAATGTGGAATAATGTAAGTAACAACATGTCTTTGTTACAATGTGGTATAAGGTTGTAAGTAACAACATGTCTTTGTAACAATGTGGAATATGGTTGTAAGTAACAACATGTCTTTGTTACAATGTGGAATAAGATTGTAAGTAACAACATGTGTTTGTTACAATGTGGAATATGGTTGTAAGTAACAACATGTCTTTGTTACAATGTGGTATAAGGTTGTAAGTAACAACATGTCTTTGTTACAATGTGGAATATGGTTGTAAGTAACAACATGTCTTTGTTACAATGTGGTTAAGGTTGTAAGTAACAACATGTCTTTGTTACAATGTGGAATATGGTTGTAAGTAACAACATGTCTTTGTTACAATGTGGTATAAGGTTGTAAGTAACAACATGTCTTTGTTACAATGTGGAATATGGTTGTAAGTAACATGTCTTTGTTACAATGTGGTATAAGGTTGTAAGTAACAACATGTCTTTGTTACAATGTGGAATATGGTTGTAAGTAACAACATGTCTTTGTTACAATGTGGTATAAGGTTGTAAGTAACAACATGTCTTTGTTACAATGTGGAATATGGTTGTAAGTAACAACATGTCTTTGTTACAATGTGGTATAAGGTTGTAAGTAACAACATGTCTTTGTTACAATGTGGAATATGGTTGTAAGTAACAACATGTCTTTGTTACAATGTGGTATAAGGTTGTAAGTAACAACATGTCTTTGTTACAATGTGGAATATGGTTGTAAGTAACAACATGTCTTTGTTACAATGTGGTATAAGGTTGTAAGTAACAACATGTCTTTGTTACAATGTGGAATATGGTTGTAAGTAACAACATGTCTTTGTTACAATGTGGTATAAGGTTGTAAGTAACAACATGTCTTTGTTACAATGTGGAATATGGTTGTAAGTAACAACATGTCTTTGTTACAATGTGGTATAAGGTTGTAAGTAACAACATGTGTTTGTTACAATGTGGAATATGGTTGTAAGTAACAACATGTCTTTGTTACAATGTGGAATAAGATTGTAAGTAACAACATGTCTTTGTTACAATGTGGAATAAGGTTGTAAGTAACAACATGTCTTTGTTACAATGTGGAATAAGATTGTAAGTAACAACATGTCTTTGTTACAATGTGGAATAATGTAAGTAACAACATGTCTTTGTTACAATGTGGAATATGGTTGTAAGTAACAACATGTGTTTGTTACAATGTGGAATAAGGTTGTAAGTATAACTTGTCTTTGTTACAATGTGGAATAAGATTGTAAGTAACAACATGTCTTTGTTACAATGTGGAATAATGTAAGTAACAACATGTCTTTGTTACAATGTGGTATATGGTTGTAAGTAACAACATGTGTTTGTTACAATGTGGAATATGGTTGTAAGTAACAACATGTCTTTGTTACAATGTAGAATAAGGTTGTAAGTAACAACATGTCTTTGTTACAATGTGGAATAAGGTTGTTAGTAACATGTTTTTACTTTTTCTCTACTCCTTGCCTGTAGATCAAGTATTGAATTTCACTCAACATACAGATTTTAAACTCCCTGAATCCAAATGAAGCATTTTTAGCAATAGGTGCATGCCAACAGTATAAATCAAAAACAAAAAGGCGGTTAAATACCAAGCTCAGCCTCCTCCAAGGGTGCAACATGAAATTTTAAACAAATCCCCTCCCACCCCTAACTACCCTGTACATAGAGAAATGTCCATTATTATTGATTATGCTGAAACTGGCTCTAATGATTTTTATTTAAATATCATTAGATATGTGCATGACACAAAATAAAACGTATATTCTGAATTTTCTGACAACAGCCTGGGAATTTCTCTTCATTCTGATCAACTTGTAAAACTTGTAAACTGTAGGAGATACACAAAATCTTACTACACAAAGAAGTACGTATAAAATTTTGTGTAGCATTAACCATTTCTGAGATATTCTTTGTTATTGGTTTGAATTTTTAAAAACTTAAGGCTTTTTCAAGTGGTAATTGGGGCAGTCATCTCCTCCTCTGCGCTGCTGTTGGGTTTACCTTGATGCTTCTCCCATGTTGGTTCCAGAAGTTCGCAGTGTGCTGGTTTTCTGCAATTTTATCCTCGGCTAGCTGCAGTAATTTTCTTTAAACTATATGGGAGCATGGACTTATACTTGGTAAAGGAAGCGTAGATCTCGGGTGGTGATATAAGAAGACATAGACGTGCTTTGGTTATGAAAAGATGACACTGCCGTTTCTTTTTATTTAACTAACACACGTAGTATACAACACTGGTATTGCCGCCGGGAAAAATACTGTCCACCGCTGTTAAAACGCTGCGCGGATATGCCACGAAGTTTAAATATGCTTATTATCTCTTTACGAGTAGCGGTTCTTAGGTGTGTTTCTAAAACTGTCTTTATTCCCTTTTTGGCGCGATATCTCACACATCCTGCAGCATCTCTTCCTGGCCACACATGACAAAATGCCAAACTGAAATGAAATGCCCAACTGACCCTGATTTGTTCCTAGCAGATCCATTTATAGTCGCAGACTTCTGGGGCTGCTTCCCTTCCTATTGGTCCATTTTTAGCGCCACTCGACGCGTCTCACTATTTCGTATAAACTTCCAGGGATCTCATTGGTCCAAGTTTAATATAAATCGCGGCTTTTCCTAAGTTTACCGTTAAGCTATCTGTCTCTCTCACTTGGTCACGCCGAATTATCAAATAAAGGTACAAAAGCTCTACACCCTCGCTGTGGGAATAATGGCCCTGCGACCAGAGAGACGTTATAAACTAGATTTTCTGCCTTCGAAGGCACTATTCCTGTAGCTAAAACATTTCGTCTCGGACAGTATGATGCAGTAATTTGTATCACAAATTATTTAAATGTAAAGAGTGATTATAGTATGAATATGCATTATTGTGTGACATTGATTTGAGATGTTTGTTGATTGTAAATATTGTTGAGAAGTAAGTTTATACGGCCTTACTGAAACTGACAATAATAGCGTGCAATAATGCAGCGAGGGGGTGAGCTGTTTATCATTATTGGAAACGAGGAAGTTACGTAATGTTGGCGCGTTTTTCTTTTAGAATCTTCTGGAACATTTCCCTAGAGCATATGTATTCATAATTTTCATTGGATATAAAAATAGACGCTAATGTTGGCGCGTTTTATTAGCAAATAGCAGCTCAGTTATAATCTTAAGGCATATTGGGGTGTATGAGTATAAAAGCGATAGGTTAGAGGTAGACCCCGTCAGTTCATCAAAAATCTTTGTACACTACACGTCGTCTTCAGTCCGTCAGTTCATCGAAATTATTTGTAAAGTACACGTCGCCTTCAGTCCGTCAGTTCGTCGAAAATATTTGTATGATACACGTCGCCTTCAGTCCAGCAGAAATATTACACGTCGGCTATCGATTCGCAAGTTACGCGTATAAGAGTTATGAAAATTCTCAAGTATGGTAAAGTTAATTATACAAAAGGTTGAAGTACGTGGATTAAAAGTGATCAGTAAGAAGTTGTTATAACAGTTTCAGTTTGGCGAGTGTCAAGATCAATGTGTAAATGTGATAGTGACTGTGTTTCGACAATAAAAGTATAAAACAAATTCCTTCATCAGTATTATCTTTAGATAAAAGATTCCTTTCCGTTTACACGACCTGTATAAAGAGAAGTGCTCGACCCAAAAGGATAATAGCTAGCCGGAGGACAGTAAACCAAAATTAAATAAAATAACAGTAGCATTCTTTCAAACGAACACTAATACTACCGCAAATTGCTAACACCAGATGGAGCTACAAACCTAACAAAGAATCACGTCACAAAATGGCTTCACCACGGGAAGTAAACACAAATACACAAATAACATTATAAATTTACCATCGCAAATTGGCTCCCAAACGTGGGGCTCAATAAACAAATAATGTTACAACAAATTCAATCAATAAAATAAAGTTACACCACAAGTATTTTAACATAGCGCTTAAATTATTTACATTAAACGATTTATAACTCTTCTAATATTAGTAACCTAGATACATACATAACGTTAAATCACCCTTCTTAAACTATACAAGCAGTATAAGAAAAAGATATGTACATAGTATGATTTAACATCAATAAAAATTAATTAATAAATTATCTATAATTACAGTTCTCGGACTCGGCCTAGAGTTGCCGTTTCATAAGTCACTATTCATTTCTTCTTATGCTCATGCAAAGACCACGAAATTTCACAGCCATCACATAGCGACATGCTTTTTAAAAATGTGACTCTTGCTTTATCCTACTGTATTCTTATTATACTTACAACACAGTGGGTAATGCAAGTTTATCTGGTTAACAAGAGGTAGATAGAACAGTAAGTTTGTAAGAACAGTTTTAAAAGAATTGAGTAGAGAACGTATATGAATGCAACACACTAGCCTACAACTCATCAGTAGTCTGAAAGTTTAGCTTCACAAACTGTCCACAGCGACCATGTGTTTTTAAAAGAATAAAAACTCATTACTTCATTAGGGTTGTCAGAAACCAAATGTATTATGACTGGAGAACTGGCCCGAGTGTGCTTATTACATTCTGTTTGAGACAAGCAACATGATATCTAATTTCTATGCAAGAAGCACTATCAGTAATATATATAAATAAACTGAGTGATAAGACAATTTTAAAATAAAAATATGTGTATAATTACATAAATATTAATACAGAATTTCATTGTTTGACATTTTATCATCCAAGTGACACCTAAGGAGTATTTTAATTCTAACCTATTATTTTAATGCAGAATAATCTAAAACATTGTCACAGACTGATAAAACAAATTTATTTTAAAAATGTTCCAAATTGACCCTAAGTTGTCTAGTTGTACGATAATCACAAATGTTGCTGTCTCCAGCACTAATTACTGCTGTATAACATCTGCAGATTTCTCTTGTGCTATCAGTTCCCATTCCGCTTCAAGTGCAGCCTTCGCTTGTCCCAGGCCCGTACTGCATGCTGACCATATCACGTTAGTGAAGTGATAGTGAGAACTGAACTACATCACATAGTGAAGAAGAAGAAGTGAGAACTGAACTACAACAAATACTGAAGTGACAGTAAATATCAACTACTTCACATAGTGAAATGCCAGTAACAACTGAACTACATGACATAGCGAACTGGCAGCGAGAACTGACATACATAACATTAGTGAAGTGACAGTGAGAAGTGAAATACATCACATAGTGAAGTGTGGGTGAGAACTGAACTACATCACATAGCGACCAGGCAGCGAGAACTGAACTAGATCACATAGTGAAGAAGAAGTGAGAACTGAAGCAGGTCAAATAGCGAACTGGCAGCGAAAAGTGAACCAGATCACATAGCGAACTGGCAACGAGAAATAAACGACATCACATAATGAACTGGCAGCGAGAACTGAATTTCATCACATAGTGAAGAAGAAGTAACAACTGAACTAGATCAAATAGTGAAGTGATATTGAGAACTGAACTACATCAAATAGTGAAGTGGCAGTGAGAACTGAACTACATCACATAGCGAACAGGCAGCGAGAACTGAACTACATCACATAGTGAAGAAGAAGTAAGAACTGAACTAGATCACATAGTGAAGAAGAAGTGAGAACTGAACTACATCACATAGTGAAGAAGAAGTAACAACTGAACTAGATCACATAGTGAAGAAGAAGTAAGAACTGAACTAGATCACATAGTGAAGAAGAAGTAACAACTGAACTACATCACATAGTGAAGAAGAAGTAAGAACTGAACTAGATCACATAGTGAAGAAGAAGTAAGAACTGAACTACATCACATAGTGAAGAAGAAGTAACAACTGAACTAGATCACATAGTGAAGAAGAAGTGAGAACTGAAGCAGGTCAAATAGCGAACTGGCAGCGAAAAGTGAACCAGATCACATAGCGAACTGGCAACGAGAAATAAACGACATCACATAATGAACTGGCAGCGAGAACTGAATTTCATCACATAGTGAAGAAGAAGTAACAACTGAACTAGATCAAATAGTGAAGTGATATTGAGAACTGAACTACATCAAATAGTGAAGTGGCAGTGAGAACTGAACTACATCACATAGCGAACAGGCAGCGAGAACTGAACTACATCACATAGTGAAGAAGAAGTAAGAACTGAACTTGTTCACATAGTGAAGTAGAAGTGAGAACTGAACTAGATCAAATAGCGAACTGGCAGCGAGAACTGAACTAGATCACATACCGAACTGGCAGCGAGAAGTGAACTACATCACATAGCGAACTGTCAGCGAGAACAAAACGACATCACATAATGAACTGGCAGCGAGAACTGAACTACATTACATAGTAAAAAAGAAGTGAGAACTGAACTAGATCAAATAGCGAACTGTCAGCGAGAACAAAACGACATCACATAATGAACTGGCAGCGAGAACTGAACTACATTACATAGTAAAAAAGAAGTAAGAACTGAACTAGATCAAATAGTGAACTGACAGTGACCACTGAATTACCTCACATAGTGAAGAAGAAGTGAGAACTGAACTAGATCAAATAGTGAAGTGACAGTGAGAACTGAACTACATCACACAGCAAACTGGCAGGAAGAACTGAAACACATCACATATAGAACTGGCAGCGAAAATTGAACTACATCACATAGTGAAGAAGAAGTAGGAACCGAACCAGATCAAATAGTGAAGTGACAGTAACAACTGAACTACATCATATAGCAAATTGGCAGTGAGAACTGAATTAGATCACATTATTGAAGTGACAGTGAGAACATAATTAGATCACATTATTGAAGTGACAGTGAGAACTGAGTTAGATCACATTATTGAAGTGACAGTGAGAACATAATTAGATCACATTATTGAAGTGACAGTGAGAACATAATTAGATCACATTATTGAAGTGACAGTGAGAACATAATTAGATCACATTATTGAAGTGACAGTGAGAACATAATTAGATCACATTATTGAAGTGACAGTGAGAACTGAATTAGATAACATTATTGAAGTGACAGTGAGAACATAATTAGATCACATTATTGAAGTGACAGTGAGAACATAATTAGATCACATTATTGAAGTGACAGTGAGAACATAATTAGATCACATTATTGAAGTGACAGTGAGAACATAATTAGATCACATTATTGAAGTGACAGTGAGAACATAATTAGATCACATTATTGAAGTGACAGTGAGAACTGAATTAGATAACATTATTGAAGTGACAGTGAGAACATAATTAGATCACATTATTGAAGTGACAGTGAGAACATAATTAGATCACATTATTGAAGTGACAGTGAGAACAAAATTAGATAACATTATTGAAGTGACAGTGAGAACATAATTAGATCACATTATTGAAGTGACAGTGAGAACATAATTAGATCACATTATTGAAGTGACAGTGAGAACTGAGTTAGATCACATTATTGAAGTGACAGTGAGAACATAATTAGATCACATTATTGAAGTGACAGTGAGAACATAATTAGATCACATTATTGAAGTGACAGTGAGAACTGAATTAGATAACATTATTGAAGTGACAGTGAGAACATAATTAGATCACATTATTGAAGTGACAGTGAGAACATAATTAGATCACATTATTGAAGTGACAGTGAGAACATAATTAGATCACATTATTGAAGTGACAGTGAGAACATAATTAGATCACATTATTGAAGTGACAGTGAGAACATAATTAGATCACATTATTGAAGTGACAGTGAGAACTGAATTAGATAACATTATTGAAGTGACAGTGAGAACATAATTAGATCACATTATTGAAGTGACAGTGAGAACATAATTAGATAACATTATTGAAGTGACAGTGAGAACTGAATTAGATACCATTATTGAAGTGACAGTGAGAACTGAATTAGATCACATTATTGAAGTGACAGTGAGAACATAATTAGATCACATTATTGAAGTGACAGTGAGAACTGAATTAGATCACATTATTGAAGTGACAGTGAGAACATAATTAGATAACATTATTGAAGTGACAGTGAGAACTGAATTAGATAACATTATTGAAGTGACAGTGAGAACATAATTAGATCACATTATTGAAGTGACAGTGAGAACTGAATTAGATAACATTATTGAAGTGACAGTGAGAACATAATTAGATCACATTATTGAAGTGACAGTGAGAACATAATTAGATAACATTATTGAAGTGACAGTGAGAACTGAATTAGATAACATTATTGAAGTGACAGTGAGAACTGAATTAGATCACATTATTGAAGTGACAGTGAGAACTGAATTAGATCACATTATTGAAGTGACAGTGAGAACATAATTAGATCACATTATTGAAGTGACAGTGAGAACTGAATTAGATAACATTATTGAAGTGACAGTGAGAACATAATTAGATAACATTATTGAAGTGACAGTGAGAACTGAATTAGATAACATTATTGAAGTGACAGTGAGAACATAATTAGATCACATTATTGAAGTGACAGTGAGAACTGAATTAGATAACATTATTGAAGTGACAGTGAGAACATAATTAGATCACATTATTGAAGTGACAGTGAGAACATAATTAGATAACATTATTGAAGTGACAGTGAGAACTGAATTAGATAACATTATTGAAGTGACAGTGAGAACTGAATTAGATCACATTATTGAAGTGACAGTGAGAACTGAATTAGATCACATTATTGAAGTGACAGTGAGAACATAATTAGATCACATTATTGAAGTGACAGTGAGAACTGAATTAGATAACATTATTGAAGTGACAGTGAGAACATAATTAGATCACATTATTGAAGTGACAGTGAGAACATAATTAGATAACATTATTGAAGTGACAGTGAGAACTGAATTAGATAACATTATTGAAGTGACAGTGAGAACTGAATTAGATCACATTATTGAAGTGACAGTGAGAACATAATTAGATCACATTATTGAAGTGACAGTGAGAACTGAATTAGATCACATTATTGAAGTGACAGTGAGAACATAATTAGATCACATTATTGAAGTGACAGTGAGAACTGAATTAGATAACATTATTGAAGTGACAGTGAGAACATAATTAGATCACATTATTGAAGTGACAGTGAGAACTGAATTAGATAACATTATTGAAGTGACAGTGAGAACTGAATTAGATCACATTATTGAAGTGACAGTGAGAACATAATTAGATCACATTATTGAAGTGACAGTGAGAACTGAATTAGATCACATTATTGAAGTGACAGTGAGAACATAATTAGATCACATTATTGAAGTGACAGTGAGAACTGAGTTAGATCACATTATTGAAGTGACAGTGAGAACATAATTAGATCACATTATTGAAGTGACAGTGAGAACTGAATTAGATCACATTATTGAAGTGACAGTGAGAACATAATTAGATCACATTATTGAAGTGACAGTGAGAACTGAATTAGATAACATTATTGAAGTGACAGTGAGAACTGAATTAGATAACATTATTGAAGTGACAGTGAGAACATAATTAGATAACATTATTGAAGTGACAGTGAGAACTGAATTAGATAACATTATTGAAGTGACAGTGAGAACTGAATTAGATAACATTATTGAAGTGACAGTGAGAACTGAATTAGATAACATTATTGAAGTGACAGTGAGAACTGAATTAGATAACATTATTGAAGTGACAGTGAGAACTGAATTAGATAACATTATTGAAGTGACAGTGAGAACTGAATTAGATAACATTATTGAAGTGAAAGTGAGAACTGAATTAGATAACATTATTGAAGTGACAGTGAGAACTGAATTTGATCACATTATTGAAGTGACAGTGAGAACATAATTAGATCACATTATTGAAGTGACAGTGAGAACTGAATTAGATAACATTATTGAAGTGACAGTGAGAACTGAATTAGATCACATTATTGAAGTGACAGTGAGAACATAATTAGATCACATTATTGAAGTGACAGTGAGAACTGAATTAGATAACATTATTGAAGTGACAGTGAGAACATAATTAGATAACATTATTGAAGTGACAGTGAGAACTGAATTAGATAACATTATTGAAGTGACAGTAACAACTGAACTACATCATATAGCAAATTGGCAGTGAGAACTGAACGACACCACATAGCAAACTACATTACATAGTGAAGTGACAGTGAGAACTGAATTAGATAACATTATTGCAGTGACAGTGAGAACATAATTAGATCACATTATTGAAGTGACAGTGAGAACTGAATTAGATAACATTATTGCAGTGACAGTGAGAACTGAATTAGATAACATTATTGCAGTGACAGTGAGAACTGAATTAGATCACATTATTGAAGTGACAATGAGAACTGAATTAGATAACATTATTGAAGTGACAGTGAGAACTGAATTAGATCACATTATTGAAGTGACAATGAGAACATAATTAGATCACATTATTGAAGTGACAGTGAGAACTGAATTAGATAACATTATTGAAGTGACAGTGAGAACTGAATTAGATCACATTATTGAAGTGACAGTGAGAACATAATTAGATCACATTATTGAAGTGACAGTGAGAACTGAATTAGATAACATTATTGAAGTGACAGTGAGAACTGAATTAGATCACATTATTGAAGTGACAGTGAGAACATAATTAGATCACATTATTGAAGTGACAGTGAGAACTGAATTAGATAACATTATTGAAGTGACAGTGAGAACATAATTAGATAACATTATTGAAGTGACAGTGAGAACTGAATTAGATAACATTATTGAAGTGACAGTAACAACTGAACTACATCATATAGCAAATTGGCAGTGAGAACTGAACGACACCACATAGCAAACTACATTACATAGTGAAGTGACAGTGAGAACTGAATTAGATAACATTATTGCAGTGACAGTGAGAACATAATTAGATCACATTATTGAAGTGACAGTGAGAACTGAATTAGATAACATTATTGCAGTGACAGTGAGAACTGAATTAGATAACATTATTGCAGTGACAGTGAGATCTGAATTAGATCACATTATTGAAGTGACAATGAGAACTGAATTAGATAACATTATTGAAGTGACAGTGAGAACTGAATTAGATCACATTATTGAAGTGACAATGAGAACATAATTAGATCACATTATTGAAGTGACAGTGAGAACTGAATTAGATCACATTATTGAAGTGACAATGAGAACATAATTAGATCACATTATTGAAGTGACAATGAGAACATAATTAGATCACATTATTGAAGTGACAATGAGAACATAATTAGATCACATTATTGAAGTGACAATGAGAACATAATTAGATCACATTATTGAAGTGACAATGAGAACTGAATTAGATAACATTATTGAAGTGACAGTGAGAACTGAATTAGATCACATTATTGAAGTGACAATGAGAACATAATTAGATCACATTATTGAAGTGACAATGAGAACTGAATTAGATCACATTATTGAAGTGACAATGAGAACTGAATTAGATAACATTATTGCAGTGACAGTGAGAACTGAATTAGATCACATTATTGAAGTGACAATGAGAACTGAATTAGATAACATTATTGAAGTGACAGTGAGAACTGAATTAGATCACATTATTGAAGTGACAATGAGAACATAATTAGATCACATTATTGAAGTGACAGTGAGAACTGAATTAGATAACATTATTGCAGTGACAGTGAGAACATAATTAGATCACATTATTGAAGTGACAATGAGAACTGAATTAGATAACATTATTGAAAAGACAGTGAGAACTGAATTAGATCACATTATTGAAGTGACAATGAGAACATAATTAGATCACATTATTGAAGTGACAGTGAGAACTGAATTAGATAACATTATTGCAGTGACAGTGAGAACATAATTAGATCACATTATTGAAGTGACAATGAGAACTGAATTAGATAACATTATTGCAGTGACAGTGAGAACTGAATTAGATAACATTATTGCAGTGACAGTGAGAACTGAATTAGATAACATTATTGCAGTGACAGTGAGAACTGAATTAGATAACATTATTGAAGTGACAGTGAAAACTGAATTAGATAACATTATTGAAGTGACAATGAGAACTGAATTAGATAACATTATTGAAGTGACAGTGAAAACTGAATTAGATAACATTATTGAAGTGACAGTGAGAACTGAATTAGATAACATTATTGAAGTGACAGTGAGAACTGAATTAATAACATTATTGAAGTAACATCGAGAACTGAATTAGATAACATTATTGCAGTGACAGTGAGAACTGAATTAGATAACATTATTGAGGTGACAGTGAGAACTGAACTACATCATATAGCAAATTGGCAGTGAGAACTGAACGACACCACATAGCAAACTACATTACATAGTGAAGTGACAGTGAGAACTGAATTAGATAACATTATTGCAGTGACAGTGAGAACTGAATTAGATAACATTATTGCAGTGACAGTGAGAACATAATTAGATCACATTATTGAAGTGACAATGAGAACTGAATTAGATAACATTATTGCAGTGACAGTGAGAACTGAATTAGATAACATTATTGCAGTGACAGTGAGAACTGAATTAGATAACATTATTGCAGTGACAGTGAGAACTGAATTAGATAACATTATTGAAGTGACAGTGAAAACTGAATTAGATAACATTATTGAAGTGACAATGAGAACTGAATTAGATAACATTATTGAAGTGACAGTGAAAACTGAATTAGATAACATTATTGAAGTGACAGTGAGAACTGAATTAGATAACATTATTGAAGTGACAGTGAGAACTGAATTAATAACATTATTGAAGTAACATCGAGAACTGAATTAGATAACATTATTGCAGTGACAGTGAGAACTGAATTAGATAACATTATTGAGGTGACAGTGAGAACATAATTAGATCACATTAATGAAGTGACAGTGAGAACTGAATTAGATAACATTATTGAGGTGACAGTGACAACTGAATTAGATAACATTATTGAGGTGACAGTGAGAACATAATTAGATAACATTATTGCAGTGACAGTGAGAACTTAATTAGATAACATTATTTAAGTGACTGTGAGAACTTAATTAGATAACATTATTTAAGTGACTGTGAGAATTTAATTAGATAACATTATTGAAGCGACTGTGAGAACTTAATTAGATAACATTATTAAAGTGACTGTGAGAATTTAATTAGATAACATTATTGAAGTGACAGTGAGAACTGAATTAGATCACATTATTGAAGTGACAGTGAGAACTGAATTAGATAACATTATTGAAGTGAAAGTGAGAACTGAATTAGATAACATTATTGAAGTGACAGTGAAAACTGAATTAGATAACATTATTGAAGTGACAGTGACAACTGAATTAATAACATTATTGAAGTGACAGTGAGAACTGAATTAATAACATTATTGAAGTGACAGTGAGAACTGAATTAGATAACATTATTGAAGTGACAGTGAAAACTGAATTAGATAACATTATTGAAGTGACAATGAGAACCGAATTAGATCACATTATTGCAGTGACAGTGAGAACCGAATTAGATAACATTATTGAAGTGACAGTGAAAACTGAATTAATAACATTATTTAAGTGACAGTGAGAACTGAATTAATAACATTATTTAAGTGACAGTGAAAACTGAATTAGATAACATTATTGAAGTGACAGTGACAACTGAATAAATAACATTATATAAGTGACAAAGAGAACTGAATTAGATAACATTATTGAAGTGACAGTGAGAACTGAATTAGATAACATTATTGAAGTGACAGTGAAAACTGAATTAGATAACATAATTGAAGTGACAGTGACAACTGAATTAGATAACATTATTGAAGTGACAGTGAGAACTGAATTAATAACATTATTTAAGTGACAGTGAGAACTGAATTAGATAACATTATTGAAGTAACATCGAGAACTGAATTAGATAACATTATTGAAGTGAGAGTGAGAACTGAATTAGATAACATTATTGAAGTAACATCGTGAACTGAATTAGATAACATTATTGAAGTGACAGTGAGAACTGAATTAGGTAACAGTATTGAAGTGACAGTGACAACTGAATTAGATAACATTATTGCAGTGACAGTGAGAACTGAATTAGATAACATTATTGAAGTGACAGTGAGAACTGAATTAGATAACATTATTGAAGTGACAGTGGGAACTGAATTAGATAGCATTATTGAAGTGACAGTGAGAACTGAATTAGATAACATTATTGCAGTGACAGTGAGAACTGAATTAGATAACATTATTGAAGTGACAGTGAGAACTGAATTAGATAACATTATTGAAGTAACATCGTGAACTGAATTAGATAACATTATTGCAGTGACAGTGAGAACTGAATTAGATAACATTATTGAAGTGACAGTGAGAACTGAATTAGATAACATTATTGAAGTAACATCGTGAACTGAATTAGATAACATTATTGCAGTGACAGTGAGAACTGAATTAGATAACATTATTGAACTGACAGTGAGAACTGAATTAGATAACATTATTGAAGTGAGAGTGAGAACTGAATTAGATAACATTATTGGAGTAACATCGAGAACTGAATTAGATAACATTATTGAAGTGAGAGTGAGAACTGAATTAGATAACATTATTGAAGTGACAGTGAGAACTGAATTTGATAACATTATTGAAGTGACAGTGAGAACTGAATTAGATAACATTACTGAAGTGACAGTGAGAACTGAATTAGATAACATTATTGAAGTGAGAGTGAGAACTGAATTAGATAACATTATTGAAGTAACATCGAGAACTGAATTAGATAACATTATTGAAGTGAGAGTGAGAACTGAATTAGATAACATTATTGAAGTGACAGTGAGAACTGAATTAGATATCATTATTGAAGTAACATCGAGAACTGAATTAGATAACATTATTGAAGTGAGAGTGAGAACTGAATTAGATAACATTATTGAAGTGACAGTGACAACTGAATTAGATAACATTATTGCAGTGACAGTGAGAACTGAATTAGATAACATTATTGAAGTGACAGTGAGAACTGAATTAGATAACATTATTGAAGTGACAGTGGGAACTGAATTAGATAACATTATTGAAGTGACAGTGAGAACTGAATTAGATAACATTATTGCAGTGACAGTGAGAACTGAATTAGATAACATTATTGAAGTGACAGTGAGAACTGAATTAGATAACATTATTGAAGTAACATCGTGAACTGAATTAGATAACATTATTGCAGTGACAGTGAGAACTGAATTAGATAACATTATTGAAATGAGAGTGAGAACTGAATTAGATAACATTATTGAAGTAACATCGTGAACTGAATTAGATAACATTATTGCAGTGACAGTGAGAACTGAATTAGATAACATTATTGAACTGACAGTGAGAACTGAATTAGATAACATTATTGAAGTGAGAGTGAGAACTGAATTAGATAACATTATTGGAGTAACATCGAGAACTGAATTAGATAACATTATTGAAGTGAGAGTGAGAACTGAATTAGATAACATTATTGAAGTGACAGTGAGAACTGAATTAGATAACATTATTGAAGTGACAGTGAGAACTAAATTAGATAACATTATTGAAGTGAGAGTGAGAACTGAATTAGATAACATTATTGAAGTATAATCGAGAACTGAATTAGATAACATTATTGAAGTGAGAGTGAGAACTGAATTAGATAACATTATTGAAGTGACAGTGAGAACTGAATTAGATATCATTATTGAAGTAACATCGAGAACTGAATTAGATAACATTATTGAAGTGAGAGTGAGAACTGAATTAGATAACATTATTGAAGTGACAGTGAAAACTGAATTAGATAACATTATTGAAGTGACAGTGACAACTGAATTAGATAACATTATTGAAGTGACAGTGAAAACTGAATTAGATAACATTATTGAAGTGACAGTGACAACTGAATTAATAACATTATTTAAGTGACAGTGAAAACTGAATTAGATAACATTATTGAAGTGACAGTGAGAACTGAATTAGATAACATTATTGAAGTGAGAGTGAGAACTGAATTAGATAACATTATTGAAGTGACGGTGAGAACTGAATTAGATAACATTATTGAAGTGACAGTGAAAACTGAATTAGATAACATAATTGAAGTGACAGTGAAAACTGAATTAGATAACATTATTGAAGTGACAGTGAGAACTGAATTAATAACATTATTTAAGTGACAGTGAGAACTGAATTAGATAACATTATTGAAGTAACATCGAGAACTGAATTAGATAACATTATTGAAGTGAGAGTGAGAACTGAATTAGGTAACATTATTGAAGTGACAGTGAGAACTGAATTAGATAACATTATTGAAGTAACATCGTGAACTGAATTAGATAACATTATTGAAGTGACAGTGAGAACTGAATTAGATAACATTATTGAAGTGACAACTGAATTAGATAACATTATTGCAGTGACAGTGAGAACTGAATTAGATAACATTATTGAAGTGACAGTGAGAACTGAATTAGATAACATTATTGAAGTGACAGTGGGAACTGAATTAGATAACATTATTGAAGTGACAGTGAGAACTGAATTAGATAACATTATTGCAGTGACAGTGAGAACTGAATTAGATAACATTATTGAAGTGACAGTGAGAACTGAATTAGATAACATTATTGAAGTAACATCGTGAACTGAATTAGATAACATTATTGCAGTGACAGTGAGAACTGAATTAGATAACATTATTGAAATGAGAGTGAGAACTGAATTAGATAACATTATTGAAGTAACATCGTGAACTGAATTAGATAACATTATTGCAGTGACAGTGAGAACTGAATTAGATAACATTATTGAAGTGACAGTGAGAACTGAATTAGATAACATTATTGAAGTGAGAGTGAGAACTGAATTAGATAACATTATTGGAGTAACAACGAGAACTGAATTAGATAACATTATTGAAGTGAGAGTGAGAACTGAATTAGATAACATTATTGAAGTGACAGTGAGAACTGAATTAGATAACATTATTGAAGTGACAGTGAGAACTGAATTAGATAACATTATTGAAGTGAGAGTGAGAACTGAATTAGATAACATTATTGAAGTAACATCGAGAACTGAATTAGATAACATTATTGAAGTGAGAGTGAGAACTGAATTAGATAACATTATTGAAGTGACAGTGAGAACTGAATTAGATATCATTATTGAAGTAACATCGAGAACTGAATTAGATAACATTATTGAAGTGAGAGTGAGAACTGAATTAGATAACATTATTGAAGTAACATCGAGAACTGAATTAGATAACATTATTGAAGTGATAGTGAGAACTGAATTAGATAACATTATTAAAGTGACAGTGAGAACTGAATTAGATAA
Source organism: Deroplatys truncata (assembly GCA_030765065.1). Classification (NCBI taxonomy): domain Eukaryota; kingdom Metazoa; phylum Arthropoda; class Insecta; order Mantodea; family Mantidae; genus Deroplatys; species Deroplatys truncata. The sequence goes on from CM060984.1 coordinate 256,554,135, forward strand.
CATTATTTAAGTGACTGTCAGAACTGAATTAGATAACATTATTCAAGTGACTGTCAGAACTTAATTAGATAACATTATTTAAGTGAATGTCAGAACTTAATTAGATAACAATACTTAAGTGACTGTCAGAATTTAATTAGATAACATTATTTAAGTGACTGTCAGATCTTAATTAGATAACAGTAATTAAGTGACTGTGAGAACTTATTTAGATAACATTATTAAAGTGACTGTGAGAACTTAATTAGATAACATTACTTAAGTGACTGTGAGAACTTAATTAGATAACATTATTTACGTGACTGTGAGAACTTAATTACATAACATTATTTAAGTGACTGTCAGAACTGAATTACACAACATTATTCAAGTGACTGTCAGAATTTAATTAGAAAACATTATTTAAGTGACTGCCAGAACTTAATTAGATAACATTATTTAAGTGACTGTCAGAACATAATTACATAACATTATTAAAGTGACTGTCAGAACTTAATTAGATAACATTATTCAGGTGACTGTGAGAACTTAATTAGATAACATTATTTAAGTGACTGTCAGAACTTAATTAGAAAACATTATTCAGGTGACTGTGAGAACTTAATTAGATAACATTATTTAAGTGACTGTCAGAACATAATTACATAACATTATTAAAGTGACTGTCAGAACTTAATTAGATAACATTATTTAAGTGACTGTCAGAACATAATTACATAACATTATTTAAGTGACTGCCAGAACTTAATTAGATAACGTTATTTAAGTGACTGTCAGAACATAATTACATAACATTATTAAAGTGACTGTCAGAACTTAATTAGATAACATTATTAAACTGACTGTCAGAACTTAATTAGATAACATTATTCAAGTGACCGTCAGAACTTAATTAGATAACATTATTCAAGTGACTGTGAGAACCTAATTAGAAAACATTATTTAAGACACTGTCAGAACTTAATTAGATAAAATTATTAAAGTGACTGTCAGAACTTAATTAGATAACATTATTCAAGTGACTGTGAGAACTTAATTAGATAACATTATTGAACTGACGGTCAGAACTTAATTAGAAAACATTATTTAAGTGACTGTGAGAACTTAATTAGAAAACGTTATTAAAGTGACTGTGAGAACTTAATTAGATAACATTATTTAAGTGACTGTGAGAACTTAATTAGATAACATTATTAAAGTGACTGTCAGCACTTAATTAGATAATATTATTAAAGTGACTGTCAGAACTTAATTAGATAACATTATTCAAGTGACTGTGAGAACTTAATTAGATAACATTATTCAAGTGACTGTCAGCACTTAATTAGATAATATTATTAAAGTGACTGTCAGAACTTAATTAGATAACATTATTCAAGTGACTGTGAGAACTTAATTAGATAACATTATTAAAGTGACTGTCAGCACTTAATTAGATAATATTATTAAAGTGACTGTCAGAACTTAATTAGATAACATTATTCAAGTGACTGTGAGAACTTAATTAGATAACACTATTCAAGTGACTGTGAGAACTTAATTAGATAATATTATTAAACTGACTGTCAGCATTTAATTAGATAACATTATTCAAGTGACTGTCTGAACTTAATTAGATAACATTATTAAAGCGACTGTGAGAACTTAATTAGATAACATTATTAAACTGACTGTCAGCATTTAATTAGATAACATTATTCAAGTGACTGTCAGAACTTAATTAGATAACATTATTGAAGTGACAGTGAGAACTGAATTAGATAACATTATTGAAGTAACATCGTGAACTGAATTAGATAACATTATTGCAGTGACAGTGAGAACTGAATTAGATAACATTATTGAAGTGACAGTGAGAACTGAATTAGATAACATTATTGAAGTGAGAGTGAGAACTGAATTAGATAACATTATTGGAGTAACATCGAGAACTGAATTAGATAACATTATTGAAGTGAGAGTGAGAACTGAATTAGATAACATTATTGAAGTGACAGTGAGAACTGAATTAGATAACATTATTGAAGTGACAGTGAGAACTGAATTAGATAACATTATTGAAGTGAGAGTGAGAACTGAATTAGATAACATTATTGAAGTAACACCGAGAAATGAATTAGATAACATTATTGAAGTGAGAGTGAGAACTGAATTAGATAACATTATTGAAGTGACAGTGAGAACTGAATTAGATAACATTATTGAAGTAACATCGAGAACTGAATTAGATAACATTATTGAAGTGAGAGTGAGAACTGAATTAGATAACATTATTGAAGTAACATCGAGGACTGAATTAGATAACATTATTGAAGTGAGAGTGAGAACTGAATTAGATAACATTATTAAAGTGACAGTGAGAACTGAATTAGATAACATTATTTAAGTGACTGTCAGAACTGAATTAGATAACATTATTCAAGTGACTGTCAGAACTTAATTAGATAACATTATTTAAGTGAATGTCAAACTTAATTAGATAACAATACTTAAGTGACTGTCAGAATTTAATTAGATAACATTATTTAAGTGACTGTGAGAACATATTTAGATAACATTATTAAAGTGATTGTGAGAACTTAATTAGATAACATTACTTAAGTGACTGTGAGAACTTAATTAGATTACATTATTTACGTGACTGTGAGAACTTAATTACATAACATTGTTTAAGTGACTGTCAGAACTGAATTAGACAACATTATTCAAGTGACTGTCAGAATTTAATTAGAAAACATTATTTAAGTGACTGCCAGAACTTAATTAGATAACATTATTTAAGTGACTGTCAGAACATAATTACATAACATTATTAAAGTGACTGTCAGAACTTAATTAGATAACATTATTCAGGTGACTGTGAGAACTTAATTAGATAACATTATTTAAGTGACTGTCAGAACTTAATTAGAAAACATTATTCAGGTGACTGTGAGAACTTAATTAGATAACATTATTTAAGTGACTGTCAGAACATAATTACATAACATTATTAAAGTGAGTGTCAGAACTTAATTAGATAACATTATTTAAGTGACTGTCACAACATAATTACATAACATTATTTAAGTGACTGCCAGAACTTAATTAGATAACGTTATTTAAGTGACTGTCAGAACATAATTACATAACATTATTAAACTGACTGTCAGAACTTAATTAGATAACATTATTAAACTGACTGTCAGAACTTAATTAGATAACATTATTCAACTGACCGTCAGAACTTAATTAGATAACATTATTCAAGTGACTGTGAGAACCTAATTAGATAACATTATTTAAGACACTGTCAGAACTTAATTAGATAAAATTATTAAAGTGACTGTCAGAACTTAATTAGATAACATTATTCAAGTGACTGAGAACTTAATTAGATAACATTATTCAACTGACTGTCAGAACTTAATTAGAAAACATTATTTAAGTGACTGTGAGAACTTAATTAGAAAACGTTATTAAAGTGACTGTGAGAACTTAATTAGATAACATTATTTAAGTGACTGTGAGAACTTAATTAGATAACATTATTAAAGTGACTGTCAGCACTTAATTAGATAACATTATTAAAGTGACTGTCAGAACTTAATTAGATAACATTATTCAAGTGACTGTGAGAACTTAATTAGATAACATTATTAAAGTGACTGTCAGCACTTAATTAGATAATATTATTAAAGTGACTGTCAGAACTTAATTAGAAAACATTATTCAAGTGACTGTGAGAACTTAATGAGATAACACTATTCAAGTGACTGTGAGAACTTAATTAGATAATATTATTAAACTGACTGTCAGCATTTAATTAGATAACATTATTCAAGTGACTGTCAGAACTTAATTAGATAACATTATTCAAGCGACTGTGAGAACTTAATTAGATAACATTATTAAACTGACTGTCAGCATTTAATTAGATAACATTATTCAAGTGACTGTCAGAACTTAATTAGATAACATTATTCAAGTGACTGTGAGAACTTAATTAGATAACATTATTCAAGTGACTGTGAGAACTTAATTAGATAACATTATTTAAGTGACTGTGAGAACTTAATTAGATAACATTATTTAAGTGACTGTGAGAACTTAATTAGATAACATTATTCAAGTGACTGTGAGAACTTAATTAGATAACATTATTCAAGTGACTGTGAGAACTTAATTAGATAACATTATTCAAGTGACTGTGAGAACTTAATTAGATAACATTATTTAAGTGACTGTGAGAACTTAATTAGATAACATTATTGAAGTGACTGTGAGAACTTAATTAGATAACATTATTCAAGTGACTGTGAGAACTTAATTAGATAACATTATTTAAGTGACTGTGAGAACTTAATTAGATAACATTATTGAAGTGACTGTGAGAACTTAATTAGATAACATTATTCAAGTGACTGTGAGAACTTAATTAGATAACATTATTTAAGTGACTGTGAGAACTTAATAGATAACATTATTAAAGTGACTGAGAGATTTTAATTAGATAACATTATATAAGTGACTGTGAGAACTTAATTAGATAACATTATATAAGTGACTGTGAGAACTTAATTAGATAACATTATTTAAGTGACTGTGAGAACTTAATTAGATAACATTATTTAAGTGACTGTGAGAACTTAATTAGATAACATTATTTAAGTGACTGTGAGAACTTAATTAGATAACATTATATAAGTCTGTGAGAACTTAATTAGATAACATTATATAAGTGACTGTGAGAACTGAATTAGATAATATTATTAAAGTGACCGTCAGCATTTAATTAGATAACATTATTAAAGTGACTGTGAGAACTTAATTAGATAACACTATTTAAGTGACTGTGAGAACTTTATTAGATAACACTATTTAAGTCTGTTAGAATTTAATTAGATAACATTATTGAAGCGACTGTGAGAACTTAATTAGATAACATTACTTAAGTGACTGTGAGAACTTAATTAGATAACATTATTTAAGTGACTGTGAGAATTTAATTAGATAACATTATTGAAGCGACTGTGAGAACTTAATTAGATAACATTATATAAGTGACTGTGAGAACTTAATTAGATAACATTATTTAAGTGACTGTGAGAACTTAATTAGATAACATTATTTAAGGGACTGTGAGAATTTAATTAGATAACATTATTGAAGCGACAATATTCACCCACAAGATATAATGTCAAGACAGGAACATCTCCCTCTCCTTCATTATTGTGTATGAAAGTAGCATTGATTTACCCACATGATATAATGTCAAGACAAGAACATCTCCCTCTCCTTCATGATTGTGTATGAAAGTAGCATTGATTTACCCACATGATATAATGTCAAGACAGGAACATCTCCCTCTCCTTCATTATTTTATATTAAAGTAGCATTGATTTATCCACAAGATATAATGTCAAGACAGGAACATCTCCCTCTGCTTCATTATTGTGTATGAAAGTATCATTGATTCACCCACAAGATATAATGTCAAGACAGGAACATCTACCTCTCCTCCGTTATTTTATATGAAAGTAGCATTGATTTACCCACATGATATAATGTCAAGACAGGAACATCTCCCTCTCCTCCGTTATTTTATATGAAAGTTGCATTGATTTACACACATGATATAATGTCAAGGCAGGAACATCTCCCTCTCCTCCGTTATTTTATATGAAAGTAGCATTGATTTACCCACATGATATAATGTCAAGACAGGAACATCTCCCTCTCCTCCGTTATTTTATATGAAAGTAGCATTGATTCATCCGCTAGATATAATGTCAAGACAGGAAGATCTCCCTCTCCTCCGTTATTTTATATGAAAGTAGCATTGATTTACCCACATGATATAATGTCAGGACAGGAACATCTCCCTCTCCTCCGTTATTTTATATGAAAGTAGCATTGATTTACCCACAAGATATAATGTCAAGACAGGAACATCTCCCTCTCCTCCGTTATTTTATATGAAAGTAGCATTGATTTACCCACAAGATATAATGTCAAGACAGGAACATCTCCCTCTCCTTCATTATTTTATATGAAAGTAGCATTGATTTACCCACAAGATATAATGTCAAGACAGGAACATCTCCCTCTCCTTCATTATTTTATATGAAAGTAGCATTGATTTACCCACATGATATAATGTCAAGACAGGAACATCTCCCTCTCCTCCGTTATTTTATATGAAAGTAGCATTGATTTACACACATGATATAATGTCAAGACAGGAACATCTCCCTCTCCTCCGTTATTTTATATGAAAGTAGCATTGATTTACCCACATGATATAATGTCAAGACAGGAACATCTCTCTCTCCTTCATTATTTTATATGAAAGTAGCATTGATTTACCCACATGATATAATGTCAAGACAGGAACATCTCCCTCTCCTTCATTATTTTATATGAAAGTAGCATTGATTTACCCACATGATATAATGTCAAGACCGGAACATCTCCCTCTCCTTCATTATTTTATATGAAAGTAGCATTGATTTACCCACATGATATAATGTCAAGACAGGAACATCTCCCTCTCCTTCATTATTTTATATGAAAGTAGCATTGATTTACGCACATGATATAATGTCAAGACAGGAGCATCTCCCTCTCCTTCATTATTTTATATGAAAGTAGCATTGATTTACCCACATGATATAATGTCAAGACAGGAACATCTCCCTCTCCTTCATTACTTTATATGAAAGTAGCATTGATTTACCCACATGATATAATGTCAAGACAGGAACATCTCCCTCTCCTTCATTATTTTATATGAAAGTAGCATTGATTTACGCACATGATATAATGTCAAGACAGGAACATCTCCCTCTCCTTCATTTTGTGTATGAAAGTAGCATTGATTTACCCACATGATATAATGTCAAGACAGGAACATCTCCCTCTCCTCCGTTATTTTATATGAAAGTAGCATTGATTTACCCACAAGATATAATGTCAAGACAGGAACATCTCCCTCTCCTCCGTTATTTTATATGAAAGTAGCATTGATTTACCCACACGATATAATGTCAAGACAGGAACATCTCCCTCTTCTCCGTTATTTTATATGAAAGTAGCATTGATTTACCCACAAGATATAATGTCAAGACAGGAACATCTCCCTCTCCTTCATTATTTTATATGAAAGTAGCATTGATTTACCCACAAGATATAATGTCAAGACAGGAACATCTCCCTCTCCTCCGTTATTTTATATGAAAGTAGCATTGATTTACCCACAAGATATAATGTCAAGACAGGAGCATCTCCCTCTCCTTCATTATTTTATATGAAAGTAGCATTGATTTACCCACATGATATAATGTCAAGACAGGAACATCTCCCTCTCCTTCATTATTTTATATGAAAGTAGCATTGATTTACCCACATGATATAATGTCAAGATAGGAACATCTCTCTCTCCTTCATTATTTTATATGAAAGTAGCATTGATTTACCCACATGATATAATGTCAAGACAGGAACATCCCCCTCTCCTTCATTATTTTATATGAAAGTAGCATTGATTTACCCACGTGATATAATGTCAAGACAGGAACATCTCCCTCTCCTTCATTATTTTATATGAAAGTAGCATTGATTTACACACATGATATAATGTCAAGATAGGAACATCTCCCTCTCCTTCATTATTGTGTATGAAAGTAGCATTGATTTACACACATGATATAATGTCAAGACAGGATTATCTCCCTCTCCTCCGTTATTTTATATGAAAGTAGCATTGATTTACACACAAGATATAATGTCAAGACAGGAATATCTCCCTCTCCTCCGTTATTTTATATGAAAGTAGCATTGATTTACACACAAGGTATAATGTCAAGACAGGAACGTCTCCCTCTCCTCCGTTATTTTATATGAAAGTAGCATTGATTTACACACAAGATATAATGTCAAGACAGGAACATCTCCCTCTCCTCCGTTATTTTATATGAAAATAGCATTGATTTACCCACATGATATAATGTCAAGACAGGAATATCTCCCTCTCCTCCGTTATTTTATATGAAAGTAGCGTTGATTTACCCACATGATATAATGTCAAGACAGGAACATCTCCCTCTCCTCCGTTATTTTATATGAAAGTAGCATTGATTTACACACATGATATAATGTCAAGACAGGAACATCTCCCTCTCCTCCGTTATTTTATATGAAAGTAGCATTGATTTACACACATGATATAATGTCAAGACAGGAGCATCTCCCTCTCCTTCATTATTGTGTATGAAAGTAGCATTGATTTACCCACATGATATAATGTCAAGACAGGAACATCTCCCTCTCCTCCGTTATTTTATATGAAAGTAGCATTGATTTACACACATGATATAATGTCAAGACAGGAACATCTCTCTATCCTTCATTATTGTGTATGAAAGTAGCATTGATTTACACACATGATATAATGTCAAGACAGGAACATCTCCCTCTCCTCCGTTATTTTATATGAAAGTAGCATTGATTTACCCACAAGATATAATGTCAAGACAGGAACATCTCCCTCTCCTCCGTTATTTTATATGAAAGTAGCATTGATTTACCCACATGATATAATATAAAGCAGGAACATCTCCCTCTCCTCCGTTATTTTATATGAAAGTAGCATTGATTTACCCACATGATATAATGTCAAGACAGGAACATCTCCCTCTCCTCCGTTATTTTATATGAAAGTAGCATTGATTTACCCACAAGATATAATGTCAAGACAGGAACATCTCCCTCTCCTCCGTTATTTTATATGAAAGTAGCATTGATTTACCCACACGATATAATGTCAAGACAGGAACATCTCCCTCTCCTCCGTTATTTTATATGAAAGTAGCATTGATTTACACACATGATATAATGTCAAGACAGGAACATCTCCCTCTCCTCCGTTATTTTATATGAAAGTAGCATTGATTTACACACATGATATAATGTCAAGACAGGAGCATCTCCCTCTCCTTCATTATTGTGTATGAAAGTAGCATTGATTTACCCACATGATATAATGTCAAGACAGGAACATCTCCCTCTCCTCCGTTATTTTATATGAAAGTAGCATTGATTTACACACATGATATAATGTCAAGACAGGAACATCTCCCTCTCCTCCGTTATTTTATATGAAAGTAGCATTGATTTACCCACATGATATAATGTCAAGACAGGAACATCTCCCTCTCCTCCGTTATTTTATATGAAAGTAGCATTGATTTACACACATGATATAATGTCAAGACAGGAACATCTCTCTCTCCTTCATTATTTTATATGAAAGTAGCATTGACTTACCCACATGATATAATGTCAAGACAGGAACATCTCCCTCTCCTTCATTGTTTTATATGAAAGTAGCATTGATTTACCCACATGATATAATGTCAAGACAGGAACATCTCCCTCTCCTTCATTATTTTATATGAAAGTAGCATTGATTTACCCACATGATATAATGTCAAGACAGGAACATCTCCCTCTCCTTCATTATTTTATATGAAAGTAGCATTGATTTACCCACATGATATAATGTCAAGACAGGAACATCTCCCTCTCCTTCATTATTTTATATGAAAGTAGCATTGATTTACCCACATGATATAATGTCAAGACAGGAACATCTCCCTCTCCTTCATTATTTTATATGAAAGTAGCATTGATTTACGCACATGATATAATGTCAAGACAGGAACATCTCCCTCTCCTTCATTATTGTGTATGAAAGTAGCATTGATTTACCCACATGATATAATGTCAAGACAGGAACATCTCTCTCTCCTTCATTATTTTATATGAAAGTAGCATTGATTTACCCACACGATATAATGTCAAGACAGGAACATCTCCCTCTCCTTCATTATTTTATATGAAAGTAGCATTGATTTACGCACATGATATAATGTCAAGAGAGGAACATCTCCCTCTGCTTCATTATTGTGTATGAAAGTAGCATTGATTTACACACATGATATAATGTCAAGACAGGAACATCTCCCTCTCCTCCGTTATTTTATATGAAAGTAGCATTGGTTCATCCGCAAGATATAATGTCAAGACAGGAACATCTCCCTCTCCTCCGTTATTTTATATGAAAGTAGGATTGATTTACACACATGATATAATGTCAAGACAGGAACATCTCCCTCTCCTTCATTATTGTGTATGAAAGTCGCATTGATTTACCCACATGATATAATGTCAAGACAGGAACATCTCCCTCTCCTCCGTTATTTTATATGAAAGTAGCATTGATTCATCCGCAAGATATAATGTCAAGACAGGAACATCTCCCTCTCCTTCGTTATTTTATATGAAAGTAGGATTGGTTCATCCGCAAGATATAATGTCAAGACAGGAACATCTCCCTCTCCTCCGTTATTTTATATGAAAGTAGCATTGATTCATCCGCAAGATATAATGTCAAGACAGGAACATCTCCCTCTCCTCCGTTATTTTATATGAAAGTAGCATTGGTTCATCCGCAAGATATAATGTCAAGACAGGAACATCTCCCTCTCCTCCGTTATTTTATATGAAAGTAGGATTGATTTACACACATGATATAATGTCAAGACAGGAACATCTCCCTCTCCTCCGTTATTTTATATGAAAGTGGCATTGATTTACACACAAGATATAATGTCAAGACAGGAATATCTCCCTCTCCTCCGTTATTTTATATGAAAGTAGCATTGATTTACACACAAGATATAATGTCAAGACAGGAACGTCTCCCTCTCCTCCGTTATTTTATATGAAAGTAGCATTGATTTACCCACATGATATAATGTCAAGACAGGAACATCTCCCTCTCCTTCATTATTTTATATGAAAGTAGCATTGATTTACCCACATGATATAATGTCAAGACAGGAACATCTCCCTCTCCTTCATTATTTTATATGAAAGTAGCATTGATTTACCCACATGATATAATGTCAAGACAGGAACATCTCCCTCTCCTTCATTATTTTATATGAAAGTAGCATTGATTTACCCACATGATATAATGTCAAGACAGGAACATCTCCCTCTCCTTCATTATTTTATATGAAAGTAGCATTGATTTACCCACATGATATAATGTCAAGACAGGAACATCTCCCTCTCCTTCATTATTTTATATGAAAGTAGCATTGATTTACCCACATGATATAATGTCAAGACAGGAACATCTCCCTCTCCTTCATTATTGTGTATGAAAGTAGTATTATTTACCCACATGATATTATGTCAAGACAGGAACATCTCCCTCTCCTCCGTTATTTTATATGAAAGTAGCATTGATTTACCCACAAGATATAATGTCAAGACAGGAACATCTCCCTCTCCTCCGTTATTTTATATGAAAGTAGCATTGATTTACTCACACGATATAATGTCAAGACAGGAACATCTCCCTCTCCTCCGTTATTTTATATGAAAGTAGCATTGATTCACCCACAAGATATAATGTCAAGACAGGAACATCTCCCTCTCCTCCGTTATTTTATATGAAAGTAGCATTGATTCATCCGCAAGATATAATGTCAAGACAGGAACATCTCCCTCTCCTCCGTTATTTTATATGAAAGTAGCATTGATTTACCCACATGATATAATGTCAAGACAGGAACATCTCCCTCTCCTCCGTTATTTTATATGAAAGTAGCATTGATTCATCCGCTAGATATAATGTCAAGACAGGAACATCTCCCTCTCCTCCGTTATTTTATATGAAAGTAGCATTGATTTACCCACATGATATAATGTCAGGACAGGAACATCTCCCTCTCCTCCGTTATTTTATATGAAAGTAGCAATGATTTACCCACAAGATATAATGTCAAGACAGGAACATCTCCCTCTCCTTCATTATTTTATATGAAAGTAGCATTGATTTACCCACAAGATATAATGTCAAGACAGGAACATCTCCCTCTCCTTCATTATTTTATATGAAAGTAGCATTGATTTACCCACATGATATAATGTCAAGACAGGAACATCTCCCTCTCCTCCGTTATTTTATATGAAAGTAGCATTGATTTACACACATGATATAATGTCAAGACAGGAACATCTCCCTCTCCTCCGTTATTTTATATGAAAGTAGCATTGATTTACCCACATGATATAATGTCAAGACAGGAACATCTCTCTCTCCTTCATTATTTTATATGAAAGTAGCATTGATTTACCCACATGATATAATGTCAAGACAGGAACATCTCCCTCTCCTTCATTATTTTATATGAAAGTAGCATTGATTTACCCACATGATATAATGTCAAGACAGGAACATCTCCCTCTCCTTCATTATTTTATATGAAAGTAGCATTGATTTACCCACATGATATAATGTCAAGACAGGAACATCTCCCTCTCCTTCATTACTTTATATGAAAGTAGCATTGATTTACCCACATGATATAATGTCAAGACAGGAACATCTCCCTCTCCTTCATTATTTTATATGAAAGTAGCATTGATTTACGCACATGATATAATGTCAAGACAGGAACATCTCCCTCTCCTTCATTTTGTGTATGAAAGTAGCATTGATTTACCCACATGATATAATGTCAAGACAGGAACATCTCCCTCTCCTCCGTTATTTTATATGAAAGTAGCATTGATTTACCCACAAGATATAATGTCAAGACAGGAACATCTCCCTCTCCTCCGTATGTTTATATGAAAGTAGCATTGATTCATCCGCTAGATATAATGTCAAGACAGGAACATCTCCCTCTCCTCCGTTATTTTATATGAAAGTAGCATTGATTTACCCACATGATATAATGTCAGGACAGGAACATCTCCCTCTCCTCCGTTATTTTATATGAAAGTAGCAATGATTTACCCACAAGATATAATGTCAAGACAGGAACATCTCCCCCTCCTTCATTATTTTATATGAAAGTAGCATTGATTTACCCACAAGATATAATGTCAAGACAGGAACATCTCCCTCTCCTTCATTATTTTATATGAAAGTAGCATTGATTTACCCACATGATATAATGTCAAGACAGGAACATCTCCCTCTCCTCCGTTATTTTATATGAAAGTAGCATTGATTTACACACATGATATAATGTCAAGATAGGAACATCTCCCTCTCCTTCATTATTGTGTATGAAAGTAGCATTGATTTACACACATGATATAATGTCAAGACAGGATTATCTCCCTCTCCTCCGTTATTTTATATGAAAGTAGCATTGATTTACACACAAGATATAATGTCAAGACAGGAATGTCTCCCTCTCCTCCGTTATTTTATATGAAAGTAGCATTGATTTACACACAAGGTATAATGTCAAGACAGGAACGTCTCCCTCTCCTCCGTTATTTTATATGAAAGTAGCATTGATTTACACACAAGATATAATGTCAAGACAGGAACATCTCCCTCTCCTCCGTTATTTTATATGAAAATAGCATTGATTTACCCACATGATATAATGTCAAGACAGGAATATCTCCCTCTCCTCCGTTATTTTATATGAAAGTAGCGTTGATTTACCCACATGATATAATGTCAAGACAGGAACATCTCCCTCTCCTCCGTTATTTTATATGAAAGTAGCATTGATTTACACACATGATATAATGTCAAGACAGGAACATCTCCCTCTCCTCCGTTATTTTATATGAAAGTAGCATTGATTTACCCACATGATATAATGTCAAGACAGGAACATCTCCCTCTCCTCCGTTATTTTATATGAAAGTAGCATTGATTTACCCACATGATATAATGTCAAGACAGGAACATCTCTCTATCCTGCATTATTGTGTATGAAAGTAGCATTGATTTACACACATGATATAATGTCAAGACAGGAACATCTCCCTCTCCTCCGTTATTTTATATGAAAGTAGCATTGATTTACCCACAAGATATAATGTCAAGACAGGAACATCTCCCTCTCCTCCGTTATTTTATATGAAAGTAGCATTGATTTACCCACATGATATAATATAAAGCAGGAACATCTCCCTCTCCTCCGTTATTTTATATGAAAGTAGCATTGATTTACCCACATGATATAATGTCAAGACAGGAACATCTCCCTCTCCTCCGTTATTTTATATGAAAGTAGCATTGATTTACCCACATGATATAATGTCAAGACAGGAACATCTCCCTCTCCTCCGTTATTTTATATGAAAGTAGCATTGATTTACCCACAAGATATAATGTCAAGACAGGAACATCTCCCTCTCCTCCGTTATTTTATATGAAAGTAGCATTGATTTACCCACACGATATAATGTCAAGACAGGAACATCTCCCTCTCCTCCGTTATTTTATATGAAAGTAGCATTGATTTACACACATGATATAATGTCAAGACAGGAACATCTCCCTCTCCTCCGTTATTTTATATGAAAGTAGCATTGATTTACACACATGATATAATGTCAAGACAGGAGCATCTCCCTCTCCTTCATTATTGTGTATGAAAGTAGCATTGATTTACCCACATGATATAATGTCAAGACAGGAACATCTCCCTCTCCTCCGTTATTTTATATGAAAGTAGCATTGATTTACACACATGATATAATGTCAAGACAGGAACATCTCTCTCTCCTTCATTATTTTATATGAAAGTAGCATTGATTTACCCACATGATATAATGTCAAGACAGGAACATCTCCCTCTCCTTATTTTATATGAAAGTAGCATTGATTTACCCACATGATATAATGTCAAGACAGGAACATCTCCCTCTCCTCCGTTATTTTATATGAAAGTAGCATTGATTTACACACATGATATAATGTCAAGACAGGAACATCTCTCTCTCCTTCATTATTTTATATGAAAGTAGCATTGATTTACCCACATGATATAATGTCAAGACAGGAACATCTCCCTCTCCTTCATTATTTTATATGAAAGTAGCATTGATTTACCCACATGATATAATGTCAAGACAGGAACATCTCCCTCTCCTTTATTATTTTATATGAAAGTAGCATTGATTTACCCACATGATATAATGTCAAGACAGGAACATCTCCCTCTCCTTCATTATTTTATATGAAAGTAGCATTGATTTACCCACATGATATAATGTCAAGACAGGAACATCTCCCTCTCCTTCATTATTTTATATGAAAGTAGCATTGATTTACCCACATGATATAATGTCAAGACAGGAACATCTCCCTCTCCTTCATTATTTTATATGAAAGTAGCATTGATTTACCCACATGATATAATGTCAAGACAGGAACATCTCCCTCTCCTTCATTATTTTATATGAAAGTAGCATTGATTTACCCACATGATATAATGTCAAGACAGGAACATCTCCCTCTCCTTCATTATTTTATATGAAAGTAGCATTGATTTACCCACATGATATAATGTCAAGACAGGAACATCTCCCTCTCCTTCATTATTGTGTATGAAAGTAGCATTGATTTACCCACACGATATAATGTCAAGACAGGAACATCTCCCTCTCCTTCATTATTGTGTATGAAAGTAGCATTGATTTACCCACATGATATAATGTCAAGACAGGAACATCTCTCTCTCCTTCATTATTTTATATGAAAGTAGCATTGATTTACCCACATGATATAATGTCAAGACAGGAACATCTCCCTCTCCTTCATTATTTTATATGAAAGTAGCATTGATTTACGCACATGATATAATGTCAAGAGAGGAACATCTCCCTCTGCTTCATTATTGTGTATGAAAGTAGCATTGATTTACACACATGATATAATGTCAAGACAGGAACATCTCCCTCTCCTCCGTTATTTTATATGAAAGTAGCATTGGTTCATCCGCAAGATATAATGTCAAGACAGGAACATCTCCCTCTCCTCCGTTATTTTATATGAAAGTAGGATTGATTTACACACATGATATAATGTCAAGACAGGAACATCTCCCTCTCCTTCATTATTGTGTATGAAAGTCGCATTGATTTACCCACATGATATAATGTCAAGACAGGAACATCTCCCTCTCCTCCGTTATTTTATATGAAAGTAGCATTGATTCATCCGCAAGATATAATGTCAAGACAGGAACATCTCCCTCTCCTTCGTTATTTTATATGAAAGTAGGATTGGTTCATCCGCAAGATATAATGTCAAGACAGGAACATCTCCCTCTCCTCCGTTATTTTATATGAAAGTAGCATTGATTCATCCGCAAGATATAATGTCAAGACAGGAACATCTCCCTCTCCTCCGTTATTTTATATGAAAGTAGCATTGGTTCATCCGCAAGATATAATGTCAAGACAGGAACATCTCCCTCTCCTCCGTTATTTTATATGAAAGTAGGATTGATTTACACACATGATATAATGTCAAGACAGGAACATCTCCCTCTCCTCCGTTATTTTATATGAAAGTGGCATTGATTTACACACAAGATATAATGTCAAGACAGGAATATCTCCCTCTCCTCCGTTATTTTATATGAAAGTAGCATTGATTTACACACAAGATATAATGTCAAGACAGGAACGTCTCCCTCTCCTCCGTTATTTTATATGAAAGTAGCATTGATTTACCCACATGATATAATGTCAAGACAGGAACCTCTCCCTCCCCTTCATTATTTTATATGAAAGTAGCATTGATTTACCCACATGATATAATGTCAAGACAGGAACATCTCCCTCTCCTTCATTATTTTATATGAAAGTAGCATTGATTTACCCACATGATATAATGTCAAGACAGGAACATCTCCCTCTCCTTCATTATTTTATATGAAAGTAGCATTGATTTACCCACATGATATAATGTCAAGACAGGAACATCTCCCTCTCCTCCGTTATTTTATATGAAAGTAGCATTGATTTACTCACACGATATAATGTCAAGACAGGAACATCTCCCTCTCCTCCGTTATTTTATATGAAAGTAGCATTGATTCACCCACAAGATATAATGTCAAGACAGGAACATCTCCCTCTCCTCCGTTATTTTATATGAAAGTAGCATTGATTCATCCGCAAGATATAATGTCAAGACAGGAACATCTCCCTCTCCTCCGTTATTTTATATGAAAGTAGCATTGATTTACCCACAAGATATAATGTCAAGACAGGAACATCTCCCTCTCCTCCGTATGTTTATATGAAAGTAGCATTGATTCATCCGCTAGATATAATGTCAAGACAGGAACATCTCCCTCTCCTCCGTTATTTTATATGAAAGTAGCATTGATTTACCCACATGATATAATGTCAGGACAGGAACATCTCCCTCTCCTCCGTTATTTTATATGAAAGTAGCAATGATTTACCCACAAGATATAATGTCAAGACAGGAACATCTCCCCCTCCTTCATTATTTTATATGAAAGTAGCATTGATTTACCCACAAGATATAATGTCAAGACAGGAACATCTCCCTCTCCTTCATTATTTTATATGAAAGTAGCATTGATTTACCCACATGATATAATGTCAAGACAGGAACATCTCCCTCTCCTCCGTTATTTTATATGAAAGTAGCATTGATTTACACACATGATATAATGTCAAGATAGGAACATCTCCCTCTCCTTCATTATTGTGTATGAAAGTAGCATTGATTTACACACATGATATAATGTCAAGACAGGATTATCTCCCTCTCCTCCGTTATTTTATATGAAAGTAGCATTGATTTACACACAAGATATAATGTCAAGACAGGAATATCTCCCTCTCCTCCGTTATTTTATATGAAAGTAGCATTGATTTACACACAAGGTATAATGTCAAGACAGGAACGTCTCCCTCTCCTCCGTTATTTTATATGAAAGTAGCATTGATTTACACACAAGATATAATGTCAAGACAGGAACATCTCCCTCTCCTCCGTTATTTTATATGAAAATAGCATTGATTTACCCACATGATATAAGGTCAAGACAGGAATATCTCCCTCTCCTCCGTTATTTTATATGAAAGTAGCGTTGATTTACCCACATGATATAATGTCAAGACAGGAACATCTCCCTCTCCTCCGTTATTTTATATGAAAGTAGCATTGATTTACACACATGATATAATGTCAAGACAGGAACATCTCCCTCTCCTCCGTTATTTTATATGAAAGTAGCATTGATTTACACACATGATATAATGTCAAGACAGGAGCATCTCCCTCTCCTTCATTATTGTGTATGAAAGTAGCATTGATTTACCCACATGATATAATGTCAAGACAGGAACATCTCCCTCTCCTCCGTTATTTTATATGAAAGTAGCATTGATTTACACACATGATATAATGTCAAGACAGGAA
This sequence comes from Deroplatys truncata, assembly GCA_030765065.1. Classification (NCBI taxonomy): domain Eukaryota; kingdom Metazoa; phylum Arthropoda; class Insecta; order Mantodea; family Mantidae; genus Deroplatys; species Deroplatys truncata. The sequence continues at coordinate 256,572,415 of CM060984.1, forward strand.
CATCTCTCTATCCTTCATTATTGTGTATGAAAGTAGCATTGATTTACACACATGATATAATGTCAAGACAGGAACATCTCCCTCTCCTCCGTTATTTTATATGAAAGTAGCATTGATTTACCCACAAGATATAATGTCAAGACAGGAACATCTCCCTCTCCTCCGTTATTTTATATGAAAGTAGCATTGATTTACCCACATGATATAATATAAAGCAGGAACATCTCCCTCTCCTCCGTTATTTTATATGAAAGTAGCATTGATTTACCCACATGATATAATGTCAAGACAGGAACATCTCCCTCTCCTCCGTTATTTTATATGAAAGTAGCATTGATTTACCCACAAGATATAATGTCAAGACAGGAACATCTCCCTCTCCTCCGTTATTTTATATGAAAGTAGCATTGATTTACCCACACGATATAATGTCAAGACAGGAACATCTCCCTCTCCTCCGTTATTTTATATGAAAGTAGCATTGATTTACACACATGATATAATGTCAAGACAGGAACATCTCCCTCTCCTCCGATATTTTATATGAAAGTAGCATTGATTTACACACATGATATAATGTCAAGACAGGAGCATCTCCCTCTCCTTCATTATTGTGTATGAAAGTAGCATTGATTTACCCACATGATATAATGTCAAGACAGGAACATCTCCCTCTCCTCCGTTATTTTATATGAAAGTAGCATTGATTTACACACATGATATAATGTCAAGACAGGAACATCTCTCTCTCCTTCATTATTTTATATGAAAGTAGCATTGATTTACCCACATGATATAATGTCAAGACAGGAACATCTCCCTCTCCTTCATTATTTTATATGAAAGTAGCATTGATTTACCCACATGATATAATGTCAAGACAGGAACATCTCCCTCTCCTCCGTTATTTTATATGAAAGTAGCATTGATTTACACACATGATATAATGTCAAGACAGGAACATCTCTCTCTCCTTCATTATTTTATATGAAAGTAGCATTGATTTACCCACATGATATAATGTCAAGACAGGAACATCTCCCTCTCCTTCATTATTTTATATGAAAGTAGCATTGATTTACCCACATGATATAATGTCAAGACAGGAACATCTCCCTCTCCTTTATTATTTTATATGAAAGTAGCATTGATTTACCCACATTATATATTGTCAAGACAGGAACATCTCCCTCTCCTTCATTATTTTATATGAAAGTAGCATTGATTTACCCACATGATATAATGTCAAGACAGGAACATCTCCCTCTCCTTCATTATTTTATATGAAAGTAGCATTGATTTACCCACATGATATAATGTCAAGACAGGAACATCTCCCTCTCCTTCATTATTTTATATGAAAGTAGCATTGATTTACCCACATGATATAATGTCAAGACAGGAACATCTCCCTCTCCTTCATTATTTTATATGAAAGTAGCATTGATTTACCCACATGATATAATGTCAAGACAGGAACATCTCCCTCTCCTTCATTATTTTATATGAAAGTAGCATTGATTTACCCACATGATATAATGTCAAGACAGGAACATCTCCCTCTCCTTCATTATTTTATATGAAAGTAGCATTGATTTACGCACACGATATAATGTCAAGACAGGAACATCTCCCTCTCCTTCATTATTGTGTATGAAAGTAGCATTGATTTACCCACATGATATAATGTCAAGACAGGAACATCTCTCTCTCCTTCATTATTTTATATGAAAGTAGCATTGATTTACCCACATGATATAATGTCAAGACAGGAACATCTCCCTCTCCTTCATTATTTTATATGAAAGTAGCATTGATTTACGCACATGATATAATGTCAAGAGAGGAACATCTCCCTCTGCTTCATTATTGTGTATGAAAGAAGCATTGATTTACACACATGATATAATGTCAAGACAGGAACATCTCCCTCTCCTCCGTTATTTTATATGAAAGTAGCATTGGTTCATCCGCAAGATATAATGTCAAGACAGGAACATCTCCCTCTCCTCCGTTATTTTATATGAAAGTAGGATTGATTTACACACATGATATAATGTCAAGACAGGAACATCTCCCTCTCCTTCATTATTGTGTATGAAAGTCGCATTGATTTACCCACATGATATAATGTCAAGACAGGAACATCTCCCTCTCCTCCGTTATTTTATATGAAAGTAGCATTGATTCATCCGCAAGATATAATGTCAAGACAGGAACATCTCCCTCTCCTTCGTTATTTTATATGAAAGTAGGATTGGTTCATCCGCAAGATATAATGTCAAGACAGGAACATCTCCCTCTCCTCCGTTATTTTATATGAAAGTAGCATTGATTCATCCGCAAGATATAATGTCAAGACAGGAACATCTCCCTCTCCTCCGTTATTTTATATGAAAGTAGCATTGGTTCATCCGCAAGATATAATGTCAAGACAGGAACATCTCCCTCTCCTCCGTTATTTTATATGAAAGTAGGATTGATTTACACACATGATATAATGTCAAGACAGGAACATCTCCCTCTCCTCCGTTATTTTATATGAAAGTGGCATTGATTTACACACAAGATATAATGTCAAGACAGGAATATCTCCCTCTCCTCCGTTATTTTATATGAAAGTAGCATTGATTTACACACAAGATATAATGTCAAGACAGGAACGTCTCCCTCTCCTCCGTTATTTTATATGAAAGTAGCATTGATTTACCCACATGATATAATGTCAAGACAGGAACCTCTCCCTCCCCTTCATTATTTTATATGAAAGTAGCATTGATTTACCCACATGATATAATGTCAAGACAGGAACATCTCCCTCTCCTTCATTATTTTATATGAAAGTAGCATTGATTTACCCACATGATATAATGTCAAGACAGGAACATCTCCCTCTCCTTCATTATTTTATATGAAAGTAGCATTGATTTACCCACATGATATAATGTCAAGACAGGAACATCTCCCTCTCCTTCATTATTTTATATGAAAGTAGCATTGATTTACCCACATGATATAATGTCAAGACAGGAACATCTCCCTCTCCTTCATTATTGTGTATGAAAGTAGTATTATTTACCCACATGATATTATGTCAAGACAGGAACATCTCCCTCTCCTCCGTTATTTTATATGAAAGTAGCATTGATTCATCCGCAAGATATAATGTCAAGACAGGAACATCTCCCTCTCCTTCATTATTGTGTATGAAAGTAGCATTGATTTACCCACATGATATAATGTCAAGATAGAAACATCTCCCTCTCCTCCGTTATTTTATATGAAAGTAGCATTGATTTACCCACAAGATATAATGTCAAGACAGGAACATCTCCCTCTCCTCCGTTATTTTATATGAAAGTAGCATTGATTTACTCACACGATATAATGTCAAGACAGGAACATCTCCCTCTCCTCCGTTATTTTATATGAAAGTAGCATTGATTCACCCACAAGATATAATGTCAAGACAGGAACATCTCCCTCTCCTCCGTTATTTTATATGAAAGTAGCATTGATTCATCCGCAAGATATAATGTCAAGACAGGAACATCTCCCTCTCCTCCGTTATTTTATATGAAAGTAGCATTGATTTACCCACATGATATAATGTCAAGACAGGAACATCTCCCTCTCCTCCGTTATTTTATATGAAAGTAGCATTGATTCATCCGCTAGATATAATGTCAAGACAGGAACATCTCCCTCTCCTCCGTTATTTTATATGAAAGTAGCATTGATTTACCCACATGATATAATGTCAGGACAGGAACATCTCCCTCTCCTCCGTTATTTTATATGAAAGTAGCAATGATTTACCCACAAGATATAATGTCAAGACAGGAACATCTCCCTCTCCTTCATTATTTTATATGAAAGTAGCATTGATTTACCCACAAGATATAATGTCAAGACAGGAACATCTCCCTCTCCTTCATTATTTTATATGAAAGTAGCATTGATTTACCCACATGATATAATGTCAAGACAGGAACATCTCCCTCTCCTCCGTTATTTTATATGAAAGTAGCATTGATTTACACACAAGATATAATGTCAAGACAGGAATATCTCCCTCTCCTCCGTTATTTTATATGAAAGTAGCATTGATTTACACACAAGATATAATGTCAAGACAGGAACGTCTCCCTCTCCTCCGTTATTTTATATGAAAGTAGCATTGATTTACACACAAGATATAATGTCAAGACAGGAACATCTCCCTCTCCTCCGTTATTTTATATGAAAATAGCATTGATTTACCCACATGATATAATGTCAAGACAGGAATATCTCCCTCTCCTCCGTTATTTTATATGAAAGTAGCGTTGATTTACCCACATGATATAATGTCAAGACAGGAACATCTCCCTCTCCTCCGTTATTTTATATGAAAGTAGCATTGATTTACACACATGATATAATGTCAAGACAGGAACATCTCCCTCTCCTCCGTTATTTTATATGAAAGTAGCATTGATTTACACACATGATATAATGTCAAGACAGGAGCATCTCCCTCTCCTTCATTATTGTGTATGAAAGTAGCATTGATTTACCCACATGATATAATGTCAAGACAGGAACATCTCCCTCTCCTTCATTATTTTATATAAAAGTAGCATTGATTTACGCACATGATATAATGTCAAGACAGGAACATCTCCCTCTCCTTCATTTTGTGTATGAAAGTAGCATTGATTTACCCACATGATATAATGTCAAGACAGGAACATCTCCCTCTCCTCCGTTATTTTATATGAAAGTAGCATTGATTTACCCACATGATATAATGTCAAGACAGGAACATCTCCCTCTCCTTCATTATTTTATATGAAAGTAGCATTGATTTACCCACATGATATAATGTCAAGACAGGAACATCTCCCTCTCCTTCATTATTTTATATGAAAGTAGCATTGATTTACCCACATGATATAATGTCAAGACAGGAACATCTCCCTCTCCTCCGTTATTTTATATGAAAGTAGCATTGATTTACACACAAGATATAATGTCAAGACAGGAACATCTCCCTCTCCTCCGTTATTTTATATGAAAGTAGCATTGATTTACACACAAGGTATAATGTCAAGACAGGAACGTCTCCCTCTCCTCCGTTATTTTATATGAAAGTAGCATTGATTTACACACAAGATATAATGTCAAGACAGGAACATCTCCCTCTCCTCCGTTATTTTATATGAAAATAGCATTGATTTACCCACATGATATAATGTCAAGACAGGAATATCTCCCTCTCCTCCGTTATTTTATATGAAAGTAGCGTTGATTTACCCACATGATATAATGTCAAGACAGGAACATCTCCCTCTCCTCCGTTATTTTATATGAAAGTAGCATTGATTTACACACATGATATAATGTCAAGACAGGAACATCTCCCTCTCCTCCGTTATTTTATATGAAAGTAGCATTGATTTACACACATGATATAATGTCAAGACAGGAGCATCTCCCTCTCCTTCATTATTGTGTATGAAAGTAGCATTGATTTACCCACATGATATAATGTCAAGACAGGAACATCTCCCTCTCCTCCGTTATTTTATATGAAAGTAGCATTGATTTACACACATGATATAATGTCAAGACAGGAACATCTCTCTATCCTTCATTATTGTGTATGAAAGTAGCATTGATTTACACACATGATATAATGTCAAGACAGGAACATCTCCCTCTCCTCCGTTATTTTATATGAAAGTAGCATTGATTTACCCACAAGATATAATGTCAAGACAGGAACATCTCCCTCTCCTCCGTTATTTTATATGAAAGTAGCATTGATTTACCCACATGATATAATATAAAGCAGGAACATCTCCCTCTCCTCCGTTATTTTATATGAAAGTAGCATTGATTTACCCACATGATATAATGTCAAGACAGGAACATCTCCCTCTCCTCCGTTATTTTATATGAAAGTAGCATTGATTCATCCGTAAGATATAATGTCAAGACAGGAACATCTCCCTCTCCTTCGTTATTTTATATGAAAGTAGCATTGATTTACCCACATGATATAATGTCAAGACAGGAACATCTCCCTCTCCTCCGTTATTTTATATGAAAGTAGCATTGATTCATCCGCAAGATATAATGTCAAGACAGGAACATCTCCCTCTCCTCCGTTATTTTATATGAAAGTAGCATTGATTTACCCACATGATATAATGTCAGGACAGGAACATCTCCCTCTCCTCCGTTATTTTATATGAAAGTAGCATTGATTTACCCACAAGATATAATGTCAAGACAGGAACATCTCCCTCTCCTTCATTATTTTATATGAAAGTAGCATTGATTTACCCACATGATATAATGTCAAGACAGGAACATCTCCCTCTCCTTCATTATTTTATATGAAAGTAGCATTGATTTACCCACATGATATAATGTCAAGACAGGAACATCTCCCTCTCCTTCATTATTTTATATGAAAGTAGCAATGATTTACCCACAAGATATAATGTCAAGACAGGAACATCTCCCTCTCCTTCATTATTTTATATGAAAGTAGCATTGATTTACCCACATGATATAATGTCAAGACAGGAACATCTCCCTCTCCTTCATTATTGTGTATGAAAGTAGCATTGAGTTACCCACATGATATAATGTCAAGACAGGAACATCTCCCTCTCCTTCATTATTTTATATGAAAGTAGCATTGATTTACCCACATGATATAATGTCAAGAAGGAACATCTCCCTCTCCTTCATTATTTTATATGAAAGTAGCATTGATTTACCCACATGATATAATGTCAAGACAGGAACATCTCCCTCTCCTTCATTATTTTATATGAAAGTAGCATTGATTTACCCACATGATATAATGTCAAGACAGGAACATCTCCCTCTCCTTCATTATTTTATATGAAAGTAGCATTGATTTACACACATGATATAATGTCAAGACAGGAACATCTCCCTCTCCTTCATTATTGTGTATGAAAGTAGCATTGATTTACCCACATGATATAATGTCAAGACAGGAACATCTCCCTCTCCTTCATTATTGTGTATGAAAGTAGCATTGATTCATCCGCAAGATATAATGTCAAGACAGGAACATCTCCCTCTCCTTCATTATTGTGTATGAAAGTAGCATTCATTTACCCACATGATATAATGTCAAGACAGGAACATCTCCCTCTCCTTCATTATTGTGTATGAAAGTAGCATTGATTCATCCGCAAGATATAATGTCAAGACAGGAACATCTCCCTCTCCTTCATTATTGTGTATGAAAGTAGCATTGATTCATCCGCAAGATATAATGTCAAGACAGGAACATCTCCCTCTCCTTCATTATTGTGTATGAAAGTAGCATTGATTTACCCACATGATATAATGTCAAGACAGGAACATCTCCCTCTCCTTCATTATTGTGTATGAAAGTAGCATTGATTTACCCACATGATATAATGTCAAGACAGGAACATCTCCCTCTCCTTCATTATTTTATATGAAAGTAGCATTGATTTACCCACATGATATAATGTCAAGACAGGAACATCTCCCTCTCCTTCATTATTTTATATGAAAGTAGCATTGATTTACCCACATGATATAATGTCAAGACAGGAACATCTCCCTCTCCTTCATTATTTTATATGAAAGTAGCATTGATTTACACACATGATATAATGTCAAGACAGGAACATCTCCCTCTCCTTCATTATTTTATATGAAAGTAGCATTGATTTACCCACATGATATAATGTCAAGACAGGAACATCTCCCTCTCCTTCATTATTTTATATGAAAGTAGCATTGATTTACACACATGATATAATGTCAAGACAGGAACATCTCCCTCTCCTTCATTATTTTATATGAAAGTAGCATTGATTTACCCACATGATATAATGTCAAGACAGGAACATCTCCCTCTCCTCCGTTATTTTATATGAAAGTAGCATTGATTTACACACATGATATAATGTCAAGGCAGGAACATCTCCCTCTCCTCCGTTATTTTATATGAAATTAGCATTGATTTACCCACATGATATAATGTCAAGACAGGAACATCTCCCTCTCCTCCGTTATTTTATACGAAAGTAGGATTGATTTACCCACAAGATATAATGTCAAGACAGGAACATCTCCCTCTCCTCCGTTATTTTATATGAAAGTAGCATTGATTTACCCACATGATATAATGTCAAGACAGGAACATCTCCCTCTCCTCCGTTATTTTATATGAAAGTAGCATTGATTCACCCACAAGAAATAATGTCAAGACAGGAACATCTCTCTCTCCTTCATTATTTTATATGAAAGTAGCATTGATTTACCCACATGATATAATGTCAAGACAGGAACATCTCCCTCTCCTTCATTATTTTATATGAAAGTAGCATTGTTTTACCCAATGATATAATGTCAAGACAGGAACATCTCCCTCTCCTTCATTATTTTATATGAAAGTAGCATTGATTTACCCACATGATATAATGTCAAGACAGGAACATCTCCCTCTCCTTCATTATTTTATATGAAAGTAGCATTGATTTACCCAATGATATAATGTCAAGACAGGAACATCTCCCTCTCCTTCATTATTTTATATGAAAGTAGCATTGATTTACCCACATGATATAATGTCAAGACAGGAACATCTCCCTCTCCTTCATTATTTTATATGAAAGTAGCATTGATTTACCCACGTGATATAATGTCAAGACAGGAACATCTCCCTCTCCTTCATTATTTTATATGAAAGTAGCATTGATTTACCCACATGATATAATGTCAAGACAGGAACATCTCCCTCTCCTTCATTATTGTGTATGAAAGTAGCATTGATTTACCCACATGATATAATGTCAAGACAGGAACATCTCCCTCTCCTCCGTTATTTTATATGAAAGTAGCATTGATTTACCCACAAGATATAATGTCAAGACAGGAACATCTCCCTCTCCTCCGTTATTTTATATGAAAGTAGCATTGATTTACCCACACGATATAATGTCAAGACAGGAACATCTCCCTCTCCTCCGTTATTTTATATGAAAGTAGCATTGATTTACACACATGATATAATGTCAAGACAGGAACATCTCCCTCTCCTCCGTTATTTTATATGAAAGTAGCATTGATTTACACACATGATATAATGTCAAGACAGGAGCATCTCCCTCTCCTTCATTATTGTGTATGAAAGTAGCATTGATTTACCCACATGATATAATGTCAAGACAGGAACATCTCCCTCTCCTCCGTTATTTTATATGAAAGTAGCATTGATTTACACACATGATATAATGTCAAGACAGGAACATCTCTCTCTCCTTCATTATTTTATATGAAAGTAGCATTGATTTACCCACATGATATAATGTCAAGACAGGAACATCTCCCTCTCCTTCATTGTTTTATATGAAAGTAGCATTGATTTACCCACATGATATAATGTCAAGACAGGAACATCTCCCTCTCCTTCATTATTTTATATGAAAGTAGCATTGATTTACCCACATGATATAATGTCAAGACAGGAACATCTCCCTCTCCTTCATTATTTTATATGAAAGTAGCATTGATTTACCCACATGATATAATGTCAAGACAGGAACATCTCCCTCTCCTTCATTATTTTATATGAAAGTAGCATTGATTTACCCACATGATATAATGTCAAGACAGGAACATCTCCCTCTCCTTCATTATTTTATATGAAAGTAGCATTGATTTACGCACATGATATAATGTCAAGACAGGAACATCTCCCTCTCCTTCATTATTGTGTATGAAAGTAGCATTGATTTACCCACATGATATAATGTCAAGACAGGAACATCTCTCTCTCCTTCATTATTTTATATGAAAGTAGCATTGATTTACCCACATGATATAATGTCAAGACAGGAACATCTCCCTCTCCTTCATTATTTTATATGAAAGTAGCATTGATTTACGCACATGATATAATGTCAAGACAGGAACATCTCCCTCTGCTTCATTATTGTGTATGAAAGTAGCATTGATTTACACACATGATATAATGTCAAGACAGGAACATCTCCCTCTCCTCCGTTATTTTATATGAAAGTAGCATTGGTTCATCCGCAAGATATAATGTCAAGACAGGAACATCTCCCTCTCCTCCGTTATTTTATATGAAAGTAGGATTGATTTACACACATGATATAATGTCAAGACAGGAACATCTCCCTCTCCTTCATTATTGTGTATGAAAGTCGCATTGATTTACCCACATGATATAATGTCAAGACAGGAACATCTCCCTCTCCTCCGTTATTTTATATGAAAGTAGCATTGATTCATCCGCAAGATATAATGTCAAGACAGGAACATCTCCCTCTCCTTCGTTATTTTATATGAAAGTAGGATTGGTTCATCCGCAAGATATAATGTCAAGACAGGAACATCTCCCTCTCCTCCGTTATTTTATATGAAAGTAGCATTGATTCATCCGCAAGATATAATGTCAAGATAGGAACATCTCCCTCTCCTCCGTTATTTTATATGAAAGTAGCATTGGTTCATCCGCAAGATATAATGTCAAGACAGGAACATCTCCCTCTCCTCCGTTATTTTATATGAAAGTAGGATTGATTTACACACATGATATAATGTCAAGACAGGAACATCTCCCTCTCCTCCGTTATTTTATATGAAAGTGGCATTGATTTACACACAAGATATAATGTCAAGACAGGAATATCTCCCTCTCCTCCGTTATTTTATATGAAAGTAGCATTGATTTACACACAAGATATAATGTCAAGACAGGAACGTCTCCCTCTCCTCCGTTATTTTATATGAAAGTAGCATTGATTTACCCACATGATATAATGTCAAGACAGGAACATCTCCCTCTCCTTCATTATTTTATATGAAAGTAGCATTGATTTACCCACATGATATAATGTCAAGACAGGAACATCTCCCTCTCCTTCATTATTTTATATGAAAGTAGCATTGATTTACCCACATGATATAATGTCAAGACAGGAACATCTCCCTCTCCTTCATTATTTTATATGAAAGTAGCATTGATTTACCCACATGATATAATGTCAAGACAGGAACATCTCCCTCTCCTTCATTATTTTATATGAAAGTAGCATTGATTTACCCACATGATATAATGTCAAGACAGGAACATCTCCCTCTCCTTCATTATTGTGTATGAAAGTAGTATTATTTACCCACATGATATTATGTCAAGACAGGAACATCTCCCTCTCCTCCGTTATTTTATATGAAAGTAGCATTGATTCATCCGCAAGATATAATGTCAAGACAGGAACATCTCCCTCTCCTTCATTATTGTGTATGAAAGTAGCATTGATTTACCCACATGATATAATGTCAAGACAGGAACATCTCCCTCTCCTCCGTTATTTTATATGAAAGTAGCATTGATTTACCCACAAGATATAATGTCAAGACAGGAACATCTCCCTCTCCTCCGTTATTTTATATGAAAGTAGCATTGATTTACTCACACGATATAATGTCAAGACAGGAACATCTCCCTCTCCTCCGTTATTTTATATGAAAGTAGCATTGATTCACCCACAAGATATAATGTCAAGACAGGAACATCTCCCTCTCCTCCGTTATTTTATATGAAAGTAGCATTGATTCATCCGCAAGATATAATGTCAAGACAGGAACATCTCCCTCTCCTCCGTTATTTTATATGAAAGTAGCATTGATTTACCCACATGATATAATGTCAAGACACGAACATCTCCCTCTCCTCCGTTATTTTATATGAAAGTAGCATTGATTCATCCGCTAGATATAATGTCAAGACAGGAACATCTCCCTCTCCTCCGTTATTTTATATGAAAGTAGCATTGATTTACCCACATGATATAATGTCAGGACAGGAACATCTCCCTCTCCTCCGTTATTTTATATGAAAGTAGCAATGATTTACCCACAAGATATAATGTCAAGACAGGAACATCTCCCTCTCCTTCATTATTTTATATGAAAGTAGCATTGATTTACCCACAAGATATAATGTCAAGACAGGAACATCTCCCTCTCCTTCATTATTTTATATGAAAGTAGCATTGATTTACCCACATGATATAATGTCAAGACAGGAACATCTCCCTCTCCTTCATTATTTTATATGAAAGTAGCATTGATTTACCCACATGATATAACGTCAAGACAGGAACATCTCCCTCTCCTTCATTATTTTATATGAAAGTAGCATTGATTTACCCACAAGATATAATGTCAAGACAGGAACATGTCCCTCTCCTTCATTATTTTATATGAAAGTAGCATTGATTTACACACATGATATAATGTCAAGACAGGAACATCTCCCTCTCCTTCATTATTGTGTATGAAAGTAGCATTGATTTACCCACATGATATAATGTCAAGAGAGGAACATCTCCCTCTGCTTCATTATTGTGTATGAAAGTAGCATTGATTCATCCGCAAGATATAATGTCAAGACAGGAACATCTCCCTCTCCTGCGTTATTTTATATGAAAGTAGGATTGATTTACCCACAAGATATAATGTCAAGACAGGAACATCTCCCTCTCCTCCGTTATTTTATATGAAAGTAGCATTGATTCACCCACAAGATATAATGTCAAGACAGGAACATCTCCCTCTCCTCCGTTATTTTATATGAAAGTAGCATTGATTAATCCGCAAGATATAATGTCAAGACAGGAACATCTCCCTCTCCTTCATTATTGTGTATGAAAGTAGCATTGATTTACCCACAAGATATAATGTCAAGACAGGAACATCTCCCTCTCCTTCATTATTGTGTATGAAAGTAGCATTGATTTACCCACAAGATATAATGTCAAGACAGGAACATCTCCCTCTCCTTCATTATTGTGTATGAAAGTAGCATTGATTTACCCACATGATATAATGTCAAGACAGGAACATCTCCCTCTCCTCCGTTATTTTATATGAAAGTAGCATTGATTTACCCACATGATATAATGTCAAGACAGGAACATCTCCCTCTCCTCCGTTATTTTATATGAAAGTAGCATTGATTCATCCGCAAGATATAATGTCAAGACAGGAACATCTCCCTCTCCTCCGTTATTTGATATGAAAGTAGCATTGGTTCATCCGCAAGATATAATGTCAAGACAGGAACATCTCCCTCTCCTCCGTTATTTTATATGAAAGTAGGATTGATTTACACACATGATATAATGTCAAGACAGGAACATCTCCCTCTCCTTCATTATTGTGTATGAAAGTCGCATTGATTTACCCACATGATATAATGTCAAGACAGGAACATCTCCCTCTCCTCCGTTATTTTATATGAAAGTAGCATTGATTCATCCGCAAGATATAATGACAAGACAGGAACATCTCCCTCTCCTTCGTTATTTTATATGAAAGTAGGATTGGTTCATCCGCAAGATATAATGTCAAGACAGGAACATCTCTCTCTCCTCCGTTATTTTATATGAAAGTAGCATTGATTCATCCGCAAGATATAATGTCAAGACAGGAACATCTCCCTCTCCTCCGTTATTTTATATGAAAGTAGCATTGGTTCATCCGCAAGATATAATGTCAAGACAGGAACATCTCCCTCTCCTCCGTTATTTTATATGAAAGTAGGATTGATTTACACACATGATATAATGTCAAGACAGGAACATCTCCCTCTCCTCCGTTATTTTATATGAAAGTGGCATTGATTTACACACAAGATATAATGTCAAGACAGGAATATCTCCCTCTCCTCCGTTATTTTATATGAAAGTAGCATTGATTTACACACAAGATATAATGTCAAGACAGGAACGTCTCCCTCTCCTCCGTTATTTTATATGAAAGTAGCATTGATTTACACACAAGATATAATGTCAAGACAGGAACGTCTCCCTCTCCTCCGTTATTTTATATGAAAATAGCATTGATTTACCCACATGATATAATGTCAAGACAGGAATATCTCCCTCTCCTCCGTTATTTTATATGAAAGTAGCGTTGATTTACCCACATGATATAATGTCAAGACAGGAACATCTCCCTCTCCTCCGTTATTTTATATGAAAGTAGCATTGATTTACACACATGATATAATGTCAAGACAGGAACATCTCCCTCTCCTCCGTTATTTCATATGAAAGTAGCATTGATTTACACACATGATATAATGTCAAGACAGGAACATCTCCCTCTCCTTCATTATTGTGTATGAAAGTAGCATTGATTTACCCACATGATATAATGTCAAGACAGGAACATCTCCCTCTCCTCCGTTATTTTATATGAAAGTAGCATTGATTTACACACATGATATAATGTCAAGACAGGAACATCTCCCTCTCCTCCGTTATTTTATATGAAAGTAGCATTGATTCATCCGCTAGATATAATGTCAAGACAGGAACATCTCACTCTCCTCCGTTATTTTATATGAAAGTAGCATTGATTTACCCACATGATATAATGTCAGGACAGGAACATCTCCCTCTCCTCCGTTATTTTATATGAAAGTAGCAATGATTTACCCACAAGATATAATGTCAAGACAGGAACATCTCCCTCTCCTTCATTATTTTATATGAAAGTAGCATTGATTTACCCACAAGATATAATGTCAAGACAGGAACATCTCCCTCTCCTTCATTATTTTATATGAAAGTAGCATTGATTTACCCACATGATATAATGTCAAGACAGGAACATCTCCCTCTCCTCCGTTATTTTATATGAAAGTAGCATTGATTTACACACATGATATAATGTCAAGACAGGAACATCTCCCTCTCCTCCGTTATTTTATATGAAAGTAGCATTGATTTACCCACATGATATAATGTCAAGACAGGAACATCTCCCTCTCCTTCATTATTTTATATGAAAGTAGCATTGATTTACCCACATGATATAATGTCAAGACAGGAACATCTCCCTCTCCTCCGTTATTTTATATGAAAGTAGCAATGATTTACCCACAAGATATAATGTCAAGACAGGAACATCTCCCTCTCCTTCATTATTTTATATGAAAGTAGCATTGATTTACCCACAAGATATAATGTCAAGACAGGAACATCTCCCTCTCCTTCATTATTTTATATGAAAGTAGCATTGATTTACCCACATGATATAATGTCAAGACAGGAACATCTCCCTCTCCTCCGTTATTTTATATGAAAGTAGCATTGATTTACACACATGATATAATGTCAAGACAGGAACATCTCCCTCTCCTCCGTTATTTTATATGAAAGTAGCATTGATTTACCCACATGATATAATGTCAAGACAGGAACATCTCTCTCTCCTTCATTATTTTATATGAAAGTAGCATTGATTTACCCACATGATATAATGTCAAGACAGGAACATCTCCCTCTCCTTCATTATTTTATATGAAAGTAGCATTGATTTACCCACATGATATAATGTCAAGACAGGAACATCTCCCTCTCCTTCATTATTTTATATGAAAGTAGCATTGATTTACCCACATGATATAATGTCAAGACAGGAACATCTCCCTCTCCTTCATTACTTTATATGAAAGTAGCATTGATTTACCCACATGATATAATGTCAAGACAGGAACATCTCCCTCTCCTTCATTTTGTGTATGAAAGTAGCATTGATTTACCCACATGATATAATGTCAAGACAGGAACATCTCCCTCTCCTCCGTTATTTTATATGAAAGTAGCATTGATTTACCCACAAGATATAATGTCAAGACAGGAACATCTCCCTCTCCTCCGTATGTTTATATGAAAGTAGCATTGATTCATCCGCTAGATATAATGTCAAGACAGGAACATCTCCCTCTCCTTCATTATTTTATATGAAAGTAGCAATGATTTACCCACAAGATATAATGTCAAGACAGGAACATCTCCCTCTCCTTCATTATTTTATATGAAAGTAGCATTGATTTACCCACAAGATATAATGTCAAGACAGGAACATCTCCCTCTCCTTCATTATTTTATATGAAAGTAGCATTGATTTACCCACATGATATAATGTCAAGACAGGAAAATCTCCCTCTCCTCCGTTATTTTATATGAAAGTAGCATTGATTTACACACATGATATAATGTCAAGATAGGAACATCTCCCTCTCCTTCATTATTGTGTATGAAAGTAGCATTGATTTACACACATGATATAATGTCAAGACAGGATTATCTCCCTCTCCTCCGTTATTTTATATGAAAGTAGCATTGATTTACACACAAGATATAATGTCAAGACAGGAATATCTCCCTCTCCTCCGTTATTTTATATGAAAGTAGCATTGATTTACACACAAGGTATAATGTCAAGACAGGAACGTCTCCCTCTCCTCCGTTATTTTATATGAAAGTAGCATTGATTTACACACAAGATATAATGTCAAGACAGGAACATCTCCCTCTCCTCCGTTATTTTATATGAAAATAGCATTGATTTACCCACATGATATAATGTCAAGACAGGAATATCTCCCTCTCCTCCGTTATTTTATATGAAAGTAGCGTTGATTTACCCACATGATATAATGTCAAGACAGGAACATCTCCCTCTCCTCCGTTATTTTATATGAAAGTAGCATTGATTTACACACATGATATAATGTCAAGACAGGAACATCTCCCTCTCCTCCGTTATTTTATATGAAAGTAGCATTGATTTACACACATGATATAATGTCAAGACAGGAGCATCTCCCTCTCCTTCATTATTGTGTATGAAAGTAGCATTGATTTACCCACATGATATAATGTCAAGACAGGAACATCTCCCTCTCCTCCGTTATTTTATATGAAAGTAGCATTGATTTACACACATGATATAATGTCAAGACAGGAACATCTCTCTATCCTTCATTATTGTGTATGAAAGTAGCATTGATTTACACACATGATATAATGTCAAGACAGGAACATCTCCCTCTCCTCCGTTATTTTATATGAAAGTAGCATTGATTTACCCACAAGATATAATGTCAAGACAGGAACATCTCCCTCTCCTCCGTTATTTTATATGAAAGTAGCATTGATTTACCCACATGATATAATATAAAGCAGGAACATCTCCCTCTCCTCCGTTATTTTATATGAAAGTAGCATTGATTTACCCACATGATATAATGTCAAGACAGGAACATCTCCCTCTCCTCCGTTATTTTATATGAAAGTAGCATTGATTTACCCACAAGATATAATGTCAAGACAGGAACATCTCCCTCTCCTCCGTTATTTTATATGAAAGTAGCATTGATTTACCCACACGATATAATGTCAAGACAGGAACATCTCCCTCTCCTCCGTTATTTTATATGAAAGTAGCATTGATTTACACACATGATATAATGTCAAGACAGGAACATCTCCCTCTCCTCCGTTATTTTATATGAAAGTAGCATTGATTTACACACATGATATAATGTCAAGACAGGAATATCTCCCTCTCCTCCGTTATTTTATATGAAAGTAGCATTGATTTACCCACGTGATATAATGTCAAGACAGGAACATCTCCCTCTCCTCCGTTATTTTATATGAAAGTAGCATTGATTTACCCACATGATATAATGTCAAGACAGGAACATCTCCCTCTCCTTCATTATTTTATATGAAAGTAGCATTGATTTACCCACATGATATAATGTCAAGACAGGAACATCTCCCTCTCCTTCATTATTTTATATGAAAGTAGCATTGATTTACACACAAGATATAATGTCAAGACAGGAACATCTCCCTCTCCTTCATTATTTTATATGAAAGTAGCATTGATTTACCCACATGATATAATGTCAAGACAGGAACATCTCCCTCTCCTTCATTATTTTATATGAAAGTAGCATTGATTTACACACAAGATATAATGTCAAGACAGGAACATCTCCCTCTCCTCCGTTATTTTGTATGAAAGTAGCATTGATTTACCCACATGATATAATGTCAAGACAGGAATATCTCCCTCTCCTTCATTATTTTATATGAAAGTAGCATTGATTTACACACATGATATAATGTCAAGACAGGAACATCTCCCTCTCCTTCATTATTTTATATGAAAGTAGCATTGATTTACACACAAGATATAATGTCAAGACAGGAGCATCTCCCTCTCCTTCATTATTGTGTATGAAAGTAGCATTGATTTACCCACATGATATAATGTCAAGACAGGAACATCTCCCTCTCCTCCGTTATTTTATATGAAAGTAGCATTGATTTACACACATGATATAATGTCAAGACAGGAACATCTCTCTCTCCTTCATTATTTTATATGAAAGTAGCATTGATTTACCCACATGATATAATGTCAAGACAGGAACATCTCCCTCTCCTTCATTGTTTTATATGAAAGTAGCATTGATTTACCCACATGATATAATGTCAAGACAGGAACATCTCCCTCTCCTTCATTATTTTATATGAAAGTAGCATTGATTTACCCACATTATATATTGTCAAGACAGGAACATCTCCCTCTCCTTCATTATTTTATATGAAAGTAGCATTGATTTACCCACATGATATAATGTCAAGACAGGAACATCTCCCTCTCCTTCATTATTTTATATGAAAGTAGCATTGATTTACCCACATGATATAATGTCAAGACAGGAACATCTCCCTCTCCTTCATTATTTTATATGAAAGTAGCATTGATTTACGCACATGATATAATGTCAAGACAGGAACATCTCCCTCTCCTTCATTATTGTGTATGAAAGTAGCATTGATTTACCCACATGATATAATGTCAAGACAGGAACATCTCTCTCTCCTTCATTATTTTATATGAAAGTAGCATTGATTTACCCACATGATATAATGTCAAGACAGGAACATCTCCCTCTCCTTCATTATTTTATATGAAAGTAGCATTGATTTACCCACATGATATAATGTCAAGACAGGAACATCTCCCTCTCCTTCATTATTTTATATGAAAGTAGCATTGATTTACCCACATGATATAATGTCAAGACAGGAACATCTCCCTCTCCTTCATTATTTTATATGAAAGTAGCATTGATTTACGCACATGATATAATGTCAAGAGAGGAACATCTCCCTCTGCTTCATTATTGTGTATGAAAGTAGCATTGATTTACACACATGATATAATGTCAAGACAGGAACATCTCCCTCTCCTCCGTTATTTTATATGAAAGTAGCATTGGTTCATCCGCAAGATATAATGTCAAGACAGGAACATCTCCCTCTCCTCCGTTATTATATATGAAAGTAGGATTGATTTACACACATGATATAATGTCAAGACAGGAACATCTCCCTCTCCTCCGTTATTTTATATGAAAGTAGCATTGGTTCATCCGCAAGATATAATGTCAAGACAGGAACATCTCCCTCTCCTCCGTTATTTTATATGAAAGTAGCATTGATTTACCCACATGATATAATGTCAAGACAGGAACATCTCCCTCTCCTTCATTATTGTGTATGAAAGTCGCATTGATTTACCCACATGATATAATGTCAAGACAGGAACATCTCCCTCTCCTCCGTTATTTTATATGAAAGTAGCATTGATTCATCCGCAAGATATAATGTCAAGACAGGAACATCTCCCTCTCCTTCGTTATTTTATATGAAAGTAGGATTGGTTCATCCGCAAGATATAATGTCAAGACAGGAACATCTCCCTCTCCTCCGTTATTTTATATGAAAGTAGCATTGATTCATCCGCAAGATATAATGTCAAGACAGGAACATCTCCCTCTCCTCCGTTATTTTATATGAAAGTAGCATTGGTTCATCCGCAAGATATAATGTCAAGACAGGAACATCTCCCTCTCCTCCGTTATTTTATATGAAAGTAGGATTGATTTACACACATGATATAATGTCAAGACAGGAACATCTCCCTCTCCTCCGTTATTTTATATGAAAGTGGCATTGATTTACACACAAGATATAATGTCAAGACAGGAATATCTCCCTCTCCTCCGTTATCTTATATGAAAGTAGCATTGATTTACACACAAGATATAATGTCAAGACAGGAACGTCTCCCTCTCCTCCGTTATTTTATATGAAAGTAGCATTGATTTACCCACATGATATAATGTCAAGACAGGAACATCTCCCTCTCCTTCATTATTTTATATGAAAGTAGCATTGATTTACCCACATGATATAATGTCAAGACAGGAACATCTCCCTCTCCTTCATTATTTTATATGAAAGTAGCATTGATTTACCCACATGATATAATGTCAAGACAGGAACATCTCCCTCTCCTTCATTATTTTATATGAAAGTAGCATTGATTTACCCACATGATATAATGTCAAGACAGGAACATCTCCCTCTCCTTCATTATTTTATATGAAAGTAGCATTGATTTACCCACATGATATAATGTCAAGACAGGAACATCTCCCTCTCCTTCATTATTGTGTATGAAAGTAGTATTATTTACCCACATGATATTATGTCAAGACAGGAACATCTCCCTCTCCTCCGTTATTTTATATGAAAGTAGCATTGATTCATCCGCAAGATATAATGTCAAGACAGGAACATCTCCCTCTCCTTCATTATTGTGTATGAAAGTAGCATTGATTTACCCACATGATATAATGTCAAGACAGGAACATCTCCCTCTCCTCCGTTATTTTATATGAAAGTAGCATTGATTTACCCACAAGATATAATGTCAAGACAGGAACATCTCCCTCTCCTCCGTTATTTTATATGAAAGTAGCATTGATTTACTCACACGATATAATGTCAAGACAGGAACATCTCCCTCTCCTCCGTTATTTTATATGAAAGTAGCATTGATTCACCCACAAGATATAATGTCAAGACAGGAACATCTCCCTCTCCTCCGTTATTTTATATGAAAGTAGCATTGATTCATCCGCAAGATATAATGTCAAGACAGGAACATCTCCCTCTCCTCCGTTATTTTATATGAAAGTAGCATTGATTTACCCACATGATATAATGTCAAGACAGGAACATCTCCCTCTCCTCCGTTATTTTATATGAAAGTAGCATTGATTCATCCGCTAGATATAATGTCAAGACAGGAACATCTCCCTCTCCTCCGTTATTTTATATGAAAGTAGCATTGATTTACCCACATGATATAATGTCAGGACAGGAACATCTCCCTCTCCTCCGTTATTTTATATGAAAGTAGCAATGATTTACCCACAAGATATAATGTCAAGACAGGAACATCTCCCTCTCCTTCATTATTTTATATGAAAGTAGCATTGATTTACCCACAAGATATAATGTCAAGACAGGAACATCTCCCTCTCCTTCATTATTTTATATGAAAGTAGCATTGATTTACCCACATGATATAATGTCAAGACAGGAACATCTCCCTCTCCTCCGTTATTTTATATGAAAGTAGCATTGATTTACACACATGATATAATGTCAAGACAGGAACATCTCCCTCTCCTCCGTTATTTTATATGAAAGTAGCATTGATTTACCCACATGATATAATGTCAAGACAGGAACATCTCTCTCTCCTTCATTATTTTATATGAAAGTAGCATTGATTTACCCACATGATATAATGTCAAGACAGGAACATCTCCCTCTCCTTCATTATTTTATATGAAAGTAGCATTGATTTACCCACATGATATAATGTCAAGACAGGAACATCTCCCTCTCCTTCATTATTTTATATGAAAGTAGCATTGATTTACCCACATGATATAATGTCAAGACAGGAACATCTCCCTCTCCTTCATTATTTTATATGAAAGTAGCATTGATTTACCCACATGATATAATGTCAAGACAGGAACATCTCCCTCTCCTTCATTATTTTATATGAAAGTAGCATTGATTTACGCACATGATATAATGTCAAGACAGGAACATCTCCCTCTCCTTCATTATTTTATATGAAAGTAGCATTGATTTACCCACATGATATAATGTCAAGACAGGAACATCTCCCTCTCCTTCATTATTTTATATGAAAGTAGCATTGATTTACCCACATGATATAATGTCAAGACAGGAACATCTCCCTCTCCTTCATTATTTTATATGAAAGTAGCATTGATTTACCCACATGATATAATGTCAAGACAGGAACATCTCCCTCTCCTTCATTATTTTATATGAAAGTAGCATTGATTTACGCACATGATATAATGTCAAGACAGGAACATCTCCCTCTCCTTCATTATTTTATATGAAAGTAGCATTGATTTACGCACATGATATAATGTCAAGACAGGAACATCTCCCTCTCCTTCATTATTTTATATGAAAGTAGCATTGATTTACCCACATGATATAATGTCAAGACAGGAACATCTCCCTCTCCTTCATTATTTTATATGAAAGTAGCATTGATTTACCCACATGATATAATGTCAAGACAGGAACATCTCCCTCTCCTTCATTATTTTATATGAAAGTAGCATTGATTTACCCACATGATATAATGTCAAGACAGGAACATCTCCCTCTCCTTCATTATTTTATATGAAAGTAGCATTGATTTACCCACATGATATAATGTCAAGACAGGAACATCTCCCTCTCCTTCATTATTTTATATGAAAGTAGCATTGATTTACGCACATGATATAATGTCAAGACAGGAACATCTCCCTCTCCTTCATTATTTTATATGAAAGTAGCATTGATTTACCCACATGATATAATGTCAAGACAGGAACATCTCCCTCTCCTTCATTATTTTATATGAAAGTAGCATTGATTTACGCACATGATATAATGTCAAGACAGGAACATCTCCCTCTCCTTCATTTTGTGTATGAAAGTAGCATTGATTTACCCACATGATATAATGTCAAGACAGGAACATCTCCCTCTCCTCCGTTATTTTATATGAAAGTAGCATTGATTTACCCACAAGATATAATGTCAAGACAGGAACATCTCCCTCTCCTCCGTTATTTTATATGAAAGTAGCATTGATTTACCCACACGATATAATGTCAAGACAGGAACATCTCCCTCTTCTCCGTTATTTTATATGAAAGTAGCATTGATTTACACACATGATATAATGTCAAGATAGGAACATCTCCCTCTCCTTCATTATTGTGTATGAAAGTAGCATTGATTTACACACATGATATAATGTCAAGACAGGATTATCTCCCTCTCCTCCGTTATTTTATATGAAAGTAGCATTGATTTACACACAAGATATAATGTCAAGACAGGAATATCTCCCTCTCCTCCGTTATTTTATATGAAAGTAGCATTGATTTACACACAAGGTATAATGTCAAGACAGGAACGTCTCCCTCTCCTCCGTTATTTTATATGAAAGTAGCATTGATTTACACACAAGATATAATGTCAAGACAGGAACATCTCCCTCTCCTCCGTTATTTTATATGAAAATAGCATTGATTTACCCACATGATATAATGTCAAGACAGGAATATCTCCCTCTCCTCCGTTATTTTATATGAAAGTAGCGTTGATTTACCCACATGATATAATGTCAAGACAGGAACATCTCCCTCTCCTCCGTTATTTTATATGAAAGTAGCATTGATTTACACACATGATATAATGTCAAGACAGGAACAT
Organism: Deroplatys truncata; assembly: GCA_030765065.1. Classification (NCBI taxonomy): domain Eukaryota; kingdom Metazoa; phylum Arthropoda; class Insecta; order Mantodea; family Mantidae; genus Deroplatys; species Deroplatys truncata. The sequence goes on from CM060984.1 coordinate 256,596,012, forward strand.
CTCCCTCTCCTCCGTTATTTTATATGAAAGTAGCATTGATTTACACACATGATATAATGTCAAGACAGGAGCATCTCCCTCTCCTTCATTATTGTGTATGAAAGTAGCATTGATTTACCCACATGATATAATGTCAAGACAGGAACATCTCCCTCTCCTCCGTTATTTTATACGAAAGTAGGATTGATTTACCCACATGATATAATGTCAAGACAGGAACATCTCCCTCTCCTCCGTTATTTTATATGAAAGTAGCATTGATTTACACACATGATATAATGTCAAGACAGGAACATCTCTCTATCCTTCATTATTGTGTATGAAAGTAGCATTGATTTACACACATGATATAATGTCAAGACAGGAACATCTCCCTCTCCTCCGTTATTTTATATGAAAGTAGCATTGATTTACCCACAAGATATAATGTCAAGACAGGAACATCTCCCTCTCCTCCGTTATTTTATATGAAAGTAGCATTGATTTACCCACATGATATAATATAAAGCAGGAACATCTCCCTCTCCTCCGTTATTTTATATGAAAGTAGCATTGATTTACCCACATGATATAATGTCAAGACAGGAACATCTCCCTCTCCTCCGTTATTTTATATGAAAGTAGCATTGATTCATCCGCAAGATATAATGTCAAGACAGGAACATCTCCCTCTCCTTCGTTATTTTATATGAAAGTAGCATTGATTTACCCACATGATATAATGTCAAGACAGGAAAATCTCCCTCTCCTCCGTTATTTTATATGAAAGTAGCATTGATTCATCCGCAAGATATAATGTCAAGACAGGAACATCTCCCTCTCCTCCGTTATTTTATATGAAAGTAGCATTGATTTACCCACATGATATAATGTCAGGACAGGAACATCTCCCTCTCCTCCGTTATTTTATATGAAAGTAGCATTGATTTACCCACAAGATATAATGTCAAGACAGGAACATCTCCCTCTCCTTCATTATTTTATATGAAAGTAGCATTGATTTACCCACATGATATAATGTCAAGACAGGAACATCTCCCTCTCCTTCATTATTTTATATGAAAGTAGCAATGATTTACCCACAAGATATAATGTCAAGACAGGAACATCTCCCTCTCCTTCATTATTTTATATGAAAGTAGCATTGATTTACCCACATGATATAATGTCAAGACAGGAACATCTCCCTCTCCTTCATTATTGTGTATGAAAGTAGCATTGATTTACCCACATGATATAATGTCAAGACAGGAACATCTCCCTCTCCTTTATTATTTTATATGAAAGTAGCATTGATTTACCCACATGATATAATGTCAAGACAGGAACATCTCCCTCTCCTTCATTATTTTATATGAAAGTAGCATTGATTTACCCACATGATATAATGTCAAGACAGGAACATCTCCCTCTCCTTCATTATTTTATATGAAAGTAGCAATGATTTACCCACAAGATATAATGTCAAGACAGGAACATCTCCCTCTCCTTCATTATTTTATATGAAAGTAGCATTGATTTACCCACATGATATAATGTCAAGACAGGAACATCTCCCTCTCCTTCATTATTGTGTATGAAAGTAGCATTGATTTACCCACATGATATAATGTCAAGACAGGAACATCTCCCTCTCCTTCATTATTTTATATGAAAGTAGCATTGATTTACCCACATGATATAATGTCAAGACAGGAACATCTCCCTCTCCTTCATTATTTTATATGAAAGTAGCATTGATTTACCCACATGATATAATGTCAAGACAGGAACATCTCCCTCTCCTTCATTATTTTATATGAAAGTAGCATTGATTTACCCACATGATATAATGTCAAGACAGGAACATCTCCCTCTCCTTCATTATTTTATATGAAAGTAGCATTGATTTACACACATGATATAATGTCAAGACAGGAACATCTCCCTCTCCTTCATTATTGTGTATGAAAGTAGCATTGATTTACCCACATGATATAATGTCAAGACAGGAACATCTCCCTCTCATTCATTATTGTGTATGAAAGTAGCATTGATTCATCCGCAAGATATAATGTCAAGACAGGAACATCTCCCTCTCCTTCATTATTGTGTATGAAAGTAGCATTGATTTACCCACATGATATAATGTCAAGACAGGAACATCTCCCTCTCCTCCGTTATTTTATATGAAATTAGCATTGATTTACCCACATGATATAATGTCAAGACAGGAACATCTCCCTCTCCTCCGTTATTTTATACGAAAGTAGGATTGATTTACCCACAAGATATAATGTCAAGACAGGAACATCTCCCTCTCCTCCGTTATTTTATATGAAAGTAGCATTGATTTACCCACATGATATAATGTCAAGACAGGAACATCTCCCTCTCCTCCGTTATTTTATATGAAAGTAGCATTGATTCACCCACAAGAAATAATGTCAAGACAGGAACATCTCCCTCTCCTCCGTTATTTTATATGAAAGTAGCATTGATTCATCCGCAAGATATAATGTCAAGACAGGAACATCTCCCTCTCCTTCATTATTGTGTATGAAAGTAGCATTGATTTACCCACAAGATATAATGTCAAGACAGGAACATCTCTCTCTCCTTCATTATTTTATATGAAAGTAGCATTGATTTACCCACATGATATAATGTCAAGACAGGAACATCTCCCTCTCCTTCATTATTTTATATGAAAGTAGCATTGATTTACCCAATGATATAATGTCAAGACAGGAACATCTCCCTCTCCTTCATTATTTTATATGAAAGTAGCATTGATTTACCCACATGATATAATGTCAAGACAGGAACATCTCCCTCTCCTTCATTATTTTATATGAAAGTAGCATTGATTTACCCACATGATATAATGTCAAGACAGGAACATCTCCCTCTCCTTCATTATTTTATATGAAAGTAGCATTGATTTACCCACGTGATATAATGTCAAGACAGGAACATCTCCCTCTCCTTCATTATTTTATATGAAAGTAGCATTGATTTACCCACATGATATAATGTCAAGACAGGAACATCTCCCTCTCCTTCATTATTGTGTATGAAAGTAGCATTGATTTACCCACATGATATAATGTCAAGACAGGAACATCTCCCTCTCCTCCGTTATTTTATATGAAAGTAGCATTGATTTACCCACAAGATATAATGTCAAGACAGGAACATCTCCCTCTCCTCCGTTATTTTATATGAAAGTAGCATTGATTTACCCACACGATATAATGTCAAGACAGGAACATCTCCGTCTCCTCCGTTATTTTATATGAAAGTAGCATTGATTTACACACATGATATAATGTCAAGACAGGAACATCTCCCTCTCCTCCGTATGTTTATATGAAAGTAGCATTGATTCATCCGCTAGATATAATGTCAAGACAGGAACATCTCCCTCTCCTTCATTATTTTATATGAAAGTAGCATTGATTTACACACATGATATAATGTCAAGACAGGAGCATCTCCCTCTCCTTCATTATTGTGTATGAAAGTAGCATTGATTTACCCACATGATATAATGTCAAGACAGGAATATCTCCCTCTCCTCCGTTATTTTATATGAAAGTAGCATTGATTTACACACATGATATAATGTCAAGACAGGAACATCTCTCTCTCCTTCATTATTTTATATGAAAGTAGCATTGATTTACCCACATGATATAATGTCAAGACAGGAACATCTCCCTCTCCTTCATTGTTTTATATGAAAGTAGCATTGATTTACCCACATGATATAATGTCAAGACAGGAACATCTCCCTCTCCTTCATTATTTTATATGAAAGTAGCATTGATTTACCCACATGATATAATGTCAAGACAGGAACATCTCCCTCTCCTTCATTATTTTATATGAAAGTAGCATTGATTTACCCACATGATATAATGTCAAGACAGGAACATCTCCCTCTCCTTCATTATTGTGTATGAAAGTAGCATTGATTTACCCACATGATATAATGTCAAGACAGGAACATCTCCCTCTCCTTCATTATTTTATATGAAAGTAGCATTGATTTACGCACATGATATAATGTCAAGACAGGAACATCTCCCTCTCCTTCATTATTGTGTATGAAAGTAGCATTGATTTACCCACATGATATAATGTCAAGACAGGAACATCTCCCTCTCCTTCATTATTTTATATGAAAGTAGCATTGATTTACCCACATGATATAATGTCAAGACAGGAACATCTCCCTCTCCTTCATTATTTTATATGAAAGTAGCATTGATTTACGCACATGATATAATGTCAAGACAGGAACATCTCCCTCTGCTTCATTATTGTGTATGAAAGTAGCATTGATTTACACACATGATATAATGTCAAGACAGGAACATCTCCCTCTCCTTCATTATTTTATATGAAAGTAGCATTGATTTACGCACATGATATAATGTCAAGACAGGAACATCTCCCTCTCCTTCATTATTTTATATGAAAGTAGCATTGATTTACACACATGATATAATGTCAAGACAGGAACATCTCCCTCTCCTTCATTATTTTATATGAAAGTAGCATTGATTTACGCACATGATATAATGTCAAGACAGGAACATCTCCCTCTGCTTCATTATTGTGTATGAAAGTAGCATTGATTTACACACATGATATAATGTCAAGACAGGAACATCTCCCTCTCCTCCGTTATTTTATATGAAAGTAGCATTGGTTCATCCGCAAGATATAATGTCAAGACAGGAACATCTCCCTCTCCTCCGTTATTTTATATGAAAGTAGGATTGATTTACACACATGATATAATGTCAAGACAGGAACATCTCCCTCTCCTTCATTATTGTGTATGAAAGTCGCATTGATTTACCCACATGATATAATGTCAAGACAGGAACATCTCCCTCTCCTCCGTTATTTTATATGAAAGTAGCATTGATTCATCCGCAAGATATAATGTCAAGACAGGAACATCTCCCTCTCCTTCGTTATTTTATATGAAAGTAGGATTGGTTCATCCGCAAGATATAATGTCAAGACAGGAACATCTCCCTCTCCTCCGTTATTTTATATGAAAGTAGCATTGATTCATCCGCAAGATATAATGTCAAGACAGGAACATCTCCCTCTCCTCCGTTATTTTATATGAAAGTAGCATTGGTTCATCCGCAAGATATAATGTCAAGACAGGAACATCTCCCTCTCCTCCGTTATTTTATATGAAAGTAGGATTGATTTACACACATGATATAATGTCAAGACAGGAACATCTCCCTCTCCTCCGTTATTTTATATGAAAGTGGCATTGATTTACACACAAGATATAATGTCAAGACAGGAATATCTCCCTCTCCTCCGTTATTTTATATGAAAGTAGCATTGATTTACACACAAGATATAATGTCAAGACAGGAACGTCTCCCTCTCCTCCGTTATTTTATATGAAAGTAGCATTGATTTACCCACATGATATAATGTCAAGACAGGAACATCTCCCTCTCCTTCATTATTTTATATGAAAGTAGCATTGATTTACCCACATGATATAATGTCAAGACAGGAACATCTCCCTCTCCTTCATTATTTTATATGAAAGTAGCATTGATTTACCCACATGATATAATGTCAAGACAGGAACATCTCCCTCTCCTTCATTATTTTATATGAAAGTAGCATTGATTTACCCACATGATATAATGTCAAGACAGGAACATCTCCCTCTCCTTCATTATTTTATATGAAAGTAGCATTGATTTACCCACATGATATAATGTCAAGACAGGAACATCTCCCTCTCCTTCATTATTGTGTATGAAAGTAGTATTATTTACCCACATGATATTATGTCAAGACAGGAACATCTCCCTCTCCTCCGTTATTTTATATGAAAGTAGCATTGATTCATCCGCAAGATATAATGTCAAGACAGGAACATCTCCCTCTCCTTCATTATTGTGTATGAAAGTAGCATTGATTTACCCACATGATATAATGTCAAGACAGGAACATCTCCCTCTCCTCCGTTATTTTATATGAAAGTAGCATTGATTTACCCACAAGATATAATGTCAAGACAGGAACATCTCCCTCTCCTCCGTTATTTTATATGAAAGTAGCATTGATTTACTCACACGATATAATGTCAAGACAGGAACATCTCCCTCTCCTCCGTTATTTTATATGAAAGTAGCATTGATTCACCCACAAGATATAATGTCAAGACAGGAACATCTCCCTCTCCTCCGTTATTTTATATGAAAGTAGCATTGATTCATCCGCAAGATATAATGTCAAGACAGGAACATCTCCCTCTCCTCCGTTATTTTATATGAAAGTAGCATTGATTTACCCACATGATATAATGTCAAGACAGGAACATCTCCCTCTCCTCCGTTATTTTATATGAAAGTAGCATTGATTCATCCGCTAGATATAATGTCAAGACAGGAACATCTCCCTCTCCTCCGTTATTTTATATGAAAGTAGCATTGATTTACCCACATGATATAATGTCAAGACAGGAACATCTCCCTCTCCTCCGTTATTTTATATGAAAGTAGCAATGATTTACCCACAAGATATAATGTCAAGACAGGAACATCTCCCTCTCCTTCATTATTTTATATGAAAGTAGCATTGATTTACCCACAAGATATAATGTCAAGACAGGAACATCTCCCTCTCCTTCATTATTTTATATGAAAGTAGCATTGATTTACCCACATGATATAATGTCAAGACAGGAACATCTCCCTCTCCTTCATTATTTTATATGAAAGTAGCATTGATTTACCCACATGATATAACGTCAAGACAGGAACATCTCCCTCTCCTTCATTATTTTATATGAAAGTAGCATTGATTTACCCACAAGATATAATGTCAAGACAGGAACATGTCCCTCTCCTTCATTATTTTATATGAAAGTAGCATTGATTTACACACATGATATAATGTCAAGACAGGAACATCTCCCTCTCCTTCATTATTGTGTATGAAAGTAGCATTGATTTACCCACAAGATATAATGTCAAGACAGGAACATCTCCCTCTCCTTCATTATTTTATATGAAAGTAGCATTGATTTACCCACATGATATAATGTCAAGACAGGAACATCTCCCTCTCCTTCATTATTTTATATGAAAGTAGCATTGATTTACCCACATGATATAATGTCAAGACAGGAACATCTCCCTCTCCTTCATTATTTTATATGAAAGTAGCATTGATTTACCCACATGATATAATGTCAAGACAGGAACATCTCCCTCTCCTTCATTATTTTATATGAAAGTAGCATTGATTTACACACATGATATAATGTCAAGACAGGAACATCTCCCTCTCCTTCATTATTGTGTATGAAAGTAGCATTGATTTACCCACATGATATAATGTCAAGACAGGAACATCTCCCTCTCCTTCAATAATTGTGTATGAAAGTAGCATTGATTTACACACATGATATAATGTCAAGACAGGAACATCTCCCTCTCCTGCGTTATTTTATATGAAAGTAGGATTGATTTACCCACAAGATATAATGTCAAGACAGGAACATCTCCCTCTCCTCCGTTATTTTATATGAAAGTAGCATTGATTCACCCACAAGATATAATGTCAAGACAGGAACATCTCCCTCTCCTTCATTATTGTGTATGAAAGTAGCATTGATTTACCCACAAGATATAATGTCAAGACAGGAACATCTCCCTCTCCTTCATTATTGTGTATGAAAGTAGCATTGATTTACCCACAAGATATAATGTCAAGACAGGAACATCTCCCTCTCCTTCATTATTGTGTATGAAAGTAGCATTGATTTACCCACATGATATAATGTCAAGACAGGAACATCTCCCTCTCCTCCGTTATTTTATATGAAAGTAGCATTGATTTACCCACATGATATAATGTCAAGACAGGAACATCTCCCTCTCCTCCGTTATTTTATATGAAAGTAGCATTGATTCATCCGCAAGATATAATGTCAAGACAGGAACATCTCCCTCTCCTCCGTTATTTTATATGAAAGTAGCATTGGTTCATCCGCAAGATATAATGTCAAGACAGGAACATCTCCCTCTCCTCCGTTATTTTATATGAAAGTAGGATTGATTTACACACATGATATAATGTCAAGACAGGAACATCTCCCTCTCCTTCATTATTGTGTATGAAAGTCGCATTGATTTACCCACATGATATAATGTCAAGACAGGAACATCTCCCTCTCCTCCGTTATTTTATATGAAAGTAGCATTGATTCATCCGCAAGATATAATGTCAAGACAGGAACATCTCCCTCTCCTTCGTCATTTTATATGAAAGTAGGATTGGTTCATCCGCAAGATATAATGTCAAGACAGGAACATCTCTCTCTCCTCCGTTATTTTATATGAAAGTAGCATTGATTCATCCGCAAGATATAATGTCAAGACAGGAACATCTCCCTCTCCTCCGTTATTTTATATGAAAGTAGCATTGGTTCATCCGCAAGATATAATGTCAAGACAGGAACATCTCCCTCTCCTCCGTTATTTTATATGAAAGTAGGATTGATTTACACACATGATATAATGTCAAGACAGGAACATCTCCCTCTCCTCCGTTATTTTATATGAAAGTGGCATTGATTTACACACAAGATATAATGTCAAGACAGGAATATCTCCCTCTCCTCCGTTATTTTATATGAAAGTAGCATTGATTTACACACAAGATATAATGTCAAGACAGGAACGTCTCCCTCTCCTCCGTTATTTTATATGAAAGTAGCATTGATTTACACACAAGATATAATGTCAAGACAGGAACGTCTCCCTCTCCTCCGTTATTTTATATGAAAATAGCATTGATTTACCCACATGATATAATGTCAAGACAGGAATATCTCCCTCTCCTCCGTTATTTTATATGAAAGTAGCGTTGATTTACCCACATGATATAATGTCAAGACAGGAACATCTCCCTCTCCTCCGTTATTTTATATGAAAGTAGCATTGATTTACACACATGATATAATGTCAAGACAGGAACATCTCCCTCTCCTCCGTTATTTCATATGAAAGTAGCATTGATTTACACACATGATATAATGTCAAGACAGGAACATCTCCCTCTCCTTCATTATTGTGTATGAAAGTAGCATTGATTTACCCACATGATATAATGTCAAGACAGGAACATCTCCCTCTCCTCCGTTATTTTATATGAAAGTAGCATTGATTTACACACATGATATAATGTCAAGACAGGAACATCTCCCTCTCCTCCGTTATTTTATATGAAAGTAGCATTGATTTACCCACATGATATAATGTCAAGACAGGAACATCTCTCTCTCCTTCATTATTTTATATGAAAGTAGCATTGATTTACCCACATGATATAATGTCAAGACAGGAACATCTCCCTCTCCTTCATTACTTTATATGAAAGTAGCATTGATTTACCCACATGATATAATGTCAAGACAGGAACATCTCCCTCTCCTTCATTACTTTATATGAAAGTAGCGTTGATTTACCCACATGATATAATGTCAAGACAGGAACATCTCCCTCTCCTTCATTATTTTATATGAAAGTAGCATTGATTTACGCACATGATATAATGTCAAGACAGGAACATCTCCCTCTCCTTCATTATTTTATATGAAAGTAGCATTGATTTACCCACATGATATAATGTCAAGACAGGAACATCTCCCTCTCCTTCATTATTTTATATGAAAGTAGCATTGATTTACACACATGATATAATGTCAAGACAGGAACATCTCCCTCTCCTTCATTATTTTATATGAAAGTAGCATTGATTTACCCACATGATATAATGTCAAGACAGGAACATCTCCCTCTCCTTCATTATTTTATATAAAAGTAGCATTGATTTACGCACATGATATAATGTCAAGACAGGAACATCTCCCTCTCCTTCATTTTGTGTATGAAAGTAGCATTGATTTACCCACATGATATAATGTCAAGACAGGAACATCTCCCTCTCCTCCGTTATTTTATATGAAAGTAGCATTGATTTACCCACAAGATATAATGTCAAGACAGGAACATCTCCCTCTCCTCCGTTATTTTATATGAAAGTAGCATTGATTTACCCACACGATATAATGTCAAGACAGGAACATCTCCCTCTTCTCCGTTATTTTATATGAAAGTAGCATTGATTTACACACATGATATAATGTCAAGACAGGAACATCTCCCTCTCCTCCGTTATTTTATATGAAAGTAGCATTGATTTACACACATGATATAATGTCAAGATAGGAACATCTCCCTCTCCTTCATTATTGTGTATGAAAGTAGCATTGATTTACACACATGATATAATGTCAAGACAGGATTATCTCCCTCTCCTCCGTTATTTTATATGAAAGTAGCATTGATTTACACACAAGATATAATGTCAAGACAGGAATATCTCCCTCTCCTCCGTTATTTTATATGAAAGTAGCATTGATTTACACACAAGGTATAATGTCAAGACAGGAACGTCTCCCTCTCCTCCGTTATTTTATATGAAAGTAGCATTGATTTACACACAAGATATAATGTCAAGACAGGAACATCTCCCTCTCCTCCGTTATTTTATATGAAAATAGCATTGATTTACCCACATGATATAATGTCAAGACAGGAATATCTCCCTCTCCTCCGTTATTTTATATGAAAGTAGCGTTGATTTACCCACATGATATAATGTCAAGACAGGAACATCTCCCTCTCCTCCGTTATTTTATATGAAAGTAGCATTGATTTACACACATGATATAATGTCAAGACAGGAACATCTCCCTCTCCTCCGTTATTTTATATGAAAGTAGCATTGATTTACACACATGATATAATGTCAAGACAGGAGCATCTCCCTCTCCTTCATTATTGTGTATGAAAGTAGCATTGATTTACCCACATGATATAATGTCAAGACAGGAACATCTCCCTCTCCTCCGTTATTTTATATGAAAGTAGCATTGATTTACACACATGATATAATGTCAAGACAGGAACATCTCTCTATCCTTCATTATTGTGTATGAAAGTAGCATTGATTTACACACATGATATAATGTCAAGACAGGAACATCTCCCTCTCCTCCGTTATTTTATATGAAAGTAGCATTGATTTACACACAAGATATAATGTCAAGACAGGAATATCTCCCTCTCCTCCGTTATTTTATATGAAAGTAGCATTGATTTACACACAAGATATAATGTCAAGACAGGAACGTCTCCCTCTCCTCCGTTATTTTATATGAAAGTAGCATTGATTTACACACAAGATATAATGTCAAGACAGGAACATCTCCCTCTCCTCCGTTATTTTATATGAAAATAGCATTGATTTACCCACATGATATAATGTCAAGACAGGAATATCTCCCTCTCCTCCGTTATTTTATATGAAAGTAGCGTTGATTTACCCACATGATATAATGTCAAGACAGGAACATCTCCCTCTCCTCCGATATTTTATATGAAAGTAGCATTGATTTACACACATGATATAATGTCAAGACAGGAACATCTCCCTCTCCTCCGTTATTTTATATGAAAGTAGCATTGATTTACACACATGATATAATGTCAAGACAGGAGCATCTCCCTCTCCTTCATTATTGTGTATGAAAGTAGCATTGATTTACCCACATGATATAATGTCAAGACAGGAACATCTCCCTCTCCTCCGTTATTTTATATGAAAGTAGCATTGATTTACACACATGATATAATGTCAAGACAGGAACATCTCTCTCTCCTTCATTATTTTATATGAAAGTAGCATTGATTTACCCACATGATATAATGTCAAGACAGGAACATCTCCCTCTCCTTCATTGTTTTATATGAAAGTAGCATTGATTTACCCACATGATATAATGTCAAGACAGGAACATCTCCCTCTCCTTCATTATTTTATATGAAAGTAGCATTGATTTACCCACATGATATAATGTCAAGACAGGAACATCTCCCTCTCCTTCATTATTTTATATGAAAGTAGCATTGATTTACCCACATGATATAATGTCAAGACAGGAACATCTCCCTCTCCTTCATTATTTTATATGAAAGTAGCATTGATTTACGCACATGATATAATGTCAAGACAGGAACATCTCCCTCTCCTTCATTATTGTGTATGAAAGTAGCATTGATTTACCCACATGATATAATGTCAAGACAGGAACATCTCTCTCTCCTTCATTATTTTATATGAAAGTAGCATTGATTTACCCACATGATATAATGTCAAGACAGGAACATCTCCCTCTCCTTCATTATTTTATATGAAAGTAGCATTGATTTACGCACATGATATAATGTCAAGACAGGAACATCTCCCTCTCCTTCATTATTTTATATGAAAGTAGCATTGATTTACCCACATGATATAATGTCAAGACAGGAACATCTCCCTCTCCTTCATTATTTTATATGAAAGTAGCATTGATTTACCCACATGATATAATGTCAAGACAGGAACATCTCCCTCTGCTTCATTATTGTGTATGAAAGTAGCATTGATTTACACACATGATATAATGTCAAGACAGGAACATCTCCCTCTCCTCCGTTATTTTATATGAAAGTAGCATTGGTTCATCCGCAAGATATAATGTCAAGACAGGAACATCTCCCTCTCCTCCGTTATTTTATATGAAAGTAGGATTGATTTACACACATGATATAATGTCAAGACAGGAACATCTCCCTCTCCTTCATTATTGTGTATGAAAGTCGCATTGATTTACCCACATGATATAATGTCAAGACAGGAACATCTGCCTCTCCTCCGTTATTTTATATGAAAGTAGCATTGATTCATCCGCAAGATATAATGTCAAGACAGGAACATCTCCCTCTCTTTCGTTATTTTATATGAAAGTAGGATTGGTTCATCCGCAAGATATAATGTCAAGACAGGAACATCTCCCTCTCCTCCGTTATTTTATATGAAAGTAGCATTGATTCATCCGCAAGATATAATGTCAAGACAGGAACATCTCCCTCTCCTCCGTTATTTTATATGAAAGTAGCATTGGTTCATCCGCAAGATATAATGTCAAGACAGGAACATCTCCCTCTCCTCCGTTATTTTATATGAAAGTAGGATTGATTTACACACATGATATAATGTCAAGACAGGAACATCTCCCTCTCCTCCGTTATTTTATATGAAAGTGGCATTGATTTACACACAAGATATAATGTCAAGACAGGAATATCTCCCTCTCCTCCGTTATTTTATATGAAAGTAGCATTGATTTACACACAAGATATAATGTCAAGACAGGAACGTCTCCCTCTCCTCCGTTATTTTATATGAAAGTAGCATTGATTTACACACAAGATATAATGTCAAGACAGGAACGTCTCCCTCTCCTCCGTTATTTTATATGAAAATAGCATTGATTTACCCACATGATATAATGTCAAGACAGGAATATCTCCCTCTCCTCCGTTATTTTATATGAAAGTAGCGTTGATTTACCCACATGATATAATGTCAAGACAGGAACATCTCCCTCTCCTCCGTTATTTTATATGAAAGTAGCATTGATTTACACACATGATATAATGTCAAGACAGGAACATCTCCCTCTCCTCCGTTATTTTATATGAAAGTAGCATTGATTTACACACATGATATAATGTCAAGACAGGAACATCTCCCTCTCCTTCATTATTGTGTATGAAAGTAGCATTGATTTACCCACATGATATAATGTCAAGACAGGAACATCTCCCTCTCCTCCGTTATTTTATATGAAAGTAGCATTGATTTACACACATGATATAATGTCAAGACAGGAACATCTCCCTCTCCTCCGTTATTTTATATGAAAGTAGCATTGATTTACCCACATGATATAATGTCAAGACAGGAACATCTCTCTCTCCTTCATTATTTTATATGAAAGTAGCATTGATTTACCCACATGATATAATGTCAAGACAGGAACATCTCCCTCTCCTTCATTATTATATATGAAAGTAGCATTGATTTACCCACATGATATAATGTCAAGACAGGAACATCTCCCTCTCCTTCATTATTTTATATGAAAGTAGCATTGATTTACCCACATGATATAATGTCAAGACAGGAACATCTCCCTCTCCTTCATTATTTTATATGAAAGTAGCATTGATTTACCCACATGATATAATGTCAAGACAGGAACATCTCCCTCTCCTTCATTATTTTATATGAAAGTAGCATTGATTTACCCACATGATATAATGTCAAGACAGGAACATCTCCCTCTCCTTCATTATTTTATATGAAACTAGCATTGATTTACGCACATGATATAATGTCAAGACAGGAACATCTCCCTCTCCTTCATTTTGTGTATGAAAGTAGCATTGATTTACCCACATGATATAATGTCAAGACAGGAACATCTCCCTCTCCTCCGTTATTTTATATGAAAGTAGCATTGATTTACCCACAAGATATAATGTCAAGACAGGAACATCTCCCTCTCCTCCGTTATTTTATATGAAAGTAGCATTGATTTACCCACACGATATAATGTCAAGACAGGAACATCTCCCTCTTCTCCGTTATTTTATATGAAAGTAGCATTGATTTACACACATGATATAATGTCAAGACAGGAACATCTCCCTCTCCTCCGTTATTTTATATGAAAGTAGCATTGATTTACACACATGATATAATGTCAAGATAGGAACATCTCCCTCTCCTTCATTATTGTGTATGAAAGTAGCATTGATTTACACACATGATATAATGTCAAGACAGGATTATCTCCCTCTCCTCCGTTATTTTATATGAAAGTAGCATTGATTTACACACAAGATATAATGTCAAGACAGGAATATCTCCCTCTCCTCCGTTATTTTATATGAAAGTAGCATTGATTTACACACAAGATATAATGTCAAGACAGGAACGTCTCCCTCTCCTCCGTTATTTTATATGAAAGTAGCATTGATTTACACACAAGATATAATGTCAAGACAGGAACATCTCCCTCTCCTCCGTTATTTTATATGAAAATAGCATTGATTTACCCACATGATATAATGTCAAGACAGGAATATCTCCCTCTCCTCCGTTATTTTATATGAAAGTAGCGTTGATTTACCCACATGATATAATGTCAAGACAGGAACATCTCCCTCTCCTCCGTTATTTTATATGAAAGTAGCATTGATTTACACACATGATATAATGTCAAGACAGGAACATCTCCCTCTCCTCCGTTATTTTATATGAAAGTAGCATTGATTTACACACATGATATAATGTCAAGACAGGAGCATCTCCCTCTCCTTCATTATTGTGTATGAAAGTAGCATTGATTTACCCACATGATATAATGTCAAGACAGGAACATCTCCCTCTCCTCCGTTATTTTATATGAAAGTAGCATTGATTTACACACATGATATAATGTCAAGACAGGAACATCTCTCTATCCTTCATTATTGTGTATGAAAGTAGCATTGATTTACACACATGATATAATGTCAAGACAGGAACATCTCCCTCTCCTCCGTTATTTTATATGAAAGTAGCATTGATTTACACACAAGATATAATGTCAAGACAGGAATATCTCCCTCTCCTCCGTTATTTTATATGAAAGTAGCATTGATTTACACACAAGATATAATGTCAAGACAGGAACGTCTCCCTCTCCTCCGTTATTTTATATGAAAGTAGCATTGATTTACACACAAGATATAATGTCAAGACAGGAACATCTCCCTCTCCTCCGTTATTTTATATGAAAATAGCATTGATTTACCCACATGATATAATGTCAAGACAGGAATATCTCCCTCTCCTCCGTTATTTTATATGAAAGTAGCGTTGATTTACCCACATGATATAATGTCAAGACAGGAACATCTCCCTCTCCTCCGTTATTTTATATGAAAGTAGCATTGATTTACACACATGATATAATGTCAAGACAGGAACATCTCCCTCTCCTCCGTTATTTTATATGAAAGTAGCATTGATTTACACACATGATATAATGTCAAGACAGGAGCATCTCCCTCTCCTTCATTATTGTGTATGAAAGTAGCATTGATTTACCCACATGATATAATGTCAAGACAGGAACATCTCCCTCTCCTCCGTTATTTTATATGAAAGTAGCATTGATTTACACACATGATATAATGTCAAGACAGGAACATCTCTCTCTCCTTCATTATTTTATATGAAAGTAGCATTGATTTACCCACATGATATAATGTCAAGACAGGAACATCTCCCTCTCCTTCATTGTTTTATATGAAAGCAGCATTGATTTACCCACATGATATAATGTCAAGACAGGAACATCTCCCTCTCCTTCATTATTTTATATGAAAGTAGCATTGATTTACCCACATGATATAATGTCAAGACAGGAACATCTCCCTCTCCTTCATTATTTTATATGAAAGTAGCATTGATTTACCCACATGATATAATGTCAAGACAGGAACATCTCCCTCTCCTTCATTATTTTATATGAAAGTAGCATTGATTTACCCACATGATATAATGTCAAGACAGGAACATCTCCCTCTCCTTCATTATTTTATATGAAAGTAGCATTGATTTACGCACATGATATAATGTCAAGACAGGAACATCTCCCTCTCCTTCATTATTGTGTATGAAAGTAGCATTGATTTACCCACATGATATAATGTCAAGACAGGAACATCTCTCTCTCCTTCATTATTTTATATGAAAGTAGCATTGATTTACCCACATGATATAATGTCAAGACAGGAACATCTCCCTCTCCTTCATTATTTTATATGAAAGTAGCATTGATTTACCCACATGATATAATGTCAAGACAGGAACATCTCCCTCTCCTTCATTATTGTGTATGAAAGTAGCATTGATTTACCCACATGATATAATGTCAAGACAGGAACATCTCCCTCTCCTTCATTATTGTGTATGAAAGTAGCATTGATTTACACACATGATATAATGTCAAGACAGGAACATCTCTCTCTCCTTCATTATTTTATATGAAAGTAGCATTGATTTACCCACATGATATAATGTCAAGACAGGAACATCTCCCTCTCCTTCATTATTGTGTATGAAAGTAGCATTGATTTACACACATGATATAATGTCAAGACAGGAACATCTCTCTCTCCTTCATTATTTTATATGAAAGTAGCATTGATTTACCCACATGATATAATGTCAAGACAGGAACATCTCCCTCTCCTTCATTATTTTATATGAAAGTAGCATTGATTTACGCACATTATATAATGTCAAGACAGGAACATCTCCCTCTCCTTCATTATTGTGTATGAAAGTAGCATTGATTTACCCACATGATATAATGTCAAGACAGGAACATCTCCCTCTCCTTCATTATTGTGTATGAAAGTAGCATTGATTTACACACATGATATAATGTCAAGACAGGAACATCTCCCTCTCCTTCATTATTGTGTATGAAAGTAGCATTGATTTACCCACAAGATATAATGTCAAGACAGGAACATCTCCCTCTCCTCCGTTATTTTATATGAAAGTAGCATTGATTTACCCACAAGATATAATGTCAAGACAGGAACATCTCCCTCTCCTTCATTATTGTGTATGAAAGTAGCATTGATTTACACACATGATATAATGTCAAGACAGGAACATCTCCCTCTCCTTCATTATTGTGTATGAAAGTAGCATTGATTTACCCACATGATATAATGTCAAGACAGGAACATCTCCCTCTCCTTCATTATTGTGTATGAAAGTAGCGTTGATTTACCCACAAGATATAATGTCAAGACAGGAACATCTCTCTCTCCTTCATTATTTTATATGAAAGTAGCATTGATTTACCCACATGATATAATGTCAGGACAGGAACATCTCCCTCTCCTCCGTTATTTTATATGAAAGTAGCATTGATTTACCCACAAGATATAATGTCAAGACAGGAACATCTCCCTCTCCTCCGTTATTTTATATGAAAGTAGCATTGATTTACCCACACGATATAATGTCAAGACAGGAACATCTCCCTCTTCTCCGTTATTTTATATGAAAGTAGCATTGATTTACACACATGATATAATGTCAAGACAGGAACATCTCCCTCTCCTCCGTTATTTTATATGAAAGTAGCATTGATTTACACACATGATATAATGTCAAGATAGGAACATCTCCCTCTCCTTCATTATTGTGTATGAAAGTAGCATTGATTTACACACATGATATAATGTCAAGACAGGAGCATCTCCCTCTCCTTCATTATTGTGTATGAAAGTAGCATTGATTTACCCACATGATATAATGTCAAGACAGGAACATCTCCCTCTCCTCCGTTATTTTATATGAAAGTAGCATTGATTTACACACATGATATAATGTCAAGACAGGAACATCTCTCTATCCTTCATTATTGTGTATGAAAGTAGCATTGATTTACACACATGATATAATGTCAAGACAGGAACATCTCCCTCTCCTCCGTTATTTTATATGAAAGTAGCATTGATTTACACACAAGATATAATGTCAAGACAGGAATATCTCCCTCTCCTCCGTTATTTTATATGAAAGTAGCATTGATTTACACACAAGATATAATGTCAAGACAGGAACGTCTCCCTCTCCTCCATTATTTTATATGAAAGTAGCATTGATTTACACACAAGATATAATGTCAAGACAGGAACATCTCCCTCTCCTCCGTTATTTTATATGAAAATAGCATTGATTTACCCACATGATATAATGTCAAGACAGGAATATCTCCCTCTCCTCCGTTATTTTATATGAAAGTAGCGTTGATTTACCCACATGATATAATGTCAAGACAGGAACATCTCCCTCTCCTCCGTTATTTTATATGAAAGTAGCATTGATTTACACACATGATATAATGTCAAGACAGGAACATCTCCCTCTCCTCCGTTATTTTATATGAAAGTAGCATTGATTTACACACATGATATAATGTCAAGACAGGAGCATCTCCCTCTCCTTCATTATTGTGTATGAAAGTAGCATTGATTTACCCACATGATATAATGTCAAGACAGGAACATCTCCCTCTCCTCCGTTATTTTATATGAAAGTAGCATTGATTTACACACATGATATAATGTCAAGACAGGAACATCTCTCTCTCCTTCATTATTTTATATGAAAGTAGCATTGATTTACCCACATGATATAATGTCAAGACAGGAACATCTCCCTCTCCTTCATTGTTTTATATGAAAGCAGCATTGATTTACCCACATGATATAATGTCAAGACAGGAACATCTCCCTCTCCTTCATTATTTTATATGAAAGTAGCATTGATTTACCCACATGATATAATGTCAAGACAGGAACATCTCCCTCTCCTTCATTATTTTATATGAAAGTAGCATTGATTTACCCACATGATATAATGTCAAGACAGGAACATCTCCCTCTCCTTCATTATTTTATATGAAAGTAGCATTGATTTACCCACATGATATAATGTCAAGACAGGAACATCTCCCTCTCCTTCATTATTTTATATGAAAGTAGCATTGATTTACGCACATGATATAATGTCAAGACAGGAACATCTCCCTCTCCTTCATTATTGTGTATGAAAGTAGCATTGATTTACCCACATGATATAATGTCAAGACAGGAACATCTCTCTCTCCTTCATTATTTTATATGAAAGTAGCATTGATTTACCCACATGATATAATGTCAAGACAGGAACATCTCCCTCTCCTTCATTATTTTATATGAAAGTAGCATTGATTTACCCACATGATATAATGTCAAGACAGGAACATCTCCCTCTCCTTCATTATTTTATATGAAAGTAGCATTGATTTACCCACATGATATAATGTCAAGACAGGAACATCTCCCTCTCCTTCATTATTGTGTATGAAAGTAGCATTGATTTACACACATGATATAATGTCAAGACAGGAACATCTCTCTCTCCTTCATTATTTTATATGAAAGTAGCATTGATTTACCCACATGATATAATGTCAAGACAGGAACATCTCCCTCTCCTTCATTATTGTGTATGAAAGTAGCATTGATTTACACACATGATATAATGTCAAGACAGGAACATCTCTCTCTCCTTCATTATTTTATATGAAAGTAGCATTGATTTACCCACATGATATAATGTCAAGACAGGAACATCTCCCTCTCCTTCATTATTTTATATGAAAGTAGCATTGATTTACGCACATTATATAATGTCAAGACAGGAACATCTCCCTCTCCTTCATTATTGTGTATGAAAGTAGCATTGATTTACACACATGATATAATGTCAAGACAGGAACATCTCCCTCTCCTTCATTATTGTGTATGAAAGTAGCATTGATTTACACACATGATATAATGTCAAGACAGGAACATCTCCCTCTCCTTCATTATTGTGTATGAAAGTAGCATTGATTTACACACATGATATAATGTCAAGACAGGAACATCTCCCTCTCCTTCATTATTGTGTATGAAAGTAGCATTGATTTACCCACAAGATATAATGTCAAGACAGGAACATCTCCCTCTCCTCCGTTATTTTATATGAAAGTAGCATTGATTTACCCACAAGATATAATGTCAAGACAGGAACATCTCCCTCTCCTTCATTATTGTGTATGAAAGTAGCATTGATTTACACACATGATATAATGTCAAGACAGGAACATCTCCCTCTCCTTCATTATTGTGTATGAAAGTAGCATTGATTTACCCACATGATATAATGTCAAGACAGGAACATCTCCCTCTCCTTCATTATTGTGTATGAAAGTAGCATTGATTTACCCACATGATATAATGTCAAGACAGGAACATCTCCCTCTCCTCCGTTATTTTATATGAAAGTAGCATTGATTTACCCACAAGATATAATGTCAAGACAGGAACATCTCCCTCTCCTCCGTTATTTTATATGAAAGTAGCATTGATTTACCCACACGATATAATGTCAAGACAGGAACATCTCCCTCTCCTCCGTTATTTTATATGAAAGTAGCATTGATTTACACACATGATATAATGTCAAGACAGGAACATCTCCCTCTCCTCCGTTATTTTATATGAAAGTAGCATTGATTTACACACATGATATAATGTCAAGACAGGAACATCTCCCTCTCCTTCATTATTGTGTATGAAAGTAGCATTGATTTACCCACATGATATAATGTCAAGACAGGAACATCTCCCTCTCCTCCGTTATTTTATATGAAAGTAGCATTGATTTACACACATGATATAATGTCAAGACAGGAACATCTCCCTCTCCTCCGTTATTTTATATGAAAGTAGCATTGATTTACCCACATGATATAATGTCAAGACAGAAACATCTCCCTCTCCTCCGTTATTTTATATGAAAGTAGCATTGATTTACACACATGATATAATGTGAAGACAGGAACATCTCCCTCTCCTCCGTTATTTTATATGAAAGTAGCATTGATTTACCCACATGATATAATGTCAAGACAGGAACATCTCCCTCTCCTCCGTTATTTTATATGAAAGTAGCATTGATTTACACACATGATATAATGTCAAGACAGGAACATCTCCCTCTCCTCCGTTATTTTATATGAAAGTAGCATTGATTTACCCACATGATATAATGTCAAGACAGGAACATCTCCCTCTCCTCCGTTATTTTATATGAAAGTAGCATTGATTTACCCACATGATATAATGTCAAGACAGGAACATCTCCCTCTCCTCCGTTATTTTATATGAAAGTAGCATTGATTTACCCACATGATATAATGTCAAGACAGGAACATCTCCCTCTCCTCCGTTATTTTATATGAAAGTAGCATTGATTTACCCACATGATATAATGTCAAGACAGGAACATCTCCCTCTCCTCCGTTATTTTATATGAAAGTAGCATTGATATACCCACATGATATAATGTCAAGACAGGAACATCTCCCTCTCCTCCGTTATTTTATATGAAAGTAGCATTGATTTACCCACATGATATAATGTCAAGACAGGAACATCTCCCTCTCCTCCGTTATTTTATATGAAAGTAGCATTGATTTACCCACATGATATAATGTCAAGACAGGAACATCTCCCTCTCCTCCGTTATTTTATATGAAAGTAGCATTGATTTACCCACATGATATAATGTCAAGACAGGAACATCTCCCTCTCCTCCGTTATTTTATATGAAAGTAGCATTGATTTACACACATGATATAATGTCAAGACAGGAACATCTCCCTCTCCTCCGTTATTTTATATGAAAGTAGCATTGATTTACCCACATGATATAATGTCAAGACAGAAACATCTCCCTCTCCTCCGTTATTTTATATGAAAGTAGCATTGATTTACACACATGATATAATGTCAAGACAGGAACATCTTCCTCTCCTTCATTATTGTGTATGAAAGTAGCATTGATTTACCCACATGATATAATGTCAAGACAGGAACATCTCTCTCTCCTTCATTATTTTATATGAAAGTAGCATTGATTTACCCACATGATATAATGTCAAGACAGGAACATCTCTCTCTCCTTCATTATTTTATATGAAAGTAGCATTGATTTACCCACATGATATAATGTCAAGACAGGAACATCTCTCTCTCCTTCATTATTTTATATGAAAGTAGCATTGATTTACACACAAGATATAATGTCAAGACAGGAACATCTCCCTCTCCTTCATTATTGTGTATGAAAGTAGCATTGATTTACACACATGATATAATGTCAAGACAGGAACATCTCCCTCTCCTTCATTATTGTGTATGAAAGTAGCATTGATTTACACACATGATATAATGTCAAGACAGGAACATCTCTCTCTCCTTCATTATTTTATATGAAAGTAGCATTGATTTACCCACATGATATAATGTCAAGACAGGAACATCTCTCTCTCCTTCATTATTTTATATGAAAGTAGCATTGATTTACCCACATGATATAATGTCAAGACAGGAACATCTCCCTCTGCTTCATTATTTTATATGAAAGTAGCATTGATTTACCCACATGATATAATGTCAAGACAGGAACATCTCCCTCTCCTTCATTATTGTGTATGAAAGTAGCATTGATTTACCCACATGATATAATGTCAAGACAGGAACATCTCCCTCTGCTTCATTATTTTATATGAAAGTAGCATTGATTTACCCACATTATATAATGTCAAGACAGGAACATCTCCCTCTCCTTCATTATTTTATATGAAAGTAGCATTGATTTATCCACAAGATATAATGTCAAGACAGGAACATCTCCCTCTCCTTCAATAATTGTGTATGAAAGTAGCATTGATTTACCCACATGATATAATGTCAAGACAGGAACATCTCCCTCTCCTTCAATAATTGTGTATGAAAGTAGCATTGATTTACCCACAAGATATAATGTCAAGACAGGAACATCTCCCTCTCCTTCAATAATTGTGTATGAAAGTAGCATTGATTTACCCACATGATATAATGTCAAGACAGGAACATCTCCCTCTCCTTCAATAATTGTGTATGAAAGTAGCATTGATTTACCCACATGATATAAGGTCAAGACAGGAACATCTCCCTCTCCTTCAATAATTGTGTATGAAAGTAGCATTGATTTACCCACATGATATAATGTCAAGACAGGAACATCTCTCTCTTCTTCATTATTTTATATGAAAGTAGCATTGATTTACCCACATGATATAATGTCAAGACAGGAACATCTCTCTCTCCTTCATTATTTTATATGAAAGTAGCATTGATTTACCCACATGATATAATGTCAAGACAGGAACATCTCTCTCTCCTTCATTATTTTATATGAAAGTAGCATTGATTTACCCACATGATATAATGTCAAGACAGGAACATCTCCCTCTGCTTCATTATTTTATATGAAAGTAGCATTGATTTACCCACATGATATAATGTCAAGACAGGAACATCTCCCTCTCCTTCATTATTTTATATGAAAGTAGCATTGATTTACCCACATGATATAATGTCAAGACAGGAACATCTCCCTCTCCTTCATTATTGTGTATGAAAGTAGCATTGATTTACCCACATGATATAATGTCAAGATAGGAACATCTCCCTCTCCTCCGTTATTTTATATGAAAGTAGCATTGATTTACCCACAAGATATAATGTCAAGACAGGAACATCTCCCTCTCCTCCGTTATTTTATATGAAAGTAGCATTGATTTACCCACAAGATATAATGTCAAGACAGGAACATCTCCCTCTCCTCCGTTATTTTATATGAAAGTAGCATTGATTTACCCACAAGATATAATGTCAAGACAGGAACATCTCCCTCTCCTCCGTTATTTTATATGAAAGTAGCATTGATTTACCCACAAGATATAATGTCAAGACAGGAACATCTCCCTCTCCTCCGTTATTTTATATGAAAGTAGCATTGATTTACCCACATGATATAATGTCAAGACAGGAACATCTCCCTCTCCTCCGTTATTTTATATGAAAGTAGCATTGATTGATTGAAGAGAACTTCCCAGAAATTTGCTTGCCTTGTAAACATCTTGTGATATTTTAATCAACGTTGTTGCAGTCATTATTGAGAAAATATAACATGTCTTAAAATGAGTACCTCATGTAACGGCTAGTTTGTAGTGAGGGGATTTTGTTTAAAATCTTAGTGTAGCATCTTTGCAAGATACTGAATTTAGAAAGCATGCTTATTATTTATACGACAGTTCGTCATATACATACAGAGTCGGAGTGCCTCAAAACGTGTTTTTTTCCAGGAAATCTCGATATGGAATACAATACTTGCTTACTCACCGTTCGAGTCTAGGACCCAGGACTTTGCATGTGAGATTCTCTGGCGCCTTGTAAAACTCTTCTTCGATGGTGTTTTTCTTGTGCAGCTTCTTGTACAAATGGATGACCCACCTGTAACCAACAAAACACCGTCTTGTTATAGTTCAAGGCATTTTCTAAATGCGCATTCTCACGACTTTCTCTACCCACTATTGCTTATTAATCGGGGTATACAAATTATTCTTATTAAAGTTTATTTAGCTATATACTTCATTTTAATCGAGATAAACGTTTGCAGAAATAGCTACATTTCGTTATAGATACAAAGAGAACAGCGATAGTCAAATGTTTAACAACTGGACGCTATATGCTGGCCGTAAAATTCCATACTGTTTCCATGACATCGCGAGAAACAACTGAATGTTGACACGAATTTAAGGAATGACCAAGTATTAAACAATTCGAACCATTAATAACGGATATCTCGGAAATGGCTTATTCAACAAAAAACTAAGTTGAAATAAATTGTTTTTTTAAAGAGATGTACATTTTAGTCTATCACTTAGGTTTAACAGTTACCTATGCAAGATTATACTGAAACATTCCTTCCGAATGAAGAGGACTTCACAGGCTATTCCCAGAAAATTGAGAATATACATTTTATATTATGTCATGTAAATATCCTTAATACACCACATTTTAATAAAAATCGTTAATGCCATTTTTTAGAAAAAAAAATTGAAAAATGTTGCATGTAAAGGGTAGTTGGGGAAGGTGGATTTTCTTGAAAATGTTCATGTCGCATCTTTGGAAAATACTGAACGTAAATACAAAGTTTTGAGTTATGCTGTTCTCAGTTACATTCGCAGAACGCTTT
Source organism: Deroplatys truncata (assembly GCA_030765065.1). Lineage (NCBI taxonomy): Eukaryota > Metazoa > Arthropoda > Insecta > Mantodea > Mantidae > Deroplatys > Deroplatys truncata. Next base: position 256,621,710 of record CM060984.1, read on the forward strand.
CTTTTAAAAAATTCAGGAAGTCTGAAAACTGTGAAATGTTGATATTCAACTTTTAGGTGAAATGGAATACTTGCTCTACATACATGAATCTAGCAGAATGTGGTGAACAGAGCAACGAATGGAGGAATACTTTGTCTTTTGTTTATTCATTAAAAAACAGTTGATTCGCTAAATCGAGTTTATATTGTACGTATATGGAGAACAATAGCATACCGGAGAAACTAAATAAACTTAGAATGTTATGCACAACGGTATGTTGAGGAAGGCGCATGTTCTTGCAGTTATTAAACAACGAATATAATAGTGTCAGGGATTAACGGTGGAGCAGCAAACTTCAACTACCACATAAACACTTGGTGAATCTTTCAGTAATCATATATCCTAAACATATCATAGGTAAAACAATCGAATGGCTACTAACAGCTGCCGCCAAAGCCCAATAATGATGTTGCAAAGCAACTGACGGCTGCAAACCCAAAGAACGCAGGTAAACAAAAAAGATCCCAATACAGAAATGGCATTACATCTCTGCAAGTAACATACAAACGACTCCCAAAAGAGAACATATCAATTAAAGATTACGTTTTAGCTGTAGGTAAACTAACGGGCCTACCAACATCACATTTGTATAAAAAATATCAAATGGACGAGTCTGTCTATATTTGTCAAACAATAAAATGGTAGATGAACTTACAAATAAGCATCAAACCATAATAATAAACAAGGAACGACTGCACCTCAGCCCTCTAATAACAAAAAATAAGAGAATTATAATTTGCAATGTAATCAATCCCGTTGAGGAAAGTGGGCTTCAATTGAGTGCCTACATAATGATGAGCTTGTAGTTGACAGGCATGTTGAAACAGGCTGTATTCTCTCTGAATGACATTATGGAAAGATCGGTAGACAGGAAGAGTTAGACTTCGCAGATGATGCTTGTCTGATGATATGCAAACATACTCTATTAGAAGTAATAAAGAAGATTCATATGAACATTAATATAGAGAAAACTAAAAATATACAACTAAATAGCAAGAAAATAAACAAAATTCAAATATCTAGGCAGTATAGGTGATTGATAAGGATGGTGGAGATGTTAACAATAGAACAAAGAAAGCAAACAGTACTTTTATCCTATTGTATCCAATCTGGAAATCCAACGTTACATCAAAACGTCTAAAATTAACATTTTCAATAGTAATGTGAAAATATGGCTACGAAACGTGAAAAACACTCAAAGCAAATCACAAACATTTGTCAATATATGTTTAAGAAGAATTATAACAATAAGATGGCCAGATACAATTTCAAATTTAGAGTTACAACGAAATAAAAAACAAAAGTGCAAGTGGGTAGGACACAAGATAGAACAGTGGAAAGAATGGCAGGAAGAGGAACACGAAAAAATACATGGAAGTTATCGAAGAAAGAATGAAGTAAAGAAATAGGGCTCAAAGGAAATACTTTGTGAATGTCCTATTCTCCACATAAGTGCACACAGCACACTGAGACTTTGTCACTCATGACGTAGAGATATGCGCGAGGCAGTCGAACACAAGACCTCTCTAATCCCTCGCAGTAGCAGCACCACCTCACTCCTAGATCAGCACTTACTTACTGAGCGAGCACGCTCACGTATATAGAAAGAGTGTTCTACAATGTTCGGGAGAAAGGAGCTCCTGGTGTTTACGTTATCCCGCCGGGTTTCTCTTCAGTCGGCCGGCCGGCACCTTCTATGCTGCATCACAATATATAGGGTAGTTAAATTATATTCGAACCCACTCGCGGCCTCTCTCTACTGCGCGAGACAGTCGCCGGGGAGAGTGAGCGAGAATATTTACACGAGATATGCTGTCTGTACGTCAACATTTCCAGCATCTATTATAAGGTAAGGATTTTAGTCCGCCTCTGCCGGCGACTGCCCGCTGTCTCGCGCAGTACAGAGAGCCGCGAGTGGATTCAAATATAATTTATCTACCCTATGTTTTTTCGAAGAAGAAAAATGGCAATCTCAACATTGGTCAGATGCCAAGGTAATTTACGAGAAGTCAGTTCGAACACACGCATAAGGATACTTATGTCAATTGGCATTCTGGATAAACGTCACTCCGAGCAAGTGTTCCGCAGTCCTTCATCCGAATAATTTAAATCCATTTCTATATTACTTAAAGTTTATTTTTACTGCATTTTTGTGTTTGGTTTCGAGGAACTTTTGAGGTAGACCTCAAACAAAAACCTAAAGCAAGAAGCTTCGTCCAACTGAATTCAAATCCTGGTGCGCAGGAACTCACTATCATAAGGATATCGCAGTGGCTATAAGAGTAAATACAGAGCTTCGCACGCTCTCTATCATACCGTCGGGCTTTCCATTCTAAAACACACAAGAGTAATCGTAACATGACTATGATGAGTAATGTCCCTCGTCGTCACGTTTATCAGTTGTATGGACAGAGGTTCTTGAAACACCATTTGCGGTGGAGAGCGTTCCAATGATACACCAGTTCTGTCAATTTTTTCCTGCGACAGAACATTCTTTTACGATTCTTAGGTTTAGCGCTTAGTTATCCCGTTGTCTTATTAACCAGGCATTTGAAAACCGGGAAATGTCTCCTGAAATTGTCCAAATGATTCACTTGTTACGTGTGTATCGTACACAAATATTCTTTGTTCAAGACATTCCAGTGCACTAATAACAAGACAAGAATACCAACACTCTAAAGTAATTCACACTCAACACTGATCATTGGATAAACTTTCACTCCAAAGAAGCACAACGAACAAACTCCAGTCTTTAAACAAACTGAGAGGTGAAATTCACACCTGATAAAGTGTGGTCATGAGCAGGTGAGCTAGTGGAACATACCGAGTAACTGACAGTTGACATTTACTGCTGATAAAATGTAGCTTTAGCAGGTCATTCATTACCAGTGAGCTAGTGGAACATACCGAGTAACTGACAGTTGACATTTACTGCTGATAAAATGTAGCTTTAGCAGGTCATTCATTACCAGTGAGCTAGTGGAACATACCGAGTAACTGACAGTTGACATTTACTGCTGATAAAATGTAGCTTTAGCAGGTCATTCATTACCAGTGAGCTAGTGGAACATACCGAGTAACTGACAGTTGACATTTACTGCTGATAAAATGTAGCTTTAGCAGGTCATTCATTACCAGTGAGCTAGTGGAACATACCGAGTAACTGACAGTTGACATTTACTGCTGATAAAATGTAGCTTTAGCAGGTCATTCATTACCAGTGAGCTAGTGGAACATACCGAGTAACTGACAGTTGACATTTACTGCTGATAAAATGTATCCTTTAGCAGGTCATTCATCACAAGTGAACTAGTGGAACATACCGAGTAACTGACAGTTGACATTTACTGCTGATAAAATGTATCCTTTAGCAGGTCATTCATCACAAGTGAACTAGTGGAACATACCGAGTAACTGACAGTTGACATTTACTGCTAATAAAATGTATCCTTTAGCAGGTCATTCATCACAAGTGAACTAGTGGAACATACCGAGTAACTGACATTTGACATTTACTGCTGATAAAATGTATCCTTTAGCAGGTCATTCATCACTAGGGAGCTAGTGGAACATACCGAGTAACTGACAGTTGACATTTACTGCTGATAAAATGTATCCTTTAGCAGGTCATTCATCACAAGTGAGCTAGTGGAACATAGCGAGTAACTGACAGTTGACATTTACTACTGATAAAATGTATCCTTTAGTAGGTCATTCATCACAAGTGAACTAGTGGAACATACTGAGTAACTGACAGTTGATATTTACTGCTGATAAAATGTATCCTTTAGCAGGTCATTCATCACTAGTGAGCTAGTGGAACATACCGAGTAACTGACAGTTGACATTTACAACTGATAAAATGTAGCCTTTAGCAGGTCATTCATCACTAGTGAGCTAGCAGAACATACCGAGTAACTGACAGTTGACATTTACAAGTGATAAAATGTAGCCTTTAGCAGGTCATTCATCACTAGGGAGCTAGTGGAACATACCGAGTAACTGACAGTTGACATTTACAACTGATAAAATGTAGCTTTAGCAGGTCATTCATCACTAGTGAGCTAGTGGAACATACCGAGTAACTGACAGTTGACATTTACAACTGATAAAATGTAGCTTTAGCAGGTCATTCATCACTAGTAAGCTAGCAGAACATACCGAGTAACTGACAGTTGACATTTACAAGTGATAAAATGTAGCCTTTAGCAGGTCATTCATCACTAGTGAGCTAGTGGAACATACCGAGTAACTGACAGTTGACATTTACAACTGATAAAATGTAATCTTTAGCAGGTCATTCATCACAAGTGAACTAGTGGAACATAGCGAGTAACTGACAGTTGACATTTACAAGTGATAAAATGTAGCCTTTAGCAGGTCATTCATCACTAGTGAGCTAGTGGAACATAGCGAGTAACTGACAGTTGACATTAACAACTGATAAAATGTAGCCTTTAGCAGGTCATTCATCACTAGTGAGCTAGTGGAACATACCGAGTAACTGACAGTTGACATTAACAACTGATAAAATGTAGCCTTTAGCAGGTCACTCATCACTAGTGAGCTAGTGGAACATAGCGAGTAACTGACAGTTGACATTTACAAGTGATAAAATGTAGCCTTTAGCAGGTCATTCATCACTAGTGAGCTAGTGGAACATACCGAGTAACTGACAGTTGACATTTACAACTGATAAAATGTAGCCTTTAGCAGGTCATTCATCACTAGTGAACTAGTGGAACATACCGAGTAACTGACAGTTGACATTTACTGCTGATAAAATGTATCCTTTAGCAGGTCATTCATCACAAGTGAACTAGTGGAACATACTGAGTAACTGACAGTTGACATTTACTGCTGATAAAATGTATCCTTTAGCAGGTCATTCATCACAAGTGAACTAGTGGAACATACCGAGTAACTGACAGTTGACATTTACTGCTGATAAAATGTATCCTTTAGCAGGTCATTCATCACTAGGGAGCTAGTGGAACATACCGAGTAACTGACAGTTGACATTTACTGCTGATAAAATGTATCCTTTAGCAGGTCATTCATCAGAAGTGAACTAGTGGAACATACCGAGTAACTGCCAGTTGACATTTACTGCTGATAAAATGTATCCTTTAGCAGGTCATTCATCACAAGTGAACTAGTGGAACATACCGAGTAACTGACAGTTGACATTTACTGCTGATAAAATGTATCCTTTAGCAGGTCATTCATCACTAGTGAGCTAGTGGAACATACCGAGTAACTGACAGTTGACATTTACTGCTGATAAAATGTATCCTTTAGCAGGTCATTCATCACAAGTGAGCTAGTGGAACATAGCGAGCAACTGACAGTTGACATTTACTACTGATAAAATGTATCCTTTAGCAGGTCATTCATCACTAGTGAGCTAGTGGAACATAGCGAGTAACTGACAGTTGACATTTACAACTGATAAAATGTATCCTTTAGCTGGTCATTCATCACTAGTGAGCTAGTGGAACATACCGAGTAACTGACAGTTGACATTTACAAGTGAAAAAATGTAGCCTTTAGCAGGTCATTCATCACTAGTGAACTAGTGGAACATAGCGAGTAACTGACAGTTGACATTTACAAGTGATAAAATGTAGCTTTAGCAGGTCATTCATCACTAGTAAGCTAGCACAACATACCGAGTAACTGACAGTTGACATTTACAAGTGATAAAATGTAGCCTTTAGCAGGTCATTCATCACTAGTGAACTAGTGGAACATAGCGAGTAACTGACAGTTGAAATTTACAAGTGATAAAATGTAGCCTTTAGCAGGTCATTCATCACAAGTGAGCTAGTGGAACATACCGAGTAACTGACAGTTGACATTTACTACTGATAAAATGTATCCTTTAGCAGGTCATTCATCACTAGTGAGCTAGTGGAACATACCGAGTAACTGACAGTTGATATTTACTGCTGATAAAATGTATCCTTTAGCAGGTCATTCATCACTAGTGAGCTAGTGGAACATACCGAGTAACTGACAGTTGACATTTACAACTGATAAAATGTATCCTTTAGCAGGTCATTCATCACTAGTGAGCTAGTTGAACATAGCGAGTAACTGACAGTTGACATTTACAACTGATAAAATGTAGCTTTAGCAGGTCATTCATCACTAGTAAGCTAGCAGAACATACCGAGTAACTGACAGTTGACATTTACAAGTGATAAAATGTAGCCTTTAGCAGGTCATTCATCACTAGTGAACTAGTGGAACATAGCGAGTAACTGACAGTTGACATTTACAAGTGATAAAATGTAGCCTTTAGCAGGTCATTCATCACTAGTGAACTAGTGGAACATAGCGAGTAACTGACAGTTGACATTTACAAGTGATAAAATGTAACCTTTAGCAGGTCATTCATCACAAGTGAACTAGTGGAACATAGCGAATAACTGACAGTTGACATTTACAACTGATAAAATGTAATCCTTAGCAGGTCATTCATCACTAGTGAGCTAGTGGAACATAGCGAGTAACTGACAGTTGACATTTACATCTGATAAAATGTAACCTTTAGCAGGTCATTCATCACTAGTGAGCTAGTGGAACATACCGAGTAACTGACAGTTGACATTTACAACTGATAAAATGTAATCTTTATCAGGTCATTCATCACAAGTGAACTAGTGGAACATAGCGAGTAACTGACAGTTGACATTAACAACTGATAAAATGTAGCCTTTAGCAGGTCATTCATCACTAGTGAGCTAGTGGAACATACCGAGTAACTGACAGTTGACATTTACAACTGATAAAATGTAATCTTTAGCAGGACATTCATCACAAGTGAGCTAGTGGAACATACCGAGTAACTGACAGTTGACATTTACAACTGATAAAATGTAACCTTTAGCAGGTCATTCATCACCAGTGAGCTAGTGGAACATACCGAGTAACTGACAGTTGACATTTACAACTGATAAAATGTAACCTTTAGCAGGTCAATCATCACTAGTGAGCTAGTGGAACATAGCGAGTAACTGACAGTTGACATTTACTAATGATAAAATGTAACCTTTAGCAGGTCATTCATCACCAGAGAGCTAGTGGAACATACCGAGTAACTGACAGTTGACATTTACAACTGATAAAATGTAACCTTTAGCAGGTCATTCATCACTAGTGAGCTAGTGGAACATACCGAGTAACTGACAGTTGACATTTACTAATGATAAAATGTAACCTTTAGCAGGTCATTCATCACTAGTGAGCTAGTGGAACATACCGAGTAACTGACAGTTGACATTTACTACTGATAAAATGTAACCTTTAGCAGGTCATTCATCACAAGTGAACTAGTGGAACATACCGAGTAACTGACAGTTGACTTTTACAACTGATAAAATGTAGCTTTAGCAGGTCATTCATCACTCATGAGCTAGTGGAACATACCGAGTAACTGACAGTTGACATTTACAACTGATAAAATGTAACCTTTAGCAGGTCATTCATCACTAGTGAGCTAGTGGAACATACCGAGTCACTGACAGTTGACATTTACAACTGATAAAATGTAACCAATAGCAGGTCATTCATCACTAGTGAGCTAGTGGAACATACCGAGTAACTGACAGTTGACATTTACAACTGATAAAATGTAACCTATAGCAGGTCATTCATCACTAGTGAGCTAGTGGAACATACCGAGTCACTGACAGTTGACATTTACAACTGATAAAATGTAACCTTTAGCAGGTCATTCATCACTAGTGAGCTAGTGGAACATACCGAGGAACTGACAGTTGACATTTACAACTGATAAAATGTAACCTATAGCAGGTCATTCATCACTAGTAGGCTAGTGGAACATACCGAGTCACTGACAGTTGACATTTACAACTGATCAACTGTATCCTTTAGCAGGTCATTCATCACTAGTAAGCTAGTGGAACAAAGCGAGTAACTGACAGTTGACATTTACAACTGATAAAGTGTAGTCTTGAGCAGGTCATTCATCACAAGTGAACTAGTGGAACATACCGAGTAACTGACAGTTGACATTTACAACTGATCAACTGTATCCTTTAGCAGGTCATTCATCACTAGTGAGCCAGTGGCACATACCGAGTAACTGACAGTTGACATTTACAACTGATAAAATGTAGCCTTTAGCAGGTCATTCATCACTAGTGAGCCAGTGGAACATAGCGAGTAACTGACAGTTGACATTTACAACTGATAAAATGTAGCTTTAGCAGGTCATTCATCACTAGTAAGCTAGCAGAACATACCGAGTAACTGACAGTTGACATTTACAAGTAATAAAATGTAGCCTTTAGCAGGTCATTCATCACTAGTGAGCTAGTGGAACATACCGAGTAACTGACAGTTGACATTTACAACTGATAAAATGTAATCTTTAGCAGGTCATTCATCACAAGTGAACTAGTGGAACATAGCGAGTAACTGACTGTTGACATTTACAAGTGATAAAATGTAGCCTTTAGCAGGTCATTCATCACTAGTGAGCTAGTGGAACATAGCGAGTAACTGACAGTTGACATTAACAACTGATAAAATGTAGCCTTTAGCAGGTCATTCATCACTAGTGAGCTAGTGGAACATACCGAGTAACTGACAGTTGACATTAACAACTGATAAAATGTAGCCTTTAGCAGGTCATTCATCACTAGTGAGCTAGTGGAACATAGCGAGTAACTGACAGTTGACATTTACAAGTGATAAAATGTAGCCTTTAGCAGGTCATTCATCACTAGTGAGCTAGTGGATCATACCGAGTAACTGACAGTTGACATTTACAACTGATAAAATGTAGCCTTTAGCAGGTCATTCATCACTAGTGAACTAGTGGAACATACCGAGTAACTGACAGTTGACATTTACTGCTGATAAAATGTATCCTTTAGCAGGTCATTCATCACAAGTGAACTAGTGGAACATACCGAGTAACTGACAGTTGACATTTGCTGCTGATAAAATGTATCCTTTAGCAGGTCATTCATCACAAGTGAGCTAGTGGAACATACCGAGTAACTGACAGTTGACATTTACTGCTGATAAAATGTATCCTTTAGCAGGTCATTCATCACTAGGGAGCTAGTGGAACATACCGAGTAACTGACAGTTGACATTTACTGCTGATAAAATGTATCCTTTAGCAGGTCATTCATCACAAGTGAACTAGTGGAACATACCGAGTAACTAAAAGTTGACATTTACTGCTGATAAAATGTATCCTTTAGCAGGTCATTCATCACAAGTGAACTAGTGGAACATACCGAGTAACTGACAGTTGACATTTACTGCTGATAAAATGTATCCTTTAGCAGGTCATTCATCACTAGTGAGCTAGTGGAACATACCGAGTAACTGACAGTTGACATTTACTGCTGATAAAATGTATCCTTTAGCAGGTCATTCATCACAAGTGAGCTAGTGGAACATAGCGAGTAACTGACAGTTGACATTTACTACTGATAAAATGTATCCTTTAGCAGGTCATTCATCACTAGTGAGCTAGTGGAACATACCGAGTAACTGACAGTTGACATTTACAACTGATAAAATGTATCCTTTAGCAGGTCATTCATCACTAGTGAGCTAGTGGAACATACCGAGTAACTGACAGTTGACATTAACAACTGATAAAATGTAGCCTTTAGCAGGTCATTCATCACTAGTGAGCTAGTGGAACATACCGAGTAACTGACAGTTGACATTAACAACTGATAAAATGTAACCTTTAGCAGGTCATTCATCACAAGTGAGCTAGTGGAACATAGCGAGTAACTGACAGTTGACATATACAACTGATAAAATGTAGCCTTTAGCAGGTCATTCATCACTAGTAAGCTAGTGGAACACAGCGAGTAACTGACAGTTGACATTTACAACTGATAAAGTGTAGTCTTGAGCAGGTCATTCATCACAAGTGAACTAGTGGAACATACCGAGTAACTGACAGTTGACATTTACAACTGATAAAATGTAACCTTTAGCAGGTCATTCATCACTAGTGAGCTAATGGAACATACCGAGTAACTGACAGTTGACATTTACAACTGATAAAATGTAGCCTTTAGTAGGTCATTCATCACCAGTGAGCTAGTGGAACATAGCGAGTAACTGACAGTTGTCATTTACTACTGATAAAATGTAGCCTTTAGCAGGTCACTCATCACTCATGAGCTAGTGGAACATACCGAGTAACTGACAGTTGACATTTACAACTGATAAAATGTAGCCTTTAGCAGGTCACTCATCACTCATGAGCTAGTGGAACATACCGAGTAACTGACAGTTGTCATTTACAACTGATAAAATGTAGCCTTTAGCAGGTCACTCATCACTCATGAGCTAGTGGAACATACCGAGTAACTGACAGTTGACATTTACAACTGATAAAATGTAGCCTTTAGCAGGTCACTCATCACTCATGAGCTTGTGGAACATAGCGAGTAAGTGACAGTTGTCATTTACAACTGATAAAATGTAGCCTTTAGCAGGTCACTCATCACTCATGAGCTAGTGGAACATACCCAGTAACTGAGAGTTGACATTTACAACTGATAAAATGTAGCCTTTAGCAGGTCACTAATCACTCATGAGCTAGTGGAACATACCGAGTAACTGACAGTTGACATTTACAACTGATAAAATGTAGCCTTTAGCAGGTCATTCATCACTAGTGAGCTAGTGGAACATACCGAGTAACTGACAGTTGACATTTACAACTGATAAAATGTAGCCTTTAGCAGGTCATTCATCACAAGTGAACTAGTGGAACATAGCGAGTAACTGACAGTTGACATTAACAACTGATAAAATGTAGCCTTTAGCAGGTCATTCATCACTAGTGAGCTAGTGGAACATACCGAGTAACTGACAGTTGACATTTACAACTGATAAAATGTAGCCTTTAGCAGGACATTCATCACAAGTGAGCTAGTGGAACATAGCGAGTAACTGACAGTTGACATTTACAACTGATAAATGTAGCCTTTAGCAGGTCATTCATCACAAATGAGCCAGTGGAACATAGCGAGTAACTGACAGTTGAGATTTACAACTGATAAAATGTAAGCTTTAGCAGGTCATTCATCACAAATGAGCCAGTGGAACATAGCGAGTAACTGACAGTTGACATTTACAACTGATAAATGTATCCTTTAGCAGGTCATTCATCACAAGTGAACTAGTGGAACATAGCGAGTAACTGACAGTTGACATTTACAACTGATAAAATGTAGCCTTTAGCAGGTCATTCGTCACTAGTGAGCTAGTGGAACATAGCGAATAACTGACAGTTGACATTTACAAGTGATAAAATGTAGCCTTTAGCAGGTCATTCATCACTAGTGAGCTAGTGGAACATACCGAGTAACTGACAGTTGACATTTACAACTGATAAAATGTAGCCTTTAGCAGGTCATTCATTACTAGTGAGCTAGTGGAACATACCGAGTAACTGACAGTTGACATTTACAACTGATAAAATGTAGCCTTTAGCAGGTCATTCATCACTAGTGAGCTAGTGGAACATAGCGAGTAACTGACAGTTGATATTTACAACTGATAAAATGTAGCCTTTAGCAGGTCATTCATTACTAGTGAGCTAGTGGAACATACCGAGTAACTGACAGTTGACATTTACAAGTGATAAAATGTAGCCTTTAGCAGGTCATTCATCACAAGTGAACTAGTGGAACATAGCGAGTAACTGACAGTTGACATTTACAACTGATAAAATGTAGCCTTTAGCAGGTCATTCATCACAAGTGAACTAGTGGAACATAGCGAGTAACTGACAGTTTACATTTGCAACTGATTAAATGTTACCTTTAGCAGGTCATTCATAACAGGTGAACTAGTGGAACATACCGAGTAACTGATAGTAGACATTCACAGCTGATAAAGTGTAGTCTTGAGCATGTCATTCATCACAAGTGAACTAGTGGAACATACCGAGTAACTGATAGTAGACATTCACAGCTGATAAAGTGTAGTCTTGAACAGGTTATTCATCACAAGTGAACTAGTGGAACATACCGAGTAACTGATAGTAGACATTCACAACTGATAAAGTGTAGTCTTGAGCAGGTTATTCATCACAAGTGAACTAGTGGAACATACCGAGTAAATGATAGTAGACATTCACAGCTGATAAAGTGTAGTCTTGAGCAGGTTATTCATCACAAGTGAGCTGGTGGATCAAAGCAAGCGCTGACTGGTTTTCCTCTGTTATCGCGTTAATAGAGATTGGATAAAGATACCACGACATAAATTTGCACCTACAGAGCAGGAAGAGGTATAAATAAAATTGGGACCGTCATTATGCTAAAAATAACAACGCGTAAGGATAGAAGATAGGTGAGAAGTTGTAATATAACGTACCCAGCAGGATGGCTTAGCGGTAACGTATGATGCTCGTATTCGAAGGTACAATACTCGCCACTACCCACACTGACCTTGTGTCGTTAATGGTTTTCGCTGGTCAATGTGTCGCAGTAATCTGTTCGTGATTTTTTTTTCTGAGCGCGTGTTATTGTTTTACTATTTTGAATTTTGGGTTCTTTGTCCTCTGGCAAGCTATTATTACTCAGTCGAGCAAATATCTCTGATCAGGGCGTGTAAACTGAAAGGAGTTGTTACTAAAAGATAACACTGATAAAAGAATTTGTTTTTACACTTTTATTGCCGTCACACTTAATTCATTTCACATATTTAATCTTGATACACGCCCGACTGAAACTGTTATATTTTCGAATGTAACTACTGCCTCAAATTGGCAAATGTTGGGATTGTTTCTCACTTACCACGACTTCCTTTCCCTCATTTCTTTTCCTTCTTCACGTGTGCTTCTCGGTTTCGTGACGTATGGCAGTGCCTGACAGAGCACGGATGATTTTTCAAAGAAATGAGTACTTCCCGTGGATACTAGTAGACTGCCTGGTTCATCTCCCTCTCTGGACAGCTTCAATAGTGGGGCTCTCTTCGAGCTAGGGACTCCCGCGCGTCTCGGTGGCCTGTCAGTCTGTAGCCTCCTGTGATTTCATCACTTCATCCCCTCCACCTAGGGATGTTGGCCGCACTAGATCTCCGGTAGGTCGCAGTGCGCGTGCTGTCTCCCTCCGTTTCCTACCTTACACTGTAGCATTATGTGGTTCCTTCACTTCATCCCCTCCACCTAGGGATGTTGGCCGCACTAGATCTCCGGTAGGTAGCAGTGCGCGTGCTGTCTCCCTCCGTTTCCTACCTTACACTGTAGCATTATGTGGTTCCTTCACTTCAACTTCTCCACCTAGGGATGTTGGCCGCACTAGATCTCCGGTAGGTCGCAGTGCGCGTGCTGTCTCCCTCCGTTTCCTACCTTACACTGTAGCATTATGTGGTTCCTTCACTTCAACTTCTCCACCTAGGGATGTTGGCCGCACTAGATCTCCGGTAGGTCGCAGTGCGCGTGCTGTCTCCCTCCGTTTCCTACCTTACACTGTAGCATTATGTGGTTCCTTCACTTCATCCCCTCCACCTAGGGATGTTGGCCATACTAGATCTCCGGTAGGTCGCAGTGCGCGTGCTGTCTCCCTCCGTTTACTACCTTACACTCTAGCATTATGTGGTTTCTTCACATCATCCCCTCCACCTAGGGATGTTGGCCATACTAGATCTCCGGTAGGTCGCAGTGCGCGTGCTGTCTCCCTCCGTTTCCTACCTTACACTGTAGCATTATGTGGTTTCTTCACATCATCCCCTCCACCTAGGGATGTTGGCCATACTATATCTCCGGTAGGTCGCAGTGCGGTGCTGTCTCCCTCCTATAACTACCTTAGATTGTAGCCTTCTGTGGTTCCTTCACTTCATCCCTTCCTCCTAGGGATGGTGGCCGCACTAGATCTCCGGTAGCTCACAGTGCGCGTGCTGTCTCCCTCCGTTTCTTACCTTACATTGTAGCCTTCTGTGGTTCCTTCACTTCATCCCTTCCTCCTAGGGATGTTGGCCGCACTAGATCTCCAGTAGCTCACAGTGCGCGTGCTGTCTCCCTCCTATAACTACCTTACATTGTAGCGTTCTGTGGTTCCTTCACTTCATCCCTTCCTCCTGGGTATGGTGGCTTCAATCGATCTCCGGTAGGTCGCAGTGCGCGTGCTGTCTCCCTCCTATAACTACCTTACATTGTAGCTTTCTGTGGTTCCTTCACTTCATCCCTTCCTCCTGGGCATGGTGGCCTCAATCGATCTCCGGTAGGTCGCAGTGCGCGTGCTGTCTCCCTCCGTTTCTTACCTTACACTGTAGCTTTATGTGGTTCCTTCACTTCATCCCTTCCTTCTAGGGATGGTGGCCGCACTAGATCTCCGGTAGCTCACAGTGCGCGTGCTGTCTCCTTTCGTTTCCTACCTTACACTGTAGCTTTATGTGGTTCCTTCACTTCATCCCTTCCTCCTAGGGATGGTGGACGCTATAGATCTCCGGCAGCTCACAGTGCGCGCGCTGTCTCCCTCCGTTTCCTACCTTACACTGTAGCTTTATGTGGTTCCTTCACTTCATCCCATCCTCCTAGGGATGGTGGACGCTATAGATCTCCGGTAGCTCACAGTGCGCGCGCTGTCTCCCTCCGTTTCCTACCTTACACTGTAGCTTTCTGTGGTTCCTTCACTTCATTCCTTCTTCCTAGGGATGGTGGCCGCACCAGATCTCCGGTAGCTCACAGTGCGCGCGCAGTCTCCCTCCGTTTCCTACCTTACACTGTAACTTTATGTGGTTCCTTCACTTCATCCCCTCCTCCTAGGGATGGTGGACGCTATAGATCTCCGGTAGCTCACAGTGCGCGCGCTGTCTCCCTCCGTTTCCTACCTTACACTGTAGCTTTATGTGGTTCCTTCACTTCATCCCCTCCTCCTAGGGATGGTGGACGCTGTAGATCTCCGGTAGCTCACAGTGCGCGCGCTGTCTCCCTCCGTTTCCTACCTTACACTGTAGCTTTATGTGGTTCCTTCACTTCATCCCCTCCTCCTAGGGATGGTGGACGCTATAGATCTCCGGTAGCTCACAGTGCGCGCGCTGTCTCCCTCCGTTTCCTACCTTACACTGTAGCTTTATGTGGTTCCTTCACTTCATCCCCTCCTCCTAGGGATGGTGGACGCTATAGATCTCCGGTAGCTCACAGTGCGCGCGCAGTCTCCCTCCGTTTCCTACCTTACACTGTAGCTTTATGTGGTTCCTTCACTTCATCCCCTCCTCCTAGGGATGGTGGACGCTATAGATCTCCGGTAGCTCACAGTGCGCGCGCTGTCTCCCTCCGTTTCCTACCTTACACTGTAGCTTTATGTGGTTCCTTCACTTCATCCCCTCCTCCTAGGGATGGTGGACGCTGTAGATCTCCGGTAGCTCACAGTGCGCGCGCTGTCTCCCTCCGTTTCCTACCTTACACTGTAGCTTTATGTGGTTCCTTCACTTCATCCCCTCCTCCTAGGGATGGTGGACGCTATAGATCTCCGGTAGCTCACAGTGCGCGCGCTGTCTCCCTCCGTTTCCTACCTTACACTGTAGCTTTATGTGGTTCCTTCACTTCATCCCCTCCTCCTAGGGATGGTGGACGCTATAGATCTCCGGTAGCTCACAGTGCGCGCGCTGTCTCCCTCCGTTTCCTACCTTACACTGTAGCTTTATGTGGTTCCTTCACTTCATCCCCTCCTCCTAGGGATGGTGGACGCTATAGATCTCCGGTAGCTCACAGTGCGCGCGCTGTCTCCCTCCGTTTCCTACCTTACACTGTAACTTTATGTGGTTCCTTCACTTCATCCCTTCCTCCTAGGGATGGTGGGCGCACTAGATCGCCGGTAGCTGACAGTGCGCGTGCTGTCTCCCTCCGTTTCTTACCTTACACTGTAGCTTTCTGTGGTTCCTTCACTTCATCCCTTCCTCCTGGGCATGGTGGCCGCACTAGATCGCCGGTAGCTCACAGTGCGCGCGCTGTCTCCCTCCGTTTCCTACCTTACACTGTAGCTTTCTGTGGTTCCTTCACTTCATCCCCTCCTCCTAGGGATGGTGGCCGCACTAGATCGCCGGTAGCTCACTGTGCGCGCGCTGTCTCCCTCCGTTTCCTACCTTACACTGTAGCTTTATGTGGTTCCTTCACTTCATCCCCTCCTCCTAGGGATGGTGGACGCTATAGATCTCCGGTAGCTCACAGTGCGCGCGCTGTCTCCCTCCGTTTCCTACCTTACACTGTAGCTTTATGTGGTTCCTTCACTTCATCCCTTGCTCCTGGGCATGGTGGCCGCACTAGACCTCCGGTAGCTCTCAGTGCGCGCGCTGTCTCCCACCGTTTCCTACCTCACACTGTAGCTTTCTGTGGTTCCTTCACTTCATCCCTTGCTCCTGGGCATGGTGGCCGCACTAGATCTCCGGTAGGTCGCAGTGCGCGTGCTGTCTCCCTCCGTTTCCTACCTCACACTGTAGCTTTATGTGGTTCCTTCACTTCATCCCTTGCTCCTGGGCATGGTGGCCGCACTAGATCTCCGGTAGCTCACAGTGCGCGTTCTGTCTCGCTCCGTTTCCTACCTTACACTGTAGCTTTCTATGGTTCCTTCACTTCATTCCTTCTTCCTAGGGATGGTGGCCGCACTAGATCGACGGTAAGTCGCAGTGCGCGTGCTGTCTCCCTCCGTTTCTTACCCTACACTGTAGCCTTTTGCGGTTCCTTCACTTCATCCCTTCCTCCTAGGGATGGTGGCCGCACTAGATCTCCGGTAGCTCACAGTGCGCGTGCTGTCTCCCTCCGTTTCTTACCCTACACTGTAGCCTTTTGCGGTTCCTTCACTTCATCCCTTCCTCCTAGGGATGGTGGCCGCACTACATCTCGGGTAGCTCACAGTGCGCGTGGTGTCTCCCTCCGTTTTCCACCTTACACTGTAGCTTTGTGTTGTTCCTTCACTTCATCCCTTCCTTCTAGGGATGGTGGCCGCAATAGATATCCGGTAGCTCACAGTGCGCGTGCTGTCTCCCTGCGTTTTCCATCTTACACTGTAGCTTTGTGTTGTTACTTCACTTCATCCCTTCCTCCTGGGCATGGTGGCCTCAATCGATCACCGGTAGGTCGCAGTGCGCGTGATGTCTCCCTCCGTTTCTTATACACTGTAGCTTTATGTGGCTCCTTCACTTCATCCCTTCCTTCCAGGGATGGTGGCCGCACTAGATCTCCGGTAGGTCGCAGTGCGCGTGCTGTCTCCCTGCGTTTCCTACCTTACACTGTAGCTTTATGTGGTTCCGTCACTTCATTCCTTCTTCCTAGGGATGGTGGCCGCACTAGATCTCCGGTAGGTCGCAGTGAGTGTGCTGTCTCCCTCCGTTTTCTACCTTACACTGTAGCTTTATGTGGTTCCGTCACTTCATTCCTTCTTCCTAGGGATGGTGGCCGCACTAGATCTCCGGTAGGTCGCAGTGAGCGTGCTGTCTCCCTCCGTTTTCTACCTTACACTGTAGCTTTATTGGTTCCTTCAGTTCATCCCTTCCTTCTAGGAATGGTGGCCGCACTAGATCTCCGGTAGGTCGAAGTGCACGTGCTGTCTCCCTCCGTTTCTTACCTTACACTGTAGCCTTATGTGGTTCGTTCACTTCAATCCCTGCCTCCAAGGGGTGGTGGCCGCACTAGATCTCCGGTAGCTCACAGTGCGCGAGCTGTCTCCCTCCGTTTCTTACCTTACACCGTAGCTTTATGTGGTTCCTTCACTTCAATCCCTTCCTCCTAGGGATAGCGGTCGCACTAGATCTCCGGTAGCTCACAGTGCGCGTGCTGTCTCCCTCCGTTTCCTACCTTGCACTGTAGCATTATGTGGTTCCGTCACTTCATCCCTTCCTCCTAGGGATGGTGGCCGCACTAGATCTCCGGTAGCTCACAGTGCGCGTGCTGTCTCCCTCCGTTTTCCACCCAACACTGTAGCTTTGTGTTGTTCCTTCACACCATCCTTCTAGGGATGGTGGCCGCACTAGATCTCCGGTAGGTCGCAGTGAGCGTGCTGTCTCCCTCCGTTTTCTACCCTACACTGTAGCTTTATGTGGTTCCGTCACTTCATCCCTTCCTTCTAGGGATGGTGGCCGCACTAGATCTCCGGTAGTTCGCAAGGAGCGTGCTGTCTCCCTCCGTTTCCTACCTTACACTGTAGCTTTATGTGGTTCCTTCACTTCAATCCTTCTTCCTAGGGATGCTGGCCGCACTAGATCTCCGATAGGGCGCAGTGAGCGTGCTGTCTCCCTCCGTTTTCTACCTTGCACTGTAGCTTTATGTGGTTCCTTCAGTTCATCCCTTCCTTCCAGGGATGGTGGCCGCACTAGATCTCCGGTAGGTCGGAGTGCGCGTGCTGTCTCCCTGCGTTTCCTTCCTTACACTGTAGCTTTATGTGGTTCCTTCACTTCATCCCTTCCTTCTAGGAATCGTGGCCGCACTAGATCTCCGGTAGGTCGCAGTGTACGTGCTGTCTCCCTCCGTTTCTTACCTTACACTGTAGCCTTATGTGGTTCCTTCACTTCAATCCCTGCCTCCAAGGGGTGGTGGCCGCACTAGATTTCCGGTAGCTCACAGTGCGCGAGCTGTCTCCCTCCGTTTCTTACCTTACACTGTAGCTTTCTGTGGTTCCTTCGCCTCATCCCTTCCTCCTAGGGATGGTGGCCGCACTAGATCTCCGGTAGCTCACAGTGCGCGTTCTGTCTCCCTCCGTTTCTTACCTTACACTTTAGCTTTATGTGGTTCCTTCACTTCATCCCTTCCTCCTAGGGATGGTGGCCGCACTAGATCTCCGGTAGCTCACAGTGCACGTGCTGTCTCCCTCCGTTTCTTACCTTACACTGTAGCTTTCTGTGGTTCCTTCACTTCATCCCTTCCCCCTAGGGATGGTGGCCGCACTAGATCGCCGGTAGCTGACAGTGCGCGTGCTGTCTCCCTCCGTTTCTTACCTTACACTGTAGCTTTCTGTGGTTCCTTCACTTCATCCCTTCCTCCTAGGGATGGTGGCCGCACTAGATCGCCGGTAGCTGACAGTGCGCGTGCTGTCTCCGTCCGTTTCTTACCTTACACTGTAGCTTTCTGTGATTCCTTCACTTCATCCCTTCCTCCTAGGGATGGTGGCCGCACTAGATCTCCGGTAGCTCACAGTGCGCGTTCTGTCTCCCTCCGTTTCTAACCTTACACTGTAGCTTTCTGTGGTTCCTTCACTTCATCCCTTCCTCCTAGGGATGGTGGCCGCATTAGATCTCCGGTAGCTCACAGTGCGCGTTCTGTCTCCCTCCGTTTCTTACCTTACACTGTAGCTTTCTGTGGTTTCTTCACTTCATCCCTTCCTCCTAGGGGTGGTGGCCGCACTAGATCTCCGGTAGCTCACAGTGCGCGGGCCCTCTCCCTCCGTTTCCTACCTTACACTGTAGCCCTCTGTGGTTCCTTCAGTTCATCCCTTCCTCCTAGGGATGGTGGATGCACTAGATCTCCGGTTGTTCACAGTGCGCATGCTGTCTCCCTCCGTTTCTTACCTTACACTGTAGCTTTCTGTGGTTCCTTCACTTCATTCCTTCCTCCTAGGGATGCTGGATGCACTAGATCTCCGGTATGTCACAGTGCGCGAGCTGTCTCCCTCCGTTTCTTACCTTACACTGTAGCTTTGTGTGGTTCCTTCAGTTCATCCCTTCCTCGTAGGGGTGGTGGCCGCACTAGATCTCCGGTTGCTCACAGTTGCGCGGGCCCTCTCCCTCCGTTTCCTACCTTACACTGTAGCCCTCTGTGGTTCCTTCACTTCAGCCCTTCCTCCTAGGGATGGTGGCCGCACTAGATCTATGGTAGGTCACAGTGCGCGTGCTGTCTCCCTCCATTCCTACCTTACACTGTAGCTATCTTTATGTTCCTTCACTTCATCCCTTCCTCCTAGGGATGGTGGTCGCACTAGATCTCCGGTAGCTCACAGTGCGCGTGCTGTCTCCCTCCGTTTCTTACCTTACACTGTAGCTTTCTGTGGTTCCTTCACTTCATCCCTTCCCTCTAGGCATGGTGGCCGCACTAGATCTCCGGTTGTTCACAGTGCGCGTGCTGTCTCCCTCCGTTTCTTACCTTACACTGTAGCTTTCTGTGGTTCCTTCACTTCATCCCTTCCTCCTAGGCATGGTGGCCGCACTAGATCTCCGGTAGCTCACAGTGCGCGGGGCCTCTCCCTCGGTTTCCTACCTTACACTGTAGCCGTCTGTGGTGCCTTCACTTCATCCCTTCCTCCTGGGCATTGTGGCCGTACTCCATCTCCGGTAGCTCACATAGCGCGTGCTGTATCCCTCCGTTTCCTACCTTGCACTGTAGCTTTGTGTGGTTCGTTCACTTCATCCCTTCCTCCTGGGCATGGTGGCCGCATTAGATCTCCGGTATCTTACAGTGCTCGTGCCCTCTCCCTCCGTTTCCTACCTTGCAATGTAGCTTTCTGTGGTTCCTTCACTTCATCCCTTATTACTAGGAATGGTGGCCGCACTAGATCTCGGGTAGCTCACATTGCGTGTGCCCTCTCCCTCCATTTCCTACCTTACACTGCAGCTTTCTGTGATTCCTTCACTTCATCCCTACCTCCTAGGGATGGTGGCCGCACTAGATCTCCGGTAGCTCACAGTGCGCGTTCTGTCTCCCTCCGTTACTTTCCTTACACTGTAGCTTTCTGTGGTTCCTTCACTTCATCCCTTCCTCCTAGGGATGGTGGCCGCACTAGATCTCCGGTAGCTCACAGTGCGCGTTCTGTCTCCCTCCGTTACTTACCTTACACTGTAGCTTTATGTAGTTCCGTCACTTCATCCCTTCCTCCTAGGGATGGTGGCCGCACTAGATCTCCGGTAGCTCACAGTGCGCGTGCTGTCTCCCTCCGTTTCTTACCTTACACTGTAGCTTTCTGTGGTTCCTTCACTTCATCCCTTCCTCCTTGGGATAGTGGACGCACTAGATCGCCGGTAGCTCACAGTGGGCGTGCTGTCTCCCTCCGTTTCCTAACTTACACAGTAGCTTTATGTTCCTTCACTTCATCCCTTCCTCCTGAGCATGGTGGCCGCCCTAGTTCTCCGGTAGGTCGCAGTTTTATGTGGTACCTTCACTTCATCCCTTGCTCCTGGGCATGGTGGCCGCACTAGATCTCCGGTAGCGCACAGTGCGCGTTCTGTCTCCCTCCGTTTCTTACCTTACACTGTAGCTTTCTGTGGTTCCTTCACTTCATTCCTTCCTCCTAGGGATGGTGGCCGCACTAGATCGACGGTAAGTCGCAGTGCGCGTGCTGTCTCCCTCCGTTTCTTACCCTACACTGTAGCCTTTTGCGGTTCCTTCACTTCATCCCTTCCTCCTAGGGATGGTGGCCGCACTAGATCTCCGGTCGCTCACAGTGCGCGTGCTGTCTCCCTCCGTTTCTTACCCTACACTGTAGTCTTTTGCGGTTCCTTCACTTCATCCCTTCCTCCTAGGGATGGTGGCCGCACTACATCTCCGCTAGCTCACAGTGCGCGTGGTGTCTCCCTCCGTTTTCCACCTTACACTGTAGCTTTCTGTTGTTCCTTCACTTCATCCCTTCCTTCTAGGGATGGTGGCCGCACTAGATATCCGGTAGCTCACAGTGCGCGTGCTGTCTCCCTGCGTTTTCCATCTTACACTGTAGCTTTGTGTTGTTCCTTCACTTCATCCCTTCCTCCTGGGCATGGTGGCCTCAATCGATATCCGGTAGGTCGCAGTGCGCGTGCTGTCTCCCTCCGTTTCTTACCCTACACTGTAGCTTTATGTGGCTCCTTCACTTCATCCCTTCCTTCTAGGGATGGTGGCCGCACTAGATCTCCGGTAGGTCGCAGTGCGCGTGCTGTCTCCCTGCGTTTCCTACCTTACACTGTAGCTTTATGTGGTTCCGTCACTTCATTCCTTGTTCCTAGGGATGGTGGCCGCACTAGATCTCCGGTAGGTCGCAGTGAGCGTGCTGTCTCCCTCCGTTTTCTACCTTACACTGTAGCTTTATGTGGTTCCGTCACTTCATTCCTTTTTCCTAGGGATGGTGGCCGCACTAGATCTCCGGTAGGTCGCAGTGAGCGTGCTGTCTCCCTCCGTTTTCTACCCTACACTGTAGCTTTATGTGTTTCCGTCACTTCATCCCTTCCTTCTAGGGATGGTGGCCGCACTAGATCTCCGGTAGTTCGCAAGGAGCGTGCTGTCTCCCTCCGTTTCCTACCTTACACTGTAGCTTTATGTGGTTCCTTCACTTCAATCCTTCTTCCTAGGGATGGTGGCCGCACTAGATCTCCGATAGGGCGCAGTGAGCGTGCTGTCTCCCTCCGTTTTCTACCTTGCACTGTAGCTTTATGTGGTTCCTTCAGTTCATCCCTTCCTTCCAGGGATGGTGGCCGCACTAGATCTCCGGTAGGTCGGAGTGCGCGTGCTGTCTCCCTGCGTTTCCTTCCTTACACTGTAGCTTTATGTGGTTCCTTCACTTCATCCCTTCCTTCTAGGAATCGTGGCCGCACTAGATCTCCGGTAGGTCGCAGTGCACGTGCTGTCTCCCTCCGTTTCTTACCTTACACTGTAGCCTTATGTGGTTCCTTCACTTCAATCCCTGCCTCCAAGGGGTGGTGCCCGCACTAGATCTCCGGTAGCTCACAGTGCGCGAGCTGTCTCCCTCCGTTTCTTACCTTACACTGTAGCTTTATGTGGTTCCTTCACTTCAATCCCTTCCTCCTAGGGATAGTGGTCGCACTAGATCTCCGGTAGCTCACAGTGCGCGTGCTGTCTCCCTCCGTTTCCTACCTTGCACTGTAGCATTATGTGGTTCCGTCACTTCATCCCTTCCTCCTAGGGATGGTGGCCGCACTAGATCTCCGGTAGCTCACAGTGCGCGTGCTGTCTCCCTCCGTTTTCCACCCAACACTGTAGCTTTGTGTTGTTCCTTCACACCATCCTTCTAGGGATGGTGGCCGCACTAGATCTCCGGTAGGTCGCAGTGAGCGTGCTGTCTCCCTCCGTTTTCTACCCTACACTGTAGCTTTATGTGGTTCCGTCACTTCATCCCTTCCTTCTAGGGATGGTGGCCGC
Source organism: Deroplatys truncata (assembly GCA_030765065.1). Taxonomy (NCBI): domain Eukaryota; kingdom Metazoa; phylum Arthropoda; class Insecta; order Mantodea; family Mantidae; genus Deroplatys; species Deroplatys truncata. Next base: position 256,644,820 of record CM060984.1, read on the forward strand.
ACTAGATCTCCGGTAGTTCGCAAGGCGCGTGCTGTCTCCCTCCGCTTCCTACCTTACACTGTAGCTTTATGTGGTTCCTTCACTTCAATCCTTCTTACTAGGGATGGTGGCCGCACTAGATCTCCGGTAGGGCGCAGTGAGCGTGCTGTCTCCCTCCGTTTTCTACCCTGCACTGTAGCTTTATGTGGTCCTTCAGTTCATCCCTTCCTTCTAGGGATGGTGGCCGCACTAGATCTCCGGTAGGTCGGAGTGCGCGTGCTGTCTCCCTGCGTTTCCTACCTTACACTGTAGCTTTATGTGGTTCCTTCACTTCATCCCTTCCTTCTAGGAATCGTGGCCGCACTAGATCTCCGGTAGGTCGCAGTGCACGTGCTGTCTCCCTCCGTTTCTTACCTTACACTGTAGCCTTATGTGGTTCCTTCACTTCAATCCCTGCCTCCAAGGGGTGGTGGCCGCACTAGATTTCCGGTAGCTCACAGTGCGCGAGCTGTCTCCCTCCGTTTCTTACCTTACACTGTAGCTTTCTGTGGTTCCTTCGCCTCATCCCTTCCTCCTAGGGATGGTGGCCGCACTAGATCTCCGGTAGCTCACAGTGCGCGTTCTGTCTCCCTCCGTTTCTTACCTTACACTTTAGCTTTATGTGGTTCCTTCACTTCATCCCTTCCTCCTAGGGATGGTGGCCGCACTAGATCTCCGGTAGCTCACAGTGCACGTGCTGTCTCCCTCCGTTTCTTACCTTACACTGTAGCTTTCTGTGGTTCCTTCACTTCATCCCTTCCTCCTAGGGATGGTGGCCGCACTAGATCGCCGGTAGCTGACAGTGCGCGTGCTGTCTCCCTCCGTTTCTTACCTTACACTGTAGCTTTCTGTGATTCCTTCACTTCATCCCTTCCTCCTAGGGATGGTGGGCGCACTAGATCTCCGGTAGCTCACAGTGCGCGTTCTGTCTCCCTCCGTTTCTTACCTTACACTGTAGCTTTCTGTGGTTTCTTCACTTCATCCCTTCCTCCTAGGGATGGTGGCCGCACTAGATCTCCGGTAGCTCACAGTGCGCGGGCCCTCTCCCTCCGTTTCCTACCTTACACTGTAGCCCTCTGTGGTTCCTTCAGTTCATCCCTTCCTCCTAGGGATGGTGGATGCACTAGATCTCCGGTTGTTCACAGTGCGCATGCTGTCTCCCTCCGTTTCTTACCTTACACTGTAGCTTTCTGTGGTTCCTTCACTTCATTCCTTCCTCCTAGGGATGCTGGATGCACTAGATCTCCGGTAGGTCACAGTCCGCGAGCTGTCTCCCTCCGTTTCTTACCTTACACTGTAGCTTTGTGTGGTTCCTTCAGTTCATCCCTTCCTCGTAGGGGTGGTGGCCGCACTAGATCTCCGGTAGCTCACAGTTTCGCGGACCCTCTCCCTCCGTTTCCTACCTTACACTGTAGCCCTCTGTGGTTCCTTCACTTCAGCCCTTCCTCCTAGGGATGGTGGCCGCACTAGATCTATGGTAGGTCACAGTGCGCGTGCTGTCTCCCTCCATTCCTACCTTACACTGTAGCTAGCTTTATGTTCCTTCACTTCATCCCTTCCTCCTAGGGATGGTGGTCGCACTAGATCTCCGGTAGCTCACAGTGCGCGTGCTGTCTCCCTCCGTTTCTTACCTAACACTGTAGCTTTCTGTGGTTCCTTCACTTCATCCCTTCCTTCTAGGCATGGTGGCCGCACTAGATCTCCGGTTGTTCACAGTGCGCGTGCTGTCTCCCTCCGTTTCTTACCTTACACTGTAGCTTTCTGTGGTTCCTTCACTTCATCCCTTCTTCCTAGGGATGGTGGCCGCACTAGATCTCCGGTAACTCACAGTGCGCGTGCTGTCTCCCTCCGTTTCTTACCTTCCATTGTAGCTTTATGTGGTTCCTTCACTTCATCCCTTCCTCCTAGGCATGGTGGCCGCACTAGATCTCCGGTAGCTCACAGTGTGCGGGGCCTCTCCCTCGGTTTCCTACCTTACACTGTAGCCGTCTGTGGTTCCTTCACTTCATCCCTTCCTCCTGGGCATTGTGGCCGTACTCCATCTCCGGTAGCTCACATAGTGCGTACTGTATCCCTCCGTTTCCTACCTTGCACTGTAGCTTTGTGTGGTTCGTTCACTTCATCCCTTCCTCCTGGGCATGGTGGCCGCATTAGATCTCCGGTATCTTACAGTGCTCGTGCCCTCTCCCTCCGTTTCCTACCTTACAATGTAGCTTTCTGTGGTTCCTTCACTTCATCCCTTCCTACTAGGAATGGTGGCCGCACTAGATCTCGGGTAGCTCACATTGCGTGTGCCCTCTTCCTCCGTTTCCTACCTTACACTGCAGCTTTCTGTGGTTCCTTCACTTCATCCCTTCCTCCTAGGGATGGTGGCCGCACTAGATCTCCGGTAGCTCACAGTGCGCGTTCTGTCTCCCTCCGTTACTTTCCTTAGACTGTAGCTTTCTGTGGTTCCTTCACTTCATCCCTTCTTCCTAGGGATGGTGGCCGCACTAGATCTCCGGTAGCTCACAGTGCGCGTTCTGTCTCCCTCCGTTACTTACCTTACACTGTAGCTTTATGTGGTTCCGTCACTTCATCCCTTCCTCCTAGGGATGGTGGCCGCACTAGATCTCCGGTAGCTCACAGTGCGCGTGCTGTCTCCCTCCGTTTCTTACCTTACACTGTAGCTTTCTGTGGTTCCTTCACTTCATCCCTTCCTCCTTGGGATAGTGGACGCACTAGATCTCCGGTAGCTCACAGTGGGCGTGCTGTCTCCCTCCGTTTCCTAACTTACACAGTAGCTTTATGTTCCTTCACTTCATCCCTTCCTCCTGGGCATGGTGGCCGCACTAGTTCTCCGGTAGGTCGCAGTGCGCGTGCCGTCTCCCTCCGTTTCCTACCTCACACTGTAGCTTTATGTGGTTCCTTCACTTCATCCCTTGCTCCTGGGCATGGTGGCCGCACTAGATCTCCGGTAGCTCACAGTGCGCGTTCTGTCTCCCTCCGTTTCTTACCTTACACTGTAGCTTTCTGTGGTTCCTTCACTTCATCCCTTCCTCCTAGGGATGGTGGCCGCACTAGATCTCCGGTAGCTCACAGTGCGCGTTCTGTCTCCCTCCGTTACTTTCCTTACACTGTAGTTTTCTGTGGTTCCTTCGCTTCATCCCTTCCTCCTAGGGATGGTGGCCGCACTAGATCTCCGGTAGCTCACAGTGCGCATGCTGTCTCCCTCCGTTTCCTACCTTGCACTGTAGCTTTATGTGGTTCCTTCACTTCATCCCTTCCTCCTAGGGATGGTGGCCGCACTAGATCTCCGGTAGCTCACAGTGCGCGTTCTGTCTCGCTCCGTTTCCTACCTTGCACTGTAGCTTTCTGTGGTTCCTTCACTTCATCCCTTCCTCCTAGGGATGGTGGCCGCACTAGATCTCCGGTAGCTCACAGTGCGCGTTCTGTCTCGCTCCGTTTCCTACCTTGCACTGTAGCTTCTTGTGGTTCCTTCACTTCATCCCTTCCTACTAGGGATGGTGGTCGCACTAGATCTCCGGTAGCTCACAGTGCGCGTTCTGTCTCGCTCCGTTTCCTACCTTGCACTGTAGCTTTCTGTGGTTCCTTCACTTCATCCCTTCCTCCTAGGGATTGTGGCCGCACTAGATCTCCGGTAGCTCACAGTGCGCGTTCTGTCTCCCTCCGTTACTTTCCTTACACTGTAGCTTTCTGTGGTTCCTTCGCTTCATCCCTTCCTCCTAGGGATGGTGGCCGCACTAGATCTCCGGTAGCTCACAGTGCGCATGCTGTCTCCCTCCGTTTCCTACCTTGCACTGTAGCTTTATGTGGTTCCTTCACTTCATCCCTTCCTCCTAGGGATGGTGGCCGCACTAGATCTCCGGTAGCTCACAGTGCGCGTTCTGTCTCGCTCCGTTTCCTACCTTGCACTGTAGCTTTCTGTGGTTCCTTCACTTCATCCCTTCCTCCTAGGGATGGTGGCCGCACTAGATCTCCGGTAGCTCACAGTGCGCGTTCTGTCTCGCTCCGTTTCCTACCTTGCAATGTAGCTTTCTGTGGTTCCTTCACTTCATCTCTTCCTACTAGGGATGGTGGTCGCACTAGATCTCCGGTAGCTCACAGTGCGCGTTCTGTCTCGCTCCGTTTCCTACCTTGCACTGTAGCTTTCTGTGGTACCTTCACTTCATCCCTTCCTCCTAGGGATGGTGGCCGCACTAGATCTCCGGTAGCTCACAGTGCGCGTTCTGTCTTGCTCCGTTTCCTACCTTGCACTGTAGCTTTATGTGGTTCCTTCACTTCATCCCTTCCTCCTAGGGATGGTGGTCGCACTAGATCTCCGGTAGCTCATAGTGCGCGTGCTGTCTCCCTCCGTTTCCTACCTTGCACTGTAGCTTTATGTGGTTCCTTCACTTCATCCCTTCTTCCTAGGGATGGTGGCCGCACTAGATCTCCGGTAGCTCACAGTGCGCGTGCTGTCTCCCTCCGTTTCCTACCTTGCACTGTAGCTTTATGTGGTTCCTTCATTTCATCCCTTCCTCCTAGGGATGGTGGCCGCACTGGATCTCCGGTAGCTCACAGTGCGCGTGCTGTCTCCCTCCGTTTCCTTCCTTGCACTGTAGCTTTATGTGGTTCCTTCACTTCATCCCTTCCTCCAAGGGATGGTGCCCGCACTGGATCTCCGGTAGCTCACAGTGCGCGTGCTGTATCCCTCCGTTTTCTACCTTACACTGTAGCTTTCTGTGGTTCCTTCACTTCATCCTTTTTTCCTGGACATGGAGGCCGCACTAGATCTCCGGTAGGTCGCAGTGCGTGAGGTTCCTCCACGCCGTTGCCAACTCTGTATCCTGTGATAAAGACTGGGAGTATTACATAGTGAAGCGAAACGATCATGTTACAGAACACAATCTGAGACTGGTTTACAAATTCACTAACCTTTGTTTTAATAGAACATTAAAACGAAGAAAACAATTGCAGATAAAGCTACACACACAGTATCGTAGAAGCAAAAAATGAAAGATTCAAGAAACTCATCTCCCATTCGTGGGCGATGAAGGGATTTCAAAGATTTTCAGCAATCTCATAAAAAGTCTGCTCCAGTATAATAAGTATAATAATGAAATCAGGCGATTCGGAAACATCACAGCCATTCAAAATACACAAAATCAAATTTGAAGAATAAGATCTATGTAGGGAAAACAAAAAGAAACATTAGCAAACATCTCGGTCATATTGAATGTAAACAAATAGAACAATTTTTACATCAGTGGAGGCACAATCACAATATAGAAAATATTGTCTATCATGTTCAACATCAAAACTACAGGACACATCGGAGAGCATATTCGTAAAGAAGTATTAAGCAGATTTCATGACTCTTGAAATTCCCTCGAGTACACATGCTGTACACTTCTATCAGTGGTTCACCAGAGAAAATTCTTCATGGCAAGTACAGAAAACCGTGCTTTGTCCGTTACAAAAACAAATCAGAAATCCAACGCGGGTCAACACAATAAACATTAACTTTATCCAACACCCAATTGCAGAAATTAACTCTACTCCCATTATGGCGATTACAAGTACTCAACTACAGTTATCCTACAGGGGTTTAATTTTAAAAAGTTAAGTGGCACTCCAAGCCGAGGTTTTCGTAATTACTGAGCAACCGTTCTCAGAGATTTCTTTGCATTTCGTTGCAAAATTCCCGTGATGTCAATAGTTTTTCGTCTGCAACAACACGCCAGCTTAGAATCAATAATAGATTCCGTTTCCCTACACGTGTTCACGTCTCACTTCTCTACAAGAGTTTGTTGTCACATTGGAATCATACATGAAAATTCGGTGTGCTGGCATTATAACAGCAGGGAATCTGTCTCACTTCTCTACAAGAGTTTGTTGTCACATAGGAATCATACATGAAGATTCTGTGTGCTGACATTATAACAGCAGGGAATCTGTCTCACTACTCTACAAGAGTTTGTTGTCACATAGGAATCATACATGAAGATTCTGTGTGCTGGCATTATAACAACAGGGAATCTGTCTCACTTCTCTACAAGAGTTTGTTGTCACATAGGAATCATACATGAAAATTCTGTGTGCTGGCATTATAACAACAGGGAATCTGTCTCACTTCTCTATAAGAGTTTGTTGTCACATAGGAATCATACATGAAGATTCCGTGTGCTGGCATTATAACAGCAGGAAATCTGTCTCACTTCTCTACAAGAGTTTGTTGTCACATTGGAATCATACATGAAGATTCTGTGTGCTGGCATTATAACAGCAGAGAATCTGTCTCACTTCTCTACAAGAGTTTGTTGTCACATTGGAATCATACATGAAGATTCTGTGTGCTGGCATTATAACAGCAGAGAATCTGTCTCACTTCTCTACAAGAGTTTGTTGTCACATTGGAATCATACATGAAGATTCTGTGTCCTGGCATTATAGCAACAGGGAATGTCTCACTTCTCTACAAGAGTTTGTTGTCACATTGGAATCATACATGAAGATTCTGTGTGCTGGCATTATAATAGCAGAGAATCTGTCTCACTTCTCTACAAGAGTTTGTTGTCACATAGGAATCATACATGAAAATTCTGTGTGCTGGCATTATAACAACAGGGAATGTCTCACTTCTCTACAAGAGTTTGTTGTCACATAGGAATCATACATGAAAATTCTGTGTGCTGGCATTATAACAACAGGGAATCTGTCTCACTTCTCTATAAGAGTTTGTTGTCACATAGGAATCATACATGAAGATTCCGTGTGCTGGCATTATAACAGCAGGAAATCTGTCTCACTTCTCTACAAGAGTTTGTTGTCACATTGGAATCATACATGAAGATTCTGTGTGCTGGCATTATAACAGCAGAGAATCTGTCTCACTTCTCTACAAGAGTTTGTTGTCACATTGGAATCATACATGAAGATTCTGTGTGCTGGCATTATAACAGCAGAGAATCTGTCTCACTTCTCTACAAGAGTTTGTTGTCACATTGGAATCATACATGAAGATTCTGTGTCCTGGCATTATAACAACAGGGAATGTCTCACTTCTCTACAAGAGTTTGTTGTCACATTGGAATCATACATGAAGATTCTGTGTGCTGGCATTATAACAGCAGAGAATCTGTCTCACTACTCTACAAGAGTTTGTTGTCACATAGGAATCATACATGAAAATTCTGTGTGCTGGCATTATAACAACAGGGAATCTGTCTCACTTCTCTATAAGAGTTTGTTGTCACATAGGAATCATACATGAAGATTCCGTGTGCTGGCATTATAACAGCAGGAAATCTGTCTCACTTCTCTACAAGAGTTTGTTGTCACATTGGAATCATACATGAAGATTCTGTGTGCTGGCATTATAACAGCAGAGAATCTGTCTCACTTCTCTACAAGAGTTTGTTGTCACATTGGAATCATACATGAAGATTCTGTGTGCTGGCATTATAACAGCAGAGAATCTGTCTCACTTCTCTACAAGAGTTTGTTGTCACATTGGAATCATACATGAAGATTCTGTGTCCTGGCATTATAACAACAGGGAATGTCTCACTTCTCTACAAGAGTTTGTTGTCACATTGGAATCATACATGAAGATTCTGTGTGCTGGCATTATAACAGCAGAGAATCTGTCTCACTTCTCTACAAGAGTTTGTTGTCACATTGGAATCATACATGAAGATTCTGTGTGCTGGCATTATAACAGCAGAGAATCTGTCTCACTTCTCTACAAGAGTTTGTTGTCACATTGGAATCATACATGAAGATTCTGTGTCCTGGCATTATAACAACAGGGAATGTCTCACTTCTCTACAAGAGTTTGTTGTCACATTGGAATCATACATGAAGATTCTGTGTGCTGGCATTATAACAGCAGAGAATCTGTCTCACTTCTCTACAAGAGTTTGTTGTCACATAGGAATCATACATGAAAATTCTGTGTGCTGGCATTATAACAACAGGGAATGTCTCACTTCTCTACAAGAGTTTGTTGTCACATAGGAATCATACATGAAGATTCCGTGTGCTGGCATTATAACAGCAGGAAATCTGTCTCCCTTCTCTACAAGAGTTTGTTGTCACATTGGAATCATACATGAAGATTCTGTGTGCTGGCATTATAACAGCAGAGAATCTGTCTCACTTCTCTACAAGAGTTTGTTGTCACATTGGAATCATACATGAAGATTCTGTGTCCTGGCATTATAACAACAGGGAATCAGTCTCACTTCTCTACAAGAGTTTGTTGTCACATTGGAATCATACATGAAGATTCTGTGTGCTGACATTATAACAGCAGAGAATCTGTCTCACTTCTCTACAAGAGTTTGTTGTCACATTGGAATCATACATGAAGATTCCGTGTGCTGACATTATAACAGCAGAGAATCTGTCTCACTTCTCTACAAGAGTTTGTTGTCACATTGGAATCATACATGAAGATTCCGTGTGCTGGCATTATAACAGCAGAGAATCTGTCTCACTTCTCTACAAGAGTTTGTTGTCACATTGGAATCATACATGAAGATTCCGTGTGCTGGCATTATAACAGCAGAGAATCTGTCTCACTTCTCTACAAGAGTTTGTTGACACATTGGAATCATACATGAAGATTCTGTGTGCTGGCATTATAACAGCAGAGAATCTGTCTCACTTCTCTACAAGAGTTTGTTGTCACATTGGAATCATACATGAAGATTCTGTGTCCTGGCATTATAACAGCAGAGAATCTGTCTCACTTCTCAACAAGAGTTCGTTGTCACATAGGAGTCATACATGAAGATTCTGTGTGCTGGCATTATAACAACAGGGAATCTGTCTCACTTCTCTACAAGAGTTTGTTGTCACATAGGAATCATACATGACGATTCTGTGTGCTAGCATTACAACAACAGGGAATCCGTCGCACTTCTCTACAAGAGCTTTTTGTCACATAGGAATCATACATGAAGATTCTGTGTGCTGGCATTATAACAGCAGAGAATCTGTCTCACTTCTCTACAAGAGTTTGTTGTCACATTGGAATCATACATGAAGATTCTGTGTCCTGGCATTATAACAACAGGGAATGTCTCACTTCTCTACAAGAGTTTGTTGTCACATTGGAATCATACATGAAGATTCTGTGTGCTGGCATTATAACAGCAGAGAATCTGTCTCACTTCTCTACAAGAGTTTGTTGTCACATTGGAATCATACATGAAGATTCTGTGTCCTGGCATTATAGCAACAGGGAATGTCTCACTTCTCTACAAGAGTTTGTTGTCACATTGGAATCATACATGAAGATTCTGTGTGCTGGCATTATAACAGCAGAGAATCTGTCTCACTTCTCTACAAGAGTTTGTTGTCACATAGGAATCATACATGAAAATTCTGTGTGCTGGCATTATAACAGCAGGAAATCTGTCTCACTTCTCTACAAGAGTTTGTTGTCACATTGGAATCATACATGAAGATTCTGTGTGCTGGCATTATAACAGCAGAGAATCTGTCTCACTTCTCTACAAGAGTTTGTTGTCACATTGGAATCATACATGAAGATTCTGTGTGCTGGCATTATAACAGCAGAGAATCTGTCTCACTTCTCTACAAGAGTTTGTTGTCACATTGGAATCATACATGAAGATTCTGTGTCCTGGCATTATAACAACAGGGAATGTCTCACTTCTCTACAAGAGTTTGTTGTCACATTGGAATCATACATGAAGATTCTGTGTGCTGGCATTATAACAGCAGAGAATCTGTCTCACTTCTCTACAAGAGTTTGTTGTCACATAGGAATCATACATGAAAATTCTGTGTGCTGGCATTATAACAACAGGGAATCTGTCTCACTTCTCTATAAGAGTTTGTTGTCACATAGGAATCATACATGAAGATTCAGTGTGCTGGCATTATAACAGCAGGAAATCTGTCTCACTTCTCTACAAGAGTTTGTTGTCACATTGGAATCATACATGAAGATTCTGTGTGCTGGCATTATAACAGCAGAGAATCTGTCTCACTTCTCTACAAGAGTTTGTTGTCACATTGGAATCATACATGAAGATTCTGTGTGCTGGCATTATAACAGCAGAGAATCTGTCTCACTTCTCTACAAGAGTTTGTTGTCACATTGGAATCATACATGAAGATTCTGTGTCCTGGCATTATAACAACAGGGAATGTCTCACTTCTCTACAAGAGTTTGTTGTCACATTGGAATCATACATGAAGATTCTTAGTGCTGGCATTATAACAGCAGAGAATCTGTCTCACTTCTCTACAAGAGTTTGTTGTCACATAGGAATCATACATGAAAATTCTGTGTGCTGGCATTATAACAACAGGGAATCTGTCTCACTTCTCTATAAGAGTTTGTTGTCACATATGAATCATACATGTAGATTCCGTGTGCTGGCATTATAACAGCAGGAAATCTGTCTCACTTCTCTACAAGAGTTTGTTGTCACATTGGAATCATACATGAAGATTCTGTGTGCTGGCATTATAACAGCAGAGAATCTGTCTCACTTCTCTACAAGAGTTTGTTGTCACATTGGAATCATACATGAAGATTCTGTGTGCTGGCATTATAACAGCAGAGAATCTGTCTCACTTCTCTACAAGAGTTTGTTGTCACATTGGAATCATACATGAAGATTCTGTGTCCTGGCATTATAGCAACAGGGAATTTCTCACTTCTCTACAAGAGTCTGTTGTCACATTGGAATCATACATGAAGATTCTGTGTGCTGGCATTATAACAGCAGAGAATCTGTCTCACTTCTCTACAAGAGTTTGTTGTCACATAGGAATCATACATGAAAATTCTGTGTGCTGGCATTATAACAGCAGGAAATCTGTCTCACTTCTCTACAAGAGTTTGTTGTCACATTGGAATCATACATGAAGATTCTGTGTGCTGGCCTTATAACAGCAGAGAATCTGTCTCACTTCTCTACAAGAGTTTGTTGTCACATTGGAATCATACATGAAGGTTCTGTGTGCTGGCATTATAACAGCAGAGAATCTGTCTCACTTCTCTACAAGAGTTTGTTGTCACATTGGAATCATACATGAAGATTCTGTGTCCTGGCATTATAACAACAGGGAATGTCTCACTTCTCTACAAGAGTTTGTTGTCACATTGGAATCATACATGAAGATTCTGTGTGCTGGCATTATAACAGCAGAGAATCTGTCTCACTTCTCTACAAGAGTTTGTTGTCACATAGGAATCATACATGAAAATTCTGTGTGCTGGCATTATAACAACAGGGAATCTGTCTCACTTCTCTATAAGAGTTTGTTGTCACATAGGAATCATACATGAAGATTCCGTGTGCTGGCATTATAACAGCAGGAAATCTGTCTCACTTCTCTACAAGAGTTTGTTGTCACATTGGAATCATACATGAAGATTCTGTGTGCTGGCATTATAACAGCAGAGAATCTGTCTCACTTCTCTACAAGAGTTTGTTGTCACATTGGAATCATACATGAAGATTCTGTGTGCTGGCATTATAACAGCAGAGAATCTGTCTCACTTCTCTACAAGAGTTTGTTGTCACATTGGAATCATACATGAAGATTCTGTGTCCTGGCATTATAACAACAGGGAATCAGTCTCACTTCTCTACAAGAGTTTGTTGTCACATTGGAATCAATACATGAAGATTCTGTGTGCTGACATTATAACAGCAGAGAATCTGTCTCACTTCTCTACAAGAGTTTGTTGTCACATTGGAATCATACATGAAGATTCCGTGTGCTGACATTATAACAGCAGAGAATCTGTCTCACTTCTCTACAAGAGTTTGTTGTCACATTGGAATCATACATGAAGATTCGTGTGCTGGCATTATAACAGCAGAGAATCTGTCTCACTTCTCTACAAGAGTTTGTTGTCACATTGGAATCATACATGAAGATTCCGTGTGCTGGCATTATAACAGCAGAGAATCTGTCTCACTTCTCTACAAGAGTTTGTTGACACATTGGAATCATACATGAAGATTCTGTGTGCTGGCATTATAACAGCAGAGAATCTGTCTCACTTCTCTACAAGAGTTTGTTGTCACATTGGAATCATACATGAAGATTCTGTGTGCTGGCATTATAACAGCAGAGAATCTGTCTCACTTCTCTACAAGAGTTTGTTGACACATTGGAATCATACATGAAGATTCTGTGTCCTGGCATTATAACAGCAGAGAATCTGTCTCACTTCTCTACAAGAGTTCGTTGTCACATAGGAGTCATACATGAAGATTCTGTGTGCTGGCATTATAACAACAGGGAATCTGTCTCACTTCTCTACAAGAGTTTGTTGTCACATAGGAATCATACATGAAGATTCTGTGTGCTAGCATTACAACAACAGGGAATCCGTCGCACTTCTCTACAAGAGCTTTTTGTCACATAGGAATCATACATGAAGATTCTGTATGCTGGCATTATAACAGCAGGGAATCTGTCTCACTTCTCTACAAGAGTTTGTTGTCATATAGGAATCATGCATGAAGATTCTGTGTGCTGGCATTATAACAGCTGGGAATCTGTCTCACTCCTCCACAAGAGTTTGTTGTCACACAGGAATCATACATGAGGATTCTGTGTGTGCTGGCATTATAACAGCATGGAATATGTCTCACTCCTCCACAAGAGTTTGTTGTCACATAGGAATCATACATGAAGATTCTGTGTGTGCTGGCATTATAACAGCAGGGAATCTGTCTCGCTTCTCTACAAGAGTTTGTTGTCACACAGGAATCATACATGTAGATTCTCTGCTAAATTGTACGGGCATTATAACAGCAGGGAATCTGTCTCTCTTCTCTACAAGAGTTTGTTGTCACACAGGAATCATACATGTAGATTCTCTGCTAAAGTGTACGGGCATTTTAACAACAGGGAATCTGTCTCGCTTCTCTACAAGAGTTTGTTGTCACACAGGATTCATACATAAAGATTCTATGTGCTGGCATTTTAACAGCAGGGAATCTGTCTCGCTTCTCTACAAGAGTTCGTTGTCACACAGTAGTCATACATGTAGATTCTCTGCTAAAGTGTACGGGCATTATAACAGCAGGGAATCTGTCTCGCTTCTCTACAAGAGTTTGTTGTCACATAGGAATCATACATGAAGATTCTGTGTGTGCTGGCATTATAACAGCAGAAAATCTGTCTCACTCCTCCACAAGAGTTTGTTGTCACATAGGAATCATACATGAAGATTCTGTGTGTGCTGGCATTATAACAGCAGGGAATCTGTCTCGCTTCTCTACAAGAGTTTGTTGTCACACAGGAATCATACATGTAGATTATCTGCTAAATTGTACGGGCATTATAACAGCAGGGAATCTGTCTCTCTTCTCTACAAGAGTTTGTTGTCACACAGGAATCATACATGTAGATTCTCTGCTAAAGTGTACGGGCATTATAACAACAGGGAATCTGTCTCGCTTCTCTACAAGAGTTTGTTGTCACACAGGATTCATACATAAAGATTCTATGTGCTGGCATTTTAACAGCAGGGAATCTGTCTCGCTTCTCTACAAGAGTTTGTTGTCACACAGTAGTCATACATGTAGATTCTCTGCTAAAGTGTACGGGCATTATAACAGCAGGGAATCTGTCTCGCTTCTCTACAAGAGTTTGTTGTCACACAGGAATCATACATGAGGATTCTGTGTGTGCTGGCATTATAACAGCAGGGAATCTGTCTCGCTTCTCTACAAGAGTTTGTTGTCACACAGGAATCATACATGTAGATTCTCTGCTAAAGTGTACGGGCATTATAACAGCAGGGAATCTGTCTCGCTTCTCTACAAGAGTTTGTTGTCACACAGGAATCATACATGAAGATTCTGTGCTAAAGTGTACGGGCATTATAACAGCAGGGAATTTGTCGCACTTCTCTACAAGAGTTTGTTGTCACACAGGAATCATACATGTAGATTCTGTGCTAAAGTGTACGGGCATTATAACAGCACTAACACACAATAACACTGAAACACGAGATCTCAAAATGTATCAACTTCTGTACAGCACAGACTTCGGGTCAACTGAGTAATCGACAAAGGGAAGAGGGAACAGATCCGGTTAGATGCAGCGCAAGGAAATCCCCGTGATGCGATCAATCGTCCATACGAAAGCTGTGTGAGTGAATGAGCCTTTCCCCTGCCTTCATGCCTGTAAAAGTCGTTTTTCAATTTGTTTCAGAGATGTTTGATTTCGACGTTTTAGGAATTCGATGAGTCCTTAGCTGAGGATATATTAGCAAGCAGAGTCCTGTTTGCGTATGTAACAAAGCATCCTTACTGTATAGCACAGTGCGAACATCCTATGATTTAGTGGTAGACAGAACCTTACTGTAGACACCGATCTGACACGAAACGAGCAACTGTACTTACCAGTAGAAAAAATGTGAAAATACTCCCGCATTGTCAGCTGGATTTGTTTCTTGACATCTGTGTACTTTTGGTTTAGATGATGATAATTGTTCCGCTCTATGGTTCAGCGCGATGTCCGAACTTATTATGTAAGGCGCCACTCTGTTGTTGATCCTCATGGTTTTCACATCTATAACAGATAGAATTACATTGACCTGAAGAAACGGCTTTAAAACTGTCTTAAGGTTTTCAAAGGTAAAGATACATGGCTTGTATGAAAGCCCTGCGGGGTTTTAAAAATGCATAACAATTAAAGGAAGGAGATGGAATCATCTTATGCCTCCAAACGTGTCCAGCTACTATATATAAATTAGCATGAGTTGGCACGTCAGTGAGCAGTACGAGAATTGCACCGCAGAAAGTACAGTCAATTGTAAGCGATGGCGCTCCACTCCACTGCAAGCTACAGTGGCCATTGCCGTGGTCACGTGGTACAACCGCGCCATTAGGATTGCAAACAAACCGTGGCATTCCTTGAAGAAGTAGGAAATTGAGAATGTTTGTAGATAGGTCCCAAAGATGACATGTAACGATGTTTAAATGTAATCTAGGTAGAGCTATGACAAGAAAAAGTGAAAGCACGTGTACAGATTAAGTTAATATTCAAGGCTTGGCATATACACAAGTCGGAAACTATATTTTAGTTCCTCATGCTGAGGTACTTATTAGCAAGTCACGAAACTGAAGCTTTGGCAAACAATTACCTAGCAGTTTCGTTGGCTATTTTAGCAATACAAACAGGATTTAAAGAAATTTGGAATTATAGATTTATTCGAATTTAACTGGACTCTACTGTTATTCTGAAAAGATGCTGGGGGATTAAATTTACTGTACTTACACCTCTTGTTATTGCATTTTCACAATACACAAGGGCTGTGTATTTTTATGAGGAATCTCATTCCAGTACATCTCCAATATTTTACATGAATGTTAACATATTTGGGAATTGGCCCAAAAATAACTTAAAGTTTGTATATACAAAGCGCAGAAGCTAAGCGTAGTTTGCTCTAAAATAACTGAAGTAGAGTTTTAATTTATGGACACTCTTTAACTGCTATGATTCTTAGCGTCCCATTCTACATTGGACGTGAAAGGCCTTTATCAGGCTTGAGGTTCTTCTACGTGCCGTAAATCTCTTCCGAAGGAAGCCATGCTAAGGATTTTTACGCCCGAAAAGTTCATCGCCCTCCGCCAGATTTCAGCCCGCGACCTCGGGAACTAGAGGCTAGCGTGGTACCACGGAGGACGGCAGTACTATAGCAAACCTGGGTGCTATTAGCAAATCTCTTAATAGCGATTGGAATTGTCTTTGTGATTTCAATATTACCTCTTAACAATTCCTGGACCTTGGGCAAGAACTTACTTTCTGTCCCACCCGCTCATATTCTTAAACTTCGAAATAATTTTTATGGCAATTGAGTTCAGAAAACCACCCTCTTGTATTATGTGGGTACCTGAGTTGGTTAAGCTCCTGAGTTTAAGGTTGGGGTTTCAAACCTAGGCCAGTGTGCCTAAAAACAACAGCCTCGTGTTAGTAGATTAACTGGCATGTAAAAGCTCCTACACCCAGTTATAATGGCAATTGACAACATGTTCATGTACATCTTATAAATGTAGATTAACTCAAAGCTGTAGCTTGCAGAGCAACACAATAGTAGTGTGTGTAGTGTTCCCCAAACATACTGGAACATTATATACTGGGAACATCCTTGAGAATTTTAATTCGAACTGAGGATACCTAACTTTAAGTATGAGATTTGCTATTTGAGCCACGCGGACCTTATTCTGAAACTGCCTCCTTGGATTCGGGGATCCATTAAAATCTCCATATGGAATTTTTGGACCAATATATACTAGGGTTCGGGTAGAGGCAGAAGTGCAACAGTACTGTCAATCACATAAACATATTGTTTGATCGTGGAAACATAGCTGTCCGATTATTTTACATCAACGTTGAGGATGATCATTACACGTCCTAGATGTTTCTTAAACAAGTGTCATGTCAAAATGAATAAATTTTGGTTAGTCTCCATAAGAGTAATGTGGTTGTTTGCAATCCTCATGGCAATAGCCACACTGTGGTTCATAGAGCCACTGTATCAACCACAGGTGGCTTCCTTCATTTCTAGGAGGGGGATCGACCTCGTGACAGTAGAGAGTGCACACCTTACCGCTCTGTCACTTTTACTTTCTCTACTACGGAAATATACGTTGTGAGGCCGTGAATAAACATCCGTGTGTGATGTCGCTATTCAGTGTTTCTCGCGATATCGTAGAAATTCAAGGCCTGCATATAGCGAGCCGGTATGAGTATCTGTCGTTTACGTATGTACAACGAAACCTGTAATGAAACTATCTCTGAAAATGTTAATCTCGATTTACACGAAGTAGATGGAAAAATAAGGTTTCGTAACAATGTTTTGTAGATTCTATATAAAAATAAAGCCTAGTGGGTAGAGAAAGATATGTGAATGTAGTAAGTATATCTCCACACACAGACATACTAGGACCTATTCCTAATTGTTATTTACGAGTATTTCCTGTGAAATCTCGGTATCGAATGCAATACTTGTTTCTCCACAGACGTTGAGCGGCGTGAGATAAATCACAGCCGTATTTCATTCAGATTATTGCGTGGTTTAGGTGTACGGGCTGCTGTTGCTTTGCTTTAGTTAAATCAAAACCAACTATTCGTTCTAAGTGATTTATTTTAGCAAACATGATCCACTAATTTCAAAACAACTGACAGAAAGTACAAATTAAATATCATTTACATTTACCAGTAAACAATAAAGCTCTTAATTTAGAGTAAGTTATTACGTTCAACAGGAACCGTATTTAATGAATCATTACATAAGTTTTCTCAAAACTTAAATTAATGTTTGCATCTGTGGATCACATAATTAGGTATCTGTGATGCGTTACCTTCAGTTGACTTTCTCTACCCTCTGTAGGTATACAAATTAGTCTTTAGAACGTTTATTTCCCTATCTACTACATTTTAATTGAGATAAATCTTTACAGAAATAGCTACATTACATATTTCGTCATAGATACCAAGAGAACAGCGATAGTCAAATGTTTAACAAATGGACGCTATATGCTGGCCTTAAAATTCCATACTGTTTCCATGACATCGCGAGAAACAACTGAATGTTGACAGGACTTTAAGAGGACTAAGTATTCAACAATTCGAAGCATTAATAACGGATATCTCGGAAATGACTGATGCTACAAAAAAGTTATTTGGAATAAATTGTGTGTTTTTAAAGACATTTACATTTCTTATGTGGTATATTTTCGTCTATCGCTTAAGTTTACCAGTTATACAAGATTATAAAATTCCTTCCAAATGAAGAGAACTTCACAGGCAATTCCCAGAAAATTCAAAATGCGCATTTAGTTTGTCATGTAAATATCTTTAATATACGGTGAGTAGGTTATTTAGGAGAGAGCTGGCGCAGTTTCTTGGGCATATATGGGAAAGGATAGGGAAAACGAGGCTGGATGGGGCGGTTCAAGGAGGAAAATGGGTTTATATGGGATAGATAGGGAATAGGACGACCGATACTACGCTAGACAAGGTTGAAGGAGGGAAATACGTTTATATGGAAGAGATAGTAGAGAGGTGTTAGACTAGACAGAGGTCGAGGAGTATAGTAGGGTTTATATGAAAGGTATAGGAAAACGAGGAGGGGTGTTAGGTTAGACAGAGTTAAAGGGTAGAGCATGTCTTTTATATGAGAGAGGTAGGGAACAGGAGCAGGGGTGTTAGGCTAGACAGAGGTCGAGAAGTAGAGTATGGTTTATATGAAAGATATAGCAAAACGAGGAGGGGTGTTAGGCTAGACAGACTTGAAGGGTAGAGCATGTCTTTTATATGAGAGAGGTAGGGAACAGGAGCAGGGGTGTTAGGCTAGACAGAGTTCGAGAAGTAGAGTATGGTTTATATGAAAGGTATAGGAAAACGAGGAGGGGTGTTAGGCTAGACAGAGTTGAAGGGTAGAGCATGTCTTGTATATGAGAGAGGTAGGGAACAGGAGCAGGGGTGTTAGGCTAGACAGAGGTCAAGAAGTAGAGTACGGTTTATATGAAAGGTATAGGAAAACGAGGAGGGGTGTTAGGCTAGACAAAGTTGAAGGGCAGAGCATGTCTTGTATATGAGAGAGGTAGGGAACAGGAACAGGGGTGTTAGGCTAGGCAGAGGTCAAGAAGTAGAGTATGGTTTATATGAAAGGTATAGGAAAACCAGGAGGGGTGTTAGACTAGACAGAGTTGAAGGGTAGAGCATGTCTTGTATATGAGAGAGGTAGGGAACAGGAGCAGGGGTGTTAGGCTAGACAGAGGTCAAGAAGTAGAGTATGGTTTATATGAATGGTATAGGAAAACGAGGTGGACTGTTAGGCTAGACAGAGTTGAAGGGTAGAGTATGTCCTTTATATGAGAGAGGTTGGGAACAGGAGGAGGGGTGTTAGGTTAGGAGAATTGAGTATGTGTTTATAAGGAGAGACGAGAAAACGGAGAGAGATCCTATGCTAGGATAGACAGGTGTTAAAGTTAGGTTAGATAGGAAACCAAGGAGTGATACTCAGCTAGAGGGGGGCAGGAGGAATGCGCTTTATGAGAGGTAGGGGATACGGGGAGTGGTGTTAGGCTAGACAGAGGTTGAGAGTAGAGTAGGCGTTTATATGTATGAGAAGTATAGAACAGGAGGAGGGGTGTTAGGCTAGACAGAGGTCGAGGAGTAGAGTATGGTTTATATGAGAGGTACAGGGAAACGAGGAGAGGAGTTAGGCTAGGTTAGGCAGAGGTAGAGGAGTAGAGTATGGTTTATATGAGAGGTATAGGGACACGAGGAGAGTCGGTAGGCTAGACAGATAGTGAAGCAGTAGGAATATGGACTTATATACAGGAGAGATAGGGAATAGGAGGGGAGGGGCGAGACTTTGAAAGCGACTTTAGACGTGAACGTAGTGGAAAGCTGTTTCATGTCAATGTTCTTGACGTACCCATCACGTAACCCATTCAGGGAAAAGGTGACCAGTAAAGGGAAAAAGGTGACTGCTGATGGAAAAAGGTGACCAGCAAAGGGAAAAAGTAAGGGGAAAAATGTGAACAGCAAAGGGAAAAACGTGACCAGCAAAGGGAAAAAGGTGACAGCAAAGGGAAAAAGGTGGCCAGCAAAGGGAAAAACGTGACCAGCAAAGGGAAAAAGATGACCAGCAAAGAGAAAAATGTGACCAGTAAACGGAAAAGATGACCAGCAAAGGGAAAAAGGTGACCAGCAAAGGGAAAAACGTGATCAGCAAAGGGAAAAAATGTGACCAGCAAAGGGAAAAAGGTGACCAGTAAAGGGGAAAAGGTGACCAGCAAAGGGAAAAAGGTGACCAGCAAAGGGAAAAATGTGACCAGCAAAGGGAAAAATGCGACCATCAAAGGGAAAAATGTGAGCTGCAAAGGGAAAAAGGTGACCAGCAAAGGGAAAAAATGTGACCAGCAAAGGGAAAAAGGTGACCAGTAAAGGGTAAAAGGTGAGCAGTAAAGGGGAAAAAGATGACTAGTAAAGGGAGAAATGTGACCAGCAAAGGGAAAAACGTGACCAGCAAAGGGAAAAAGGGTAGGGAAAAGGTGACCCTCTCACGGGAAAAGCTAACCCACTCACACTAACAGGTAAGTAATTCAGCTAGTATTGCAAGAGGCTGACTGCATCATAGCAGTGTATGATTTCACAGGTAATTCAGTTAGTATCGTAGGTATTTAGGCTAATTCATCTAGTATCACAGGAGGATAGATTCCAGGGGTTGGGTTTAGCATAGTTTCGTATTTCACAGGTAACTCAGCTAGTATCGTAGGTATTTAGCATAATTCAAGTGTGATAGGTGTTTAGAGTAATTAAGCTAGCATTACAGGAGGGTAGGTTCCAGGGTCGGTTATAACGTAGTTTCGTATTTTACAGATAGTTCAGGTAATATCGTAAGTATTTGGGTAATCAGCATAGTTTCACAGATACTCGTGATAATTTCGATCAGAGATTTGTATCACAGCTATTTAAGGTAAATGCAGGTGATTCAGGTTGTATCAATGGTATTTGAGTCATTTTAACAGGTAATTCATCTAGTATCATTAATATTTGGGGCCAACCAGATAGTATCACAGGTGATCGTGCTAATTTAGAACAGGAATTCGTATCAGAGCTAGTTAAGGTAATTTCACATGATTCGACTAGTATCACAGGTATTTAAGTCATTTTAGCAGGTAATTCAACTAGTATCACAGGTACCCATGGTAATATAGAGAGTAATTAGATCATAAAGATTTCTCATCCAACGTTACAACAATTTATATACTTTTTTCTAAATCGTCCAAACTTATATGTTAAACAGTTATAAACTGCAGAGATAAACTGCTTATGGTTCACAAATTAAAAATCTTTGCGTCAACATACCTTTATTTAAGTTCGTTGTAGGTGCCTCTCCCCTTTATCTAGGCTTCAGACTAACACTAGTATTTGCTCCTAATGGCAGGGTTACCACCTTCCCTTCCATCTTCCCCTTTCTTCACCATTTGTCTGCTAGTTGCATACACAGCACATGAGTAAACTTTAATTATTTAAATTGTAGACTCGCTGAGAAAATCTTCATCTTCGGGTTACATTCTCTTAAGTACTGTTTGTAATACTGTAATGTCCATACGCATAGGTAGTTATTCCATCCTCAGCAATAATTCTTTTATCATCAAAGGGATTCAATGTAATTTTATTCACTTGCACTGTGGTAACAGCATGCTTTCGTGATAGGATTAGATTCATGGGCGTTCTGATGATTTCACAGGTTTTAAGACAGTCTGTATAGCTGTCAAACGAAATGTACTGCTTAATAGCGCTACGTTTTATACCTTTAATCTTTTTATCATTGATCCTTGAATATCTAAGGCATACATCTTAGGACGTAGTCCAACAAAGCGCAGGATGATTTTGCTATTAGCCTCATCTTTAAATTTTCCCAATACCTTCTTGTTCTGAGTAGAGTAACATATATGGTTGGCAGGGTAATCAGCTGTATCGAGATGCTCAAGAAAACGTAGCTTGTCCTGGTACACATCTTCAGTTGTTACACGATGAATGAATGAATCAGTGTCCATATACATAAGCTTCAGGTTTTCAGCTCCATAATAAGGCAACAACACGTCGTAATGATAGTGATACATTAATGTCTTGGAGATGTCCAACACACTCATACCAATGAATATAGACTTGTTGAATACAATCTGACGAGAGGCTATATGTACAGCAGCTACAATGATAGCAGCAATAGATCCTGCAGCTACAGAAACATCACCCGCAGCCTGGACAATAGCTGTAACAGAAGCAAATACAATAGCTACCGTAGCAGATACAGCAGCTGTACGACAATAGATGTAACAGATCTTACAGCTGTAGCAACATCTGCTACAATAACAGCAGCGACAAACACCAGTTACATAACAGCTGTAGGAGCAGCAGCAGGAAAGATTTAGCACTCTTAGCAATAGCAAGCATCACAGCAAAGATATTCCAGCTATAGCTTCACCCACCACAGCAACAGCAGTCATCACTCCAGCTGTAACATCAAATACGGAGCTGAAGTAGTAGATACAACACTGTAACATCAGCTACAGCAATAACAGTATCAGATCAGGTAGCTGTAACAGCATTAGACATAGTCAGCACAATACCTATAGCAGAAGTAAATACAGCAGCTATCGTAGCAGATACAGAGACTGTACAACAATAGCTGTAACAGACCCCACAGCTGTAGCAGCATCTGCTATAACAATAGCAGTAGCCGTCGCATTACATAACAACTGCAGCAGCAGCTAGAGATTTAGCAGTGTTTAGCAATAGCAAGCATCACAGCAATGATATTCCAGCTGTAGATTCCCCTACCGCAGCAAAAGCAGTCATCACAACATCAACAGTAAATACGACAGATGTAGTATCAGATACAGCATCTATAGCAACAGCAGCTACAACGATAGCAGCAATAGATCCTGCAGCTGTAGCAGCATTAGACACAATCAGCACAATAGCTGTAGCAAAAGTAAATACAATTACTATCGTAGCAGATACAGCAGCTGTACAACAATAGATGTAACACATCCTACAGCTGTAGCAACATCTGATACAATAATAGCAGAGACAACAACCGGTTACATTACAGATGTAGCAGCAGCTAATCCATTTTTTGTTCAAATGTAACAGCTTTATCAGTTAAATCATTGCTTCATTAAACAAGGATTGCAAGGGTAGACGTCTCTTCCCTTTATATAGGCCTGAGACTAACACTAGTATTTGCTCCTAATGACAATGGTTACCGCCTCCCCTTCCATCTTCTCCTTTCTTCACCATTTGTCTGCTATGTGCATACACAGCACATGAGTAAACATTAATTTTTTAACATTGTAGATTCGCGGAGATCATCAAAGGGATTCAATGTAATTTTATTCACTTGCACAGTAGTATCAGCGTGCTTTCATGATAAGATTCATAGGTGTTCTCATGATTTCACAGGTTTTAGGACAATCAGTATAACTTTCAAATGTAATGTAATGCTTAATAGCACTACGTTTTTTACCCTTAATCTTTTTACCATTGAGCCGTGGATATCTAAGGCATACATCTTAGCTCGTAGTCCGACAAAGCGCTGGATGATATTATCATTAGCCTCATCTTTAGATTTCCCAAGCAATTTGTTTAGAGCTGAATAGCATATATAGTTGACAGGGTAATCAGCAGTATCCAGATGCTCAAGTAAACGTAACTTGTCATGGGACACATCTCCAGTTGTTACACGATGAATGAATGAATAAGTATCCATATACATAAGCTCCATAATATGATAACAGCACATCGTAATGATGGTGATACATTGTCTCGGAGATGTCCAACACACTCATACCAATGTATACAGGCTTGTCGAGAGACCATAAATACAACAGCTAGAATAGCAGCATATATTGACCTATCAATAAACGTAGGCTTGACGATCAGCTTCTCTAGAGTCTTCTCATTTATCACCAGTCGTATATCCATACGATCAGGCAGATTCTCCATAGTTTTTCCAAACATGACGTTGTTAAAGAGCTGTAGACGTCCTTCTCGAAATCATTTGCAGCTTATTGTAGTAGCCTGTTGTTAAATTCCGAATAAGGTTTTAACCACTGTGACTGTTGGAATTGCAGCACACGATGGATTTTTTAGTCGTAACCCATGATTAAGAGCTTGATTCAAAGCTATGTAATGTACTACATACTTCTTTCGAGGTCCAAGACGAGGTATCAGTTTCTTTGTATATGATTTTAATGGTTTCATACACTCAGGCAGGAAGGGTAGATCGTTAAGTTCTATAGGATGCTCGATGTCTGTGACGTCACACCCAGAGACAGGATGTCTGCCAGTATCAAACACGTTTAAACTCGTCTCGTAACTACCTGTATATGCTGTCACATCAACAAGAGAAGTATTCCCACACGCTCATTCAGTCAGATGTTACATTCAAAGCCTACCACCACCCATTACACCGAAGCTAGCACAATCTCAAAGGCTTAAAAGGTAACGTAGAAGATTTTCTCCCTTGTTCAGTTAAATGTGTGTATATACTACATTATTTCATGTTTTCATTCCCTTTTCAATTCTTCCTTTCCATCTTCTTCTAGAAAGACCATTACATTTCACTACAATCACGAGCAAAGCATTTTTTCCAGAGTTTCACAGATTCTAAGCTTCTAGAATCGAACCCGGTAATAGTTTTAATAAATGTATTTTTAGTAATTTAGCTCCCTCGCATCAGCATCTACCATTTAATCTTTACTCGAACCTGATAGGATTCATAGGCTTGAAGATATATGAAATCACCCCTTCGGGATTCGATCTGAGTACTTTAAAGTACTTTTTGTCATGATAACGATATTTACGAACTAGGTACTCTGTTTACGGTTTACTTGACGTGTCTATATAAATTAGATTACGAGTTATTAAATTTGCAAGTAAATTTCATTAAATCGGTATTCGAACCCAGAACACCAGGAACAAATAATTTATAATATTAGCTTGACATGTTAAACAAAGCTGTGTGCAGTTACGCTATCAATCCAAGTGATATACTCTAGTGTACAGAGGAAAATTAAGGAACTCATTAAAAGATGGGAATCGAACCAAGCACAACTGATTGACAATTATATACAGCATTAATTACCCAGTACAGAACCTATCAAACATGCTTTGGCCCACTCCTCTACCTCATTTAGTTCCAGAGATAATGAAGATTTAAAATTAAGAATCGAACTCAGGACACCAGATCCCCAAATATAGATCCGCAAGAAACTACCTATTGATTTAAATGTAATAAAGTTTATTTGACGTCTTTAGCTTAAGTAGTTTAGGAGTTATTAAATTTATAAGTAAATTACATTTTATCGGTATTCGAAATGAGAGGGGGGTAATTAGTGGGGGTGGGGGCTAGTTAGCATATTAATTGCATTCCATGCATATTAAGTGCGCCAGCTCTGTCATTTCTACCCTACTGATTAATCGCTTATATCTCCTGAATGAAAAGAGATAGAACAATGTGATAAAAACTAATCAATTCTTTGGAATGCGCCGCGTCCTAGAGATATTAATCCGAGTTGGCCGGGATGCCTGGGTTCGAATCCTACGAGTAATTACAAATTCAACTTCTAATAACTCGGAGACTAATTAAGATAAAGACGCCAAATAAATTTTATTACATTAATGTCATTAGGGAGTTTCTTCTGAATGTATATTTGGGTACCTGGTGTCCTGGGTTCGATCCTTAATTTTTAAATCTTCATTATCTCGGAAACTAAGAGAGGTAAAGGGATAAACCGAAGCATGTTTGATAGCTGTTATAATGTGTAATTAATACTGTATATAATTTTCAATCAGTTGTGCCTAGTTCGAATCCCGATTTTTAAATGATTTCCTTAATTTTTCTCTGTATACTAGAATATATCACTTAGATTGATTGCGTAACTGCATACAACTCTTTTTAACATATAAAACTAATTTTATAAATACTTTTGTTTCTGGTGTTCTGGGTTCGAATACCGATAAAATGTAATTTACTTATAAATTTAATAACTCCTAAACTACTTAAGCTAAAGACGTCAAATAAACTTTATTACATTTAAATCAATAGGTAGTTTCTTGCGGATCTATATTTGGGGATCTGGTTTCCTGAGTTCGATTCTTAATTTTAAATCTTCATTATCTCTGGAACTAAATGAGGTAGAGGAGTGGGCCAAAGCATGTTTGATAGGTTCTGTACTGGGTAATTAATTCTGTATATAATTGTCAATCAGTTGTGCTTGGTTCGATTCCCATCTTTTAATGAGTTCCTTAATTTTCCTCTGTACACTAGAGTATATCACTTGGATTGATAGCGTAACTGCACACAGCTTTGTTTAACATGTCAAGCTAATATTATAAATTATTTTGTTCCTGGTGTTCTGGGTTCGAATACCGATTTAATGAAATTTACTTGCAAATTTAATAACTCGTAATCTAATTTATATAGACACGTCAAGTAAACCGTAAACAGAGTACCTAGTTCGTAAATATCGTTATCATGACAAAAAGTACTTTAAAGTACTCAGATCGAATCCCGAAGGGGTGATTTCATATATCTTCAAGCCTATGAATCCTATCAGGTTCGAGTAAAGATTAAATGGTAGATGCTGATGCGAGGGAGCTAAATTACTAAAAATACATTTATTAAAACTATTACCGGGTTCGATTCTAGAAGCTTAGAATCTGTGAAACTCTGGAAAAAATGCTTTGCTCGTGATTGTAGTGAAATGTAATGGTCTTTCTAGAAGAAGATGGAAAGGAAGAATTGAAAAGGGAATGAAAACATGAAATAATGTAGTATATACACACATTTAACTGAACAAGGGAGAAAATCTTCTACGTTACCTTTTAAGCCTTTGAGATTGTGCTAGCTTCGGTGTAATGGGTGGTGGTAGGCTTTGAATGTAACATCTGACTGAATGAGCGTGTGGGAATACTTCTCTTGTTGATGTGACAGCATATACAGGTAGTTACGAGACGAGTTTAAACGTGTTTGATACTGGCAGACATCCTGTCTCTGGATGTGACGTCACAGACATCGAGCATCCTATAGAACTTAACGATCTACCTTTCCTGCCTGAGTGTATGAAACCATTAAAATCATATACAAAGAAACTGATACCTCGTCTTGGACCTCGAAAGAAGTATGTAGTACATTACATAGCTTTGAATCAAGCTCTTAATCATGGGTTACGACTAAAAAATCCATCGTGTGCTGCAATTCCAACAGTCACAGTGGTTAAAACCTTATTCGGAATTTAACAACAGGCTACTACAATAAGCTGCAAATGATTTCGAGAAGGACGTCTACAGCTCTTTAACAACGTCATGTTTGGAAAAACTATGGAGAAACTGCCTGATCGTATGGATATACGACTGGTGATAAATGAGAAGACTCTAGAGAAGCAGATCGCCAAGCCTACGTTTATTGATAGGTCGATATATGCTGCTATTCTAGCTGTTGTATTTATGGTCTCTCGACAAGCATGTATACATTGGTATGAGTGTGTTGGACATCTCCGAGACAATGTATCACCATCATTACGATGTGCTGTTATCATATTATGGAGCTTATGTATATGGATACTTATTCATTCATTCATCGTGTAACAACTGGAGATGTGTCCCATGACAAGTTACGTTTACTTGAGCATCTGGATACTGCTGATTACCCTGTCAACTATATATGCTATTCAGCTCTAAACAAATTGCTTGGGAAATCTAAAGATGAGGCTAATGATAAAATCATCCAGCGCTTTGTCGGACTACGAGCTAAGATGTATGCCTTAGATATCCACGGCTCAATGGTAAAAAAGATTAAGGGTAAAAAACGTAGT
Organism: Deroplatys truncata; assembly: GCA_030765065.1. Lineage (NCBI taxonomy): Eukaryota > Metazoa > Arthropoda > Insecta > Mantodea > Mantidae > Deroplatys > Deroplatys truncata. Next base: position 256,672,239 of record CM060984.1, read on the forward strand.
GCTATTAAGCATTACATTACATTTGAAAGTTATACTGATTGTCCTAAAACCTGTGAAATCATGAGAACACCTATGAATCTTATCATGAAAGCACGCTGATACTACTGTGCAAGTGAATAAAATTACATTGAATCCCTTTGATGATCTCCGCGAATCTACAATGTTAAAAAATTAATGTTTACTCATGTGCTGTGTATGCACATAGCAGACAAATGGTGAAGAAAGGAGAAGATGGAAGGGGAGGCGGTAACCATTGTCATTAGGAGCAAATACTAGTGTTAGTCTCAGGCCTATATAAAGGGAAGAGACGTCTACCCTTGCAATCCTTGTTTAATGAAGCAATGATTTAACTGATAAAGCTGTTACATTTGAACAAAAAATGGATTAGCTGCTGCTACATCTGTAATGTAACCGGTTGTTGTCTCTGCTATTATTGTATCAGATGTTGCTACAGCTGTAGGATGTGTTACATCTATTGTTGTACAGCTGCTGTATCTGCTACGATAGTAATTGTATTTACTTTTGCTACAGCTATTGTGCTGATTGTGTCTAATGCTGCTACAGCTGCAGGATCTATTGCTGCTATCGTTGTAGCTGCTGTTGCTATAGATGCTGTATCTGATACTACATCTGTCGTATTTACTGTTGATGTTGTGATGACTGCTTTTGCTGCGGTAGGGGAATCTACAGCTGGAATATCATTGCTGTGATGCTTGCTATTGCTAAACACTGCTAAATCTCTAGCTGCTGCTGCAGTTGTTATGTAATGCGACGGCTACTGCTATTGTTATAGCAGATGCTGCTACAGCTGTGGGGTCTGTTACAGCTATTGTTGTACAGTCTCTGTATCTGCTACGATAGCTGCTGTATTTACTTCTGCTATAGGTATTGTGCTGACTATGTCTAAAGCTGTTACAGCTACCTGATCTGATACTGTTATTGCTGTAGCTGATGTTACAGTGTTGTATCTACTACTTCAGCTCCGTATTTGATGTTAAAGCTGGAGTGATGACTGCTGTTGCTGTGGTGGGTGAAGCTATAGCTGGAATATCTTTGCTGTGATGCTTGCTATTGCTAAGAGTGCTAAATCTTTCCTGCTGCTGCTCCTACAGCTGTTATGTAACTGGTGTTTGTCGCTGCTGTTATTGTAGCAGATGTTGCTACAGCTGTAAGATCTGTTACATCTATTGTCGTACAGCTGCTGTATCTGCTACGGTAGCTATTGTATTTGCTTCTGTTACAGCTATTGTCCAGGCTGCGGGTGATGTTTCTGTAGCTGCAGGATCTATTGCTGCTATCATTGTAGCTGCTGTACATATGGCCTCTCGTCAGATTGTATTCAACAAGTCTATATTCATTGGTATGAGTGTGTTGGACATCTCCAAGACATTAATGTATCACTATCATTACGACGTGTTGTTGCCTTATTATGGAGCTGAAAACCTGAAGCTTATGTATATGGACACTGATTCATTCATTCATCGTGTAACAACTGAAGATGTGTACCAGGACAAGCTACGTTTTCTTGAGCATCTCGATACAGCTGATTACCCTGCCAACCATATATGTTACTCTACTCAGAACAAGAAGGTATTGGGAAAATTTAAAGATGAGGCTAATAGCAAAATCATCCTGCGCTTTGTTGGACTACGTCCTAAGATGTATGCCTTAGATATTCAAGGATCAATGATAAAAAGATTAAAGGTATAAAACGTAGCGCTATTAAGCAGTACATTTCGTTTGACAGCTATACAGACTGTCTTAAAACCTGTGAAATCATCAGAACGCCCATGAATCTAATCCTATCACGAAAGCATGCTGTTACCACAGTGCAAGTGAATAAAATTACATTGAATCCCTTTGATGATAAAAGAATTATTGCTGAGGATGGAATAACTACCTATGCGCATGGACATTACAGTATTACAAACAGTACTTAAGAGAATGTAACCCGAAGATGAAGATTTTCTCAGCGAGTCTACAATTTAAATAATTAAAGTTTACTCATGTGCTGTGTATGCAACTAGCAGACAAATGGTGAAGAAAGGGGAAGATGGAAGGGAAGGTGGTAACCCTGCCATTAGGAGCAAATACTAGTGTTAGTCTGAAGCCTAGATAAAGGGGAGAGGCACCTACAACGAACTTAAATAAAGGTATGTTGACGCAAAGCTTTTTAATTTGTGAACCATAAGCAGTTTATCTCTGCAGTTTATAACTGTTTAACATATAAGTTTGGACGATTTAGAAAAAAGTATATAAATTGTTGTAACGTTGGATGAGAAATGTTTATGATCTAATTACTCTCTATATTACCATGGGTACCTGTGATACTAGTTGAATTACCTGCTAAAATGACTTAAATACCTGTGATACTAGTCGAATCATGTGAAATTACCTTAACTAGCTCTGATACGAATTCCTGTTCTAAATTAGCACGATCACCTGTGATACTATCTGGTTGGCCCCAAATATTAATGATACTAGATGAATTACCTGTTAAAATGACTCAAATACCATTGATACAACCTGAATCACCTGCATTTACCTTAAATAGCTGTGATACAAATCTCTGATCGAAATTATCACGAGTATCTGTGAAACTATGCTGATTACCCAAATACTTACGATATTACCTGAACTATCTATAAAATACGAAACTACGTTATAACCGACCCTGGAACCTACCCTCCTGTAATGCTAGCTTAATTACTCTAAACACCTATCACACTTGAATTATGCTAAATACCTACGATACTAGCTGAGTTACCTGTGAAATACGAAACTATGCTAAACCCAACCCCTGGAATCTATCCTCCTGTGATACTAGATGAATTAGCCTAAATACCTACGATACTAACTGAATTACCTGTGAAATCATACACTGCTATGATGCAGTCAGCCTCTTGCAATACTAGCTGAATTACTTACCTGTTAGTGTGAGTGGGTTAGCTTTTCCCGTGAGAGGGTCACCTTTTCCCTACCTTTTTTCCCTTTGCTGGTCACGTTTTTCCCTTTGCTGGTCACATTTCTCCCTTTACTAGTCATCTTTTTCCCCTTTACTGCTCACCTTTTATCCTTTACTGGTCACCTTTTTCCCTTTGCTGGTCACATTTTTTTCCCTTTGCTGGTCACCTTTTTCCCTTTGCAGCTCACATTTTTCCCTTTGATGGTCGCATTTTTCCCTTTGCTGGTCACATTTTTCCCTTTGCTGGTCACCTTTTCCCCTTTGCTGGTCACCTTTTTCCCTTTGCTGGTCACATTTTTTCCCTTTGCTGATCACGTTTTTCCCTTTGCTGGTCACCTTTTTCCGTTTACTGGTCACCTTTTTCTCGTTGCTGGTCATCTTTTTCCCTTTGCTGGTCACGTTTTTCCCTTTGCTGGCCACCTTTTTCCCTTTGCTGTCACCTTTTTCCCTTTGCTGGTCACGTTTTTCCCTTTGCTGTTCACATTTTTCCCCTTACTTTTTCCCTTTGCTGGTCACCTTTTTCCATCAGCAGTCACCTTTTTCCCTTTACTGGTCACCTTTTCCCTGAATGGGTTACGTGATGGGTACGTCAAGAACATTGACATGAAACAGCTTTCCACTACGTTCACGTCTAAAGTCGCTTTCAAAGTCTCGCCCCTCCCCTCCTATTCCCTATCTCTCCTGTATATAAGTCCATATTCCTACTGCTTCACTATCTGTCTAGCCTACCGACTCTCCTCGTGTCCCTATACCTCTCATATAAACCATACTCTACTCCTCTACCTCTGCCTAACCTAGCCTAACTCCTCTCCTCGTTTCCCTGTACCTCTCATATAAACCATACTCTACTCCTCGACCTCTGTCTAGCCTAACACCCCTCCTCCTGTTCTATACTTCTCATACATATAAACGCCTACTCTACTCTCAACCTCTGTCTAGCCTAACACCACTCCCCGTATCCCCTACCTCTCATAAAGCGCATTCCTCCTGCCCCCCTCTAGCTGAGTATCACTCCTTGGTTTCCTATCTAACCTAACTTTAACACCTGTCTATCCTAGCATAGGATCTCTCTCCGTTTTCTCGTCTCTCCTTATAAACACATACTCAATTCTCCTAACCTAACACCCTCCTCCTGTTCCCAACCTCTCTCATATAAAGGACATACTCTACCCTTCAACTCTGTCTAGCCTAACAGTCCACCTCGTTTTCCTATACCATTCATATAAACCATACTCTACTTCTTGACCTCTGTCTAGCCTAACACCCCTGCTCCTGTTCCCTACCTCTCTCATATACAAGACATGCTCTACCCTTCAACTCTGTCTAGTCTAACACCCCTCCTGGTTTTCCTATACCTTTCATATAAACCATACTCTACTTCTTGACCTCTGCCTAGCCTAACACCCCTGTTCCTGTTCCCTACCTCTCTCATATACAAGACATGCTCTGCCCTTCAACTCTGTCTAGCCTAACACCCCTCCTCGTTTTCCTATACCTTTCATATAAACCATACTCTACTTCTTGACCTCTGTCTAGCCTAACACCCCTGCTCCTGTTCCCTACCTCTCTCATATACAAGACATGCTCTACCCTTCAACTCTGTCTAGCCTAACACCCCTCCTCGTTTTGCTATATCTTTCATATAAACCATACTCTACTTCTCGACCTCTGTCTAGCCTAACACCCCTGCTCCTGTTCCCTAGCTCTCTCATATAAAAGACATGCTCTACCCTTCAACTCTGTCTAACCTAACACCCCTCCTCGTTTTCCTATACCTTTCATACAAACCCTACTCTACTCCTCGACCTCTATCTAGTCTAACACCTCTCTACTATCTCTTGCATATAAACGTATTTCCCTCCTTCAACCTTGTCTAGCGTAGTATCGGTCGTCCTATTCCCTATCTATCCCATATAAACCCATTTTCCTCCTTGAACCGCCCCATCCAGCCTCGTTTTCCTTATCCTTTCCCATATATGCCCAAAAAACTGCGCCAGCTCTCTCCTAAATAACCTACTATGGTGTTTTAATCAAAATCGTTGGACCATTTTTTTAGAAAATTAAAATTTGCGAGGAATGTTCCATGTAAAGGGTAGTTGGGGTGGGGGATTTTTTGAAAATGTTTGAGTCACATCGCAATCCCAAATCATATGCTCATCCAGAATTAAGGGGACCAACCTGAAACTTTCATGTTCTGGGCTTCTTAAGTAAATAACTTAATTTTTTACTACTCGTACATACTAATACAACTATATGTAGTAATTCCCAATTTTTAGATAAATGTATGAAATAATTTTTGAGAAAAATATGTTTGTTAGTATTTTAGCTGCGCTACAAAACAGAAAGCTCTTTGCGTTGCAGTTTTTAAAAAGTTGTAACGTAACTTAGATTTACATTCCAGGAATAGCACTTTAAAAACAGTCGTACAGTTTTTAAATGTAATAAGTATTAATGTAGAAAATAAATCACTTATTCATACATTTTTTATTTGAGTTAAAACAATTGTGTTATATATACGCAGAATGTTTTAAAAAGGTATTCCATAATTTGAGAGCTGGTAGTATGGGCCAAAACAAGAAAAAAAAAGTCTAGTAAACATTGGCTCTAAAATGCTTACCTTAAGAGCTATGAGCTCTTGTCCATCTTCGCTACTGTGAAGCAACATCTCTTCTACTGCAAGCTCTTTGCTATTACACATACAGCATGGCTTCTAATCTAATCTGCTTGGGATTACATTATGAGTTGCACCATCGCTAAAGGAGGTGACCATTCAAACTAAGGCATGCTCACGGATGCTCTGGCACGCATTAATGCTGAGTTCAAGGTAAACGAATACAATGTAAAAGCGTTTCACAAACTGCTTCCATTAGAACTAATAAGAATATACCCCGAACTAGAATGCGGTTTACACTAACAGATGTTTATGCTGTATCCATGGGCAGAATAATGTGTCCTCATTTGTTTATTGTCTCTGTAGGTCGTACGTAGTAGCAAAGAGCTTACAGTGCAAGATATGTTGTTTCATATTTTAGAACCCATATTTACTAGACTTTTTTTCTTGTTTTGGTCCATACTATCACCTCTTAAAATGTGGAATACTTTTCTTTTAAACACTGGTGTAATCAATTTTACTTCAATAAAAACTCCACTAATAACTTTTAGTTATTATGTTAAAGATTTCTGGTACAAAAATCTTATTGGTTGAAATTTGCACCAGAAGGAACCTTTTCAATATGCGTTATGAGAAAAAAGATTTTAATGTTTGAGGTGTGACCAGTGAAGCCCAACCTGTTCTCTTAAGAGCTAAGGTTCAAAGTTCCTACTATATTTGAAGAGATTGATAAGCTAAGCCAGTCAAGTTTCATTCCTTGAATGGAAATGAGAAACTCCCTTCATTCCCTTGGGCATTCCTGGATATGATTTGTTATTTTTAAGGTCACGTGGCATTAATATACAGAAAGATCATTAATGTGCAAAAATAAGAAGGCGGTATTTTTAAGAACTTTGGAAGATTTTCGCAGGTAAGAGGTAGATCAACGTCAGAAGTCACAAACACAGAAGATGACGTCACGGGGAACAAGAACTAATCCTAGAAGACAGCCACGAACTTGGACCGTGAATGCGATGTTAACACCACGCGCGTTGAGTAACACATCCTACCGGAAAATGACGCCTATGTCATCCCTGACATGACTTTTACTTCCAACCAAAACTTCGACACCAGAAATACATGTTTTGAGGCTCCCTGAATCCAGAAAGGAATTCTTGGAACAAGGGTGCATGTGTCTGTGAATCAACCAAACTAGGTATCCTTCAACGATACACGAAGATTTTGTTTGAGATATTTGCATGGCAAAATGTATATCTGAATTTTCTGGAATCAGCCTTTGAAGTCCTCTTCATTCCGAAGGAATGTTGTTTAATTCGTAAACCAGAAGAAATAGAATAAAAACCTTACTACACCAAAGGTACAGGTCCCGTTAAAGCACATAATTTGTAAAATATATTGTTTTATGGCATTGACTATATGCGAAATTTTCTTTGTTATTCGTTGAAAGTTTCAAATATTTATACTTTTTATGTTCCTTCCTATGTACTTCTGGTAAGGTAAAGGACGAACGCAAGCGGGCCCCCGAAACCGGGTAGAACACCGCAACAGACCAGTGGACCCCTTGAGCTTCTGCGGTGCCCCCCAAGAGGGAGGGATGAGGAGAGAGATCCAAACAGGAGCAGAACACCACACCAGACCAGTGGGGCCCTTGAGCTTCTACCGTGACCCTCGGGAGGAAGGGAGGGATGAGGAGAGAGACCCAAACAGGGGCAGAACACCACACCAGACCAGTGGGGCCCTTGAGCTTCTACCGTGACCCCCGGGAGGAAGGCAGGGATGAGGAGAGAGACCCAAACAGGGGCAGAACACCACACCAGACCAGTGGGGCCCTTGAGCTTCTACCGTGACCCCCGGGAGGAAGGGAGGGATGAGGAGAGAGACCCAAACAGGGGCAGAACACCACACCAGACCAGTGGGGCCCTTGAGCTTCTACCGTGACCCCCGGGAAGAAGGGAGGGATGAGGAGAGAGACCCAAACAGGGGCAGAACACCACACCAGACCAGTGGGGCCCTTGAGCTTCTACCGTGACCCCCGGGAGGAAGGGAGGGATGAGGAGAGAGACCCAAACAGGGGCAGAACACCACACCAGACCAGTGGGGCCCTTGAGCTTCTACCGTGACCCCCGGGAGGAAGGGAGGGATGAGGAGAGAGACCCAAACAGGGGCAGAACACCACACCAGACCAGTGGGGCCCTTGAGCTTCTACCGTGACCCTCGGGAGGAAGGGAGGGATGAGGAGAGAGACCCAAACAGGAGCAGAACACAACACCAGACCAGTCGGCCCCTCGAACTTCTACCGTGACCCCCGGGAGTGAGGGATAAGGAGAGAGACCCAAACAGGAGGGGCAGAACACCGCACTAGACCAGTCGGCCCCTCGAACTTCTACCGTGACCCCCGGGAGGAAGGGAGGGATGAGGAGAGAGACCCAAACAGGGGCAGAACACCACACCAGACCAGTGGGCCCCTTGAGCTTCTACCGTGACCCTCGGGAGGAAGGGAGGGATGAGGAGAGAGACCCAAACAGGAGGGGCAGAACACCGCACTAGACCAGTCGGCCCCTTGAGCTTCTACCGTGACCCTCGGGAGGAAGGGAGGGATGAGGAGAGAGACCCAAACAGGGGCAGAACACCACACCAGACCAGTGGGCCCCTTGAGCTTCTACCGTGACCCTCGGGAGGAAGGGAGGGATGAGGAGAGAGATCCAAACAGGAGCAGAACACCACACCAGACCAGTGGGGCCCTTGAGCTTCTACCGTGACCCCCAGGAGGGAGGGATAAGGAGAGAGACCCAAACAGGGGCAGAACACCACACCAGACCAGTGGGGCCCTTGAGCTTCTACCGTGACCCCCGGGAGGAAGGGAGGGATGAGGAGAGAGACCCAAACAGGGGCAGAACACCACACCAGACCAGTGGGCCCCTTGAGCTTCTACCGTGACCCTCGGGAGGAAGGGAGGGATGAGGAGAGAGACCCAAACAGGAGGGGCAGAACACCGCACTAGACCAGTCGGCCCCTTGAGCTTCTACCGTGACCCCCAGGAGGGAGGGATAAGGAGAGAGACCCAAACAGGAGGGGCAGAACACCGCACTAGACCAGTCGGCCCCTTGAGCTTCTACCGTGACCCCCGGGAGGGAGGGATAAGGAAGAGAGACCCAAACAGGAGGGGCAGAACACCGCACTAGACCAGTCGGCCCCTTGAGCTTCTACCGTGACCCCCGGGAGGGAGGGATAAGGAGAGAGACCCAAACAGGAGGGGCAGAACACCGCACTAGACCAGTCGGACCCTTGAGTTTCTACCGTGACCCCCGGGAGGGAGGGATAAGGAAGAGAGACCCAAACAGGAGGGGCAGAACACCGCACTAGACCAGTCGGCCCCTTGAGCTTCTACCGTGACCCCCGGGAGGGAGGGATAAGGAGAGAGACCCAAACAGGAGGGGCAGAACACCGCACTAGACCAGTCGGCCCCTTGAGTTTCTACCGTGACCCCCGGGAGGGAGGGATAAGGAGAGAGACCCAAACAGGAGGGGCAGAACACCGCACTAGACCAGTCGGCCCCTTGAGCTTCTACCGTGACCCCCGGGAGGGAGGGATAAGGAGAGAGACCCAAACAGGAGGGGCAGAACACCGCACTGGACCAGTCGGCGCCTTGAGCTTCTACCGTAACCCCCGGGAGGGAGGGATAAGGAGAGAGACCCAAACAGGGGCAGAACACCGCACCCGACCAGTCAGCCCCTTGAGCTTCCCATGTGACCCCCGGGAGGGAGGGATAAGGAGAGAGACCCAAACAGGGGCAGAACACCGCACTAGACCAGTCGGACCCTTGAGTTTCTACCGTGACCCCCGGGAGGGAGGGATAAGGAGAGAGACCCAAACAGGAGGGGCAGAACACCGCACTGGACCAGTCGGCGCCTTGAGCTTCTACCGTAACCCCCGGGAGGGAGGGATAAGGAGAGAGACCCAAACAGGAGGGGCAGAACACCGCACTAGACCAGTCGGCCCCTTGAGCTTCTACCGTGACCCCCGGGAGGGAGGGATAAGGAGAGAGACCCAAACAGGAGGGGCAGAACACCGCACTAGACCAGTCGGCCCCTTGAGTTTCTACCGTGACCCCCGGGAGGGAGGGATAAGGAGAGAGACCCAAACAGGAGGGGCAGAACACCGCACTAGACCAGTCGGCCCCTTGAGTTTCTACCGTGACCCCCGGGAGGGAGGGATAAGGAAGAGAGACCCAAACAGGAGGGGCAGAACACCGCACTAGACCAGTCGGCCCCTTGAGCTTCTACCGTGACCCCCGGGAGGGAGGGATAAGGAAGAGAGACCCAAACAGGAGGGGCAGAACACCGCACTGGACCAGTCGGCGCCTTGAGCTTCTACCGTAACCCCCGGGAGGGAGGGATAAGGAGAGAGACCCAAACAGGGGCAGAACACCGCACCCGACCAGTCAGCCCCTTGAGCTTCCCATGTGACCCCCGGGAGGGAGGGATAAGGAGAGAGACCCAAACAGGGACAGAACACCGCACCAGACCAGTCGGCCCCTTGAGCTTCTACCGTGACCCCCGGGAGTGAGGGATAAGGAGAGAGACCCAAACAGGACGGGCAGAACACCGCACCAGACCAGTCGTCCCCTTGAGCTTCTACCGTGACCCCCGGGAGTGAGGGATAAGGAGAGAGACCCAAACAGGAGCGGCAGAACACCGCACCAGACCAGTCGGCCCCTTGAGCTTCTACCGTGACCCCGGGAGTGAGGGATAAGGAGAGAGACCCAAACAGGAGGGGCAGAACACCGCACTAGACCAGTCGGACCCTTGAGCTTCTATCGTGACCCCCGGGAGGGAGGGATAAGGAAGAGAGACCCAAACAGGAGGGGCAGAACACCGCACTAGACCAGTCGGCCCCTTGAGCTTCTACCGTGACCCCCGGGAGGGAGGGATAAGGAAAGAGACTCAAACAGGGGCAGAACACCACACCAGACCAGTCGGTCCCTCGAGCTTCTACCGTGACCCCCGGGAGGGAGGGTTAAGGAGAGAGACCCAAACAGGACGGGCAGAACACCGCACCAGACCAGTCGGCCCCTTGAGCTTCTACCGTGACCCCCGGGCGGGAGGAATAAGGAGAGAAACCCAAACAGGGGCACAACACCACACCAGACCAGTCGGCCCCTCGAGCTTCTACCGTGACCCCCGGGAGGGAGGAATAAGGAGAGAGACTCAATCAGGACGGGCAGAACACCGCACCAGACCTGTCGGCCCTTCGAGCTCCTACCGTGACCCCCCGGAGGGAGGAATAAGGAGAGAGACTCAAACAGGACAGGGAGAACACCACACCAGACCAGTCGGCCCCTTGAGCTTCTACCGTAACACCCGGGAGGGAGGAATAAGGAGAGAGACCCAAACAGGGGCAGAACACCGCACCCGACCAGTCAGCCCCTTGAGCTTCTACCGTGACCCCCGGGAGTGAGGTTAAGGAGAGAGACCCAAAGGGTGATCAGATCCCGATGACAATGGGAGCAAGCACAGGCGCCTCCCGAGCCCCCGGGGGTCCCCAGAAGGAGCTCCTGCCCGAAAGCACCCAGAGGCGGGTTCTAGCCGAGCAGTCCCTGGACGGTCGCCTGATCCTGAAACAGATGACGAGAAAGATGATGGGTACAGGAAATGGGGGCAGGAGAGTCGTTGTAGAAGATAAACTACTCCAGCATTCGCCTGCCGACCCGGGAAACCACGATAAACCCATAGGTCAAAGTGGGCGATCGACGGGGATCGAACCCAGGACTTCGCGAATGAGATTCGTATACGTTACTGCGGCGCCACCTGCCTCGCTCGGTCGTAGAATAATTATTGTATTCCACCCAAAAATTCAATATCGAGATTTTACCGGAAATAAATGCTGTAAGACCTCCTGAATCCCGCCCCAAAAGAATTTTTAGAAAAAGGTCTATGTGTATCTGGAACTGAAAAACGAAGACTTGGTATTTGTTTTTTTCCAAAGATGTTACACGACGATTTCCCCCCCCCCTCCCTAAACTACCCTTTACATGGAACTCGTTACTTTCATTTTCTCAAAATGGCTCTAATTACAATTTTGATTAAAATGCCGTTGAACATACGAAAAGGAAATAAAACCATTTCTGCAAATGTTTATCCCGATTACATACGAGGGCGACATTGAACATCAAACAAGAATTAGTTTTACAAAATTTAAATAATTTTATTGTTTTTTAAAATATTCGCCTTTAATGAAAGCAGCCGTTAAAGCCATGATGCCACTCTTCCTGAGCCACTTCAGAAACAGGTTTTTATAAAGTTCCACTGTTTCATCTGAAGACGACAAAGCGATTTCACGCAGTTTATCTTTAATTTTTGGAAACAAAAGAAATCACAAGGTGCTGACCTTTAGGGCATCCAGATGCTCACTTGTTAGTTCAACTGTATGAGACGGTGCGTTGAGATACTATTCTCACGAAATGTTTCAAAACTTTACGGTAAACAGACATTTGCGTACCAATCGGTACGCCTATCTTCTAATGTGACCCGTTTTACAGAAAAACAAATCTAGCAATAAACTTGTTACCAGCACTTTTGCACGCTTAGCTTCTGTTCCATTCACTTTTCTTTTCAGGATCACAACAATAAATCCAAGATTCATCACCAATAATCAAATTTGAAGTGCCACCTTGGAATTTTCCTGCACCAATCAGTGCGCAGTCAGTTTATGTGGAAACGTTAACAAGTTTTCTCACCTCTACTGTTGATGTAAAATTTGACAATGTCGCCCGTCGATCTTCTTCAAGCATTGCTGCATTATTTTCAGCAGTTCTTGCGCGTCCTTTACGAAATGCATGACTAAGAAAAAACTGAGCTCTTCGATGTACCAACTATTTATAAATTGGCTTCTTTGCTAAGCCGATCTTCACATGTTTAGGCCTTAATGACGATATAATATATCATTGCCCGGAAACGTCCTCTAGTCAAATTCTTTTTTGGGTGAACACAAAATCTTTAAATGATGATAATTAACCAACACGCAAAACATTCGAAAGTATGTGTCAAATATAAACAAATTTGATTTGTTTTTAGAAACATGGCATTCAGTAACACCCAAAACCCTGATCCTGAGTGTTTGTGAGTTCCCATACTGAGTATAAGGGAGAGCCCAAAAGACTTCTAATGATCGAGATGCAGTGTAGCCTACTCTAATGTAATGGACATGGAGAAGAAATTAATTCGGCATTAAAATATCAATTCCGGCGTGAACAAAAGAAATTTCTCAGCGCAGTGGCGTTTCCCCAAAAAAGGCACACTAGTTTGGGCATGAAAAGCTGTTCATTTTTACTCAAGGCTAAGAATCTAGAGGGGGCAGGTGTTGTATGTATTTCTTGACAACAATGTATGGTCGATACATCGTTCATCGATATTTGAGTCAGTACTTCAAAATCACTTGGTGTGACTATGACCAAATTTTTAAACTCAGCATTATCATCATTTAATTTTAAACTGTTCAAAATATTTTCAGTATATTCTGTACCATGCCGCGGCTGAAATTTACGCGTCCACCAACGTGTTTTACTTTTTCTTCAAGAGAAATGTCTAATGCCCGTAACTATTTCACGCAAAGACGTTTGCACTTTAAAAACAAACTTGTGCAAATGTAGTGAGCTTCCCAAAACCGTTCGCAAACATCGAGTGCATTTTTTGAAAACAATTGTAAAAATTGCTGTCAGGTAGTATTGTGATTTCACTCAGCTTATTTGCTATCTTGTCAACATCTTGAAATGGAGATCAAAAAGCAACCACACGTCTCGTCTTGATGCTCTCCCTTTTCGGAGATCTTTGTTTAGTCGAACTAGCGACAGTTTGAGTGAAGTGTTACCAACAAAACAAGATAAAAGGCCGCCAACATATGAAAATGTAGCTGGATGATATCCTACGGCTACGCATTGCGGCATAGGGCCCTTCAGTTGTTGGCAGCAGCAGTAACGTGTGATACGTTTTGTGCAACAAAGTGGCACTAATGAGCATAAAAGTGTACGGTAAGGGTTGTTGTAATTCTGAAACAAGCGATGCGATCTTGGTCCGGTGGACTAAATGCTGCAGTTGTAAAACAAACATTTGGTTATGATTATATTATCATTCTTGGCAATGTATACTACTGTTCCAAATCCACGCTTCAAAGTAAAGTGTACGATGGACGATCAATCAACAATTATAAACAAGAAAACTTAGAATATAAGTGGTATTTTGTTTGAGCTAATTTGCGAGATATTCTGTTGCAGTCTGATGTAAAACGACAAAAATACTCATGTGGTGAACAATGAGAAAAACGGCGTTGATGTTTTCATTGTTACTTTTCACAGGACGATAACATAACAATGCTATTACAATAAGAAATTAATACATAAACAGTTGTGTGTTCGAATTTAATATCAATACTTTATTTCTAAAAAGGTTTTTCATTTTTGTTCTAAATTTACTCGAATGAGAAATATGTGACTTGTTTTTCCCTTGCAGTCTTCTGTACGGTATGTCACAGCGCATCGAAATTTAACTTAGAAGTACCTACAAACATCATAAGAAAAGGTTTAATGGTATTTGATTTAAACTCTATATTTTAATGAACTCCACGCTTTTCCTTGGAGTAGGTCAGTGCTTGTATATACGGGAACTTCAATAAGTACAATTTAATCTGTGCCTATCAATGAAAATCGTTATACGTGTATTTAAGAGGATAAACAAAGGTCGTTTGGCATGGGATATTCTTAAAAATCTTCCCTGGCTTTAGTATGAGAGTGTCAACTTTTCATTTTTAAGTTAAGCTGTTCACAAACATTCAGATATACGTGAACGTTGCCTAAAAACGTTTTTTTGGGTCTGTTTCGAATGAAATACGTATGTCTAGACGATACCACAGGTAATCGGTAAAGAAAGTAAACTTAAACAATGATACATTATAGTGAGGTATTACGCACCTACACCTATTCATTTCATTAACAAAATATATGGTTAAAACATAAAACTTATTGTATTGGAAATTCATCCGCCCCAAAAAACTAAGACAAGCATTAAGATTGCCGAAACTTACCCAGAATTGTATAGTGTTGTGAGCTGATACCTTTGTCTAACTAAAGAGGCACCAGTTCACCTTGTGACTAAAACTGTGATAACAACTGACGACGTAACCTTGCTACATTTCTCTTGATAGTAAAATTCAAGGCAACTATAAATGTACCTGTTTAGTGTGCTGTACAATATACTAGATGAGCCGTGCCTTCACAAAATAGATCTAAAAATAGTAGCTGTTACATTCACATGACTTTCTCTACCCTCTATCGTTTACTTGAATATACCAATTGTTATTGCTATTACAAAGTTTATTTTCCTATTTACTTCATTTTAACGCAGATAAACCTTTAAAGAAATACCTACATCACACATTTCGTTATAGATACAAAGAGAACAGCGATAGTCAAATGTTTAACAACTGGACGCTATATGCTGGTCTTCCATACTGTTTCCATGACATCGCGAGAAACAACTGAATGTCAACAAGACTTCAAGATAATGACCAAGTAATGAGCAATTTGAACCTTTAATAAAGGATATTTCGGAAATGGCTGAAGCCACAAAAATGTTATTTGAAATAAATTGACATAATAGGTAGAGAAAGTATTACATTCCTCCAAAAATTCAATATGGAGATTTCACCGTAAACATGTTTTGAAGACCCCTGGTTCCAAAAAGATCATTTTTAGAAAAAAAAGTCGCTGTTTGTGTCTGTGAACAGCACAATTCAAAACGAAACACCAAACTTGGTATTTGAGCTCAGTGCCTTGTAAAGATGCGACACGAATATTTTTAACCCCAAACTACGCTACACATGGAAGATTTATTTTCTAAAACTGAGTCCCTATCCTTTATAGATTGAACTGCAACCGGCTCCCATACCCCCCTGGGCGTCCGGGACTCGGAGACCGCCCCATCCTTTTCCCCTGCTATGCAACGCGGACACTTTCAATCCTGAAACGGACCAAGCAGATGAAAGGTGAAGTGAAATAAGAATGGAGGTGAAAGGGAAGGACAGAAAATTCGGGGGATGTAATGATCCTCTCCACCATTCGCCTAGGGTCAGGAAGGTCGGCTGAGTAATCAAATATTATAACTGAGAAGAAGGTGTTCCAGCACATGAAACCTCAGGAGGATAGGGAACTGCTACCTGTGACATAAAGCATTAATGTATTTATTTGGACAAAGTTCCCAATGTAGGGTCATCAATCTACTTTATAAAATACAAGTAAATCGAAAAAGGTATTCACATACTTTTTAAAAAACTCTAGTAGGCAAATTAATGGAGATAAAATTATCATTTTTAATAGACAGAAAGAACAAATAGTATTACAGTTTACTTCTTCTGGCGGCTTTCAATATCTTGCATATTATTAGTTTCACAATTATTTGAAAATATGCCAATTTTGTTTGTACGTGGTGTTTACACGCATTAAATAGCGCGATGTTTCTTATACGATGCCTGATTTTGTAGGGAAAATAAAATGTCGAAGTCAAGGATTTTCAACGTTCTTCCTGACCTTCCTCAATAACTGTTCAAAATTATTTCCTCGCCAGTTTAAATCACACGTCAATAAAAATATTGGGTAGTATACACAAAAAAGTGCACATGACACAATTTTGTAAACACCACATTTAAAACTCAGTGAAATTTTCAAAACGTTATAAAAGTAAAAAAATAAAAAAAACGCACCAACACGTAAAATGTAATACCATTTGTTGTTTCTGTGTAAGCTGAAGACGAATACTTTTGTCCGCTTTTGTACTACGTAAATTTAGGGGCACCACAACTTTAGCACTCTGTGGGTTACTCACAAGATTATAAACTCTGTGTTGTTGCCAAGTAACAATTTTATTTTATTAATGACAGCAAGTGCACTTTTTTTTTTGGAAATAATAGTTTTGGTGTGTATAAAGATTGCTTGTAAATGGAAGTATTCTATGTAGCAGTATGATGGGAATGGTAGTAAGCTCGTTCTGGTAAAAGCAGGAGATGGTACTACAGAATCAACATCACACAAGAAAATGAAGAAGCTGAAGATAAGTGAAGCCGCATCTGAAGGCAGTTCTGAGAGGAAGACTGACATCAAAGACAGCATAAAGCGATTTGCTAGTAGAGGAGCTATGGCAAAGTCTGCAGCTGTAGACCAGACTCCGAAAAGTGAAGCGGAAACAGAAAAACGAAAAGCAAAATCCTCTGTGATTCAGTCAGTAATTCAACCAAGTGAAGAGCGAGAAAAGGAGAAGCAGCCACCTCGTCCCTCTACAACCCCAAGTGAGCCAGCAGAACCACGTCCCAAGAGGCAAAGCGAGATAATGCACGAGAGAATATTGAAGAGCGAGGAGCAAGACCAAGCCCTGGCAACCTTCGTCCTCGACTTGGTGAGAATACAAAGAGAGGAGAAGGCTGAGGAAGAAGACACAGCCCTCACTGAGGCACAGATCTTTGAGAGATCCAGGAACATGTCGCCGCTGGAACAAGCTGCGATCATCAGCGTGCTTGAGGAAGCCATTGCCAAGCTGAACATCCTCCGATTTACTCACGGCAAACCCATTGTAAAACAAGAGATTAAATACGTCAGTATCTTAGATAAGTAAGTGCCGAAACTGATTACTTACTGTAGCGCCAATTTTTTCGGTATTATGGATGAGAATAATGTCGAGTTACTCATGGCAAACCCATTGTAAAGCAAGAGATTAAATACGTCAGTATCTTAGATAAGTAAGTGCCGAAACTGATTACTTACTGTAGTGACAATTTGTTTCGGTATCATAGATGAGAATAATGTCGAGTTACTCATGGCAAACCCATTGTAAAGCAAGAGATTAAATACGTTCTTAGATAAGTAACTGCCGAAACTGATTACTTACTGTAGTGCCAATTTGTTTCGGTATCATAGATGAGAATAATGTCGAGTTACTCATGGCAAACCCATTGTAAAGCAAGAGATTAAATACGTTCTTAGATAAGTAACTGCCGAAACTGATTACTTACTGTAGTGCCAATTTGTTTCGGTATCATAGATGAGAATAATGTCGAGTTACTCATGGCAAACCCATCGTAAAACAAGAGATTAAATACGTCAGTATCTTAGATAAGTAAGTGCCGAAACTGATTACTTACTGTAGCACCAAATTGTTTCGGTATTATGCATGAGAATAATGACGAGTTACTCACAGCAAACCCATTGTAAAACAAGAGATTAAATACGTCAGTATCTTAGATAAGTAAGTGCCGAAACTGATTACTTACTGTAGCGCCAATTTGTTTCGGTATCATAGATGAGAATAATGTCGAGTTACTCATGGCAAACCCATTGTAAAGCAAGAGATTAAATACGTTCTTAGATAAGTAAGTGCCGAAACTGATTACTTACTGTAGTGACAATTTGTTTCGGTATTATGGATGAGAATAATGTCGAGTTACTCACGGCAAACCCATTGTAAAGCAAGAGATTAAATACGTTCTTAGATAAGTAAGTGCCGAAACTGATTACTTACTGTAGTGACAATTTGTTTCGGTATCATAGATGAGAATAATGTCGAGTTACTCACGGCAAACCCATTGTAAAACAAGAGATTAAATACGTCAGTATCTTAGATAAGTAAGTGCCGAAACTGATTACTTACTGTAGTGACAATTTGTTTCGGTATCATAGATGAGAATAATGTCGAGTTACTCATGGCAAACCCATTGTAAAGCAAGAGATTAAATACGTTCTTAGATAAGTAACTGCCGAAACTGATTACTTACTGTAGTGCCAATTTGTTTCGGTATCATAGATGAGAATAATGTCGAGTTACTCATGGCAAACCCATTGTAAAACAAGAGATTAAATACGTCAGTATCTTAGATAAGTAAGTGCCGAAACTGATTACTTACTGTAGCACCAAATTGTTTCGGTATTATGGATGAGAATAATGACGAGTTACTCACAGCAAACCCATTGTAAAACAAGAGATTAAATACGTCAGTATCTTAGATAAGTAAGTGCCGAAACTGATTACTTACTGTAGCGCCAATTTGTTTCGGTATCATAGATGAGAATAATGTCGAGTTACTCATGGCAAACCCATTGTAAAGCAAGAGATTAAATACGTTCTTAGATAAGTAAGTGCCGAAACTGATTACTTACTGTAGTGACAATTTGTTTCGGTATTATGGATGAGAATAATGTCGAGTTACTCACGGCAAACCCATTGTAAAGCAAGAGATTAAATACGTTCTTAGATAAGTAAGTGCCGAAACTGATTACTTACTGTAGTGACAATTTGTTTCGGTATCATAGATGAGAATAATGTCGAGTTACTCACGGCAAACCCATTGTAAAACAAGAGATTAAATACGTCAGTATCTTAGATAAGTAAGTGCCGAAACTGATTACATTACTGTAGTGCCAATTTGTTTCGGTATCATAGATGAGAATAATGTCGAGTTACTCACGGCAAACCCATTGTAAAGCAAGAGATTAAATACGTTCTTAGATAAGTAAGTGCCGAAACTGATTACTTACTGTAGTGCCAATTTGTTTCGGTATCATAGATGAGAATAATGTCGAGTTACTCACGGCAAACCCATTGTAAAGCAAGAGATTAAATACGTTCTTAGATAAGTAAGTGCCGAAACTGATTACTTACTGTAGTGCCAATTTGTTTCGGTATCATAGATGAGAATAATGTCGAGTTACTCACGGCAAACCCATTGTAAAGCAAGAGATTAAATACGTTCTTAGATAAGTAAGTGCCGAAACTGATTACTTACTGTAGTGCCAATTTGTTTCGGTATCATAGATGAGAATAATGTCGAGTTACTCACGGCAAACCCATTGTAAAGCAAGAGATTAAATACGTCAGTATCTTAGATAAGTAAGTGCCGAAACTGATTACTTACTGTAGTGACAATTTGTTTCGGTATCATAGATCAGAATAATGTCGAGTTACTCATGGCAAACCCAATGTAAAGCAAGAGATTAAATACGTCAGTATCTTAGATAAGTAAGTGCCGAAACTGATTACTTACTGTAGCGCCAATTTGTTTCGGTATCATAGATGAGAATAATGTCGAGTTACTCATGGCAAACCCATTGTAAAGCAAGAGATTAAATACGTTCTTAGATAAGTAAGTGCCGAAACTGATTACTTACTGTAGTGCCAATTTGTTTCGGTATCATAGATGAGAATAATGTCGAGTTACTTATGGCAAACCCATTGTAAAACAAGAGATTAAATACGTTCTTAGATAATTAAATGCCGAAACTGATTACTTACTGTAGTGCCAATTTGTTTCGGTATCATAGATGAGAATAATGTCGAGTTACTCACAGCAAACCCATTGTAAAACAAGAGATTAAATACGTTCTTAGATAAGTAAGTGCCGAAACTGATTACTTACTGTAGTGACAATTTGTTTCGGTATCATAGATGAGAATAATGTCGAGTTACTCATGGCAAACCCATTGTAAAACAAGAGATTAAATACTTCAGTATCTTAGATAAGTAAGTGCCGAAACTGATTACTTACTGTAGTGCCAATTTGTTTCGGTATCATAGATGAGAATAATGTCGAGTTACTCATGGCAAACCCATTGTAAAACAAGAGATTAAATGCGTCAGTATCTTAGATAAGTAAGTGCCGAAACTGATTACTTACTGTAGTGACAATTTGTTTCGGTATCATAGATGAGAATAATGTCGAGTTACTCACAGCAAACCCATTGTAAAACAAGAGATTAAATACGTTCTTAGATAAGTAAGTGCCGAAACTGATTACTTACTGTAGTGACAATTTGTTTCGGTATTATGGATGAGAATAATGTCGAGTTACTCACGGCAAACCCATTGTAAAGCAAGAGATTAAATACGTTCTTAGATATGTAAGTGCCGAAACTGATTACTTACTGTAGTGACAATTTGTTTCGGTATCATAGATGAGAATAATGTCGAGTTACTCACGGCAAACCCATTGTAAAACAAGAGATTAAATACGTCGGTATCTTAGATAAGTAAGTGCCGAAACTGATTACATTACTGTAGTGCCAATTTGTTTCGGTATCATAGATGAGAATAATGTCGAGTTACTCACGGCAAACCCATTGTAAAGCAAGAGATTAAATACGTTCTTAGATAAGTAAGTGCCGAAACTGATTACTTACTGTAGTGCCAATTTGTTTCGGTATCATAGATGAGAATAATGTCGAGTTACTCACGGCAAACCCATTGTAAAGCAAGAGATTAAATACGTTCTTAGATAAGTAAGTGCCGAAACTGATTACTTACTGTAGTGCCAATTTGTTTCGGTATCATAGATGAGAATAATGTCGAGTTACTCACGGCAAACCCATTGTAAAGCAAGAGATTAAGTACGTTCTTAGATAAGTAAGTGCCGAAACTGATTACTTACTGTAGTGCCAATTTGTTTCGGTATCATAGATGAGAATAATGTCGAGTTACTCACGGCAAACCCATTGTAAAGCAAGAGATTAAATACGTCAGTATCTTAGATAAGTAAGTGCCGAAACTGATTACTTACTGTAGTGACAATTTGTTTCGCTATCATAGATCAGAATAATGTCGAGTTACTCATGGCAAACCCAATGTAAAGCAAGAGATTAAATACGTCAGTATCTTAGATAAGTAAGTGCCGAAACTGATTACTTACTGTAGCGCCAATTTGTTTCGGTATCATAGATGAGAATAATGTCGAGTTACTCATGGCAACCCATTGTAAAGCAAGAGATTAAATACGTTCTTAGATAAGTAAGTGCCGAAACTGATTACTTACTGTAGTGACAATTTGTTTCGGTATCATAGATGAGAATAATGTCGAGTTACTCATGGCAAACCCATTGTAAAACAAGAGATTAAATACGTTCTTAGATAATTAAATGCCGAAACTGATTACTTACTGTAGTGCCAATTTGTTTCGGTATCATAGATGAGAATAATGTCGAGTTACTCATGGCAAGCCCATTGTAAAACAAGAGGTTAAATACGTCAGTATCTTAGATAAGTAAGTGCCGAAACTGATTACTTACTGTAGCGCCAATTTGTTTCGGTATCATAGATGAGAATAATGTCGAGTTACTCATGGCAAACCCATTGTAAAGCAAGAGATTAAATACGTTCTTAGATAAGTAAGTGCCGAAACTGATTACTTACTGTAGTGACAATTTGTTTCGGTATCATAGATGAGAATAATGTCGAGTTACTTATGGCAAACCCATTGTAAAACAAGAGATTAAATACGTTCTTAGATAATTAAATGCCGAAACTGATTACTTACTGTAGTGCCAATTTGTTTCGGTATCATAGATGAGAATAATGTCGAGTTACTTATGGCAAACCCATTGTAAAACAAGAGATTAAATACGTTCTTAGATAATTAAATGCCGAAACTGATTACTTACTGTAGTGCCAATTTGTTTCGGTATAATAGATGAGAATAATGTCGAGTTACTCACAGCAAACCCATTGTAAAACAAGAGATTAAATACGTTCTTAGATAAGTAAGTGCCGAAACTGATTACTTACTGTAGTGACAATTTGTTTCGGTATCATAGATGAGAATAATGTCGAGTTACTCATGGCAAACCCATTGTAAAACAAGAGATTAAATACTTCAGTATCTTAGATAAGTAAGTGCCGAAACTGATTACTTACTGTAGTGCCAATTTGTTTCGGTATCATAGATGAGAATAATGTCGAGTTACTCATGGCAAACCCATTGTAAAACAAGAGATTAAATGCGTCAGTATCTTAGATAAGTAAGTGCCGAAACTGATTACTTACTGTAGTGACAATTTGTTTCGGTATCATAGATGAGAATAATGTCGAGTTACTCACAGCAAACCCATTGTAAAACAAGAGATTAAATACTTCAGTATCTTAGATAAGTAAGTGCCGAAACTGATTACTTACTGTAGTGACAATTTGTTTCGGTATCATAGATGAGAATAATGTCGAGTTACTCATGGCAAGCCCATTGTAAAACAAGAGATTAAATACGTCAGTATCTTAGATAGGTAAGTGCCGAAACTGATTACTTACTGTAGCGCCAATTTGTTTCGGTATCATAGATGAGAATAATGTCGAGTTACTCATGGCAAACCCATTGTAAAACAAGAGATTAAATACGTTCTTAGATAAGTAAGTGCCGAAACTGATTACTTACTTAGTGACAATTTGTTTCGGTATCATAGATGAGAATAATGTCGAGTTACTTATGGCAAACCCATTGTAAAACAAGAGATTAAATACGTTCTTAGATAATTAAATGCCGAAACTGATTACTTACTGTAGTGCCAATTTGTTTCGGTATCATAGATCAGAATAATGTCGAGTTATTCATGGCAAGCCCATTGTAAAACAAGAGATTAAATACGTCAGTATCTTAGATAAGTAAGTGCCGAAACTGATTACTTACTGTAGTGACAATTTGTTTCGGTATCATAGATGAGAATAATGTCGAGTTACTCATGGCAAACCCATTGTAAAACAAGAGATTAAATACCTCAGTATCTTAGATAAGTAAGTGCCGAAACTGATTACTTACTGTAGCGCCAATTTGTTTCGGAATCATAGATGAGAATAATGTCGAGTTACTCATGGCAAACCCATTGTAAAACAAGAGATTAAATACGTCAGTATCTTAGATAAGTAAGTGCCGAAACTGATTACTTACTGTAGCGCCAATTTGTTTCGGTATCATAGATGAGAATAATGTCGAGTTACTCATGGCAAACCCATTGTAAAACAAGAGATTAAATACGTTCTTAGATAAGTAAGTGCCGAAACTGATTACTTACTGTAGTGACAATTTGTTTCGGTATCATAGATGAGAATAATAACGAGTTACTCATGGCAAACCCATTGTAAAACAAGAGATTAAATACGTTCTTAGATAATTAAATGCCGAAACTGAGTACTTACTGTAGTGCCAATTTGTTTCGGTATCATAGATGAGAATAATGTCGAGTTACTCATGGCAAACCCATTGTAAAACAAGAGATTAAATACGTCAGTATCTTAGATAAGTAAGTGCCGAAACTGATTACTTACTGTAGTGACAATTTGTTTCGGTATCATAGATCAGAATAATGTCGAGTTACTCATGGCAAACCCATTGTAAAGCAAGAGATTAAATACGTTCTTAGATAAGTAAGTGCCGAAACTGATTACTTACTGTAGTGACAATTTGTTTCGGTATCATAGATGAGAATAATGTCGAGTTACTCATGGCAAACCCATTGTAAAACAAGAGATTAAATACGTTCTTAGATAATTAAATGCTGAAACTGAGTACTTACTGTAGTGCCAATTTGTTTCGGTATCATAGATGAGAATAATGTCGAGTTACTCATGGCAAACCCATTGTAAAGCAAGAGATTAAATACGTTCTTAGATAAGTAAGTGCCGAAACTGATTACTTACTGTAGTGACAATTTGTTTCGGTATCATAGATGAGAATAATGTCGAGTTACTTATGGCAAACCCATTGTAAAACAAGAGATTAAATACGTTCTTAGATAAGTAAGTGCCGAAACTGATTACTTACTGTAGTGACAATTTGTTTCGGTATCATAGATGAGAATAATGTCGAGTTACTCATGGCAAACCCATTGTAAAGCAAGAGATTAAATACGTTCTTAGATAAGTAAGTGCCGAAACTGATTACTTACTGTAGTGACAATTTGTTTCGGTATCATAGATGAGAATAATGTCGAGTTACTTATGGCAAACCCATTGTAAAACAAGAGATTAAATACGTCAGTATCTTAGATAAGTAAGTGCCGAAACTGATTACTTACTGTAGTGACAATTTGTTTCGGTATCATAGATGAGAATAATGTCGAGTTACTTCTGGCAAACCCATTGTAAAACAAGAGATTAAATACGTTCTTAGATAATTAAATGCCGAAACTGATTACTTACTGTAGTGCCAATTTGTTTCGGTATCATAGATGAGAATAATGTCGAGTTACTCATGGCAAACCCATTGTAAAACAAGAGATTAAATACGTCAGTATCTTAGATAAGTAAGTGCCGAAACTGATTACTTACTGTAGCGCCAATTTGTTTCGGTATTATGGATGAGATTAATGACGAGTTACTCACGGCAAACCCATTGTAAAACAAGAGGTTAAATACGTCAGTATCTTAGATAATTAAATGCCGAAACTGATTACTTACTGTAGTGCCAATTTGTTTCGGTATCATAGATGAGAATAATGTCGAGTTACTCATGGCAAACCCATTGTAAAGCAAGAGATTAAATACGTTCTTAGATAAGTAAGTGCCGAAACTGATTACTTACTGTAGTGACAATTTGTTTCGGTATCATAGATGAGAATAATGTCGAGTTACTCATGGCAAACCCATTGTAAAACAAGAGATTAAATACGTTCTTAGATAATTATATGCCGAAACTGATTACTTACTGTAGTGCCAATTTGTTTCGGTATCATAGATGAGAATAATGTCGAGTTACTTATGGCAAACCCATTGTAAAACAAGAGATTAAATACGTTCTTAGATAATTAAATGCCGAAACTGATTACTTACTGTAGTGCCAATTTGTTTCGGTATCATAGATGAGAATAATGTCGAGTTACTCACAGCAAACCCATTGTAAAACAAGAGATTAAATACTTCAGTATCTTAGATAAGTAAGTGCCGAAACTGATTACTTACTGTAGTGCCAATTTGTTTCGGTATCATAGATGAGAATAATGTCGAGTTACTCATGGCAAACCCATTGTAAAACAAGAGATTAAATGCGTCAGTATCTTAGATAAGTAAGTGCCGAAACTGATTACTTACTGTAGTGACAATTTGTTTCGGTATCATAGATGAGAATAATGTCGAGTTACTCACAGCAAACCCATTGTAAAACAAGAGATTAAATACGTTCTTAGATAAGTAAGTGCCGAAACTGATTACTTACTGTAGTGACAATTTGTTTCGGTATTATGGATGAGAATAATGTCGAGTTACTCACGGCAAACCCATTGTAAAGCAAGAGATTAAATACGTTCTTAGATAAGTAAGTGCCGAAACTGATTACTTACTGTAGTGACAATTTGTTTCGGTATCATAGATGAGAATAATGTCGAGTTACTCACGGCAAACCCATTGTAAAACAAGAGATTAAATACGACAGTATCTTAGATAAGTAAGTGCCGAAACTGATTACATTACTGTAGTGCCAATTTGTTTCGGTATCATAGATGAGAATAATGTCGAGTTACTCACGGCAAACCCATTGAAAAGCAAGAGATTAAATACGTTCTTAGATAAGTAAGTGCCGAAACTGATTACTTACTGTAGTGCCAATTTGTTTCGGTATCATAGATGAGAATAATGTCGAGTTACTCACGGCAAACCCATTGTAAAGCAAGAGATTAAATACGTTCTTAGATAAGTAAGTGCCGAAACTGATTACTTACTGTAGTGCCAATTTGTTTCGGTATCATAGATGAGAATAATGTCGAGTTACTCACGGCAAACCCATTGTAAAGCAAGAGATTAAATACGTTCTTAGATAAGAAAGTGCCGAAACTGATTACTTACTGTAGTGCCAATTTGTTTCGGTATCATAGATGAGAATAATGTCGAGTTACTCACGGCAAACCCATTGTAAAGCAAGAGATTAAATACGTCAGTATCTTAGATAAGTAAGTGCCGAAACTGATTACTTACTGTAGTGACAATTTGTTTCGGTATCATAGATCAGAATAATGTCGAGTTACTCATGGCAAACCCAATGTAAAGCAAGAGATTAAATACGTCAGTATCTTAGATAAGTAAGTGCCGAAACTGATTACTTACTGTAGCGCCAATTTGTTTCGGTATCATAGATGAGAATAATGTCGAGTTACTCATGGCAAACCCATTGTAAAGCAAGAGATTAAATACGTTCTTAGATAAGTAAGTGCCGAAACTGATTACTTACTGTAGTGACAATTTGTTTCGGTATCATAGATGAGAATAATGTCGAGTTACTGATGGCAAACCCATTGTAAAACAAGAGATTAAATACGTCAGTATCTTAGATAAGTAAGTGCCGAAACTGATTACTTACTGTAGTGACAATTTGTTTCGGTATCATAGATGAGAATAATGTCGAGTTACTTATGGCAAACCCATTGTAAAACAAGAGATTAAATACGTTCTTAGATAATTAAATGCCGAAACTGATTACTTACTGTAGCGCCAATTTGTTTCGGTATTATGGATGAGATTAATGACGAGTTACTCACGGCAAACCCATTGTAAAACAAGAGGTTAAATACGTCAGTATCTTAGATAATTAAATGCCGAAACTGATTACTTACTGTAGTGCCAATTTGTTTCGGTATCATAGATGAGAATAATGTCGAGTTACTTATGGCAAACCCATTGTAAAACAAGAGATTAAATACGTTCTTAGATAATTAAATGCCGAAACTGATTACTTACTGTAGCGCCAATTTGTTTCGGTATCATAGATGAGAATAATGTCGAGTTACTTATGGCAAACCCATTGTAAAACAAGAGATTAAATACGTTCTTAGATAATTAAATGCCGAAACTGATTACTTACTGTAGTGCCAATTTGTTTCGGTATCATAGATGAGAATAACAACGAGTTACTCATGGCAAACCCATTGTAAAGCAAGAGATTAAATACGTTCTTAGATAATTAAATGCCGAAACTGAGTACTTACTGTAGTGCCAATTTGTTTCGGTATCATAGATGAGAATAACAACGAGTTACTCATGGCAAACCCATTGTAAAACAAGAGATTAAATACGTTCTTAGATAAGTAAGTGCCGAAACTGATTACTTACTGTAGTGCCAATTTGTTTCGGTATCATAGATGAGAATAATGTCGAGTTACTCACAGCAAACCCATTGTAAAACAAGAGATTAAATACGTCAGTATCTTAGATAAGTAAGTGCCGAAACTGATTACTTACTGTAGTGACAATTTGTTTCGGTATCATAGATGAGAATAATGTCGAGTTACTTATGGCAAACCCATTGTAAAACAAGAGATTAAATACGTTCTTAGATAATTAAATGCCGAAACTGATTACTTACTGTAGTGCCAATTTGTTTCGGTATCATAGATGAGAATAATGTCGAGTTACTCATGGCAAACCCATTGTAAAACAAGAGATTAAATACGTCAGTATCTTAGATAAGTAAGTGCCGAAACTGATTACTTACTGTAGCGCCAATTTGTTTCGGTATTATGGATGAGATTAATGACGAGTTACTCACGGCAAACCCATTGTAAAACAAGAGGTTAAATACGTCAGTATCTTAGATAATTAAATGCCGAAACTGATTACTTACTGTAGTGCCAATTTGTTTCGGTATCATAGATGAGAATAATGTCGAGTTACTTATGGCAAACCCATTGTAAAAGAAGAGATTAAATACGTTCTTAGATAATTAAATGCCGAAACTGATTACTTACTGTAGTGCCAATTTGTTTCGGTATCATAGATGAGAATAATGTCGAGTTACTCATGGCAAACCCATTGTAAAGCAAGAGATTAAATACGTTCTTAGATAATTAAATGCCGAAACTGATTACTTACTGTAGTGCCAATTTGTTTCGGTATCATAGATGAGAATAATGTCGAGTTACTCATGGCAAACCCATTGTAAAACAAGAGATTAAATACGTCAGTATCTTAGATAAGTAAGTGCCGAAACTGATTACTTACTGTAGTGCCAATTTGTTTCGGTATCATAGATGAGAATAATGTCGAGTTACTCATGGCAAACCCATTGTAAAGCAAGAGATTAAATACGTTCTTAGATAAGTAAGTGCCGAAACTGATTACTTACTGTAGTGACAATTTGTTTCGGTATCATAGATGAGAATAATGTCGAGTTACTCATGGCAAACCCATTGTAAAACAAGAGATTAAATACTTCAGTATGTTAGATAAGTAAGTGCCGAAACTGATTACTTACTGTAGTGCCAATTGTTTCGGTATCATAGATGAGAATAATGTCGAGTTACTCATGGCAAACCCATTGTAAAACAAGAGATTAAATGCGTCAGTATCTTAGATAAGTAAGTGCCGAAACTGATTACTTACTGTAGTGACAATTTGTTTCGGTATCATAGATGAGAATAATGTCGAGTTACTCACAGCAAACCCATTGTAAAACAAGAGATTAAATACTTCAGTATCTTAGATAAGTAAGTGCCGAAACTGATTACTTACTGTAGTGACAATTTGTTTCGGTATCATAGATGAGAATAATGTCGAGTTACTCATGGCAAGCCCATTGTAAAACAAGAGATTAAATACGTCAGTATCTTAGATAGGTAAGTGCCGAAACTGATTACTTACTGTAGCGCCAATTTGTTTCGGTATCATAGATGAGAATAATGTCGAGTTACTCATGGCAAACCCATTGTAAAACAAGAGATTAAATACGTTCTTAGATAAGTAAGTGCCGAAACTGATTACTTACTTAGTGACAATTTGTTTCGGTATCATAGATGAGAATAATGTCGAGTTACTTATGGCAAACCCATTGTAAAACAAGAGATTAAATACGTTCTTAGATAATTAAATGCCGAAACTGATTACTTACTGTAGTGCCAATTTGTTTCGGTATCATAGATCAGAATAATGTCGAGTTATTCATGGCAAGCCCATTGTAAAACAAGAGATTAAATACGTCAGTATCTTAGATAAGTAAGTGCCGAAACTGATTACTTACTGTAGTGACAATTTGTTTCGGTATCATAGATGAGAATAATGTCGAGTTACTCATGGCAAACCCATTGTAAAACAAGAGATTAAATACGTCAGTATCTTAGATAAGTAAGTGCCGAAACTGATTACTTACTGTAGCGCCAATTTGTTTCGGTATCATAGATGAGAATAATGTCGAGTTACTCATGGCAAACCCATTGTAAAACAAGAGATTAAATACGTCAGTATCTTAGATAAGTAAGTGCCGAAACTGATTACTTACTGTAGCGCCAATTTGTTTCGGTATCATAGATGAGAATAATGTCGAGTTACTCATGGCAAACCCATTGTAAAACAAGAGATTAAATACGTTCTTAGATAATTAAATGCCGAAACTGAGTACTTACTGTAGTGCCAATTTGTTTCGGTATCATAGATGAGAATAATGTCGAGTTACTTATGGCAAACCCATTGTAAAACAAGAGATTAAATACGTCAGTATCTTAGATAAGTAAGTGCCGAAACTGATTACTTACTGTAGTGACAATTTGTTTCGGTATCATAGATGAGAATAACAACGAGTTACTCATGGCAAACCCATTGTAAAACAAGAGATTAAATACGTTCTTAGATAATTAAATGCCGAAACTGAGTACTTACTGTAGTGCCAATTTGTTTCGGTATCATAGATGAGAATAATGTCGAGTTACTCATGGCAAACCCATTGTAAAACAAGAGATTAAATACGTCAGTATCTTAGATAAGTAAGTGCCGAAACTGATTACTTACTGTAGTGACAATTTGTTTCGGTATCATAGATGAGAATAATGTCGAGTTACTCATGGCAAACCCATTGTAAAACAAGAGATTAAATACGTTCTTAGATAATTAAATGCCGAAACTGATTACTTACTGTAGTGACAATTTGTTTCGGTATCATAGATCAGAATAATGTCGAGTTACTCATGGCAAACCCATTGTAAAGCAAGAGATTAAATACGTTCTTAGATAAGTAAGTGCCGAAACTGATTACTTACTGTAGTGACAATTTGTTTCGGTATCATAGATGAGAATAATGTCGAGTTACTCATGGCAAACCCATTGTAAAACAAGAGATTAAATACGTTCTTAGATAATTAAATGCCGAAACTGAGTACTTACTGTAGTGCCAATTTGTTTCGGTATCATAGATGAGAATAATGTCGAGTTACTCATGGCAAACCCATTGTAAAGCAAGAGATTAAATACGTTCATAGATAAGTAAGTGCCGAAACTGATTACTTACTGTAGTGACAATTTGTTTCGGTATCATAGATGAGATTAATGTCGAGTTACTTATGGCAAACCCATTGTAAAACAAGAGATTAAATACGTTCTTAGATAAGTAAGTGCCGAAACTGATTACTTACTGTAGTGACAATTTGTTTCGGTATCATAGATGAGAATAATGTCGAGTTACTCATGGCAAACCCATTGTAAAGCAAGAGATTAAATACGTTCTTAGATAAGTAAGTGCCGAAACTGATTACTTACTGTAGTGACAATTTGTTTCGGTATCATAGATGAGAATAATGTCGAGTTACTTATGGCAAACCCATTGTAAAACAAGAGATTAAATACGTCAGTATCTTAGATAAGTAAGTGCCGAAACTGATTACTTACTGTAGTGACAATTTGTTTCGGTATCATAGATGAGAATAATGTCGAGTTACTTATGGCAAACCCATTGTAAAACAAGAGATTAAATACGTTCTTAGATAATTAAATGCCGAAACTGATTACTTACTGTAGCGCCAATTTGTTTCGGTATTATGGATGAGATTAATGACGAGTTACTCACGGCAAACCCATTGTAAAACAAGAGGTTAAATACGTCAGTATCTTAGATAATTAAATGCCGAAACTGATTACTTACTGTAGTGCCAATTTGTTTCGGTATCATAGATGAGAATAATGTCGAGTTACTTATGGCAAACCCATTGTAAAACAAGAGATTAAATACGTTCTTAGATAATTAAATGCCGAAACTGATTACTTACTGTAGTGCCAATTTGTTTCGGTATCATAGATGAGAATAATGTCGAGTTACTCATGGCAAACCCATTGTAAAGCAAGAGATTAAATACGTTCTTAGATAATTAAATGCCGAAACTGATTACTTACTGTAGTGCCAATTTGTTTCGGTATCATAGATGAGAATAATGTCGAGTTACTCATGGCAAACCCATTGTAAAACAAGAGATTAAATACGTCAGTATCTTAGATGAGTAAGTGCCGAAACTGATTACTTACTGTAGTGCCAATTTGTTTCGGTATCATAGATGAGAATAATGTCGAGTTACTCATGGCAAACCCATTGTAAAGCAAGAGATTAAATACGTTCTTAGATAATTAAATGCCGAAACTGATTACTTACTGTAGTGCCAATTTGTTTCGGTATCATAGATGAGAATAATGTCGAGTTACTCATGGCAAACCCATTGTAAAACAAGAGATTAAATACGTCAGTATCTTAGATAAGTAAGTGCCGAAACTGATTACTTACTGTAGCGCCAATTTGTTTCGGTATTATGGATGAGATTAATGACGAGTTACTCACGGCAAACCCATTGTAAAACAAGAGATTAAATACGTTCTTAGATAATTAAATGCCGAAACTGATTACTTACTGTAGTGCCAATTTGTTTCGGTATCATAGATGAGAATAATGTCGAGTTACGCATGGCAAACCCATTGTAAAGCAAGAGATTAAATACGTTCTTAGATAATTAAATGCCGAAACTGATTACTTACTGTAGTGCCAATTTGTTTCGGTATCATAGATGAGAATAATGTCGAGTTACTCATGGCAAACCCATTGTAAAACAAGAGATTAAATACGTCAGTATTTTAGATAAGTAAGTGCCGAAACTGATTACTTACTGTAGTGCCAATTTGTTTCGGTATCATAGATGAGAATAATGTCGAGTTACTCATGGCAAACCCATTGTAAAGCAAGAGATTAAATACGTTCTTAGATAATTAAATGCCGAAACTGATTACTTACTGTAGTGCCAATTTGTTTCGGTATCATAGATGAGAATAATGTCGAGTTACTCATGGCAAACCCATTGTAAAACAAGAGATTAAATACGTCAGTATCTTAGATAAGTAAGTGCCGAAACTGATTACTTACTGTAGCGCCAATTTGTTTCGGTATCATAGATGAGAATAATGTCGAGTTACTCATGGCAAACCCATTGTAAAACAAGAGATTAAATACGTCAGTATCTTAGATAAGTAAGTGCCGAAACTGATTACTTACTGTAGCGCCAATTTGTTTCGGTATTATGGATGAGATTAATGACGAGTTACTCACGGCAAACCCATTGTAAAACAAAAGGTTAAATACGTCAGTATCTTAGATAATTAAATGCCGAAACTGATTACTTACTGTAGCGCCAATTTGTTTCGGTATCATAGATGAGAATAATGTCGAGACGTCTCCACGAAGAAATTCCGTTGTTTCATTTTGTGGTGCGTTCTGTCAACCTTTAGAAACGCTTTCGTGTAACCACTGGTTGCTAATTATACTAAATGTATATAAAGAGAAACTTAGCCTAACCTCCCGTGAATCATAAATCGATGCTCATATTATAAGGAACGCACGCACGCTCGCGTAAGAATGGCAATATTCCCGTATAACACATCTCTTAGTATTTTATTCCAGAACACAACGTGGGAGTGCAGATAACTTGACCAACATATCTAATCAACGAATCACAATTTTTACTTTCTGTATCTAGTAGGTAGAGAAGGTACTGCATTTCATCCAAGACTTCGATACCGGAAATATACGTTTTGAGACCCCCCGAATCCAAAAAGAAAACACTTTTAGAAAAAGGTCCGTGTGTCTGTTTGTGAACAACGTAACTCAAAAACGAAACGTCGGATAAATACCAAACTTTATATTAAGGTTCAATATCTTCCAAAGATGCCAAACAAAGATTTTCAAGAAAATCCCTCTACTCCAAATTACCCTTTAGATGGAAAATTTTATATTTTCTAAGAAATGACTAACGATTTTTATTAAAATAGCATATATTAAGGATATTTACATGACAAATAGCACGCATCTTTGGATTTTTCTTCAAATAACCTGTGATGTCTCCTTTATTCGCAAGGAATTTTGAACAATTTTGTAGAACTGGTAAACGTTAAGCAATAGATGAAACGTACTACCGAAAAAATCTACATGTCCTTAAAACACACAATTTATCTCTAACATTTTACTGGCATTAGCCAGTTCCGAGATATCCGTTATTAATCGTTCGATTTGTTCAATACTTTGTCATTTTTAAATACCATCGATTTTCAGTTGTTTCTCGCGATGTCATGGAAACAGTATGGAATTTTAAGGCCAGCATATAGCATCCAGTTATTAAACATTTGGCTGTCGCTGTTCTCTTTGTATCTATAACGAACTGTGTCATGTAGCTATTTCTGTATAGGTTTATTTGGGTTAAAATGTAGTAGATAAAGTAATAAGCTGTAGTAGGAATAGTTTGTATAACCACTAATAAACGATAGAGGATAGAGAAAGTCATGTGAATGTATCACATGAGACTTTGATAAAGTATAACACACTTAACAAGCAAGAAAAGCAACTGTTGGAACTAAGCGAAGAACTGTTATCTATATGATAAATAAACGTGAGCTATTGTCTTGGGACAGTAGATTTACTAGCATGTAGAGGAACCGCCGGCACTGAATGATCCTGGCAGTTTTATTTTTGCGATCGTTTATTGTCTTCCCGTGCATTAAATGGCGTATGTGCATTGTACTCAAACATCTATTGTGATCATCGCCCCTTTAGAGTCAGCGGCTGCTAAAACAAGTAATTACCAATGTTTTGCTCTGTACCAGTGGTCTTGAACTTTTTGAGCTCATGTCTCTTATTTACTATAATAGTACATATCCTTCGTGGTGTAGTGGTTGCCATGCTAGCCTCTAGTTTCCGAGGTCGCGGGTTTAAACTCGGAGGAGAGCAATCGTTTTTTTTCGGGCGTAAAAATCCTTAGCATGGCTTCCTTCGGAAGGGAAGTAAAGCCGGTGGTCCCGTGTCGTCACGTAAAAGAACCTCAAGCCTGATAAAGAGGCCTCTGAGCAAAATTTCCAGTCTATAGGGTGGAAGGCTATGAACCATAGTAGCTAAAGAGCATCTATATATAGAACTCAATTTAATTTAAGCAGAATAAAATACAATAAATATTGTTCTTCTCTTTCTAATATTTTTGAAAATTAAAAAATATCTGACGTAATACATTTACATTACTTTTTCCACCCTATATCGTTTATTAGTGAGTATACAAACTATTGGATTGGCTATGGACGGGGCTCGGTACTGATCCACAAAGGGAATATTGCACCCACGCCCCACGAGGGAACGTCCCTGGGAGGAAGGACGAGGAGAGAGGAGACACCGGGTGACCGGAACCATAATCGATGGCACCAAAATGGCAGGGTCCCTAAGTTTCCAGATAGAGACTTCTCGGCAGACCGGTTTCCCCCGCCGAGGGACGGAGAGAGTCACAAAGAGCATCCTTTACCCCTGCCACGCTGCACCGAAACACCATCACCGGCATTTCCATTCCTCAAAGAAACCAAGCAGATGAATGGTGAAGTGAAATGAGAATGGAGGGATAGGAAGTTCGGGGATGTAATGAAATTTCCGAGCATTCCCCTGGCAACCCGGGAAAACCCCCGAAAAGCCCATGGGTCAGGAAGGTCGGTTGCGGTAATCGAAGACACGACTCTCGAATGCGGGCCATAGACGTAACCGCCTGAATCATCCCGCTCGGTGAAACTGTTCTTACTAATGCTTTTCCCTATCTACTTCATTTTAATCCAAATAAATGTTTACAGAAATAGCTACATTACACATTTCGTTATAGATACAAGCGATAGTCAAATGTTTAACAACTGGACGCTATATGCTCCATACTGTTTCCATGACATCGCAAGAAACAAGTGAATGTTGACAGGACTTTAAGAGAATGGCCAAGTCGTAAACAATTAATAACGGATATCTCAGAAATAGCTTGTCACAAAAAATCTTCTTTGAAATAAATTGTGTGTTTTAAAGGGATCTGCATTTCTTGTGTAGTACGTTTTTATTTATCACCTAATGTTCATCAGTTATACAAGATTCCTTGCAAATGAAGATAATTTTACACGCTATTCCCAGAAAATTCAAGACATACATTTTATTTGTCATGTAAATATCTTTAATAAGTGGTGTTTTAATGAAAATCGTTACAGCCACGTTTTAGAAAAAATGGTGCATGTAAAGGGGTGGGGATGTTTCTTGAAAATGTTCATGTCACATCCTATAGGTATACCACGTCTGGTGCTTATGCCACTTTTCGTTTTTGGGTTATGTTGTTAGGGGACTGCAAAACGCGTATTTACAGTGAAATCCCCATATTACATTTGTTGGTAAATACACAATAATTGTGATGTTGAGTGTGTCCTAGAATCTAGGCAGAATTTTACTAAACTGTCTGAGAGGTGGCTCATTAGAGAATAACGAAAATGCTTGAGGTGTGTCTACTCTTAAGCAGTAACAGGACGTTTTTCTAAAAATGCGGGTTGTTTTATCCAGGTAGTCTCAAAATGTGTATTGCCAGTGAAATACAACTATAGTAGAGAAAGTAAATATTCTTATAAATCTAGGTAAAATGCAGGATTTGCTGGTCACTACTTTATCCTAATTAATACCTGTTCCATCCAGCACTTGGTCAGTAAATATATAAACTACAATTATTAACTTTGAACATGTGACAATCCTTTCCTAATTCTGCTTTCTAAGATTCTCTAATGTGATTTGAAATAACTTATTCTTTGTTCAGAGTCTTTTGAGACAGCGGAAAGGGGAGGTAAGGACTTTTCTATCTCCCCCCCCCCACTGTCTCAAAAGACTCCGAAAAAAGAAAAGCTGGTCTAGAGGTGTACATTTTTGCCTGCACCTAGGAACAGGCCAAGACGACAGCGTGATTGTTTCTACTAGTGGTCCTAATGCTTATTGTTGTTATATTTAAGTTGTTTTCCATATTATTATATGTTCCAAACTGCTAATCAAATAATAAAACATGACTACTTTGGAACCGTTCGAAAAGTTTGCATTGGGATTATTTCAAACATTACATTAAACATCCTTTATCGATATTTTAAAATAGCTTGAGATATTTCCAAACATTTTCAGCGTTGCAAGTTTAAATGTTGTTTATCATCATCAGGTGTCGTCCTCCGTGGTCTAGGGGTACCATGCTAACCTCTAGTTTGCGGGCGTAAAAATCCTTACCATGGCTTCCTTCGGAAGGGAAGTAAAGCCGGTGGTCCCGTGTCGTAGATTTACGGCACGTAAAAGAACTCAAGCCTGATAATGAAGCCTCTGAGCAAAATTTGCGGTCTTTCACTCCCAATATAGAATTGCAGCGTAAGAATCATTGCAGTTAAAGAGCGTTCATAAATAAAAGCTCAATTTTTACGCATAGGACTGAAATGAAATCGCCTCTTCTTCCACCCACTTCACTCACTAGGACGTCGAACACAATGCTTCTCTAATCTCTCGCAAGAGCAGCAGTCGAAACTCGTACAACAGGACTTGATGTCGTGTCATAAATAC
The DNA here is from genome assembly GCA_030765065.1 of Deroplatys truncata. Taxonomy (NCBI): domain Eukaryota; kingdom Metazoa; phylum Arthropoda; class Insecta; order Mantodea; family Mantidae; genus Deroplatys; species Deroplatys truncata. Next base: position 256,709,243 of record CM060984.1, read on the forward strand.
AATTATTCTGACCGACCGCTGCACTTTGGAAACAGTTGGTGAGGCGGGGCACCTAAACATAGTAAACATTGACATGCTGGACGACATACTATAAGCGGCCAGCGAGGTTGCACACCAGGACTGTACACCTCTAGATGGCACTCATAACATATTTCTCATGTAACATTTATTATAAATACAGGCTTGATGAGAAAGAGGAGTCAAAATTGATTGGTCTCATTAAAAGTAATAAAAGTCCGGAGGAGTATGAAAATGAGAAACATTTCATAAAACTGCAAAAGGACAGGTATGTTCTCATTTGTTATTTAGTGCTATACTTTATTGTCAAACTTAACACATTCTATTTGCATTTTGCTACAGTTTCTTCTAGCTTTGTTATTCGTGTTTATTCTAAGCAAATGAGAGAAGTTTTAGATATATTACTCATATTATTCTTCTTAGAGGTTTTCTGGAAGAAGCTTTAAATCTCACTCTTTTGGAAATGAAACAAAGTGGAACGTTCAAAATTCTTCAGGATATTGTTCATCTGGAAGAGGAAATGATAAAAGAAGAAGCAGATCTGAGGTTCGATGCAAAAAATCGCCAGCAAGAAGTAAACCATTGCAAAGCGTTACTGGAGAATGAGCGCAGAAAGGGCAGAAAGAAACTTGATGACCGAACCGCTCTTCTTGCTCAGTTGAAGGTTCGTATCCTGTGTGCTACATTCACATGAACTTCTCAAACCACTATCGTTTATTTCCTACAAACGCTTATTTTTCTGTTTACATCACGTTGATTATTGCAGAAATACTTTCATTTACATTTTGTTGAACTGGTGCGATCAAAAATAGACTATGGGTGTATCGTTGAGGAGATTAGACGCAGTCCATAATCGGGGCATTGGTGCTTTTCCCACTAGTCCAGTTATGAGTCTCTATGCCGAGCTCCTCTGCGATATCGGCGTGATGCCTGTCTTCTTAGGAAATTATGGCTGTGCACTTAAATGTATACCAAAACATCCAGCTTCTTTTTTCGCACGTTATAGGAATAGCTCCATCAATCCAATGCCTGCAGGTTTTCGTTTCCAGGAGCTTCTTAGAAAGCATGAAATTGAAATGCCTGGCATGTTTACTAAGGGGGAGACGTTGTTCCCCCTTGGTTACGTGCGATATCTCACGTAGATCTTGGGAAGACGGTATACCGTTTTGTATCCGCACTTGTTTTCTTAGAGTTTCTGTCCGGTTACAGCGACCGAATTTTGATCTACACCGATGTTTCTAAGACCACCAACGGAGTTGGATGTGCATATGTTCATGTAAACGAATCCTATACATTCGGTTTTCATGAAAGCACGTTAATTCATAGTGCAGAGCTGCATATCATATACCGAGCAATTCTGTAAGTGCGCCGACGAAAATTGGGAGACTGTCTCATTTTGAGTGACTCCCTAGTGACTTCAGAGCCTTCGTGAGCTGTACAATTACCACTCCATTGTTCAACGAATCGAGGATGCCCCCATGTTTTAATGTGGAGTGTTGTTGGATACCTGGTCACGTTGGCTTGCCGGGGAATGAACTTACGGATTTGGCAGCTAAGGCGACAACCAGAGTACCCAGTGTCGGTTAACGTCGGAAGACTTTAGGCTTGTTGTGCGGAGAGGACTGGTTAGCTCTCCGCGGCAATAAGCTTAGAGTACTGAAGGCCATTCCCATAAACTGGGTAACTTCCTCTCGCATGTCTCGTCGTGAGCTGATGATTTTGGCTCGTTGCGTATTGTAATTTTACGCACGGTTATATTTTAAGGGTGATCCTGCTTCTATTTGTCCGCTCTGTAGCGAAGGTCTGTCGCTCCGTCACGTGTATTGCTCTAGCACATGTTCGGGACTCTGCAACTGCCGGTCAGTCTTGCAGAGGTCTTAGCGGATGATAAGCAAGCAGTTGATAGGATTTTTAATTTTTGTGTCAAAGGTACATTTCCAACTGTGGATTTAGCCATCCTAATAGCAGGTGTTTCATACTTGTAGGTTTAGTTTTACAAGGGCGCTAATGACCTAGCAGTTGAGCGCCCTTAAACACAAGTCATCATCACATTTTGTTGAAGTTATAGTCAGATATTTGCAAGCTGATCGTTAAATGTTAGCCTTGAAACTGAATACTCTTTTGATAACATTGCGAGAAACAACTGAATGGACACAGCACTTCGAAAACAGAAAAAAATATTGACAATTTCAAACAAATAAGAGCGGGCCACCGGCTCTGAGTGCGACGGACGACCGGGCTTCCAGAACAATGGCTGGCTAACACGCCCATTATGTGCCTCCTCCCCGCAGTTTGAGTGCTCCAGAAGGTTCCCTTCACCAGGTTCGAGTAGCTTCCCCTTCGAAAACGTTCCGTTGTTTATGCGGGACCTATAGTTGGCCGTTCAGTCAGTTAAGAGGTTGCGATGTCAAATACAATTTGCTGTGGTGATAATCATTTCCGAGATATTCTTTGTCATTGTTTCAATTTACAGATGCTTATACTTTTTCAAGTGGTAAGTTGCTATTTGATTTTACTTTCTCTACTACGTAGAAAGTAGGGGAAGTATTGTATTCTACCCAAAAATACGATATCGAGATTTCACCGCAATACATGTCTTGAGGCCCCTAAGTAACAAAAACAGTTTTAGAAAAAGGTCCGCATGCGCTTGCCTGTGTGTGTGAACTGCACAACTCAAAAACGAAACGTCGGATAAATACCAAACTTGGTATTTACGTTGAGTACCTTCCAAAGATGCGACCTGAAGATGTTCAAGAAAATAGCCCCACCCCAGACTACCCTTTACTTGTAGGACTTTTCGAAACTTTTTATTTTCTAAAACCTGGCTCTTAACGATTTTGATTAAATATAATCTTGTACAACTGGTAAACGTTAAGCGGTAGACGAAAACGCATTACTACACAAAACAAGTACATCTCTTTACAACGCACAATTTATTTCAAATAAGTTTTTTTGTGGCACAAGCCATTTCTAGGATATCCGTCATTAATGGTTCGAACTGTTTATTACCTGGTCATTCTGTTAAAGTCGTGTCAACATTCAGTTGTTTCTCGCGATGTCATGGAAACAGTATGAAATTTTAAGCCAGCATATAGCGTTCAGTTGTTAAACATTTGACTATCGCTGTTCTCTTTGTATCTATAACGATATGTGTAATGTAGCTGTTTCTGTAAAGGTTTACCTGGATTAAAATGAAGTAGATGGAAAAATAAGCTTTGGCACGAATAGTTTGTATACCAACTAATAAACTAAGAATGTAGATAAAGTTATGTGAATGCAACACACCAGATTTTTAATTTGTTTAATTAGTTTGAATTATAAATAACAGTATCGCCATGCATGTATGTATTCTAAACAGTACATTATGTTTATTATTTAATTTATTTGTCTACCGATTAAATTTCATTAATTGATGGCGCTGTCAAGTAAAGGTGAGTCACAAAATAATACAATCTTACTTTCAAATGTAATAACAACAAAATGTAACAATACTGAAACTACGTGCGCGAAGATGACCATATGTGAGAGCCTCTTTACCTGGCCGCCTGATTGTTGCACCTTTAAGACAAATGATGCGCGCCTTAATGGCCCAAGCAACCAACCCTTTATGTGCGCTCTGGAAATTTCCTTGGTGGCCGCCCGCTTTGTTGCTGGCGAGAAGTTGTTGGGCAGCAATTGAAGTCATCCTTGTTACACTGGTGTAGGAGCGGCATGATTTACCTACTGAGATCAAGATGGAGCAGAAAATGGTATCCGGAATGGAAAAGATGAAGAAGAAGCTATCAATCAAAATGGATGAACAACTGATCCGCATGCAGGACATGAAGGAGCTTGGTCAACGTGTTAACATCCTGGAAGACTTAGGGGAACGCCTAAACGGCCTGGAAGGAAGAGTCGATAGCAGCGCCAAGGAACTGAACGCCATGGTGGAAGGAATGCTTGATGTACGACCTAAGGGCTTGAAGGACGCGACAAAACATCTGCGAGCGTCAAGCCACCCAACTAGGATGGAACGTCCACCTTCGAAGTCTTCCGCCCACAATTCGCCACCGTCTCTGCCCACAAACGATGATCAGCAGAGAAGGAAACCTACAGGGACGACGGCAGAAGCTTCGAATGTAATCCGACATCGGCGGCGTCCGAAACATCTTCGAGGCCCTCAATGCAGCCTACCGTAGTCAGCTGAAGTCAATGCTGCAACAGCCACTGCAGTTCTCCCTGGCACGAACTTCACCTGCGAATTCCACGAGGCGGCCAAGGTAACAGCTGTCCCCGCATTGAAGACAAGGGGTATCCGATACGAGGGAGACGGAGGTTCAACCAAGAGACGACCAATAAGATCTGCAAGTGGTGTAAGTTGGGGCTGTGGCCAGCCGGACTGCACACACCAAGCCGTCGAACAAGCGGGAGATCCGGCGTGACGAGGGGCAAGTTGGGGTCGTGTTCACTTCATGCGTGCCTTAGGCAAAAGAGTGGATGAAAGACTCCTCGTCGCGGAGGGCTGGATACAGTAAAGCCGTGCAGGATACTAATATATACAGGTGTAGCCGTGACCGCGATCAGACTTGAGTGGCGAAAGGCTTGCCGTCGAGGAAATCGAATCGGTCCTGTCAGCTAGTAACGGCATCGGAGATTCCTTCTGTGGAGGAGGATCTGCTGGTGCTGATCCTGTGGCGGATATGTGAGGATTTGGGTGATCGTCACAACAGTGGTCAAAGATGTGATACTGGACTGGATGCCCTCAGGAGCATGAGGCGACGCTCGGCGTCGGCAGGAAGGTCTTGCGGCTCGGCCGAGACGAGGTGACGCTCCGGAGTCCCAACGAACATTTGAGGATCTCCAGGGTGATCCTGACGGAGAATGTGGTTGTGCCCGCAAGAAGTGAGGTGAAGGCGCGCCTGGAAGGTCAGCGTTCAAGGAACCTGGTTTTGGGCAGGAAGACTTCATTGAACGGATTATGCGTTGCCAAGGCATTGTTGCCTTGCCGGAAGGAAGTGCCTGAGAGGTTGCTGAATCCGTCGAAAACCGATCAGGACATCCAGACCGGAACGGAGTTAGTAAAGTGCGAGTCAGCTGCGAATGTATCCGAGGAGCCAACACCGTCGCAAGATTTTGAGAGGACCGACCATCTTACCACAGGAGAGGGAGTGGCATCTACTCAGACGATACCAGTCTGTCTTCAGCCAAGGGAACGGCTGCACCGACCGAATACAACACCCCACTTATCCGGCAAGGTGAGTTCCTCTGCCAAGGAAAGCAGAGGTACGGCATATGAAGGAGGACATGTGATCCAGGGGGATTATAAAGCCCTTGGTGTTCTTCTGTAGTCCTGCCGAGCTGCGCTTCTGCGTGGACTGGAAGCTGAATGCTGTGACTCGAAAGGACTGTTTTCTCTCACTCCGGATTAACGACACCCTAAACACTTGCTGGTCATCAATCAGAATACTCAGGTGGCCTTGATCTCGGAGACAAGGCGAGGAGCACGATCTCGATGGCCAAGGGCTTTGAGAGTTCACGGCTATGCCCTTTGGCCTTTACAACGCACCAGCCACCTTCTAGCGCCTCATGGAGTCACTGATGAGGGGATTGACTTGCGATGTCTGACATCATCATCATTGGCAGCACCTTCGAAGAGCGTGTCAAGAACGTGATTAAGATATTACAGAGACTGCAGGCTTGAAGTTGAATGCGAAGAAGCGTCGACTCTTCCGCAAGGACTTAGTGTCAACAACTGGGTGGCCACGAACCCGGAGAGATTGGTCTCGGGCAAACGAGAGTTGCAGGTCTATGCAGTCACTTCGTCAGACATTTCTCCTCCAACATCGCGAAGCTCCTCACTCTTTGACGGCCATACATGTGGATAGAGTCAACACTCTGCACCGACAATAAAGAATCTTATTAAGTACTTAGTAGTATTTGTAATAATAACAGTTTAACTTCCATAAGAAAATTAACCTTTATTTATACCATCTGTCTTTGAAAAGTGAGGTAGTGCTGTAAAACAAAAGTCTTATTGTTACATCCACATGACTTTCTCCACTCTCTATCCTTATTAGCGGGTAAACAAATTATTCTTTCCAAAGTTTATTTTCCTATGTACTTCATTTTAATCGAGATAAACATTACCGGAAATAGCTACGTTACACATTATATTATAGATACAGATGGAACAGCGATAGTCAATTGTTTAACTGAACGCTATATACTGACCTTAAAATGCCATACTGTTTCCATGACACCGCAAGAAACAACTGAAAATCGACAGGACTTTAAAACAATGGCTATGTCATGAACAATTCGAGCCATTAATTAACGGATATCTCAGAAATGGCTTATGTCACAAAAACTTATTTTAAATAAATTGTGTCTTTTAAAGAGATCTACATTTCTAGTGTGGTACGTTTACCAGTTATACAACATTCCTTCCGAATAAAGAGGACTTCACAGAAAATTTAAGTTATACATTTTATTTGTCATGTAAATATCTTTCATATATGATATATTAATCAAAATCGTTAATTCATTTTTTAGAAAATAAAATTTTTCGAGAAAGTGCCATGTAAAGGGGATGGGGAGTTTTCTTGAAAGTCTTCGTGTGGCATCCTTGGAAGATACCTGAACAGTTTGCTATTTATTCGCCTTTTCGCTGTTCACAGACAGACAGACAGACACACACACACACACACACACACACATGTATCTGTTTTTATTCACATGTATTTCCGGTGAAATATTGAAATGAATCTTCTGGTGAAATAAAATACTATATGCAGTAGAGAAAGTGAAAATGAAATTATACAAATGTTGTTGGCTATGTACAATCACATAATTAACTTTGGATTACAGGATGAGATTCAGGAGATGCTGTACTACAACGGACTTAAGTTTAAATATATGGACCATTGGGAGAGTTCGCGTGCCGAGCAAAATGCCATGATGTTACACAATAACGAGAGAGACCTCAACAGACAGCTTTTGGATTATGAAGAAATGACTAGCATAGAAATGCGCTGTAGTGCCGAGATCAAAGCCTTGGTCGACCAAAGTATTACGGTTGGTACTCATGCTTCCTCGTGGGATGTGTTCCTTTCTAGCCGTAGCAACTCTGTTTATAAAGTTTTTACCTGTAACTGATTACAGCAACCTGCTAAGGTCCAGCATTTGGATCCGTAAAGCAGCATTGGAACTGCCAATGCAATAGTCTCCACCTTCTGTATTACACAAGTGTCACACAATCCTCGGAATAGTGCTATTCTTCTTCTTCTTCTTCTTCTTCTTCTTCTTCTTCTTCTTCTTCTTCTTCTTCTTCTTCTTCTTCTTCTTCTTCTTCTAGGCGTTACAGCCAACTGAGGGCTTCAGCCTCCCTTAGTCTTTGCTTCCATTGATCCATGTCCATGGTCTTTCTTGTCCACCTTCTGTATTACACAAGTGTCACACAATCCTCGGAATAGTGCTATTCTTCTTCTTCTTCTTCTTCTTCTTCTTCTTCTTCTTCTTCTTCTAGGCGTTACAGCCAACTGAGGGCTTCAGCCTCCCTTAGTCTTTGCTTCCACTGATCCATGTCCATGGTCTTTCTTGTCGGCCTTCTGTATTACACAAGTGTCACACAATCCTCGGAATAGCGCTATTCTTCTTCTTCTTCTTCTTCTTTTTCTTCTAGGCGTTACAGCCCACTGAGGGCTTCAGCCTCCCTTAGTCTTTGCTTCCATTGATCCATGTCCATGGTCTTTCTTGTCGGCCTTCTGTATTACACAAGTGTCACACAATCCTCGGAATAGCGCTATTCTTCTTCTTCTTCTTTTTCTTCTAGGCGTTACAGCCCACTGAGGGCTTCAGCCTCCCTTAGTCTTTGCTTCCACTGATCCATGTCCATGGTCTTTCTTGTCCACCTTCTGTATTACACAAGTGTCACACAATCCTCGGAATAGCGCTATTCTTCTTCTTCTTCTTCTTCTTCTTCTTCTTCTTCTAGGCGTTACAGCCCACTGAGGGCTTCAGCCTCCCTTAGTCTTTGCTTCCACTGATCCATGTCCATGGTCTTTCTTGTCCACCTTCTGTATTACACAAGTGTCACACAATCCTCGGAATAGCGCTATTCTTCTTCTTCTTCTTCTTCTAGGCGTTACAGCCCACTGAGGGCTTCAGCCTCCCTTAGTCTTTGCTTCCATTGATCCATGTCCATGGTCTTTCTTGTCCACCTTCTGTATTACACAAGTGTCACACAATCCTCGGAATAGCGCTACTCTTCTTCTTCTTCTTCTTCTTCTTCTTCTAGGCGTTACAGCCCACTGAGAGCTTCAGCCTCCCTTAGTCTTTGCTTCCATTGATCCATGTCCATGGTCTTTCTTGTCGGCCTTCTGTATTACACAAGTGTCACACAATCCTCGGAATAGCGCTATTCTTCTTCTTCTAGGCGTTACAGCCCACTGAGGGCTTCAGCCTCCCTTAGTCTTTGCTTCCACTGATCCATGTCCAAGGCTATTCTTCTCCATATCCTAACTCCCAGCAGTTGTGACACATCCCCCCAACTTGGTCTAGGGTTGAACATTTTTCATGCCTCATTTTCTTGGGGATGGCATCCTTGACACATGACCGGCCCAAGTCAGTCTCCTTATCTTTATGTGGCTCACATATTCCACCTTCCATTCTCTTGTGTTGCTCCGTACATCTTTCTCAGTATTCTCCTCTCAAATTTAGCTAACACAGCGGGGTCCGCATCCATATATTAGCACCGGCTTAATTAATGTTTTCCAGTCTAATCTTGGTTTCCTGCTTATAGTTTTGTTTGTAAACAAGTTCTAAAGAAAATAACATTTTTTATTTGCAGTCAATATTCTTATTTACTTTGGTCCACCATGTACCCAGATATTTAAAACTGCCTACTACTAACTTATCGTTTCTACTGCTCATGCTTCATTATTACTCTTTCTTTGTCTATTTTGTACCATTATTTTAGTTTTCTTCTTTTAATAGCTATGTGTCCAGTTTTCCTTTCCCAAATCTATTACATCATTCGTCCTATTGTGTCGATATGCTAATAGTCGTGTATATTGTGGAATTAGGATCCACCTTATTATGTATTCCCTCTTAAAATAATACCGGTGCTTGTTTGAGCCCGTTATCAATTTCAATGCTACCTTTATACTATTGCTGATTTTCACATTTGCTGTTGTATTTTCCATAGTGGCCTGAATTAGTCTTCTCGATTTATTTGGGATCTGAAAATGTTTCAATATTTGGAACAATTTCTTGCGATTTACAAAATAGTATGTTTTATGGTTATTATAAACATGTGATCAATTTCTGTCACGTTCTCATTTTTACTTTCTCTACTACGTATAGTAAGTAGGGGAAGTATTGTATTCCACCCAAAAATTCGATACCTAGATTTCACCGGAAATACATGTTTTGAGACCCCCTGAATCCAAATAAAGCACTTTTGGAAACATGTCCGTGTGTGTGTGTGTGTGTGTGTGTGTGTGTGTGTGTGAACAGCATAACTCAGAAACGAACAGTCGGATAAACATCAAACTTGGTATTGAGGTTCAGTATCTTCCAGAGATGCGACACGAAGGTTTTCAAGAAAATCCCCCCACCCCAGATTACCCTTTACATCGAATAGTTTTCGAAAATTTTAATTTTCTCAAAATTGCTCTAACGATTTTGATTAAAATATCATATGTTTAAGATATTTTCATGACAAATAAAATGTATATCTTGAATTTTCTGGGAATGTCTCCAAAAGTATTCTTTATTGAGAACGACTTTTGCATAAGTGGTAAACCATAAGAGATAGAAAAATTTTACTACACAAAAAATGTAGATCGCGTTAAAATACACAATTTATGTCATATACATTTTTTTTGTTGAGTGAACCATTTTCGAGATATTGCTTGTTACTCCCTTAAATTTTTCAATACTTATTTTCTCAAATGGGAATTCGTTATTCATTTTTTGTCTTGGATATGCAAAGAGTATTAATCTGTGGCAAAGAGAATGGTGCTGCACCTAGCAACCAGTTATTAAGAGATATGTATGTGCTTAAAGGCTACTGTATTTCTATATTGCCCTTGCAAATATATATAACCCTTACATCTACAAGAAAATTAGCAATAAGATAGAGTCTGCAAATGTTTATCTCATTAACATGAAGTAGATTGAGAATAAGCGTTTGTAAAAATAGTTTGTACAACAGTAGAGAAAGTCATGTGAGTGTAACACATCAGAATTTTTTTTGTCCTGGTAATGCAAAGAGAATGGAATACTCCACATAACAACCAGCTCTTAGAATATTTGACTATCGCTTAAAGTCTACCAATTCCCCTTGCATCTACAAGAAAATTAGCAATAAGGTTAACATCTCGATATCTCGATTAACATGAAGATATGGAGAATAAGCGTTTGCAAAAATAGTTTGTACAAGAGTAGAGAAAGTCATGTGAGTGTAACACATCAGAATTTTTCTCTAAGATTTGTTTTAGAGTGAAAACATTTTATGTATTGTGGATCTTCCTGCTCTGAAGCATGCCTGGAGTTCCCGGATAAGTTTTTTGCACATTGCTTATATCTGTGATCAAAATTTTATATCCAGTACAGAGTACGGAAATACCTCGATAATTCTTACATTCCAGTTACCTCCTATGTTTTTATATATCGGTGATGTAACACTTCTCTTCCATCCATCTGGTAGTTTCTCTTCTTCTTCTTCCCACATTTGTGTATGATTTAGTGGATTGCTTCCTGCGCTGTCTTCCACCATGTTAGTATAATTCTATTTGTATATTGTCTATACAGGCAATTTGTTAATATGCATGTTTTGTACAGCCATCTGAGATTCCACCCCAATATCTTGTTCCTCCACTGTACTTCTTTCTTCGTTCTCTTGGTATTTCATTAACAGTTCTAAAAGATAGGTTTCCCATCTTTCCTCGGTCAATGATTGTCCTTTAATGTCCTTAATTATATCTGCTCGGGGTTTATAACCTCCTTTCCATCGCCAGTTTCTTTATATGCTCTCCTTAACCTATTGTTCTTCTAATCACTTTCTATTTGCATTTAAGTATCTAGCTGCTGTTCATATTTTATAAGATTGATTCTCATTGTTATCTCTACAAGGTTTAAGAGCAAGATACGCACATATTGATCAGCTGCTAAAACTTTAGAATTGGAAATGTTGAGAATCTATTACCTTATTCCCTTCAACGCACAGCCCCACTAGGTTCCCTAGACCCAAATTCCACAATAACAATAATATGTATTAATATTATAAAGACAGGAAATATGAATGGGTATGTAGGGTAATATCAAAACCCACTCAACCGATTTTTGATAATTCTTTTACCATAAAACACCTTCTAATTTTATTTCATAAATTACCAAAATATTAAACAGGATTTACAAAAGCCTTGAATTTGAATACGAACACATTAGAGTTATAAAAGAAGATAATTGTCAAGAAGGCTTTGACTTCTTGTTGAGAATGCCATGGAGTAGACAACTCCATAGAGTATAAGATAACTGCTGCTGATAATCCCAAGGTTTGGTCACGATTTAGCTACTAATACAGCAGGGAATCGAATCTACCAACACATTTTGATAACCCCCAAGTAAGACAGTTGTGCCATAATTCCTGTATGTTATTGTTAAATAATTGTCTAAAGAGAAATTGTATCCAGCTGACATAAGAAATCGGTCAACTGTAACAGTATTTTCCTCGATGGTCTGTCTATCTTTTCCAAAGAGGTTAAGTTGGTGTCCTACTCGCCAGCTCTATTTCGTTGTATATAAAACGAAATAACTACGGGGCCAAAGATTAGGTACAGACAGATTGTTCCACCAGCAAGGGCTATGCACAATTTCCAAACTTGGAACACTCACGTCAGACGTTCTTTTATGAGAATATCAGGGGACTTTTCATCCCTTATTAGGAATACCTGATACAAATATAAGGGAAGGACTCATCATAGAAATCTTCTAGATGATTATAGAACAATTTCGTAAGGAACGGGGGAGGTAAATTAAATCAACTAATCAAACAGCTAACCGTGGCAAGTCTGACAGTTTAGACCTAATCTAAATGTTTGTGATGAAAGTCTTGTAGAACAAGAAACATTCATTTGTTACAGATACCTCAAGTTAGATTAAATAAGACTACACAGTGCTTTATATAAATGTATCGGTCACAGAAAGGCAACGAAACAGGATAGAAATGTGAAACCTTCACCAAATGTAAGGAAAACTCTCCAAATTTGCATACCTTTATGCAAATGGCTTGGCTTCCTTTGTTGCTCTACACACATCTAAAGGATATTCTAGTTCATCCCATACAGCTCTAAAATTAAATTAAATCGAGTTTTATTTATGGACGTTCTATAACTGCTCTGGTCCTTAGCATCCCATTCTATATTGGGCGTGAAAGACCGGTAATTTTGCTCAGAGGCCTCTTTATCAGGCTTGAGGTTCTTTTACGTGCAGTAAATCTACGACTTTACTACACACGTCTAAGGACATCGTGTGCAACAGAATGAATGATGTCCCTGATTCTCTGCTTTGGTTAATGTCGTTGATATGAACACTGTATCCATGTTGCTTCATAAGGATAGGTCCGGGGATCGTAGTGATATTGCATCCCTTCCTATGCTGTATCAGAAACTCGAGAACAATGTTGTCGTAGGGTGGAGGACGCCCGCAGACAACGAATCACTTCACTCTGAAGATGCCAAGCGCTATACTTGGCGAAACGTCGGTATCTACAATGCCTTGTAGACCTCGGCCTACAAACCCGGATAATAGTAATTCAATTATTAGCCATGACGCCGGCCTCAGTATGTACACTCCACTTAATGTTTGACATTCGTGTGCAGTATTTACTACGTGATGACTAACCTGTACCAGCGCCTGTTTCCCAAACCTGTTAGTTACCTCTTTGCAATCAGGATCTTGTAAAACTGGCTATAATGATATTTACTTGCCTAGGAGCATTTCACTTCTGTTAGTATTCAATACAAAATATCAAATACTGGAAAATAATAGTTTTTTTGGAGTTACTGAAAATTGTGTTGTAATGGACATAGCAGCTTTTAAAAATATCAGGTTATGTTTATTAACTCTTAATGATCCACATTAATAAAAGCTTCTTTTGGAATGCAGAATCTATCTGATAAAGTAGAAGACTGGATGCAGAAATACGAAACAGACATGGAAGACAGAGAAAATAAAATAAACAAACTGAAGGAAGATCGAGAGGAGCATTTGAAGAAATTGAAAGAAAAGACGGAGTTGGTATGTATGGAAGCTAATTTTTAGAATCTAAGAAATTAAAAATCATCTATTATTTCGTATGTATTATAGTTTATAGTTAATGACATCTCAATATATTAAATATTTATTGAACTTGTAGAACTGCATCACAAGCAGTTGCCAACATAAGTCAATAATACAATGAGAATGATAAAATGGATTAGCAAAACAAAAACAATAAAAATACCAAAATATAAAACCGGACAGTTCAAAATAGAATGCAAGTATTGGCTTGAAGAACTTCATTAAGATTATAAAGTGCGTTTGCAGCGAGCCAAACTTTTAAAACAACGTTAAGTCTATCTAGGCTTGGCAATGTGTTCAACATATTATTACACATTTCTGGATTTAGTCAGCCTTACTTTGTGTGTGACAATAAAATAAGTATTGCTAGTATAATGTTGATGATGCTGAAGATGGAATACTTGATTATTCAAGTCAGTGTTAATATATTCTCATCTTGCAGAGCCCTGCATTTCACAGACGATGCGAATTGCAGGTGCTGACACACATTCACCAGCCCGCTAATTAGGACGATGGTTGTTAACGTACTCGGAAAGTCATGATGAAGGTGGGAAGTTGAAATCACGCCTGCGAATAAATGAGTCTTTTATTAGTTTCTGTTCATGTTTTAGGAACGTTCTAGCAAATCCTGATTTCTTTCCAAATGCACTGGAAGAGTAGATTTGCCTACAGATACGAAGTTCCAGCCGTTCGTGCTCACTGTGGAACAGAGAGTATCTGGAGCATTCTGTTAGTATACGGGGAGGCGCAGGCACGTCGTCTATACCAACAGGCGTTTCTGAAGAGAACACTTCCTACAGATCACCCTGTCTGTGACCAAGCAACGACAGGATCGTGTGACTGACTATGCCACATTGTAGTACGAGGGACATCCACAATATTAGCCAACTTCCGTGTGCAGAACACTAAATGATACAAAGTTTCACTCCTGTCATCTTCACTACACCAGGAGCTACTGCAGCCGGACCATGGACGGAGAGAGGAGTTCGCTAGACGACAACTGTCTTATTTAGAGGCGAAGTAGGGTTTCACAAACACAGCCCATGTAAATCACCACAACATGCATTACTGGAGCACTGTAAACACACATTTGATTGCGAGAGGCAGCCATACAAGTCCGATGGGGTTTCAACGTTTGAGCTGGTGTATTCGCTGATCATCTAATAGGCCCGTAATTTTATGATGGTCAACTCACTGGGAATCGCTATATGCACTTCCTTACAACACCAGCTGCCTACTCTACTGGTTCAAGTGCCGTTATAGAACCGACTATATGGTACCAACATGATGGAGCATCAGCTCATTCGGCCCGTCGTGTATCGGCTTATTTCGATGTCACCTACCGTGGGCGATATGGGCCATTAGGGTGATCAGCACGTCTGCCACATCTAACCCCATTAGAGTTCTTCTTACGGGGTTATTTTAAAGATATCATATACCAGGATCGGCCAATGAGCCTTGGACATTCAGTGAACGAGCCATGTTAGCTTGGCGTGATATTACACAACAATCACATGCAGGAAACTAATAAATTGTAAAGGTTTATGTGTGTGATGGTCCGGCATGATGTCATAGTCACTGTTAAATGTACTACTTTAGGAACCAGAGAGGTTCATAACAACCACATGGAGGAAACTAATAAATTGTAAAGGTTTATCTGTGTGATGGTCGAGCATGATGTCATAGTCACTGTTAAACGTACCACTTTGGGAACCAGAGAGGTTCACAACCACCACATGGAGGAAACTAATAAATTGTAAAGGTTTATGTGTGTGATGGTCCGGCATGATGTCATAGTCACTGCTAAATGTACTACTTTAGGAACCAGAGAGGTTCACAACAAAACATGGAGGAAACTGATAAATTGTAAAGGTTTATCTGTGTGATGGTCCGGCATGATAACATAGTCACTGTTAAATGTACTACTTTAGGAACCAGAGAGGTTCACAACAAAACATGGAGGAAACTAATAAATTGTAAAGGTTTATCTGTGTGATGGTCCGGCATGATAACATAGTCACTGTTAAATGTACTACTTTAGGAACCAGAGAGGTTCACAACAAAAACATGGAGGAAACTAATAAATTGTAAAGGTTTATGTGTGTGATGGTCAAGCATTATGTCATAGTCACTGTTAAATGTACTACTTTAGGAACCAGAGAGGTTCACAACAAAAACATGGAGGAAACTAATAAATTGTAAAGGTTTATCTGTGTGATGGTCCGGCATGATGTCATAGTCACTTATAAATGTACTACTTTAGGAACCAGAGAGGTTCATAACAACCACATGGAGGAAACTGATAAATTGTAAAGGTTTATGTGTGTGATGGTCCGGCATGATGTCATAGTCACTGTTAAATGTACGACTTTAGGAACCAGAGAGGTTCATAACAACCACATGGAGGAAACTGATAAATTGTAAAGGTTTATCTGTGTGATGGTCGAGCATGATGTCATAGTCACTGTTAAATGTACTACTTTAGGAACCAGAGAGGTTCACAACAAAAACATGGAGGAAACTAATAAATTGTAAAGGTTTATCTGTGTGATGATCAGGCATGATGTCATAGTCACTGTTAAATGTACTACTTTAGGAACCAGAGAGGTTCACAACAAAAACATGGAGGAAACTGATAAATTGTAAAGGTTTATCTGTGTGATGGTCCGGCATGATGTCATAGTCACTGTTAAATGTACTACTTTAGGAACCAGAGAGGTTCACAACAAAAACATGGAGGAATCTAATAAATTGTAAAGGTTTATCTGTGTGATGGTCCGGCTTGATAACATAGTCACTGTTAAATATACTACTTTAGGAACCAGAGAGGTTCACAACAAAAACATGGAGGAAACTAATAAATTGTAAAGGTTTATGTGTGTGATGGTCGAGCATGATGTCATAGTCACTGTTAAATGTACTACTTTAGGAACCAGAGAGGTTCACAACAAAAACATGTTGGAAACTAATAAACTGTAAAGGTTTATCTGTGTGATGGTCGAGCATGATGTCATGGTCACTGTTAAATGTACGTCTTTAGGAACCAGAGAGGTTCACAAAAAAAACATGGAGGAAACTAATAAATTGTAAAGGTTTATCTGTGTGATGGTCCGGCATGATGTCATAGTCACTGTTAAATGTACAACTTTAGGAACCAGAGAGGTTCATAACAACCACATGGAGGAAACTGATAAATTGTAAAGGTTTATGTGTGTGATGGTCCGGCATGATGTCATAGTCACTGTTAAATGTACCACTTTAGGAACCAGAGAGGTTCATAACAACCACATGGAGGAAACTGATAAATTGAAAGGTTTATCTGTGTGATGGTCCGGCATGATGTCATAGTCACTGTTAAATGTACCACTTTAGGAACCAGAGAGGTTCATAACAACCACATGGAGGAAACTAATAAATTGTAAAGGTTTATCTGTGTGATGGTCCGGCATGATGTCATAGTCACTGTTATCTGCACCACTTTAGGAACCAGAGAGGTTCATAACAACCACATGGAGGAAACTGATAAATTGAAAGGTTTATCTGTGTGATGGTCCGGCATGATGTCATAGTCACTGTTAAATGTACCACTTTAGAACCAGAGAGGTTCATAACAACCACATGGAGGAAACTAATAAATTGTAAAGGTTTATCTGTGTGATGGTCCGGCATGATGTCATAGTCACTGTTAAATGTACAACTTTAGGAACCAGAGAGGTTCATAACAACCACATGGAGGAAACTGATAAATTGTAAAGGTTTATCTGTGTGATGGTCCGGCATGATGTCATAGTCACTGTTAAATGTACTACTTTAGGAACCAGAGAGGTTCACAACAAAAACATAGAGGAAACTAATAAATTGTAAAGGTTTATCTGTGTGATGGTCCGGCATGATGTCATAGTCACTGTTAAATGTACTACTTTAGGAACCAGAGAGGTTCATAACAACCACATGGAGGAAACTAATAAATTGTAAAGGTTTATCTGTGTGATGGTCGAGCATGACGTCATAGTCACTGTTAAATGTACCACTTTGGGAACCAGAGAGGTTCACAACCACCACATGGAGGAAACTAATAAATTGTAAAGGTTTATCTGTGTGATGGTCGAGCATGATGTCATAGTAACTGTTAAATGTACTACTTTAGGAACCAGAGAGGTTCACAACAAAAACATGGAGGAAACTAATAAATTGTAAAGGTTTATCTGTGTGATGATCAGGCATGATGTCATAGTCACTGTTAAATGTACTACTTTAGGAACCAGAGAGGTTCACAACAAAAACATGGAGGAAACTCATAAACTGTAAAGGTTTATCTGTGTGATGGTCCGGCATGATGTCATAGTCACTGTTAAATGTACTACTTTAGGAACCAGAGAGGTTCACAACAAAAACATGGAGGAAACTAATAAATTGTAAAGGTTTAACTGTGTGATGGTCCGGCATGATAACATAGTCACTGTTAAATGTACTACTTTAGGAACCAGAGAGGTTCACAACAAAAACATGGAGGAAACTAATAAATTGTAAAGGTTTATGTGTGTGATGGTCGAGCATGATGTCATAGTCACTGTTAAATGTACTACTTTAGGAACCAGAGAGGTTCACAACAAAAACATGGAGGAAACTAATAAACTGTAAAGGTTTATCTGTGTGATGGTCGAGCATGATGTCATAGTCACTGTTAAATGTACTACTTTAGGAACCAGAGAGGTTCACAAAAAAAACATGGAGGAAACTAATAAATTGTAAAGGTTTATCTGTGTGATGGTCCGGCATGATGTCATAGTCACTGTTAAATGTACTACTTTAGGAACCAGAGAGGTTCATAACAACCACATCGAGGAAACTGATAAATTGTAAAGGTTTATGTGTGTGATGGTCCGGCATGATGTCATAGTCACTGTTAAATGTACTACTTTAGGAACCAGAGAGGTTCATAACAACCACATGGAGGAAACTGATAAATTGTAAAGGTTTATGTGTGTGATGGTCCGGCATGATGTCATAGTCACTGTTAAATGTACTACTTTGGGAACCAGAGAGGTTCATAACAACCCCATGGAGGAAACTGATAAATTGTAAAGGTTTATCTGTGTGATGGTCCGGCATGATGTCATAGTCACTGTTAACTGCACCACTTTAGGAACCAGAGAGGTTCACAACAAAAACATGGAGGAAACTAATAAATTGTAAAGGTTTATCTGTGTGATGGTCCGGCATGATAACATAGTCACTGTTAAATGTACTACTTTAGGAACCAGAGAGGTTCACAACAAAAACATGGAGGAAACTAATAAATTGTAAAGGTTTATGTGTGTGATGGTCGAGCATTATGTCATAGTCACTGTTAAATGTACTACTTTAGGAACCAGAGAGGTTCACAACAAAAACATGGAGGAAACTAATAAATTGTAAAGGTTTATCTGTGTGATGGTCGAGCATGATGTCATAGTCACTGTTAAATGTACTACTTTAGGAACCAGAGAGGTTCACAACAAAAACATGGAGGAAACTAATAAATTGTAAAGGTTTATCTGTGTGATGGTCCGGCATGATGTCATAGTCACTTATAAATGTACTACTTTAGGAACCAGAGAGGTTCATAACAACCACATGGAGGAAACTGATAAATTGTAAAGGTTTATGTGTGTGATGGTCCGGCATGATGTCATAGTCACTGTTAAATGTACGACTTTAGGAACCAGAGAGGTTCATAACAACCACATGGAGGAAACTGATAAATTGTAAAGGTTTATCTGTGTGATGGTCGAGCATGATGTCATAGTCACTGTTAAATGTACTACTTTAGGAACCAGAGAGGTTCACAACAAAAACATGGAGGAAACTAATAAATTGTAAAGGTTTATCTGTGTGATGATCAGGCATGATGTCATAGTCACTGTTAAATGTACTACTTTAGGAACCAGAGAGGTTCACAACAAAAACATGGAGGAAACTGATAAATTGTAAAGGTTTATCTGTGTGATGGTCCGGCATGATGTCATAGTCACTGTTAAATGTACTACTTTAGGAACCAGAGAGGTTCACAACAAAAACATGGAGGAATCTAATAAATTGTAAAGGTTTATCTGTGTGATGGTCCGGCTTGATAACATAGTCACTGTTAAATATACTACTTTAGGAACCAGAGAGGTTCACAACAAAAACATGGAGGAAACTAATAAATTGTAAAGGTTTATGTGTGTGATGGTCGAGCATGATGTCATAGTCACTGTTAAATGTACTACTTTAGGAACCAGAGAGGTTCACAACAAAAACATGTTGGAAACTAATAAACTGTAAAGGTTTATCTGTGTGATGGTCGAGCATGATGTCATGGTCACTGTTAAATGTACGTCTTTAGGAACCAGAGAGGTTCACAAAAAAAACATGGAGGAAACTAATAAATTGTAAAGGTTTATCTGTGTGATGGTCCGGCATGATGTCATAGTCACTGTTAAATGTACAACTTTAGGAACCAGAGAGGTTCATAACAACCACATGGAGGAAACTGATAAATTGTAAAGGTTTATGTGTGTGATGGTCCGGCATGATGTCATAGTCACTGTTAAATGTACTACTTTAGGAACCAGAAAGGTTCATAACAACCACATGGAGGAAACTGATAAATTGTAAAGGTTTATGTGTGTGATGGTCCGGCATGATGTCATAGTCACTGTTAAATGTACTTCTTTGGGAACCAGAGAGGTTCATAACAACCCCATGGAGGAAACTGATAAATTGTAAAGGTTTATCTGTGTGATGGTCCGGCATGATGTCATAGTCACTGTTAACTGCACCACTTTAGGAACCAGAGAGGTTCACAACAAAAACATGGAGGAAACTAATAAGTTGTAAAGGTTTATCTGTGTGATGGTCCGGTATGATAGCATAGTCACTGTTAAATGTACTACTTTAGGAACCAGAGAGGTTCACAACAAACACATGGAGGAAACTAATAAATTGTAAAGGTTTATGTGTGTGATGGTCGAGCATTATGTCATAGTCACTGTTAAATGTATACTACTTTAGGAACCAGAGAGGTTCACAACAAACACATGGAGGAAACTAATAAATTGTAAAGGTTTATCTGTGTGATGGTCGAGCATTATGTCATAGTCACTGTTAAATGTATACTACTTTAGGAACCAGAGAGGTTCACAACAAAAACATGGAGGAAACTAATAAATTGTAAAGGTTTATCTGTGTGATGGTCGAGCATGATGTCATAGTCACTGTTAAATGTACTACTTTAGGAACCAGAGAGGTTCACAACAAAAACATGGAGGAAACTGATAAATTGTAAAGGTTTATCTGTGTGATGGTCCGGCATGATGTCATAGTCACTGTTAACTGCACCACTTTAGGAACCAGAGAGGTTCATAACAACCACATGGAGGAAACTGATAAATTGTAAAGGTTTATCTGTGTGATGGTCCGGCATGATGTCATAGTCACTGTTAAATGTACTACTTTAGGAACCAGAGAGGTTCACAACAAAAACATAGAGGAAACTAATAAATTGTAAAGGTTTATCTGTGTGATGGTCCGGCATGATGTCATAGTCACTGTTAAATGTACTACTTTAGGAACCAGAGAGGTTCATAACAACCACATGGAGGAAACTAATAAATTGTAAAGGTTTATCTGTGTGATGGTCGAGCATGATGTCATAGTCACTGTTAAATGTACCACTTTGGGAACCAGAGAGGTTCACAACCACCACATGGAGGAAACTAATAAATTGTTAAGGTTTATCTGTGTGATGGTCGAGCATGATGTCATAGTCACTGTTAAATGTACTACTTTAGGAACCAGAGAGGTTCACAACAAAAACATGGAGGAAACTAATAAATTGTAAAGGTTTATCTGTGTGATGATCAGGCATGATGTCATAGTCACTGTTAAATGTACTACTTTAGGAACCAGAGAGGTTCACAACAAAAACATGGAGGAAACTAATAATTTGTAAAGGTTTATCTGTGTGATGGTCCGGCATGATGTCATAGTCACTGTTAAATGTACTACTTTAGGAACCAGAGAGGTTCACAACAAAAACATGGAGGAAACTAATAAATTGTAAAGGTTTATCTGTGTGATGGTCCGGCATGATAGCATAGTCACTGTTAAATGTACTACTTTAGGAACCAGAGAGGTTCACAACAAACACATGGAGGAAACTAATAAATTGTAAAGGTTAATGTGTGTGATGGTCGAGCATTATGTCATAGTCACTGTTAAATGTATACTACTTTAGGAACCAGAGAGGTTCACAACAAACACATGGAGGAAACTAATAAATTGTAAAGGTTTATCTGTGTGATGGTCGAGCATTATGTCATAGTCACTGTTAAATGTATACTACTTTAGGAACCAGAGAGGTTCACAACAAAAACATGGAGGAAACTAATAAATTGTAAAGGTTTATCTGTGTGATGGTCGAGCATGATGTCATAGTCACTGTTAAATGTACTACTTTAGGAACCAGAGAGGTTCACAACAAAAACATGAAGGAAACTAATAAATTGTAAAGGTTTATCTGTGTGATGGTCCGGCATGATGTCATAGTCACTGTTAACTGCACCACTTTAGGAACCAGAGAGGTTCACAACAAAAACATGGAGGAAACTAATAAATTGTAAAGGTTTATCTGTGTGATGGTCCGGCATGATAACATAGTCACTGTTAAATGTACTACTTTAGGAACCAGAGAGGTTCACAACAAAAACATGGAGGAAACTAATAAATTGTAAAGGTTTATGTGTGTGATGGTCGAGCATTATGTCATAGTCACTGTTAAATGTACTACTTTAGGAACCAGAGAGGTTCACAACAAAAACATGGAGGAAACTAATAAATTGTAAAGGTTTATCTGTGTGATGGTCGAGCATGATGTCATAGTCACTGTTAAATGTACTACTTTAGGAACCAGAGAGGTTCACAACAAAAACATGGAGGAAACTAATAAATTGTAAAGGTTTATCTGTGTGATGGTCCGGCATGATGTCATAGTCACTTATAAATGTACTACTTTAGGAACCAGAGAGGTTCATAACAACCACATGGAGGAAACTGATAAATTGTAAAGGTTTATGTGTGTGATGGTCCGGCATGATGTCATAGTCACTGTTAAATGTACTACTTTGGGAACCAGAGAGGTTCATAACAACCCCATGGAGGAAACTGATAAATTGTAAAGGTTTATCTGTGTGATGGTGCGGCATGATGTCATAGTCACTGTTAAATGTACCACTTTAGGAACCAGAGAGGATCACAACAACCACATGGAGGAAACTGATAAATTGTAAAGGTTTATGTGTGTGATGGTCCGGCAAGATGTCATAGTCACTGTTAAATGTACCACTTTAGGAACCAGAGAGGTTCATAACAACCACATGGAGGAAACTGATAAATTGAAAGGTTTATCTGTGTGATGGTCCGGCATGATGTCATAGTCACTGTTAAATGTACCACTTTAGGAACCAGAGAGGTTCATAACAACCACATGGAGGAAACTGATAAATTGTAAAGGTTTATCTGTGTGATGGTCCGGCATGATGTCATAGTCACTGTTAAATGTACTACTTTAGGAACCAGAGAGGTTCACAACAAAAACATAGAGGAAACTAATAAATTGTAAAGGTTTATCTGTGTGATGATCAGGCATGATGTTATAGTCACTGTTAAATGTACTACTTTAGGAACCAGAGAGGTTCATAACAACCACATGGAGGAAACTAATAAATTGTAAAGGTTTATCTGTGTGATGGTCGAGCATGATGTCATAGTCACTGTTAAATGTACCACTTTGGGAACCAGAGAGGTTCACAACCACCACATGGAGGAAACTAATAAATTGTAAAGGTTTATCTGTGTGATGGTCGAGCATGATGTCATAGTCACTGTTAAATGTACTACTTTAGGAACCAGAGAGGTTCACAACAAAAACATGGAGGAAACTAATAAATTGTAAAGGTTTATCTGTGTGATGATCAGGCATGATGTCATAGTCACTGTTAAATGTACTACTTTAGGAACCAGAGAGGTTCACAACAAAAACATGGAGGAAACTAATAATTTGTAAAGGTTTATCTGTGTGTGGTCCGGCATGATGTCATAGTCACTGTTAAATGTACTACTTTAGGAACCAGAGAGGTTCACAACAAAAACATGGAGGAAACTAATAAATTGTAAAGGTTTATCTGTGTGATGGTCCGGCATGATAACATAATCACTGTTAAATGTACTACTTTAGGAACCAGAGAGGTTCACAACAAAAACATGGAGGAAACTAATAAATTGTAAAGGTTTATGTGTGTGATGGTCGAGCATGATGTCATAGTCACTGTTAAATGTACTACTTTAGGAACCAGAGAGGTTCACAACAAAAACATGGAGGAATTTAATAAATTGTAAAGGTTTATCTGTGTGATGGTCGAGCATGATGTCATAGTCACTGTTAAATGTACTACTTTAGGAACCAGAGAGGTTCACAACAAAAACATGGAGGAAACTAATAAATTGTAAAGGTTTATCTGTGTGATGATCAGGCATGATGTCATAGTCACTGTTAAATGTACTACTTTAGGAACCAGAGAGGTTCACAACAAAAACATGGAGGAAACTAATAAATTGTAAAGGTTTATCTGTGTGATGGTCCGGCATGATGTCATAGTCACTGTTAAATGTACTACTTTAGGAACCAGAGAGGTTCACAACAAAAACATGGAGGAATCTAATAAATTGTAAAGGTTTATCTGTGTGATGGTCCGGCATGATAACATAGTCACTGTTAAATGTACTACTTTAGGAACCAGAGAGGTTCACAACAAAAACATGGAGGAAACTAATAAATTGTAAAGGTTTATGTGTGTGATGGTCGAGCATGATGTCATAGTCACTGTTGAATGTACTACTTTAGGAACCAGAGAGGTTCACAACAAAAACATGGAGGAAACTCATAAACTGTAAAGGTTTATCTGTGTGATGGTCGAGCATGATGTCATGGTCACTGTTAAATGTACGACTTTAGTAACCAGAGAGGTTCACAACAAAAACATGGAGGAAACTAATAAATTGTAAAGGTTTATCTGTGTGATGGTCCGGCATGATGTCATAGTCACTGTTAAATGTACAACTTTAGGAACCAGAGAGGTTCATAACAACCACATGGAGGAAACTGATAAATTGTAAAGCTTTATGTGTGTGATGGTCCGGCATGATGTCATAGTCACTGTTAAATGTACAACTTTAGGAACCAGAGAGGTTCATAACAACCACATGGAGGAAACTGATAAATTGTAAAGGTTTATGTGTGTGATGGTCCGGCATGATGTCATAGTCACTGTTAAATGTACTTCTTTGGGAGCCAGAGAGGTTCATAACAACCACATGGAGGAAACTGATAAATTGTAAAGGTTTATCTGTGTGATGGTCCGGCATGATGTCATAGTCACTGTTAACTGCACCACTTTAGGAACCAGAGAGGTTCATAACAAAAACATGGAGGAAACTAATAAGTTGTAAAGGTTTATCTGTGTGATGGTCCGGCATGATAGCATAGTCACTGTTAAATGTACTACTTTAGGAACCAGAGAGGTTCACAACAAACACATGGAGGAAACTAATAAATTGTAAAGGTTTATGTGTGTGATGGTCGAGTATTATGTCATAGTCACTGTTAAATGTATACTACTTTAGGAACCAGAGAGGTTCACAACAAACACATGGAGGAAACTAATAAATTGTAAAGGTTTATCTGTGTGATGGTCAAGCATTATGTCATAGTCACTGTTAAATGTATACTACTTTAGGAACCAGAGAGGATCACAACAAAAACATGGAGGAAACTAATAAATTGTAAAGGTTTATCGGTGTGATGGTCGAGCATGATGTCATAGACACTGTTAAATGTACTACTTTAGGAACCAGAGAGGTTCACAACAAAAACATGGAGGAAACTAATAAATTGTAAAGGTTTATCTGTGTGATGGTCCGGCATGATGTCATAGTCACTGTTAAATGTACTACTTTAGGAACCAGAGAGGTTCATAACAACCACATGGAGGAAACTAATAAATTGTAAAGGTTTATCTGTGTGATGGTCGAGCATGAAGTCATAGTCACTGTTAACTGCACCACTTTAGGAACCAGAGAGGTTCATAACAACCACATGGAGGAAACTGATAAATTATTAAGGTTTATCTGTGTGATGGTCCGGCATGGTGTCATAGTCACTGTTAACTGCACCACTTTAGGAACCAGAGAGGTTCATAACAACCACATGGAGGAAACTGATAAATTGTAAAGGTTTATCTGTGTGATGGTCCGGCATGATGTCATAGTCACTGTTAAATGTACTACTTTAGGAACCAGAGAGGTTCACAACAAAAACATAGAGGAAACTAATAAATTGTAAAGGTTTATGTATGTGATGGTCCGGCATGATGTCATAGTCACTGTTAAATGGACCACTTTAGAAACCAGAGAGGTTCAAAACAAAAACATAGAGGAAACTAATAAATTGTAAAGGTTTATGTGTGTGATGGTCCGGCATGATGTCATAGTCACTGTTAAATGTACTACTTTAGGAACCAGAGAGGTTCACAACAAAAACAAAGAGGAAACTAATAAATTGTAAAGGTTTATGTGTGTGATGGACCGGCATGATGTCATAGTCACTGTTAAATGTACTACTTTGGGAGCCAGAGAGTTTCACAACCACCACATGGAGGAAACTAATAAATTGTAAAGGTTTATGTGTGTGATGGTCCGGCATGATGTCATAGTCACTGTTAAATGTACCACTTTAGGAACCAGAGAGGTTCAAAACACAAACATAGAGGAAACTAATAAATTGTAAAGGTTTATGTGTGTGATGGTCCGGCATGATGTCATAGTCACTGTTAAATGTACTACATTGGGAACCAGAGAGGTTCACAACAAAAACATAGAGGAAACTAATAAATTGTAAAGGTTTATGTGTGTGATGGTCCGGCATGATGTCATAGTCACTGTTAAATGTACTACTTTGGGAACCAGAGAGGTTCACAACAATAACATAGAGGAAACTAGTAAATTGTAAAGGTTTATGTGTGTGATGGTCCGGCATGATGTCATAGTCACTGTTAAATGTACTACTTTGGGAACCAGAGAGGTTCACAACCACCACATGGAGGAAAATAATAAATTGTAAAGGTTTATGTGTGTGATGGTCCGGCATGATGTAATAGTCACTGTTAAATGTACTACTTTGGGAACCAGAGAGGTTCAAAACAAAAACATAGAGGAAACTAATAAATTGTAAAGGTTTATGTGTGTGATGGTCCGGCATGATGTCATAGTCACTGTTAAATGTACTACTTTGGGAACCAGAGAGGTTCACAACCTCCACATGGAGGAAACTGATAAATTGTAAAGGTTTATGTGTGTGATGGTCCGGCATGATGTCATAGTCACTGTTAAATGTACTACTTTGGGAACCAGAGAGGTTCACAACCACCACATGGAGGAAACTGATAAATTGTAGAGGCTTATCTGTGTGATGGTCCGGCATGATGTCATAGTCACTGTTAAATGTACCACTTTAGGAACCACAGAGGTTCATAACAACCACATGGAGGAAACTGATAAATTGTAAAGGTTTATGTGTGTGATGGTCCGGCATGATGTCATAGTCACTGTTAAATGTACTACTTTAGGAACCAGAGAGGTTCCTAACAACCACATGGAGGAAACTGATAAATTGTAAAGGTTTATGTGTGTGATGGTCCGGCATGATGTCATAGTCACTGTTAAATGTACTACTTTGGGAACCAGAGAGGTTCACAACCACCACATGGAGGAAACTAATAAATTGTAAAGGTTTATGTGTGTGATGGTCCGGCATGATTCATAGTCACTGTTAAATGTACTACATTGGGAACCAGAGAGGTTCACAACCACCACATGGAGGAAACTGATAAATTGTAGAGGCTTATCTGTGTGATGGTCCGGCATGATGTCATAGTCACTGTTAAATGTACCACTTTAGGAACCAGAGAGGTTCAAAAAAAAAACATAGAGGAAACTAATAAATTGTAAAGGTTTATGTGTGTGATGGTCCGGCATGATGTCATAGTCACTGTTAATTGTACTACTTTGGGAACCAGAGAGGTTCAAAACGAAAACATAGAGGAAACTAATAAATTGTAAAGGTTTATGTGTGTGATGGTCCGTCATGATGTCATAGTCACTGTTAAATTTACCACTTTAGGAACCAGAGAGGTTCATAACAACCACATGGAGGAAACTGATAAATTGTAAAGGTTTATCTGTGTGATGGTCCGGCATGATGTCACAGTCACTGTTAAATGTACTACTTTGGGAACCAGAGAGGTTCAAAACGAAAACATAGAGGAAACTAATAGATTGTAAAGGTTTATGTGTGTGATGGTCCGGCATGATAACATAGTCACTGTTAAATGTACCACTTTGGGAACCAGAGAGGTTCACAACAAAAACATAGAGGAAACTAATAAATTGTAAAGGTTTATGTGTGTGATGGTCCGGCATGATAACATAGTCACTGTTAAATGTACCACTTTGGGAACCAGAGAGGTTCACAACAAAAACATAGAGGAAACTAATAAATTGTAAAGGTTTATGTGTGTGATGGTCCGGCATGATGTCATAGTCACTGTTAAATGTATACTACTTTAGGAACCAGAGAGGTTCACAACAAACACATGGAGGAAACTAATAAATTGTAAAGGTTTATCTGTGTGATGGTCAAGCATTATGTCATAGTCACTGTTAAATGTATACTACTTTAGGAACCAGAGAGGTTCACAACAAAAACATGGAGGAAACTAATAAATTGTAAAGGTTTATCTGTGTGATGGTCGAGCATGATGTCATAGACACTGTTAAATGTACTACTTTAGGAACCAGAGAGGTTCACAACAAAAACATGGAGGAAACTAATAAATTGTAAAGGTTTATCTGTGTGATGGTCCGGCATGATGTCATAGTCACTGTTAAATGTACTACTTTAGGAACCAGAGAGGTTCATAACAACCACATGGAGGAAACTAATAAATTGTAAAGGTTTATCTGTGTGATGGTCGAGCATGAAGTTATAGTCACTGTTAACTGCACCACTTTAGGAACCAGAGAGGTTCATAACAACCACATGGAGGAAACTGATAAATTATAAAGGTTTATCTGTGTGATGGTCCGGCATGGTGTCATAGTCACTGTTAACTGCACCACTTTAGGAACCAGAGAGGTTCATAACAACCACATGGAGGAAACTGATAAATTGTAAAGGTTTATCTGTGTGATGGTCCGGCATGATGTCATAGTCACTGTTAAATGTACTACTTTAGGAACCAGAGAGGTTCACAACAAAAACATAGAGGAAACTAATAAATTGTAAAGGTTTATGTATGTGATGGTCCGGCATGATGTCATAGTCACTGTTAAATGTACCACTTTAGAAACCAGAGAGGTTCAAAACAAAAACATAGAGGAAACTAATAAATTGTAAAGGTTTATGTGTGTGATGGTCCGGCATGATGTCATAGTCACTGTTAAATGTACTACTTTAGGAACCAGAGAGGTTCACAACAAAAACAAAGAGGAAACTAATAAATTGTAAAGGTTTATGTGTGTGATGGTCCGGCATGATGTCATAGTCACTGTTAAATGTACTACTTTGGGAACCAGAGAGGTTCACAACCACCACATGGAGGAAACTAATAAATTGTAAAGGTTTATGTGTGTGATGGTCCGGCATGATGTCATAGTCACTGTTAAATGTACCACTTTAGGAACCAGAGAGGTTCAAAACAAAAACATAGAGGAAACTAATAAATTGTAAAGGTTTATGTGTGTGATGGTCCGGCATGATGTCATAGTCACTGTTAAATGTACTACTTTGGGAACCAGAGAGGTTCACAACAAAAACATAGAGGAAACTAATAAATTGTAAAGGTTTATGTGTGTGATGGTCCGGCATGATGTCATAGTCACTGTTAAATGTACTACTTTGGGAACCAGAGAGGTTCACAACAATAACATAGAGGAAACTAGTAAATTGTAAAGGTTTATGTGTGTGATGGTCCGGCATGATGTCATAGTCACTGTTAAATGTACTACTTTGGGAACCAGAGAGGTTCACAAACTCCACATGGAGGAAAATAATAAATTGTAAAGGTTTATGTGTGTGATGGTCCGGCATGATGTAATAGTCACTGTTAAATGTACTACTTTGGGAACCAGAGAGGTTCAAAACAAAAACATAGAGGAAACTAATAAATTGTAAAGGTTTATGTGTGTGATGGTCCGGCATGATGTCATAGTCACTGTTAAATGTACTACTTTGGGAACCAGAGAGGTTCACAACCTCCACATGGAGGAAACTGATAAATTGTAAAGGTTTATGTGTGTGATGGTCCGGCATGATGTCATAGTCACTGTTAAATGTACTACTTTGGGAACCAGAGAGGTTCACAACCACCACATGGAGGAAACTGATAAATTGTAGAGGCTTATCTGTTGGATGGTCCGGCATGATGTCATAGTCACTGTTAAATGTACCACTTTAGGAACCAGAGAGGTTCATAACAACCACATGGAGGAAACTGATAAATTGTAAAGGTTTATGTGTGTGATGGTCCGGCATGATGTCATAGTCACTGTTAAATGTACTACTTTAGGAACCAGAGAGGTTCCTAACAACCACATGGAGGAAACTGATAAATTGCAAAGGTTTATGTGTGTGATGGTCCGGCATGATGTCATAGTCACTGTTAAATGTACTACTTTGGGAACCAGAGAGGTTCACAACCACCACATGGAGGAAACTAATAAATTGTAAAGGTTTATGTGTGTGATGGTCCGGCATGATTCATAGTCACTGTTAAATGTACTACATTGGGAACCAGAGAGGTTCACAACCACCACATGGAGGAAACTGATAAATTGCAGAGGCTTATCTGTGTGATGGTCCGGCATGATGTCATAGTCACTGTTAAATGTACCACTTTAGGAACCAGAGAGGTTCAAAACAAAAACATAGAGGAAACTAATAAATTGTAAAGGTTTATGTGTGTGATGGTCCGGCATGATGTCATAGTCACTGTTAATTTTACTACTTTGGGAACCAGAGAGGTTCAAAACGAAAACATACAGGAAACTAATAAATTGTAAAGGTTTATGTGTGTGATGGTCCGGCATGATGTCATAGTCACTGTTAAATGTACCACTTTAGGAACCAGAGAGGTTCACAACAACCACATGGAGGAAACTGATAAATTGTAAAGGTTTATCTGTGTGATGGTCCGGCATGATGTGATAGTCACTGTTAAATGTACTACTTTGGGAACCAGAGAGGTTCAAAACGAAAACATAGAGGAAACTAATAGATTGTAAAGGTTTATGTGTGTGATGGTCCGGCATGATAACATAGTCACTGTTAAATGTACCACTTTGGGAACCAGAGAGGTTCACAACAAAAACATAGAGGAAACTAATAAATTGTAAAGGTTTATGTGTGTGATGGTCCGGCATGATGTCATAGTCACTGTTATATGTACTTCTTTAGGAACCAGAGAGGTTCACAACAAAAACATAGAGGAAACTAATGAATTGTAAAGGTTTATGTGTGTGATGGTCCGGCATGATAACATAGTCACTGTTAAATGTACCACTTTGGGAACCAGAGAGGTTCACAACAAAAACATAGAGGAAACTAATGAATTGTAAAGGTTTATGTGTGTGATGGTCCGGCATGATGTCATAGTCACTGTTAAATGTACTACTCTGGGAACCAGAGAGGTTCACAACAAAAACATAGAGGAAAATAATAAATTGTAAAGGTTTATGTGTGTGATGGTCGAGCATGATGTCATAGTCACTGTTATATGTACTTCTTTAGGAACCAGAGAGGTTCACAACAAAAACATGGAGGAAACTAATAAATTGTAAAGGTTTATGTGTGTGATGGTCGAGCATGATGTCATAGATACTGTTAAATGTACTACTTTAGGAACCAGAGAGGTTCACAACAAAAACATGGAGGAAACTAATAAACTGTAAAGGTTTATCTGTGTGATGGTCGAGCATGATGTCATGGTCACTGTTAAATGTACGACTTTAGGAACCAGAGAGGTTCACAACAAAAACATGGAGGAAACTAATAAATTGTAAAGGTTTATCTGTGTGATGGTCCGGCATGATGTCATAGTCACTGTTAAATGTACAACTTTAGGAACCAGAGAGGTTCATAACAACCACATGGAGGAAACTGATAAATTGTAAAGGTTTATGATTGTGTGATGGTCCGGCATGATGTCATAGTCACTGTTAAATGTACTACTTTAGGAACCAGAGAGGTTCATAACAACCACATGGAGGAAACTGATAAATTGTAAAGGTTTATGTGTGTGACGGTCCGGCATGATGTCATAGTCACTGTTAAATGTACAACTTTAGGTACCAGAGAGGTTCATAACAACCACATGGAGGAAACTGATAAATTGTAAAGGTTTATGTGTGTGATGGTCCGGCATGATGTCATAGTCACTGTTAAACGTACAACTTTAGGAACCAGAGAGGTTCATAACAACCACATGGAGGAAACTGATAAATTGTAAAGGTTTATGTGTGTGATGGTCCGGCATGATGTCATAGTCACTGTTAAATGTACTTCTTTGGGAACCAGAGAGGTTCATAACAACCCCATGGAGGAAACTGATAAATTGTAAAGGTTTATCTGTGTGATGGTCCGGCATGATGTCATAGTCACTGTTAACTGCACCACTTTAGGAACCAGAGAGGTTCACAACAAAAACATGGAGGAAACTAATAAGTTGTAAAGGTTTATCTGTGTGATGGTCCGGCATGATAGCATAGTCACTGTTAAATGTACTACTTTAGGAACCAGAGAGGTTCACAACAAACACATGGAGGAAACTAATAAATTGTAAAGGTTTATGTGTGTGATGGTCGAGCATTATGTCATAGTCACTGTTAAATGTATACTACTTTAGGAACCAGAGAGGTTCACAACAAACACATGGAGGAAACTAATAAATTGTAAAGGTTTATCTGTGTGATGGTCAAGCATTATGTCATAGTCACTGTTAAATGTATACTACTTTAGGAACCAGAGAGGTTCACAACAAAAACATGGAGGAAACTAATAAATTGTAAAGGTTTATCTGTGTGATGGTCGAGCATGATGTCATAGACACTGTTAAATGTACTACTTTAGGAACCAGAGAGGTTCACAACAAAAACATGGAGGAAACTAATAAATTGTAAAGGTTTATCTGTGTGATGGTCCGGCATGATGTCATAGTCACTGTTAAATGTACTACTTTAGGAACCAGAGAGGTTCATAACAACCACATGGAGGAAACTAATAAATTGTAAAGGTTTATCTGTGTGATGGTCGAGCATGAAGTCATAGTCACTGTTAACTGCACCACTTTAGGAACCAGAGAGGTTCATAACAACCACATGGAGGAAACTACTAAATTATAAAGGTTTATCTGTGTGATGGTCCGGCATGGTGTCATAGTCACTGTTAACTGCACCACTTTAGGAACCAGAGAGGTTCATAACAACCACATGGAGGAAACTGATAAATTGTAAAGGTTTATGTATGTGATGGTCCGGCATGATGTCATAGTCACTGTTAAATGTACCACTTTAGAAACCAGAGAGGTTCAAAACAAAAACATAGAGGAAACTAATAAATTGTAAAGGTTTATGTGTGTGATGGTCCGGCATGATGTCATAGTCACTGTTAAATGTACTACTTTAGGAACCAGAGAGGTTCACAACAAAAACATAGAGGAAACTAATAAATTGTAAAGGTTTATGTATGTGATGGTCCGGCATGATGTCATAGTCACTGTTAAATGTACCACTTTAGAAACCAGAGAGGTTCAAAACAAAAACATAGAGGAAACTAATAAATTGTAAAGGTTTATGTGTGTGATGGTCCGGCATGATGTCATAGTCACTGTTAAATGTACTACTTTAGGAACCAGAGAGGTTCACAACAAAAACAAAGAGGAAACTAATAAATTGTAAAGGTTTATGTGTGTGATGCTCCGGCATGATGTCATAGTCACTGTTAAATGTACTACTTTGGGAACCAGAGAGGTTCACAACAATAACATAGAGGAAACTAGTAAATTGTAAAGGTTTATGTGTGTGATGGTCCGGTATGATGTCATAGTCACTGTTAAATGTACTACTTTGGGAACCAGAGAGGTTCACAACCACCACATGGAGGAAAATAATAAATTGTAAAGGTTTATGTGTGTGATGGTCCGGCATGATGTAATAGCCACTGTTAAATGTACTACTTTGGGAACCAGAGAGGTTCAAAACAAAAACATAGAGGAAACTAATAAATTGTAAAGGTTTATGTGTGTGATGGTCCGGCATGATGTCATAGTCACTGTAAAATGTACTACTTTGGGAACCAGAGAGGTTCACAACCTCCACATGGAGGAAACTGATAAATTGTAAAGGTTTATGTGTGTGATGGTCTGGCATGATGTCATAGTCACTGTTAAATGTACTACTTTGGGAACCAGAGAGGTTCACAACCACCACATGGAGGAAACTGATAAATTGTAGAGGCTTATCTGTGTGATGGTCCGGCATGATGTCATAGTCACTGTTAAATGTACCACTTTAGGAACCAGAGAGGTTCATAACAACCACATGGAGGAAACTGATAAATTGTAAAGGTTTATGTGTGTGATGGTCCGGCATGATGTCATAGTCACTGTTAAATGTACTACTTTAGGAACCAGAGAGGTTCTTAACAACCACATGGAGGAAACTGATAAATTGTAAAGGTTTATGTGTGTGATGGTCCGGCATGATGTCATAGTCACTGTTAAATGTACTACTTTGGGAACCAGAGAGGTTCACAACCACCACATGAAGGAAACTAATAAATTGTAAAGGTTTATGTGTGTGATGGTCCGGCATGATTCATAGTCACTGTTAAATGTACTACATTGGGAACCAGAGAGGTTCACAACAAAAACATAGAGGAAACTAATGAATTGTAAAGGTTTATGTGTGTGATGGTCCGGCATGATGTCATAGTCACTGTTAAATGTACTACTCTGGGAACCAGAGAGGTTCACAACAAAAACATAGAGGAAAATAATAAATTGTAAAGGTTTATGTGTGTGATGGTCCGGCATGATGTCATAGTCACTGTTAATTGTACTACTTTGGGAACCAGAGAGGTTCAAAACGAAAACATAGAGGAAACTAATAAATTGTAAAGGTTTATGTGTGTGATGGTCCGGCATGATGTCATAGTCACTGTTAAATGTACCACTTTAGGAACCAGAGAGGTTCATAACAACCACATGGAGGAAACTGATAAATTGTAAAGGTTTATCTGTGTGATGGTCCGGCATGATGTCATAGTCACTGTTAAATGTACTACTTTGGGAACCAGAGAGGTTCAAAACGAAAACATAGAGGAAACTAATAAATTGTAAAGGTTTATGTGTGTGATGGTCCGGCATGATGTCATAGTCACTGTTAAATGTACCACTTTGGGAACCAGAGAGGTTCACAACAAAAACATAGAGGAAACTAATAAATTGTAAAGGTTTATGTGTGTGATGGTCCGGCATGATGTCATAGTCACTGTTATATGTACTTCTTTAGGAACCAGAGAGGTTCACAACAAAAACATAGAGGAAACTAATGAATTGTAAAGGTTTATGTGTGTGATGGTCCGGCATGATGTCATAGTCACTGTTAAATGTACTACTCTGGGAACCAGAGAGGTTCACAACAAAAACATAGAGGAAAATAATAAATTGTAAAGGTTTATGTGTGTGATGGTCCGGCATGATGTCATAGTCACTGTTATATGTACTTCTTTAGGAACCAGAGAGGTTCACAACAAAAACATAGAGGAAACTAATGAATTGTAAAGGTTTATGTGTGTGATGGTCCGGCATGATGTCATAGTCACTGTTAAATGTACTACTTTGGGAACCAGAGAGGTTCACAACCAGCACATGGAGGAAACTAATAAATTGTAAAGGTTTATGTGTGTGATGGTCCGGCATGATGTTATAGTCACTGTTAAATGTACCACTTTAGAAACCAGAGAGGTTCAAAACAAAAACGTAGAGGAAACTAATAAATTGTAAAGGTATATCTGTGTGATGGTCCGGCATGATGTCATAGTCACTGTTAAATGTACTACTTTAGGAACCAGAGAGGTTCACAACAAAAACATAGAGGAAACTAATAAATTGTAAAGGTATATCTGTGTGATGGTCCGGCATGATGTCATAGTCACTGTTAAATGTACTACTTTAGGAACCAGAGAGGTTCACAACAAAAACATAGAGGAAACTAATAAATTGTAAAGGTATATCTGTGTGATGGTCTGGCATGATGTCATAGTCACTTTTAAATGTACTACTTTAGGAACCAGAGAGGCTCACAACAAAAACATAGAGGAAACTAATAAATTGTAAAGGTTTATCTGTGAGATGGTCCGGCATTATGTCATAGTCACTGTTAAATGTACTACTTTAGGAACCAGAGAGGTTCACAACAACCACATGGAGGAAACTAATAAATTGTAAAGGTTTATGTGTGTGATGGTCCGGCATGATGTCATAGTCACTGTTAAATATACTTCTTTAGGAACCAGAGAGGTTGACAACAACCACATGAAGGAAACTAATA
Source organism: Deroplatys truncata (assembly GCA_030765065.1). Taxonomy (NCBI): domain Eukaryota; kingdom Metazoa; phylum Arthropoda; class Insecta; order Mantodea; family Mantidae; genus Deroplatys; species Deroplatys truncata. The sequence goes on from CM060984.1 coordinate 256,745,327, forward strand.
AATTGTAAAGGTTTATGTGTGTGATGGTCCAGCATGATGTCATAGTCACTGTTAAATGTACTACTTTGGGAACCAGAGAGGTTCACAACCACCACATGGAGGAAACTAATAAATTGTAAAGGTTTATCTGCGTGATGGTCCGGCATGATGACATAGTCACTGTTAAATGTACTACTTTGGGAACCAGAGAGTTTCACAACAACCACATGGAGGAAACTAATAAATTGTAAAGGTTTATGTGTGTGATGGTCCGGCATGATGTCATAGTCACTGTTAAATATACTTCTTTAGGAACCAGAGAGGTTCACAACAACCACATGGAGGAAACTAATAAATTGTAAAGGTTTATGTGTGTGATGGTCCGGCATGATGTCATAGTCACTGTTAAATGTACTACTTTAGGAACCAGAAAGGTTCACAACAAAAACATAGAGGAAACTGATAAATCGTAAAGGTTTATGTATGTGATGGTCCGGCATGATGTCATAGTCACTGTTAAATGTACCACTTTAGAAACCAGAGAGGTTCAAAACAAAAACATAGAGGAAACTAATAAATTGTAAAGGTTTATGTGTGTGATGGTCCGGCATGATGTCATAGTCACTGTTAAATGTACTACTTTAGGAACCAGAGAGGTTCACAACAAAAACAAAGAGGAAACTAATAAATTGTAAAGGTTTATGTGTGTGATGGTCCGGCATGATGTCATAGTCACTGTTAAATGTACTACTTTGGGAACCAGAGAGGTTCACAACCACCACATGGAGGAAACTAATAAATTGTAAAGGTTTATGTGTGTGATGGTCCGGCATGATGTCATAGTCACTGTTAAATGTACCACTTTAGGAACCAGAGAGGTTCAAAACAAAAACATAGAGGAAACTAATAAATTGTAAAGGTTTATGTGTGTGATGGTCCGGCATGATGTCATAGTCACTGTTAAATGTACTACTTTGGGAACCAGAGAGGTTCACAACAAAAACATAGAGGAAACTAATAAATTGTAAAGGTTTATGTGTGTGATGGTCCGGCATGATGTCATAGTCACTGTTAAATGTACCACTTTAGGAACCAGAGAGGTTCAAAACAAAAACATAGAGGAAACTAATAAATTGTAAAGGTTTATGTGTGTGATGGTCCGGCATGATGTCATAGTCACTGTTAAATGTACTACTTTGGGAACCAGAGATGTTCACAACAGTAACATAGAGAAAACTAGTAAATTGTAAAGGTTTATGTGTGTGATGGTCCGGCATGATGTCATAGTCACTGTTAAATGTACTACTTTGGGAACCAAAGAGGTTCACAACAGAAACATAGAGGAAACTAATAAATTGTAAAGGTTTATGTGTGTGATGGTCCGGCATGATGTCATAGTCACTGTTAAATGTACTACTTTGGGAACCAAAGAGGTTCACAACAATAACATAGAGGAAACTAATAAATTGTAAAGGTTTATGTGTGTGATGGTCCGGCATGATGTCATAGTCACTGTTAAATGTACTACTTTGGGAACCAGAGAGGTTCACAACCACCACATGGAGGAAACTAATAAATTGTAAAGGTTTATGTGTGTGATGGTCCGGCATGATGTCATAGTCACTGTTAAATGTACTACTTTGGGAACCAGAGAGGTTCAAAACAAAAACATAGAGGAAACTAATAAATTGTAAAGGTTTATATGTGTGATGGTCCGGCATGATGTCATAGTCACTGTTAAATGTACTACTTTGGGAACCAGAGAGGTTCACAACCTCCACATGGAGGAAACTGATAAATTGTAAAGTTTTATGTGTGTGATGGTCCAGCATGATGTCATAGTCACTGTTAAATGTACTACTTTGGGAACCAGAGAGGTTCACAACCACCACATGGAGGAAACTGATAAATTGTAGAGGCTTATCTGTGTGATGGTCCGGCATGATGTCATAGTCACTGTTAAATGTACCACTTTAGGAACCAGAGAGGTTCATAACAACCACATGGAGGAAACTGATAAATTGTAAAGTTTTATGTGTGTGATGGTCCGGCATGATGTCATAGTCACTGTTAAATGTACCACATTAGGAACCAGAGAGGTTCATAACAACCACATGGAGGAAACTGATAAATTGTAAAGGTTTATCTGTGTGATGGTCCGGCATGATGTCATAGTCACTGTTAAATGTACTACTTTAGGAACCAGAGAGGTTCACAACAAAAACATAGAGGAAACTAATAAATTGTAAAGGTTTATCTGTGTGATGGTCCGGCATGATAACATAGTCACTGTTAAATGTACCACTTTGGGAACCAGAGAGGTTCACAACAAAAACATAGAGGAAACTAATAAATTGTAAAGGTTTATGTGTGTGATGGTCGAGCATGATGTCATAGTCACTGTTATATGTACTTCTTTAGGAACCAGAGAGGTTCACAACAAAAACATGGAGGAAACTAATAAATTGTAAAGGTTTATGTGTGTGATGGTCGAGCATGATGTCATAGTCACTGTTAAATGTACTACTTTAGGAACCAGAGAGGTTCACAACAAAAACATGGAGGAAACTAATAAACTGTAAAGGTTTATCTGTGTGATGGTTGAGCATGATGTCATGGTCACTGTTAAATGTACGACTTTAGGAACCAGAGAGGTTCACAACAAAAACATGGAGGAAACTAATAAATTGTAAAGGTTTTTCTGTGTGATGGTCCGGCATGATGTCATAGTCACTGTTAAATGTACAACTTTAGGAACCAGAGAGGTTCATAACAACCACATGGAGGAAACTGATAAATTGTAAAGGTTTATGTGTGTGATGGTCCGGCATGATGTCATAGTCACTGTTAAATGTACTACTTTAGGAACCAGAGAGGTTCATAACAACCACATGGAGGAAACTGATAAATTGTAAAGGTTTATGTGTGTGATGGTCCGGCATGATGTCATAGTCACTGCTAAATGTACAACTTTAGGAACCAGAGAGGTTCATAACAACCACATGGAGGAAACTGATAAATTGTAAAGGTTTATGTGTGTGATGGTCCGGCATGATGTCATAGTCACTGTTAAACGTACAACTTTAGGAACCAGAGAGGTTCATAACAACCACATGGAGGAAACTGATAAATTGTAAAGGTTTATGTGTGTGATGGTCCGGCATGATGTCATAGTCACTGTTAAATGTACTTCTTTGGGAACCAGAGAGGTTCATAACAACCCCATGGAGGAAACTGATAAATTGTAAAGGTTTATCTGTGTGATGGTCTGGCATGATGTCATAGTCACTGTTAACTGCACCACTTTAGGAACCAGAGAGGTTCACAACAAAAACATGGAGGAAACTAATAAGTTGTAAAGGTTTATCTGTGTGATGGTCCGGCATGATGTCATAGTCACTGTTAAATGTACTACTTTGGGAACCAGAGAGGTTCACAACCTCCACATGGAGGAAACTGATAAATTGTAAAGGTTTATGTGTGTGATGGTCCGGCATGATGTCATAGTCACTGTTAAATGTACTACTTTGGGAACCAGAGAGGTTCACAACCTCCACATGGAGGAAACTGATAAATTGTAAAGTTTTATGTGTGTGATGGTCCGGCATGATGTCATAGTCACTGTTAAATGCACCACTTTAGGAACCAGAGAGGTTCATAACAACCACATGGAGGAAACTGATAAATTGTAAAGGTTTATCTGTGTGATGGTCCGGCATGATGTCATAGTCACTGTTAAATGTACTACTTTAGGAACCAGAGAGGTTCACAACAAAAACATAGAGGAAACTAATAAATTGTAAAGGTTTATGTGTGTGATGGTCGAGCATGATGTCATAGTCACTGTTATATGTACTTCTTTAGGAACCAGAGAGGTTCACAACAAAAACATGGAGGAAACTAATAAATTGTAAAGGTTTATGTGTGTGATGGTCGAACATGATGTCATAGTCACTGTTATATGTACTTCTTTAGGAACCAGAGAGGTTCACAACAAAAACATGGAGGAAACTAATAAATTGTAAAGGTTTATGTGTGTGATGGTCGAGCATGATGTCATAGTCACTGTTAAATGTACTACTTTAGGAACCAGAGAGGTTCACAACAAAAACATGGAGGAAACTAATAAACTGTAAAGGTTTATCTGTGTGATGGTCGAGCATGATGTCATGGTCACTGTTAAATGTACGACTTTAGGAACCAGAGAGGTTCACAACAAAAACATGGAGGAAACTAATAAATTGTAAAGGTTTTTCTGTGTGATGGTCCGGCATGATGTCATAGTCACTGTTAAATGTACAACTTTAGGAACCAGAGAGGTTCATAACAACCACATGGAGGAAACTGATAAATTGTAAAGGTTTATGTGTGTGATGGTCCGGCATGATGTCATAGTCACTGTTAAATGTACTACTTTAGGAACCAGAGAGGTTCATAACAACCACATGGAGGAAACTGATAAATTGTAAAGGTTTATGTGTGTGATGGTCCGGCATGATGTCATAGTCACTGCTAAATGTACAACTTTAGGAACCAGAGAGGTTCATAACAACCACATGGAGGAAACTGATAAATTGTAAAGGTTTATGTGTGTGATGGTCCGGCATGATGTCATAGTCACTGTTAAACGTACAACTTTAGGAACCAGAGAGGTTCATAACAACCACATGGAGGAAACTGATAAATTGTAAAGGTTTATGTGTGTGATGGTCCGGCATGATGTCATAGTCACTGTTAAATGTACTTCTTTGGGAACCAGAGAGGTTCATAACAACCCCATGGAGGAAACTGATAAATTGTAAAGGTTTATCTGTGTGATGGTCTGGCATGATGTCATAGTCACTGTTAACTGCACCACTTTAGGAACCAGAGAGGTTCACAACAAAAACATGGAGGAAACTAATAAGTTGTAAAGGTTTATCTGTGTGATGGTCCGGCATGATGTCATAGTCACTGTTAAATGTACTACTTTGGGAACCAGAGAGGTTCACAACCTCCACATGGAGGAAACTGATAAATTGTAAAGGTTTATGTGTGTGATGGTCCGGCATGATGTCATAGTCACTGTTAAATGTACTACTTTGGGAACCAGAGAGGTTCACAACCACCACATTGAGGAAACTGATAAATTGTAGAGGCTTATCTGTGTGATGGTCCGGCATGATGTCATAGTCACTGTTAAATGTACCACTTTAGGAACCAGAGAGGTTCATAACAACCACATGGAGGAAACTGATAAATTGTAAAGGTTTATGTGTGTGATGGTCTGGCATGATGTCATAGTCACTGTTAAATGTACTACTTTAGGAACCAGAGAGGTTCCTAACAACCACATGGAGGAAACTGATAAATTGTAAAGGTTTATGTGTGTGATGGTCCGGCATTATGTCATAGTCACTGTTAAATGTACTACTTTGGGAACCAGAGAGGTTCACAACCACCACATGGAGGAAACTAATAAATTGTAAAGGTTTATGTGTGTGATGGTCCGGCATGATTCATAGTCACTGTTAAATGTACTACATTGGGAACCAGAGAGGTTCACAACCACCACATGGAGGAAACTGATAAATTGTAGAGGCTTATCTGTGTGAAGGTCCGGCATGATGTCATAGTCACTGTTAAATGTACCACTTTAGGAACCAGAGAGGTTCAAAACAAAAACATAGAGGAAACTAATAAATTGTAAAGGTTTATGTGTGTGATGGTCCGGCATGATGTCATAGTCACTGTTAATTGTACTACTTTGGGAACCAGAGAGTTTCAAAACGAAAACATAGAGGAAACTAATAAATTGTAAACGTTTATGTGTGTGATGGTCCGGCATGATGTCATAGTCACTGTTAAATGTACCACTTTAGGAACCAGAGAGGTTCATAACAACCACATGGAGGAAACTGATAAATTGTAAAGGTTTATCTGTGTGCTGGTCCGGCATGATGTATAGTCACTGTTAAATGTACTACTTTGGGAACCAGAGAGGTTCAAAACGAAAACATAGAGGAAACTAATAGATTGTAAAGGTTTATGTGTGTGATGGTCCGGCATGATAACATAGTCACTGTTAAATGTACCACTTTGGGAACCAGAGAGGTTCACAACATAAACATAGAGGAAACTAATAAATTGTAAAGGTTTATGTGTGTGATGGTCCGGCATGATGTCATAGTCACTGTTATATGTACTTCTTTAGGAACCAGAGAGGTTCACAACAAAAACATAGAGGAAACTAATGAATTGTAAAGGTTTATGTGTGTGATGGTCCGGCATGATGTCATAGTCACTGTTAAATGTACTACTCTGGGAACCAGAGAGGTTCACAACAAAAACATAGAGGAAAATAATAAATTGTAAAGGTTTATGTGTGTGATGGTCCGGCATGATGTCATAGTCACTGTTATATGTACTTCTTTAGGAACCAGAGAGGTTCACAACAAAAACATAGAGGAAACTAATGAATTGTAAAGGTTTATGTGTGTGATGGTCCGGCATGATGTCATAGTCACTGTTAAATGTACTACTTTGGGAACCAGAGAGGTTCACAACAAAAACATAGAGGAAACTAATAAATTGTAAAAGTTTATGTGTGCGATGGTCCGGCATGATGTCATAGTCACTGTTAAATGTACTACTTTAGGAACCAGAGAGGTTCACAACAAAAACATAGAGAAAACTAATAAATTGTAAAGGTATATCTGTGTGATGGTCGAGCATGATAACATAGTCACTGTTAAATGTACCACTTTGGGAACCAGAGAGGTTCACAACAAAAACATAGAGGAAACTAATAAATTGTAAAGGTTTATGTGTGGGATGGTCCGGCATGATGTCATAGTCACTTTTAAATGTACTACTTTGGGAACCAGAGAGGTTCACAACAAAAACATAGAGGAAACTAATAAATTGTAAAGGTTTATGTGTGTGATGGTCCGGCATGATATCATAGTCCCTGTTAAATGTACTACTTTAGGAACCAGAGAGGCTCACAACAAAAACATAGAGGAAACTAATACATTGTAAAGGTTTATCTGTGAGATGGTCCGGCATTATGTCATAGTCACTGTTAAATGTACTACTTTAGGAACCAGAGAGGTTCACAACAACCACATGGAGGAAACTAATAAATTGTAAAGGTTTATGTGTGTGATGGTCCGGCATGATGTCATAGTCACTGTTAAATATACTTCTTTAGGAACCAGAGAGGTTCACAACAACCACATGAAGGAAACTAATAAATTGTAAAGGTTTATGTGTGTGATGGTCCGGCATGATGTCATAGTCACTGTTAAATGTACTACTTTAGGAACCAGAAAGGTTCACAACAAAAACATAGAGGAAACTGATAAATCGTAAAGGTTTATGTATGTGATGGTCCGGCATGATGTCATAGTCACTGTTAAATGTACCACTTTAGAAACCAGAGAGGTTCAAAACAAAAACATAGAGGAAACTAATAAATTGTAAAGGTTTATGTGTGTGATGGTCCGGCATGATGTTATAGTCACTGTTAAATGTACTACTTTAGGAACCAGAGAGGTTCACAACAAAAACAAAGAGGAAACTAATAAATTGTAAAGGTTTATGTGTGTGATGGTCCGGCATGATGTCATAGTCACTGTTAAATATACTACTTTGGGAACCAGAGAGGTTCACAACCACCACATGGAGGAAACTAATAAATTGTAAAGGTTTATGTGTGTGATGGTCCGGCATGATGTCATAGTCACTGTTAAATGTACCACTTTAGGAACCAGAGAGGTTCAAAACAAAAACATAGAGGAAACTAATAAATTGTAAAGGTTTATGTGTGTGATGGTCCGGCATGATGTCATAGTCACTGTTAAATGTACTACTTTGGGAACCAGAGAGGTTCACAACAAAAACATAGAGGAAACTAATAAATTGTAAAGGTTTATGTGTGTGATGGTCCGGCATGATGTCATAGTCACTGTTAAATGTACTACTTTGGGAACCAGAGAGGTTCACAACAATAACATAGAGGAAACTAGTAAATTGTAAAGGTTTATGTGTGTGATGGTCCGGCATGATGTCATAGTCACTGTTAAATGTACTACTTTGGGAACCAAAGAGGTTCACAACAAAAACATAGAGGAAACTAATAAATTGTAAAGGTTTATGTGTGTGATGGTCCGGCATGATGTCATAGTCACTGTTAAATGTACTACTTTGGGAACCATTGAGGTTCACAACAATAACATAGAGGAAACTAATAAATTGTAAAGGTTTATGTGTGTGATGGTCCGGCATGATGTCATAGTCACTGTTTAATGTACTACTTTGGGAACCAGAGAGGTTCACAACCACCACATGGAGGAAACTAATAAATTGTAAAGGTTTATGTGTGTGATGGTCCGGCATGATGTCATAGACACTGTTAAATGTACTACTTTGGGAACCAGAGAGGTTCAAAACAAAAACATAGAGGAAACTAATAAATTGTAAAGGTTTATGTGTGTGATGGTCCGGCATGATGTCATAGTCACTGTTAAATGTACTACTTTGGGAACCAGAGAGGTTCACAACCTCCACATGGAGGAAACTGATAAATTGTAAAGTTTTATGTGTGTGATGGTCCGGCATGATGTCATAGTCACTGTTAAATGTACTACTTTGGGAACCAGAGAGGTTCACAACCACCACATGGAGGAAACTGATAAATTGTAGAGGCTTATCTGTGTGATGGTCCGGCATGATGTCATAGTCACTGTTAAATGTACTACTTTAGGAACCAGAGAGGTTCACAACAAAAACATAGAGGAAACTAATAAATTGTAAAGGTTTATCTATGTGATGGTCCGGCATGATGTCATAGTCACTGTTAAATGTACTACTTTAGGAACCAGAGAGGTTCATAACAACCACATGGAGGAAACTGATAAATTGTAAAGGTTTATGTGTGTGATGGTCCGAAATGATGTCATAGTCACTGTTAAATGTACTACTTTAGGAACCAGAGAGGTTCATAACAACCACATGGAGGAAACTGATAAATTGTAAAGGTTTATGTGTGTGATGGTCCGGCATGAGGTCATAGTCACTGTTAAATGTACCACTTTAGGAACCAGAGAGGTTCATAACAACCACATGGAGGAAACTGATAAATTGTAAAGGTTTATCTGTGTGATGGTCCGGCATGATGTCATAGTCACTGTTAAATGTACCACTTTAGGAACCAGAGAGGTTCATAACAACCACATGGAGGAAACTGATAAATTGTAAAGGTTTATCTGTGTGATGGTCCGGCATGATGTCATAGTCACTGTTAAATGTACCACTTTAGGAACCAGAGAGGTTCATAACAACCACATGGAGGAAACTGATAAATTGTAAAGGTTTATCTGTGTGATGGTCCGGCATGATGTCATAGTCACTGTTAAATGTACTACTTTAGGAACCAGAGAGGTTCAAAACAAAAACATAGAGGAAACTAATAAATTGTAAAGGTTTATCTGTGTGATGGTCCGGCATGATAACATAGTCACTGTTAAATGTACCACTTTGGGAACCAGAGAGGTTCACAACAAAAACATAGAGGAAACTAATAAATTGTAAAGGTTTATGTGTGGGATGGTCCGGCATGATGTCATAGTCACTGTTATATGTACTTCTTTAGGAACCAGAGAGGTTCACAACAAAAACATAGAGGAAACTAATGAATTGTAAAGGTTTATGTGTGTGATGGTCCGGCATGATGTCATAGTCACTGCTAAATGTACTACTTTGGGAACCAGAGAGGTTCACAACAAAAACATAGAGGAAACTAATAAATTGTAAAGGTTTATGTGTGTGATGGTCCGGAATGATGTCATAGTCACTGTTAAATGTACTACTTTAGGAACCAGAGAGGTTCACAACAAAAACATGGAGGAAACTAATAAATTGTAAAGGTTTATGTGTGTGATGGTCCGGCATGATGTCATAGTCACTGTTAAATATACTTCTTTAGGAACCAGAGAGGTTCACAACAACCACATGGAGGAAACTAATAAATTGTAAAGGTTTATGTGTGTGATGGTCCGGCATGATTCATAGTCACTGTTAAATGTACTACATTGGGAACCAGAGAGGTTCACAACCACCACATGGAGGAAACTGATAAATTGTAGAGGCTTATCTGTGTGATGGTCCGGCATGATGTCATAGTCACTGTTAAATGTACCACTGTAGGAACCAGAGAGGTTCAAAACAAAAACATAGAGGAAACTAATAAATTGTAAAGGTTTATGTGTGTGATGGTCCGGCATGATGTCATAGTCACTGTTAATATTACTACTTTGGGAACCAGAGAGTTTCAAAACGAAAACATAGAGGAAACTAATAAATTGTAAACGTTTATGTGTGTGATGGTCCGGCATGATGTCATAGTCACTGTTAAATGTACCACTTTAGGAACCAGAGAGGTTCATAACAAAAACATAGAGGAAACTAATAAATTGTAAAGGTTTATGTGTGTGATGGTCCGGCATGATGTCATAGTCACTGTTATATGTACTTCTTTAGGAACCAGAGAGGTTCACAACAAAAACATAGAGGAAACTAATGAATTGTAAAGGTTTATGTGTGTGATGGTCCGGCATGATGTCATAGTCACTGTTAAATGTACTACTCTGGGAACCAGAGAGGTTCCTAACAACCACATGGAGGAAACTGATAAATTGTAAAGGTTTATGTGTGTGATGGTCCGGCATGATGTCATAGTCACTGTTAAATGTACTACTTTGGGAACCAGAGAGGTTCACAACCACCACATGGAGGAAACTAATAAATTGTAAAGGTTTATGTGTGTGATGGTCCGGCATGATGTCATAGTCACTGTTAAATGTACCACTTTAGGAACCAGAGAGGTTCACAACAAAAACATAGAGGAAACTAATAAATTGTAAAGGTATATCTGTGTGATGGTCCGGCATGATGTCATAGTCACTGTTAAATGTACTACTTTGGGAACCAGAGAGGTTCACAACAATAACATAGAGGAAACTAGTAAATTGTAAAGGTTTATGTGTGTGATGGTCCGGCATGATGTCATAGTCACTGTTAAATGTACTACTTTGGGAACCAGAGAGGTTCACAACCACCACATGGAGGAAACTAATAAATTGTAAAGGTTTATGTGTGTGATGGTCCGGCATGATGTTATAGTCACTGTTAAATGTACTACTTTAGGAACCAGAGAGGTTCACAACAAAAACAAAGAGGAAACTAATAAATTGTAAAGGTTTATGTGTGTGATGGTCCGGCATGATGTCATAGTCACTGTTAAATGTACTACTTTGGGAACCAGAGAGGTTCACAACAAAAACATAGAGGAAACTAATAAATTGTAAAGGTATATCTGTGTGATGGTCCGGCATGATAACATAGTCACTGTTAAATGTACCACTTTGGGAACCAGAGAGGTTCACAACAAAAACATAGAGGAAACTAATAAATTGTAAAGGTTTATGTGTGTGATGGTCCGGCATGATGTTATAGTCACTGTTAAATGTACTACTTTAGGAACCAGAGAGGTTCACAACAAAAACAAAGAGGAAACTAATAAATTGTAAAGGTTTATGTGTGTGATGGTCCGGCATGATGTCATAGTCACTGTTAAATGTACTACTTTGGGAACCAGAGAGGTTCACAACCACCACATGGAGGAAACTAATAAATTGTAAAGGTTTATGTGTGTGATGGTCCGGCATGAGGTCATAGTCACTGTTAAATGTACCACTTTAGGAACCAGAGAGGTTCATAACAACCACATGGAGGAAACTGATAAATTGTAAAAGTTTATCTGTGTGATGGTCCGGCATGATGTCATAGTCACTGTTAAATGTACCACTTTAGGAACCAGAGAGGTTCATAACAACCACATGGAGGAAACTGATAAATTGTAAAGGTTTATCTGTGTGATGGTCCGGCATGATGTCATAGTCACTGTTAAATGTACCACTTTAGGAACCAGAGAGGTTCATAACAACCACATGGAGGAAACTGATAAATTGTAAAGGTTTATCTGTGTGATGGTCCGGCATGATGTCATAGTCACTGTTAAATGTACTACTTTAGGAACCAGAGAGGTTCAAAACAAAAACATAGAGGAAACTAATAAATTGTAAAGGTTTATCTGTGTGATGGTCCGGCATGATAACATAGTCACTGTTAAATGTACCACTTTGGGAACCAGAGAGGTTCACAACAAAAACATAGAGGAAACTAATAAATTGTAAAGGTTTATGTGTGTGATGGTCCGGCATGATGTCATAGTCACTGTTAAATGTACTACTTTGGGAACGAGAGAGGTTCACAACAATAACATAGAGGAAACTAATAAATTGTAAAGGTTTATCTATGTGATGGTCCGGCATGATGTCATAGTCACTGTTAAATGTACTACTTTAGGAACCAGAGAGGTTCATAACAACCACATAGAGGAAACTGATAAATTGTAAAGGTTTATGTGTGTGATGGTCCGGCATGATGTCATAGTCACTGTTAAATGTACTACTTTGGGAACCAGAGAGGTTCACAACCACCACATGGAGGAAACTAATAAATTGTAAAGGTTTATGTGTGTGATGGTCCGGCATGATGTCATAGTCACTGTTAAATGTACCACTTTAGGAACCAGAGAGGTTCACAACAAAAACATAGAGGAAACTAATAAATTGTAAAGGTATATCTGTGTGATGGTCCGGCATGATAACATAGTCACTGTTAAATGTACCACTTTGGGAACCAGAGAGGTTCACAACAAAAACATAGAGGAAACTAATAAATTGTAAAGGTTTATGTGTGTGATGGTCCGGCATGATGTTATAGTCACTGTTAAATGTACTACTTTAGGAACCAGAGAGGTTCACAACAAAAACAAAGAGGAAACTAATAAATTGTAAAGGTTTATGTGTGTGATGGTCCGGCATGATGTCATAGTCACTGTTAAATGTACTACTTTGGGAACCAGAGAGGTTCACAACCACCACATGGAGGAAACTAATAAATTGTAAAGGTTTATGTGTGTGATGGTCCGGCATGATGTCATAGTCACTGTTAAATGTACCACTTTAGGAACCAGAGAGGTTCAAAACAAAAACATAGAGGAAACTAATAAATTGTAAAGGTTTATGTGTGTGATGGTCCGGCATGATGTCATAGTCACTGTTAAATGTACTACTTTGGGAACCAGAGAGGTTCACAACAAAAACATAGAGGAAACTAATAAATTGTAAAGGTTTATGTGTGTGATGGTCCGACATGATGTCATAGTCACTGTTAAATGTACTACTTTGAGAACCAGAGAGGTTCACAACAATAACATAGAGGAAACTAGTAAATTGTAAAGGTTTATGTGTGTGATGGTCCGGCATGATGTCATAGTCACTGTTAAATGTACTACTTTGGGAACCAAAGAGGTTCACAACAAAAACATAGAGGAAACTAATAAATTGTAAAGGTTGATGTGTGTGATGGTCCGGCATGATGTCATAGTCACTGTTAAATGTACTACTTTGGGAACCATTGAGGTTCACAACAATAACATAGAGGAAACTAATAAATTGTAAAGGTTTATGTGTGTGATGGTCCGGCATGATGTCATAGTCACTGTTAAATGTACTACTTTGGGAACCAGAGAGGTTCACAACCACCACATGGAGGAAACTAATAAATTGTAAAGGTTTATGTGTGTGATGGTCCGGCATGAAGTCATAGACACTGTTAAATGTACTACTTTGGGAACCAGAGAGGTTCAAAACAAAAACATAGAGGAAACTAATAAATTGTAAAGGTTTATGTGTGTGATGGTCCGGCATGATGTCATAGTCACTGTTAAATGTACTACTTTGGGAACCAGAGAGGTTCACAACCTCCACATGGAGGAAACTGATAAATTGTAAAGTTTTATGTGTGTGATGGTCCGGCATGATGTCATAGTCACTGTTAAATGTACTACTTTAGGAACCAGAGAGGTTCACAACAAAAACATGGAGGAAACTAATAAATTGTAAAGGTTTATGTGTGTGATGGTCCGGCATGATGTCATAGTCACTGTTAAATATACTTCTTTAGGAACCAGAGAGGTTCACAACAACCACATGAAGGAAACTAATAAATTGTAAAGGTTTAAGTGTGTGATGGTCCAACATGATGTCATAGTCACTGTTAAATGTACTACTTTGGGAACCAGAGAGGTTCACAACCACCACATGGAGGAAACTAATAAATTGTAAAGGTTTATCTGCGTGGTGGTCCGGCATGATGACATAGTCACTGTTAAATGTACTACTTTGGGAACCAGAGAGGTTCACAACAACCACATGGAGGAAACTAATAAATTGTAAAGGTTTATGTGTGTGATGGTCCGGCATGATGTCATAGTCACTGTTAATATATACTTCTTTAGGAACCAGAGAGGTTCACAACAACCACATGGAGGAAACTAATAAATTGTAAAGGTTTATGTGTATGATGGTCCGGCATGATGTCATAGTCACTGTTAAATGTACTACTTTAGGAACCAGAGAGGTTCACAACAAAAACATAGAGGAAACTGATAAATTGTAAAGGTTTATGTATGTGATGGTCCGGCATGATGTCATAGTCACTGTTAAATGTACCACTTTAGAAACCAGAGAGGTTCAAAACAAAAACATAGAGGAAACTAATAAATTGTAAAGGTTTATGTGTGTGATGGTCCGGCATGATGTCATAGTCACTGTTAAATGTACTACTTTAGGAACCAGAGAGGTTCACAACAAAAACAAAGAGGAAACTAATAAATTGTAAAGGTTTATGTGTGTGATGGTCCGGCATGATGTCATAGTCACTGTTAAATGTACTACTTTGGGAACCAGAGAGGTTCACAACCAGCACATGGAGGAAACTAATAAATTGTAAAGGTTTATGTGTGTGATGGTCCGGCATGATGTCATAGTCACTGTTAAATGTACCACTTTAGGAACCAGAGAGGTTGAAAACAAAAACATAGAGGAAACTAATAAATTGTAAAGGTTTATGTGTGTGATGGTCCGGCATGATGTCATAGTCACTGTTAAATGTACTACTTTGGGAACCAGAGAGGTTCACAACAAAAACATAGAGGAAACTAATAAATTGTAAAGGTTTATGTGTGTGATGGTCCGGCATAATGTCATAGTCACTGTTAAATGTACTACTTTGGGAACGAGAGAGGTTCACAACAATAACATAGAGGAAACTAGTAAATTGTAAAGGTTTATGTGTGTGATGGTCCGGCATGATGTCATAGTCACTGTTAAATGTACTACTTTGGGAACCAGAGATGTTCACAACCACCACATGGAGGAAACTAATAAATTGTAAAGGTTTATGTGTGTGATGGTCCGGCATGATGTCATAGTCACTGTTAAATGTACTACTTTGGGAACCAGAGAGTTTCAAAACAAAAACATAGAGGAAACTAATAAATTGTAAAGGTTTATGTGTGTGATGGTCCGGCATGATGTCATAGTCACTGTTAAATGTACTACTTTGGGAACCAGAGAGGTTCACAACCACCACATTGAGGAAACTGATAAATTGTAGAGGCTTATCTGTGTGATGGTTCGGCATGATGTCATAGTCACTGTTAAATGTACCACTTTAGGAACCAGAGAGGTTCATAACAACCACATGGAGGAAACTGATAAATTGTAAAGGTTTATGTGTGTGATGGTCCGGCATGATGTCATAGTCACTGTTAAATGTACTACTTTAGGAACCAGAGAGGTTCCTAACAACCACATGGAGGAAACTGATAAATTGTAAAGGTTTATGTGTGTGATGGTCCGGCATGATGTCATAGTCACTGTTAAATGTACTACTTTGGGAACCAGAGAGGTTCACAACCACCACATGGAGGAAACTAATAAATTGTAAAGGTTTATGTGTGTGATGGTCCGGCATGATGTCATAGTCACTGTTAAATGTACCACTTTAGGAACCAGAGAGGTTCACAACAAAAACATAGAGGAAACTAATAAATTGTAAAGGTATATCTGTGTGATGGTCCGGCATGATAACATAGTCACTGTTAAATGTACCACTTTGGGAACCAGAGAGGTTCACAACAAAAACATAGAGGAAACTAATAAATTGTAAAGGTTTATGTGTGTGATGGTCCGGCATGATGTTATAGTCACTGTTAAATGTACTACTTTAGGAACCAGAGAGGTTCACAACAAAAACAAAGAGAAAACTAATAAATTGTAAAGGTTTATGTGTGTGATGGTCCGTATGATGTCATAGTCACTGTTAAATGTACTACTTTGGGAACCAGAGAGGTTCACAACCACCACATGGAGGAAACTAATAAATTGTAAAGGTTTATGTGTGTGATGGTCCGGCATGATGTCATAGTCACTGTTAAATGTACCACTTTAGGAACCAGAGAGGTTCAAAACAAAAACATAGAGGAAACTAATAAATTGTAAAGGTTTATGTGTGTGATGGTCCGGCATGATGTCATAGTCACTGTTAAATGTACTACTTTGGGAACCAGAGAGGTTCACAACAAAAACATAGAGGAAACTAATAAATTGTAAAGGTTTATGTGTGTGATGGTCCGGCATGATGTCATAGTCACTGTTAAATGTACTACTTTGAGAACTAGAGAGGTTCACAACAATAACATAGAGGAAACTAGTAAATTGTAAAGGTTTATGTGTGTGATGGTCCGGCATGATGTCATAGTCACTGTTAAATGTACTACTTTGGGAACCAAAGAGGTTCACAACAAAAACATAGAGGAAACTAATAAATTGTAAAGGTTGATATGTGTGATGGTCCGGCATGATGTCATAGTCACTGTTAAATGTACTACTTTGGGAACCATTGAGGTTCACAACAATAACATAGAGGAAACTAATAAATTGTAAAGGTTTATGTGTGTGATTTCCCGGCATGATGTCATAGTCACTGTTAAATGTACTACTTTGGGAACCAGAGAGGTTCACAACCACCACATGGAGGAAACTAATAAATTGTAAAGGTTTATGTGTGTGATGGTCCGGCATGATGTCATAGACACTGTTAAATGTACTACTTTGGGAACCAGAGAGGTTCACAACCTCCACATGGAGGAAACTGATAAATTGTAAAGTTTTATGTGTGTGATGGTCCGGCATGATGTCATAGTCACTGTTAAATGTACTACTTTAGGAACCAGAGAGGTTCACAACAAAAACATGGAGGAAACTAATAAATTGTAAAGGTTTATGTGTGTGATGGTCCGGCATGATGTCATAGTCACTGTTAAATATACTTCTTTAGGAACCAGAGAGGTTCACAACAACCACATGAAGGAAACTAATAAATTGTAAAGGTTTAAGTGTGTGATGGTCCAACATGATGTCATAGTCACTGTTAAATGTACTACTTTGGGAACCAGAGAGGTTCACAACCACCACATGGAGGAAACTAATAAATTGTAAAGCTTTATCTGCGTGGTGGTCCGGCATGATGACATAGTCACTGTTAAATGTACTACTTTGGGAACCAGAGAGGTTCACAACAACCACATGGAGGAAACTAATAAATTGTAAAGGTTTATGTGTGTGATGGTCCGGCATGATGTCATAGTCACTGTTAATATATACTTCTTTAGGAACCAGAGAGGTTCACAACAACCACATGGAGGAAACTAATAAATTGTAAAGGTTTATGTGTGTGATGGTCCGGCATGATGTCATAGTCACTGTTAAATGTACTACTTTAGGAACCAGAGAGGTTCACAACAAAAACATAGAGGAAACTGATAAATTGTAAAGGTTTATGTATGTGATGGTCCGGCATGATGTCATAGTCACTGTTAAATGTACCACTTTAGAAACCAGAGAGGTTCAAAACAAAAACATAGAGGAAACTAATAAATTGTAAAGGTTTATGTGTGTGATGGTCCGGCATGATGTCATAGTCACTGTTAAATGTACTACTTCAGGAACCAGAGAGGTTCACAACAAAAACAAAGAGGAAACTAATAAATTGTAAAGGTTTATGTGTGTGATGGTCCGGCATGATGTCATAGTCACTGTTAAATGTACTACTTTGGGAACCAGAGAGGTTCACAACCAGCACATGGAGGAAACTAATAAATTGTAAAGGTTTATGTGTGTGATGGTCCGGCATGATGTCATAGTCACTGTTAAATGTACCACTTTAGGAACCAGAGAGGTTCAAAACAAAAACATAGAGGAAACTAATAAATTGTAAAGGTTTATGTGTGTGATGGTCCGGCATGATGTCATAGTCACTGTTAAATGTACTACTTTGGGAACCAGAGAGGTTCACAACAAAAACATAGAGGAAACTAATAAATTGTAAAGGTTTATGTGTGTGATGGTCCGGCATAATGTCATAGTCACTGTTAAATGTACTACTTTGGGAACGAGAGAGGTTCACAACAATAACATAGAGGAAACTAGTAAATTGTAAAGGTTTATGTGTGTGATGGTCCGGCATGATGTCATAGTCACTGTTAAATGTACTACTTTGGGAACCAGAGATGTTCACAACCACCACATGGAGGAAACTAATAAATTGTAAAGGTTTATGTGTGTGATGGTCCGGCATGATGTCATAGTCACTGTTAAATGTACTACTTTGGGAACCAGAGAGTTTCAAAACAAAAACATAGAGGAAACTAATAAATTGTAAAGGTTTATGTGTGTGATGGTCCGGCATGATGTCATAGTCACTGTTAAATGTACTACTTTGGGAACCAGAGAGGTTCACAACCACCACATGGAGGAAACTGATAAATTGTAGAGGCTTATCTGTGTGATGGTTCGGCATGATGTCATAGTCACTGTTAAATGTACCACTTTAGGAACCAGAGAGGTTCATAACAACCACATGGAGGAAACTGATAAATTGTAAAGGTTTATGTGTGTGATGGTCCGGCATGATGTCATAGTCACTGTTAAATGTACTACTTTAGGAACCAGAGAGGTTCCTAACAACCACATGGAGGAAACTGATAAATTGGAAAGGTTTATGTGTGTGATGGTCCGGCATGATGACATAGTCACTGTTAAATGTACTACATTGGGAACCAGAGAGGTTCACAACCACCACATGGAGGAAACTGATAAATTGTAGAGGCTTATCTGTGTGATGGTCCGGCATGATGTCATAGTCACTGTTAAATGTACCACTTTAGGAACCAGAGAGATTCAAAACAAAAACATAGAGGAAACTAATAAATTGTAAAGGTTTATGTGTGTGATGGTCCGGCATGATGACATAGTCACTGTTAATTGTACTACTTTGGGAACCAGAGAGGTTCAAAACGAAAACATAGAGGAAACTAATAAATTGTAAAGGTTTATGTGTGTGATGGTCCGGCATGATGTCATAGTCACTGTTAAATGTACCACTTTAGGAACCAGAGAGGTTCATAACAACCACATGGAGGAAACTGATAAATTGTAAAGGTTTATCTGTGTGATGGTCCGGCATGATGTCATAGTAACTGTTAAATGTACTACTTTGGGAACCAGAGAGGTTCAAAACGAAAACATAGAGGAAACTAATAGATTGTAAAGGTTTATGTGTGTGATGGTCCGGCATGATAACATAGTCACTGTTAAATGTACCACTTTGGGAACCAGAGAGGTTCACAACAAAAACATAGAGGAAACTAATAAATTGTAAAAGTTTATGTGTGTGATGGTCCGGCATGATGTCATAGTCACTGTTATATGTACTTCTTTAGGAACCAGAGAGGTTCACAACAAAAACATAGAGGAAACTAATGAATTGTAAAGGTTTATGTGTGTGATGGTCCGGTATGATGTCATAGTCACTGTTAAATGTACTTCTTTAGGAACCAGAGAGGTTCACAACAAAAACATAGAGGAAACTAATGAATTGTAAAGGTTTATGTGTGTGATGGTCCGGCATGATGTCATAGTCACTGTTAAATGTACTACTTTGGGAACCAGAGAGGTTCACAACAAAAGCATAGAGGAAACTAATAAATTGTAAAGGTTTATGTGTGTGATGGTCCGACATGATGTCATAGTCACTGTTAAATGTACTACTTTAGGAACCAGAGAAGTTCACAACAAAAACATAGAGGAAACTAATAAATTGTAAACGTATATCTGTGTGATGGTCCGGCATGATAACATAGTCACTGTTAAATGTACCACTTTGGGAACCAGAGAGGTTCACAACAAAAACATAGAGGAAACTAAAAAATTGTAAAGGTTTATGTGTGGGATGGTCCGGCATGATGTCATAGTCACTTTTAAATGTACTACTTTGGGAACCAGAGAGGTTCACAACAAAAACATAGAGGAAACTAATAAATTGTAAAGGTTTATGTGTGTGATGGTCCGGCATGATGTCATAGTCACTGTTAAATGTACTACTTTGGGAACCAGAGAGGTTCAAAACAAAAACATAGAGGAAACTAATAAATTGTAAAGGTTTATGTGTGTGATGGTCCGGCATGATGTCATAGTCACTGTTAAATGTACTACTTTGGGAACCAGAGAGGTTCACAACCTCCACATGGAGGAAACTGATAAATTGTAAAGTTTTATGTGTGTGATGGTCCGGCATGATGTCATAGTCACTGTTAAATGTACTACTTTAGGAACCAGAGAGGTTCACAACAAAAACATGGAGGAAACTAATAAATTGTAAAGGTTTATGTGTGTGATGGTCCGGCATGATGTCATAGTCACTGTTAAATATACTTCTTTAGGAACCAGAGAGGTTCACAACAACCACATGAAGGAAACTAATAAATTGTAAAGGTTTAAGTGTGTGATGGTCCAGCATGATGTCATAGTCACTGTTAAATGTACTACTTTGGGAACCAGAGAGGTTCACAACCACCACATGGAGGAAACTAATAAATTGTAAAGGTTTATCTGCGTGGTGGTCCGGCATGATGACATAGTCACTGTTAAATGTACTACTTTGGGAACCAGAGAGGATCACAACAACCACATGGAGGAAACTAATAAATTGTAAAGGTTTATGTGTGTGATGGTCCGGCATGATGTCATAGTCACTGTTAATATATACTACTTTAGGAAACAGAGAGGTTCACAACAACCACATGGAGGAAACTAATAAATTGTAAAGGTTTATGTGTGTGATGGTCCGGCATGATGTCATAGTCACTGTTAAATATACTTCTTTAGGAACCAGAGAGGTTCACAACAACCACATGAAGGAAACTAATAAATTGTAAAGGTTTATGTGTGTGATGGTCCAGCATGATGTCATAGTCACTGTTAAATGTACTACTTTGGGAACCAGAGAGGTTCACAACCACCACATGGAGGAAACTAATAAATTGTAAAGGTTTATCTGCGTGATGGTCCGGCATGATGACATAGTCACTGTTAAATGTACTACTTTGGGAACCAGAGAGGTTCACAACAACCACATGGAGGAAACTAATAAATTGTAAAGGTTTATGTGTGTGATGGTCCGGCATGATGTCATAGTCACTGTTAAATATACTTCTTTAGGAACCAGAGAGGTTCACAACAACCACATGGAGGAAACTAATAAATTGTAAAGGTTTATGTGTGTGATGGTCCGGCATGATGTCATAGTCACTGTTAAATGTTTTACTTTAGGAACCAGAAAGGTTCACAACAAAAACATAGAGGAAACTGATAAATCGTAAAGGTTAATGTATGTGATGGTCCGGCATGATGTCATAGTCACTGTTAAATGTACCACTTTAGAAACCAGAGAGGTTCAAAACAAAAACATAGAGGAAACTAATAAATTGTAAAGGTTTATGTGTGTGATGGTCCGGCATGATGTCATAGTCACTGTTAAATGTACTACTTTAGGAACCAGAGAGGTTCACAACAAAAACAAAGAGGAAACTAATAAATTGTAAAGGTTTATGTGTGTGATGGTCCGGCATGATGTCATAGTCACTGTTAAATGTACTACTTTGGGAACCAGAGAGGTTCACAACCACCACATGGAGGAAACTAATAAATTGTAAAGGTTTATGTGTGTGATGGTCCGCCATGATGTCATAGTCACTGTTAAATGTACCACTTTAGGAACCAGAGACGTTCAAAACAAAAAGCATAGAGGAAACTAATAAATTGTAAAGGTTTATGTGTGTGATGGTCCGGCATGATGTCATAGTCAGTGTTAAATGTACTACTTTGGGAACCAGAGAGGTTCACAACAAAAACATAGAGGAACTAATAAATTGTAAAGGTTAATGTGTGTGATGGTCCGGCATGATGTCATAGTCACTGTTAAATGTACTACTTTGGGAACCAGAGAGGTTCACAACAATAACATAGAGGAAACTAGTAAATTGTAAAGGTTTATGTGTGTGATGGTCCGGCATGATGTCATAGTCACTGTTAAATGTACTACTTTGGGAACCAGAGAGGTTCACAACAATAACATAGAGGAAACTAATGAATTGTAAAGGTTTATGTGTGTGATGGTCCGGCATGATGTCATAGTCACTGTTAAATGTACTACTTTGGGAACCAGAGAGGTTCACAACCACCACATGGAGGAAACTAATAAATTGTAAATGTTTATGTGTGTGATGGTCCGGCATGATGTCATAGTCACTGTTAAATGTACTACTTTGGGAACCAGAGAGGTTCAAAACAAAAACATAGAGGAAACTAATAAATTGTAAAGGTTTATGTGTGTGATGGTCCGGCATGATGTCATAGTCACTGTTAAATGTACTACTTTGGGAACCAGAGAGGTTCACAACCTCCACATGGAGGAAACTGATAAATTGTAAAGTTTTATGTGTGTGATGGTCCGGCATGATGTCATAGTCACTGTTAAATGTACTACTTTGGGAACCAGAGAGGTTCACAACCACCACATGGAAGAAACTGATAAATTATAGAGGCTTATCTGTGTGATGGTCCGGCATGATGTCATAGTCACTGTGAAATGTACCACTTTAGTAACCAGAGAGGTTCATAACAACCACATGGAGGAAACTGATAAATTGTAAAGGTTTATGTGTGTGATGGTCCGGCATGATGTCATAGTCACTGTTAAATGTACTACTTTGGGAACCAGAGAGGTTCACAACAAAAACATAGAGGAAACTAAAAAATTGTAAAGGTTTATGTGTGTGATGGTCCGGCATGATGTCATAGTCACTTTTAAATGTACTACTTTGGGAACCAGAGAGGTTCACAACAAAAACATAGAGGAAACTAATAAATTGTAAAGGTTTATGTGTGTGATGGTCCGGCATGATGTCATAGTCACTGTTAAATGTACTACTTTGGGAACCAGAGAGGTTCAAAACAAAAACATAGAGGAAACTAATAAATTGTAAAGGTTTATGTGTGTGATGGTCCGGCATGATGTCATAGTCACTGTTAAATGTACTACTTTGGGAACCAGAGAGGTTCACAACCTCCACATGGAGGAAACTGATAAATTGTAAAGTTTTATGTGTGTGATGGTCCGGCATGATGTCATAGTCACTGTTAAATGTACTACTTTAGGAACCAGAGAGGTTCACAACAAAAACATGGAGGAAACTAATAAATTGTAAAGGTTTATGTGTGTGATGGTCCGGCATGATGTCATAGTCACTGTTAAATATACTTCTTTAGGAACCAGAGAGGTTCACAACAAAAACATAGAGGAAACTAATAAATTGTAAAGGTTTATGTGTGTGATGGTCCGGCATGATGTCATAGTCACTGTTAAATGTACTACTTTGGGAACCAGAGAGGTTCACAACAAAAACATAGAGGAAACTAATAAATTGTAAAGGTTTATGTGTGTGATGGTCCGGCATGATGTCATAGTCACTGTTAAATGTACTACTTTGGGAACCAGAGAGGTTCACAACAATAACATAGAGGAAACTAGTAAATTGTAAAGGTTTATGTGTGTGATGGTCCGGCATGATGTCATAGTCACTGTTAATATATACTACTTTAGGAAACAGAGAGGTTCACAACAACCACATGGAGGAAACTAATAAATTGTAAAGGTTTATGTGTGTGATGGTCCGGCATGATGTCATAGTCACTGTTAAATATACTTCTTTAGGAACCAGA
Source organism: Deroplatys truncata (assembly GCA_030765065.1). Taxonomy (NCBI): domain Eukaryota; kingdom Metazoa; phylum Arthropoda; class Insecta; order Mantodea; family Mantidae; genus Deroplatys; species Deroplatys truncata. The sequence continues at coordinate 256,769,380 of CM060984.1, forward strand.
GAGGTTCACAACAACCACATGAAGGAAACTAATAAATTGTAAAGGTTTATGTGTGTGATGGTCCAGCATGATGTCATAGTCACTGTTAAATGTACTACTTTGGGAACCAGAGAGGTTCACAACCACCACATGGAGGAAACTAATAAATTGTAAAGGTTTATCTGCGTGATGGTCCGGCATGATGACATAGTCACTGTTAAATGTACTACTTTGGGAACCAGAGAGGTTCACAACAACCACATGGAGGAAACTAATAAATTGTAAAGGTTTATGTGTGTGATGGTCCGGCATGATGTCATAGTCACTGTTAAATATACTTCTTTAGGAACCAGAGAGGTTCACAACAACCACATGGAGGAAACTAATAAATTGTAAAGGTTTATGTGTGTGATGGTCCGGCATGATGTCATAGTCACTGTTAAATGTTTTACTTTAGGAACCAGAAAGGTTAACAACAAAAACATAGAGGAAACTGATAAATCGTAAAGGTTAATGTATGTGATGGTCCGGCATGATGTCATAGTCACTGTTAAATGTACCACTTTAGAAACCAGAGAGGTTCAAAACAAAAACATAGAGGAAACTAATAAATTGTAAAGGTTTATGTGTGTGATGGTCCGGCATGATGTCATAGTCACTGTTAAATGTACTACTTTAGGAACCAGAGAGGTTCACAACAAAAACAAAGAGGAAACTAATAAATTGTAAAGGTTTATGTGTGTGATGGTCCGGCATGATGTCATAGTCACTGTTAAATGTACTACTTTGGGAACCAGAGAGGTTCACAACCACCACATGGAGGAAACTAATAAATTGTAAAGGTTTATGTCTGTGATGGTCCGGCATGATGTCATAGTCACTGTTAAATGTACCACTTTAGGAACCAGAGAGGTTCAAAACAAAAAGCATAGAGGAAACTAATAAATTGTAAAGGTTTATGTGTGTGATGGTCCGGCATGATGTCATAGTCAGTGTTAAATGTACTACTTTGGGAACCAGAGAGGTTCACAACAAAAACATAGAGGAAACTAATAAATTGTAAAGGTTAATGTGTGTGATGGTCCGGCATGATGTCATAGTCACTGTTAAATGTACTACTTTGGGAACCAGAGAGGTTCACAACAATAACATAGAGGAAACTAATGAATTGTAAAGGTTTATGTGTGTGATGGTCCGGCATGATGTCATAGTCACTGTTAAATGTACTACTTTGGGAACCAGAGAGGTTCACAACCACCACATGGAGGAAACTAATAAATTGTAAATGTTTATGTGTGTGATGGTCCGGCATGATGTCATAGTCACTGTTAAATGTACTACTTTGGGAACCAGAGAGGTTCAAAACAAAAACATAGAGGAAACTAATAAATTGTAAAGGTTTATGTGTGTGATGGTCCGGCATGATGTCATAGTCACTGTTAAATGTACTACTTTGGGAACCGGAGAGGTTCACAACCTCCACATGGAGGAAACTGATAAATTGTAAAGTTTTATGTGTGTGATGGTCCGGCATGATGTCATAGTCACTGTTAAATGTACTACTTTGGGAACCAGAGAGGTTCACAACCACCACATGGAAGAAACTGATAAATTGTAGAGGCTTATCTGTGTGATGGTCCGGCATGATGTCATAGTCACTGTGAAATGCACCACTTTAGGAACCAGAGAGGTTCATAACAACCACATGGAGGAAACTGATAAATTGTAAAGGTTTATGTGTGTGATGGTCCGGCATGATGTCATAGTCACTGTTAAATGTACTACTTTAGGAACCAGAGAGGTTCCTAACAACCACATGGAGGAAACTGATAAATTGTAAAGGTTTATGTGTGTGATGGTCCGGCATGATGTCATAGTCACTGTTAAATGTACTACTTTGGGAACCAGAGAGGTTCACAACCACCACATGGAGGAAACTAATAAATTGTAAAGGTTTATGTGTGTGATGGTCCGGCATGATTCATAGTCACTGTTAAATGTACTACATTGGGAACCAGAGAGGTTCACAACCACCACATGGAGGAAACTGATAAATTGTAGAGGCTTATCTGTGTGATGGTCCGGCATGATGTCATAGTCACTGTTAAATGTACCACTTTAGGAACCAGAGAGGTTCAAAACAAAAACATAGAGGAAACTAATAAATTGTAAAGGTTTATGTGTGTGATGGTCCGGCATGATGTCATAGTCACTGTTAAATGTACCACTTTAGGAACCAGAGAGGTTCATAACAACCACATGGAGGAAACTGATAAATTGTAAAGGTTTATCTGTGTGATGGTCCGGCATGATGTCATAGTCACTGTTAAATGTACCACTTTAGGTACCAGAGAGGTTCATAACAACCACATGGAGGAAACTGATAAATTGTAAAGGTTTATCTGTGTGATGGTCCGGCATGATGTCATAGTCACTGTTAAATGTACCACTTTAGGAACCAGAGAGGTTCATAACAACCACATGGAGGAAACTGATAAATTGTAAAGGTTTATCTGTGTGATGGTCCGGCATGATGTCATAGTCACTGTTAAATGTACTACTTTAGGAACCAGAGAGGTTCACAACAAAAACATAGAGGAAACTGATAAATTGTAAAGGTTTATCTGTGTGATGGTCCGGCATGATGTCATAGTCACTGTTAAATGTACTACTTTAGGAACCAGAGAGGTTCACAACAAAAACATAGAGGAAACTAATAAATTGTAAAGGTTTATGTGTGGGATGGTCCGGCATGATGTCATAGTCACTGTTATATGTACTTCTTTAGGAACCAGAGACGTTCACAACAAAAACATAGAGGAAACTAATGAATTGTAAAGGTTTATGTGTGTGATGGTCCGGCATGATGTCATAGTCACTGTTAAATGTACTACTTTGGGAACCAGAGAGGTTCACAACAAAAACATAGAGGAAACTAATAAATTGTAAAGGTTTATGTGTGTGATGGTCCGGCATGATGTCATAGTCACTGTTAAATGTACTACTTTAGGAACCAGAGAGGTTCACAACAAAAACATAGAGGAAACTAATAAATTGTAAAGGTATATCTGTGTGATGGTCCGGCATGATAACATAGTCACTGTTAAATGTACCACTTTGGGAACCAGAGAGGTTCACAACAAAAACATAGAGGAAACTAATAAATTGTAAAGGTTTATGTGTGTGATGGTCCGGCATGATGTCATAGTCACTGTTAAATGTACTACTTTGGGAACCAGAGAGGTTCACAACAAAAACATAGAGGAAACTAATAAATTGTAAAGGTTTATGTGTGTGATGGTCCGGCATGATGTCATAGTCACTGTTAAATGTACTACTTTAGGAACCAGAGAGGCTCACAACAAAAACATAGAGGAAACTAATAAATTGTAAAGGTTTATCTGTGAGATGGTCCGGCATTATGTCATAGTCACTGTTAAATGTACTACTTTAGGAACCAGAGAGGTTCACAACAAACACATGGAGGAAACTAATAAATTGTAAAGGTTTATGTGTGTGATGGTCCGGCATGATGTCATAGTCACTGTTAAATATACTTCTTTAGGAACCAGAGAGGTTCACAACAACCACATGAAGGAAACTAATAAATTGTAAAGGTTTAAGTGTGTGACGGTCCAGCATGATGTCATAGTCACTGTTAAATGTACTACTTTGGGAACCAGAGAGGTTCACAACCACCACATGGAGGAAACTAATAGATTGTAAAGGTTTATCTGCGTGGTGGTCCGGCATGATGACATAGTCACTGTTAAATGTACTACTTTGGGAACCAGAGAGGTTCACAACAACCACATGGAGGAAACTAATAAATTGTAAAGGTTTATGTGTGTGATGGTCCGGCATGATGTCATAGTCACTGTTAAATGTACTACTTTAGGAACCAGAGAGGTTCACAACAAAAACATAGAGGAAACTGATAAATCGTAAAGGTTTATGTATGTGATGGTCCGGCATGATGTCATAGTCACTGTTAAATGTACCACTTTAGAAACCAGAGAGGTTCAAAAAAAAAACATAGAGGAAACTAATAAATTGTAAAGGTTTATCTGTGTGATGGTCCGGCATGATGTTATAGTCACTGTTAAATGTACTACTTTAGGAACCAGAGAGGTTCACAACAAAAACAAAGAGGAAACTAATAAATTGTAAAGGTTTATGTGTGTGATGGTCCGGCATGATGTCATAGTCACTGTTAAATGTACTACTTTGGGAACCAGAGAGGTTCACAACCACCACATGGAGGAAACCAATAAATTGTAAAGGTTTATGTGTGTGATGGTCCGGCATGATGTCATAGTCACTGTTAAATGTACCACTTTAGGAACCAGAGAGGTTCAAAACAAAAACATAGAGGAAACTAATAAATTGTAAAGGTTTATGTGTGTGATGGTCCGGCATGATGTCATAGTCACTGTTAAATGTACTACTTTGGGAACCAGAGAGGTTCACAACAAAAACATAGAGGAAACTAATAAATTGTAAAGGTTTATGTGTGTGATGGTCCGGCATGATGTCATAGTCACTGTTAAATGTACTACTTTGGGAACCAGAGAGGTTCACAACAATAACATAGAGGAAACTAGTAAATTGTAAAGGTTTATGTGTGTGATGGTCCGGCATGATGTCATAGTCACTGTTAAATGTACTACTTTGGGAACCAAAGAGGTTCACAACAAAAACATAGAGGAAACTAATAAATTGTAAAGGTTTATGTGTGTGATGGTCCGGCATGATGTCATAGTCACTGTTAAATGTACTACTTTGGGAACCATTGAGGTTCACAACAATAACATAGAGGAAACTAATAAATTGTAAAGGTTTATGTGTGTGATGGTCCGGCATGATGTCATAGTCACTGTTAAATGTACTACTTTGGGAACCAGAGAGGTTCACAACCACCACATGAAGGAAACTAATAAATTGTAAAGGTTTAAGTGTGTGATGGTCCAGCATGATGTCATAGTCACTGTTAAATGTACTACTTTGGGAACCAGAGAGGTTCACAACCACCACATGGAGGAAACTAATAAATTGTAAAGGTTTATCTGCGTGGTGGTCCGGCATGATGACATAGTCACTGTTAAATGTACTACTTTGGGAACCAGAGAGGTTCACAACCACCACATGGAGGAAACTAATAAATTGTAAAGGTTTATGTGTGTGATGGTCCGGCATGATGTCATAGACACTGTTAAATGTACTACTTTGGGAACCAGAGAGGTTCAAAACAAAAACATAGAGGAAACTAATAAATTGTAAAGGTTTATGTGTGTGATGGTCCGGCATGATGTCATAGTCACTGTTAAATGTACTACTTTGGGAACCAGAGAGGTTCACAACCTCCACATGGAGGAAACTGATAAATTGTAAAGTTTTATGTGTGTGATGGTCCGGCATGATGTCATAGTCACTGTTAAATGTACTACTTTAGGAACCAGAGAGGTTCACAACAACCACATGAAGGAAACTAATAAATTGTAAAGGTTTAAGTGTGTGATGGTCCAGCATGATGTCATAGTCACTGTTAAATGTACTACTTTGGGAACCAGAGAGGTTCACAACCACCACATGGAGGAAACTAATAAATTGTAAAGGTTTATCTGCGTGGTGGTCCGGCATGATGACATAGTCACTGTTAAATGTACTACTTTGGGAACCAGAGAGGTTCACAACAACCACATGGAGGAAACTAATAAATTGTAAAGGTTTATGTGTGTGATGGTCCGGCATGATGTCATAGTCACTGTTAATATATACTTCTTTAGGAACCAGAGAGGTTCACAACAACCACATGGAGGAAACTAATAAATTGTAAAGGTTAATGTGTGTGATGGTCCGGCATGATGTCATAGTCACTGTTAAATGTACTACTTTAGGAACCAGAGAGGTTCACAACAAAAACATAGAGGAAACTGATAAATTGTAAAGGTTTATGTATGTGATGGTCCGGCATGATGTCATAGTCACTGTTAAATGTACCGCTTTAGAAACCAGAGAGGTTCAAAACAAAAACATAGAGGAAACTAATAAATTGTAAAGGTTTATGTGTGTGATGGTCCGGCATGATGTCATAGTCACTGTTAAATGTACTACTTTAGGAACCAGAGAGGTTCACAACAAAAACAAAGAGGAAACTAATAAATTGTAAAGGTTTATGTGTGTGATGGTCCGGCATGATGTCATAGTCACTGTTAAATGTACTACTTTGGGAACCAGAGAGTTTCAAAACAAAAACATAGAGGAAACTAATAAATTGTAAAGGTTTATGTGTGTGATGGTCCGGCATGATGTCATAGTCACTGTTAAATATACTACTTTAGGAACCAGAGAGGTTCCTAACAACCACATGGAGGAAACTGATAAATTGTAAAGGTTTATGTGTGTGATGGTCCGGCATGATGACATAGTCACTGTTAAATGTACTACATTGGGAACCAGAGAGGTTCACAACCACCACATGGAGGAAACTGATAAATTGTAGAGGCTTATCTGTGTGATGGTCCGGCATGATGTCATAGTCACTGTTAAATGTACCACTTTAGGAACCAGAGAGGTTCAAAACAAAAACATAGAGGAAACTAATAAATTGTAAAGGTTTATGTGTGTGATGGTCCGGCATGATGTCATAGTCACTGTTAATTGTACTACTTTGGGAACCAGAGAGGTTCAAAACGAAAACATAGAGGAAACTAATAAATTGTAAAGGTTTATGTGTGTGATGGTCCGGCATGATGTCATAGTCACTGTTAAATGTACCACTTTAGGAACCAGAGAGGTTCATAACAACCACATGGAGGAAACTGATAAATTGTAAAGGTTTATCTGTGTGATGGTCCGGCATGATGTCATAGTAACTGTTAAATGTACTACTTTGGGAACCAGAGAGGTTCAAAACGAAAACATAGAGGAAACTAATAGATTGTAAAGGTTTATGTGTGTGATGGTCCGGCATGATAACATAGTCACTGTTAAATGTACCACTTTGGGAACCAGAGAGGTTCACAACAAAAACATAGAGGAAACTAATAAATTGTAAAAGTTTATGTGTGTGATGGTCCGGCATGATGTCATAGTCACTGTTATATGTACTTCTTTAGGAACCAGAGAGGTTCACAACAAAAACATAGAGGAAACTAATGAATTGTAAAGGTTTATGTGTGTGATGGTCCGGTATGATGTCATAGTCACTGTTAAATGTACTTCTTTAGGAACCAGAGAGGTTCACAACAAAAACATAGAGGAAACTAATGAATTGTAAAGGTTTATGTGTGTGATGGTCCGGCATGATGTCATAGTCACTGTTAAATGTACTACTTTGGGAACCAGAGAGGTTCACAACAAAAACATAGAGGAAACTAATAAATTGTAAAGGTTTATGTGTGTGATGGTCCGACATGATGTCAAAGTCACTGTTAAATGTACTACTTTAGGAACCAGAGAAGTTCACAACAAAAACATAGAGGAAACTAATAAATTGTAAACGTATATCTGTGTGATGGTCCGGCATGATAACATAGTCACTGTTAAATGTACCACTTTGGGAACCAGAGAGGTTCACAACAAAAACATAGAGGAAACTAAAAAATTGTAAAGGTTTATGTGTGGGATGGTCCGGCATGATGTCATAGTCACTTTTAAATGTACTACTTTGGGAACCAGAGAGGTTCACAACAAAAACATAGAGGAAACTAATAAATTGTAAAGGTTTATGTGTGTGATGGTCCGGCATGATGTCATAGTCACTGTTAAATGTACTACTTTAGGAACCAGAGAGGCTCACAACAAAAACATAGAGGAAACTAATAAATTGTAAAGGTTTATCTGTGAGATGGTCCGGCATTATGTCATAGTCACTGTTAAATGTACTACTTTAGGAAACAGAGAGGTTCACAACAACCACATGGAGGAAACTAATAAATTGTAAAGGTTTATGTGTGTGATGGTCCGGCATGATGTCATAGTCACTGTTAAATATACTTCTTTAGGAACCAGAGAGGTTCACAACAACCACATGAAGGAAACTAATAAATTGTAAAGGTTTATGTGTGTGATGGTCCAGCATGATGTCATAGTCACTGTTAAATGTACTACTTTGGGAACCAGAGAGGTTCACAACCACCACATGGAGGAAACTAATAAATTGTAAAGGTTTATCTGCGTGATGGTCCGGCATGATGACATAGTCACTGTTAAATGTACTACTTTGGGAACCAGAGAGGTTCACAACAACCACATGGAGGAAACTAATAAATTGTAAAGGTTTATGTGTGTGATGGTCCGGCATGATGTCATAGTCACTGTTAAATATACTTCTTTAGGAACCAGAGAGGTTCACAACAACCACATGGAGGAAACTAATAAATTGTAAAGGTTTATGTGTGTGATGGTCCGGCATGATGTCATAGTCACTGTTAAATGTTTTACTTTAGGAACCAGAAAGGTTCACAACAAAAACATAGAGGAAACTGATAAATCGTAAAGGTTAATGTATGTGATGGTCCGGCATGATGTCATAGTCACTATTAAATGTACCACTTTAGAAACCAGAGAGGTTCAAAACAAAAACATAGAGGAAACTAATAAATTGTAAAGGTTTATGTGTGTGATGGTCCGGCATGATGTCATAGTCACTGTTAAATGTACTACTTTAGGAACCAGAGAGGTTCACAACAAAAACAAAGAGGAAACTAATAAATTGTAAAGGTTTATGTGTGTGATGGTCCGGCATGATGTCATAGTCACTGTTAAATGTACTACTTTGGGAACCAGAGAGGTTCACAACCACCACATGGAGGAAACTAATAAATTATAAAGGTTTATGTGTGTGATGGTCCGGCATGATGTCATAGTCACTGTTAAATGTACCACTTTAGGAACCAGAGAGGTTCAAAACAAAAAGCATAGAGGAAACTAATAAATTGTAAAGGTTTATGTGTGTGATGGTCCGGCATGATGTCATAGTCAGTGTTAAATGTACTACTTTGGGAACCAGAGATGTTCACAACAAAAACATAGAGGAAACTAATAAATTGTAAAGGTTAATGTGTGTGATGGTCCGGCATGATGTCATAGTCACTGTTAAATGTACTACTTTGGGAACCAGAGAGGTTCACAACAATAACATAGAGGAAACTAGTAAATTGTAAAGGTTTATGTGTGTGATGGTCCGGCATGATGTCATAGTCACTGTTAAATGTACTACTTTGGGAACCAGAGAGGTTCACAACAATAACATAGAGGAAACTAATGAATTGTAAAGGTTTATGTGTGTGATGGTCCGGCATGATGTCATAGTCACTGTTAAATGTACTACTTTGGGAACCAGAGAGGTTCACAACCACCACATGGAGGAAACTAATAAATTGTAAATGTTTATGTGTGTGATGGTCCGGCATGATGTCATAGTCACTGTTAAATGTACTACTTTGGGAACCAGAGAGGTTCAAAACAAAAACATAGAGGAAACTAATAAATTGTAAAGGTTTATGTGTGTGATGGTCCGGCATGATGTCATAGTCACTGTTAAATGTACTACCTTGGGAACCAGAGAGGTTCACAACCTCCACATGGAGGAAACTGATAAATTGTAGAGTTTTATGTGTGTGATGGTCCGGCATGATGTCATAGTCACTGTTAAATGTACTACTTTGGGAACCAGAGAGGTTCACAACCACCACATGGAAGAAACTGATAAATTGTAGAGGCTTATCTGTGTGATGGTCCGGCATGATGTCATAGTCACTGTGAAATGTACCACTTTAGGAACCAGAGAGGTTCATAACAACCACATGGAGGAAACTGATAAATTGTAAAGGTTTATGTGTGTGATGGTCCGGCATGATGTCATAGTCACTGTTAAATGTACTACTTTAGGAACCAGAGAGGTTCCTAACAACCACATGGAGGAAACTGATAAATTGTAAAGGTTTATGTGTGTGATGGTCCGGCATGATGTCATAGTCACTGTTAAATGTACTACTTTGGGAACCAGAGAGGTTCACAACCACCACATGGAGGAAACTAATAAATTGTAAAGGTTTATGTGTGTGATGGTCCGGCATGATTCATAGTCACTGTTAAATGTACTACATTGGGAACCAGAGAGGTTCACAAACACCACATGGAGGAAACTGATAAATTGTAGAGGCTTATCTGTGTGATGGTCCGGCATGATGTCATAGTCACTGTTAAATGTACCACTTTAGGAACCAGAGAGGTTCAAAACAAAAACATAGAGGAAACTAATAAATTGTAAAGGTTTATGTGTGTGATGGTCCGGCATGATGTCATAGTCACTGTTAAATGTACCACTTTAGGAACCAGAGAGGTTCATAACAACCACATGGAGGAAACTGATAAATTGTAAAGGTTTATCTGTGTGATGGTCCGGCATGATGTTATAGTCACTGTTAAATGTACCACTTTAGGAACCAGAGAGGTTCATAACAACCACATGGAGGAAACTGATAAATTGTAAAGGTTTATCTGTGTGATGGTCCGGCATGATGTCATAGTCACTGTTAAATGTACCACTTTAGGAACCAGAGAGGTTCATAACAACCACATGGAGGAAACTGATAAATTGTAAAGGTTTATCTGTGTGATGGTCCGGCATGATGTCATAGTCACTGTTAAATGTACTACTTTAGGAACCAGAGAGGTTCACAACAAAAACATAGAGGAAACTAATAAATTGTAAAGGTTTATCTGTGTGATGGTCCGGCATGATGTCATAGTCACTGTTAAATGTACCACTTTGGGAACCAGAGAGGTTCACAACAAAAACATAGAGGAAACTAATAAATTGTAAAGGTTTATGTGTGGGATGGTCCGGCATGATGTCATAGTCACTGTTATATGTACTTCTTTAGGAACCAGAGACGTTCACAACAAAAACATAGAGGAAACTAATGAATTGTAAAGGTTTATGTGTGTGATGGTCCGGCATGATGTCATAGTCACTGTTAAATGTACTACTTTGGGAACCAGAGAGGTTCACAACAAAAACATAGAGGAAGCTAGTAAATTGTAAAGGTTTATGTGTGTGATGGTCCGGCATGATGTCATAGTCACTGTTAAATGTACTACTTTAGGAACCAGAGAGGTTCACAACAAAAACATAGAGGAAACTAATAAATTGTAAAGGTATATCTGTGTGATGGTCCGGCATGATAACATAGTCACTGTTAAATGTACCACTTTGGGAACCAGAGAGGTTCACAACAAAAACATAGAGGAAACTAATAAATTGTAAAGGTTTATGTGTGTGATGGTCCGGCATGATGTCATAGTCACTGTTAAATGTACTACTTTGGGAACCAGAGAGGTTCACAACAAAAACATAGAGGAAACTAATAAATTGTAAAGGTTTATGTGTGTGATGGTCCGGCATGATGTCATAGTCACTGTTAAATGTACTACTTTAGGAACCAGAGAGGCTCACAACAAAAACATAGAGGAAACTAATAAATTGTAAAGGTTTATCTGTGAGATGGTCCGGCATTATGTCATAGTCACTGTTAAATGTACTACTTTAGGAACCAGAGAGGTTCACAACAAACACATGGAGGAAACTAATAAATTGTAAAGGTTTATGTGTGTGATGGTCCGGCATGATGTCATAGTCACTGTTAAATATACTTCTTTAGGAACCAGAGAGGTTCACAACAACCACATGAAGGAAACTAATAAATTGTAAAGGTTTAAGTGTATGATGGTCCAGCATGATGTCATAGTCACTGTTAAATGTACTACTTTGGGAACCAGAGAGGTTCACAACCACCACATGGAGGAAACTAATAGATTGTAAAGGTTTATCTGCGTGGTGGTCCGGCATGATGACATAGTCACTGTTAAATGTACTACTTTGGGAACCAGAGAGGTTCGCAACAACCACATGGAGGAAACTAATAAATTGTAAACGTTTATGTGTGTGATGGTCCGGCATGATGTCATAGTCACTGTTAATATATACTTCTTTAGGAACCAGAGAGGTTCACAACAACCACATGAAGGAAACTAATAAATTGTAAAGGTTTAAGTGTATGATGGTCCAGCATGATGTCATAGTCACTGTTAAATGTACTACTTTGGGAACCAGAGAGGTTCACAACCACCACATGGAGGAAACTAATAGATTGTAAAGGTTTATCTGCGTGGTGGTCCGGCATGATGTCATAGTCACTGTTAAATGTACTACTTTAGGAACCAGAGAGGTTCACAACAAAACCATAGAGGAAACTGATAAATTGTAAAGGTTTATGTATGTGATGGTCCGGCATGATGTCATAGTCACTGTTAAATGTACCACTTTAGAAACCAGAGAGGTTCAAAACAAAAACATAGAGGAAACTAATAAATTGTAAAGGTTTATGTGTGTGATGGTCCGGCATGATGTCATAGTCACTGTTAAATGTACTACTTTAGGAACCAGAGAGGTTCACAACAAAAACAAAGAGGAAACTAATAAATTGTAAAGGTTTATGTGTGTGATGGTCCGGCATGATGTCATAGTCACTGTTAAATGTACTACTTTGGGAACCAGAGAGGTTCACAACCACCACATGGAGGAAACTAATAAATTGTAAAGGTTTATGTGTGTGATGGTCCGGCATGATGTCATAGTCACTGTTAAATGTACCACTTTTGGAACCAGAGAGGTTCAAAACAAAAACATAGAGGAAACTAATAAATTGTAAAGGTTTATGTGTGTGATGGTCCGGCATGATGTCATAGTCACTGTTAAATGTACTACTTTGGGAACCAGAGAGGTTCACAACAAAAACATAGAGGAAACTAATAAATTGTAAAGGTTTATGTGTGTGATGGTCCGGCATGATGTCATAGTCACTGTTAAATGTACTACTTTGGGAACCAGAGAGGTTCACAACAATAACATAGAGGAAACTAGTAAATTGTAAAGGTTTATGTGTGTGATGGTCCGGCATGATGTCATAGTCACTGTTAAATGTACTACTTTGGGAACCAGAGAGGTTCACAGCCACCACATGGAGGAAACTAATAAATTGTAAAGGTTTATGTGTGTGATGGTCCGGCATGATGTCATAGTCACTGCTAAATGTACTACTTTGGGAACCAGAGAGGTTCAAAACAAAAACATAGAGGAAACTAATAAATTGTAAAGGTTTATGTGTGTGATGGTCCGGCATGATGTCATAGTCACTGTTAAATGTACTACTTTGGGAACCAGAGAGGTTCACAACCTCCACATGGAGGAAACTGATAAATTGTAAAGGTTTATGTGTGTGATGGTCCGGCATGATGTCATAGTCACTGTTAAATGTACTACTTTGGGAACCAGAGAGGTTCACAACCACCACATGGAGGAAACTGATAAATTGTAGAGGCTTATCTGTGTGATGGTTCGGCATGATGTCATAGTCACTGTTAAATGTACCACTTTAGGAACCAGAGAGGTTCATAACAACCACATGGAGGAAACTGATAAATTGTAAAGGTTTATGTGTGTGATGGTCCGGCATGATGTCATAGTCACTGTTAAATGTACTACTTTAGGAACCGGAGAGGTTCCTAACAACCACATGGAGGAAACTGATAAATTGTAAAGGTTTATGTGTGTGATGGTCCGGCATGATGACATAGTCACTGTTAAATGTACTACATTGGGAACCAGAGAGGTTCACAACCACCACATGGAGGAAACTGATAAATTGTAGAGGCTTATCTGTGTGATGGTCCGGCATGATGTCATAGTCACTGTTAAATGTACCACTTTAGGAACCAGAGAGGTTCAAAACAAAAACATAGAGGAAACTAATAAATTGTAAAGGTTTATGTGTGTGATGGTCCGGCATGATGTCATAGTCACTGTTAATTGTACTACTTTGGGAACCAGAGAGGTTCAAAACGAAAACATAGAGGAAACTAATAAATTGTAAAGGTTTATGTGTGTGATGGTCCGGCATGATGTCATAGTCACTGTTAAATGTACCACTTTAGGAACCAGGGAGGTTCATAACAACCACATGGAGGAAACTGATAAATTGTAAAGGTTTATCTGTGTGATGGTCCGGCATGATGTCATAGTAACTGTTAAATGTACTACTTTGGGAACCAGAGAGGTTCAAAACGAAAACATAGAGGAAACTAATAGATTGTAAAGGTTTATGTGTGTGATGGTCCGGCATGATAACATAGTCACTGTTAAATGTACCACTTTTGGGAACCAGAGAGGTTCACAACAAAAACATAGAGGAAACTAATAAATTGTAAAAGTTTATGTGCGTGATGGTCCGGCATGATGTCATAGTCACTGTTATATGTACTTCTTTAGGAACCAGAGAGGTTCACAACAAAAACATAGAGGAAACTAATGAATTGTAAAGGTTTATGTGTGTGATGGTCCGGTATGATGTCATAGTCACTGTTAAATGTACTTCTTTAGGAACCAGAGAGGTTCACAACAAAAACATAGAGGAAACTAATGAATTGTAAAGGTTTATGTGTGTGATGGTCCGGCATGATGTCATAGTCACTGTTAAATGTACTACTTTGGGAACCAGAGAGGTTCACAACAAAAACATAGAGGAAACTAATAAATTGTAAAGGTTTATGTGTGTGATGGTCCGGCATGATGTCATAGTCACTGTTAAATGTACTACTTTAGGAACCAGAGAGGTTCACAACAAAAACATAGAGGAAACTAATAAATTGTAAACGTATATCTGTGTGATGGTCCGGCATGATAACATAGTCACTGTTAAATGTACCACTTTGGGAACCAGAGAGGTTCACAACAAAAACATAGAGGAAACTAATAAATTGTAAAGGTTTATGTGTGGGATGGTCCGGCATGATGTCATAGTCACTTTTAAATGTACTACTTTGGGAACCAGAGAGGTTCACAACAAAAACATAGAGGAAACTAATAAATTGTAAAGGTTTATGTGTGTGATGGTCCGGCATGATGTCATAGTCACTGTTAAATGTACTACTTTAGGAACCAGAGAGGCTCACAACAAAAACATAGAGGAAACTAATAAATTGTAAAGGTTTATCTGTGAGATGGTCCGGCATTATGTCATAGTCACTGTTAAATGTACTACTATAGGAAACAGAGAGGTTCACAACAACCACATGGAGGAAACTAATAAATTGTAAAGGTTTATGTGTGTGATGGTCCGGCATGATGTCATAGTCACTGTTAAATATACTTCTTTAGGAACCAGAGAGGTTCACAACAACCACATGAAGGAAACTAATAAATTGTAAAGGTTTATGTGTGTGATGGTCCAGCATGATGTCATAGTCATTGTTAAATGTACTACTTTGGGAACCAGAGAGGTTCAACACCACCACATGGAGGAAACTAATAAATTGTAAAGGTTTATCTGCGTGATGGTCCGGCATGATGACATAGTCACTGTTAAATGTACTACTTTGGGAACCAGAGAGGTTCACAACAACCACATGGAGGAAACTAATAAATTGTAAAGGTTTATGTGTGTGATGGTCCGGCATGATGTCATAGTCACTGTTAAATATACTTCTTTAGGAACCAGAGAGGTTCACAACAACCACATGGAGGAAACTAATAAATTGTAAAGGTTTATGTGTGTGATGGTCCGGCATGATGTCATAGTCACTGTTAAATGTTTTACTTTAGGAACCAGAAAGGTTCACAACAAAAACATAGAGGAAACTGATAAATCGTAAAGTGAATGTATGTGATGGTCCGGCATGATGTCATAGTCACTGTTAAATGTACCACTTTAGAAACCAGAGAGGTTCAAAACAAAAACATAGAGGAAACTAATAAATTGTAAAGGTTTATGTGTGTGATGGTCCGGCATGATGTCATAGTCACTGTTAAATGTACTACTTTAGGAACCAGAGAGGTTCACAACAAAAACAAAGAGGAAACTAATAAATTGTAAAGGTTTATGTGTGTGATGGTCCGGCATGATGTCATAGTCACTGTTAAATGTACTACTTTGGGAACCAGAGAGGTTCACAACCACCACATGGAGGAAACTAATAAATTGTAAAGGTTTATGTGTGTGATGGTCCGGCATGATGTCATAGTCACTGTTAAATGTACCACTTTAGGAACCAGAGAGGTTCAAAACAAAAAGCATAGAGGAAACTAATAAATTGTAAAGGTTTATGTGTGTGATGGTCCGGCATGATGTCATAGTCAGTGTTAAATGTACTACTTTGGGAACCAGAGAGGTTCACACCAAAAACATAGAGGAAACTAATAAATTGTAAAGGTTAATGTGTGTGATGGTCCGGCATGATGTCATAGTCACTGTTAAATGTACTACTTTGGGAACCAGAGAGGTTCACAACAATAACATAGAGGAAACTAGTAAATTGTAAAGGTTTATGTGTGTGATGGTCCGGCATGATGTCATAGTCACTGTTAAATGTACTACTTTGGGAACCAGAGAGGTTCACAACAATAACATAGAGGAAACTAATAAATTGTAAAGGTTTATGTGTGTGATGGTCCGGCATGATGTCATAGTCACTGTTAAATGTACTACTTTGGGAACCAGAGAGGTTCACATCCACCACATGGAGGAAACTAATAAATTGTAAAGGTTTATGTGTGTGATGGTCCGGCATGATGTCATAGTCACTGTTAAATGTACTACTTTGGGAACCAGAGAGGTTCAAAACAAAAACATAGAGGAAACTAATAAATTGTAAAGGTTTATGTGTGTGATGGTCCGGCATGATGTCATAGTCACTGTTAAATGTACTACTTTGGGAACCAGAGAGGTTCACAACCTCCACATGGAGGAAACTGATAAATTGTAAAGTTTTATGTGTGTGATGGTCCGGCATGATGTCATAGTCACTGTTAAATGTACTACTTTGGGAACCAGAGAGGTTCACAACCACCACATGGAGGAAACTGATAAATTGTAGAGGCTTATCTGTGTGATGGTCCGGCATGATGTCATAGTCACTGTGAAATGTACCACTTTAGGAACCAGAGAGGTTCATAACAACCACATGGAGGAAACTGATAAATTGTAAAGGTTTATGTGTGTGATGGTCCGGCATGATGTCATAGTCACTGTTAAATGTACTACTTTAGGAACCAGAGAGGTTCCTAACAACCACATGGAGGAAACTGATAAATTGTAAAGGTTTATGTGTGTGATGGTCCGGCATGATGTCATAGTCACTGTTAAATGTACTACTTTAGGAACCAGAGAGGTTCCTAACAACCACATGGAGGAAACTGATAAATTGTAAAGGTTTATGTGTGTGATGGTCCGGCATGATTCATAGTCACTGTTAAATGTACTACATTGGGAACAAGAGAGGTTCACAACCACCACATGGAGGAAACTGATAAATTGTAGAGGCTTATCTGTGTGATGGTCCGGCATGATGTCATAGTCACTGTTAAATGTACCACTTTAGGAACCAGAGAGGTTCAAAACAAAAACATAGAGGAAACTAATAAATTGTAAAGGTTTATGTGTGTGATGGTCTGGCATGATGTCATAGTCACTGTTAATTGTACTACTTTGGGAACCAGAGAGGTTCAAAACGAAAACATAGAGGAAACTAATAAATTGTAAAGGTTTATGTGTGTGATGGTCCGGCATGATGTCATAGTCACTGTTAAATGTACCACTTTAGGAACCAGAGAGGTTCATAACAACCACATGGAGGAAACTGATAAATTGTAAAGGTTTATCTGTGTGATGGTCCGGCATGATGTCATAGTCACTGTTAAATGTACTACTTGGGAACCAGAGAGGTTCAAAACGAAAACATAGAGGAAACTAATAGATTGTAAAGGTTTATGTGTGTGATGGTCCGGCATGATGTCATAGTCACTGTTAAACGTACCACTTTAGGAACCAGAGAGGTTCAAAACAGAAACATAGAGGAAACTAATAAATTGTAGAGGTTTATGTGTGTGATGGTCCGGCATGATGTCATAGTCACTGTTAAATGTACCACTTTAGGAACCAGAGAGGTTCAAAACAAAAACATAGAGGAAACTAATAAATTGTAAAGGTTTATGTGTGTGATGGTCCGGCATGATGTCATAGTCACTGTTAAATGTACCACTTTAGGAACCAGAGAGGTTCAAAACAAAAACATAGAGGAAACTGATAAATTGTAGAGGCTTATCTGTGTGATGGTCCGGCATGATGTCATAGTCACTGTTAAATGTACCACTTTAGGAACCAGAAAGGTTCAAAACAAAAACATAGAGGAAACTAATAAATTGTAAAGGTTTATGTGTGTGATGGTCCGGCATGATGTCATAGTCACTGTTAAATGTACTACTATAGGAAACAGAGAGGTTCACAACAACCACATGGAGGAAACTAATAAATTGTAAAGGTTTATGTGTGTGATGGTCCGGCATGATGTCATAGTCACTGTTAAATATACTTCTTTAGGAACCAGAGAGGTTCACAACAACCACATGAAGGAAACTAATAAATTGTAAAGGTTTATGTGTGTGATGGTCCAGCATGATGTCATAGTCATTGTTAAATGTACTACTTTGGGAACCAGAGAGGTTCAACACCACCACATGGAGGAAACTAATAAATTGTAAAGGTTTATCTGCGTGATGGTCCGGCATGATGACATAGTCACTGTTAAATGTACTACTTTGGGAACCAGAGAGGTTCACAACAACCACATGGAGGAAACTAATAAATTGTAAAGGTTTATGTGTGTGATGGTCCGGCATGATGTCATAGTCACTGTTAAATATACTTCTTTAGGAACCAGAGAGGTTCACAACAACCACATGGAGGAAACTAATAAATTGTAAAGGTTTATGTGTGTGATGGTCCGGCATGATGTCATAGTCACTGTTAAATGTTTTACTTTAGGAACCAGAAAGGTTCACAACAAAAACATAGAGGAAACTGATAAATCGTAAAGTGAATGTATGTGATGGTCCGGCATGATGTCATAGTCACTGTTAAATGTACCACTTTAGAAACCAGAGAGGTTCAAAACAAAAACATAGAGGAAACTAATAAATTGTAAAGGTTTATGTGTGTGATGGTCCGGCATGATGTCATAGTCACTGTTAAATGTACTACTTTAGGAACCAGAGAGGTTCACAACAAAAACAAAGAGGAAACTAATAAATTGTAAAGGTTTATGTGTGTGATGGTCCGGCATGATGTCATAGTCACTGTTAAATGTACTACTTTGGGAACCAGAGAGGTTCACAACCACCACATGGAGGAAACTAATAAATTGTAAAGGTTTATGTGTGTGATGGTCCGGCATGATGTCATAGTCACTGTTAAATGTACCACTTTAGGAACCAGAGAGGTTCAAAACAAAAAGCATAGAGGAAACTAATAAATTGTAAAGGTTTATGTGTGTGATGGTCCGGCATGATGTCATAGTCAGTGTTAAATGTACTACTTTGGGAACCAGAGAGGTTCACACCAAAAACATAGAGGAAACTAATAAATTGTAAAGGTTAATGTGTGTGATGGTCCGGCATGATGTCATAGTCACTGTTAAATGTACTACTTTGGGAACCAGAGAGGTTCACAACAATAACATAGAGGAAACTAGTAAATTGTAAAGGTTTATGTGTGTGATGGTCCGGCATGATGTCATAGTCACTGTTAAATGTACTACTTTGGGAACCAGAGAGGTTCACAACAATAACATAGAGGAAACTAATAAATTGTAAAGGTTTATGTGTGTGATGGTCCGGCATGATGTCATAGTCACTGTTAAATGTACTACTTTGGGAACCAGAGAGGTTCACATCCACCACATGGAGGAAACTAATAAATTGTAAAGGTTTATGTGTGTGATGGTCCGGCATGATGTCATAGTCACTGTTAAATGTACTACTTTGGGAACCAGAGAGGTTCAAAACAAAAACATAGAGGAAACTAATAAATTGTAAAGGTTTATGTGTGTGATGGTCCGGCATGATGTCATAGTCACTGTTAAATGTACTACTTTGGGAACCAGAGAGGTTCACAACCTCCACATGGAGGAAACTGATAAATTGTAAAGTTTTATGTGTGTGATGGTCCGGCATGATGTCATAGTCACTGTTAAATGTACTACTTTGGGAACCAGAGAGGTTCACAACCACCACATGGAGGAAACTGATAAATTGTAGAGGCTTATCTGTGTGATGGTCCGGCATGATGTCATAGTCACTGTGAAATGTACCACTTTAGGAACCAGAGAGGTTCATAACAACCACATGGAGGAAACTGATAAATTGTAAAGGTTTATGTGTGTGATGGTCCGGCATGATGTCATAGTCACTGTTAAATGTACTACTTTAGGAACCAGAGAGGTTCCTAACAACCACATGGAGGAAACTGATAAATTGTAAAGGTTTATGTGTGTGATGGTCCGGCATGATGTCATAGTCACTGTTAAATGTACTACTTTAGGAACCAGAGAGGTTCCTAACAACCACATGGAGGAAACTGATAAATTGTAAAGGTTTATGTGTGTGATGGTCCGGCATGATTCATAGTCACTGTTAAATGTACTACATTGGGAACAAGAGAGGTTCACAACCACCACATGGAGGAAACTGATAAATTGTAGAGGCTTATCTGTGTGATGGTCCGGCATGATGTCATAGTCACTGTTAAATGTACCACTTTAGGAACCAGAGAGGTTCAAAACAAAAACATAGAGGAAACTAATAAATTGTAAAGGTTTATGTGTGTGATGGTCTGGCATGATGTCATAGTCACTGTTAATTGTACTACTTTGGGAACCAGAGAGGTTCAAAACGAAAACATAGAGGAAACTAATAAATTGTAAAGGTTTATGTGTGTGATGGTCCGGCATGATGTCATAGTCACTGTTAAATGTACCACTTTAGGAACCAGAGAGGTTCATAACAACCACATGGAGGAAACTGATAAATTGTAAAGGTTTATCTGTGTGATGGTCCGGCATGATGTCATAGTCACTGTTAAATGTACTACTTGGGAACCAGAGAGGTTCAAAACGAAAACATAGAGGAAACTAATAGATTGTAAAGGTTTATGTGTGTGATGGTCCGGCATGATGTCATAGTCACTGTTAAACGTACCACTTTAGGAACCAGAGAGGTTCAAAACAGAAACATAGAGGAAACTAATAAATTGTAGAGGTTTATGTGTGTGATGGTCCGGCATGATGTCATAGTCACTGTTAAATGTACCACTTTAGGAACCAGAGAGGTTCAAAACAAAAACATAGAGGAAACTAATAAATTGTAAAGGTTTATGTGTGTGATGGTCCGGCATGATGTCATAGTCACTGTTAAATGTACCACTTTAGGAACCAGAGAGGTTCAAAACAAAAACATAGAGGAAACTGATAAATTGTAGAGGCTTATCTGTGTGATGGTCCGGCATGATGTCATAGTCACTGTTAAATGTACCACTTTAGGAACCAGAAAGGTTCAAAACAAAAACATAGAGGAAACTAATAAATTGTAAAGGTTTATGTGTGTGATGGTCCGGCATGATGTCATAGTCACTGTTAAATGTACCACTTTAGGAACCAGAGAGGTTCAAAACAAAAACATAGAGGAAACTAATAAATTGTAAAGGTTTATGTGTGTGATGGTCCGGCATGATGTCATAGTCACTGTTAAATATACCACTTTAGGAACCAGAGAGGTTCAAAACAAAAACATAGAGGAAACTAATAAATTGTAAAGGTTTATGTGTGTGATGGTCCGGCATGATGTCATAGTCACTGTTAAATGTACCACTTTAGGAACCAGAGAGGTTCATAACAACCACATGGAGGAAACTGATAAATTGTAAAGGTTTATCTGTGTGATGGTCCGGCATGATGTCATAGTCACTGTTAAATGTACCACTTTAGGAACCAGAGAGGTTCATAACAACCACATGGAGGAAACTGATAAATTGTAAAGGTTTATCTGTGTGATGGTCCGGCATGATGTCATAGTCACTGTTAAATGTACCACTTTAGGAACCAGAGAGGTTCATAACAACCACATGGAGGAAACTGATAAATTGTAAAGGTTTATCTGTGTGATGGTCCGGCATGATGTCAAAGTCACTGTTAAATGTACTACTTTAGGAACCAGAGAGGTTCACAACAAAAACATAGAGGAAACTAATAAATTGTAAAGGTTTATCTGTGTGATGGTCCGGCATGATAACATAGTCACTGTTAAATGTACCACTTTGGGAACCAGAGAGGTTCACAACAAAAACATAGAGCAAACTAATAAATTGTAAAGGTTTATGTGTGTGATGGTCCGGCATGATGTCATAGTCACTGTTGTATGTACTTCTTTAGGAACCAGAGAGGTTCACAACAAAAACATAGAGGAAACTAATGAATTGTAAAGGTTTATGTGTGTGATGGTCCGGCATGATGTCATAGTCACTGTTAAATGTACTACTCTGGGATCCAGAGAGGTTCACAACAAAAACATAGAGGAAATTAATAAATTGTAAAGGTTTATGTGTGTGATGGTCCGGCATGATGTCATAGTCACTGTTAAATGTACTACTTTGGGAACCAGAGAGGTTCACAACAAAAACATAGAGGAAACTAATAAATTGTAAAGGTTTATGTGTGTGATGGTCCAGCATGATGTCATAGTCACTGTTAAATGTACTACTTTGGGAACCAGAGAGGTTCACAACCACCACATGGAGGAAACTAATAAATTGTAAAGGTTTATCTGCGTGATGGTCCGGCAAGATGACATAGTCACTGTTAAATGTACTACTTTGGGAACCAGAGAGGTTCACAACAACCACATGGAGGAAACTAATAAATTGTAAAGGTTTATGTGTGTGATGGTCCGCCATAATGTCATAGTCACTGTTAAATGTACTACTTTAGGAACCAGAGAGGTTCCTAACAACCACATGGAGGAAACTGATAAATTGTAAAGGTTTATGTGTGTGATGGTCCGGCATGATGACATAGTCACTGTTAAATGTACTACATTGGGAACCAGAGAGGTTCACAACCACCACATGGAGGAAACTGATAAATTGTAGAGGCTTATCTGTGTGATGGTCCGGCATGATGTCATAGTCACTGTTAAATGTACCACTTTAGGAACCAGAGAGGTTCAAAACAAAAACATAGAGGAAACTAATAAATTGTAAAGGTTTATGTGTGTGATGGTCCGGCATGATGTCATAGTCACTGTTAATTGTACTACTTTGGGAACCAGAGAGGTTCAAAACGAAAACATAGAGGAAACTAATAAATTGTAAAGGTTTATGTGTGTGATGGTCCGGCATGATGTCATAGTCACTGTTAAATGTACCACTTTAGGAACCAGAGAGGTTCATAACAACCACATGGAGGAAACTGATAAATTGTAAAGGTTTATCTGTGTGATGGTCCGGCATGATGTCATAGTAACTGTTAAATGTACTACTTTGGGAACCAGAGAGGTTCAAAACGAAAACATAGAGGAAACTAATAGATTGTAAAGGTTTATGTGTGTGATGGTCCGGCATGATAACATAGTCACTGTTAAATGTACCACTTTGGGAACCAGAGAGGTTCACAACAAAAACATAGAGGAAACTAATAAATTGTAAAAGTTTATGTGTGTGATGGTCCGGCATGATGTCATAGTCACTGTTATATGTACTTCTTTACGAACCAGAGAGGTTCACAACAAAAACATAGAGGAAACTAATGAATTGTAAAGGTTTATGTGTGTGATGGTCCGGTATGATGTCATAGTCACTGTTAAATGTACTTCTTTAGGAACCAGAGAGGTTCACAACAAAAACATAGAGGAAACTAATGAATTGTAAAGGTTTATGTGTGTGATGGTCCGGCATGATGTCATAGTCACTGTTAAATGTACTACTTTAGGAACCAGAGAGGTTCACAACAACCACATGAAGGAAACTAATAAATTGTAAAGGTTTAAGTGTGTGATGGTCCAGCATGATGTCATAGTCACTGTTAAATGTACTACTTTGGGAACCAGAGAGGTTCACAACCACCACATGGAGGAAACTAATAAATTGTAAAGGTTTATCTGCGTGGTGGTCAGGCATGATGACATAGTCACTGTTAAATGTACTACTTTGGGAACCAGAGAGGTTCACAACAACCACATGGAGGAAACTAATAAATTGTAAAGGTTTATGTGTGTGATGGTCCGGCATGATGTCATAGTCACTGTTAATATATACTTCTTTAGGAACCAGAGAGGTTCACAACAACCACATGGAGGAAACTAATAAATTGTAAAGGTTTATGTGTGTGATGGTCCGGCATGATGTCATAGTCACTGTTAAATGTACTACTTTAGGAACCAGAGAGGTTCACAACCACCACATGGAGGAAACTAATAAATTGTAAAGGTTTATGTGTGTGATGGTCCGGCATGATGTCATAGTCACTGTTAAATGTACCACTTTTGGAACCAGAGAGGTTCAAAACAAAAACATAGAGGAAACTAATAAATTGTAAAGGTTTATGTGTGTGATGGTCCGGCATGATGTCATAGTCACTGTTAAATATACTACTTTGGGAACCAGAGAGGTTCACAACAAAAACATAGAGGAAACTAATAAATTGTAAAGGTTTATGTGTGTGATGGTCCGGCATGATGTCATAGTCACTGTTAAATGTACTACTTTGGGAACCAGAGAGGTTCACAACAATAACATAGAGGAAACTAGTAAATTGTAAAGGTTTATGTGTGTGATGGTCCGGCATGATGTCATAGTCACTGTTAAATGTACTACTTTGGGAACCAGAGAGGTTCACAACCACCACATGGAGGAAACTAATAAATTGTAAAGGTTTATGTGTGTGATGGTCCGGCATGATGTCATAGTCACTGTTAAATGTACTACTTTGGGAACCAGAGAGGTTCAAAACAAAAACATAGAGGAAACTAATAAATTGTAAAGGTTTATGTGTGTGATGGTCCGGCATGATGTCATAGTCACTGTTAAATGTACTACTTTGGGAACCAGAGAGGTTCACAACCTCCACATGGAGGAAACTGATAAATTGTAAAGGTTTATGTGTGTGATGGTCCGGCATGATGTCATAGTCACTGTTAAATGTACTACTTTGGGAACCAGAGAGGTTCACAACCACCACATGGAGGAAACTGATAAATTGTAGAGGCTTATCTGTGTGATGGTTCGGCATGATGTCATAGTCACTGTTAAATGTACCACTTTAGGAAACAGAGAGGTTCATAACAACCACATGGAGGAAACTGATAAATTGTAAAGGTTTATGTGTGTGATGGTCCGGCATGATGTCATAGTCACTGTTAAATGTACTACTTTAGGAACCAGAGAGGTTCCTAACAACCACATGGAGGAAACTGATAAATTGTAAAGGTTTATGTGTGTGATGGTCCGGCATGATGACATAGTCACTGTTAAATGTACTACATTGGGAACCAGAGAGGTTCACAACCACCACATGGAGGAAACTGATAAATTGTAGAGGCTTATCTGTGTGATGGTCCGGCATGATGTCATAGTCACTGTTAAATGTACCACTTTAGGAACCAGAGAGGTTCAAAACAAAAACATAGAGGAAACTAATAAATTGTAAAGGTTTATGTGTGTGATGGTCCGGCATGATGTCATAGTCACTGTTAATTGTACTACTTTGGGAACCAGAGAGGTTCAAAACGAAAACATAGAGGAAACTAATAAATTGTAAAGGTTTATGTGTGTGATGGTCCGGCATGATGTCGTAGTCACTGTTAAATGTACCACTTTAGGAACCAGAGAGGTTCATAACAACCACATGGAGGAAACTGATAAATTGTAAAGGTTTATCTGTGTGATGGTCCGGCATGATGTCATAGTAACTGTTAAATGTACTACTTTGGGAACCAGAGAGGTTCAAAACGAAAACATAGAGGAAACTAATAGATTGTAAAGGTTTATGTGTGTGATGGTCCGGCATGATAACATAGTCACTGTTAAATGTACCACTTTGGGAACTAGAGAGGTTCACAACAAAAACATAGAGGAAACTAATAAATTGTAAAAGTTTATGTGTGTGATGGTCCGGCATGATGTCATAGTCACTGTTATATGTACTTCTTTAGGAACCAGAGAGGTTCACAACAAAAACATAGAGGAAACTAATGAATTGTAAAGGTTTATGTGTGTGATGGTCCGGTATGATGTCATAGTCACTGTTAAATGTACTTCTTTAGGAACCAGAGAGGTTCACAACAAAAACATAGAGGAAACTAATGAATTGTAAAGGTTTATGTGTGTGATGGTCCGGCATGATGTCATAGTCACTGTTAAATGTACTACTTTGGGAACCAGAGAGGTTCACAACAAAAACATAGAGGAAACTAATAAATTGTAAAGGTTTATGTGTGCGATGGTCCGGCATGATGTCATAGTCACTGTTAAATGTACTACTTTAGGAACCAGAGAGGTTCACAACAAAAACATAGAGGAAACTAATAAATTGTAAAGGTATATCTGTGTGATGGTCCGGCATGATAACATAGTCACTGTTAAATGTACCACTTTGGGAACCAGAGAGGTTCACAACAAAAACATAGAGGAAACTAATAAATTGTAAAGGTTTATGTGTGGGATGGTCCGGCATGATGTCATAGTCACTTTTAAATGTACTACTTTGGGAACCAGAGAGGTTCACAACAAAAACATAGAGGAAACTAATAAATTGTAAAGGTTTATGTGTGTAATGGTCCGGCATGATGTCATAGTCACTGTTAAATGTACTACTTTAGGAACCAGAGAGGCTCACAACAAAAACATAGAGGAAACTAATAAATTGTAAAGGTTTATCTGTGAGATGGTCCGGCATTATGTCATAGTCACTGTTAAATGTACTACTTTAGGAAACAGAGAGGTTCACAACAACCACATGGAGGAAACTAATAAATTGTAAAGGTTTATGTGTGTGATGGTCCGGCATGATGTCATAGTCACTGTTAAATATACTTCTTTAGGAACCAGAGAGGTTCACAACAACCACATGAAGGAAACTAATAAATTGTAAAGGTTTATGTGTGTGATGGTCCAGCATGATGTCATAGTCACTGTTAAATGTACTACTTTGGGAACCAGAGAGGTTCACAACAACCACATGGAGGAAACTAATAAATTGTAAAGGTTTATCTGCGTGATGGTCCGGCATGATGACATAGTCACTGTTAAATGTACTACTTTGGGAACCAGAGAGGTTCACAACAACCACATGGAGGAAACTAATAAATTGTAAAGGTTTATGTGTGTGATGGTCCGGCATGATGTCATAGTCACTTTTAAATATACTTCTTTAGGAACCAGAGAGGTTCACAACAACCACATGGAGGAAACTAATAAATTGTAAAGGTTTATGTGTGTGATGGTCCGGCATGATGTCATAGTCACTGTTAAATGTTTTACTTTAGGAACCAGAAAGGTTCACAACAAAAACATAGA
The DNA here is from genome assembly GCA_030765065.1 of Deroplatys truncata. NCBI lineage: Eukaryota > Metazoa > Arthropoda > Insecta > Mantodea > Mantidae > Deroplatys > Deroplatys truncata. The sequence goes on from CM060984.1 coordinate 256,796,820, forward strand.
GGAAACTGATAAATCGTAAAGGTTAATGTATGTGATGGTCCGGCATGATGTCATAGTCACTGTTAAATGTACCACTTTAGAAACCATAGAGGTTCAAAACAAAAACATAGAGGAAACTAATAAATTGTAAAGGTTTATGTGTGTGATGGTCCGGCATGATGTCGTAGTCACTGTTAAATGTACCACTTTAGGAACCAGAGAGGTTCAAAACGAAAACATAGAGGAAACTAATAAATTGTAAAGGTTTATGTGTGTGATGGTCCGGCATGATGTCATAGTCACTGTTAAATGTACCACTTTAGGAACCAGAGAGGTTCATAACAACCACATGGAGGAAACTGATAAATTGTAAAGGTTTTTATCTGTGTGATGGTCCGGCATGATGTCATAGTAACTGTTAAATGTACTACTTTGGGAACCAGAGAGGTTCAAAACGAAAACATAGAGGAAACTAATAGATTGTAAAGGTTTATGTGTGTGATGGTCCGGCATGATAACATAGTCACTGTTAAATGTACCACTTTGGGAACCAGAGAGGTTCACAACAAAAACATAGAGGAAACTAATAAATTGTAAAAGTTTATGTGTGTGATGGTCCGGCATGATGTCATAGTCACTGTTATATGTACTTCTTTAGGAACCAGAGAGGTTCACAACAAAAACATAGAGGAAACTAATGAATTGTAAAGGTTTATGTGTGTGATGGTCCGGTATGATGTCATAGTCACTGTTAAATGTACTTCTTTAGGAACCAGAGAGGTTCACAACAAAAACATAGAGGAAACTAATGAATTGTAAAGGTTTATGTGTGTGATGGTCCGGCATGATGTCATAGTCACTGTTAAATGTACTACTTTGGGAACCAGAGAGGTTCACAACAAAAACATAGAGGAAACTAATAAATTGTAAAGGTTTATGTGTGTGATGGTCCGGCATGATGTCATAGTCACTGTTAAATGTACTACTTTAGGAACCAGAGAGGTTCACAACAAAAACATAGAGGAAACTAATAAATTGTAAAGGTATATCTGTGTGATGGTCCGGCATGATAACATAGTCACTGTTAAATGTACCACTTTGGGAACCAGAGAGGTTCACAACAAAAACATAGAGGAAACTAATAAATTGTAAAGGTTTATGTGTGGGATGGTCCGGCATGATGTCATAGTCACTGTTAAATGTACTACTTTAGGAACCAGAGAGGCTCACAACAAAAACATAGAGGAAACTAATAAATTGTAAAGGTTTATTTGTGAGATGGTCCGGCATTATGTCATAGTCACTGTTAAATGTACTACTTCAGGAAACAGAGAGGTTCACAACAACCACATGGAGGAAACTAATAAATTGTAAAGGTTTATGTGTGTGATGGTCCGGCATGATGTCATAGTCACTGTTAAATATACTTCTTTAGGAACCAGAGAGGTTCACAACAACCACATGAAGGAAACTAATAAATTGTAAAGGTTTATGTGTGTGATGGTCCAGCATGATGTCATAGTCACTGTTAAATGTACTACTTTGGGAACCAGAGAGGTTCACAACAACCACATGGAGGAAACTAATAAATTGTAAAGGTTTATCTGCGTGATGGTCCGGCATGATGACATAGTCACTGTTAAATGTACTACTTTGGGAACCAGAGAGGTTCACAACAACCACATGGAGGAAACTAATAAATTGTAAACGTTTATGTGTGTGATGGTCCGGCATGATGTCATAGTCACTGTTAAATATACTTCTTTAGGAACCTGAGAGGTTCACAACAACCACATGGAGGAAACTAATAAATTGTAAAGGTTTATGTGTGTGATGGTCCGGCATGATGTCATAGTCACTGTTAAATGTTTTACTTTAGGAACCAGAAAGGTTCACAACAAAAACATAGAGGAAACTGATAAATCGTAAAGGTTAATGTATGTGATGGTCCGGCATGATGTCATAGTCACTGTTAAATGTACCACTTTAGAAACCATAGAGGTTCAAAACAAAAACATAGAGGAAACTAATAAATTGTAAAGGTTTATGTGTGTGATGGTCCGGCATGATGTCATAGTCACTGTTAAATGTACCACTTTAGGAACCAGAGAGGTTCAAAACGAAAACATAGAGGAAACTAATAAATTGTAAAGGTTTATGTGTGTGATGGTCCGGCATGATGTCATAGTCACTGTTAAATGTACCACTTTAGGAACCAGAGAGGTTCAAAACGAAAACATAGAGGAAACTAATAAATTGTAAAGGTTTATGTGTGTGATGGTCCGGCATGATGTCATAGTAACTGTTAAATGTACTACTTTGGGAACCAGAGAGGTTCAAAACGAAAACATAGAGGAAACTAATAGATTGTAAAGGTTTATGTGTGTGATGGTCCGGCATGATAACATAGTCACTGTTAAATGTACCACTTTGGGAACCAGAGAGGTTCACAACAAAAACATAGAGGAAACTAATAAATTGTAAAAGTTTATGTGTGATGGTCCGGCATGATGTCACAGTCACTGTTATATGTACTTCTTTAGGAACCAGAGAGGTTCACAACAAAAACATAGAGGAAACTAATGAATTGTAAAGGTTTATGTGTGTGATGGTCCGGTATGATGTCATAGTCACTGTTAAATGTACTTCTTTAGGAACCAGAGAGGTTCACAACAAAAACATAGAGGAAACTAATGAATTGTAAAGGTTTATGTGTGTGATGGTCCGGCATGATGTCATAGTCACTGTTAAATGTACTACTTTGGGAACCAGAGAGGTTCACAACAAAAACATAGAGGAAACTAATAAATTGTAAAGGTTTATGTGTGTGATGGTCCGGCATGATGTCATAGTCACTGTTAAATGTACTACTTTAGGAACCAGAGAGGTTCACAACAAAAACATAGAGGAAACTAATAAATTGTAAAGGTATATCTGTGTGATGGTCCGGCATGATAACATAGTCACTGTTAAATGTACCACTTTGGGAACCAGAGAGGTTCACAACAAAAACATAGAGGAAACTAATAAATTGTAAAGGTTTATGTGTGGGATGGTCCGGCATGATGTCATAGTCACTTTTAAATGTACTACTTTGGGAACCAGAGAGTTTCACAACAAAAACATAGAGGAAACTAATAAATTGTAAAGGTTTATGTGTGTAATGGTCCGGCATGATGTCATAGTCACTGTTAAATGTACTACTTTAAGAACCAGAGAGGCTCACAACAAAAACATAGAGGAAACTAATAAATTGTAAAGGTTTATCTGTGAGATGGTCCGGCATTATGTCATAGTCACTGTTAAATGTACTACTTTAGGAAACAGAGAGGTTCACAACAACCACATGGAGGAAACTAATAAATTGTAAAGGTTTATGTGTGTGATGGTCCGGCATGATGTCATAGTCACTGTTAAATATACTTCTTTAGGAACCAGAGAGGTTCACAACAACCACATGAAGGAAACTAATAAAATTGTAAAGGTTTATGTGTGTGATGGTCCAGCATGATGTCATAGTCACTGTTAAATGTACTACTTTGGGAACCAGAGAGGTTCACAACAACCACATGGAGGAAACTAATAAATTGTAAAGGTTTATCTGCGTGATGGTCCGGCATGATGACATAGTCACTGTTAAATGTACTACTTTGGGAACCAGAGAGGTTCACAACAACCACATGGAGGAAACTAATAAATTGTAAAGGTTTATGTGTGCGATGGTCCGGCATGATGTCATAGTCACTGTTAAATATACTTCTTTAGGAACCAGAGAGGTTCACAACAACCACATGGAGGAAACTAATAAATTGTAAAGGTTTATGTGTGTGATGGTCCGGCATGATGTCATAGTCACTGTTAAATGTTTTACTTTAGGAACCAGAAAGGTTCACAACAAAAACATAGAGGAAACTGATAAATCGTAAAGGTTAATGTATGTGATGGTCCGGCATGATGTCATAGTCACTGTTAAATGTACCACTTTAGAAACCATAGAGGTTCAAAACAAAAACATAGAGGAAACTAATAAATTGTAAAGGTTTATGTGTGTGATGGTCCGGCATGATGTCATAGTCACTGTTAAATGTACTACTTTAGGAACCAGAGAGGTTCACAACAAAAACAAAGAGGAAACTAATAAATTGTAAAGGTTTATGTGTGTGATGGTCCGGCATGATGTCATAGTCACTGTTAAATGTACTACTTTGGGAACCAGAGAGGTTCACAACCACCACATGGAGGAAACTAATAAATTGTAAAGGTTTAGGTGTGTGATGGTCCGGCATGATGTCATAGTCACTGTTAAATGTACCACTTTAGGAACCAGAGAGGTTCAAAACAAAAAGCATAGAGGAAACTAATAAATTGTAAAGGTTTATGTGTGTGATAATCCGGCATGATGTCATAGTCAGTGTTAAATGTACTACTTTGGGAACCAGAGAGGTTCACAACAAAAACATAGAGGAAACTAATAAATTGTAAAGGTTAATGTGAGTGATGGTCCGGCATGATGTCATAGTCACTGTTAAATGTACTACTTTGGGAACCAGAGAGGTTCACAACAATAACAGAGAGGAAACTAGTAAATTGTAAAGGTTTATGTGTGTGATGGTCCGGCATGATGTCATAGTCACTGTTAAATGTACTACTTTGGGAACCAGAGAGGTTCACAACAATAACATAGAGGAAACTAATGAATTGTAAAGGTTTATGTGTGTGATGGTCCGGCATGATGTCATAGTCACTGTTAAATGTACTACTTTGGGAACCAGAGAGGTTCACAACCACCACATGGAGGAAACTAATAAATTGTAAAGGTTTATGTGTGTGATGGTCCGGCATGATGTCATAGTCACTGTTAAATGTACTACTTTGGGAACCAGAGAGGTTCAAAACAAAAACATAGAGGAAACTAATAAATTGTAAAGGTTTATCTGTGTGCTGGTCCGGCATGATGTCATAGTCACTTTTAAATGTACTACTTTGGGAACCAGAGAGGTTCACAACCTCCACATGGAGGAAACTGATAAATTGTAAAGTTTTATTTGTGTGATGGTCCGGCATATGTCATAGTCACTGTTAAATGTACTACTTTGGGAACCAGAGAGGTTCACAACCACCACATGGAGGAAACTGATAAATTGTAGAGGCTTATCTGTGTGATGGTCCGGCATGATGTCATAGTCACTGTGAAATGTACCACTTTAGGAACCAGAGAGGTTCATAACAACCACATGGAGGAAACTGATAAATTGTAAAGGTTTATGTGTGTGATGGTCCGGCATGATGTCATAGTCACTGTTAAATGTACTACTTTAGGAACCAGAGAGGTTCCTAACAACTACATGGAGGAAACTGATAAATTGTAAAGGTTTATGTGTGTGATGGTCCGGCATGATGTCATAGTCACTGTTAAATGTACTACTTTGGGAACCAGAGAGGTTCACAACCACCACATGGAGGAAACTAATAAATTGTAAAGGTTTATGTGTGTGATGGTCCGGCATGATTCATAGTCACTGTTAAATGTACTACATTGGGAACCAGAGAGGTTCACAACCACCACATGGAGGAAACTGAAAAATTGTAGAGGCTTATCTGTGTGATGGTCCGGCATGATGTCATAGTCACTGTTAAATGTACCACTTTAGGAACCAGAGAGGTTCAAAACAAAAACATAGAGGAAACTAATAAATTGTAAAGGTTTATGTGTGTGATGGTCTGGCATGATGTCATAGTCACTGTTAATTGTACTACTTTGGGAACCAGAGAGGTTCAAAACGAAAACATAGAGGAAACTAATAAATTGTAAAGGTTTATGTGTGTGATGGTCCGGCATGATGTCATAGTCACTGTTAAATGTACCACTTTAGGAACCAGAGAGGTTCATAACAACCACATGGAGGAAACTGATAAATTGTAAAGGTTTATCTGTGTGATGGTCCGGCATGATGTCATAGTCACTGTTAAATGTACTACTTTGGGAACCAGAGAGGTTCAAAACGAAAACATAGAGGAAACTAATAGATTGTAACGGTTTATGTGTGTGATGGTCCGGCATGATGTCATAGTCACTGTTAAACGTACCACTTTAGGAACCAGAGAGGTTTAAAACAGAAACATAGAGGAAACTAATAAATTGTAGAGGTTTATGTGTGTGATGGTCCGGCATGATGTCATAGTCACTGTTAAATGTACCACTTTAGGAACCAGAGAGGTTCAAAACATAAACATAGAGGAAACTAATAAATTGTAAAGGTTTATGTGTGTGATGGTCCGGCATGATGTCATAGTCACTGTTAAATGTACCACTTTAGGAACCAGAGAGGTTCAAAACAAAAACATAGAGGAAACTGATAAATTGTAGAGGCTTATCTGTGTGATGGTCCGGCATGATGTCATAGTCACTGTTAAATGTACCACTTTAGGAACCAGAGAGGTTCAAAACAAAAACATAGAGGAAACTAATAAATTGTAAAGGTTTATGTGTGTGATGGTCCGGCATGATGTCATAGTCACTGTTAAATATACCACTTTAGGAACCAGAGAGGTTCAAAACAAAAACATAGAGGAAACTAATAAATTGTAAAGGTTTATGTGTGTGATGGTCCGGCATGATGTCATAGTCACTGTTAAATGTACCACTTTAGGAACCAGAGAGGTTCATAACAACCACATGGAGGAAACTGATAAATTGTAAAGGTTTATCTGTGTGATGGTCCGGCATGATGTCATAGTCACTGTTAAATGTACCACTTTAGGAACCAGAGAGGTTCATAACAACCACATGGAGGAAACTGATAAATTGTAAAGGTTTATCTGTGTGATGGTCCGGCATGATGTCATAGTCACTGTTAAATGTACCACTTTAGGAACCAGAGAGGTTCATAACAACCACATGGAGGAAACTGATAAATTGTAAAGGTTTATCTGTGTGATGGTCCGGCATGATGTCAAAGTCACTGTTAAATGTACTACTTTAGGAACCAGAGAGGTTCACAACAAAAACATAGAGGAAACTAATAAATTGTAAAGGTTTATCTGTGTGATGGTCCGGCATGATAACATAGTCACTGTTAAATGTACCACTTTGGGAACCAGAGAGGTTCACAACAAAAACATAGAGGAAACTAATAAATTGTAAAGGTTTATGTGTGTGATGGTCCGGCATGATGTCATAGTCACTGTTATATGTACTTCTTTAGGAACCAGAGAGGTTCACAACAAAAACATAGAGGAAACTAATGAATTGTAAAGGTTTATGTGTGTGATGGTCCGGCATGATGTCATAGTCACTGTTAAATGTACTACTCTGGGAACCAGAGAGGTTCACAACAAAAACATAGAGGAAACTAATAAATTGTAAAGGTTTATGTGTGTGATGGTCCGGCATGATGTCATAGTCACTGTTAAATGTACTACTTTAGGAACCAGAGAGGTTCACAACAAAAACATAGAGGAAACTAAAAAATTGTAAAGGTATATCCGTGTGATGGTCCGGCATGATAACATAGTCACTGTTAAATGTACCACTTTGGGAACCAGAGTGGTTCACAACAAAAACATAGAGGAAATTAATAAATTGTAAAGGTTTATGTGTGTGATGGTCCGGCATGATGTCATAGTCACTGTTAAATGTACTACTTTGGGAACCAGAGAGGTTCACAACAAAAACATAGAGGAAACTAATAAATTGTAAAGGTTTATGTGTGTGATGGTCCGGCGTCATGTCATAGTCACTGTTAAATGTACTACTTTAGGAACCAGAGAGGTTCAAAACAAAAACATAGAGGAAACTGATAAATTGTAGAGGTATATCTGTGTGATGGTCCGGCATGATGTCATAGTCACTGTTAAATGTACCACTTTAGGAACCAGAGAGGTTCAAAACAAAAACATAGAGGAAACTAATAAATTGTAAAGGTTTGTGTGTGATGGTCCGGCATGATGTCATAGTCACTGTTAAATATACTTCTTTAGGAACCAGAGAGGTTCACAACAACCACATGGAGGAAACTAATAAATTGTAAAGGTTTATGTGTGTAATGGTCCAGCATGATGTCATAGTCACTGTTAAATGTACTACTTTGGGAACCAGAGAGGTTCACAACCACCACATGGAGGAAACTAATAAATTGTAAAGGTTTATCTGCGTGATGGTCCGGCATGATGACATAGTCACTCTTAAATGTACTACTTTGGGAACCAGAGAGGTTCACAACAACCACATGGAGAAAACTAATAAATTGTAAAGGTTTATGTGTGTGATGGTCCGGCATGATGTGATAGTTACTGTTAAATATACTTCTTTAGGAACCAGAGAGGTTCACAACAACCACATGGAGGAAACTAATAAATTGTAAAGGTTTATGTGTGTGATGGTCCGGCGTCATGTCATAGTCACTGTTAAATGTACTACTTTAGGAACCAGAGAGGTTCACAACAAAAACATAGAGGAAACTGATAAATTGTAAAGGTTTATGTACGTGATGGTCCGGCATGATGTCATAGTCACTGTTAAATGTACCACTTTAGGAACCAGAGGGGTTCAAAACAAAAACATAGAGGAAACTAATAAATTGTAAAGGTTTATGTGTGTGATGGTCCGGCATGATGTCATAGTCACTGTTAAATGTACTCCTTTGGGAACCAGAGAGGTTCAGAACCACCACATGGAGGAAACTGATAAATTGTAGAGGCTTATCTGTGTGATGGTCCGGCATGATGTCATAGTCACTGTTAAATGTACCACTTTAGGAACCAGAGAGGTTCATAACAACCACATGGAGGAAACTGATAAATTGTAAAGGTTTATGTGTGTGATGGTCCGGCATGATGTCATAGTCACTGTTAAATGTACTACTTTAGGAACCAGAGAGGTTCCTAACAACCACATGGAGGAAACTGAAAAATTGTAAAGGTTTATGTGTGTGATGGTCCGGCATGATGTCATAGTCACTGTTAAATGTACTACTTTGGGAACCAGAGAGGTTCACAACCACCACATGGAGGAAACTAATAAATTGTAAAGGTTTATGTGTGTGATGGTCCGGCATGATGTCATAGTCACTGTTAAATGTACTACTTTGGGAACCAGAGAGGTTCACAACTACCACATGGAGGAAACTGATAAATTGTAGAGGCTTATCTGTGTGATGGTCCGGCATGATGTCATAGTCACTGTTAAATGTACCACTTTAGGAACCAGAGAGGTTCAAAACAAAAACATAGAGGAAACTAATAAATTGTAAAGGTTTATGTGTGTGATGGTCCGGCATGATGTCATAGTCACTGTTAAATATACTTGTTTAGGAACCAGAGAGGTTCACAACAACCACATGGAGGAAACTAATAAATTGTAAAGGTTTATGTGTGTGACGGTCCGGCCTGATGTCATAGTCACTGTTAAATGTTTTACTTTAGGAACCAGAAAGGTTCACAACAAAAACATAGAGGAAACTGATAAATCGTAAAGGTTTATGTATGTGATGGTCCGGCATGATGTCATAGTCACTGTTAAATGTACCACTTTAGAAACCAGAGAGGTTCACAACAAAAACAAAGAGGAAACTAATAAATTGTAAAGGTTTATGTGTGTGATGGTCCGGCATGATGTCATAGTCACTGTTAAATGTACTACTTTAGGAACCAGAGAGGTTCACAACAAAAACAAACAGGAAACTAATAAATTGTAAAGGTTTATGTGTGTGATGGTCCGGCATGATGTCATAGTCACTGTTAAATGTACCACTTTAGGAACCAGAGAGGTTCAAAACAAAAAGCATAGAGGAAACTACTAAATTGTAAAGGTTTATGTGTGTGATGGTCCGGCATGATGTCATAGTCACTGTTAAATGTACTACTTTGGGAACCAGAGAGGTTCACAACAAAAACATAGAGGAAGCTAATAAATTGTAAAGGTTAATGTGTGTGATGGTCCGGCATGATGTCATAGTCACTGTTAAATGTACTACTTTAGGAACCAGAGAGGTTCCTAACAACCACATGGAGGAAACTGATAAATTGTAAAGGTTTATGTGTGTGATGGTCCGGCATGATGTCATAGTCACTGTTAAATGTACTACTTTGGGAACCAGAGAGGTTCACAACCACCACATGGAGGAAACTAATAAATTGTAAAGGTTTATGTGTGTGATGGTCCGGCATGATTCATAGTCACTGTTAAATGTACTACATTGGGAACCAGAGAGGTTCACAACCACCACATGGAGGAAACTGTTAAATTGTAGAGGCTTATCTGTGTGATGGTCCGGCATGATGTCATAGTCACTGTTAAATGTACCACTTTAGGAACCAGAGAGGTTCAAAACAAAAACATAGAGGAAACTAATAAATTGTAAAGGTTTATGTGTGTGATGGTCTGGCATGATGTCATAGTCACTGTTAATTGTACTACTTTGGGAACCAGAGAGGTTCAAAACGAAAACATAGAGGAAACTAATAACATGTAAAGGTTTATGTGTGTGATGGTCCGGCATGATGTCATAGTCACTGTTAAATGTACCACTTTAGGAACCAGAGAGGTTCATAACAACCACATGGAGGAAACTGATAAATTGTAAAGGTTTATCTGTGTGATGGTCCGGCATGATGTCATAGTCACTGTTAAATGTACTACTTTGGGAACCAGAGAGGTTCAAAACGAAAACATAGAGGAAACTAATAGATTGTAAAGGTTTATGTGTGTGATGGTCCGGCATGATGTCATAGTCACTGTTAAACGTACCACTTTAGGAACCAGAGAGGTTCAAAACAGAAACATAGAGGAAACTAATAAATTGTAGAGGTTTATGTGTGTGATGGTCCGGCATGATGTCATAGTCACTGTTAAATGTACCACTTTAGGAACCAGAGAGGTTCAAAACATAAACATAGAGGAAACTAATAAATTGTAAAGGTTTATGTGTGTGATGGTCCGGCATGATGTCATAGTCACTGTTAAATGTACCACTTTAGGAACCAGAGAGGTTCAAAACAAAAACATAGAGGAAACTGATAAATTGTAGAGGCTTATCTGTGTGATGGTCCGGCATGATGTCATAGTCACTGTTAAATGTACCACTTTAGGAACCAGAGAGGTTCAAAACAAAAACATAGAGGAAACTAATAAATTGTAAAGGTTTATGTGTGTGATGGTCCGGCATGATGTCATAGTCACTGTTAAATATACCACTTTAGGAACCAGAGAGGTTCAAAACAAAAACATAGAGGAAACTAATAATTTGTAAAGGTTTATGTGTGTGATGGTCCGGCATGATGTCATAGTCACTGTTAAATGTACCACTTTAGGAACCAGAGAGGTTCATAACAACCACATGGAGGAAACTGATAAATTGTAAAGGTTTATCTGTGTGATGGTCCGGCATGATGTCATAGTCACTGTTAAATGTACCACTTTAGGAACCAGAGAGGTTCATAACAACCACATGGAGGAAACTGATAAATTGTAAAGGTTTATCTGTGTGATGGTCCGGCATGATGTCATAGTCACTGTTAAATGTACCACTTTAGGAACCAGAGAGGTTCATAACAACCACATGGAGGAAACTGATAAATTGTAAAGGTTTATCTGTGTGATGGTCCGGCATGATGTCAAAGTCACTGTTAAATGTACCACTTTGGGAACCAGAGAGGTTCACAACAAAAACATAGAGGAAACTAATAAATTGTAAAGGTTTATGTGTGTGATGGTCCGGCATGATGTCATAGTCACTGTTATATGTACTTCTTTAGGAACCAGAGAGGTTCACAACAAAAACATAGAGGAAACTAATGAATTGTAAAGGTTTATGTGTGTGATGGTCCGGCATGATGTCATAGTCACTGTTAAATGTACTACTCTGGGAACCAGAGAGGTTCACAACAAAAACATAGAGGAAACTAATAAATTGTAAAGGTTTATGTGTGTGATGGTCCGGCATGATGTCATAGTCACTGTTAAATGTACTACTTTGGGAACCAGAGAGGTTCACAACAAAAACATAGAGGAAACTAATAAATTGTAAAGGTATATCCGTGTGATGGTCCGGCATGATAACATAGTCACTGTTAAATGTACCACTTTGGGAACCAGAGAGGTTCACAACAAAAACATAGAGGAAATTAATAAATTGTAAAGGTTTATGTGTGTGATGGTCCGGCATGATGTCATAGTCACTGTTAAATGTACTACTTTGGGAACCAGAGAGGTTCACAACAAAAACATAGAGGAAACTAATAAATTGTAAAGGTTTATGTGTGTGATGGTCCGGCGTCATGTCATAGTCACTGTTAAATGTACTACTTTAGGAACCAGAGAGGTTCAAAACAAAAACATAGAGGAAACTGATAAATTGTAGAGGTATATCTGTGTGATGGTCCGGCATGATGTCATAGTCACTGTTAAATGTAACACTTTAGGAACCAGAGAGGTTCAAAAAAAAAACATAGAGGAAACTAATAAATTGTAAAGGTTTGTGTGTGATGGTCCGGCATGATGTCATAGTCACTGTTAAATATACTTCTTTAGGAACCAGAGAGGTTCACAACAACCACATGGAGGAAACTAATAAATTGTAAAGGTTTATGTGTGTGATGGTCCAGCATGATGTCATAGTCACTGTTAAATGTACTACTTTGGGAACCAGAGAGGTTCACAACCACCACATGGAGGAAACTAATAAATTGTAAAGGTTTATCTGCGTGATGGTCCGGCATGATGACATAGTCACTCTTAAATGTACTACTTTGGGAACCAGAGAGGTTCACAACAACCACATGGAGAAAACTAATAAATTGTAAAGGTTTATGTGTGTGATGGTCCGGCATGATGTGATAGTTACTGTTAAATATACTTCTTTAGGAACCAGAGAGGTTCACAACAACCACATGGAGGAAACTAATAAATTGTAAAGGTTTATGTGTGTGATGGTCCGGCGTCATGTCATAGTCACTGTTAAATGTACTACTTTAGGAACCAGAGAGGTTCACAACAAAAACATAGAGGAAACTGATAAATTGTAAAGGTTTATGTACGTGATGGTCCGGCATGATGTCATAGTCACTGTTAAATGTACCACTTTAGGAACCAGAGGGGTTCAAAACAAAAACATAGAGGAAACTAATAAATTGTAAAGGTTTATGTGTGTGATGGTCCGGCATGATGTCATAGTCACTGTTAAATGTACTCCTTTGGGAACCAGAGAGGTTCACAACCACCACATGGAGGAAACTGATAAATTGTAGAGGCTTATCTGTGTGATGGTCCGGCATGATGTCATAGTCACTGTTAAATGTACCACTTTAGGAACCAGAGAGGTTCATAACAACCACATGGAGGAAACTGATAAATTGTAAAGGTTTATGTGTGTGATGGTCCGGCATGATGTCATAGTCACTGTTAAATGTACTACTTTAGGAACCAGAGAGGTTCCTAACAACCACATGGAGGAAACTGAAATATTGTAAAGGTTTATGTGTGTGATGGTCCGGCATGATGTCATAGTCACTGTTAAATGTACTACTTTGGGAACCAGAGAGGTTCACAACCACCACATGGAGGAAACTAATAAATTGTAAAGGTTTATGTGTGTGATGGTCCGGCATGATGTCATAGTCACTGTTAAATGTACTACTTTGGGAACCAGAGAGGTTCACAACTACCACATGGAGGAAACTGATAAATTGTAGAGGCTTATCTGTGTGATGGTCCGGCATGATGTCATAGTCACTGTTAAATGTACCACTTTAGGAACCAGAGAGGTTCAAAACAAAAACATAGAGGAAACTAATAAATTGTAAAGGTTTATGTGTGTGATGGTCCGGCATGATGTCATAGTCACTGTTAAATATACTTGTTTAGGAACCAGAGAGGTTCACAACAACCACATGGAGGAAACTAATAAATTGTAAAGGTTTATGTGTGTGACGGTCCGGCCTGATGTCATAGTCACTGTTAAATGTTTTACTTTAGGAACCAGAAAGGTTCACAACAAAAACATAGAGGAAACTGATAAATCGTAAAGGTTTATGTATGTGATGGTCCGGCATGATGTCATAGTCACTGTTAAATGTACCACTTTAGAAACCAGAGAGGTTCACAACAAAAACAAAGAGGAAACTAATAAATTGTAAAGGTTTATGTGTGTGATGGTCCGGCATGATGTCATAGTCACTGTTAAATGTACTACTTTAGGAACCAGAGAGGTTCACAACAAAAACAAAGAGGAAACTAATAAATTGTAAAGGTTTATGTGTGTGATGGTCCGGCATGATGTCATAGTCACTGTTAAATGTACCACTTTAGGAACCAGAGAGGTTCAAAACAAAAAGCATAGAGGAAACTACTAAATTGTAAAGGTTTATGTGTGTGATGGTCCGGCATGATGTCATAGTCACTGTTAAATGTACTACTTTGGGAACCAGAGAGGTTCACAACAAAAACATAGAGGAAGCTAATAAATTGTAAAGGTTAATGTATGTGATGGTCCGGCATGATGTCATAGTCACTGTTAAATGTACTACTTTAGGAACCAGAGAGGTTCCTAACAACCACATGGAGGAAACTGATAAATTGTAAAGGTTTATGTGTGTGATGGTCCGGCATGATGTCATAGTCACTGTTAAATGTACTACTTTGGGAACCAGAGAGGTTCACAACCACCACATGGAGGAAACTAATAAATTGTAAAGGTTTATGTGTGTGATGGTCCGGCATGATTCATAGTCACTGTTAAATGTACTACATTGGGAACCAGAGAGGTTCACAACCACCACATGGAGGAAACTGTTAAATTGTAGAGGCTTATCTGTGTGATGGTCCGGCATGATGTCATAGTCACTGTTAAATGTACCACTTTAGGAACCAGAGAGGTTCAAAACAAAAACATAGAGGAAACTAATAAATTGTAAAGGTTTATGTGTGTGATGGTCTGGCATGATGTCATTGTCACTGTTAATTGTACTACTTTGGGAACCAGAGAGGTTCAAAACGAAAACATAGAGGAAACTAATAAATTGTAAAGGTTTATGTGTGTGATGGTCCGGCATGATGTCATAGTCACTGTTAAATGTACCACTTTAGGAACCAGAGAGGTTCATAACAACCACATGGAGGAAACTGATAAATTGTAAAGGTTTATCTGTGTGATGGTCCGGCATGATGTCATAGTCACTGTTAAATGTACTACTTTGGGAACCAGAGAGGTTCAAAACGAAAACATAGAGGAAACTAATTGATTGTAAAGGTTTATGTGTGTGATGGTCCGGCAAGATGTCATAGTCACTGTTAAACGTACCACTTTAGGAACCAGAGAGGTTCAAAACAGAAACATAGAGGAAACTAATAAATTGTAGAGGTTTATGTGTGTGATGGTCCGGCATGATGTCATAGTCACTGTTAAATGTACCACTTTAGGAACCAGAGAGGTTCAAAACATAAACATAGAGGAAACTAATAAATTGTAAAGGTTTATGTGTGTGATGGTCCGGCATGATGTCATAGTCACTGTTAAATGTACCACTTTAGGAACCAGAGAGGTTCAAAACAAAAACATAGAGGAAACTGATAAATTGTAGAGGCTTATCTGTGTGATGGTCCGGCATGATGTCATAGTCACTGTTAAATGTACCACTTTAGGAACTAGAAAGGTTCAAAACAAAAACATAGAGGAAACTAATAAATTGTAAAGGTTTATGTGTGTGATGGTCCGGCATGATGTCATAGTCACTGTTAAATGTACCACTTTAGGAACCAGAGAGGTTCAAAACAAAAACATAGAGGAAACTAATAAATTGTAAAGGTTTATGTGTGTGATGGTCCGGCATGATGTCATAGTCACTGTTAAATATACCACTTTAGGAACCAGAGAGGTTCAAAACAAAAACATAGAGGAAACTAATAAATTGTAAAGGTTTATGTGTGTGATGGTCCGGCATGATGTCATAGTCACTGTTAAATGTACCACTTTAGGAACCAGAGAGGTTCATAACAACCACATGGAGGAAACTGATAAATTGTAAAGGTTTATCTGTGTGATGGTCCGGCATGATGTCATAGTCACTGTTAAATGTACCACTTTAGGAACCAGAGAGGTTCATAACAACCACATGGAGGAAACTGATAAATTGTAAAGGTTTATCTGTGTGATGGTCCGGCATGATGTCATAGTCACTGTTAAATGTACCACTTTAGGAACCAGAGAGGTTCATAACAACCACATGGAGGAAACTGATAAATTGTAAAGGTTTATCTGTGTGATGGTCCGGCATGATGTCAAAGTCACTGTTAAATGTACTACTTTAGGAACCAGAGAGGTTCACAACAAAAACATAGAGGAAACTAATAAATTGTAAAGGTTTATCTGTGTGATGGTCCGGCATGATAACATAGTCACTGTTAAATGTACCACTTTGGGAACCAGAGAGGTTCACAACAAAAACATAGAGGAAACTAATAAATTGTAAAGGTTTATGTGTGTGATGGTCCGGCATGATGTCATAGTCACTGTTATATGTACTTCTTTAGGAACCAGAGAGGTTCACAACAAAAACATAGAGGAAACTAATGAATTGTAAAGGTTTATGTGTGTGATGGTCCGGCATGATGTCATAGTCACTGTTAAATGTACTACTCTGGGAACCAGAGAGGTTCACAACAAAAACATAGAGGAAACTAATAAATTGTAAAGGTTTATGTGTGTGATGGTCCGGCATGATGTCATAGTCACTGTTAAATGTACTACTTTAGGAACCAGAGAGGTTCACAACAAAAACATAGAGGAAACTAATAAATTGTAAAGGTATATCCGTGTGATGGTCCGTAATGATGTCATAGTCACTGTTAAATGTACTACTTTGTGAACCAGAGAGGTTCACAACAAAAACATAGAGGAAACTAATAAATTGTAAAGGTTTATGTGTGTGATGGTCCGGCGTGATGTCATAGTCACTGTTAAATGTACTACTTTAAGAACCAGAGAGGTTCAAAACAAAAACATAGAGGAAACTGATAAATTGTAGAGGTATATCTGTGTGATGGTCCGGCATGATGTCATAGTCACTGTTAAATGTACCACTTTAGGAACCAGAGAGGTTCAAAACAAAAACATAGAGGAAACTAATAAATTGTAAAGGTTTATGTGTGTGATGGTCCGGCATGATGTCATAGTCACTGTTAAATATACTTCTTTAGGAACCAGAGAGGTTCACAACAACCACATGGAGGAAACTAATAAATTGTAAAGGTTTATGTGTGTGATGGTCCAGCATGATGTCATAGTCACTGTTAAATGTACTACTTTGGGAACCAGAGAGGTTCACAACCACCACATGGAGGAAACTAATAAATTGTAAAGGTTTATCTGCGTGATGGTCCGGCATGATGACATAGTCACTGTTAAATGTACTACTTTGGGAACCAGAGAGGTTCACAACAACCACATGGAGGAAACTAATAAATTGTAAAGGTTTATGTGTGTGATGGTCCGGCATGATGTGATAGTTACTGTTAAATATACTTCTTTAGGAACCAGAGAGGTTCACAACAACCACATGGAGGAAACTAATAAATTGTAAAGGTTTATGAGTGTGATGGTCCGGCATGATGTCATAGTCACTGTTAAATGTACTACTTTAGGAACCAGAGAGGTTCACAACAAAAACATAGAGGAAACTGATAAATTGTAAAGGTTTATGTACGTGATGGTCCGGCATGATGTCATAGTCACTGTTAAATGTACCACTTTAGGAACCAGAGGGGTTCAAAACAAAAACATAGAGGAAACTAATAAATTGTAAAGGTTTATGTGTGTGATGGTCCGGCATGATGTCATAGTCACTGTTAAATGTACTACTTTGGGAACCAGAGAGGTTCACAACCACCACATGGAGGAAACTGATAAATTGTAAAGGTTTATGTGTGTGATGGTCCGGCATGATGTCATAGTCACTGTTAAATGTACTACTTTGGGAACCAGAGAGGTTCACAACAAAAACATAGAGGAAACTAATAGATTGTAAAGGTTTATGTGTGTGATGGTCCGGCATGATGTCATAGTCACTGCTAAATGTACTACTTTGGGAACCAGAGAGGTTCACAACCACCACATGGAGGAAACTAATAAATTGTAAAGGTTTATGTGTGTGATGGTCCGGCATGATGTCATAGTCACTGCTAAATGTACTACTTTGGGAACCAGAGAGGTTCACAACTACCACATGGAGGAAACTGATAAATTGTAGAGGCTTATCTGTGTGATGGTCCGGCATGATGTCATAGTCACTGTTAAATGTACCACTTTAGGAACCAGAGAGGTTCAAAAAAAAACATAGAGGAAACTAATAAATTGTAAAGGTTTATGTGTGTGATGGTCCGGCATGATGTTATAGTCACTGTTAAATATACTTCTTTAGGAACCAGAGAGGTTCACAACAACCACATGGAGGAAACTAATAAATTGTAAAGGTTTATGTGTGTGACGGTCCGGCATGATGTCATAGTCACTGTTAAATGTTTTACTTTAGGAACCAGAAAGGTTCACAACAAAAACATAGAGGAAACTGATAAATCGTAAAGGTTTATGTATGTGATGGTCCGGCATGATGTCATAGTCACTGTTAAATGTACCACTTTAGAAACCAGAGAGGTTCACAACAAAAACAAAGAGGAAACTAATAAATTGTAAAGGTTTATGTGTGTGATTGTCCGGCATGATGTCATAGTCACTGTTAAATGTACTACTTTAGGAACCAGAGAGGCTCACAACAAAAACAAAGAGGAAACTAATAAATTGTAAAGGTTTATGTGTGTGATGGTCCGGCATGATGTCATAGTCACTGTTAAATGTACTACTTTGGGAACCAGAGAGGTTCACAACAAAAACATAGAGGAAGCTAATAAATTGTAAAGGTTAATGTGTGTGATGGTCCGGCATGATGTCATAGTCACTGTTAAATGTACTACTTTGGGAACCAGAGAGGTTCACAACAATAACATAGAGGAAACTAGTAAATTGTAAAGGTTTATGTGTGTGATGGTCCGGCATGATGTCATAGTCACTGTTAAATGTACTACTTTGGGAACCAGAGAGGTTCACAACCACCACATGGAGGAAACTAATAAATTGTAAAGGTTTATGTGTGTGATGATCCGGCATGATGTCATAGTCACTGTTAAATGTACTACTTTGGGAACCAGAGAGGTTCACAACAATAACATAGAGGAAACTAATGAATTGTAAAGGTTTATGTGTGTGATGGTCCGGCATGATGTCATAGTCACTGTTAAATGTACTACTTTGGGAACCAGAGAGGTTCACAACCACCACATGGAGGAAACTAATAAATTGTAAAGGATTATGTGTGTGAT
Organism: Deroplatys truncata; assembly: GCA_030765065.1. Lineage (NCBI taxonomy): Eukaryota > Metazoa > Arthropoda > Insecta > Mantodea > Mantidae > Deroplatys > Deroplatys truncata. Next base: position 256,816,165 of record CM060984.1, read on the forward strand.
GGTCCGGCATGATGTCATAGTCACTGTTAAATGTACTACTTTGGGAACCAGAGAGGTTCAAAACAAAAACATAGAGGAAACTAATAAATTGTAAAGGTTTATGTGTGTGATGGTCCGGCATGATGTCATAGTCACTGTTAAATGTACTACTTTGGGAACCAGAGAGGTTCACAACCTCCACATGGAGGAAACTGATAAATTGTAAAGTTTTATGTGTGTGATGGTCCGGCATGATGTCATAGTCACTGTTAACTGTACTACTTTGGGAACCAGAGAGGTTCACAACCACCACATGGAGGAAACTGATAAATTGTAGAGGCTTATCTGTGTGATGGTCCGGCATGATGTCATAGTCACTGTGAAATGTACCACTTTAGGAACCAGAGAGGTTCATAACAACCACATGGAGGAAACTGATAAATTGTAAAGGTTTATGTGTGTGATGGTCCGGCATGATGTCATAGTCACTGTTACATGTACTACTTTAGGAACCAGAGAGGTTCCTAACAACCACATGGAGGAAACTGATAAATTGTAAAGGTTTATGTGTGTGATGGTCCCGCATGATGTCATAGTCACTGTTAAATATACTACTTTGGGAACCAGAGAGGTTCACAACCACCACATGGAGGAAACTAATAAATTGTAAAGGTTTATGTGTGTGATGGTCCGGCATGATTCATAGTCACTGTTAAATGTACTACATTGGGAACCAGAGAGGTTCATAACCACCACATGGAGGAAACTGATAAATTGTAGAGGCTTATCTGTGTGATGGTCCGGCATGATGTCATAGTCACTGTTAAATGTACCACTTTAGGAACCAGAGAGGTTCAAAACAAAAACATAGAGGAAACTAATAAATTGTAAAGGTTTATGTGTGTGATGGTCTGGCATGATGTCATAGTCACTGTTAATTGTACTACTTTGGGAACCAGAGAGGTTCAAAACGAAAACATAGAGGAAACTAATAAATTGTAAAGGTTTATGTGTGTGATGGTCCGGCATGATGTCATAGTCACTGTTAAATGTACCACTTTAGGAACCAGAGAGGTTCATAACAACCACATGGAGGAAACTGATAAATTGTAAAGGTTTATCTGTGTGATGGTCCGGCATGATGTCATAGTCACTGTTAAATGTACTACTTTGGGAACCAGAGAGGTTCAAAACGAAAACATAGAGGAAACTAATAGATTGTAAAGGTTTATGTGTGTGATGGTCCGGCATGATGTCATAGTCACTGTTAAATGTACCACTTTAGGAACCAGAGAGGTTCAAAACAGAAACATAGAGGAAACTAATAAATTGTAGAGGTTTATGTGTGTGATGGTCCGGCATGATGTCATAGTCACTGTTAAATGTACCACTTTAGGAACCAGAGAGGTTCAAAACAAAAACATAGAGGAAACTAATAAATTGTAAAGGTTTATGTGTGTGATGGTCCGGCATGATGTCATAGTCACTGTTAAATGTACCACTTTAGGAACCAGAGAGGTTCAAAACAAAAACATAGAGGAAACTGATAAATTGTAGAGGCTTATCTGTGTGATGGTCCGGCATGATGTCATAGTCACTGTTAAATGTACCACTTTAGGAACCAGAAAGGTTCAAAACAAAAACATAGAGGAAACTAATAAATTGTAAAGGTTTATGTGTGTGATGGTCCGGCATGATGTCATAGTCACTATTAAATGTACCACTTTAGGAACCAGAGAGGTTCAAAACAAAAACATAGAGGAAACTAATAAATTGTAAAGGTTTATGTGTGTGATGGTCCGGCATGATGTCATAGTCACTGTTAAATATACCACTTTAGGAACCAGAGAGGTTCAAAACAAAAACATAGAGGAAACTAATAAATTGTAAAGGTTTATGTGTGATGGTCCGGCATGATGTCATAGTCACTGTTAAATGTACCACTTTAGGAACCAGAGAGGTTCATAACAACCACATGGAGGAAACTGATAAATTGTAAAGGTTTATCTGTGTGATGGTCCGGCATGATGTCATAGTCACTGTTAAATGTACCACTTTAGGAACCAGAGAGGTTCATAACAACCACATGGAGGAAACTGATAAATTGTAAAGGTTTATCTGTGTGATGGTCCGGCATGATGTCATAGTCACTGTTAAATGTACCACTTTAGGAACCAGAGAGGTTCATAACAACCACATGGAGGAAACTGATAAATTGTAAAGGTTTATCTGTGTGATGGTCCGGCATGATGTCATAGTCACTGTTAAATGTACTACTTTAGGAACCAGAGAGGTTCACAACAAAAACATAGAGGAAACTAATAAATTGTAAAGGTTTATCTGTGTGATGGTCCGGCATGATAACATAGTCACTGTTAAATGTACCACTTTGGGAACCAGAGAGGTTCACAACAAAAACATAGAGGACACTAATAAATTGTAAAGGTTTATGTGTGTGATGGTCCGGCATGATGTCATAGTCACTGTTATATGTACTTCTTTAGGAACCAGAGAGGTTCACAACAAAAACATAGAGGAAACTAATGAATTGTAAAGGTTTATGTGTGTGATGGTCCGGCATGATGTCATAGTCACTGTTAAATGTACTACTCTGGGAACCAGAGAGGTTCACAACAAAAACATAGAGGAAACTAATAAATTGTAAAGGCTTATGTGTGTGATGGTCCGGCATGATGTCATAGTCACTGTTAAATGTACTACTTTAGGAACCAGAGAGGTTCACAACAAAAACATAGAGGAAACTAATAAATTGTAAAGGTATATCCGTGTGATGGTCCGGCATGATAACATAGTCACTGTTAAATGTACCACTTTGGGAACCAGAGAGGTTCACAACAAAAACATAGAGGAAACTAATAAATTGTAAAGGTTTATGTGTGTGATGGTCCGGCATGATGTCATAGTCACTGTTAAATGTACTACTTTGGGAACCAGTGAGGTTCACAACAATAACATAGAGGAAACTAATAAATTGTAAAGGTTTATGTGTGTGATGGTCCGGCGTGATGTCATAGTCACTGTTAAATGTAATACTTAAAGAACCAGAGAGGTTCAAAACAAAAACATAGAGGAAACTGATAAATTGTAGAGGCTTATCTGTATGATGGTCCGGCATGATGTCATAGTCACTGTTAAATGTACCACTTTAGGAACCAGAGAGGTTCAAAACAAAAACATAGAGGAAACTAATAAATTGTAAAGGTTTATGTGTGTGATGGTCCGGCATGATGTCATAGTCACTGTTAAATATACTTCTTTAGGAACCAGAGAGGTTCACAACAACCACATGGAGGAAACTAATAAATTGTAAAGGTTTATGTGTGTGATGGTCCAGCATGATGTCATAGTCACTGTTAAATGTACTACTTTGGGAACCAGAGAGGTTCACAACCACCACATGGAGGAAACTAATAAATTGTAAAGGTTTATCTGCGTGATGGTCCGGCATGATGACATAGTCACTGTTAAATGTACTACTTTGGGAACCAGAGAGGTTCACAACAACCACATGGAGGAAACTAATAAATTGTAAAGGTTTATGTGTGTGATGGTCCGGCATGATGTGATAGTTACTGTTAAATATACTTCTTTAGGAACCAGAGAGGTTCAGAACAACCACATGGAGGAAACTAATAAATTGTAAAGGTTTATGTGTGTGATGGTCCGGCATGATGTCATAGTCACTGTTGAATGTACTACTTTAGGGACCAGAGAGGTTCACAACAAAAACATAGAAGAAACTGATAAATTGTGAAGGTTTATGTATGTGATGGTCCGGCATGATGTCATAGTCACTGTTAAATGTACCACTTTAGGAACCAGAGGGGTTCAAAACAAAAACATAGAGGAAACTAATAAATTGTAAAGGTTTATGTGTGTGATGGTCCGGCATGATGTCATAGTCACTGTTAAATGTACTACTTTGGGAACCAGAGAGGTTCACAACCACCACATGGAGGAAACTGATAAATTGTAGAGGCTTATCTGTGTGATGGTCCGGCATGATGTCATAGTCACTGTTAAATGTACCACTTTAGGAACCAGAGAGGTTCATAACAACCACATGGAGGAAACTGATAAATTGTAAAGGTTTATGTGTGTGATGGTCCGGCATGATGTCATAGTCACTGTTAAATGTACTACTTTAGGAACCAGAGAGGTTCCTAACAACCACATGGAGGAAACTGAAAAATTGTAAAGGTTTTTGTGTGTGATGGTCCGGCATGATGTCATAGTCACTGTTAAATGTACTACTTTGGGAACCAGAGAGGTTCACAACCACCACATGGAGGAAACTAATAAATTGTAAAGGTTTATGTGTGTGATGGTCCGGCATGATGTCATAGTCACTGTTAAATGTACCACTTTAGGAACCAGAGAGGTTCAAAACAAAAACATAGAGGAAACTAATAAATTGTAAAGGTTTATGTGTGTGATGGTCCGGCATGATGTCATAGTCAGTGTTAATTGTACTACTTTGGGAACCAGAGAGGTTCAAAACGAAAACATAGAGGAAACTAATAAATTGTAAAGGTTTATGTGTGTGATGGTCCGGCATGATGTCATAGTCACTGTTAAATGTACCACTTTAGGAACCAGAGAGGTTCAAAACAGAAACATAGAGGAAACTAATAAATTGTAGAGGTTTATGTGTGTGATGGTCCGGCATGATGTCATAGTCACTGTTAAATGTACCACTTTAGGAACCAGAGAGGTTCAAAACAAAAACATAGAGGAAACTAATAAATTGTAAAGGTTTATGTGTGTGATGGTCCGGCATGATGTCATAGTCACTGTTAAATGTACCACTTTAGGAACCAGAGAGGTTCAAAACAAAAACATAGAGGAAACTAATAAATTGTAAAGGTTTATGTGTGTGATGGTCCGGCATGATGTCATAGTCACTGTTAAATGTACCACTTTAGGAACCAGAGAGGTTCAAAACAAAAACATAGAGGAAACTAATAAATTGTAAAAGTTTATGTGTGTGATGGTCCGGCATGATGTCATAGTCACTGTTAAATGTACTACTTTAGGAACCAGAGAGGTTCAAAACAAAAACATAGAGGAAACTAATAAATTGTAAAGGTTTATGTGTGTGATGGTCCGGCATGATGTCATAGTCACTGTTAAATGTACCACTTTAGGAACCAGAAAGGTTCATAACAACCACATGGAGGAAACTGATAAATTGTAAAGGTTTATCTGTGTGATGGTCCGGCATGATGTCACAGTCACTGTTAAATGTACCACTTTAGGAACCAGAGAGGTTCATAACAACCACATGGAGGAAACTGATAAATTGTAAAGGTTTATCTGTGTGATGGTCCGGCATGATGTCATAGTCACTGTTAAATGTACCACTTTAGGAACCAAAGAGGTTCATAACAACCACATGGAGGAAACTGATAAATTGTAAATGTTTACCTGTGTGATGGTCCGGCATGATGTCATAGTCACTGTTAAATGTACTACTTTAGGAACCAGAGAGGTTCACAACAAAAACATAGAGGAAACTAATAAATTGTAGAGGCTTATGTGTGTGATGGTCCGGCATGATGTCATAGTCACTGTTAAATGTACCACTTTAGGAACCAGAGAGGTTCATAACAACCACATGGAGGAAACTGATAAATTGTAAAGGTTTATGTGTGTGATGGTCCGGCATGATGTCATAGTCACTGTTAAATGTACTACTTTAGGAACCAGAGAGGTTCAAAACAAAAACATAGAGGAAACTAATAAATTGTAAAGGTTTATGTGTGTGATGGTCCGGCATGATGTCATAGTCACTGTTAAATGTACTACTTTGGGAACCAGAGAGGTTCACAACCTCCACATGGAGGAAACTGATAAATTGTAAAGTTTTATGTGTGTGATGGTCCGGCATAATGTCATAGTCACTGTTAAATGTACTACTTTGGGAACCAGAGAGGTTCACAACCACCACATGGAGGAAACTGATAAATTGTAGAGGCTTATCTGTGTGATGGTCCGGCATGATGTCATAGTCACTGTTAAATGTACCACTTTAGGAACCAGAGAGGTTCATAACAACCACATGGAGGAAACTGATAAATTGTAAAGGTTTATGTGTGTGATGGTCCGGCATGATGTCATAGTCACTGTTAAATGTACTACTTTAGGAACCAGAGAGGTTCCTAACAACCACATGGAGGAAACTGATAAATTGTAAAGGTTTATGTGTGTGATGGTCCGGCATGATGTCATAGTCACTGTTAAATGTACTACTTTGGGAACCAGAGAGGTTCACAACCACCACATGGAGGAAACTAATAAATTGTAAAGGTTTATGTGTGTGATGGTCCGGCATGATTCATAGTCACTGTTAAATGTACTACATTGGGAACCAGAGAGGTTCACAACAACCACATGGAGGAAACTGATAAATTGTAGAGGCTTATCTGTGTGATGGTCCGGCATGATGTCATAGTCACTGTTAAATGTACCACTTTAGGAACCAGAGAGGTTCAAAACAAAAACATAGAGGAAACTAATAAATTGTAAAGGTTTATGTGTGTGATGGTCTGGCATGATGTCATAGTCACTGTTAATTGTACTACTTTGGGAGCCAGAGAGGTTCAAAACGAAAACATAGAGGAAACTAATAAATTGTAAAGGTTTATGTGTGTGATGGTCCGGCATGATGTCATAGTCACTGTTAAATGTACCACTTTAGGAACCAGAGAGGTTCATAACAACCACATGGAGGAAACTGATAAATTGTAAAGGTTTATCTGTGTGATGGTCCGGCATGATGTCATAGTCACTGTTAAATGTACTACTTTGGGAACCAGAGAGGTTAAAAACGAAAACATAGAGGAAACTAATAGATTGTAAAGGTTTATGTGTGTGATGGTCCGGCATGATGTCATAGTCACTGTTAAATGTACCACTTTAGGAACCAGAGAGGTTCAAAACAGAAACATAGAGGAAACTAATAAATTGTAGAGGTTTATGTGTGTGATGGTCCGGCATGATGTCATAGTCACTGTTAAATGTACCACTTTAGGAACCAGAGAGGTTCAAAACAAAAACATAGAGGAAACTAATAAATTGTAAAGGTTTATGTGTGTGATGGTCCGGCATGATGTCATAGTCACTGTTAAATGTACCACTTTAGGAACCAGAGAGGTTTAAAACAAAAACATAGAGGAAACTGATAAATTGTAGAGGCTTATCTGTGTGATGGTCCGGCATGATGTCATAGTCACTGTTAAATGTACTACTTTGGGAACCAGAGAGGTTCACAACTACCACATGGAGGAAACTGATAAATTGTAGAGGCTTATCTGTGTGATGGTCCGGCATGATGTCATAGTCACTGTTAAATGTACCACTTTAGGAACCAGAGAGGTTCAAAACAAAAACATAGAGGAAACTAATAAATTGTAAAGGTTTATGTGTGTGATGGTCCGGCATGATGTCATAATCAGTGTTAATTGTACTACTTTGGGAACCAGAGAGGTTCAAAACGAAAACATAGAGGAAACTAATAAATTGTAAAGGTTTATGTGTGTGATGGTCCGGCATGATGTCATAGTCACTGTTAAATGTACCACTTTAGGAACCAGAGAGGTTCAAAACAGAAACTGCGATAGCTACAAATTTTGTGTTTACTTCACTTTAACTGCCCCACGTATGGGAGCCAATTTGTAGTAGTATTTGTGTTTTTTGTGGCACCACGTTGTGGAAGCCAATATAATGGGAGAATGTTATGTTGATTTCTGCGTTGCCATCTTGTGTGACGTCATTCGTCGGTCGCCTGCTAACTCCATCTGGCGTAGCAATCTATATGAATTAGTTTTAAGGTTATGTATATTGTCTTCCGGCCAGCTATTTAGGTAGGCATTTAATTCTTGCAGGGTGTGAAGCGGAAAAGGAATCTTTTATCCAAAAATTACTAGTGAAGAAATGTTTTTTATACTGTTTTATTGTCGAACACGTGCACTAACACTTTCACAGATTTGTCTAGATAATCGCCATACTGAAACTGTTTATAATAACTTCTCACTTTTAACTCACGTACTTCAATTTTTGTATATAAGTGACTTTGTAATATTTTAGATCTTTAATGATTTTCACTGCGCGTAACTTGGTGAACTGAGCGGCCAACGTGTAATGTACGGAGAATTTTGTATAACTGCGGGAGACGATGTGTAATGCTTCGTGAATCTTGCTGAACTGGAGGACGATGTGTACTGTGTCGAGAATCTTGCCGAACTGGAGGACGCTCTCTTTGAATCTACACTATTTATAGACTTGCCTCAAGCTACACCTAAAGATTATAAACGAATTACCATTGGCCAACAAAACGCGCCAACATTAGCGTCTATTTTACTATCCAATGAAAACCACTAATACATATTACTTTTATAGAATGTTCTGGAAGCTTTTACCGAAAAGGCGCGAAACATTACGTAACTTCCTGGTTCCCGGTAACGATAAACAACTCACTCCCTTGCTAAAGTATTGTGTTATTGTTAACAGTTTCAGTAGAGCCGTAAATTATTATTTACCAATAATAATTACAATTATTAAACCTCTGAAATCAATGTTACATAAAAATACATATTCATATGTAAATAATTATTTACATTAAAGTAATTTGTGATACAAATTACCGTCTCATATGCCCCACTAGAAATATAATTATAAATATTTATAACCTGTTTAGAAATTTTATAATTTTGTTTTTAGTCTCCTAAATCTTGTAACACACGCTATTCACTTTCACTTAACACTTCACACGCGTTTAACACACGACATATGTTTTGTCTCGCCACTACTTACTGGCTTTGGTTTAATTTGTTTTAATATTAATCTGTCGTTACAATAAATTTTTTTTTTTTATAGCAAATACTTTACCCTAAATTATTTAACTAGTGTTACAAAAAATGGTTTACTTTCTTATATTGTTACCAAAAATTTATCAATTCAAGAATTTTTTTGTAATTACCATACATATTTACCAAAATATTCACCCTTTACATATATTTACATCTCTTAAATCTAGATAATGCTTTACATTTTCTGTTTACTACACAAGTATTTGTTTTAAATTATTTTTAATTATATTTACCAATTTTTTTTTTTTTTTTTTTTTTTTTTTTTGTACTTTGCAAATATATTTACATCTCTTAAATCTTGACAATGTTTCACCTTTTCTGTTTGCTACGTAAGTATTTGTTTTGAATTATTTTTACCATTTTGTTATTTTGAATTTTATTTTAACAATACTCTTTGAATTGTATTTACATACTTTTAATTTCATATCATCTTAAGTTTCAATCTTTGCATTCTTATTTTTCAAATGTTGTTACAGTTACTAAAATGTATTTATTTATTTATTTATTTATTTTTTTTTTTAAAACATTTCTCTCTCTTTTTTTTTTTTTTTTTTTTTTATAACTTATTTCTCTTTTCAAATGACATATATATAAATAGTTAACCCTCTTACGTTCCAATACATTTCTCTGCAAGTCGTCTTTAACTATCCAGCATTTACTTTACATCACATTGCTATTTACCCTCCTGGATCAAATTGTGTGTGGCTAAACATTACTCGTAGCCGTAACCTAACCTTCAAATTGTTCATGAATAACCTCTTGTATTCATTTGAAATTTCCTCATATGATAACATTTGAAAACAATCTACAGTTTCTTGAATTACATATCCTTTAACAACTTTCATTTTCAATTCTTCTGCTATCTCTTTACTTTGAGAATACTTTGACAAATTTGTACTAAACTGTACTGGACTGGAGTTTTCATTTTGAACATTTTGGTACTGTTTATTTCTTTGCATTACTGACTCATTCTGTATTTCTGATATTTCCCCTCTGAAATTAACTTGCGCCTGATTTACATCTACATTCATAACCTCTTTTATCTCTCTTAGCTCACTTGTAATACTACTCATTTGACTTCCTAACTCTGTACATTCTACATTAACCTCACTTTTAGTATTAACCTCACTTTCTTTGTTACCTATTTCCATGCTCATGTCTAGCATTTTCTTTGAATTTTCTCCTATCTCACTTGCTATTACTTCCTCATTTTCATCTCTCATTTCTGGCATACTACTATTTAACTTCCTAACTTTCTTTTCAATTTCTTCACTGCTTTGATCGACTGTTTGCTCTACTTTCTCATTCCTCCTACCAATACTTTCAATTGATTTCCTGTTTTGTTCAAAGCTTTTACCAATATCTTCCCTTAATTCCCTATAACTCTTTTGCATATCTTCCCTTAATTCCCTCTTATTCTTTTCCATATTCTCATTAGTCTTTTTCATATCTTCCCTCAATTCCCTATGCATATTTCTCAGCATTTCCATCATTATCATACTAGTATCAAGATTAACATTTCCTGCTATCCTATTCTCACTTTCTACACTAACATTTTCATCTTCAAATCCCAAAAAATCTGGGCTATTCCCTGTACTTTGTATTGGATCACAGCTAACTGTTACACTATCTCCCTCCATAATTATTTCTTCTGTATTATTGGTAGCCATTGTTTTTATTATCCTACCACTTCTCAGTTTCATTTAATTACCTTTTTGATGCTGTCTGATGCTGCAGTTTTGATGTCCAGCGTTCTGCCCCATTCTCCTAGGTTTGTATGTCGCTTCTGCGTTGTATCGTGATGAATCTACGTCGTTTCGATGTTTTCTTGTAGCTGAATTACCCTTCTGTCCCGGAATCTACGTCTATAGGTCGTTTCACTGCTGCTTTCGCCTCTCTGGTTATTCTTGTTCCTTTCCTAGTCGTCTAGCCTTCCTTTCCTAGTTGTCGCTCCACGTTGATGCGCCAATTTGCGAGTGGTATGGTGTTGTTGAGCTCCACAATTTGAAGTAGTATAGTTGTATTTAATATATTTGTATTTGTTTCGAGCCCCACGTATGGGAGCCAATATAATGGGAGAATGTTATGTTGATTTCTGCGTTGCCATCTTGTGTGACGTCATTCGTCGGTCGCCTGCTAACTCCATCTGGCGTAGCAATCTATATGAATTAGTTTTAAGGTTATGTATATTGTCTTCCGGCCAGCTATTTAGGTAGGCATTTAATTCTTGCAGGGTGTGAAGCGGAAAAGGAATCTTTTATCCAAAAATTACTAGTGAAGAAATGTTTTTTATACTGTTTTATTGTCGAACACGTGCACTAACACTTTCACAGATTTGTCTAGATAATCGCCATACTGAAACTGTTTATAATAACTTCTCACTTTTAACTCACGTACTTCAATTTTTGTATATAAGTGACTTTGTAATATTTTAGATCTTTAATGATTTTCACTGCGCGTAACTTGGTGAACTGAGCGGCCAACGTGTAATGTACGGAGAATTTTGTATAACTGCGGGAGACGATGTGTAATGCTTCGTGAATCTTGCTGAACTGGAGGACGATGTGTACTGTGTCGAGAATCTTGCCGAACTGGAGGACGCTCTCTTTGAATCTACACTATTTATAGACTTGCCTCAAGCTACACCTAAAGATTATAAACGAATTACCATTGGCCAACAAAACGCGCCAACATTAGCGTCTATTTTACTATCCAATGAAAACCACTAATACATATTACTTTTATAGAATGTTCTGGAAGCTTTTACCGAAAAGGCGCGAAACATTACGTAACTTCCTGGTTCCCGGTAACGATAAACAACTCACTCCCTTGCTAAAGTATTGTGTTATTGTTAACAGTTTCAGTAGAGCCGTAAATTATTATTTACCAATAATAATTACAATTATTAAACCTCTGAAATCAATGTTACATAAAAATACATATTCATATGTAAATAATTATTTACATTAAAGTAATTTGTGATACAAATTACCGTCTCAAAACATAGAGGAAACTAATAAATTGTAGAGGTTTATGTGTGTGATGGTCCGGCATGATGTCATAGTCACTGTTAAATGTACCACTTTAGGAACCAGAGAGGTTCAAAACAAAAACATAGAGGAAACTAATAAATTGTAAAGGTTTATGTGTGTGATGGTCCGGCATGATGTCATAGTCACTGTTAAATGTACCACTTTAGGAACCAGAGAGGTTCAAAACAAAACCATAGAGGAAACTAATAAATTGTAAAGGTTTATGTGTGTGATGGTCCGGCATGATGTCATAGTCACTGTTAAATGTACCACTTTAGGAACCAGAGAGGTTCAAAACAAAAACATAGAGGAAACTAATAAATTGTAAAGGTTTATGTGTGTGATGGTCCGGCATGATGTCATAGTCACTGTTAAATGTACCACTTTGGAAACCAGAGAGGTTCAAAACAAAAACATAGAGGAAACTAATAAATTGTAAAGGTTTATGTGTGTGATGGTCCGGCATGATGTCATAGTCACTGTTAAATGTACCACTTTAGGAACCAGAAAGGTTCATAACAACCACATGGAGGAAACTGATAAATTGTAAAGGTTTATCTGTGTGATGGTCCGGCATGATGTCACAGTCACTGTTAAATGTACCACTTTAGGAACCAGAAAGGTTCATAACAACCACATGGAGGAAACTGATAAATTGTAAAGGTTTATCTGTGTGATGGTCCGGCATGATGTCATAGTCACTGTTAAATGTACCACTTTAGGAACCAAAGAGGTTCATAACAACCACATGGAGGAAACTGATAAATTGTAAAGGTTTATGTGTGTGATGGTCCGGCATGATGTCATAGTCACTGTTAAATGTACTACTTTAGGAACCAGAGAGGTTCACAACAAAAACATAGAGGAAACTAATAAATTGTAGAGGCTTATGTGTGTGATGGTCTGGCATGATGTCATAGTCACTGTTAAATGTACCACTTTAGGAACCAGAGAGGTTCATAACAACCACATGGAGGAAACTGATAAATTGTAAAGGTTTATGTGTGTGATGGTCCGGCATGATGTCATAGTCACTGTTAAATGTACTACTTTAGGAACCAGAGAGGTTCAAAACAAAAACATAGAGGAAACTAATAAATTCTAAAGGTTTATGTGTGTGATGGTCCGGCATGATGTCATAGTCACTGTTAAATGTACTACTTTGGGAACCAGAGAGGTTCACAACCTCCACATGGAGGAAACTGATAAATTGTAAAGTTTTATGTGTGTGATGGTCCGGCATAATGTCATAGTCACTGTTAAATGTACTACTTTGGGAACCAGAGAGGTTCACAACCACCACATGGAGGAAACTGATAAATTGTAGAGGCTTATCTGTGTGATGGTCCGGCATGATGTCATAGTCACTGTTAAATGTACCACTTTAGGAACCAGAGAGGTTCATAACAACCACATGGAGGAAACTGATAAATTGTAAAGGTTTATGTGTGTGATGGTCCGGCATGATGTCATAGTCACTGTTAAATGTACTACTTTAGGAACCAGAGAGGTTCCTAACAACCACATGGAGGAAACTGATAAATTGTAAAGGTTTATGTGTGTGATGGTCCGGCATGATGTCATAGTCACTGTTAAATGTACTACTTTGGGAACCAGAGAGGTTCACAACCACCACATGGAGGAAACTAATAAATTGTAAAGGTTTATGTGTGTGATGGTCCGGCATGATTCATAGTCACTGTTAAATGTACTACATTGGGAACCAGAGAGGTTCACAACCACCACATGGAGGAAACTGATAAATTGTAGAGGCTTATCTGTGTGATGGTCCGGCATGATGTCATAGTCACTGTTAAATGTACCACTTTAGGAACCAGAGAGGTTCAAAACAAAAACATAGAGGAAACTAATAAATTGTAAAGGTTTATGTGTGTGATGGTCTGGCATGATGTCATAGTCACTGTTAATTGTACTACTTTGGGAGCCAGAGAGGTTCAAAACGAAAACATAGAGGAAACTAATAAATTGTAAAGGTTTATGTGTGTGATGGTCCGGCATGATGTCATAGTCACTGTTAAATGTACCACTTTAGGAACCAGAGAGGTTCATAACAACCACATGGAGGAAACTGATAAATTGTAAAGGTTTATCTGTGTGATGGTCCGGCATGATGTCATAGTCACTGTTAAATGTACTACTTTGGGAACCAGAGAGGTTAAAAACGAAAACATAGAGGAAACTAATAGATTGTAAAGGTTTATGTGTGTGATGGTCCGGCATGATGTCATAGTCACTGTTAAATGTACCACTTTAGGAACCAGAGAGGTTCAAAACAGAAACATAGAGGAAACTAATAAATTGTAGAGGTTTATGTGTGTGATGGTCCGGCATGATGTCATAGTCACTGTTAAATGTACCACTTTAGGAACCAGAGAGGTTCAAAACAAAAACATAGAGGAAACTAATAAATTGTAAAGGTTTATGTGTGTGATGGTCCGGCATGATGTCATAGTCACTGTTAAATGTACCACTTTAGGAACCAGAGAGGTTTAAAACAAAAACATAGAGGAAACTGATAAATTGTAGAGGCTTATCTGTGTGATGGTCCGGCATGATGTCATAGTCACTGTTAAATGTACTACTTTGGGAACCAGAGAGGTTCACAACTACCACATGGAGGAAACTGATAAATTGTAGAGGCTTATCTGTGTGATGGTCCGGCATGATGTCATAGTCACTGTTAAATGTACCACTTTAGGAACCAGAGAGGTTCAAAACAAAAACATAGAGGAAACTAATAAATTGTAAAGGTTTATGTGTGTGATGGTCCGGCATGATGTCATAATCAGTGTTAATTGTACTACTTTGGGAACCAGAGAGGTTCAAAACGAAAACATAGAGGAAACTAATAAATTGTAAAGGTTTATGTGTGTGATGGTCCGGCATGATGTCATAGTCACTGTTAAATGTACCACTTTAGGAACCAGAGAGGTTCAAAACAGAAACATAGAGGAAACTAATAAATTGTAGAGGTTTATGTGTGTGATGGTCCGGCATGATGTCATAGTCACTGTTAAATGTACCACTTTAGGAACCAGAGAGGTTCAAAACAAAAACATAGAGGAAACTAATAAATTGTAAAGGTTTATGTGTGTGATGGTCCGGCATGATGTCATAGTCACTGTTAAATGTACCACTTTAGGAACCAGAGAGGTTCAAAACAAAACCATAGAGGAAACTAATAAATTGTAAAGGTTTATGTGTGTGATGGTCCGGCATGATGTCATAGTCACTGTTAAATGTACCACTTTAGGAACCAGAGAGGTTCAAAACAAAAACATAGAGGAAACTAATAAATTGTAAAGGTTTATGTGTGTGATGGTCCGGCATGATGTCATAGTCACTGTTAAATGTACCACTTTAGAAACCAGAGAGGTTCAAAACAAAAACATAGAGGAAACTAATAAATTGTAAAGGTTTATGTGTGTGATGGTCCGGCATGATGTCATAGTCACTGTTAAATGTACCACTTTAGGAACCAGAAAGGTTCATAACAACCACATGGAGGAAACTGATAAATTGTAAAGGTTTATCTGTGTGATGGTCCGGCATGATGTCACAGTCACTGTTAAATGTACCACTTTAGGAACCAGAAAGGTTCATAACAACCACATGGAGGAAACTGATAAATTGTAAAGGTTTATCTGTGTGATGGTCCGGCATGATGTCATAGTCACTGTTAAATGTACCACTTTAGGAACCAAAGAGGTTCATAACAACCACATGGAGGAAACTGATAAATTGTAAATGTTTACCTGTGTGATGGTCCGGCATGATGTCATAGTCACTGTTAAATGTACTACTTTAGGAACCAGAGAGGTTCACAACAAAAACATAGAGGAAACTAATAAATTGTAGAGGCTTATGTGTGTGATGGTCTGGCATGATGTCATAGTCACTGTTAAATGTACCACTTTAGGAACCAGAGAGGTTCATAACAACCACATGGAGGAAACTGATAAATTGTAAAGGTTTATGTGTGTGATGGTCCGGCATGGTGTCATAGTCACTGATAAATGTACTACTTTAGGAACCAGAGAGGTTCAAAACAAAAACATAGAGGAAACTAATAAATTCTAAAGGTTTATGTGTGTGATGGTCCGGCATGATGTCATAGTCACTGTTAAATGTACTACTTTGGGAACCAGAGAGGTTCACAACCTCCACATGGAGGAAACTGATAAATTGTAAAGTTTTATGTGTGTGATGGTCCGGCATAATGTCATAGTCACTGTTAAATGTACTACTTTGGGAACCAGAGAGGTTCACAACCACCACATGGAGGAAACTGATAAATTGTAGAGGCTTATCTGTGTGATGGTCCGGCATGATGTCATAGTCACTGTTAAATGTACCACTTTAGGAACCAGAGAGGTTCATAACAACCACATGGAGGAAACTGATAAATTGTAAAGGTTTATGTGTGTGATGGTCCGGCATGATGTCATAGTCACTGTTAAATGTACTACTTTAGGAACCAGAGAGGTTCCTAACAACCACATGGAGGAAACTGATAAATTGTAAAGGTTTATGTGTGTGATGGTCCGGCATGATGTCATAGTCACTGTTAAATGTACTACTTTGGGAACCAGAGAGGTTCACAACCACCACATGGAGGAAACTAATAAATTGTAAAGGTTTATGTGTGTGATGGTCCGGCATGATTCATAGTCACTGTTAAATGTACTACATTGGGAACCAGAGAGGTTCACAACCACCACATGGAGGAAACTGATAAATTGTAGAGGCTTATCTGTGTGATGGTCCGGCATGATGTCATAGTCACTGTTAAATGTACCACTTTAGGAACCAGAGAGGTTCAAAACAAAAACATAGAGGAAACTAATAAATTGTAAAGGTTTATGTGTGTGATGGTCTGGCATGATGTCATAGTCACTGTTAATTGTACTACTTTGGGAACCAGAGAGGTTCAAAACGAAAACATAGAGGAAACTAATAAATTGTAAAGGTTTATGTGTGTGATGGTCCGGCATGATGTCATAGTCACTGTTAAATGTACCACTTTAGGAACCAGAGAGGTTCATAACAACCACATGGAGGAAACTGATAAATTGTAAAGGTTTATCTGTGTGATGGTCCGGCATGATGTCATAGTCACTGTTAAATGTACTACTTTGGGAACCAGAGAGGTTCAAAACGAAAACATAGAGGAAACTAATAGATTGTAAAGGTTTATGTGTGTGATGGTCCGGCATGATGTCATAGTCACTGTTAAATGTACCACTTTAGGAACCAGAGAGGTTCAAAACAGAAACATAGAGGAAACTAATAAATTGTAGAGGTTTATGTGTGTGATGGTCCGGCATGATGTCATAGTCACTGTTAAATGTACCACTTTAGGAACCAGAGAGGTTCAAAACAAAAACATAGAGGAAACTAATAAATTGTAAAGGTTTATGTGTGTGATGGTCCGGCATGATGTCATAGTCACTGTTAAATGTACCACTTTAGGAACCAGAGAGGTTTAAAACAAAAACATAGAGGAAACTGATAAATTGTAGAGGCTTATCTGTGTGATGGTCCGGCATGATGTCATAGTCACTGTTAAATGTACTACTTTGGGAACCAGAGAGGTTCACAACTAACACATGGAGGAAACTGATAAATTGTAGAGGCTTATCTGTGTGATGGTCCGGCATGATGTCATAGTCACAGCTAAATGTACCACTTTAGGAACCAGAGAGGTTCAAAACAAAAACATAGAGGAAACTAATAAATTGTAAAGGTTTATGTGTGTGATGGTCCGGCATGATGTCATAGTCAGTGTTAATTGTACTACTTTGGGAACCAGAGAGGTTCAAAACGAAAACATAGAGGAAACTAATAAATTGTAAAGGTTTATGTGTGTGATGGTCCGGCATGATGTCATAGTCACTGTTAAATGTACCACTTTAGGAACCAGAGAGGTTCAAAACAGAAACATAGAGGAAACTAATAAATTGTAGAGGTTTATGTGTGTGATGGTCCGGCATGATGTCATAGTCACTGTTAAATGTACCACTTTAGGAACCAGAGAGGTTCAAAACAAAAACATAGAGGAAACTAATAAATTGTAAAGGTTTATGTGTGTGATGGTCCGGCATGATGTCATAGTCACTGTTAAATGTACCACTTTAGGAACCAGAGAGGTTCAAAACAAAACCATAGAGGAAACTAATAAATTGTAAAGGCTTATGTGTGTGATGGTCCGGCATGATGTCATAGTCACTGTTAAATGTACCACTTTAGGAACCAGAGAGGTTCATAACAACCACATGGAGGAAACTGATAAATTGTAAAGGTTTATCTGTGTGATGGTCCGGCATGATGTCATAGTCACTGTTAAATGTACTACTTTGGGAACCAGAGAGGTTAAAAACGAAAACATAGAGGAAACTAATAGATTGTAAAGGTTTATGTGTGTGATGGTCCGGCATGATGTCATAGTCACTGTTAAATGTACCACTTTAGGAACCAGAGAGGTTCAAAACAGAAACATAGAGGAAACTAATAAATTGTAGAGGTTTATGTGTGTGATGGTCCGGCATGATGTCATAGTCACTGTTAAATGTACCACTTTAGGAACCAGAGAGGTTCAAAACAAAAACATAGAGGAAACTAATAAATTGTAAAGGTTTATGTGTGTGATGGTCCGGCATGATGTCATAGTCACTGTTAAATGTACCACTTTAGGAACCAGAGAGGTTTAAAACAAAAACATAGAGGAAACTGATAAATTGTAGAGGCTTATCTGTGTGATGGTCCGGCATGATGTCATAGTCACTGTTAAATGTACTACTTTGGGAACCAGAGAGGTTCACAACTACCACATGGAGGAAACTGATAAATTGTAGAGGCTTATCTGTGTGATGGTCCGGCATGATGTCATAGTCACTGTTAAATGTACCACTTTAGGAACCAGAGAGGTTCAAAACAAAAACATAGAGGAAACTAATAAATTGTAAAGGTTTATGTGTGTGATGGTCCGGCATGATGTCATAATCAGTGTTAATTGCACTACTTTGGGAACCAGAGAGGTTCAAAACGAAAACATAGAGGAAACTAATAAATTGTAAAGGTTTATGTGTGTGATGGTCCGGCATGATGTCATAGTCACTGTTAAATGTACCACTTTAGGAACCAGAGAGGTTCAAAACAGAAACTGCGATAGCTACAAATTTTGTGTTTACTTCACTTTAACTGCCCCACGTATGGGAGCCAATTTGTAGTAGTATTTGTGTTTTTTGTGGCACCACGTTGTGGAAGCCAATATAATGGGAGAATGTTATGTTGATTTCTGCGTTGCCATCTTGTGTGACGTCATTCGTCGGTCGCCTGCTAACTCCATCTGGCGTAGCAATCTATATGAATTAGTTTTAAGGTTATGTATATTGTCTTCCGGCCAGCTATTTAGGTAGGCATTTAATTCTTGCAGGGTGTGAAGCGGAAAAGGAATCTTTTATCCAAAAATTACTAGTGAAGAAATGTTTTTTATACTGTTTTATTGTCGAACACGTGCACTAACACTTTCACAGATTTGTCTAGATAATCGCCATACTGAAACTGTTTATAATAACTTCTCACTTTTAACTCACGTACTTCAATTTTTGTATATAAGTGACTTTGTAATATTTTAGATCTTTAATGATTTTCACTGCGCGTAACTTGGTGAACTGAGCGGCCAACGTGTAATGTACGGAGAATTTTGTATAACTGCGGGAGACGATGTGTAATGCTTCGTGAATCTTGCTGAACTGGAGGACGATGTGTACTGTGTCGAGAATCTTGCCGAACTGGAGGACGCTCTCTTTGAATCTACACTATTTATAGACTTGCCTCAAGCTACACCTAAAGATTATAAACGAATTACCATTGGCCAACAAAACGCGCCAACATTAGCGTCTATTTTACTATCCAATGAAAACCACTAATACATATTACTTTTATAGAATGTTCTGGAAGCTTTTACCGAAAAGGCGCGAAACATTACGTAACTTCCTGGTTCCCGGTAACGATAAACAACTCACTCCCTTGCTAAAGTATTGTGTTATTGTTAACAGTTTCAGTAGAGCCGTAAATTATTATTTACCAATAATAATTACAATTATTAAACCTCTGAAATCAATGTTACATAAAAATACATATTCATATGTAAATAATTATTTACATTAAAGTAATTTGTGATACAAATTACCGTCTCATATGCCCCACTAGAAATATAATTATAAATATTTATAACCTGTTTAGAAATTTTATAATTTTGTTTTTAGTCTCCTAAATCTTGTAACACACGCTATTCACTTTCACTTAACACTTCACACGCGTTTAACACACGACATATGTTTTGTCTCGCCACTACTTACTGGCTTTGGTTTAATTTGTTTTAATATTAATCTGTCGTTACAATAAATTTTTTTTTTTTATAGCAAATACTTTACCCTAAATTATTTAACTAGTGTTACAAAAAATGGTTTACTTTCTTATATTGTTACCAAAAATTTATCAATTCAAGAATTTTTTTGTAATTACCATACATATTTACCAAAATATTCACCCTTTACATATATTTACATCTCTTAAATCTAGATAATGCTTTACATTTTCTGTTTACTACACAAGTATTTGTTTTAAATTATTTTTAATTATATTTACCAATTTTTTTTTTTTTTTTTTTTTTTTTTTTGTACTTTGCAAATATATTTACATCTCTTAAATCTTGACAATGTTTCACCTTTTCTGTTTGCTACGTAAGTATTTGTTTTGAATTATTTTTACCATTTTGTTATTTTGAATTTTATTTTAACAATACTCTTTGAATTGTATTTACATACTTTTAATTTCATATCATCTTAAGTTTCAATCTTTGCATTCTTATTTTTCAAATGTTGTTACAGTTACTAAAATGTATTTATTTATTTATTTATTTATTTATTTTTTTTTTTAAAACATTTCTCTCTCTTTTTTTTTTTTTTTTTTTTTTATAACTTATTTCTCTTTTCAAATGACATATATATAAATAGTTAACCCTCTTACGTTCCAATACATTTCTCTGCAAGTCGTCTTTAACTATCCAGCATTTACTTTACATCACATTGCTATTTACCCTCCTGGATCAAATTGTGTGTGGCTAAACATTACTCGTAGCCGTAACCTAACCTTCAAATTGTTCATGAATAACCTCTTGTATTCATTTGAAATTTCCTCATATGATAACATTTGAAAACAATCTACAGTTTCTTGAATTACATATCCTTTAACAACTTTCATTTTCAATTCTTCTGCTATCTCTTTACTTTGAGAATACTTTGACAAATTTGTACTAAACTGTACTGGACTGGAGTTTTCATTTTGAACATTTTGGTACTGTTTATTTCTTTGCATTACTGACTCATTCTGTATTTCTGATATTTCCCCTCTGAAATTAACTTGCGCCTGATTTACATCTACATTCATAACCTCTTTTATCTCTCTTAGCTCACTTGTAATACTACTCATTTGACTTCCTAACTCTGTACATTCTACATTAACCTCACTTTTAGTATTAACCTCACTTTCTTTGTTACCTATTTCCATGCTCATGTCTAGCATTTTCTTTGAATTTTCTCCTATCTCACTTGCTATTACTTCCTCATTTTCATCTCTCATTTCTGGCATACTACTATTTAACTTCCTAACTTTCTTTTCAATTTCTTCACTGCTTTGATCGACTGTTTGCTCTACTTTCTCATTCCTCCTACCAATACTTTCAATTGATTTCCTGTTTTGTTCAAAGCTTTTACCAATATCTTCCCTTAATTCCCTATAACTCTTTTGCATATCTTCCCTTAATTCCCTCTTATTCTTTTCCATATTCTCATTAGTCTTTTTCATATCTTCCCTCAATTCCCTATGCATATTTCTCAGCATTTCCATCATTATCATACTAGTATCAAGATTAACATTTCCTGCTATCCTATTCTCACTTTCTACACTAACATTTTCATCTTCAAATCCCAAAAAATCTGGGCTATTCCCTGTACTTTGTATTGGATCACAGCTAACTGTTACACTATCTCCCTCCATAATTATTTCTTCTGTATTATTGGTAGCCATTGTTTTTATTATCCTACCACTTCTCAGTTTCATTTAATTACCTTTTTGATGCTGTCTGATGCTGCAGTTTTGATGTCCAGCGTTCTGCCCCATTCTCCTAGGTTTGTATGTCGCTTCTGCGTTGTATCGTGATGAATCTACGTCGTTTCGATGTTTTCTTGTAGCTGAATTACCCTTCTGTCCCGGAATCTACGTCTATAGGTCGTTTCACTGCTGCTTTCGCCTCTCTGGTTATTCTTGTTCCTTTCCTAGTCGTCTAGCCTTCCTTTCCTAGTTGTCGCTCCACGTTGATGCGCCAATTTGCGAGTGGTATGGTGTTGTTGAGCTCCACAATTTGAAGTAGTATAGTTGTATTTAATATATTTGTATTTGTTTCGAGCCCCACGTATGGGAGCCAATATAATGGGAGAATGTTATGTTGATTTCTGCGTTGCCATCTTGTGTGACGTCATTCGTCGGTCGCCTGCTAACTCCATCTGGCGTAGCAATCTATATGAATTAGTTTTAAGGTTATGTATATTGTCTTCCGGCCAGCTATTTAGGTAGGCATTTAATTCTTGCAGGGTGTGAAGCGGAAAAGGAATCTTTTATCCAAAAATTACTAGTGAAGAAATGTTTTTTATACTGTTTTATTGTCGAACACGTGCACTAACACTTTCACAGATTTGTCTAGATAATCGCCATACTGAAACTGTTTATAATAACTTCTCACTTTTAACTCACGTACTTCAATTTTTGTATATAAGTGACTTTGTAATATTTTAGATCTTTAATGATTTTCACTGCGCGTAACTTGGTGAACTGAGCGGCCAACGTGTAATGTACGGAGAATTTTGTATAACTGCGGGAGACGATGTGTAATGCTTCGTGAATCTTGCTGAACTGGAGGACGATGTGTACTGTGTCGAGAATCTTGCCGAACTGGAGGACGCTCTCTTTGAATCTACACTATTTATAGACTTGCCTCAAGCTACACCTAAAGATTATACACGAATTACCATTGGCCAACAAAACGCGCCAACATTAGCGTCTATTTTACTATCCAATGAAAACCACTAATACATATTACTTTTATAGAATGTTCTGGAAGCTTTTACCGAAAAGGCGCGAAACATTACGTAACTTCCTGGTTCCCGGTAACGATAAACAACTCACTCCCTTGCTAAAGTATTGTGTTATTGTTAACAGTTTCAGTAGAGCCGTAAATTATTATTTACCAATAATAATTACAATTATTAAACCTCTGAAATCAATGTTACATAAAAATACATATTCATATGTAAATAATTATTTACATTAAAGTAATTTGTGATACAAATTACCGTCTCAAAACATAGAGGAAACTAATAAATTGTAGAGGTTTATGTGTGTGATGGTCCGGCATGATGTCATAGTCACTGTTAAATGTACCACTTTAGGAACCAGAGAGGTTCAAAACAAAAACATAGAGGAAACTAATAAATTGTAAAGGTTTATGTGTGTGATGGTCCGGCATGATGTCATAGTCACTGTTAAATGTACCACTTTAGGAACCAGAGAGGTTCAAAACAAAACCATAGAGGAAACTAATAAATTGTAAAGGTTTATGTGTGTGATGGTCCGGCATGATGTCATAGTCACTGTTAAATGTACCACTTTAGGAACCAGAGAGGTTCAAAACAAAAACATAGAGGAAACTAATAAATTGTAAAGGTTTATGTGTGTGATGGTCCAGCATGATGTCATAGTCACTGTTAAATGTACCACTTTAGAAACCAGAGAGGTTCAAAACAAAAACATAGAGGAAACTAATAAATTGTAAAGGTTTATGTGTGTGATGGTCCGGCATGATGTCATAGTCACTGTTAAATGTACCACTTTAGGAACCAGAAAGGTTCATAACAACCACATGGAGGAAACTGATAAATTGTAAAGGTTTATCTGTGTGATGGTCCGGCATGATGTCACAGTCACTGTTAAATGTACCACTTTAGGAACCAGAAAGGTTCATAACAACCACATGGAGGAAACTGATAAATTGTAAAGGTTTATCTGTGTGATGGTCCGGCATGATGTCATAGTCACTGTTAAATGTACCACTTTAGGAACCAAAGAGGTTCATAACAACCACATGGAGGAAACTGATAAATTGTAAAGGTTTATGTGTGTGATGGTCCGGCATGATGTCATAGTCACTGTTAAATGTACTACTTTAGGAACCAGAGAGGTTCACAACAAAAACATAGAGGAAACTAATAAATTGTAGAGGCTTATGTGTGTGATGGTCTGGCATGATGTCATAGTCACTGTTAAATGTACCACTTTAGGAACCAGAGAGGTTCATAACAACCACATGGAGGAAACTGATAAATTGTAAAGGTTTATGTGTGTGATGGTCCGGCATGATGTCATAGTCACTGTTAAATGTACTACTTTAGGAACCAGAGAGGTTCAAAACAAAAACATAGAGGAAACTAATAAATTCTAAAGGTTTATGTGTGTGATGGTCCGGCATGATGTCATAGTCACTGTTAAATGTACTACTTTGGGAACCAGAGAGGTTCACAACCTCCACATGGAGGAAACTGATAAATTGTAAAGTTTTATGTGTGTGATGGTCCGGCATAATGTCATAGTCACTGTTAAATGTACTACTTTGGGAACCAGAGAGGTTCACAACCACCACATGGAGGAAACTGATAAATTGTAGAGGCTTATCTGTGTGATGGTCCGGCATGATGTCATAGTCACTGTTAAATGTACCACTTTAGGAACCAGAGAGGTTCATAACAACCACATGGAGGAAACTGATAAATTGTAAAGGTTTATGTGTGTGATGGTCCGGCATGATGTCATAGTCACTGTTAAATGTACTACTTTAGGAACCAGAGAGGTTCCTAACAACCACATGGAGGAAACTGATAAATTGTAAAGGTTTATGTGTGTGATGGTCCGGCATGATGTCATAGTCACTGTTAAATGTACTACTTTGGGAACCAGAGAGGTTCACAACCACCACATGGAGGAAACTAATAAATTGTAAAGGTTTATGTGTGTGATGGTCCGGCATGATTCATAGTCACTGTTAAATGTACTACATTGGGAACCAGAGAGGTTCACAACCACCACATGGAGGAAACTGATAAATTGTAGAGGCTTATCTGTGT
Source organism: Deroplatys truncata (assembly GCA_030765065.1). NCBI lineage: Eukaryota > Metazoa > Arthropoda > Insecta > Mantodea > Mantidae > Deroplatys > Deroplatys truncata. The sequence goes on from CM060984.1 coordinate 256,841,326, forward strand.
GATGGTCCGGCATGATGTCATAGTCACTGTTAAATGTACCACTTTAGGAACCAGAGAGGTTCAAAACAAAAACATAGAGGAAACTAATAAATTGTAAAGGTTTATGTGTGTGATGGTCTGGCATGATGTCATAGTCACTGTTAATTGTACTACTTTGGGAGCCAGAGAGGTTCAAAACGAAAACATAGAGGAAACTAATAAATTGTAAAGGTTTATGTGTGTGATGGTCCGGCATGATGTCATAGTCACTGTTAAATGTACCACTTTAGGAACCAGAGAGGTTCATAACAACCACATGGAGGAAACTGATAAATTGTAAAGGTTTATCTGTGTGATGGTCCGGCATGATGTCATAGTCACTGTTAAATGTACTACTTTGGGAACCAGAGAGGTTAAAAACGAAAACATAGAGGAAACTAATAGATTGTAAAGGTTTATGTGTGTGATGGTCCGGCATGATGTCATAGTCACTGTTAAATGTACCACTTTAGGAACCAGAGAGGTTCAAAACAGAAACATAGAGGAAACTAATAAATTGTAGAGGTTTATGTGTGTGATGGTCCGGCATGATGTCATAGTCACTGTTAAATGTACCACTTTAGGAACCAGAGAGGTTCAAAACAAAAACATAGAGGAAACTAATAAATTGTAAAGGTTTATGTGTGTGATGGTCCGGCATGATGTCATAGTCACTGTTAAATGTACCACTTTAGGAACCAGAGAGGTTTAAAACAAAAACATAGAGGAAACTGATAAATTGTAGAGGCTTATCTGTGTGATGGTCCGGCATGATGTCATAGTCACTGTTAAATGTACTACTTTGGGAACCAGAGAGGTTCACAACTACCACATGGAGGAAACTGATAAATTGTAGAGGCTTATCTGTGTGATGGTCCGGCATGATGTCATAGTCACTGTTAAATGTACCACTTTAGGAACCAGAGAGGTTCAAAACAAAAACATAGAGGAAACTAATAAATTGTAAAGGTTTATGTGTGTGATGGTCCGGCATGATGTCATAATCAGTGTTAATTGTACTACTTTGGGAACCAGAGAGGTTCAAAACGAAAACATAGAGGAAACTAATAAATTGTAAAGGTTTATGTGTGTGATGGTCCGGCATGATGTCATAGTCACTGTTAAATGTACCACTTTAGGAACCAGAGAGGTTCAAAACAGAAACATAGAGGAAACTAATAAATTGTAGAGGTTTATGTGTGTGATGGTCCGGCATGATGTCATAGTCACTGTTAAATGTACCACTTTAGGAACCAGAGAGGTTCAAAACAAAAACATAGAGGAAACTAATAAATTGTAAAGGTTTATGTGTGTGATGGTCCGGCATGATGTCATAGTCACTGTTAAATGTACCACTTTAGGAACCAGAGAGGTTCAAAACAAAACCATAGAGGAAACTAATAAATTGTAAAGGTTTATGTGTGTGATGGTCCGGCATGATGTCATAGTCACTGTTAAATGTACCACTTTAGGAACCAGAGAGGTTCAAAACAAAAACATAGAGGAAACTAATAAATTGTAAAGGTTTATGTGTGTGATGGTCCGGCATGATGTCATAGTCACTGTTAAATGTACCACTTTAGAAACCAGAGAGGTTCAAAACAAAAACATAGAGGAAACTAATAAATTGTAAAGGTTTATGTGTGTGATGGTCCGGCATGATGTCATAGTCACTGTTAAATGTACCACTTTAGGAACCAGAAAGGTTCATAACAACCACATGGAGGAAACTGATAAATTGTAAAGGTTTATCTGTGTGATGGTCCGGCATGATGTCACAGTCACTGTTAAATGTACCACTTTAGGAACCAGAAAGGTTCATAACAACCACATGGAGGAAACTGATAAATTGTAAAGGTTTATCTGTGTGATGGTCCGGCATGATGTCATAGTCACTGTTAAATGTACCACTTTAGGAACCAAAGAGGTTCATAACAACCACATGGAGGAAACTGATAAATTGTAAATGTTTACCTGTGTGATGGTCCGGCATGATGTCATAGTCACTGTTAAATGTACTACTTTAGGAACCAGAGAGGTTCACAACAAAAACATAGAGGAAACTAATAAATTGTAGAGGCTTATGTGTGTGATGGTCTGGCATGATGTCATAGTCACTGTTAAATGTACCACTTTAGGAACCAGAGAGGTTCATAACAACCACATGGAGGAAACTGATAAATTGTAAAGGTTTATGTGTGTGATGGTCCGGCATGGTGTCATAGTCACTGATAAATGTACTACTTTAGGAACCAGAGAGGTTCAAAACAAAAACATAGAGGAAACTAATAAATTCTAAAGGTTTATGTGTGTGATGGTCCGGCATGATGTCATAGTCACTGTTAAATGTACTACTTTGGGAACCAGAGAGGTTCACAACCTCCACATGGAGGAAACTGATAAATTGTAAAGTTTTATGTGTGTGATGGTCCGGCATAATGTCATAGTCACTGTTAAATGTACTACTTTGGGAACCAGAGAGGTTCACAACCACCACATGGAGGAAACTGATAAATTGTAGAGGCTTATCTGTGTGATGGTCCGGCATGATGTCATAGTCACTGTTAAATGTACCACTTTAGGAACCAGAGAGGTTCATAACAACCACATGGAGGAAACTGATAAATTGTAAAGGTTTATGTGTGTGATGGTCCGGCATGATGTCATAGTCACTGTTAAATGTACTACTTTAGGAACCAGAGAGGTTCCTAACAACCACATGGAGGAAACTGATAAATTGTAAAGGTTTATGTGTGTGATGGTCCGGCATGATGTCATAGTCACTGTTAAATGTACTACTTTGGGAACCAGAGAGGTTCACAACCACCACATGGAGGAAACTAATAAATTGTAAAGGTTTATGTGTGTGATGGTCCGGCATGATTCATAGTCACTGTTAAATGTACTACATTGGGAACCAGAGAGGTTCACAACCACCACATGGAGGAAACTGATAAATTGTAGAGGCTTATCTGTGTGATGGTCCGGCATGATGTCATAGTCACTGTTAAATGTACCACTTTAGGAACCAGAGAGGTTCAAAACAAAAACATAGAGGAAACTAATAAATTGTAAAGGTTTATGTGTGTGATGGTCTGGCATGATGTCATAGTCACTGTTAATTGTACTACTTTGGGAACCAGAGAGGTTCAAAACGAAAACATAGAGGAAACTAATAAATTGTAAAGGTTTATGTGTGTGATGGTCCGGCATGATGTCATAGTCACTGTTAAATGTACCACTTTAGGAACCAGAGAGGTTCATAACAACCACATGGAGGAAACTGATAAATTGTAAAGGTTTATCTGTGTGATGGTCCGGCATGATGTCATAGTCACTGTTAAATGTACTACTTTGGGAACCAGAGAGGTTCAAAACGAAAACATAGAGGAAACTAATAGATTGTAAAGGTTTATGTGTGTGATGGTCCGGCATGATGTCATAGTCACTGTTAAATGTACCACTTTAGGAACCAGAGAGGTTCAAAACAGAAACATAGAGGAAACTAATAAATTGTAGAGGTTTATGTGTGTGATGGTCCGGCATGATGTCATAGTCACTGTTAAATGTACCACTTTAGGAACCAGAGAGGTTCAAAACAAAAACATAGAGGAAACTAATAAATTGTAAAGGTTTATGTGTGTGATGGTCCGGCATGATGTCATAGTCACTGTTAAATGTACCACTTTAGGAACCAGAGAGGTTTAAAACAAAAACATAGAGGAAACTGATAAATTGTAGAGGCTTATCTGTGTGATGGTCCGGCATGATGTCATAGTCACTGTTAAATGTACTACTTTGGGAACCAGAGAGGTTCACAACTAACACATGGAGGAAACTGATAAATTGTAGAGGCTTATCTGTGTGATGGTCCGGCATGATGTCATAGTCACAGCTAAATGTACCACTTTAGGAACCAGAGAGGTTCAAAACAAAAACATAGAGGAAACTAATAAATTGTAAAGGTTTATGTGTGTGATGGTCCGGCATGATGTCATAGTCAGTGTTAATTGTACTACTTTGGGAACCAGAGAGGTTCAAAACGAAAACATAGAGGAAACTAATAAATTGTAAAGGTTTATGTGTGTGATGGTCCGGCATGATGTCATAGTCACTGTTAAATGTACCACTTTAGGAACCAGAGAGGTTCAAAACAGAAACATAGAGGAAACTAATAAATTGTAGAGGTTTATGTGTGTGATGGTCCGGCATGATGTCATAGTCACTGTTAAATGTACCACTTTAGGAACCAGAGAGGTTCAAAACAAAAACATAGAGGAAACTAATAAATTGTAAAGGTTTATGTGTGTGATGGTCCGGCATGATGTCATAGTCACTGTTAAATGTACCACTTTAGGAACCAGAGAGGTTCAAAACAAAACCATAGAGGAAACTAATAAATTGTAAAGGCTTATGTGTGTGATGGTCCGGCATGATGTCATAGTCACTGTTAAATGTACCACTTTAGGAACCAGAGAGGTTCAAAACAAAAACATAGAGGAAACTAATAAATTGTAAAGGTTTATGTGTGTGATGGTCCGGCATGATGTCATAGTCACTGTTAAATGTACCACTTTAGGAACCAGAAAGGTTCATAACAACCACATGGAGGAAACTGATAAATTGTAAAGGTTTATCTGTGTGATGGTCCGGCATGATGTCACAGTCACTGTTAAATGTACCACTTTAGGAACCAGAAAGGTTCATAACAACCACATGGAGGAAACTGATAAATTGTAAAGGTTTATCTGTGTGATGGTCCGGCATGATGTCATAGTCACTGTTAAATGTACCACTTTAGGAACCAAAGAGGTTCATAACAACCACATGGAGGAAACTGATAAATTGTAAATGTTTACCTGTGTGATGGTCCGGCATGATGTCATAGTCACTGTTAAATGTACTACTTTAGGAACCAGAGAGGTTCACAACAAAAACATAGAGGAAACTAATAAATTGTAGAGGCTTATGTGTGTGATGGTCTGGCATGATGTCATAGTCACTGTTAAATGTACCACTTTAGGAACCAGAGAGGTTCATAACAACCACATGGAGGAAACTGATAAATTGTAAAGGTTTATGTGTGTGATGGTCCGGCATGATGTCATAGTCACTGTTAAATGTACTACTTTAGGAACCAGAGAGGTTCAAAACAAAAACATAGAGGAAACTAATAAATTGTAAAGGTTTATGTGTGTGATGGTCCGGCATGATGTCATAGTCACTGTTAAATGTACTACTTTGGGAACCAGAGAGGTTCACAACCTCCACATGGAGGAAACTGATAAATTGTAAAGTTTTATGTGTGTGATGGTCCGGCATAATGTCATAGTCACTGTTAAATGTACTACTTTGGGAACCAGAGAGGTTCACAACCACCACATGGAGGAAACTGATAAATTGTAGAGGCTTATCTGTGTGATGGTCCGGCATGATGTCATAGTCACTGTTAAATGTACCACTTTAGGAACCAGAGAGGTTCATAACAACCACATGGAGGAAACTGATAAATTGTAAAGGTTTATGTGTGTGATGGTCCGGCATGATGTCATAGTCACTGTTAAATGTACTACTTTAGGAACCAGAGAGGTTCCTAACAACCACATGGAGGAAACTGATAAATTGTAAAGGTTTATGTGTGTGATGGTCCGGCATGATGTCATAGTCACTGTTAAATGTACTACTTTGGGAACCAGAGAGGTTCACAACCACCACATGGAGGAAACTAATAAATTGTAAAGGTTTATGTGTGTGATGGTCCGGCATGATTCATAGTCACTGTTAAATGTACTACATTGGGAACCAGAGAGGTTCACAACCACCACATGGAGGAAACTGATAAATTGTAGAGGCTTATCTGTGTGATGGTCCGGCATGATGTCATAGTCACTGTTAAATGTACCACTTTAGGAACCAGAGAGGTTCAAAACAAAAACATAGAGGAAACTAATAAATTGTAAAGGTTTATGTGTGTGATGGTCTGGCATGATGTCATAGTCACTGTTAATTGTACTACTTTGGGAACCAGAGAGGTTCAAAACGAAAACATAGAGGAAACTAATAAATTGTAAAGGTTTATGTGTGTGATGGTCCGGCATGATGTCATAGTCACTGTTAAATGTACCACTTTAGGAACCAGAGAGGTTCATAACAACCACATGGAGGAAACTGATAAATTGTAAAGGTTTATCTGTGTGATGGTCCGGCATGATGTCATAGTCACTGTTAAATGTACTAATTTGGGAACCAGAGAGGTTCAAAACGAAAACATAGAGGAAACTAATAGATTGTAAAGGTTTATGTGTGTGATGGTCCGGCATGATGTCATAGTCACTGTTAAATGTACCACTTTAGGAACCAGAGAGGTTCAAAACAGAAACATAGAGGAAACTAATAAATTGTAGAGGTTTATGTGTGTGATGGTCCGGCATGATGTCATAGTCACTGTTAAATGTACCACTTTAGGAACCAGAGAGGTTCAAAACAAAAACATAGAGGAAACTAATAAATTGTAAAGGTTTATGTGTGTGATGGTCCGGCATGATGTCATAGTCACTGTTAAATGTACCACTTTAGGAACCAGAGAGGTTTAAAACAAAAACATAGAGGAAACTGATAAATTGTAGAGGCTTATCTGTGTGATGGTCCGGCATGATGTCATAGTCACTGTTAAATGTACTACTTTGGTAACCAGAGAGGTTCACAACTACCACATGGAGGAAACTGATAAATTGTAGAGGCTTATCTGTGTGATGGTCCGGCATGATGTCATAGTCACTGCTAAATGTACCACTTTAGGAACCACAGAGGTTCAAAACAAAAACATACAGGAAACTAATAAATTGTAAAGGTTTATGTGTGTGATGGTCCGGCATGATGTCATAGTCAGTGTTAATTGTACTACTTTGGGAACCAGAGAGGTTCAAAACGAAAACATAGAGGAAACTAATAAATTGTAAAGGTTTATGTGTGTGATGGTCCGGCATGATGTCATAGTCACTGTTAAATGTACCACTTTAGGAACCAGAGAGGTTCAAAACAGAAACATAGAGGAAACTAATAAATTGTAGGGGTTTATGTGTGTGATGGTCCGGCATGATGTCATAGTCACTGTTAAATGTACCACTTTAGGAACCAGAGAGGTTCAAAACAAAAACATAGAGGAAACTAATAAATTGTAAAGGTTTATGTGTGTGATGGTCCGGCATGATGTCATAGTCACTGTTAAATGTACCACTTTAGGAACCAGAGAGGTTCAAAACAAAACCATAGAGGAAACTAATAAATTGTAAAGGTTTATGTGTGTGATGGTCCGGCATGATGTCATAGTCACTGTTAAATGTACCACTTTAGGAACCAGAGAGGTTCAAAACAAAAACATAGAGGAAACTAATAAATTGTAAAGGTTTATGTGTGTGATGGTCCGGCATGATGTCATAGTCACTGTTAAATGTACCACTTTAGAAACCAGAGAGGTTCAAAACAAAAACATAGAGGAAACTAATAAATTGTAAAGGTTTATGTGTGTGATGGTCCGGCATGATGTCATAGTCACTGTTAAATGTACCACTTTAGGAACCAGAAAGGTTCATAACAACCACATGGAGGAAACTGATAAATTGTAAAGGTTTATCTGTGTGATGGTCCGGCATGATGTCACAGTCACTGTTAAATGTACCACTTTAGGAACCAGAAAGGTTCATAACAACCACATGGAGGAAACTGATAAATTGTAAAGGTTTATCTGTGTGATGGTCCGGCATGATGTCATAGTCACTGTTAAATGTACCACTTTAGGAACCAAAGAGGTTCATAACAACCACATGGAGGAAACTGATAAATTGTAAAGGTTTACCTGTGTGATGGTCCGGCATGATGTCATAGTCACTGTTAAATGTACTACTTTAGGAACCAGAGAGGTTCACAACAAAAACATAGAGGAAACTAATAAATTGTAGAGGCTTATGTGTGTGATGGTCCGGCATGATGTCATAGTCACTGTTAAATGTACCACTTTAGGAACCAGAGAGGTTTAAAACAAAAACATAGAGGAAACTGATAAATTGTAGAGGCTTATCTGTGTGATGGTCCGGCATGATGTCATAGTCACTGTTAAATGTACTACTTTGGGAACCAGAGAGGTTCACAACTACCACATGGAGGAAACTGATAAATTGTAGAGGCTTATCTGTGTGATGGTCCGGCATGATGTCATAGTCACTGTTAAATGTACCACTTTAGGAACCAGAGAGGTTCACAACCTCCACATGGAGGAAACTGATAAATTGTAAAGTTTTATGTGTGTGATGGTCCGGCATAATGTCATAGTCACTGTTAAATGTACTACTTTGGGAACCAGAGAGGTTCACAACCACCACATGGAGGAAACTGATAAATTGTAGAGGCTTATCTGTGTGATGGTCCGGCATGATGTCATATTCACTGTTAAATGTACTACTTTAGGAACCAGAGAGGTTCCTAACAACCACATAGAGGAAACTAATAAATTGTAGAGGCTTATGTGTGTGATGGTCCGGCATGATGTCATATTCACTGTTAAATGTACTACTTTAGGAACCAGAGAGGTTCACAACCACCACATGGAGGAAACTAATAAATTGTAAAGGTTTATGTGTGTGATGGTCCGGCATGATTCATAGTTACTGTTAAATGTACTACATTGGGAACCAGAGAGGTTCACAACCACCACATGGAGGAAACTGATAAATTGTAGAGGCTTATCTGTGTGATGGTCCGGCATGATGTCATAGTCACTGTTAAATGTACCACTTTAGGAACCAGAGAGGTTCAAAACAAAAACATAGAGGAAACTAATAAATTGTAAAGGTTTATGTGTGTGATGGTCTGGCATGATGTCATAGTCACTGTTAATTGTACTACTTTGGGAACCAGAGAGGTTCAAAACGAAAACATAGAGGAAACTAATAAATTGTAAAGGTTTATGTGTGTGATGGTCCGGCATGATGTCATAGTCACTGTTAAATGTACCACTTTAGGAACCAGAGAGGTTCATAACAACCACATGGAGGAAACTGATAAATTGTAAAGGTTTATCTGTGTGATGGTCCGGCATGATGTCATAGTCACTGTTAAATGTACTACTTTGGGAACCAGAGAGGTTCAAAACGAAAACATAGAGGAAACTAATAGATTGTAAAGGTTTATGTGTGTGATGGTCCGGCATGATGTCATAGTCACTGTTAAATGTACCACTTTAGGAACCAGAGAGGTTCAAAACAGAAACATAGAGGAAACTAATAAATTGTAGAGGTTTATGTGTGTGATGGTCCGGCATGATGTCATAGTCACTGTTAAATGTACCACTTTAGGAACCAGAGAGGTTCAAAACAAAAACATAGAGGAAACTAATAAATTGTAAAGGTTTATGTGTGTGATGGTCCGGCATGATGTCATAGTCACTGTTAAATGTACCACTTTAGGAACCAGAGAGGTTCAAAACAAAAACATAGAGGAAACTGATAAATTGTAGAGGCTTATCTGTGTGATGGTCCGGCATGATGTCATAGTCACTGTTAAATGTACCACTTTAGGAACCAGAGAGGTTCAAAACATAAACATAGAGGAAACTAATAAATTGTAAAGGTTTATGTGTGTAATGGTCCGGCATGATGTCATAGTCACTGTTAAATGTACCTCTTTAGGAACCAGAGAGGTTCAAAACAAAAACATAGAGGAAACTAATAAATTGTAAAGGTTTATGTGTGTGATGGTCCGGCATGATGTCATAGTCACTGTTAAATATACCACTTTAGGAACCAGAGAGGTTCAAAACAAAAACATAGAGGAAACTAATAAATTGTAAAGGTTTATGTGTGTGATGGTCCGGCATGATGTCATAGTCACTGTTAAATGTACCACTTTAGGAACCAGAGAGGTTCATAACAACCACATGGAGGAAACTGATAAATTGTAAAGGTTTATCTATGTGATGGTCCGGCATGATGTCATAGTCACTGTTAAATGTACCACTTTAGGAACCAGAGAGGTTCATAACAACCACATGGAGGAAACTGATAAATTGTAAAGGTTTATCTGTGTGATGGTCCGGCATGATGTCATAGTCACTGTTAAATGTACCACTTTAGGAACCAGAGAGGTTCATAACAACCACATGGAGGAAACTGATAAATTGTAAAGGTTTATCTGTGTGATGGTCCGGCATGATGTCATAGTCACTGTTAAATGTACTACTTTAGGAACCAGAGAGGTTCAAAACAAAAACATAGAGGAAACTAATAAATTGTAAAGGTTTATCTGTGTGATGGTCCGGCATGATAACATAGTCACTGTTAAATGTACCACTTTGGGAACCAGAGAGGTTCACAACAAAAACATAGAGGAAACTAATAAATTGTAAAGGTTTATGTGTGTGATGCTCCGGCATGATGTCATAGTCACTGTTATATGTACTTCTTTAGGAACCAGAGAGGTTCACAACAAAAACATAGAGGAAACTAATGAATTGTAAAGGTTTATGTGTGTGATGGTCCGGCATGATGTCATAGTCACTGTTAAATGTACTACTCTGGGAACCAGAGAGGTTCACAACAAAAACATAGAGGAAACTAATAGATTGTAAAGGTTTATGTGTGTGATGGTCCGGCATGATGTCATAGTCACTGTTAAATGTACTACTTTAGGAACCAGAGAGGTTCACAACAAAAACATAGAGGAAACTAATAAATTGTAAAGGTATATCCGTGTGATGGTCCGGCATGATAACATAGTCACTGTTAAATGTACCACTTTGGGAACCAGAGAGGTTCACAACAAAAAGATAGAAGAAACTAATAAATTGTAAAGGTTTATGTGTGTGATGGTCCGGCATGATGTCATAGTCACTGTTAAATGTACTACTTTGGGAACCACAGAGGTTCACAACAAAAACATAGAGGAAACTAATAAATTGTAAAGGTTTATGTGTGTGATGGTCCGGCGTGATGTCATAGTCACTGTTAAATGTACTACTTTAGGAACCAGAGAGGTTCAAAACAAAAACATAGAGGAAACTGATAAATTGTAGAGGCTTATCTGTGTGATGGTCCGGCATGATGTCATAGTCACTGTTAAATGTACCACTTTAGGAACCAGAGAGGTTCAAAACAAAAACATAGAGGAAACTAATAAATTGTAAAGGTTTATGTGTGTGATGGTCCGGCATGATGTCATAGTCACTGTTAAATATACTTCTTTAGGAACCAGAGAGGTTCACAACAACCACATGGAGGAAACTAATAAATTGTAAAGGTTTATGTGTGTGATGGTCCAGCATGATGTCATAGTCACTGTTAAATGTACTACTTTGGGAACCAGAGAGGTTCACAACCACCACATGGAGGAAACTAATAAATTGTAAAGGTTTATCTGCGTGATGGTCCGGCATGATGACATAGTCACTGTTAAATGTACTACTTTGGGAACCAGAGAGGTTCACAACAACCACATGGAGGAAACTAATAAATTGTAAAGGTTTATGTGTGTGATGGTCCGGCATGATGTCATAGTTACTGTTAAATATACTTCTTTAGGAACCAGAGAGGTTCACAACAACCACATGGAGGAAACTAATTAATTGTAAAGGTTTATGTGTGTGATGGTCCGGCATGATGTCATAGTCACTGTTAAATGTACTACTTTAGGAACCAGAGAGGTTCACAACAAAAACATAGAGGAAACTGATAAATTGTAAAGGTTTATGTATGTGATGGTCCGGCATGAGGTCATAGTCACTGTTAAATGTACCACTTTAGGAACCAGAGGGGTTCAAAACAAAAACATAGAGGAAACTAATAAATTGTAAAGGTTTATGTCTGTGATGGTCCGGCATGATGTCATAGTCACTGTTAAATGTACTACTTTGGGAACCAGAGAGGTTCACAACCACCACATGGAGGAAGCTGATAAATTGTAGAGGCTTATCTGTGTGATGGTCCGGCATGATGTCATAGTCACTGTTAAATGTACCACTTTAGGAACCAGAGAGGTTCATAACAACCACATGGAGGAGACTGATAAATTGTAAAGGTTTATGTGTGTGATGATCCGGCATGATGTCATAGTCACTGTTAAATGTACTACTTTAGGAACCAGAGAGGTTCCTAACAACCACATGGAGGAAACTGAAAAATTGTAAAGGTTTATGTGTGTGATGGTCCGGCATGATGTCATAGTCACTGTTAAATGTACTACTTTGGGAACCAGAGAGGTTCACAAAAACCACATGGAGGAAACTAATAAATTGTAAAGGTTTATGTGTGTGATGGTTCGGCATGATGTCATAGTCACTGTTAAATGTACTACTTTGGGAACCAGAGAGGTTCACAACTACCACATGGAGGAAACTGATAAATTGTAGAGGCTTATCTGTGTGATGGTCCGGCATAATGTCATAGTCACTGTTAAATGTACCACTTTAGGAACCAGAGAGGTTCAAAACAAAAACATAGAGGAAACTAGAAAATTGTAAAGGTTTATGTGTGTGATGGTCCGGCATGATGTCATAGTCAGTGTTAATTGTACTACTTTGGGAACCAGAGAGGTTCAAAACGAAAACATAGAGGAAACTAATAAATTGTAAAGGTTTATGTGTGTGATGGTCCGGCATGATGTCATAGTCACTGTTAAATGTACCACTTTAGGAACCAGAGAGGTTCAAAACAGAAACATAGAGGAAACTAATAAATTGTAGAGGTTTATGTGTGTGATGGTCCGGCATGATGTCATAGTCACTGTTAAATGTACCACTTTAGGAACCAGAGAGGTTCAAAACAAAAACATAGAGGAAACTGATAAATTGTAGAGGCTTATCTGTGTAATGGTCCGGCATGATGTCATAGTCACTGTTAAATGTACCACTTTAGGAACCAGAGAGGTTCAAAACAAAAACATATAGGAAACTAATAAATTGTAAAGGTTTATGTGTGTGATGGTCCGGCATGATGTCATAGTCACTGTTAAATGTACCACTTTAGGAACCAGAGAGGTTCAAAACAAAAACATAGAGGAAACTAATAAATTGTAAAGGTTTATGTGTGTGATGGTCCGGCATGATGTCATAGTCACTGTTAAATGTACTACTTTAGGAACCAGAGAGGTTCACAACAAAAACATAGAGGAAACTAATAAATTGTAGAGGCTTATGTGTGTGATGGTCTGGCATGATGTCATAGTCACTGTTAAATGTACCACTTTAGGAACCAGAGAGGTTCATAACAACCACATGGAGGAAACTGATAAATTGTAAAGGTTTATGTGTGTGATGGTCCGGCATGATGTCATAGTCACTGTTAAATGTACTACTTTAGGAACCAGAGAGGTTCAAAACAAAAACATAGAGGAAACTAATAAATTGTAAAGGTTTATGTGTGTGATGGTCCGGCATGATGTCATAGTCACTGTTAAATGTACTACTTTGGGAACCAGAGAGGTTCACAACCTCCACATGGAGGAAACTGATAAATTGTAAAGTTTTATGTGTGTGATGGTCCGGCATAATGTCATAGTCACTGTTAAATGTACTACTTTGGGAACCAGAGAGGTTCACAACCACCACATGGAGGAAACTGATAAATTGTAGAGGCTTATCTGTGTGATGGTCCGGCATGATGTCATAGTCACTGTTAAATGTACCACTTTAGGAACCAGAGAGGTTCATAACAACCACATGGAGGAAACTGATAAATTGTAAAGGTTTATGTGTGTGATGGTCCGGCATGATGTCATAGTCACTGTTAAATGTACTACTTTAGGAACCAGAGAGGTTCCTAACAACCACATGGAGGAAACTGATAAATTGTAAAGGTTTATGTGTGTGATGGTCCGGCATGATGTCATAGTCACTGTTAAATGTACTACTTTGGGAACCAGAGAGGTTCACAACCACCACATGGAGGAAACTAATAAATTGTAAAGGTTTATGTGTGTGATGGTCCGGCATGATTCATAGTCACTGTTAAATGTACTACATTGGGAACCAGAGAGGTTCACAACCACCACATGGAGGAAACTGATAAATTGTAGAGGCTTATCTGTGTGATGGTCCGGCATGATGTCATAGTCACTGTTAAATGTACCACTTTAGGAACCAGAGAGGTTCAAAACAAAAACATAGAGGAAACTAATAAATTGTAAAGGTTTATGTGTGTGATGGTCTGGCATGATGTCATAGTCACTGTTAATTGTACTACTTTGGGAACCAGAGAGGTTCAAAACGAAAACATAGAGGAAACTAATAAATTGTAAAGGTTTATGTGTGTGATGGTCCGGCATGATGTCATAGTCACTGTTAAATGTACCACTTTAGGAACCAGAGAGGTTCATAACAACCACATGGAGGAAACTGATAAATTGTAAAGGTTTATCTGTGTGATGGTCCGGCATGATGTCATAGTCACTGTTAAATGTACTACTTTGGGAACCAGAGAGGTTCAAAACGAAAACATAGAGGAAACTAATAGATTGTAAAGGTTTATGTGTGTGATGGTCCGGCATGATGTCATAGTCACTGTTAAATGTACCACTTTAGGAACCAGAGAGGTTCAAAACAGAAACATAGAGGAAACTAATAAATTGTAGAGGTTTATGTGTGTGATGGTCCGGCATGATGTCATAGTCACTGTTAAATGTACCACTTTAGGAACCAGAGAGGTTCAAAACAAAAACATAGAGGAAACTAATAAATTGTAAAGGTTTATGTGTGTGATGGTCTGGCATGATGTCATAGTCACTGTTAAATGTACCACTTTAGGAACCAGAGAGGTTTAAAACAAAAACATAGAGGAAACTGATAAATTGTAGAGGCTTATCTGTGTGATGGTCCGGCATGATGTCATAGTCACTGTTAAATGTACTACTTTGGGAACCAGAGAGGTTCACAACTACCACATGGAGGAAACTGATAAATTGTAGGGGCTTATCTGTGTGATGGTCCGGCATGATGTCATAGTCACTGCTAAATGTACCACTTTAGGAACCACAGAGGTTCAAAACAAAAACATACAGGAAACTAATAAATTGTAAAGGTTTATGTGTGTGATGGTCCGGCATGATGTCATAGTCAGTGTTAATTGTACTACTTTGGGAACCAGAGAGGTTCAAAACGAAAACATAGAGGAAACTAATAAATTGTAAAGGTTTATGTGTGTGATGGTCCGGCATGATGTCATAGTCACTGTTAAATGTACCACTTTAGGAACCAGAGAGGTTCAAAACAGAAACATAGAGGAAACTAATAAATTGTAGAGGTTTATGTGTGTGATGGTCCGGCATGATGTCATAGTCACTGTTAAATGTACCACTTTAGGAACCAGAGAGGTTCAAAACAAAAACATAGAGGAAACTAATAAATTGTAAAGGTTTATGTGTGTGATGGTCCGGCATGATGTCATAGTCACTGTTAAATGTACCACTTTAGGAACCAGAGAGGTTCAAAACAAAACCATAGAGGAAACTAATAAATTGTAAAGGTTTATGTGTGTGATGGTCCGGCATGATGTCATAGTCACTGTTAAATGTACCACTTTAGGAACCAGAGAGGTTCAAAACAAAAACATAGAGGAAACTAATAAATTGTAAAGGTTTATGTGTGTGATGGTCCGGCATGATGTCATAGTCACTGTTAAATGTACCACTTTAGAAACCAGAGAGGTTCAAAACAAAAACATAGAGGAAACTAATAAATTGTAAAGGTTTATGTGTGTGATGGTCCGGCATGATGTCATAGTCACTGTTAAATGTACCACTTTAGGAACCAGAAAGGTTCATAACAACCACATGGAGGAAACTGATAAATTGTAAAGGTTTATCTGTGTGATGGTCCGGCATGATGTCACAGTCACTGTTAAATGTACCACTTTAGGAACCAGAAAGGTTCATAACAACCACATGGAGGAAACTGATAAATTGTAAAGGTTTATCTGTGTGATGGTCCGGCATGATGTCATAGTCACTGTTAAATGTACCACTTTAGGAACCAAAGAGGTTCATAACAACCACATGGAGGAAACTGATAAATTGTAAAGGTTTACCTGTGTGATGGTCCGGCATGATGTCATAGTCACTGTTAAATGTACTACTTTAGGAACCAGAGAGGTTCACAACAAAAACATAGAGGAAACTAATAAATTGTAGAGGCTTATGTGTGTGATGGTCCGGCATGATGTCATAGTCACTGTTAAATGTACCACTTTAGGAACCAGAGAGGTTTAAAACAAAAACATAGAGGAAACTGATAAATTGTAGAGGCTTATCTGTGTGATGGTCCGGCATGATGTCATAGTCACTGTTAAATGTACTACTTTGGGAACCAGAGAGGTTCACAACTACCACATGGAGGAAACTGATAAATTGTAGAGGCTTATCTGTGTGATGGTCCGGCATGATGTCATAGTCACTGTTAAATGTACCACTTTAGGAACCAGAGAGGTTCACAACCTCCACATGGAGGAAACTGATAAATTGTAAAGTTTTATGTGTGTGATGGTCCGGCATAATGTCATAGTCACTGTTAAATGTACTACTTTGGGAACCAGAGAGGTTCACAACCACCACATGGAGGAAACTGATAAATTGTAGAGGCTTATCTTTGTGATGGTCCGGCATGATGTCATATTCACTGTTAAATGTACTACTTTAGGAACCAGAGAGGTTCCTAACAACCACATGGAGGAAACTGATAAATTGTAAACGTTTATGTGTGTGATGGTCCGGCATGATGTCATAGTCACTGTTAAATGTACTACTTTGGGAACCAGAGAGGTTCACAACCACCACATGGAGGAAACTAATAAATTGTAAAGGTTTATGTGTGTGATGGTCCGGCATGATTCATAGTTACTGTTAAATGTACTACATTGGGAACCAGAGAGGTTCACAACCACCACATGGAGGAAACTGATAAATTGTAGAGGCTTATCTGTGTGATGGTCCGGCATGATGTCATAGTCACTGTTAAATGTACCACTTTAGGAACCAGAGAGGTTCAAAACAAAAACATAGAGGAAACTAATAAATTGTAAAGGTTTATGTGTGTGATGGTCTGGCATGATGTCATAGTCACTGTTAATTGTACTACTTTGGGAACCAGAGAGGTTCAAAACGAAAACATAGAGGAAACTAATAAATTGTAAAGGTTTATGTGTGTGATGGTCCGGCATGATGTCATAGTCACTGTTAAATGTACCACTTTAGGAACCAGAGAGGTTCATAACAACCACATGGAGGAAACTGATAAATTGTAAAGGTTTATCTGTGTGATGGTCCGGCATGATGTCATAGTCACTGTTAAATGTACTACTTTGGGAACCAGAGAGGTTCAAAACGAAAACATAGAGGAAACTAATAGATTGTAAAGGTTTATGTGTGTGATGGTCCGGCATGATGTCATAGTCACTGTTAAATGTACCACTTTAGGAACCAGAGAGGTTCAAAACAGAAACATAGAGGAAACTAATAAATCGTAGAGGTTTATGTGTGTGATGGTCCGGCATGATGTCATAGTCACTGTTAAATGTACCACTTTAGGAACCAGAGAGGTTCAAAACAAAAACATAGAGGAAACTAATAAATTGTAAAGGTTTATGTGTGTGATGGTCCGGCATGATGTCATAGTCACTGTTAAATGTACCACTTTAGGAACCAGAGAGGTTCAAAACAAAAACATAGAGGAAACTGATAAATTGTAGAGGCTTATCTGTGTGATGGTCCGGCATGATGTCATAGTCACTGTTAAATGTACCACTTTAGGAACCAGAGAGGTTCAAAACATAAACATAGAGGAAACTAATAAATTGTAAAGGTTTATGTGTGTAATGGTCCGGCATGATGTCATAGTCACTGTTAAATGTACCACTTTAGGAACCAGAGAGGTTCAAAACAAAAACATAGAGGAAACTAATAAATTGTAAAGGTTTATGTGTGTGATGGTCCGGCATGATGTCATAGTCACTGTTAAATATTCCACTTTAGGAACCAGAGAGGTTCAAAACAAAAACATAGAGGAAACTAATAAATTGTAAAGGTTTATGTGTGTGATGGTCCGGCATGATGTCATAGTCACTGTTAAATGTACCACTTTAGGAACCAGAGAGGTTCATAACAACCACATGGAGGAAACTGATAAATTGTAAAGGTTTATCTGTGTGATGGTCCGGCATGATGTCATAGTCACTGTTAAATGTACCACTTTAGGAACCAGAGAGGTTCATAACAACCACATGGAGGAAACTGATAAATTGTAAAGGTTTATCTGTGTGATGGTCCGGCATGATGTCATAGTCACTGTTAAATGTACCACTTTAGGAACCAGAGAGGTTCATAACAACCACATGGAGGAAACTGATAAATTGTAAAGGTTTATCTGTGTGATGGTCCGGCATGATGTCATAGTCACTGTTAAATGTACTACTTTAGGAACCAGAGAGGTTCACAACAAAAACATAGAGGAAACTAATAAATTGTAAAGGTTTATCTGTGTGATGGTCCGGCATGATAACATAGTCACTGTTAAATGTACCACTTTGGGAACCAGAGAGGTTCACAACAAAAACATAGAGGAAACTAATAAATTGTAAAGGTTTATGTGTGTGATGCTCCGGCATGATGTCATAGTCACTGTTATATGTACTTCTTTAGGAACCAGAGAGGTTCACAACAAAAACATAGAGGAAACTAATGAATTGTAAAGGTTTATGTGTGTGATGGTCCGGCATGATGTCATAGTCACTGTTAAATGTACTACTCTGGGAACCAGAGAGGTTCACAACAAAAACATAGAGGAAACTAATAGATTGTAAAGGTTTATGTGTGTGATGGTCCGGCATGATGTCATAGTCACTGTTAAATGTACTACTTTAGGAACCAGAGAGGTTCACAACAAAAACATAGAGGAAACTAATAAATTGTAAAGGTATATCCGTGTGATGGTCCGGCATGATAACATAGTCACTGTTAAATGTACCACTTTGGGAACCAGAGAGGTTCACAACAAAAAGATAGAGGAAACTAATAAATTGTAAAGGTTTATGTGTGTGATGGTCCGGCATGATGTCATAGTCACTGTTAAATGTACTACTTTGGGAACCACAGAGGTTCACAACAAAAACATAGAGGAAACTAATAAATTGTAAAGGTTTATGTGTGTGATGGTCCGGCGTGATGTCATAGTCACTGTTAAATGTACTACTTTAAGAACCAGAGAGGTTCAAAACAAAAACATAGAGGAAACTGATAAATTGTAGAGGCTTATCTGTGTGATGGTCCGGCATGATGTCATAGTCACTGTTAAATGTACCACTTTAGGAACCAGAGAGGTTCAAAACAAAAACATAGAGGAAACTAATAAATTGTAAAGGTTTATGTGTGTGATGGTCCGGCATGATGTCATAGTCACTGTTAAATATACTTCTTTAGGAACCAGAGAGGTTCACAACAACCACATGGAGGAAACTAATAAATTGTAAAGGTTTATGTGTGTGATGGTCCAGCATGATGTCATAGTCACTGTTAAATGTACTACTTTGGGAACCAGAGAGGTTCACAACCACCACATGGAGGAAACTAATAAATTGTAAAGGTTTATCTGCGTGATGGTCCGGCATGATGACATAGTCACTGTTAAATGTACTACTTTGGGAACCAGAGAGGTTCACAACAACCACATGGAGGAAACTAATAAATTGTAAAGGTTTATGTGTGTGATGGTCCGGCATGATGTCATAGTTACTGTTAAATATACTTCTTTAGGAACCAGAGAGGTTCACAACAACCACATGGAGGAAACTAATAAATTGTAAAGGTTTATGTGTGTGATGGTCCGGCATGATGTCATAGTCACTGTTAAATGTACTACTTTAGGAACCAGAGAGGTTCACAACAAAAACATAGAGGAAACTGATAAATTGTAAAGGTTTATGTATGTGATGGTCCGGCATGAGGGCATAGTCACTGTTAAATGTACCACTATAGGAACCAGAGGGGTTCAAAACAAAAACATAGAGGAAACTAATAAATTGTAAAGGTTTATGTGTGTGATGGTCCGGCATGATGTCATAGTCACTGTTAAATGTACTACTTTGGGAACCAGAGAGGTTCACAACCACCACATGGAGGAAACTGATAAATTGTAGAGGCTTATCTGTGTGATGGTCCGGCATGATGTCATAGTCACTGTTAAATGTACCACTTTAGGAACCAGAGAGGTTCATAACAACCACATGGAGGAGACTGATAAATTGTAAAGGTTTATGTGTGTGATGATCCGGCATGATGTCATAGTCACTGTTAAATGTACTACTTTAGGAACCAGAGAGGTTCCTAACAACCACATGGAGGAAACTGAAAAATTGTAAAGGTTTATGTGTGTGATGGTCCGGCATGATGTCATAGTCACTGTTAAATGTACTACTTTGGGAACCAGAGAGGTTCACAAAAACCACATGGAGGAAACTAATAAATTGTAAAGGTTTATGTGTGTGATGGTTCGGCATGATGTCATAGTCACTGTTAAATGTACTACTTTGGGAACCAGAGAGGTTCACAACTACCACATGGAGGAAACTGATAAATTGTAGAGGCTTATCTGTGTGATGGTCCGGCATAATGTCATAGTCACTGTTAAATGTACCACTTTAGGAACCAGAGAGGTTCAAAACAAAAACATAGAGGAAACTAGAAAATTGTAAAGGTTTATGTGTGTGATGGTCCGGCATGATGTCATAGTCAGTGTTAATTGTACTACTTTGGGAACCAGAGAGGTTCAAAACGAAAACATAGAGGAAACTAATAAATTGTAAAGGTTTATGTGTGTGATGGTCCGGCATGATGTCATAGTCACTGTTAAATGTACCACTTTAGGAACCAGAGAGGTTCAAAACAGAAACATAGAGGAAACTAATAAATTGTAGAGGTTTATGTGTGTGATGGTCCGGCATGATGTCATAGTCACTGTTAAATGTACCACTTTAGGAACCAGAGAGGTTCAAAACAAAAACATAGAGGAAACTGATAAATTGTAGAGGCTTATCTGTGTAATGGTCCGGCATGATGTCATAGTCACTGTTAAATGTACCACTTTAGGAACCAGAGAGGTTCAAAACAAAAACATATAGGAAACTAATAAATTGTAAAGGTTTATGTGTGTGATGGTCCGGCATGATGTCATAGTCACTGTTAAATGTACCACTTTAGGAACCAGAGAGGTTCAAAACAAAAACATAGAGGAAACTAATAAATTGTAAAGGTTTATGTGTGTGATGGTCCGGCATGATGTCATAGTCACTGTTAAATGTACCACTTTAGGAACCAGAGAGGTTCAAAACAAAAACATAGAGGAAACTAATAAATTGTAAAGGTTTATGTGTGTGATGGTCCGGCATGATGTCATAGTCACTGTTAAATGTACCACTTTAGGAACCAGAAAGGTTCATAACAACCACATGGAGGAAACTGATAAATTGTAAAGGTTTATCTGTGTGATGGTCCGGCATGATGTCATAGTCACTGTTAAATGTACCACTTTAGGAACCAGAGAGGTGCATAACAACCAAATGGAGGAAACTGATAAATTGTAAAGGTTCATCTGTGTGATGGTCCGGCATGATGTCATAGTCACTGTTAAATGTACCACTTTAGGAACCAGAGAGGTTCATAACAACCACATGGAGGAAACTGATAAATTGTAAAGGTTTATCTGTGTGATGGTCCGGCATGATGTCATAGTCACTGTTAAATGTACCACTTTAGGAACCAGAGAGGTTCATAACAACCACATGGAGGAAACTGATAAATTGTAAAGGTTTATCTGTGTGATGGTCCGGCATGATGTCATAGTCACTGTTAAATGTACTACTTTAGGAACCAGAGAGGTTCACAACAAAAACATAGAGGAAACTAATAAATTGTAAAGGTTTATCTGTGTGATGGTCCGGCATGATAACATAGTCACTGTTAAATGTACCACTTTGGGAACCAGAGGGGTTCACAACAAAAACATAGAGGAAACTAATAAATTGTAAAGGTTTATGTGTGTGATGGTCCGGCATGATGTCATAGTCACTGTTATATGTACTTCTTTAGGAACCAGAGAGGTTCACAACAAAAACATAGAGGAAACTAATGAATTGTAAAGGTTTATGTGTGTGATGGTCCGGCATGATTTCATAGTCACTGTTAAATGTACTACTTTGGGAACCAGAGAGGTTCACAACAAAAACATAGAGGAAACTAATAGATTGTAAAGGTTTATGTGTGTGATGGTCCGGCATGATGTCATAGTCACTGCTAAATGTACTACTTTAGGAACCAGAGAGGTTCATAACAACCACATGGAGGAAACTGATAAATTGTAAAGGTTTATGTGTGTGATGGTCCGGCATGATGTCATAGGCACTGTTAAATGTACTACTTTAGGAACCAGAGAGGTTCATAGCAACCACATGGAGGAAACTGATAAATTGTAAAGGTTTATGTGTGTGATGGTCCGGCATGATGTCATAGTCACTGTTAAATGTACCACTTTAGGAACCAGAGAGGTTCAAAACAAAAACATAGAGGAAACCAATAAATTGTAAAGGTTTATGTGTGTGATGCTCCGGCATGATGTCATAGTCACTGTTATATGTACTTCTTTAGGAACCAGAGAGGTTCACAACAAAAACATAGAGGAAACTAATGAATTGTAAAGGTTTATGTGTGTGATGGTCCGGCATGATGTCATAGTCACTGTTAAATGTACTACTTTGGGAACCAGAGAGGTTCACAACAAAAACATAGAGGAAACTAATAGATTGTAAAGGTTTATGTGTGTGATGGTCCGTCATGATGTCATAGTCACTGTTAAATGTACTACTTTAGGAACCAGAGAGGTTCACATCAAAAACATGGAGGAAACTAATAAATTGTAAAGGTTTATCTGTGTGATGGTCCGGCATGATGTCATAGTCACTGTTAAATGTACCACTTTAGGAACCAGAGAGGTTCATAACAACCACATGGAGGAAACTGATAAATTGTAAAGGTTTATCTGTGTGATGGACCGGCATGATCTCATAGTCACTGTTAAATGTACTACTTTAGGAACCAGAGAGGTTCACAACAAAAACATAGAAGAAACTAATAAATTGTAGAGGCTTATCTGTGTGATGGTCCGGCATGATGTCATAGTCACTGTTAAATGTACCACTTTAGGAACCAGAGAGGTTCCTAACAACCACATGGAGGAAACTGATAAATTGTAAAGGTTTATGTGTGTGATGGTCCGGCATGATGTCATAGTCACTGTTAAATGTACTACTTTGGGAACCAGAGAGGTTCACAACCACCACATGGAGGAAACTAATAAATTGTAAAGGTTTATATGTGTGATGGTCCGGCATGATGTCATAGTCACTGTTAAATGTACTACTTTGGGAACCAGAGAGGTTCACAACCACCACATGGAGGAACATGATAAATTGTAGAGGCTTATCTGTGTGATGGTCCGGCATGATGTCATAGTCACTGTTAAATGTACCACTTTAGGAACCAGAGAGGTTCAAAACAAAAACATAGAGAAAACTAATAAATTGTAAAGGTTTATGTGTGTGATGATCCGGCATGATGTCATAGTCACTGTTAAATGTACCACTTTAGGAACCAGAGAGGTTCAAAACAAAAACATAGAGGAAACTGATAAATTGTAGAGGCTTATCTGTGTAATGGTCCGGCATGATGTCATAGTCACTGTTAAATGTACCACTTTAGGAACCAGAGAGGTTCAAAACAAAAACATATAGGAAACTAATAAATTGTAAAGGTTTATGTGTGTGATGGTCCGGCATGATGTCATAGTCACTGTTAAATGTACCACTTTAGGAACCAGAGAGGTTCAAAACAAAAACATAGAGGAAACTAATAAATTGTAAAGGTTTATGTGTGTGATGGTCCGGCATGATGTCATAGTCACTGTTAAATGTTACACTTTAGGAACCAGAGAGGTTCAAAACAAAAACATAGAGGAAACTAATAAATTGTAAAGGTTTATGTGTGTGATGGTCCGGCATGATGTCATAGTCACTGTTAAATGTACCACTTTAGGAACCAGAAAGGTTCATAACAACCACATGGAGGAAACTGATAAATTGTAAAGGTTTATCTGTGTGATGGTCCGGCATGATGTCATAGTCACTGTTAAATGTACCACTTTAGGAACCAGAGAGGTTCATAACAACCAAATGGAGGAAACTGATAAATTGTAAAGGTTCATTTGTGTGATGGTCAGGCATGATGTCATAGTCACTGTTAAATGTACCACTTTAGGAACCAGAGAGGTTCATAACAACCACATGGAGGAAACTGATAAATTGTAAAGGTTTATCTGTGTGATGGTCCGGCATGATGTCATAGTCACTGTTAAATGTACTACTTTAGGAACCAGAGAGGTTCACAACAAAAACATAGAAGAAACTAATAAATTGTAGAGGCTTATCTGTGTGATGGTCCGGCATGATGTCATAGTCACTGTTAAATGTACCACTTTAGGAACCAGAGAGGTTCCTAACAACCACATGGAGGAAACTGATAAATTGTAAAGGTTTATGTGTGTGATGGTCCGGCATGATGTCATAGTCACTGTTAAATGTACTACTTTGGGAACCAGAGAGGTTCACAACCACCACATGGAGGAAACTAATAAATTGTAAAGGTTTATGTGTGTGATGGTCCGGCATGATGTCATAGTCACTGTTAAATGTACTACTTTGGGAACCAGAGAGGTTCACAACCACCACATGGAGGAACATGATAAATTGTAGAGGCTTATCTGTGTGATGTTCCGGCATGATGTCATAGTCACTGTTAAATGTACCACTTTAGGAACCAGAGAGGTTCAAAACAAAAACATAGAGGAAACTAATAAATTGTAAAGGTTTATGTGTGTGATGGTCCGGCATGATGTCATAGTCAGTGTTTATTGTACTACTTTGGGAACCAGAGAGGTTCAAAACGAAAACATAGAGGAAACTAATAAATTGTAAAGGTTTATGTGTGTGATGGTCCGGCATGATGTCATAGTCACTGTTAAATGTACCACTTTAGGAACCAGAGATGTTCAAAACAGAAACATAGAGGAAACTTATAAATTGTAGAGGTTTATGTGTGTGATGGTCCGGCATGATGTCATAGTCACTGTTAAATGTACCACTTTAGGAACCAGAGAGGTTCAAAACAAAAACATAGAGGAAACTGATAAATTGTAGAGGCTTATCTGTGTGATGGTTCGGCATGATGTCATAGTCATTGTTAAATGTACCACTTTAGGAACCAGAGAGGTTCAAAACAAAAACATAGAGGAAACTAATAAATTGTAAAGGTTTCTGTGTGTGATGGTCCGGCATGATATCATAGTCACTGTTAAATGTACCACTTTAGGAACCAGAGAGGTTCAAAACAAAAATATGAGGAAACTAATAAATTGTAAAGGTTTATGTGTGTGATGGTCCGGCATGATGTCATAGTCACTGTTAGATGTACCACTTTAGGAACCAGAGAGGTTCAAAACAAAAATTATAGAGGAAACTAATAAATTGTAAAGGTTTATGTGTGTGATGGTCCGGCATGATGTCATAGTCACTGTTAAATGTACCACTTTAGGAACCAGAGAGGTTCATAACAACCACATGGAGGAAACTGATAAATTGTAAAGGTTTATCTGTGTGATGGTCCGGCATGATGTCATAGTCACTGTTAAATGTACCACTTTAGGAACCAGAGAGGTTCATAACAACCACATGGAGGAAACTGATAAATTGTAAAGGTTTATCTGTGTGATGGTCCGGCATGATGTCATAGTCACTGTTAAATGTACCACTTTAGGAACCAGAGAGGTTCATAACAACCACATGGAGGAAACTGATAAATTGTAAAGGTTTATCTGTGTGATGGTCCGGCATGATGTCATAGTCACTGTTAAATGTACTACTTTAGGAACCAGAGAGGTTCACAACAAAAACATAGAGGAAACTAATAAATTGTAAAGGTTTATCTGTGTGATGGTCCGGCATGATAACATAGTCACTGTTAAATGTACCACTTTGGGAACCAGAGAGGTTCACAACAAAAACATAGAGGAAACTAATAAATTGTAAAGGTTTATGTGTGTGATGGTCCGGCATGATGTCATAGTCACTGTTATATGTACTTCTTTAGGAACCAGAGAGGTTCACAACAAAAACATAGAGGAAACTAATGAATTGTAAAGGTTTATGTGTGTGATGGTCCGGCATGATGTCATAGTCACTGTTAAATGTACTACTTTGGGAACCAGAGAGGTTCACAACAAAAACATAGAGGAAACTAATAGATTGTAAAGGTTTATGTGTGTGATGGTCCGGCATGATGTCATAGTCACTGCTAAATGTACTACTTTAGGAACCAGAGAGGTTCATAACAACCACATGGAGGAAACTGATAAATTGTAAAGGTTTATGTGTGTGATGGTCCGGCATGATGTCATAGTCACTGTTAAATGTACTACTTTAGGAACCAGAGAGGTTCATAACAACCACATGGAGGAAACTGATAAATTGTAAAGGTTTATGTGTGTGATGGTCCGGCATGATGTCATAGTCACTGTTAAATGTACCACTTTAGGAACCAGAGAGGTTCAAAACAAAAACATAGAGGAAACTAATAAATTGTAAAGGTTTATGTGTGTGATGCTCCGGCATGATGTCATAGTCACTGTTATATGTACTTCTCTAGGAACCAGAGAGGTTCACAACAAAAACATAGAGGAAACTAATGAATTGTAAAGGTTTATGTGTGTGATGGTCCGGCATGATGTCATAGTCACTGTTAAATGTACTACTTTGGGAACCAGAGAGGTTCACAACAAAAACATAGAGGAAACTAATAGATTGTAAAGGTTTATGTGTATGATGGTCCGTCATGATGTCATAGTCACTGTTAAATGTACTACTTTAGGAACCAGAGAGGTTCACATCAAAAACATGGAGGAAACTAATAAATTGTAAAGGTTTATCTGTGTGATGGTCCGGCATGATGTCATAGTCACTGTTAAATGTACCACTTTAGGAAGCAGAGAGGTTCATAACAACCACATGGAGGAAACTGATAAATTGTAAAGGTTTATCTGTGTGATGGTCCGGCATGATGTCATAGTCACTGTTAAATGTACTACTTTAGGAACCAGAGAGGTTCACAACAAAAACATAGAAGAAACTAATAAATTGTAGAGGCTTATCTGTGTGATGGTCCGGCATGATGTCATAGTCACTGTTAAATGTACCACTTTAGGAACCAGAGAGGTTCCTAAAAACCACATGGAGGAAACTGATAAATTGTAAAGGTTTATGTGTGTGATGGTCCGGCATGATGTCATAGTCACTGTTAAATGTACTACTTTGGGAACCAGAGAGGTTCACAACCACCACATGGAGGAAACTAATAAATTGTAAAGGTTTATGTGTGTGATGGTCCGGCATGATGTCATAGTCACTGTTAAATGTACTACTTTGGGAACCAGAGAGGTTCACAACCACCACATGGAGGAACATGATAAATTGTAGAGGCTTATCTGTGTGATGGTCCGGCATGATGTCATAGTCACTGTTAAATGTACCACTTTAGGAACCAGAGAGGTTCAAAACAAAAACATAGAGGAAACTAATAAATTGTAAAGGTTTATGTGTGTGATGGTCCGGCATGATGTCATAGTCACTGTTTATTGTACTACTTTGGGAACCAGAGAGGTTCAAAACGAAAACATAGAGGAAACTAATAAATTGTAAAGGTTTATGTGTGTGATGGTCCTGCATGATGTCATAGTCACTGTTAAATGTACCACTTTAGGAACCAGAGAGGTTCAAAACAGAAACATAGAGGAAACTTATAAATTGTAGAGGTTTATGTGTGTGATGGTCCGGCATGATGTCATAGTCAGTGTTAAATGTACCACTTTAGGAACCAGAGAGGTTCAAAACAAAAACATAGAGGAAACTGATAAATTGTAGAGGCTTATCTGTGTGATGGTTCGGCATGATGTCATAGTCATTGTTAAATGTACCACTTTAGGAACCAGAGAGGTTCAAAACAAAAACATAGAGGAAACTAATAAATTGTAAAGGTTTCTGTGTGTGATGGTCTGGCATGATGTCATAGTCACTGTTAAATGTACCACTTTAGGAACCAGAGAGGTTCACAACAAAAACATGGAGGAAACTAATAAATTGTAAAGGTTTATCTGTGTGATGGTCGAGCATGATGTCATAGTCACTGTTAAATGTACTACTTTAGGAACCAGAGAGGTTCACAACAAAAACATGGAGGAAACTAATAAATTGTAAAGGTTTATCTGTGTGATGGTCCGGCATGATTTCATAGTCACTGTTAAATGTACTACTTTAGGAACCAGAGAGGTTCATAACAACCACATGGAGGAAACTGATAAATTGTAAAGGTTTATGTGTGTGATGGTCCGGCATGATGTCATAGTCACTGTTAAATGTACCACTTTAGGAACCAGAGAGGTTCATAACAACCACATGGAGGAAACTGATAAATTGTAAAGGTTTATCTGTGTGATGGTCCGGCATGATGTCATAGTCACTGTTAAATGTACCACTTTAGGAACCAGAGAGGTTCATAACAACCACATGGAGGAAACTGATAAATTGTAAAGGTTTATCTGTGTGATGGTCCGGCATGATGTCATAGTCACTGTTAAATGTACTACTTTAGGAACCAGAGAGGTTCACAACAAAAACATAGAGGAAACTAATGAATTGTAAAGGTTTATGTGTGTGATGGTCCGGCATGATGTCATAGTCACTGTTAAATGTACTACTTTGGGAACCAGAGAGGTTCACAACAAAAACATAGAGGAAACTAATAGATTGTAAAGGTTTATGTGTGTGATGGTCCGGCATGATGTCATAGTCACTGCTAAATGTACTACTTTAGGAACCAGAGAGGTTCATAACAACCACATGGAGGAAACTGATAAATTGTAAAGGTTTATGTGTGTGATGGTCCGGCATGATGTCATAGTCACTGCTAAATGTACTACTTTAGGAACCAGAGAGGTTCATAACAACCACATGGAGGAAACTGATAAATTGTAAAGGTTTATGTGTGTGATGGTCCGGCATGATGTCACAGTCACTGTTAAATGTACTACTTTAGGAACCAGAGAGGTTCATAACAACCACATGGAGGAAACTGATAAATTGTAAAGGTTTATGTGTGTGATAGTCCGGCATGATGTCATAGTCACTGTTAAATGTAATACTTTAGGAACCAGAGAGGTTCAAAACAAAAACATAGAGGAAACTAATAAATTGTAAAGGTTTATGTGTGTGATGCTCCGGTATGATGTCATAGTCACTGTTATATGTACTTCTTTAGGAACCAGAGAGGTTCACAACAAAAACATAGAGGAAACTAATGAATTGTAAAGGTTTATGTGTGTGATGGTCCGTCATGATGTCATAGTCACTGTTAAATGTACTACTTTAGGAACCAGAGAGGTTCACATCAAAAACATGGAGGAAACTAATAAATTGTAAAGGTTTATCTGTGTGATGGTCCGGCATGATGTCATAGTCACTGTTAAATGTACTACTTTAGGAACCAGAGAGGTTCATAACAACCACATGGAGGAAACTGATAAATTGTAAAGGTTTATGTATGTGATGGTCCGGCATGATGTCATAGTCACTGTTAAATGTACTACTTTAGGAACCAGAGAGGTTCATAACAACCACATGGAGGAAACTGATAAATTGTAAAGGTTTATGTGTGTGATGGTCCGGCATGATGTCATAGTCACTGTTAAATGTACTACTTTGGGAACCAGAGAGGTTCAAAACAGAAACGTAGAGGAAACTAATAAATTGTAGAGGTTTATGTGTGTGATGGTCCGGCATGATGTCATAGTCACTGTTAAATGTACCACTTTATGAACCAGAGAGGTTCAAAACAAAAACATAGAGGAAACTAATAATTTGTAAAGGTTTATGTGTGTGATGGTCCGGCATGATGTCATAGTCACTGTTAAATGTACCACTTTAGGAACCAGAGAGGTTCAAAACAAAAACATAGAGGAAACTGATAAATTGTAGAGGCTTATCTGTGTAATGGTCCGGCATGATGTCATAGTCACTGTTAAATGTACCACTTTAGGAACCAGAGAGGTTCAAAACAAAAACATATAGGAAACTAATAAATTGTAAAGGTTTATGTGTGTGATGGTCCGGCATGATGTCATAGTCACTGTTAAATGTACCACTTTAGGAACCAGAGAGGTTCAAAACAAAAACATAGAGGAAACTAATAAATTGTAAAGGTTTATGTGTGTGATGGTCCGGCATGATGTCATAGTCACTGTTAAATGTACCACTTTAGGAACCAGAGAGGTTCAAAACAAAAACATAGAGGAAACTAATAAATTGTAAAGGTTTATGTGTGTGATGGTCCGGCATGATGTCATAGTCACTGTTAAATGTACCACTTTAGGAACCAGAAAGGTTCATAACAACCACATGGAGGAAACTGATAAATTGTAAAGGTTTATCTGTGTGATGGTCCGGCATGATGTCATAGTCACTGTTAAATGTACCACTTTAGGAACCAGAGAGGTTCATAACAACCACATGGAGGAAACTGATAAATTGTAAAGGTTTATCTGTGTGATGGTCCGGCATGATGTCATAGTCACTGTTAAATGTACCACTTTAGGAACCAGAGAGGTTCATAACAACCACATGGAGGAAACTGATAAATTGTAAAGGTTTATCTGTGTGATGGTCCGGCATGATGTCATAGTCACTGTTAAATGTACTACTTTAGGAACCAGAGAGGTTCAAAACAAAAACATAGAAGAAACTAATAAATTGTAGAGGCTTATCTGTGTGATGGTCCGGCATGATGTCATAGTCACTGTTAAATGTACCACTTTAGGAACCAGAGAGGTTCATAACAACCACATGGAGCAAACTGATAAATTGTAAAGGTTTATGTGTGTGATGGTCCGGCATGATGTCATAGTCACTGTTAAATGTACTACTTTAGGAACCACAGAGGTTCCTAACAACCACATGGAGGAAACTGATAAATTGTAAAGGTTTATGTGTGTGATGGTCCGGCATGATGTCATAGTCACTGTTAAATGTACTACTTTGGGAACCAGAGAGGTTCACAACCACCACATGGAGGAAACTAATAAATTGTAAAGGTTTATGTGTGTGATGGTCCGGCATGATGTCATAGTCACTGTTAAATGTACTACTTTGGGAACCAGAGAGGTTCACAACCACCACATGGAGGAACATGATAAATTGTAGAGGCTTATCTGTGTGATGGTCCGGCATGATGTCATAGTCACTGTTAAATGTACCACTTTAGGAACCAGAGAGGTTCAAAACAAAAACATAGAGGAAACTAATAAATTGTAAAGGTTTATGTGTGTGATGGTCCGGCATGATGTCATAGTCACTGTTAATTGTACTACTTTGGGAACCAGAGAGGTTCAAAACGAAAACATAGAGGAAACTAATAAATTGTAAAGGTTTATGTGTGTGATGGTCCGGCATGATGTCATAGTCACTGTTAAATGTACCACTTTAGGAACCAGAGAGGTTCAAAACAGAAACATAGAGGAAACTTATAAATTGTAGAGGTTTATGTGTGTGATGGTCCGGCATGATGTCATAGTCACTGTTAAATGTACCACTTTAGGAACCAGAGAGGTTCAAAACAAAAACATAGAGGAAACTGATAAATTGTAGAGGCTTATCTGTGTGATGGTTCGGCATGATGTCATAGTCATTGTTAAATGTACCACTTTAGGAACCAGAGAGGTTCAAAACAAAAACATAGAGGAAACTAATAAATTGTAAAGGTTTATGTGTGTGATGGTCCGGCATGATGTCATAGTCACTGTTAAATGTACCACTTTAGGAACCAGAGAGGTTCAAAACAAAAACATAGAGGAAACTAATAAATTGTAAAGGTTTATGTGTGTGATGGTCCGGCATGAAGTCATAGTCACTGTTAGATGTACCACTTTAGGAACCAGAGAGGTTCAAAACAAAAACATAGAGGAAACTAATAAATTGTAAAGGTTTATGTGTGTGATGGTCCGGCATGATGTCATAGTCACTGTTAAATGTACCACTTTAGGAACCAGAGAGGTTCATAACAACCACATGGAGGAAACTGATAAATTGTAAAGGTTTATCTGTGTGATGGTCCGGCATGATGTCATAGTCACTGTTAAATGTACCACTCTAGGAACCAGAGAGGTTCATAACAACCACATGGAGGAAACTGATAAATTGTAAAGGTTTATCTGTGTGATGGTCCGGCATGATGTCATAGTCACTGTTAAATGTACCACTTTAGGAACCAGAGAGGTTCATAACAACCACATGGAGGAAACTGATAAATTGTAAAGGTTTATCTGTGTGATGGTCCGGCATGATGTCATAGTCACTGTTAAATGTACTACTTTAGGAACCAGAGAGGTTCACAACAAAAACACAGAGGAAACTAATAAATTGTAAAGGTTTATCTGTGTGATGGTCCGGCATGATAACATAGTCACTGTTAAATGTACCACTTTGGGAACCAGAGAGGTTCACAACAAAAACATAGAGGAAACTAATAAATTGTAAAGGTTTATGTGTGTGATGGTCCGGCATGATGTCATAGTCACTGTTATATGTACTTCTTTAGGAACCAGAGAGGTTCACAACAAAAACATAGAGGAAACTAATGAATTGTAAAGGTTTATGTGTGTGATGGTCCGGCATGATGTCATAGTCACTGTTAAATGTACTACTTTGGGAACCAGAGAGGTTCACAACAAAAACATAGAGGAAACTAATAGATTGTAAAGGTTTATGTGTGTGATGGTCCGGCATGATGTCATAGTCACTGCTAAATGTACTACTTTAGGAACCAGAGAGGTTCATAACAACCACATGGAGGAAACTGATAAATTGTAAAGGTTTATGTGTGTGATGGTCCGGCATGATGTCACAGTCACTGTTAAATGTACTACTTTAGGAACCAGAGAGGTTCATAACAACCACATGGAGGAAACTGATAAATTGTAAAGGTTTATGTGTGTGATAGTCCGGCATGATGTCATAGTCACTGTTAAATGTAATACTTTAGGAACCAGAGAGGTTCAAAACAAAAACATAGAGGAAACTAATAAATTGTAAAGGTTTATGTGTGTGATGCTCCGGCATGATGTCATAGTCACTGTTATATGTACTTCTTTAGGAACCAGAGAGGTTCACAACAAAAACATAGAGGAAACTAATGAATTGTAAAGGTTTATGTGTGTGATGGTCCGGCATGATGTCATAGTCACTGTTAAATGTACTACTTTGGGAACCAGAGAGGTTCACAACAAAAACATAGAGGAAACTAATAGATTGTAAAGGTTTATGTGTGTGATGGTCCGTCATGATGGTATAGTCACTGTTAAATGTACTACTTTAGGAACCAGAGAGGTTCACATCAAAAACATGGAGGAAACTAATAAATTGTAAAGGTTTATCTGTGTGATGGTCCGGTATGATGTCATAGTCACTGTTAAATGTACTACTTTAGGAACCAGAGAGGTTCATAACAACCACATGGAGGAAACTGATAAATTGTAAAGGTTTATGTGTGTGATGGTCCGGCATGATGTCATAGTCACTGTTAAATGTACTACTTTAGGAACCAGAGAGGTTCATAACAACCACATGGAGGAAACTGATAAATTGTAAAGGTTTATGTGTGTGATGGTCCGGCATGATGTCATAGTCACTGTTAAATGTACTACTTTGGGAACCAGAGAGGTTCAAAACAGAAACATAGAGGAAACTAATAAATTGTAGAGGTTTATGTGTGTGATGGTCCGGCATGATGTCATAGTCACTGTTAAATGTACCACTTTATGAACCAGAGAGGTTCAAAACAAAAACATAGAGGAAACTAATAAATTGTAAAGGTTTATGTGTGTGATGGTCCGGCATGATGTCATAGTCACTGTTAAATGTACCACTTTAGGAACCAGAGAGGTTCAAAACAAAAACATAGAGGAAACTGATAAATTGTAGAGGCTTATCTGTGTAATGGTCCGGCATGATGTCATAGTCACTGTTAAATGTACCACTTTAGGAACCAGAGAGGTTCAAAACAAAAACATATAGGAAACTAATAAATTGTAAAGGTTTATGTTTGTGATGGTCCGGCATGATGTCATAGTCACTGTTAAATGTACCACTTTAGGAACCAGAGAGGTTCAAAACAAAAACATAGAGGAAACTAATAAATTGTAAAGGTTTATGTGTGTGATGGTCCGGCATGATGTCATAGTCACTGTTAAATGTACCACTTTAGGAACCAGAGAGGTTCAAAACAAAAACATAGAGGAAACTAATAAATTGTAAAGGTTTATGTGTGTGATGGTCCGGCATGATGTCATAGTCACTGTTAAATGTACCACTTTAGGAACCAGAAAGGTTCATAACAACCACATGGAGGAAACTGATAAATTGTAAAGGTTTATCTGTGTGATGGTCCGGCATGATGTCATAGTCACTGTTAAATGTACCACTTTAGGAACCAGAGAGGTTCATAACAACCACATGGAGGAAACTGATAAATTGTAAAGGTTTATCTGTGTGATGGTCCGGCATGATGTCATAGTCACTGTTAAATGTACCACTTTAGGAACCAGAGAGGTTCATAACAACCACATGGAGGAAACTGATAAATTGTAAAGGTTTATCTGTGTGATGGTCCGGCATGATGTCATAGTCACTGTTAAATGTACTACTTTAGGAACCAGAGAGGTTCACAACAAAAACATAGAAGAAACTAATAAATTGTAGAGGCTTATCTGTGTGATGGTCCGGCATGATGTCATAGTCACTGTTAAATGTACCACTTTAGGAACCAGAGAGGTTCATAACAACCACATGGAGCAAACTGATAAATTGTAAAGGTTTATGTGTGTGATGGTCCGGCATGATGTCATAGTCACTGTTAAATGTACTACTTTAGGAACCAGAGAGGTTCCTAACAACCACATGGAGGAAACTGATAAATTGTAAAGGTTTATGTGTGTGATGGTCCGGCATGATGTCATAGTCACTGTTAAATGTACTACTTTGGGAACCAGAGAGGTTCACAACCACCACATGGAGGAAACTAATAAATTGTAAAGGTTTATGTGTGTGATGGTCCGGCATGATGTCATAGTCACTGTTAAATGTACTACTTTGGGAACCAGAGAGGTTCACAACCACCACATGGAGGAACATGATAAATTGTAGAGGCTTATCTGTGTGATGGTCCGGCATGATGTCATAGTCACTGTTAAATGTACCACTTTAGGAACCAGAGAGGTTCAAAACAAAAACATAGAGGAAACTAATAAATTGTAAAGGTTTATGTGTGTGATGGTCCGGCATGATGTCATAGTCACTGTTAATTGTACTACTTTGGGAACCAGAGAGGTTCAAAACGAAAACATAGAGGAAACTAATAAATTGTAAAGGTTTATGTGTGTGATGGTCCGGCATGATGTCATAGTCACTGTTAAATGTACCACTTTAGGAACCAGAGAGGTTCAAAACAGAAACATAGAGGAAACTTATAAATTGTAGAGGTTTATGTGTGTGATGGTCCGGCATGATGTCATAGTCACTGTTAAATGTACCACTTTAGGAACCAGAGAGGTTCAAAACAAAAACATAGAGGAAACTGATAAATTGTAGAGGCTTATCTGTGTGATGGTTCGGCATGATGTCATAGTCAGTGTTAAATGTACCACTTTAGGAACCAGAGAGGT
Source organism: Deroplatys truncata (assembly GCA_030765065.1). Taxonomy (NCBI): domain Eukaryota; kingdom Metazoa; phylum Arthropoda; class Insecta; order Mantodea; family Mantidae; genus Deroplatys; species Deroplatys truncata. The sequence continues at coordinate 256,877,234 of CM060984.1, forward strand.
TCAAAACAAAAACATAGAGGAAACTAATAAATTGTAAAGGTTTATGTGTGTGATGGTCCGGCATGATGTCATAGTCACTGTTAAATGTACCACTTTAGGAACCAGAGAGGTTCAAAACAAAAACATAGAGGAAACTAATAAATTGTAAAGGTTTATGTGTGTGATGGTCCGGCATGAAGTCATAGTCACTGTTAGATGTACCACTTTAGGAACCAGAGAGGTTCAAAACAAAAACATTGAGGAAACTAATAAATTGTAAAGGTTTATGTGTGTGATGGTCCGGCATGATGTCATAGTCACTGTTAAATGTACCACTTTAGGAACCAGAGAGGTTCATAACAACCACATGGAGGAAACTGATAAATTGTAAAGGTTTATCTGTGTGATGGTCCGGCATGATGTCATAGTCACTGTTAAATGTACCACTTTAGGAACCAGAGAGGTTCATAACAACCACATGGAGGAAACTGATAAATTGTAAAGGTTTATCTGTGTGATGGTCCGGCATGATGTCATAGTCACTGTTAAATGTACCACTTTAGGAACCAGAGAGGCTCATAACAACCACATGGAGGAAACTGATAAATTGTAAAGGTTTATCTGTGTGATGGTCCGGCATGATGTCATAGTCACTGTTAAATGTACTACTTTAGGAACCAGAGAGGTTCACAACAAAAACATAGAGGAAACTAATAAATTGTAAAGGTTTATCTGTGTGATGGTCCGGCATGATAACATAGTCACTGTTAAATGTACCACTTTGGGAACCAGAGAGGTTCACAACAAAAACATAGAGGAAACTAATGAATTGTAAAGGTTTATGTGTGTGATGGTCCGGCATGATGTCATAGTCACTGTTATATGTACTTCTTTAGGAACCAGAGAGGTTCACAACAAAAACATAGAGGAAACTAATGAATTGTAAAGGTTTATGTGTGTGATGGTCCGGCATGATGTCATAGTCACTGTTAAATGTACTACTTTAGGAACCAGAGAGGTTCACAACAAAAACATGGAGGAAACTAATAAATTGTAAAGGTTTATCTGTGTGATGGTCCGGCATGATAACATAGTCACTGTTAAATGTACCACTTTGGGAACCAGAGAGGTTCACAACAAAAACATAGAGGAAACTAATAAATTGTAAAGGTTTATGTGTGTGATGCTCCGGCATGATGTCATAGTCACTGTTATATGTACTTCTTTAGGAACCAGAGAGGTTCACAACAAAAACATAGAGGAAACTAATGAATTGTAAAGGTTTATGTGTGTGATGGTCCGGCATGATGTCATAGTCACTGTTAAATGTACTACTTTGGGAACCAGAGAGGTTCACAACAAAAACATAGAGGAAACTAATAGATTGTAAAGGTTTATGTGTGTGATGGTCCGGCATGATGTCATAGTCACTGTTAAATGTACTACTTTAGGAACCAGAGAGGTTCACAACAAAAACATGGAGGAAACTAATAAATTGTAAAGGTTTATCTGTGTGATGGTCCGGCATGATGTCAGAGTCACTGTTAAATGTACTACTTTAGGAACCAGAGAGGTTCATAACAACCACATGGAGGAAACTGATAAATTGTAAAGTTTTATGTGTGTGATGGTCCGGCATGATGTCATAGTCACTGTTAAATGTACTACTTTGGGAACCAGAGAGGTTCATAACAACCCCATGGAGGAAAATGATAAATTGTAAAGGTTTATCTGTGTGATGGTCCGGCATGATGTCATAGTCACTGTTTACTGCACCACTTTAGGAACCAGAGAGGTTCACAACAAAAACATGGAGGAAACTAATAAATTGTAAAGGTTTATCTGTGTGATGGTCTGGCATGATGTCATAGTCACTGTTAAATGTACCACTTTAGTAACCAGAGAGGTTCACAACAACCACATGGAGGAAACTGATAAATTGTAAAGGTTTATGTGTGTGATGGTCCGGCATGATGTCATAGTCACTGTTAGATGTACCACTTTAGGAACCAGAGAGGTTCATAACAACCACATGGAGGAAACTGATAAATTGAAAGGTTTATCTGTGTGATGGTCCGGCATGATGTCATAGTCACTGTTAAATGTACCACTTTAGGAACCAGAGAGGTTCATAACAACCACATGGAGGAAACTGATAAATTGTAAAGGTTTATCTGTGTGATGGTCCGGCATGATGTCATAGTCACTGTTAACTGCACCACTTTAGGAACCAGAGAGGTTCATAACAATCACATGGAGGAAACTGATAAATTGTAAAGGTTTATCTGTGTGATGGTCCGGCATGATGACATAGTCACTGTTAAATGTACTACTTCAGGAACCAGAGAGGTTCATAACAACCACATGGAGGAAACTAATAAATTGTAAAGGTTTATCTGTGTGATGGTCGAGCATGATGTCATAGTCACTGTTAAATGTACCACTTTGGGAACCAGAGAGGTTCAAAACAGAAACATAGAGGAAACTTATAAATTGTAGAGGTTTATGTGTGTGATGGTCCGGCATGATGTCATAGTCACTGTTAAATGTACCACTTTAGGAACCAGAGAGGTTCAAAACAAAAACATAGAGGAAACTGATAAATTGTAGAGGCTTATCTGTGTGATGGTTCGGCATGATGTCATAGTCATTGTTAAATGTACCACTTTAGGAACCAGAGAGGTTCAAAACAAAAACATAGAGGAAACTAATAAATTGTAAAGGTTTATGTGTGTGATGGTCCGGCATGATGTCATAGTCACTGTTAAATGTACCACTTTAGGAACCAGAGAGGTTCAAAACAAAAACATAGAGGAAACTAATAAATTGTAAAGGTTTATGTGTGTGATGGTCCGGCATGAAGTCATAGTCACTGTTAGATGTACCACTTTAGGAACCAGAGAGGTTCACAACCACCACATGGAGGAAACTAATAAATTGTAAAGGTTTATGTGTGTGATGGTCCGGCATGATGTCATAGTCACTGTTAAATGTAACACTTTAGGAACCAGAGAGGTTCATAACAACCACATGGAGGAAACTGATAAATTGTAAAGGTTTATCTGTGTGATGGTCCGGCATGATGTCATAGTCACTGTTAAATGTACCACTTTAGGAACCAGAGAGGTTCATAACAACCACATGGAGGAAACTGATAAATTGTAAAGGTTTATCTGTGTGATGGTCCGGCATGATGTCATAGTCACTGTTAAATGTACTACTTTAGGAACCAGAGAGGTTCACAACAAAAACATAGAGGAAACTAATAAATTGTAAAGGTTTATGTGTGTGATGGTCCGGCATGATGTCATAGTCACTGTTATATGTACTTCATTAGGAACCAGAGAGGTTCACAACAAAAACATAGAGGAAACTAATGAATTGTAAAGGTTTATGTGTGTGATGGTCCGGCATGATGTCATAGTCACTGTTAAATGTACTACTTTAGGAACCAGAGAGGTTCACAACAAAAACATGGAGGAAACTAATAAATTGTAAAGGTTTATCTGTGTGATGGTCCGGCATGATAACATAGTCACTGTTAAATGTACCACTTTGGGAACCAGAGAGGTTCACAACAAAAACATAGAGGAAACTAATAAATTGTAAAGGTTTCGGTGTGTGATGCTCCGGCATGATGTCATAGTCACTGTTATATGTACTTCTTTAGGAACCAGAGAGGTTCACAACAAAAACATAGAGGAAACTAATGAATTGTAAAGGTTTATGTGTGTGATGGTCCGGCATGATGTCATAGTCACTGTTAAATGTACTACTTTGGGAACCAGAGAGGTTCACAACAAAAACATTGAGGAAACTAATAGATTGTAAAGGTTTATGTGTGTGATGGTCCGGCATGATGTCATAGTCACTGTTAAATGTACTACTTTAGGAACCAGAGAGGTTCACAACAAAAACATGGAGGAAACTAATAAATTGTAAAGGTTTATCTGTGTGATGGTCCGGCATGATGTCATAGTCACTGTTAAATGTACTACTTTAGGAACCAGAGAGGTTCATAAAAACCACATGGAGGAAACTGATAAATTGTAAAGGTTTATGTGTGTGATGGTCCGGCATGATGTCATAGTCACTGTTAAATGTACTACTTTAGGAACGAGAGAGGTTCATAACAACCACATGGAGGAAACTGATAAATTGTAAAGGTTTATGTGTGTGATGGTCCGGCATGATGTCATAGTCACTGTTAAATGTACTACTTTGGGAACCAGAGAGGTTCATAACAACCCCATGGAGGAAACTGATAAATTGTAAAGGTTTATCTGTGTGATGGTCCGGCATGATGTCATAGTCACTGTTTACTGCACCACTTTAGGAACCAGAGAGGTTCACAACAAAAACATGGAGGAAACTAATAAATTGTAAAGGTTTATCTGTGTGATGGTCTGGCATGATAACATAGTCACTGTTAAATGTACTACTTTAGGAACCAGAGAGGTTCACAACAAAAACATGGAGGAAACTAATAAATTGTAAAGGTTTATGTGTGTGATGGTCGAGCATTATGTCATAGTCACTGTTAAATGTACTACTTTAGGAACCAGAGAGGTTCACAACAAAAACATGGAGGAAACTAATAAATTGTAAAGGTTTATCTGTGTGATGGTCGAGCATGATGTCATAGTCACTGTTAAATGTACTACTTTAGGAACCAGAGAGGTTCACAACAAAAACATGGAGGAAAGTAATAAATTGTAAAGGTTTATCTGTGTGATGGTCCGGCATGATTTCATAGTCACTGTTAAATGTACTACTTTAGGAACCAGAGAGGTTCATAACAACCACATGGAGGAAACTGATAAATTGTAAAGGTTCATGTGTGTGATGGTCCGGCATGATGTCATAGTCACTGTTAAATGTACTACTTTAGGAACCAGAGAGGTTCATAACAACCACATGGAGGAAACTGATAAATTGTAAAGGTTTATGTGTGTGATGGTCCGGCATGATGTCATAGTCACTGTTAAATGTACTACTTTGGGAACCAGAGAGGTTCGTAACAACCCCATGGAGGAAACTGATAAATTGTAAAGGTTTATCTGTGTGATGGTCCGGCATGATGTCATAGTCACTGTTAAATGTACCACTTTAGGAACCAGAGAGGTTCACAACAACCACATGGAGGAAACTGATAAATTGTAAAGGTTTATGTGTGTGATGGTCCGGCATGATGTCAGAGTCACTGTTAAATGTACCACTTTAGGAACCAGAGAGGTTCATAACAACCACATGGAGGAAATTGATAAATTGAAAGGTTTATCTGTGTGATGGTCCGGCATGATGTCATAGTCACTGTTAAATGTACCACTTTAGGAACCAGAGAGGTTCATAACAACCACATGGAGGAAACTGATAAATTCTAAAGGTTTATCTGTGTGATGGTCCGGCATGATGTCATAGTCACTGTTAACTGCACCACTTTAGGAACCAGAGAGGTTCATAACAATCACATGGAGGAAACTGATAAATTGTAAAGGTTTATCTGTGTGATGGTCCGGCATGATGACATAGTCACTGTTAAATGTACTACTTTAGGAACCAGAGAGGTTCATAACAACCACATGGAGGAAACTAATAAATTGTAAAGGTTTATCTGTGTGATGGTCGAGCATGATGTCATAGTCACTGTTAAATGTACCACTTTGGGAACCAGAGAGGTTCACAACCACCACATGGAGGAAACTAATAAATTGTAAAGGTTTATCTGTGTGATGGTCGAGCATGATGTCATAGTCACTGTTAAATGTACTACTTTGGGAACCAGAGAGGTTCACAACCACCACATGGAGGAAACTAATAAATTGTAAAGGTTTATCTGTGTGATGATCAGGCATGATGTCATAGTCACTGTTAAATGTACTTTTTTAGGAACAGGAGAGGTTCAAAACAAAAACATAGAGGAAACTAATAAATTGTAAAGGTTTATGTGTGTGATGGTCCGGCATGATGTCATAGTCACTGTTAAATGTACCACTTTAGGAACCAGAGAGGTTCACAACAAAAACATAGAAGAAACTAATAAATTGTAGAGGCTTATCTGTGTGATGGTCCGGCATGATGTCATAGTCACTGTTAAATGTACCACTTTAGGAACCAGAGAGGTTCATAACAACCACATGGAGGAAACTGATAAATTGTAAAGGTTTATGTGTGTGATGGTCCGGCATGATGTCATAGTCACTGTTAAATGTACTACTTTAGGAAGCAGAGAGGTTCCTAACAACCACATGGAGGAAACTGATAAATTGTAAAGGTTTATGTGTGTGATGGTCCGGCATGATGTCATAGTCACTGTTAAATGTACTACTTTGGGAACCAGAGAGGTTCACAACCACCACATGGAGGAAACTAATAAATTGTAAAGGTTTATGTGTGTGATGGTCCGGCATGATGTCATAGTCACTGTTAAATGTACTAGTTTGGGAACCAGAGAGGTTCACAACCACCACATGGAGGAACATAATAAAGTGTAGAGGCTTATCTGTGTGATGGTCCGGCGTGATGTCATAGTCACTGTTAAATGTACCACTTTAGGAACCAGAGAGGTTCAAAACAAAAACATAGAGGAAACTAATAAATTGTAGAGGCTTATCTGTGTGATGGTCCGGCATGATGTCATAGTCACTGTTAAATGTACCACTTTAGGAACCAGAGAGGTTCATAACAACCACATGGAGGAAACTGATAAATTGTAAAGGTTTATGTGTGTGATGGTCCGGCATGATGTCATAGTCACTGTTAAATGTACTACTTTGGGAACCAGAGAGGTTCACAACCACCACATGGAGGAAACTAATAAATTGTAAAGGTTTATGTGTGTGATGATCCGGCATGATGTCATAGTCACTGTTAAATGTACTACTTTGGGAACCAGAGAGGTTCACAACCACCACATGGAGGAACATAATAAAGTGTAGAGGCTTATCTGTGTGATGGTCCGGCGTGATGTCATAGTCACTGTTAAATGTACCACTTTAGGAACCAGAGAGGTTCAAAACAAAAACATAGAGGAAACTAATAAATTGTAAAGGTTTATGTGTGTGATGGTCCGGCATGATGTCATAGTCACTGTTAATTGTACTACTTTGGGAACCAGAGAGGTTCAAAACGAAAACATAGAGGAAACTAATAAATTGTAAAGGTTTATGTGTGTGATGGTCCGGCATGATGTCATAGTCACTGTTAAATGTACCACTTTAGGAACCAGAGAGGTTCAAAACAGAAACATAGAGGAAACTTATAAATTGTAGAGGTTTATGTGTGTGATGGTCCGGCATGATGTCATAGTCACTGTTAAATGTACCACTTTAGGAACCAGAGAGGTTCAAAACAAAAACATAGAGGAAACTGATAAATTGTAGAGGCTTATTTGTGTGATGGTTCGGCATGATGTCATAGTCATTGTTAAATGTACCACTTTAGGAACCAGAGAGGTTCAAAACAAAAACATAGAGGAAACTAATAAATTGTAAAGGTTTATGTGTGTGATGGTCCGGCATGATGTCATAGTCACTGTTAAATGTACCACTTTAGGAACCAGAGAGGTTCAAAACAAAAACATAGACGAATCTAATAAATTGTAAAGGTTTATGTGTGTGATGGTCCGGCATGATGTCATAGTCACTGTTAGATGTACCACTTTAGGAACCAGAGAGGTTCAAAACAAAAACATAGAGGAAACTAATAAATTGTAAAGGTTTATGTGTGTGATGGTCCGGCATGATGTCATAGTCACTGTTAAATGTACCACTTTAGGAACCAGAGAGGTTCATAACAACCACATGGAGGAAACTGATAAATTGTAAAGGTTTATCTGTGTGATGGTCCGGCATGATGTCATAGTCACTGTTAAATGTACCACTTTAGGATCCAGAGAGGTTCATAACAACCACATGGAGGAAACTGATAAATTGTAAAGGTTTATCTGTGTGATGGTCCGGCATGATGTCATAGTCACTGTTAAATGTACCACTTTAGGAACCAGAGAGGTTCATAACAACCACATGGAGGAAACTGATAAATTGTAAAGGTTTATCTGTGTGATGGTCCGGCATGATGTCATAGTCACTGTTAAATGTACTACTTTAGGAACCAGAGAGGTTCACAACAAAAACATAGAGGAAACTAATAAATTGTAAAGGTTTATCTGTGTGATGGTCCGGCATGATAACATAGTCATTGTTAAATGTACCACTTTGGAAACCAGAGAGGTTCACAACAAAAACATAGAGGAAACTAATAAATTGTAAAGGTTTATGTGTGTGATGCTCCGGCATGATGTCATAGTCACTGTTACATGTACTTGTTTAGGAACCAGAGAGGTTCACAACAAAAACATAGAGGAAACTAATGAATTGTAAAGGTTTATGTGTGTGATGGTCCGGCATGATGTCATAGTCACTGTTAAATGTACTACTTTGGGAACCAGAGAGGTTCACAACAAAAACATAGAGGAAACTAATAGATTGTAAAGGTTTATGTGTGTGATGGTCCGGCATGATGTCATAGTCACTGTTAAATGTACTACTTTAGGAACCAGAGAGGTTCACAACAAAAACATGGAGGAAACTAATAAATTGTAAAGGATTATCTGTGTGATGGACCGGCATGATGTCATAGTCACTGTTAAATGTACTACTTTAGGAACCAGAGAGGTTCATAACAACCACATGGAGGAAACTGATAAATTGTAAAGGTTAATGTGTGTGATGGTCCGGCATGATGTCATAGTCACTGTTAAATGTACTACTTTAGGAACCAGAGAGGTTCATAACAACCACATGGAGGAAACTGATAAATTGTAAAGGTTTATGTGTGTGATGGTCCGGCATGATGTCATAGTCACTGTTTACTGCACCACTTTAGGAACCAGAGAGGTTCACAACAAAAACATGGAGGAAACTAATAAACTGTAAAGGTTTATGTGTGTGATGGTCGAGCAATATGTCATAGTCACTGTTAAATGTACTACTTTAGGAACCACAGAGGTTCACAACAAAAACATGGAGGAAACTAATAAATTGTAAAGGTTTATCTGTGTGATGGTCGAGCATGATGTCATAGTCACTGTTAAATGTACTACTTTAGGAACCAGAGAGGTTCACAACAAAAAAATGGAGGAAACTAATAAATTGTAAAGGTTTATCTGTGTGATGGTCCGGCATGATTTCATAGTCACTGTTAAATGTACTACTTTAGGAACCAGAGAGGTTCATAACAACCACATGGAGGAAACTGATAAATTGTAAAGGTTCATGTGTGTGATGGTCCGGCATGATGTCATAGTCACTGTTAAATGTACTACTTTAGGAACCAGAGAGGTTCATAACAACCACATGGAGGAAACTGATAAATTGTAAAGGTTTATGTGTGTGATGGTCCGGCATGATGTCATAGTCACTGTTAAATGTACTACTTTGGGAACCAGAGAGGTTCGTAACAACCCCATGGAGGAAACTGATAAATTGTAAAGGTTTATCTGTGTGATGGTCCGGCATGATGTCATAGTCACTGTTAAATGTACCACTTTAGGAACCAGAGAGGTTCACAACAACCACATGGAGGAAACTGATAAATTGTAAAGGTTTATGTGTGTGATGGTCCGGCATGATGTCATAGTCACTGTTAAATGTACCACTTTAGGAACCAGAGAGGTTCATTACAACCACATGGAGGAAACTGATAAATTGAAAGGTTTATCTGTGTGATGGTCCGGCATGATGTCATAGTCACTGTTAAATGTACCACTTTAGGAACCAGAGAGGTTCATAACAACCACATGGAGGAAACTGATAAATTGTAAAGGTTTATCTGTGTGATGGTCCGGCATGATGTCATAGTCACTGTTAACTGCACCACTTTAGGAACCAGAGAGGTTCATAACAATCACATGGAGGAAACTGATAAATTGTAAAGGTTTATCTGTGTGATGGTCCGGCATGATGTCATAGTCACTGTTAAATGTACTACTTTAGGAACCAGAGAGTTTCATAACAACCACATGGAGGAAACTAATAAATTGTAAAGGTTTATCTGTGTGATGGTCGAGCATGATGTCATAGTCACTGTTAAATGTACCACTTTGGGAACCAGAGAGGTTCACAACCACCACATGGAGGAAACTAATAAATTGTAAAGGTTTATCTGTGTGATGGTCGAGCATGATGTCATAGTCACTGTTAAATGTACTACTTTGGGAACCAGAGAGGTTCACAACCACCACATGGAGGAAACTAATAAATTGTAAAGGTTTATCTGTATGATGATCAGGCATGATGTCATAGTCACTGTTAAATGTACTTTTTTAGGAACAGGAGAGGTTCAAAACAAAAACATAGAGGAAACTAATAAATTGTAAAGGTTTATGTGTGTGATGCTCCGGCATGATGTCATAGTCACTGTTAAATGTACCACTTTAGGAACCAGAGAGGTTCAAAACAAAAACATAGTGGAAACTAATAAATTGTAAAGGTTTATGTGTGTGATGATCCGGCATGATGTTTTAGTCACTGCTAAATGTACCACTTTAGGAACCAGAGAGGTTCATAACAACCACATGGAGGAAACTGATAAATTGTAAAGGTTTATCTGTGTGATGGTCCGGCATGATGTCATAGTCACTGTTGAATGTACCACTTTAGGAACCAGAGAGGTTCATAACAACCACATGGAGGAAACTGATAAATTGTAAAGGTTTATCTGTGTGATGGTCCGGCATGATGTCATAGTCACTGTTAAATGTACTACTTTAGGAACCAGAGAGGTTCACAACAAAAACATAGAGGAAACTAATAAATTGTAAAGGTTTATGTGTGTGATGGTCCGGCATGATGTCATAGTCACTGTTAAATGTACCACTTTAGGAACCAGAGAGGTTCATAACAACCACATGGAGGAAACTGATAAATTGTAAAGGTTTATCTGTGTGATGGTCCGGCATGATGTCATAGTCACTGTTAAATGTACCACTTTAGGAACCAGAGAGGTTCATAACAACCACATGGAGGAAACTGATAAATTGTAAAGGTTTATCTGTGTGATGGTCCGGCATGATGTCATAGTCACTGTTAAATGTACTACTTTAGGAACCAGAGAGGTTCACAACAAAAACATAGAGGAAACTAATAAATTGTAAAGGTTTATCTGTGTGATGGTCCGGCATGATAACATAGTCACTGTTAAATGTACCACTTTGGGAACCAGAGAGGTTCACAACAAAAACATAGAGGAAACTAATAAATTGTAAAGGTTTATGTGTGTGATGGTCCGGCATGATGTCATAGTCACTGTTATATGTACTTCATTAGGAACCAGAGAGGTTCACAACAAAAACATAGAGGAAACTAATGAATTGTAAAGGTTTATGTGTGTGATGGTCCGGCATGATGTCATAGTCACTGTTAAATGTACTACTTTAGGAACCAGAGAGGTTCACAACAAAAACATGGAGGAAACTAATAAATTGTAAAGGTTTATCTGTGTGATGGTCCGGCATGATAACATAGTCACTGTTAAATGTACCACTTTGGGAACCAGAGAGGTTCACAACAAAAACATAGAGGAAACTAATAAATTGTAAAGGTTTATGTGTGTGATGCTCCGGCATGATGTCATAGTCACTGTTATATGTACTTCTTTAGGAACCAGAGAGGTTCACAACAAAAACATAGAGGAAACTAATGAATTGTAAAGGTTTATGTGTGTGATGGTCCGGCATGATGTCATAGTCACTGTTAAATGTACTACTTTGGGAACCAGAGAGGTTCACAACAAAAACATTGAGGAAACTAATAGATTGTAAAGGTTTATGTGTGTGATGGTCCGGCATGATGTCATAGTCACTGTTAAATGTACTACTTTAGGAACCAGAGAGGTTCACAACAAAAACATGGAGGAAACTAATAAATTGTAAAGGTTTATCTGTGTGATGGTCGAGCATGATGTCATAGTCACTGTTAAATGTACCACTTTGGGAACCAGAGAGGTTCACAACCACCACATGGAGGAAACTAATAAATTGTAAAGGTTTATCTGTGTGATGGTCGAGCATGATGTCATAGTCACTGTTAAATGTACTACTTTGGGAACCAGAGAGGTTCGTAACAACCCCATGGAGGAAACTGATAAATTGTAAAGGTTTATCTGTGTGATGGTCCGGCATGATGTCATAGTCACTGTTAAATGTACCACTTTAGGAACCAGAGAGGTTCACAACAACCACATGGAGGAAACTGATAAATTGTAAAGGTTTATGTGTGTGATGGTCCGGCATGATGTCATAGTCACTGTTAAATGTACCACTTTAGGAACCAGAGAGGTTCATTACAACCACATGGAGGAAACTGATAAATTGAAAGGTTTATCTGTGTGATGGTCCGGCATGATGTCATAGTCACTGTTAAATGTACCACTTTAGGAACCAGAGAGGTTCATAACAACCACATGGAGGAAACTGATAAATTGTAAAGGTTTATCTGTGTGATGGTCCGGCATGATGTCATAGTCACTGTTAACTGCACCACTTTAGGAACCAGAGAGGTTCATAACAATCACATGGAGGAAACTGATAAATTGTAAAGGTTTATCTGTGTGATGGTCCGGCATGATGTCATAGTCACTGTTAAATGTACTACTTTAGGAACCAGAGAGTTTCATAACAACCACATGGAGGAAACTAATAAATTGTAAAGGTTTATCTGTGTGATGGTCGAGCATGATGTCATAGTCACTGTTAAATGTACCACTTTGGGAACCAGAGAGGTTCACAACCACCACATGGAGGAAACTAATAAATTGTAAAGGTTTATCTGTGTGATGGTCGAGCATGATGTCATAGTCACTGTTAAATGTACTACTTTGGGAACCAGAGAGGTTCACAACCACCACATGGAGGAAACTAATAAATTGTAAAGGTTTATCTGTATGATGATCAGGCATGATGTCATAGTCACTGTTAAATGTACTTTTTTAGGAACAGGAGAGGTTCAAAACAAAAACATAGAGGAAACTAATAAATTGTAAAGGTTTATGTGTGTGATGCTCCGGCATGATGTCATAGTCACTGTTAAATGTACCACTTTAGGAACCAGAGAGGTTCAAAACAAAAACATAGTGGAAACTAATAAATTGTAAAGGTTTATGTGTGTGATGATCCGGCATGATGTCATAGTCACTGCTAAATGTACCACTTTAGGAACCAGAGAGGTTCATAACAACCACATGGAGGAAACTGATAAATTGTAAAGGTTTATCTGTGTGATGGTCCGGCATGATGTCATAGTCACTGTTGAATGTACCACTTTAGGAACCAGAGAGGTTCATAACAACCACATGGAGGAAACTGATAAATTGTAAAGGTTTATCTGTGTGATGGTCCGGCATGATGTCATAGTCACTGTTAAATGTACTACTTTAGGAACCAGAGAGGTTCACAACAAAAACATAGAGGAAACTAATAAATTGTAAAGGTTTATCTGTGTGATGGTCCGGCATGATAACATAGTCACTGTTAAATGTACCACTTTGGGAACCAGAGAGGTTCACAACAAAAACATAGAGGAAACTAATACATTGTAAAGGTTTATGTGTGTGATGGTCCGGCATGATGTCATAGTCACTGTTATATGTACTTCTTTAGGAACCAGAGAGGTTCACAACAAAAACATAGAGGAAACTAATGAATTGTAAAGGTTTATGTGTGTGATGGTCCGGCATGATGTCATAGTCACTGTTAAATGTACTACTTTGGGAACCTGAGAGGTTCACAACAAAAACATAGAGGAAACTAATAGATTGTAAAGGTTTATGTGTGTGATGGTCCGGCATGATGTCATAGTCACTGTTAAATGTACTACTTTTGGAACCAGAGAGGTTCACAACAAAAACATGGAGGAAAATAATAAATTGTAAAGGTTTATCTGTGTGATGGTCCGGCATGATGTCATAGTCACTGTTAAATGTACTACTTTAGGAACCAGAGAGGTTCACAACAACCACATGGAGGAAACTAATAAATTGTAAAGGTTTATGTGTGTGATGGTCCGGCATGATGTCATAGTCACTGTTAAATGTACTACTTTAGGAACCAGAGAGGTTCATAACAACCACATGGAGGAAACTGATAAATTGTAAAGGTTTATGTGTCTGATGGACCGGCATGATGTCATAGTCACTGATAAATGTACTACTTTGGGAACCAGAGAGGTTCATAACAACCCCATGGAGGAAACTGATAAATTGTAAAGGTTTATCTGTGTGATGGTCCGGCATGATGTCATAGTCACTGTTAACTGCACCACTTTAGGAACCAGAGAGGTTCACAACAAAAACATGGAGGAAACTAATAAATTGTAAAGGTTTATCTGTGTGATGGTCCGGCATGATAACATAGTCACTGTTAAATGTACTACTTTAGGAACCAGAGAGGTTCACAACAAAAACATGGAGGAAACTAATAAATTGTAAAGGTTTTCGTGTGTGATGGTCGAGCATTATGTCATAGTCACTGTTAAATGTACTACTTTTGGAACCAGAGAGGTTCACAACAAAAACATGGAGGAAACTAATAAATTGTAAAGGTTTATCTGTGTGATGGTCGAGCATGATGTCATAGACACTGTTAAATGTACTACTTTAGGAACCAGAGAGGTTCACAACAAAAACATGGAGGAAACTAATAAATTGTAAAGGTTTATCTGTGTGATGGTCCGGCATGATGTTATAGTCACTGTTAAATGTACTACTTAAGGAACCAGAGAGGTTCATAACAACCACATGGAGGAAACTGATAAATTGTAAAGGTTTATGTGTGTGATGGTCCGGCATGATGTCATAGTCACTGTTAAATGTACTACTTTAGGAACCAGAGAGGTTCATAACAACCACATGGAGGAAACTGATAAATTGTAAAGGTTTATCTGTGTGATGGTCCGGCATGATGTCATAGTCACTGTTAAATGTACTACTTTGGGAACCAGAGAGGTTCAAAACGAAAACATAGAGGAAACTAATAGATTGTAAAGGTTTATGTGTGTGATGGTCCGGCATGATGTCATAGTCACTGTTAAATGTACCACTTTAGGAACCAGAGAGGTTCAAAACAAAAACATAGAGGAAACTAATAAATTGTAGAGGTTTATGTGTGTGATGGTCCGGCATGATGTCATAGTCACTGTTAAATGTACCACTTTAGGAACCAGAGAGGTTCATAACAACCACATGGAGGAAACTAATAAATTGTAAAGGTTTATGTGTGTGATGGTCCGGCATGATGTCATAGTCACTGTTAAATGTACCACTTTAGGAACCAGAGAGGATCAAAACAAAAACATAGAGGAAACTGATAAATTGTAGAGGTTTATCTGTGTGATGGTCCAGCATGATGTCATAGTCACTGTTAAATGTACCACTTTAGGAACCAGAGAGGTTCAAAACAAAAACATAGAGGAAACTAATAAATTGTAAAGGTTTATGTGTGTGATGGTCCGGCATGATGTCATAGTCACTGTTAAATGTACCACTTTAGGAACCAGAGAGGTTCAAAACAAAAACATAGAGGAAACTAATAAATTGTAAAGGTTTATGTGTGTGATGGTCCGGCATGATGTCATAGTCACTGTTAAATATACCACTTTAGGAACCAGAGAGGTTCAAAACAAAAACATAGAGGAAACTAATAAATTGTAAAGGTTTATGTGTGTGATGGTCCGGCATGATGTCATAGTCACTGTTAAATGTACCACTTTAGGAACCAGAGAGGTTCATAACAACCACATGGAGGAAACTGATAAATTGTAAAGGTTTATCTGTGTGATGGTCCGGCATGATGTCATAGTCACTGTTAAATGTACCACTTTAGGAACCAGAGAGGTTCATAACAACCACATGGAGGAAACTGATAAATTGTAAAGGTTTATCTGTGTGATGGTCCGGCATGATGTCATAGTCACTGTTAAATGTACCACTTTAGGAACCAGAGAGATTCATAACAACCACATGGAGGAAACTGATAAATTGTAAAGGTTTATCTGTGTGATGGTCCGGCATGATGTCATAGTCACTGTTAAATGTACCACTTTGGGAACCAGAGAGGTTCACAACAAAAACATAGAGGAAACTAATAAATTGTAAAGGTTTCTGTGTGTGATGGTCCGGCATGATGTCATAGTCACTGTTATATGTACTTCTTTAGGAACCAGAGAGGTTCAAGACAAAAACATAGAGGAAACTAATGAATTGTAAAGGTTTATGTGTGTGATGGTCCGGCATGATGTCATAGTCACTGTTAAATGTACTACTCTGGGAACCAGAGAGGTTCACAACAAAAACATAGAGGAAACTAATAAATTGTAAAGGTTTATGTGTGTGATGGTCCGGCATGATGTCATAGTCACTGTTAAATGTACTACTTTAGGAACCAGAGAGGTTCACAACAAAAACATAGAGGAAACTAATTGTAAAGGTATATCCGTGTGATGGTCCGGCATGATAACATAGTCACTGTTAAATGTACCACTTTGGGAACCAGAGAGGTTCACAACAAAAACATAGAGGAAACTAATAAATTGTAAAGGTTTATGTGTGTGATGGTCCGGCATGATGTCATAGTCACTGTTAAATGTACTACTTTGGGAACCAGAGAGGTTCACAACAAAAACATAGAGGAAACTAATAAATTGTAAAGGTTTATGTGTGTGATGGTCCGGCGTGATGTCATAGTCACTGTTAAATGTACTACTTTAGGAACCAGAGAGGTTCAGAAAAAAAACATAGAGGAAACTGATAAATTGTAGAGGCTTATCTGTGTGATGGTCCGGCATGATGTCATAGTCACTGTTAAATGTACTACTTTAGGAACCAGAGAGGTTCACAACAAAAACATAGAGGAAACTAATAAATTGTAAAGGTTTATGTGTGTGATGGTCCGGCATGATGTCATAGTCACTGTTAAATGTACCACTTTAGGAACCAGAGAGGTTCATAACAACCACATGGAGGAAACTGATAAATTGTAAAGGTTTATCTGTGTGATGGTCCGGCATGATGTCATAGTCACTGTTAAATGTACCACTTTAGGAACCAGAGAGGTTCATAACAACCACATGGAGGAAACTGATAAATTGTAAAGGTTTATCTGTGTGATGGTCCGGCATGATGTCATAGTCACTGTTAAATGTACTACTTTAGGAACCAGAGAGGTTCACAACAAAAACATAGAGGAAACTAATAAATTGTAAAGGTTTATCTGTGTGATGGTCCGGCATGATAACATAGTCACTGTTAAATGTACCACTTTGGGAACCAGAGAGGTTCACAACAAAAACATAGAGGAAACTAATAAATTGTAAAGGTTTATGTGTGTGATGGTCCGGCATGATGTCATAGTCACTGTTATATGTACTTCATTAGGAACCAGAGAGGTTCACAACAAAAACATAGAGGAAACTAATGAATTGTAAAGGTTTATGTGTGTGATGGTCCGGCATGATGTCATAGTCACTGTTAAATGTACTACTTTAGGAACCAGAGAGGTTCACAACAAAAACATGGAGGAAACTAATAAATTGTAAAGGTTTATCTGTGTGATGGTCCGGCATGATAACATAGTCACTGTTAAATGTACCACTTTGGGAACCAGAGAGGTTCACAACAAAAACATAGAGGAAACTAATAAATTGTAAAGGTTTATGTGTGTGATGCTCCGGCATGATGTCATAGTCACTGTTATATGTACTTCTTTAGGAACCAGAGAGGTTCACAACAAAAACATAGAGGAAACTAATGAATTGTAAAGGTTTATGTGTGTGATGGTCCGGCATGATGTCATAGTCACTGTTAAATGTACTACTTTGGGAACCAGAGAGGTTCACAACAAAAACATTGAGGAAACTAATAGATTGTAAAGGTTTATGTGTGTGATGGTCCGGCATGATGTCATAGTCACTGTTAAATGTACTACTTTAGGAACCAGAGAGGTTCACAACAAAAACATGGAGGAAACTAATAAATTGTAAAGGTTTATCTGTGTGATGGTCGAGCATGATGTCATAGTCACTGTTAAATGTACCACTTTGGGAACCAGAGAGGTTCACAACCACCACATGGAGGAAACTAATAAATTGTAAAGGTTTATCTGTGTGATGGTCGAGCATGATGTCATAGTCACTGTTAAATGTACTACTTTGGGAACCAGAGAGGTTCGTAACAACCCCATGGAGGAAACTGATAAATTGTAAAGGTTTATCTGTGTGATGGTCCGGCATGATGTCATAGTCACTGTTAAATGTACCACTTTAGGAACCAGAGAGGTTCACAACAACCACATGGAGGAAACTGATAAATTGTAAAGGTTTATGTGTGTGATGGTCCGGCATGATGTCATAGTCACTGTTAAATGTACCACTTTAGGAACCAGAGAGGTTCATTACAACCACATGGAGGAAACTGATAAATTGAAAGGTTTATCTGTGTGATGGTCCGGCATGATGTCATAGTCACTGTTAAATGTACCACTTTAGGAACCAGAGAGGTTCATAACAACCACATGGAGGAAACTGATAAATTGTAAAGGTTTATCTGTGTGATGGTCCGGCATGATGTCATAGTCACTGTTAACTGCACCACTTTAGGAACCAGAGAGGTTCATAACAATCACATGGAGGAAACTGATAAATTGTAAAGGTTTATCTGTGTGATGGTCCGGCATGATGTCATAGTCACTGTTAAATGTACTACTTTAGGAACCAGAGAGTTTCATAACAACCACATGGAGGAAACTAATAAATTGTAAAGGTTTATCTGTGTGATGGTCGAGCATGATGTCATAGTCACTGTTAAATGTACCACTTTGGGAACCAGAGAGGTTCACAACCACAACATGGAGGAAACTAATAAATTGTAAAGGTTTATCTGTGTGATGGTCGAGCATGATGTCATAGTCACTGTTAAATGTACTACTTTGGGAACCAGAGAGGTTCACAACCACCACATGGAGGAAACTAATAAATTGTAAAGGTTTATCTGTATGATGATCAGGCATGATGTCATAGTCACTGTTAAATGTACTTTTTTAGGAACAGGAGAGGTTCAAAACAAAAACATAGAGGAAACTAATAAATTGTAAAGGTTTATGTGTGTGATGCTCCGGCATGATGTCATAGTCACTGTTAAATGTACCACTTTAGGAACCAGAGAGGTTCAAAACAAAAACATAGTGGAAACTAATAAATTGTAAAGGTTTATGTGTGTGATGATCCGGCATGATGTCATAGTCACTGCTAAATGTACCACTTTAGGAACCAGAGAGGTTCATAACAACCACATGGAGGAAACTGATAAATTGTAAAGGTTTATCTGTGTGATGGTCCGGCATGATGTCATAGTCACTGTTGAATGTACCACTTTAGGAACCAGAGAGGTTCATAACAACCACATGGAGGAAACTGATAAATTGTAAAGGTTTATCTGTGTGATGGTCCGGCATGATGTCATAGTCACTGTTAAATGTACTACTTTAGGAACCAGAGAGGTTCACAACAAAAACATAGAGGAAACTAATAAATTGTAAAGGTTTATCTGTGTGATGGTCCGGCATGATAACATAGTCACTGTTAAATGTACCACTTTGGGAACCAGAGAGGTTCACAACAAAAACATAGAGGAAACTAATACATTGTAAAGGTTTATGTGTGTGATGGTCCGGCATGATGTCATAGTCACTGTTATATGTACTTCTTTAGGAACCAGAGAGGTTCACAACAAAAACATAGAGGAAACTAATGAATTGTAAAGGTTTATGTGTGTGATGGTCCGGCATGATGTCATAGTCACTGTTAAATGTACTACTTTGGGAACCTGAGAGGTTCACAACAAAAACATAGAGGAAACTAATAGATTGTAAAGGTTTATGTGTGTGATGGTCCGGCATGATGTCATAGTCACTGTTAAATGTACTACTTTTGGAACCAGAGAGGTTCACAACAAAAACATGGAGGAAAATAATAAATTGTAAAGGTTTATCTGTGTGATGGTCCGGCATGATGTCATAGTCACTGTTAAATGTACTACTTTAGGAACCAGAGAGGTTCACAACAACCACATGGAGGAAACTAATAAATTGTAAAGGTTTATGTGTGTGATGGTCCGGCATGATGTCATAGTCACTGTTAAATGTACTACTTTAGGAACCAGAGAGGTTCATAACAACCACATGGAGGAAACTGATAAATTGTAAAGGTTTATGTGTCTGATGGACCGGCATGATGTCATAGTCACTGATAAATGTACTACTTTGGGAACCAGAGAGGTTCATAACAACCCCATGGAGGAAACTGATAAATTGTAAAGGTTTATCTGTGTGATGGTCCGGCATGATGTCATAGTCACTGTTAACTGCACCACTTTAGGAACCAGAGAGGTTCACAACAAAAACATGGAGGAAACTAATAAATTGTAAAGGTTTATCTGTGTGATGGTCCGGCATGATAACATAGTCACTGTTAAATGTACTACTTTAGGAACCAGAGAGGTTCACAACAAAAACATGGAGGAAACTAATAAATTGTAAAGGTTTTCGTGTGTGATGGTCGAGCATTATGTCATAGTCACTGTTAAATGTACTACTTTTGGAACCAGAGAGGTTCACAACAAAAACATGGAGGAAACTAATAAATTGTAAAGGTTTATCTGTGTGATGGTCGAGCATGATGTCATAGACACTGTTAAATGTACTACTTTAGGAACCAGAGAGGTTCACAACAAAAACATGGAGGAAACTAATAAATTGTAAAGGTTTATCTGTGTGATGGTCCGGCATGATGTTATAGTCACTGTTAAATGTACTACTTAAGGAACCAGAGAGGTTCATAACAACCACATGGAGGAAACTGATAAATTGTAAAGGTTTATGTGTGTGATGGTCCGGCATGATGTCATAGTCACTGTTAAATGTACTACTTTAGGAACCAGAGAGGTTCATAACAACCACATGGAGGAAACTGATAAATTGTAAAGGTTTATCTGTGTGATGGTCCGGCATGATGTCATAGTCACTGTTAAATGTACTACTTTGGGAACCAGAGAGGTTCAAAACGAAAACATAGAGGAAACTAATAGATTGTAAAGGTTTATGTGTGTGATGGTCCGGCATGATGTCATAGTCACTGTTAAATGTACCACTTTAGGAACCAGAGAGGTTCAAAACAAAAACATAGAGGAAACTAATAAATTGTAGAGGTTTATGTGTGTGATGGTCCGGCATGATGTCATAGTCACTGTTAAATGTACCACTTTAGGAACCAGAGAGGTTCATAACAACCACATGGAGGAAACTAATAAATTGTAAAGGTTTATGTGTGTGATGGTCCGGCATGATGTCATAGTCACTGTTAAATGTACCACTTTAGGAACCAGAGAGGATCAAAACAAAAACATAGAGGAAACTGATAAATTGTAGAGGTTTATCTGTGTGATGGTCCAGCATGATGTCATAGTCACTGTTAAATGTACCACTTTAGGAACCAGAGAGGTTCAAAACAAAAACATAGAGGAAACTAATAAATTGTAAAGGTTTATGTGTGTGATGGTCCGGCATGATGTCATAGTCACTGTTAAATGTACCACTTTAGGAACCAGAGAGGTTCAAAACAAAAACATAGAGGAAACTAATAAATTGTAAAGGTTTATGTGTGTGATGGTCCGGCATGATGTCATAGTCACTGTTAAATATACCACTTTAGGAACCAGAGAGGTTCAAAACAAAAACATAGAGGAAACTAATAGATTGTAAAGGTTTATGTGTGTGATGGTCCGGCATGATGTCATAGTCACTGTTAAATGTACTACTTTAGGAACCAGAGAGGTTCACAACAAAAACATGGAGGAAACTAATAAATTGTAAAGGTTTATCTGTGTGATGGTCGAGCATGATGTCATAGTCACTGTTAAATGTACCACTTTGGGAACCAGAGAGGTTCACAACCACCACATGGAGGAAACTAATAAATTGTAAAGGTTTATCTGTGTGATGGTCGAGCATGATGTCATAGTCACTGTTAAATGTACTACTTTGGGAACCAGAGAGGTTCGTAACAACCCCATGGAGGAAACTGATAAATTGTAAAGGTTTATCTGTGTGATGGTCCGGCATGATGTCATAGTCACTGTTAAATGTACCACTTTAGGAACCAGAGAGGTTCACAACAACCACATGGAGGAAACTGATAAATTGTAAAGGTTTATGTGTGTGATGGTCCGGCATGATGTCATAGTCACTGTTAAATGTACCACTTTAGGAACCAGAGAGGTTCATTACAACCACATGGAGGAAACTGATAAATTGAAAGGTTTATCTGTGTGATGGTCCGGCATGATGTCATAGTCACTGTTAAATGTACCACTTTAGGAACCAGAGAGGTTCATAACAACCACATGGAGGAAACTGATAAATTGTAAAGGTTTATCTGTGTGATGGTCCGGCATGATGTCATAGTCACTGTTAACTGCACCACTTTAGGAACCAGAGAGGTTCATAACAATCACATGGAGGAAACTGATAAATTGTAAAGGTTTATCTGTGTGATGGTCCGGCATGATGTCATAGTCACTGTTAAATGTACTACTTTAGGAACCAGAGAGTTTCATAACAACCACATGGAGGAAACTAATAAATTGTAAAGGTTTATCTGTGTGATGGTCGAGCATGATGTCATAGTCACTGTTAAATGTACCACTTTGGGAACCAGAGAGGTTCACAACCACCACATGGAGGAAACTAATAAATTGTAAAGGTTTATCTGTGTGATGGTCGAGCATGATGTCATAGTCACTGTTAAATGTACTACTTTGGGAACCAGAGAGGTTCACAACCACCACATGGAGGAAACTAATAAATTGTAAAGGTTTATCTGTATGATGATCAGGCATGATGTCATAGTCACTGTTAAATGTACTTTTTTAGGAACAGGAGAGGTTCAAAACAAAAACATAGAGGAAACTAATAAATTGTAAAGGTTTATGTGTGTGATGCTCCGGCATGATGTCATAGTCACTGTTAAATGTACCACTTTAGGAACCAGAGAGGTTCAAAACAAAAACATAGTGGAAACTAATAAATTGTAAAGGTTTATGTGTGTGATGATCCGGCATGATGTCATAGTCACTGCTAAATGTACCACTTTAGGAACCAGAGAGGTTCATAACAACCACATGGAGGAAACTGATAAATTGTAAAGGTTTATCTGTGTGATGGTCCGGCATGATGTCATAGTCACTGTTGAATGTACCACTTTAGGAACCAGAGAGGTTCATAACAACCACATGGAGGAAACTGATAAATTGTAAAGGTTTATCTGTGTGATGGTCCGGCATGATGTCATAGTCACTGTTAAATGTACTACTTTAGGAACCAGAGAGGTTCACAACAAAAACATAGAGGAAACTAATAAATTGTAAAGGTTTATCTGTGTGATGGTCCGGCATGATAACATAGTCACTGTTAAATGTACCACTTTGGGAACCAGAGAGGTTCACAACAAAAACATAGAGGAAACTAATACATTGTAAAGGTTTATGTGTGTGATGGTCCGGCATGATGTCATAGTCACTGTTATATGTACTTCTTTAGGAACCAGAGAGGTTCACAACAAAAACATAGAGGAAACTAATGAATTGTAAAGGTTTATGTGTGTGATGGTCCGGCATGATGTCATAGTCACTGTTAAATGTACTACTTTGGGAACCTGAGAGGTTCACAACAAAAACATAGAGGAAACTAATAGATTGTAAAGGTTTATGTGTGTGATGGTCCGGCATGATGTCATAGTCACTGTTAAATGTACTACTTTTGGAACCAGAGAGGTTCACAACAAAAACATGGAGGAAAATAATAAATTGTAAAGGTTTATCTGTGTGATGGTCCGGCATGATGTCATAGTCACTGTTAAATGTACTACTTTAGGAACCAGAGAGGTTCACAACAACCACATGGAGGAAACTAATAAATTGTAAAGGTTTATGTGTGTGATGGTCCGGCATGATGTCATAGTCACTGTTAAATGTACTACTTTAGGAACCAGAGAGGTTCATAACAACCACATGGAGGAAACTGATAAATTGTAAAGGTTTATGTGTCTGATGGACCGGCATGATGTCATAGTCACTGATAAATGTACTACTTTGGGAACCAGAGAGGTTCATAACAACCCCATGGAGGAAACTGATAAATTGTAAAGGTTTATCTGTGTGATGGTCCGGCATGATGTCATAGTCACTGTTAACTGCACCACTTTAGGAACCAGAGAGGTTCACAACAAAAACATGGAGGAAACTAATAAATTGTAAAGGTTTATCTGTGTGATGGTCCGGCATGATAACATAGTCACTGTTAAATGTACTACTTTAGGAACCAGAGAGGTTCACAACAAAAACATGGAGGAAACTAATAAATTGTAAAGGTTTTCGTGTGTGATGGTCGAGCATTATGTCATAGTCACTGTTAAATGTACTACTTTTGGAACCAGAGAGGTTCACAACAAAAACATGGAGGAAACTAATAAATTGTAAAGGTTTATCTGTGTGATGGTCGAGCATGATGTCATAGACACTGTTAAATGTACTACTTTAGGAACCAGAGAGGTTCACAACAAAAACATGGAGGAAACTAATAAATTGTAAAGGTTTATCTGTGTGATGGTCCGGCATGATGTTATAGTCACTGTTAAATGTACTACTTAAGGAACCAGAGAGGTTCATAACAACCACATGGAGGAAACTGATAAATTGTAAAGGTTTATGTGTGTGATGGTCCGGCATGATGTCATAGTCACTGTTAAATGTACTACTTTAGGAACCAGAGAGGTTCATAACAACCACATGGAGGAAACTGATAAATTGTAAAGGTTTATCTGTGTGATGGTCCGGCATGATGTCATAGTCACTGTTAAATGTACTACTTTGGGAACCAGAGAGGTTCAAAACGAAAACATAGAGGAAACTAATAGATTGTAAAGGTTTATGTGTGTGATGGTCCGGCATGATGTCATAGTCACTGTTAAATGTACCACTTTAGGAACCAGAGAGGTTCAAAACAAAAACATAGAGGAAACTAATAAATTGTAGAGGTTTATGTGTGTGATGGTCCGGCATGATGTCATAGTCACTGTTAAATGTACCACTTTAGGAACCAGAGAGGTTCATAACAACCACATGGAGGAAACTAATAAATTGTAAAGGTTTATGTGTGTGATGGTCCGGCATGATGTCATAGTCACTGTTAAATGTACCACTTTAGGAACCAGAGAGGATCAAAACAAAAACATAGAGGAAACTGATAAATTGTAGAGGTTTATCTGTGTGATGGTCCAGCATGATGTCATAGTCACTGTTAAATGTACCACTTTAGGAACCAGAGAGGTTCAAAACAAAAACATAGAGGAAACTAATAAATTGTAAAGGTTTATGTGTGTGATGGTCCGGCATGATGTCATAGTCACTGTTAAATGTACCACTTTAGGAACCAGAGAGGTTCAAAACAAAAACATAGAGGAAACTAATAAATTGTAAAGGTTTATGTGTGTGATGGTCCGGCATGATGTCATAGTCACTGTTAAATATACCACTTTAGGAACCAGAGAGGTTCAAAACAAAAACATAGAGGAAACTAATAAATTGTAAAGGTTTATGTGTGTGATGGTCCGGCATGATGTCATAGTCACTGTTAAATGTACCACTTTAGGAACCAGAGAGGTTCATAACAACCACATGGAGGAAACTGATAAATTGTAAAGGTTTATCTGTGTGATGGTCCGGCATGATGTCATAGTCACTGTTAAATGTACCACTTTAGGAACCAGAGAGGTTCATAACAACCACATGGAGGAAACTGATAAATTGTAAAGGTTTATCTGTGTGATGGTCCGGCATGATGTCATAGTCACTGTTAAATGTACCACTTTAGGAACCAGAGAGATTCATAACAACCACATGGAGGAAACTGATAAATTGTAAAGGTTTATCTGTGTGATGGTCCGGCATGATGTCATAGTCACTGTTAAATGTACCACTTTGGGAACCAGAGAGGTTCACAACAAAAACATAGAGGAAACTAATAAATTGTAAAGGTTTCTGTGTGTGATGGTCCGGCATGATGTCATAGTCACTGTTATATGTACTTCTTTAGGAACCAGAGAGGTTCAAGACAAAAACATAGAGGAAACTAATGAATTGTAAAGGTTTATGTGTGTGATGGTCCGGCATGATGTCATAGTCACTGTTAAATGTACTACTCTGGGAACCAGAGAGGTTCACAACAAAAACATAGAGGAAACTAATAAATTGTAAAGGTTTATGTGTGTGATGGTCCGGCATGATGTCATAGTCACTGTTAAATGTACTACTTTAGGAACCAGAGAGGTTCACAACAAAAACATAGAGGAAACTAATTGTAAAGGTATATCCGTGTGATGGTCCGGCATGATAACATAGTCACTGTTAAATGTACCACTTTGGGAACCAGAGAGGTTCACAACAAAAACATAGAGGAAACTAATAAATTGTAAAGGTTTATGTGTGTGATGGTCCGGCATGATGTCATAGTCACTGTTAAATGTACTACTTTGGGAACCAGAGAGGTTCACAACAAAAACATAGAGGAAACTAATAAATTGTAAAGGTTTATGTGTGTGATGGTCCGGCGTGATGTCATAGTCACTGTTAAATGTACTACTTTAGGAACCAGAGAGGTTCAAAAAAAAAACATAGAGGAAACTGATAAATTGTAGAGGCTTATCTGTGTGATGGTCCGGCATGATGTCATAGTCACTGCTAAATGTACTACTTTAGGAACCAGAGAGTTTCACAACAAAAACATGGAGGAAACTAATAAATTGTAAAGGTTTATCTGTGTGATGATCCGGCATGATAACATAGTCACTGTTAAATGTACCACTTTGGGAACCAGAGAGGTTCACAACAAAAACATAGAGGAAACTAATAAATTGTAAAGGTTTATGTGTGTGATGCTCCGGCATGATGTCATAGTCACTGTTAAATGTACTACTTTGGGAACCAGAGAGGTTCACAACAAAAACATAGAGGAAACTAATAGATTGTAAAGGTTTATCTGTGTGATGGTCCGGCATGATGTCATAGTCACTGTTAAATGTACTTCTTTAGGAACCAGAGAGGTTCACAACAAAAACATAGAGGAAACTAATAAATTGTAAAGGTTTATGTGTGTGATGGTCCGGCATGATGTCATAGTCACTGTTATATGTACTTCTTTAGGAACCAGAGAGGTGCACAACAAAAACATAGAGGAAACTAATAGATTGTAAAGGTTTATGTGTGTGATGGTCCGGCATGATGTCATAGTCACTGTTAAATGTACTACTTTAGGAACCAGAGAGGTTCATAACAACCACATGGAGGAAACTGATAAATTGTAAAGGTTTATGTGTGTGATGGTCCGGCATGATGTCATAGTCACTGTTAAAT
Source organism: Deroplatys truncata (assembly GCA_030765065.1). Taxonomy (NCBI): domain Eukaryota; kingdom Metazoa; phylum Arthropoda; class Insecta; order Mantodea; family Mantidae; genus Deroplatys; species Deroplatys truncata. The sequence continues at coordinate 256,904,723 of CM060984.1, forward strand.
GTACTACTTTAGGAACCAGAGAGGTTCATAACAACCACATGGAGGAAACTGATAAATTGTAAAGGTTTATGTGTGTGATGGTCCGGCATGATGTCATAGTCACTGTTAAATGTACTACTTTGGGAACCAGAGAGGTTCATAACTACCCCATGGAGGAAACTGATAAATTGTAAAGGTTTATCTGTGTGATGGTCCGGCATGATGTCATAGTCACTGTGTACTGCACCACTTTAGGAACCAGAGAGGTTCACAACAAAAACATGGAGGAAACTAATAAATTGTAAAGGTTTATGTGTGTGATGGTCTGGCATGATAACATAGTCACTGTTAAATGTACTACTTTAGGAACCAGAGAGGTTCACAACAAAACCATGGAGGAAACTAATAAATTGTAAAGGTTTATGTGTGTGATGGTCGAGCATTATGTCATAGTCACTGTTAAATGTACTACTTTAGGAACCAGAGAGGTTCACAACAAAAACATGGAGGAAACTAATAAATTGTAAAGGTTTATCTGTGTGATGGTCGAGCATGATGTCATAGTCACTGTTAAATGTACTACTTTAGGAACCAGCGAGGTTCACAACAAAAACATGGAGGAAACTAATAAATTGTAAAGGTTTATCTGTGTGATGGTCCGGCATGATTTCATAGTCACTGTTAAATGTACTACTTTAGGAACCAGAGAGGTTCATAACAACCACATGGAGGAAACTGATAAATTGTAAAGGTTTATGTGTGTGATGGTCTGGCATGATGTCATAGTCACTGTTAAATGTACTACTTTAGGAACCAGAGAGGTTCATAACAACCACATGGAGGAAACTGATAAATTGTAAAGGTTTATGTGTGTGATGGTCCGGCATGATGTCATAGTCACTGTTAAATGTACTACTTTAGGAACCAGAGAGTTTCATAACAACCACATGGAGGAAACTAATAAATTGTAAAGGTTTATCTGTGTGATGGTCGAGCATGATGTCATAGTCACTGTTAAATGTACCACTTTGGGAACCAGAGAGGTTCACAACCACCACATGGAGGAAACTAATAAATTGTAAAGGTTTATCTGTGTGATGGTCGAGCATGATGTCATAGTCACTGTTAAATGTACTACTTTGGGAACCAGAGAGGTTCACAACCACCACATGGAGGAAACTAATAAATTGTAAAGGTTTATCTGTATGATGATCAGGCATGATGTCATAGTCACTGTTAAATGTACTTTTTTAGGAACAGGAGAGGTTCAAAACAAAAACATAGAGGAAACTAATAAATTGTAAAGGTTTATGTGTGTGATGGTCCGGCATGATGTCATAGTCACTGTTAAATGTACCACTTTAGGAACCAGAGAGGTTCAAAACAAAAACATAGTGGAAACTAATAAATTGTAAAGGTTTATGTGTGTGATGATCCGGCATGATGTCATAGTCACTGCTAAATGTACCACTTTAGGAACCAGAGAGGTTCATAACAACCACATGGAGGAAACTGATAAATTGTAAAGGTTTATCTGTGTGATGGTCCGGCATGATGTCATAGTCACTGTTAAATGTACTACTTTAGGAACCAGAGAGGTTCACAACAAAAACATAGAGGAAACAAATAAATTGTAAAGGTTTATCTGTGTGATGGTCCGGCATGATAACATAGTCACTGTTAAATGTACCACTTTGGGAACCAGAGAGGTTCACAACAAAAACATAGAGGAAACTAATACATTGTAAAGGTTTATGTGTGTGATGGTCCGGCATGATGTCATAGTCACTGTTATATGTACTTCTTTAGGAACCAGAGAGGTTCACAACAAAAACATAGAGGAAACTAATGAATTGTAAAGGTTTATGTGTGTGATGGTCCGGCATGATGTCATAGTCACTGTTAAATGTACTACTTTGGGAACCTGAGAGGTTCACAACAAAAACATAGAGGAAACTAATAGATTGTAAAGGTTGATGTGTGTGATGGTCCGGCATGATGTCATAGTCACTGTTAAATGTACTACTTTATGAACCAGAGAGGTTCACAACAAAAACATGGAGGAAAATAATAAATTGTAAAGGTTTATCTGTGTGATGGTCCGGCATGATGTCATAGTCACTGTTAAATGTACTACTTTAGGAACCAGAGAGGTTCACAACAACCACATGGAGGAAACTAATAACTTGTAAAGGTTTATGTGTGTGATGGTCCGGCATGATGTCATAGTCACTGTTAAATGTACTACTTTAGGAACCAGAGAGGTTCATAACAACCACATGGAGGAAACTGATAAATTGTAAAGGTTTATGTGTGTGATGGTCCGGCATGATGTCATAGTCACTGATAAATGTACTACTTTGGGAACCAGAGAGGTTCATAACAACCCCATGGAGGAAACTGATAAATTGTAAAGGTTTATCTGTGTGATGGTCCGGCATGATGTCATAGTCACTGTTAACTGCACCACTTTAGGAACCAGAGAGGTTCACAACAAAAACATGGAGGAAACTAATAAATTGTAAAGGTTTATGTGTGTGATGGTCCGGCATGATAACATAGTCACTGTTAAATGTACTACTTTAGGAACCAGAGAGGTTCACAACAAAAACATGGAGGAAACTAATAAATTGTAAAGGTTTTCGTGTGTGATGGTCGAGCATTATGTCATAGTCACTGTTAAATGTACTACTTTTGGAACCAGAGAGGTTCACAACAAAAACATGGAGGAAACTAATAAATTGTAAAGGTTTATCTGTGTGATGGTCGAGCATGATGTCATAGACACTGTTAAATGTACTACTTTAGGAACCAGAGAGGTTCACAACAAAAACATGGAGGAAACTAATAAATTGTAAAGGTTTATCTGTGTGATGGTCCGGCATGATGTTATAGTCACTGTTAAATGTACTACTTAAGGAACCAGAGAGGTTCATAACAACCACATGGAGGAAACTGATAAATTGTAAAGGTTTATGTGTGTGATGGTCCGGCATGATGTCATAGTCACTGTTAAATGTACTACTTTAGGAACCAGAGAGGTTCATAACAACCACATGGAGGAAACTGATAAATTGTAAAGGTTTATCTGTGTGATGGTCCGGCATGATGTCATAGTCACTGTTAAATGTACTACTTTGGGAACCAGAGAGGTTCAAAACGAAAACATAGAGGAAACTAATAGATTGTAAAGGTTTATGTGTGTGATGGTCCGGCATGATGTCATAGTCACTGTTAAATGTACCACTTTAGGAACCAGAGAGGTTCAAAACAAAAACATAGAGGAAACTAATAAATTGTAGAGGTTTATGTGTGTGATGGTCCGGCATGATGTCATAGTCACTGTTAAATGTACCACTTTAGGAACCAGAGAGGTTCATAACAACCACATGGAGGAAACTAATAAATTGTAAAGGTTTATGTGTGTGATGGTCCGGCATGATGTCATAGTCACTGTTAAATGTACCACTTTAGGAACCAGAGAGGATCAAAACAAAAACATAGAGGAAACTGATAAATTGTAGAGGTTTATCTGTGTGATGGTCCAGCATGATGTCATAGTCACTGTTAAATGTACCACTTTAGGAACCAGAGAGGTTCAAAACAAAAACGTAGAGGAAACTAATAAATTGTAAAGGTTTATGTGTGTGATGGTCCGGCATGATGTCATAGTCACTGTTAAATGTACCACTTTAGGAACCAGAGAGGTTCAAAACAAAAACATAGAGGAAACTAATAAATTGTAAAGGTTTATGTGTGTGATGGTCCGGCATGATGTCATAGTCACTGTTAAATATACCACTTTAGGAACCAGAGAGGTTCAAAACAAAAACATAGAGGAAACTAATAAATTGTAAAGGTTTATGTGTGTGATGGTCCGGCATGATGTCATAGTCACTGTTAAATGTACCACTTTAGGAACCAGAGAGGTTCATAACAACCACATGGAGGAAACTGATAAATTGTAAAGGTTTATCTGTGTGATGGTCCGGCATGATGTCATAGTCACTGTTAAATGTACCACTTTAGGAACCAGAGAGGTTCATAACAACCACATGGAGGAAACTGATAAATTGTAAAGGTTTATCTGTATGATGGTCCGGCATGATGTCATAGTCACTGTTAAATGTACCACTTTAGGAACCAGAGAGGTTCATAACAATCACATGGAGGAAACTGATAAATTGTAAAGGTTTATCTGTGTGATGGTCCGGCATGATGTCATAGTCACTGTTAAATGTACTACTTTAGGAACCAGAGAGGTTCAAAACAGAAACATAGAGGAAACTAATAAATTGTAGAGGTTTATGTGTGTGATGGTCCGGCATGATGTCATAGTCACTGTTAAATGTACCACTTTGGGAACCAGAGAGGTTCACAACAAAAACATAGAGGAAACTAATAAATTGTAAAGGTTTCTGTGTGTGATGGTCCGGCATGATGTCATAGTCACTGTTATATGTACTTCTTTAGGAACCAGAGAGGTTCAAGACAAAAACATAGAGGAAACTAATGAATTGTAAAGGTTTATGTGTGTGATGGTCCGGCATGATGTCATAGTCACTGTTAAATGTACTACTCTGGGAACCAGAGAGGTTCACAACAAAAACATAGAGGAAACTAATAAATTGTAAAGGTTTATGTGTGTGATGGTCCGGCATGATGTCATAGTCACTGTTAAATGTACTACTTTAGGAACCAGAGAGGTTCACAACAAAAACATAGAGGAAACTAATTGTAAAGGTATATCCGTGTGATGGTCCGGCATGATAACATAGTCACTGTTAAATGTACCACTTTGGGAACCAAAGAGGTTCACAACAAAAACATAGAGGAAACTAATAAATTGTAAAGGTTTATGTGTGTGATGGTCCGGCATGATGTCATAGTCACTGTTAAATGTACTACTTTGGGAACCAGAGAGGTTCACAACAAAAACATAGAGGAAACCAATAAATTGTAAAGGTTTATGTGTGTGATGGTCCGGCGTGATGTCATAGTCACTGTTAAATGTACTACTTTAGGAACCAGAGAGGTTCAAAAAAAAAACATAGAGGAAACTGATAAATTGTAGAGGCTTATCTGTGTGATGGTCCGGCATGATGTCATAGTCACTGCTAAATGTACTACTTTAGGAACCAGAGAGGTTCACAACAAAAACATGGAGGAAACTAATAAATTGTAAAGGTTTATCTGTGTGATGGTCCGGCATGATAACATAGTCACTGTTAAATGTACCACTTTGGGATCCAGAGAGGTTCACAACAAAAACATAGAGGAAACTAATAAATTGTAAAGGTTTATGTGTGTGATGCTCCGGCATGATGTCATAGTCACTGTTAAATGTACTACTTTGGGAACCAGAGAGGTTCACAACAAAAACATAGAGGAAACTAATAGATTGTAAAGGTTTATCTGTGTGATGGTCCGGCATGATGTCATAGTCACTGTTAAATGTACTTCTTTAGGAACCAGAGAGGTTCACAACAAAAACATAGAGGAAACTAATAAATTGTAAAGGTTTATGTGTGTGATGGTCCGGCATGATGTCATAGTCACTGTTATATGTACTTCTTTAGGAACCAGAGAGGTGCACAACAAAAACATAGAGGAAACTAATAGATTGTAAAGGTTTATGTGTGTGATGGTCCGGCATGATGTCATAGTCACTGTTAAATGTACTACTTTAGGAAACAGAGAGGTTCATAACAACCACATGGAGGAAACTGATAAATTGTAAAGGTTTATGTGTGTGATGTTCCGGCATGATGTCATAGTCACTGTTAAATGTACTACTTTAGGAACCAGAGAGGTTCATAACAACCACATGGAGGAAACTGATAAATTGTAAAGGTTTATGTGTGTGATGGTCCGGCATGATGTCATAGTCACTGTTAAATGTACTACTTTGGGAACCAGAGAGGTTCATAACTACCCCATGGAGGAAACTGATAAATTGTAAAGGTTTATCTGTGTGATGGTCCGGCATGATGTCATAGTCACTGTTTACTGCACCACTTTAGGAACCAGAGAGGTTCACAACAAAAACATGGAGGAAACTAATAAATTGTAAAGGTTTATGTGTGTGATGGTCTGGCATGATAACATAGTCACTGTTAAATGTACTACTTTAGGAACCAGAGAGGTTCACAACAAAAACATGGACGAAACTAATAAATTGTAAAGGTTTATGTCTGTGATGGTCGAGCATTATGTCATAGTCACTGTTAAATGTACTACTTTAGGAACCAGAGAGGTTCACAACAAAAACATGGAGGAAACTAATAAATTGTAAAGGTTTATCTGTGTGATGGTCGAGCATGATGTCATAGTCACTGTTAAATGTACTACTTTAGGAACCAGCGAGGTTCACAACAAAAACATGGAGGAAACTAATAAATTGTAAAGGTTTATCTGTGTGATGGTCCGGCATGATTTCATAGTCACTGTTAAATGTACTACTTTAGGAACCAGAGAGGTTCATAACAACCACATGGAGGAAACTGATAAATTGTAAAGGTTTATGTGTGTGATGGTCCGGCATGATGTCATAGTCACTGTTAAATGTACTACTCTGGGAACCAGAGAGGTTCACAACAAAAACATAGAGGAAACTAATAAATTGTAAAGGTTTATGTGTGTGATGGTCCGGCATGATGTCATAGTCACTGTTAAATGTACTACTTTAGGAACCAGAGAGGTTCACAACAAAAACATAGAGGAAACTAATTGTAAAGGTAAATCCGTGTGATGGTCCGGCATGATAACATAGTCACTGTTAAATGTACCACTTTGGGAACTAGAGAGGTTCACAACAAAAACATAGAGGAAACTAATAAATTGTAAAGGTTTATGTGTGTGATGGTCCGGCATGATGTCATAGTCACTGTTAAATGTACTACTTTGGGAACCAGAGAGGTTCACAACAAAAACATAGAGGAAACTAACAAATTGTAAAGGTTTATGTGTGTGATGGTCCGGCGTGATGTCATAGTCACTGTTAAATGTACTACTTTAGGAACCAGAGAGGTTCAAAAAAAAAACATAGAGGAAACTGATAAATTGTAGAGGCTTATCTGTGTGATGGTCCGGCATGATGTCATAGTCACTGCTAAATGTACTACTTTAGGAACCAGAGAGGTTCACAACAAAAACATGGAGGAAACTAATAAATTGTAAAGGTTTATCTGTGTGATGGTCCGGCATGATAACATAGTCACTGTTAAATGTACCACTTTGGGAACCAGAGAGGTTCACAACACAAACATAGAAGAAACTAATAAATTGTAAAGGTTTATGTGTGTGATGCTCCGGCATGATGTCATAGTCACTGTTAAATGTACTACTTTGGGAACCAGAGAGGTTCACAACAAAAACATAGAGGAAACTAATAGATTGTAAAGGTTTATCTGTGTGATGGTCCGGCATGATGTCATAGTCACTGTTAAATGTACTTCTTTAGGAACCAGAGAGGTTCACAACAAAAACATAGAGGAAACTAATAAATTGTAAAGGTTTATGTGTGTGATGGTCCGGCATGATGTCATAGTCACTGTTATATGTACTTCTTTAGGAACCAGAGAGGTGCACAACAAAAACATAGAGGAAACTAATAGATTGTAAAGGTTTATGTGTGTGATGGTCCGGCATGATGTCATAGTCACTGTTAAATGTACTACTTTAGGAACCAGAGAGGTTCATAACAACCACATGGAGGAAACTGATAAATTGTAAAGGTTTATGTGTGTGATGGTCCGGCATGATGTCATAGTCACTGTTAAATGTACTACTTTAGGAACCAGAGAGGTTCATAACAACCACATGGAGGAAACTGATAAATTGTAAAGGTTTATGTGTGTGATGGTCCGGCATGATGTCATAGTCACTGTTAAATGTACTACTTTGGGAACCAGAGAGGTTCATAACTACCCCATGGAGGAAACTGATAAATTGTAAAGGTTTATCTGTGTGATGGTCCGGCATGATGTCATAGTCACTGTTTACTGCACCACTTTAGGAACCAGAGAGGTTCACAACAAAAACATGGAGGAAACTAATAAATTGTAAAGGTTTATGTGTGTGATGGTCTGGCATGATAACATAGTCACTGTTAAATGTACTACTTTAGGAACCAGAGAGGTTCACAACAAAAACATGGAGGAAACTAATAAATTGTAAAGGTTTATGTGTGTGATGGTCGAGCATTATGTCATAGTCACTGTTAAATGTACTACTTTAGGAACCAGAGAGGTCCACAACAAAAACATGGAGGAAACTAATAAATTGTAAAGGTTTATCTGTGTGATGGTCGAGCATGATGTCATAGTCACTGTTAAATGTACTACTTTAGGAACCAGCGAGGTTCACAACAAAAACATGGAGGAAACTAATAAATTGTAAAGGTTTATCTGTGTGATGGTCCGGCATGATTTCATAGTCACTGTTAAATGTACTACTTTAGGAACCAGAGAGGTTCATAACAACCACATGGAGGAAACTGATAAATTGTAAAGGTTTATGTGTGTGATGGTCTGGCATGATGTCATAGTCACTGTTAAATGTACTACTTTAGGAACCAGAGAGGTTCATAACAACCACATGGAGGAAACTGATAAATTGTAAAGGTTTATGTGTGTGATGGTCCGGCATGATGTCATAGTCACTGTTAAATGTACTACTTTAGGAACCAGAGAGTTTCATAACAACCACATGGAGGAAACTAATAAATTGTAAAGGTTTATCTGTGTGATGGTCGAGCATGATGTCATAGTCACTGTTAAATGTACCACTTTGGGAACCAGAGAGGTTCACAACCACCACATGGAGGAAACTAATAAATTGTAAAGGTTTATCTGTGTGATGGTCGAGCATGATGTCATAGTCACTGTTAAATGTACTACTTTGGGAACCAGAGAGGTTCACAACCACCACATGGAGGAAACTAATAAATTGTAAAGGTTTATCTGTATGATGATCAGGCATGATGTCATAGTCACTGTTAAATGTACTTTTTTAGGAACAGGAGAGGTTCAAAACAAAAACATAGAGGAAACTAATAAATTGTAAAGGTTTATGTGTGTGATGGTCCGGCATGATGTCATAGTCACTGTTAAATGTACCACTTTAGGAACCAGAGAGGTTCAAAACAAAAACATAGTGGAAACTAATAAATTGTAAAGGTTTATGTGTGTGATGATCCGGCATGATGTCATAGTCACTGCTAAATGTACCACTTTAGGAACCAGAGAGGTTCATAACAACCACATGGAGGAAACTGATAAATTGTAAAGGTTTATCTGTGTGATGGTCCGGCATGATGTCATAGTCACTGTTAAATGTACAACTTTAGGAACCAGAGAGGTTCACAACAAAAACATAGAGGAAACTAATAAATTGTAAAGGTTTATCTGTGTGATGGTCCGGCATGATAACATAGTCACTGTTAAATGTACCACTTTGGGAACCAGAGAGGTTCACAACAAAAACATAGAGGAAACTAATACATTGTAAAGGTTTATGTGTGTGATGGTCCGGCATGATGTCATAGTCACTGTTATATGTACTTCTTTAGGAACCAGAGAGGTTCACAACAAAAACATAGAGGAAACTAATGAATTGTAAAGGTTTATGTGTGTGATGGTCCGGCATGATGTCATAGTCACTGTTAAATGTACTACTTTGGGAACCTGAGAGGTTCACAACAAAAACATAGAGGAAACTAATAGATTGTAAAGGTTTATGTGTGTGATGGTCCGGCATGATGTCATAGTCACTGTTAAATGTACTACTTTAGGAACCAGAGAGGTTCACAACAAAAACATGGAGGAAAATAATAAATTGTAAAGGTTTATCTGTGTGATGGTCCGGCATGATGTCATAGTCACTGTTAAATGTACTACTTTAGGAACCAGAGAGGTTCACAACAACCACATGGAGGAAACTAATAAATTGTAAAGGTTTATGTGTGTGATGGTCCGGCATGATGTCATAGTCACTGTTAAATGTACTACTTTAGGAACCAGAGAGGTTCATAACAACCACATGGAGGAAACTGATAAATTGTAAAGGTTTATGTGTGTGATGGTCCGGCATGATGTCATAGTCACTGATAAATGTACTACTTTGGGAACCAGAGAGGTTCATAACAACCCCATGGAGGAAACTGATAAATTGTAAAGGTTTATCTGTGTGATGGTCCGGCATGATGTCATAGTCACTGTTAACTGCACCACTTTAGGAACCAGAGAGGTTCACAACAAAAACATGGAGGAAACTAATAAATTGTAAAGGTTTATCTGTGTGATGGTCCGGCATGATAACATAGTCACTGTTAAATGTACTACTTTAGGAACCAGAGAGGTTCACAACAAAAACATGGAGGAAACTAATAAATTGTAAAGGTTTTCGTGTGTGATGGTCGAGCATTATGTCATAGTCACTGTTAAATGTACTACTTTTGGAACCAGAGAGGTTCACAACAAAAACATGGAGGAAACTAATAAATTGTAAAGGTTTATCTGTGTGATGGTCGAGCATGATGTCATAGACACTGTTAAATGTACTACTTTAGGAACCAGAGAGGTTCACAACAAAAACATGGAGGAAACTAATAAATTGTAAAAGTTTATCTGTGTGATGGTCCGGCATGATGTTATAGTCACTGTTAAATGTACTACTTAAGGAACCAGAGAGGTTCATAACAACCACATGGAGGAAACTGATAAATTGTAAAGGTTTATGTGTGTGATGGTCCGGCATGATGTCATAGTCACTGTTAAATGTACTACTTTAGGAACCAGAGAGGTTCATAACAACCACATGGAGGAAACTGATAAATTGTAAAGGTTTATCTGTGTGATGGTCCGGCTTGATGTCATAGTCACTGTTAAATGTACTACTTTGGGAACCAGAGAGGTTCAAAACGAAAACATAGAGGAAACTAATAGATTGTAAAGGTTTATGTGTGTGATGGTCCGGCATGATGTCATAGTCACTGTTAAATGTACCACTTTAGGAACCAGAGAGGTTCAAAACAAAAACATAGAGGAAACTAATAAATTGTAAAGGTTTATGTGTGTGATGGTCCGGCATGATGTCATAGTCACTGTTAAATGTACCACTTTAGGAACCAGAGAGGTTCATAACAACCACATGGAGGAAACTGATAAATTGTAAAGGTTTATCTGTGTGATGGTCCGGCATGATGTCATAGTCACTGTTAAATGTACCACTTTAGGAACCAGAGAGGTTCATAACAACCACATGGAGGAAACTGATAAATTGTAAAGGTTTATCTGTGTGATGGTCCGGCATGATGTCATAGTCACTGTTAAATGTACCACTTTAGGAACCAGAGAGGTTCATAAAAACCACATGGAGGAAACTGATAAATTGTAAAGGTTTATCTGTGTGATGGTCCAGCATGATGTCATAGTCACTGTTAAATGTACTACTTTAGGAACCAGAGAGGTTCAAAACAGAAACATAGAGGAAACTAATAAATTGTAGAGGTTTATGTGTGTGATGGTCCGGCATGATGTCATAGTCACTGTTAAATGTACCACTTTGGGAACCAGAGAGGTTCACAACAAAAACATAGAGGAAACTAATAAATTGTAAAGGTTTCTGTGTGTGATGGTCCGGCATGATGTCATAGTCACTGTTATATGTACTTCTTTAGGAACCAGAGAGGTTCAAGACAAAAACATAGAGGAAACTAATGAATTGTAAAGGTTTATGTGTGTGATGGTCCGGCATGATGTCATAGTCACTGTTAAATGTACTACTCTGGGAACCAGAGAGGTTCACAACAAAAACATAGAGGAAACTAATAAATTGTAAAGGTTTATGTGTGTGATGGTCCGGCATGATGTCATAGTCACTGTTAAATGTACTACTTTAGGAACCAGAGAGGTTCACAACAAAAACATAGAGGAAACTAATTGTAAAGGTATATCCGTGTGATGGTCCGGCATGATAACATAGTCACTGTTAAATGTACCACTTTGGGAACCAGAGAGGTTCAATACAAAAACATAGAGGAAACTAATAAATTGTAAAGGTTTATGTGTGTGATGGTCCGGCATGATGTCATAGTCACTGTTAAATGTACTACTTTGGGAACCAGAGAGGTTCACAACAAAAACATAGAGGAAACTAATAAATTGTAAAGGTTTATGTGTGTGATGGTCCGGCGTGATGTCATAGTCACTGTTAAATGTACTACTTTAGGAACCAGAGAGGTTCAAAAAAAAAACATAGAGGAAACTGATAAATTGTAGAGGCTTATCTGTGTGATGGTCCGGCATGATGTCATAGTCACTGCTAAATGTACTACTTTAGGAACCAGAGAGGTTCACAACAAAAACATGGAGGAAACTAATAAATTGTAAAGGTTTATCTGTGTGATGGTCCGGCATGATAACATAGTCACTGTTAAATGTACCACTTTGGGAACCAGAGAGGTTCACAACAAAAACATAGAGGAAACTAATAAATTGTAAAGGTTTATGTGTGTGATGCTCCGGCATGATGTCATAGTCACTGTTAAATGTACTACTTTGGGAACCAGAGAGGTTCACAACAAAAACATAGAGGAAACTAATAGATTGTAAAGGTTTATCTGTGTGATGGTCCGGCATGATGTCATAGTCACTGTTAAATGTACTTCTTTAGGAACCAGAGAGGTTCACAACAAAAACATAGAGGAAACTAATAAATTGTAAAGGTTTATGTGTGTGATGGTCCGGCATGATGTCATAGTCACTGTTATATGTACTTCTTTAGGAACCAGAGAGGTGCACAACAAAAACATAGAGGAAACTAATAGATTGTAAAGGTTTATGTGTGTGATGGTCCGGCATGATGTCATAGTCACTGTTAAATGTACTACTTTAGGAACCAGAGAGGTTCATAACAACCACATGGAGGAAACTGATAAATTGTAAAGGTTTATGTGTGTGATGGTCCGGCATGATGTCATAGTCACTGTTAAATGTACTACTTTAGGAACCAGAGAGGTTCATAACAACCACATGGAGGAAACTGATAAATTGTAAAGGTTTATGTGTGTGATGGTCCGGCATGATGTCATAGTCACTGTTAAATGTACTACTTTGGGAACCAGAGAGGTTCATAACTACCCCATGGAGGAAACTGATAAATTGTAAAGGTTTATCTGTGTGATGGTCCGGCATGATGTCATAGTCACTGTTTACTGCACCACTTTAGGAACCAGAGAGGTTCACAACAAAAACATGGAGGAAACTAATAAATTGTAAAGGTTTATGTGTGTGATGGTCTGGCATGATAACATAGTCACTGTTAAATGTACTACTTTAGGAACCAGAGAGGTTCACAACAAAAACATGGAGGAAACTAATAAATTGTAAAGGTTTATGTGTGTGATGGTCGAGCATTATGTCATAGTCACTGTTAAATGTACTACTTTAGGAACCAGAGAGGTCCACAACAAAAACATGGAGGAAACTAATAAATTGTAAAGGTTTATCTGTGTGATGGTCGAGCATGATGTCATAGTCACTGTTAAATGTACTACTTTAGGAACCAGCGAGGTTCACAACAAAAACATGGAAGAAACTAATAAATTGTAAAGGTTTATCTGTGTGATGGTCCGGCATGATTTCATAGTCACTGTTAAATGTACTACTTTAGGAACCAGAGAGGTTCATAACAACCACATGGAGGAAACTGATAAATTGTAAAGGTTTATGTGTGTGATGGTCTGGCATGATGTCATAGTCACTGTTAAATGTACTACTTTAGGAACCAGAGAGGTTCATAACAACCACATGGAGGAAACTGATAAATTGTAAAGGTTTATGTGTGTGATGGTCCGGCATGATGTCATAGTCACTGTTAAATGTACTACTTTAGGAACCAGAGAGTTTCATAACAACCACATGGAGGAAACTAATAAATTGTAAAGGTTTATCTGTGTGATGGTCGAGCATGATGTCATAGTCACTGTTAAATGTACCACTTTGGGAACCAGAGAGGTTCACAACCACCACATGGAGGAAACTAATAAATTGTAAAGGTTTATCTGTGTGATGGTCGAGCATGATGTCATAGTCACTGTTAAATGTACTACTTTGGGAACCAGAGAGGTTCACAACCACCACATGGAGGAAACTAATAAATTGTAAAGGTTTATCTGTATGATGATCAGGCATGATGTCATAGTCACTGTTAAATGTACTTTTTTAGGAACAGGAGAGGTTCAAAACAAAAACATAGAGGAAACTAATAAATTGTAAAGGTTTATGTGTGTGATGGTCCGGCATGATGTCATAGTCACTGTTAAATGTACCACTTTAGGAACCAGAGAGGTTCAAAACAAAAACATAGTGGAAACTAATAAATTGTAAAGGTTTATGTGTGTGATGATCCGGCATGATGTCATAGTCACTGCTAAATGTACCACTTTAGGAACCAGAGAGGTTCATAACAACCACATGGAGGAAACTGATAAATTGTAAAGGTTTATCTGTGTGATGGTCCGGCATGATGTCATAGTCACTGTTAAATGTACAACTTTAGGAACCAGAGAGGTTCACAACAAAAACATAGAGGAAACTAATAAATTGTAAAGGTTTATCTGTGTGATGGTCCGGCATGATAACATAGTCACTGTTAAATGTACCACTTTGGGAACCAGAGAGGTTCACAACAAAAACATAGAGGAAACTAATACATTGTAAAGGTTTATGTGTGTGATGGTCCGGCATGATGTCATAGTCACTGTTATATGTACTTCTTTAGGAACCAGAGAGGTTCACAACAAAAACATAGAGGAAACTAATGAATTGTAAAGGTTTATGTGTGTGATGGTCCGGCATGATGTCATAGTCACTGTTAAATGTACTACTTTGGGAACCTGAGAGGTTCACAACAAAAACATAGAGGAAACTAATAGATTGTAAAGGTTTATGTGTGTGATGGTCCGGCATGATGTCATAGTCACTGTTAAATGTACTACTTTAGGAACCAGAGAGGTTCACAACAAAAACATGGAGGAAAATAATAAATTGTAAAGGTTTATCTGTGTGATGGTCCGGCATGATGTCATAGTCACTGTTAAATGTACTACTTTAGGAACCAGAGAGGTTCACAACAACCACATGGAGGAAACTAATAAATTGTAAAGGTTTATGTGTGTGATGGTCCGGCATGATGTCATAGTCACTGTTAAATGTACTACTTTAGGAACCAGAGAGGTTCATAACAACCACATGGAGGAAACTGATAAATTGTAAAGGTTTATGTGTGTGATGGTCCGGCATGATGTCATAGTCACTGATAAATGTACTACTTTGGGAACCAGAGAGGTTCATAACAACCCCATGGAGGAAACTGATAAATTGTAAAGGTTTATCTGTGTGATGGTCCGGCATGATGTCATAGTCACTGTTAACTGCACCACTTTAGGAACCAGAGAGGTTCACAACAAAAACATGGAGGAAACTAATAAATTGTAAAGGTTTATCTGTGTGATGGTCCGGCATGATAACATAGTCACTGTTAAATGTACTACTTTAGGAACCAGAGAGGTTCACAACAAAAACATGGAGGAAACTAATAAATTGTAAAGGTTTTCGTGTGTGATGGTCGAGCATTATGTCATAGTCACTGTTAAATGTACTACTTTTGGAACCAGAGAGGTTCACAACAAAAACATGGAGGAAACTAATAAATTGTAAAGGTTTATCTGTGTGATGGTCGAGCATGATGTCATAGACACTGTTAAATGTACTACTTTAGGAACCAGAGAGGTTCACAACAAAAACATGGAGGAAACTAATAAATTGTAAAAGTTTATCTGTGTGATGGTCCGGCATGATGTTATAGTCACTGTTAAATGTACTACTTAAGGAACCAGAGAGGTTCATAACAACCACATGGAGGAAACTGATAAATTGTAAAGGTTTATGTGTGTGATGGTCCGGCATGATGTCATAGTCACTGTTAAATGTACTACTTTAGGAACCAGAGAGGTTCATAACAACCACATGGAGGAAACTGATAAATTGTAAAGGTTTATCTGTGTGATGGTCCGGCTTGATGTCATAGTCACTGTTAAATGTACTACTTTGGGAACCAGAGAGGTTCAAAACGAAAACATAGAGGAAACTAATAGATTGTAAAGGTTTATGTGTGTGATGGTCCGGCATGATGTCATAGTCACTGTTAAATGTACCACTTTAGGAACCAGAGAGGTTCAAAACAAAAACATAGAGGAAACTAATAAATTGTAAAGGTTTATGTGTGTGATGGTCCGGCATGATGTCATAGTCACTGTTAAATGTACCACTTTAGGAACCAGAGAGGTTCATAACAACCACATGGAGGAAACTGATAAATTGTAAAGGTTTATCTGTGTGATGGTCCGGCATGATGTCATAGTCACTGTTAAATGTACCACTTTAGGAACCAGAGAGGTTCATAACAACCACATGGAGGAAACTGATAAATTGTAAAGGTTTATCTGTGTGATGGTCCGGCATGATGTCATAGTCACTGTTAAATGTACCACTTTAGGAACCAGAGAGGTTCATAAAAACCACATGGAGGAAACTGATAAATTGTAAAGGTTTATCTGTGTGATGGTCCAGCATGATGTCATAGTCACTGTTAAATGTACTACTTTAGGAACCAGAGAGGTTCAAAACAGAAACATAGAGGAAACTAATAAATTGTAGAGGTTTATGTGTGTGATGGTCCGGCATGATGTCATAGTCACTGTTAAATGTACCACTTTGGGAACCAGAGAGGTTCACAACAAAAACATAGAGGAAACTAATAAATTGTAAAGGTTTCTGTGTGTGATGGTCCGGCATGATGTCATAGTCACTGTTATATGTACTTCTTTAGGAACCAGAGAGGTTCAAGACAAAAACATAGAGGAAACTAATGAATTGTAAAGGTTTATGTGTGTGATGGTCCGGCATGATGTCATAGTCACTGTTAAATGTACTACTCTGGGAACCAGAGAGGTTCACAACAAAAACATAGAGGAAACTAATAAATTGTAAAGGTTTATGTGTGTGATGGTCCGGCATGATGTCATAGTCACTGTTAAATGTACTACTTTAGGAACCAGAGAGGTTCACAACAAAAACATAGAGGAAACTAATTGTAAAGGTATATCCGTGTGATGGTCCGGCATGATAACATAGTCACTGTTAAATGTACCACTTTGGGAACCAGAGAGGTTCAATACAAAAACATAGAGGAAACTAATAAATTGTAAAGGTTTATGTGTGTGATGGTCCGGCATGATGTCATAGTCACTGTTAAATGTACTACTTTGGGAACCAGAGAGGTTCACAACAAAAACATAGAGGAAACTAATAAATTGTAAAGGTTTATGTGTGTGATGGTCCGGCGTGATGTCATAGTCACTGTTAAATGTACTACTTTAGGAACCAGAGAGGTTCAAAAAAAAAACATAGAGGAAACTGATAAATTGTAGAGGCTTATCTGTGTGATGGTCCGGCATGATGTCATAGTCACTGCTAAATGTACTACTTTAGGAACCAGAGAGGTTCACAACAAAAACATGGAGGAAACTAATAAATTGTAAAGGTTTATCTGTGTGATGGTCCGGCATGATAACATAGTCACTGTTAAATGTACCACTTTGGGAACCAGAGAGGTTCACAACAAAAACATAGAGGAAACTAATAAATTGTAAAGGTTTATGTGTGTGATGCTCCGGCATGATGTCATAGTCACTGTTAAATGTACTACTTTGGGAACCAGAGAGGTTCACAACAAAAACATAGAGGAAACTAATAGATTGTAAAGGTTTATCTGTGTGATGGTCCGGCATGATGTCATAGTCACTGTTAAATGTACTTCTTTAGGAACCAGAGAGGTTCACAACAAAAACATAGAGGAAACTAATAAATTGTAAAGGTTTATGTGTGTGATGGTCCGGCATGATGTCATAGTCACTGTTATATGTACTTCTTTAGGAACCAGAGAGGTGCACAACAAAAACATAGAGGAAACTAATAGATTGTAAAGGTTTATGTGTGTGATGGTCCGGCATGATGTCATAGTCACTGTTAAATGTACTACTTTAGGAACCAGAGAGGTTCATAACAACCACATGGAGGAAACTGATAAATTGTAAAGGTTTATGTGTGTGATGGTCCGGCATGATGTCATAGTCACTGTTAAATGTACTACTTTAGGAACCAGAGAGGTTCATAACAACCACATGGAGGAAACTGATAAATTGTAAAGGTTTATGTGTGTGATGGTCCGGCATGATGTCATAGTCACTGTTAAATGTACTACTTTGGGAACCAGAGAGGTTCATAACTACCCCATGGAGGAAACTGATAAATTGTAAAGGTTTATCTGTGTGATGGTCCGGCATGATGTCATAGTCACTGTTTACTGCACCACTTTAGGAACCAGAGAGGTTCACAACAAAAACATGGAGGAAACTAATAAATTGTAAAGGTTTATGTGTGTGATGGTCTGGCATGATAACATAGTCACTGTTAAATGTACTACTTTAGGAACCAGAGAGGTTCACAACAAAAACATGGAGGAAACTAATAAATTGTAAAGGTTTATGTGTGTGATGGTCGAGCATTATGTCATAGTCACTGTTAAATGTACTACTTTAGGAACCAGAGAGGTTCACAACAAAAACATGGAGGAAACTAATAAATTGTAAAGGTTTATCTGTGTGATGGTCGAGCATGATGTCATAGTCACTGTTAAATGTACTACTTTAGGAACCAGCGAGGTTCACAACAAAAACATGGAGGAAACTAATAAATTGTAAAGGTTTATCTGTGTGATGGTCCGGCATGATTTCATAGTCACTGTTAAATGTACTACTTTAGGAACCAGAGAGGTTCATAACAACCACATGGAGGAAACTGATAAATTGTAAAGGTTTATGTGTGTGATGGTCTGGCATGATGTCATAGTCACTGTTAAATGTACTACTTTAGGAACCAGAGAGGTTCACAACAACCACATGGAGGAAACTGATAAATTGTAAAGGTTTATGTGTGTGATGGTCCGGCATGATGTCATAGTCACTGTTAAATGTACTACTTTGGGAACCAGAGAGGTTCGTAACAACCCCATGGAGGAAACTGATAAATTGTAAAGGTTTATCTGTGTGATGGTCCGGCATGATGTCATAGTCACTGTTAAATGTACCACTTTAGGAACCAGAGAGGTTCACAACAACCACATGGAGGAAACTGATAAATTGTAAAGGTTTATGTGTGTGATGGTCCGGCATGATGTCATAGTCACTGTTAAATGTACCACTTTAGGAACCAGAGAGGTTCATAACAACCACATGGAGGAAACTGATAAATTGAAAGGTTTATCTGTGTGATGGTCCGGCATGATGTCATAGTCACTGTTAAATGTACCACTTTAGGAACCAGAGAGGTTCATAACAACCACATGGAGGAAACTGATAAATTGTAAAGGATTATCTGTGTGATGGTCCGGCATGATGTCATAGTCACTGTTAAATGTACTACTTTAGGAACCAGAGAGGTTCATAACAACCACATGGAGGAAACTAATAAATTGTAAAGGTTTATCTGTGTGATGGTCGAGCATGATGTCATAGTCACTGTTAAATGTACCACTTTGGGAACCAGAGAGGTTCACAACCACCACATGGAGGAAACTAATAAATTGTAAAGGTTTATCTGTGTGATGGTCGAGCATGATGTCATAGTCACTGTTAAATGTACTACTTTGGGAACCAGAGAGGTTCACAACCACCACATGGAGGAAACTAATAAATTGTAAAGGTTTATCTGTGTGATGATCAGGCATGATGTCATAGTCACTGTTAAATGTACTTTTTTAGGAACCAGAGAGGTTCAAAACAAAAATATAGAGGAAACTAATAAATTGTAAAGGTTTATGTGTGTGATGGTCCGGCATGATGTCATAGTCACTGTTAAATGTATCACTTTAGGAACCAGAGAGGTTCAAAACAAAAACATAGTGGAAACTAATAAATTGTAAAGGTTTATGTGTGTGATGATCCGGCATGATGTCATAGTCACTGCTAAATGTACCACTTTAGGAACCAGAGAGGTTCATAACAACCACATGGAGGAAACTGATAAATTGTAAAGGTTTATCTGTGTGATGGTCTGGCATGATGTCACAGTCACTGTTAAATGTACCACTTTAGGAACCAGAGGGGTTCATAACAACCACATGGAGGAAACTGATAAATTGTAAAGGTTTATCTGTGTGATGGTCCGGCATGATGTCATAGTCACTGTTAAATGTACCACTTTAGGAACCAGAGAGGTTCATAATAACCACATGGAGGAAACTGATAAATTGTAAAGGTTTATCTGTGTGATGGTCCGGCATGATGTCATAGTCACTGTTAAATGTACTACTTTAGGAACCAGAGAGGTTCACAACAAAAACATAGAGGAAACTAATAAATTGTAAAGGTTTATCTGTGTGATGGTCCGGCATGATAACATAGTCACTGTTAAATGTACCACTTTGGGAACCAGAGAGGTTCACAACAAAAACATAGAGGAAACTAATAAATTTTAAAGGTTTATGTGTGTGATGGTCCGGCATGATGTCATAGTCACTGTTATATGTACTTCTTTAGGAACCAGAGAGGTTCACAACAAAAACATAGAGGAAACTAATGAATTGTAAAGGTTTATGTGTGTGATGGTCCGGCATGATGTCATAGTCACTGTTAAATGTACTACTTTGGGAACCTGAGAGGTTCACAACAAAAACATAGAGGAAACAAATAGATTGTAAAGGTTTATGTGTGTGATGGTCCGGCATGATGTCATAGTCACTGTTAAATGTACTACTTTAGGAACCAGAGAGGTTCACAACAAAAACATGGAGGAAACTAATAAATTGTAAAGGTTTATCTGTGTGATGGTCGAGCATGATGTCATAGTCACTGTTAAATGTACTACTTTAGGAACCAGAGAGGTTCACAACAAAAACATGGAGGAAACTAATAAATTGTAAAGGTTTATCTGTGTGATGGTCCGGCATGATGTTATAGTCACTGTTAAATGTACTACTTTAGGAACCAGAGAGGTTCATAACAACCACATGGAGGAAACTGATAAATTGTAAAGGTTTATGTGTGTGATGGTCCGGCATGATGTCATAGTCACTGTTAAATGTACTACTTTAGGAACCAGAGAGGTTCATAACAACCACATGGAGGAAACTGATAAATTGTAAAGGTTTATGTGTGTGATGGTCCGGCATGATGTCATAGTCACTGTTAAATGTACTACTTTGGGAACCAGAGAGGTTCATAACAACCCCATGGAGGAAACTGATAAATTGTAAAGGTTTATGTGTGTGATGGTCCGGCATGATGTCATAGTCACTGTTAAATGTACTACTTTGGGAACCAGAGAGGTTCACAACCACCACATGGAGGAAACTGATAAATTGTAGAGGCTTATCTGTGTGATGGTCCGGCATGATGTCATAGTCACTGTTAAATGTACCACTTTAGGAACCAGAGAGGTTCATAACAACCACATGGAGGAAACTAATAAATTGTAAAGGTTTATGTGTGTGATGGTCCGGCATGATGTCATAGTCACTGTTAAATGTACCACTTTAGGAACCAGAGAGGTTCAAAACAAAAACATAGAGGAAACTGATAAATTGTAGAGGTTTATCTGTGTGATGGTCCGGCATGATGTCATAGTCACTGTTAAATGTACCACTTTAGGAACCAGAGAGGTTCAAAACAAAAACATAGAGGAAACTCATAAATTGTAAAGGTTTATGTGTGTGATGGTCCGGCATGATGTCATAGTCACTGTTAAATGTACCACTTTAGGAACCAGAGAGGTTCAAAACAAAAACATAGAGGAAACTAATAAATTGTAAAGGTTTATGTGTGTGATGGTCCGGCATGATGTCATAGTCACTGTTAAATGTACCACTTTAGGAACCAGAGAGGTTCAAAACAAAAACATAGAGGAAACTAATAGATTGTAAAGGTTTATGTGTGTGATGGTCCGGCATGATGTCATAGTCACTTTTAAATGTACTACTTTAGGAACCAGAGAGGTTCACAACAAAAACATGGAGGAAAATAATAAATTGTAAAGGTTTATCTGTGTGATGGTCCGGCATGATGTCATAGTCACTGTTAAATGTACTACTTTAGGAACCAGAGAGGTTCACAACAACCACATGGAGGAAACTAATAAATTGTAAAGGTTTATGTGTGTGATGGTCCGGCATGATGTCATAGTCACTGTTAAATGTACTACTTTAGGAACCAGAGAGGTTCATAACAACCACATGGAGGAAACTGATAAATTGTAAAGGTTTATGTGTGTGATGGTCCGGCATGATGTCATAGTCTCTGATAAATGTACTACTTTGGGAACCAGAGAGTTTCATAACAACCCCATGGAGGAAACTGATAAATTGTAAAGGTTTATCTGTGTGATGGTCTGGCATGATGTCATAGTCACTGTTAACTGCACCACTTTAGGAACCAGAGAGGTTCACAACAAAAACATGGAGGAAACTAATAAATTGTAAAGGTTTATCTGTGTGATGGTCCGGCATGATAACATAGTCACTGTTAAATGTACTACTTTAGGAACCAGAGAGGTTCACAACAAAAACATGGAGGAAACTAATAAATTGTAAAGGCTTTCGTGTGTGATGGTCGAGCATTATGTCATAGTCACTGTTAAATGTACTACTTTAGGAACCAGAGAGGTTCACAACAAAAACATGGAGGAAACTAATAAATTGTAAAGGTTTATCTGTGTGATGGTCGAGCATGATGTCATAGACACTGTTAAATGTACTACTTTAGGAACCAGAGAGGTTCACAACAAAAACATGGAGGAAACTAATAAATTGTAAAGGTTTATCTGTGTGATGGTCCGGCATGATGTTATAGTCACTGTTAAATGTACTACTTAAGGAACCAGAGAGGTTCATAACAACCACATGGAGGAAACTGATAAATTGTAAAGGTTTATGTGTGTGATGGTCCGGCATGATGTCATTGTCACTGTTAAATGTACTACTTTAGGAACCAGAGAGGTTCATAACAACCACATGGAGGAAACTGATAAATTGTAAAGGTTTATCTGTGTGATGGTCCGGCATGATGTCATAGTCACTGTTAAATGTACTACTTTGGGAACCAGAGAGGTTCAAAACGAAAACATAGAGGAAACTAATAGATTGTAAAGGTTTATGTGTGTGATGGTCCGGCATGATGTCATAGTCACTGTTAAATGTACCACTTTAGGAACCAGAGAGGTTCAAAACAAAAACATAGAGGAAACTAATAAATTGTAGAGGTTTATGTGTGTGATGGTCCGGCATGATGTCATAGTCACTGTTAAATGTACCACTTTAGGAACCAGAGAGGTTCATAACAACCACATGGAGGAAACTAATAAATTGTAAAAGTTTATGTGTGTGATGGTCCGGCATGATGTCATAGTCACTGTTAAATGTACCACTTTAGGAACCAGAGAGGATCAAAACAAAAACATAGAGGAAACTGATAAATTGTAGAGGTTTATCTGTGTGATGGTCCAGCATGATGTCATAGTCACTGTTAAATGTACCACTTTAGGAACCAGAGAGGTTCAAAACAAAAACATAGAGGAAACTAATAAATTGTAAAGGTTTATGTGTGTGATGGTCCGGCATGATGTCATAGTCACTGTTAAATGTACCACTTTAGGAACCAGAGAGGTTAAAAACAAAAACATAGAGGAAACTAATAGATTGTAAAGGTTTATGTGTGTGATGGTCCGGCATGATGTCATAGTCACTGTTAAATGTACCACTTTAGGAACCAGAGAGGTTCATAACAACCACATGGAGGAAACTGATAAATTGTAAAGGTTTATCTGTGTGATGGTCCGGCATGATGTCATAGTCACTGTTAAATTTACCACTTTAGGAACCAGAGAGGTTCATAACAACCACATGGAGGAAACTGATAAATTGTAAAGGTTTATCTGTGTGATGGTCCGGCATGATGTCATAGTCACTGTTAAATGTACCACTTTAGGAACCAGAGAGGTTCATAACAACCACATGGAGGAAACTGATAAATTGTAAAGGTTTATCTGTGTGATGGTCCGGAATGATGTCATAGTCACTGTTAAATGTACTACTTTAGGAACCAGAGAGGTTCACAACAAAAACATAGAGGAAACTAATAAATTGTAAAGGTTTATCTGTGTGATGGTCCGGCATGATAACATAGTCACTGTTAAATGTACCACTTTGGGAACCAGAGAGGTTCACAACAAAAACATAGAGGAAACTAATAAATTGTAAAGGTTTCTGTGTGTGATGGTCCGGCATGATGTCATAGTCACTGTTATATGTACTTCTTTAGGAACCAGAGAGGTTCACAACAAAAAAATAGAGGAAACTAATGAATTGTAAAGGTTTATGTGTGTGATGGTCCGGCATGATGTCATAGTCACTGTTAAATGTACTACTCTGGGAACCAGAGAGGTTCACAACAAAAACATAGAGGAAACTAATAAATTGTAAAGGTTTATGTGTGTGATGGTCCGGCATGATGTCATAGTCACTGTTAAATGTACTACTTTAGGAACCAGAGAGGTTCACAACAAAAACATAGAGGAAACTATTTGTAAAGGTATATCCGTGTGATGGTCCGGCATGATAACATAGTCACTGTTAAATGTACCACTTTGGGAACCAGAGAGGTTCACAACAAAAACATAGAGGAAACTAATAAATTGTAAAGGTTTATGTGTGTGATGGTCCGGCATGATGTCATAGACACTGTTAAATGTACTACTTTGGGAACCAGAGAGGTTCACAACAAAAACATAGAGGAAACTAATAAATTGTAAAGGTTTATGTGTGTGATGGTCCGGCGTGATGTCATAGTCACTGTTAAATGTACTACTTTAGGAACCAGAGAGGTTCAAAAAAAAAACATAGAGGAAACTGATAAATTGTAGAGGCTTATCTGTGTGATGGTCCGGCATGATGTCATAGTTACTGCTAAATGTACTACTTTAGGAACCAGAGAGGTTCACAACAAAAACATGGAGGAAACTAATAAATTGTAAAGGTTTATCTGTGTGATGGTCCGGCATGATAACATAGTCACTGTTAAATGTACCACTTTGGGAACCAGAGAGGTTCACAACAAAAACATAAAGGAAACTAATAAATTGTAAAGGTTTATGTGTGTGATGCTCCGGCATGATGTCATAGTCACTGTTAAATGTACTTCTTTAGGAACCAGAGAGGTTCACAACAAAAACATAGAGGAAACTAATAAATTGTAAAGGTTTATGTGTGTGATGGTCCGGCATGATGTCATAGTCACTGTTATATGTACTTCTTTAGGAACCAGAGAGGTGCACAACAAAAACATAGAGGAAACTAATAGATTGTAAAGGTCTATGTGTGTGATGGTCCGGCATGATGTCATAGTCACTGTTAAATGTACTACTTTAGGAACCAGAGAGGTTCATAACAACCACATGGAGGAAACTGATAAATTGTAAAGGTTTATGTGTGTGATGGTCCGGCATGATGTCATAGTCACTGTTAAATGTACTACTTTAGGAACCAGAGAGGTTCATAACAACCACATGGAGGAAACTGATAAATTGTAAAGGTTTATTTGTGTGATGGTCCGGCATGATGTCATAGTCACTGTTAAATGTACTACTTTGGGAACCAGAGAGGTTCATAACGACCCCATGGAGGAAACTGATAAATTGTAAAGGTTTATCTGTGTGATGGTCCGGCATGATGTCATAGTCACTGTTTACTGCACCACTTTAGGAACCAGAGAGGTTCACAACAAAAACATGGAGGAAACTAATAAATTGTAAAGGTTTATGTGTGTGATGGTCTGGCATGATAACATAGTCACTGTTAAATGTACTACTTTAGGAACCAGAGAGGTTCACAACAAAAACATGGAGGAAACTAATAAATTGTAAAGGTTTATGTGTGTGATGGTCGAGCATTATGTCATAGTCACTGTTAAATGTACTACTTTAGGAACCAGAGAGGTTCACAACAAAAACATGGAGGAAACTAATAAATTGTAAAGGTTTATCTGTGTGATGGTCGAGCATGATGTCATAGTCACTGTTAAATGTACTACTTTAGGAACCAGCGAGGTTCACAACAAAAACATGGAGGAAACTAATAAATTGTAAAGGTTTATCTGTGTGATGGTCCGGCATGATTTCATAGTCACTGTTAAATGTACTACTTTAGGAACCAGAGAGGTTCATAACAACCACATGGAGGAAACTGATAAATTGTAAAGGTTTATGTGTGTGATGGTCCGGCATGATGTCATAGTCACTGTTAAATGTACTACTTTGGGAACCAGAGAGGTTCGTAACAACCCCATGGAGGAAACTGATAAATTGTAAAGGTTTATCTACGTGATGGTCCGGCATGATGTCATAGTCACTGTTAAATGTACCACTTTAGGAACCAGAGAGGTTCACAACAACCACATGGAGGAAACTGATAAATTGTAAAGGTTTATGTGTGTGATGGTCCGGCATGATGTCATAGTCACTGTTAAATGTACCACTTTAGGAACCAGAGAGGTTCATAACAACCACATGGAGGAAACTGATAAATTGAAAGGTTTATCTGTGTGATGGTCCGGCATGATGTCATAGTCACTGTTAAATGTACCACTTTAGGAACCAGAGAGGTTCATAACAACCACATGGAGGAAACTGATAAATTGTAAAGGTTTATCTGTGTGATGGTCCGGCATGATGTCATAGTCACTGTTAACTGCACCACTTTAGGAACCAGAGAGGTTCATAACAATCACATGGAGGAAACTGATAAATTGTAAAGGATTATCTGTGTGATGGTCCGGCATGATGTCATAGTCACTGTTAAATGTACTACTTTAGGAACCAGAGAGGTTCATAACAACCACATGGAGGAAACTAATAAATTGTAAAGGTTTATCTGTGTGATGGTCGAGCATGATGTCATAGTCACTGTTAAATGTACCACTTTGGGAACCAGAGAGATTCACAACCACCACATGGAGGAAACTAATAAATTGTAAAGGTTTATCTGTGTGATGGTCGAGCATGATGTCATAGTCACTGTTAAATGTACTACTTTGGGAACCAGAGAGGTTCACAACCACCACATGGAGGAAACTAATAAATTGTAAAGGTTTATCTGTGTGATGATCAGGCATGATGTCATAGTCACTGTTAAATGTACCACTTTAGGAACCAGAGAGGTTCATAACAACCACATGGAGGAAACTGATAAATTGTAAAGGTTTATCTGTGTGATGGTCCGGCATGATGTCATAGTCACTGTTAAATGTATCACTTTAGGAACCAGAGAGGTTCAAAACAAAAACATAGTGGAAACTAATAAATTGTAAAGGTTTATGTGTGTGATGATCCGGCATGATGTCATAGTCACTGCTAAATGTACCACTTTAGGAACCAGAGAGGTTCATAACAACCACATGGAGGAAACTGATAAATTGTAAAGGTTTATCTGTGTGATGGTCTGGCATGATGTCATAGTCACTGTTAAATGTACCACTTTAGGAACCAGAGGGGTTCATAACAACCACATGGAGGAAACTGATAAATTGTAAAGGTTTATCTGTGTGATGGTCCGGCATGATGTCATAGTCACTGTTAAATGTACCACTTTAGGAACAAGAGAGGTTCATAACAACCACATGGAGGAAACTGATAAATTGTAAAGGTTTATCTGTTTGATGGTCCGGCATGATGTCATAGTCACTGTTAAATGTACTACTTTAGGAACCAGAGAGGTTCACAACAAAAACATAGAGGAAACTAATAAATTGTAAAGGTTTATCTGTGTGATGGTCCGGCATGATAACATAGTCACTGTTAAATGTACCACTTTGGGAACCAGAGAGGTTCACAACAAAAACATAGAGGAAACTAATAAATTGTAAAGGTTTATGTGTGTGATGGTCCGGCATGATGTCATAGTCACTGTTATATGTACTTCTTTAGGAACCAGAGAGGTTCACAACAAAAACATAGAGGAAACTAATGAATTGTAAAGGTTTATGTGTGTGATGGTCCGGCATGATGTCATAGTCACTGTTAAATGTACTACTTTGGGAACCTGAGGGGTTCACAACAAAAACATAGAGGAAACTAATAGATTGTAAAGGTTTATGTGTGTGATGGTCCGGCATGATGTCATAGTCACTGTTAAATGTACTACTTTAGGAACCAGAGAGGTTCACAACAAAAACATGGAGGAAAATAATAAATTGTAAAGGTTTATCTGTGTGATGGTCCGGCATGATGTCATAGTCACTGTTAAATGTACTACTTTAGGAACCAGAGAGGTTCATAACAACTACATGGAGGAAACTGATAAATTGTAAAGGTTTATGTGTGTGATGGTCCGGCATGATGTCATAGTCACTGTTAAATGTACTACTTTAAGAACCAGAGAGGTTCATAACAACCACATGGAGGAAACTGATAAACTGTAAACGTTTATGTGTGTGATGGTCCGGCATGATGTCATAGTCACTGTTAAATGTACTACTTTGGGAACCAGAGAGGTTCATAACAACCCCATGGAGGAAACTGATAAATTGTAAAGGTTTATCTGTGTGATTGTCCGGCATGATGTCATAGTCACTGTTAACTGCACCACTTTAGGAACCAGAGAGGTGCACAACAAAAACATGGAGGAAACTAATAAATTGTAAAGGTTTATCTGTGTGATGGTCCGGCATGATAACATAGTCACTGTTAAATGTACTACTTTAGGAACCAGAGAGGTTCACAACAAAAACATGGAGGAAACTAATAAATTGTAAAGGTTTATGGTGTGATGGTCGAGCATTATGTCATAGTCACTGTTAAATGTACTACTTTAGGAACCAGAGAGGTTCACAACAAAAACATGGAGGAAACTAATAAATTGTAAAGGTTTATGTGTGTGATGGTCCGGCATGATGTCATAGTCACTGTTAAATGTACTACTTTGGGAACCAGAGAGGTTCATAACAACCCCATGGAGGAAACTGTTAAATTGTAAAGGTTTATGTGTGTGATGGTCCGGCATGATGTCATAGTCACTGTTAAATGTACTACTTTGGGAACCAGAGAGGTTCACAACCACCACATGGAGGAAACTGATAAATTGTAGAGGCTTATCTGTGTGATGGTCCGGCATGATGTCATAGTCACTGTTAAATGTACCACTTTAGGAACCAGAGAGGTTCATAACAACCACATGGAGGAAACTAATAAATTGTAAAGGTTTATGTGTGTGATGGTCCGGCATGATGTCATAGTCACTGTTAAATGTACCACTTTAGGAACCAGAGAGGTTCAAAACAAAAACATAGAGGAAACTGATAAATTGTAGAGGTTTATCTGTGTGATGGTCCGGCATGATGTCATAGTCACTGTTAAATGTACCACTTTAGGAACCAGAGAGGTTCAAAACAAAAACATAGAGGAAACTAATAAATTGTAAAGGTTTATGTGTGTGATGGTCCGGCATGATGTCATAGTCACTGTTAAATGTACCACTTTAGGAACCAGAGAGGTTCAAAACAAAAACATAGAGGAAACTAATAAATTGTAAAGGTTTATGTGTGTGATGGTCCGGCATGATGTCATAGTCACTGTTAAATATACCACTTTAGGAACCAGAGAGGTTCAAAACAAAAACATAGAGGAAACTAATAAATTGTAAAGGTTTATGTGTGTGATGGTCCGGCATGATGTCATAGTCACTGTTAAATGTACCACTTTAGGAACCAGAGAGGTTCATAACAACCACATGGAGGAAACTGATAAATTGTAAAGGTTTATCTGTGTGATGGTCCGGCATGATGTCATAGTCACTGTTAAATGTACCACTTTAGGAACCAGAGAGGTTCATAACAACCACATGGAGGAAACTGATAAATTGTAAAGGTTTATCTGTGTGATGGTCCGGCATGATGTCATAGTCACTGTTAAATGTACCACTTTAGGAACCAGAGAGGTTCATAACAACCACATGGAGGAAACTGATAAATTGTAAAGGTTTATCTGTGTGATGGTCCGGCATGATGTCATAGTCACTGTTAAATGTACTACTTTAGGAACCAGAGAGGTTCACAACAAAAACATAGAGGAAACTAATAAATTGTAAAGGTTTATCTGTGTGATGGTCCGGCATGATAACATAGTCACTGTTAAATGTACCACTTTGGGAACCAGAGAGGTTCACAACAAAAACATAGAGGAAACTAATAAATTGTAAAGGTTTATGTGTGTGATGGTCCGGCATGATGTCATAGTCACTGTTATATGTACTTCTTTAGGAACCAGAGAGGTTTACAACAAAAACATGGAGGAAACTAATAAATTGTAAAGGTTTATCTGTGTGATGGTCCGGCATGATGTCATAGTCACTGTTAAATGTACTACTTTAGGAACCAGAGAGGTTCATAACAACCACATGGAGGAAACTGATAAATTGTAAAGGTTTATGTGTGTGATGGTCCGGCATGATGTCATAGTCACTGTTAAATGTACTACTTTGGGAACCAGAGAGGTTCATAACAACCCCATGGAGGAAACTGATAAATTGTAAAGGTTTATCTGTGTGATGGTCCGGCATGATGTCATCGTCACTGTTAAATGTACCACTTTAGGAACCAGAGAGTTTCACAACAACCACATGGAGGAAACTGATAAATTGTAAAGGTTTATGTGTGTGATGGTCCGGCATGATGTCATAGTCACTGTAAAATGTACCACTTTAGGAACCAGAGAGGTTCATAACAACCACATGGAGGAAACTGATAAATTGTAAAGGTTTATCTGTGTGATGGTCCGGCATTATGTCATAGTCACTGTTAAATGTACTACTTTAGGAACCAGAGAGGTTCACAACAACCACATGGAGGAAACTAATAAATTGTAAAGGTTTATGTGTGTGATGGTCCGGCATGATTTCATAGTCACTGTTAAATATACTTCTTTAGGAACCAGAGAGGTTCACAACAACCACATGGAGAAAACTAATAAATTGTAAAGGTTTATGTGTGTGATGGTCCAGCATGATGTCATAGTCACTGTTAAATGTACTACTTTGGGAACCAGAGCGGTTCACAACCACCACATGGAGGAAACTAATAAATTGTAAAGGTTTATCTGCGTGATGGTCCGGCATGATGACATAGTCACTGTTAAATGTACTACTTTGGGAACCAGAGAGGTTCACAACAATCACATGGAGGAAACTAATAAATTGTAAAGGTTTATGTGTGTGATGGTCCGGCATGATGTCATAGTCACTGTTAAATATACTTCTTTAGGAACCAGAGAGGTTCACAACAACCACATGGAGGAAACTAATAATTTGTAAAGGTTTATGTGTGTGATGGTCCGGCATGATGTCATAGTCACTGTTAAATGTACTACTTTAGGAACCAGAGAGGTTCACAACAAAAACGTAGAGGAAACTAATGAATTGTAAAGGTTTATGTGTGTGATGGTCCGGCATGATGTCATAGTCACTGTTAAATGTACTACTCTGGGAACCAGAGAGTTTTACAACAAAAACATAGAGGAAACTAATAATTTGTAAAGGTTTATGTGTGTGATGGTCCGGCATGATGTCATAGTCACTGTTATATGTACTACTTTAGGAACCAGAGAGGTTCACAACAAAAACATAAAGGAAACTAATAAATTGTAAAGGTATATCCGTGTGATGGTCCGGCATGATAACATAGTCACTGTTAAATGTACCACTTTGGGAACCAGAGAGGTTCACAACAAAAACATAGAGGAAACTAATAAATTGTAAAGGTTTATGTGTGTGATGGTCCGGCATGATGTCATAGTCACTGTTAAATGTACTACTTTGGGAACCAGAGAGGTTCACAACAAAAACATAGAGGAAACTAATAAATTGTAAAGGTTTATGTGTGTGATGGTCCGGCGTGATGTCATAGTCACTGTTAAATGTACTACTTTAGGAACCAGAGAGGTTCAAAACAAAAACATAGAGGAAACTGATAAATTGTAGAGGCTTATCTGTGTGATGGTCCGGCATGATGTCATAGTCACTGTTAAATTTACCAGTTTAGGAACCAGAGAGGTTCAAAACAAAAACATAGAGGAAACTAATAAATTGTAAAGGTTTATGTGTGTGATGGTCCGGCATGATGTCAAAGTCACTGTTAAATATACTTCTTTAGGACCCAGAGAGGTTCACAACAACCACATGGAGGAAACTAATAAATTGTAAAGGTTTATGTGTGTGATGGTCCAGCATGATGTCATAGTCACTGTTAAATGTACTACTTTGGGAACCAGAGAGGTTCACAACCACCACAAGGAGGAAACTAATAAATTGTAAAGGTTTATCTGCGTGATGGTCCGACATGATGACATAGTCACTGTTAAATGTACTACTTTGGGAACCAGAGAGGTTCACAACAACCACATGGAGGAAACTAATAAATTGTAAAGGTTTATGTGTGTGATGGTCCGGCATGATGTCATAGTTACTGTTAAATATACTTCTTTAGGAACCAGAGAGGTTCACAACAACCACATGGAGGAAACTAATAAATTGTAAAGGTTTATGTGTGTGATGGTCCGGCATGATGTCATAGTCACTGTTAAATGTACTACTTTAGGAACCAGAGAGGTTCACAACAAAAACATAGAGGAAACTGATAAATTGTAAAGGTTTATGTATGTGATGGTCCGGCATGATGTCATAGTCACTGTTAAATGTACCACTTTAGGAACCAGAGGGGTTCAAAACAAAAACATAGAGGAAACTAATAAATTGTAAAGGTTTATGTGTGTGATGGTCCGGCATGATGTCATAGTCACTGTTAAATGTACTACTTTGGGAACCAGACAGGTTCACAACCACCACATGGAGGAAACTGATAAATTGTAGAGGCTTATCTGTGTGATGGTCCGGCATGATGTCATAGTCACTGTTAAATGTACCACTTTAGGAACCAGAGAGGTTCATAACAACCACATGGAGGAAACTGATAAATTGTAAAGGTTTATCTGTGTGATGGTCCGGCATGATGTCATAGTCACTGTTAAATGTACTACTTTAGGAACCAGAGAGGTTCACAACAAAAACATAGAGGAAACTAATAAATTGTAAAGGTTTATCTGTGTGATGGTCCGACATGATAACATAGTCACTGTTAAATGTACCACTTTGGGAACCAGAGAGGTTCACAACAAAAACATAGAGGAAACTAATAAATTGTAAAGGTTTATGTGTGTGATGGTCCGGCATGATGTCATAGTCACTGTTAAATGTACTACTTTGGGAACCAGAGAGGTTCACAACAAAAACATAGAGGAAACTAATGAATTGTAAAGGTTTATGTGTGTGATGGTCCGGCATGATGTCATAGTCACTGTTAAATGTACTACTTTGGGAACCAGAGAGGTTCACAACAAAAACATAGAGGAAACTAATAGATTGTAAAGGTTTATGTGTGTGATGGTCCGGCATGATGTCATAGTCACTGTTAAATGTACTACTTTAGGAACCAGAGAGGTTCATAACAACCACATGGAGGAAACTGATAAATTGTAAAGGTTTATGTGTGTGATGGTCCGGCATGATGTCATAGTCACTGTTAAATGTACTACTTTAGGAACCAGAGAGGTTCATAACAACCACATGGAGGAAACTGATAAATTGTAAAGGTTTATGTGTGTGATGGTCCGGCATGATGTCATAGTCACTGTTAAATGTACTACTTTGGGAACCAGAGAGGTTCATAACAACCCCATGGAGGAAACTGATAAATTGTAAAGGTTTATCTGTGTGATGGTCCGGCATGATGTCATAGTCACTGTTTACTGCACCACTTTAGGAACCAGAGAGGTTCACAACAAAAACATGGAGGAAACTAATAAATTGTAAAGGTTTATCTGTGTGATGGTCCGGCATGGTAACATAGTCACTGTTAAATGTACTACTTTAGGAACCAGAGAGGTTCACAACAAAAACATGGAGGAAACTAATAAATTGTAAAGGTTTATGTGTGTGATGGTCGAGCATTATGTCATAGTCACTGTTAAATGTACTACTTTAGGAACCAGAGAGGTTCACAACAAAAACATGGACGAAACTAATAAATTGTAAAGGTTTATCTGTGTGATGGTCGAGCATGATGTCATAGTCACTGTTAAATGTACTACTTTAGGAACCAGAGAGGTTCACAACAACCACATGGAGGAAACTAATAAATTGTAAAGGTTTATGTGTGTGATGGTCCGGCATGATGTCATAGTTACTGTTAAATATACTTCTTTAGGAACCAGAGAGGTTCACAACAACCACATGGAGGAAACTAATAAATTGTAAAGGTTTATGTGTGTGATGGTCCGGCATGATGTCATAGTCACTGTTAAATGTACTACTTTAGGAACCAGAGAGGTTCACAACAAAAACATAGAGGAAACTGATAAATTGTAAAGGTTTATGTATGTGATGGTCCGGCATGATGTCATAGTCACTGTTAAATGTACCACTTTAGGAACCAGAGGGGTTCAAAACAAAAACATAGAGGAAACTAATAAATTGTAAAGGTTTATGTGTGTGATGGTCCGGCATGATGTCATAGTCACTGTTAAATGTACTACTTTGGGAACCAGACAGGTTCACAACCACCACATGGAGGAAACTGATAAATTGTAGAGGCTTATCTGTGTGATGGTCCGGCATGATGTCATAGTCACTGTTAAATGTACCACTTTAGGAACCAGAGAGGTTCATAACAACCACATGGAGGAAACTGATAAATTGTAAAGGTTTATCTGTGTGATGGTCCGGCATGATGTCATAGTCACTGTTAAATGTACTACTTTAGGAACCAGAGAGGTTCACAACAAAAACATAGAGGAAACTAATAAATTGTAAAGGTTTATCTGTGTGATGGTCAGGCATGATAACATAGTCACTGTTAAATGTACCACTTTGGGAACCAGAGAGGTTCACAACAAAAACATAGAGGAAACTAATAAATTGTAAAGGTTTATGTGTGTGATGGTCCGGCATGATGTCATAGTCACTGTTAAATGTACTACTTTGGGAACCAGACAGGTTCACAACTACCACATGGAGGAAACTGATAAATTGTAGAGGCTTATCTGTGTGATGGTCCGGCATGATGTCATAGTCACTGTTAAATGTACCACTTTAGGAACCAGAGAGGTTCAAAACAAAAACATAGAGGAAACTAATAAATTGTAAAGGTTTATGTGTGTGATGGTCCGGCATGATGTCATAGTCAGTGTTAATTGTACTACTTTGGGAACCAGAGAGGTTCAAAACGAAAACATAGAGGAAACTAATAAATTGTAAAGGTTTATGTGTGTGATGGTCCGGCATGATGTCATAGTCACCGTTAAATGTACCACTTTAGGAACCAGAGAGGTTCAAAACAGAAACATAGAGGAAACTAATAAATTGTAGAGGTTTATGTGTGTGATGGTCCGGCATGATGTCATAGTCACTGTTAAATGTACCACTTTAGGAACCAGAGAGGTTCAAAACAAAAACATAGAGGAAACTAATAAATTGTAAAGGTTTATGTGTGTGATGGTCCGGCATGATGTCATAGTCACTGTTAAATGTACCACTTTAGGAACCAGAGAGGTTCAAAACAAAAACATAGAGGAAACTGATAAATTGTAGAGGCTTATCTGTGTGATGGTCCGGCATGATGTCATAGTCACTGTTAAATGTACCACTTTAGGAACCAGAGAGGTTCAAAACAAAAACATAGAGGAATCTAATAAATTGTAAAGGTTTATGTGTGTGATGGTCCGGCATGATGTCATAGTCACTGTTAAATGTACCACTTTAGGAACCAGAGAGGTTCAAAACAAAAACATAGAGGAAACTAATAAATTGTAAAGGTTTATGTGTGTGATGGTCCGGCATGATGTCATAGTCACTGTTAAATGTACCACTTTAGGAACCAGAGAGGTTCAAAACAAAAACATAGAGGAAACTAATAAATTGTAAAGGTTTATGTGTGTGATGGTCCGGCATGATGTCATAGTCACTGTTAAATGTACCACTTTAGGAACCAGAAAGGTTCATAACAACCACATGGAGGAAACTGATAAATTGTAAAGGTTTATCTGTGTGATGGTCCGGCATGATGTCATAGTCACTGTTAAATGTACCACTTTAGGAACCAGAGAGGTTCATAACAACCACATGGAGGAAACTAATAAATTGTAAAGGTTTATGTGTGTGATGGTCCGGCATGATGTCATAGTCACTGTTAAATGTACCACTTTAGGAACCAGAAAGGTTCATAACAACCACATGGAGGAAACTAATAAATTGTAAAGGTTTATGTGTGTGATGGTCCGGCATGATGTCATAGTCACTGTTAAATGTACCACTTTAGGAACCAGAAAGGTTCATAACAACCACATGGAGGAAACTAATAAATTGTAAAGGTTTATGTGTGTGATGGTCCGGCATGATGTCATAGTCACTGTTAAATGTACTACTTTAGGAACCAGAGAGTTTCACAACAAAAACATGGAGGAAACTAATAAATTGTAAAGGTTTATGTGTGTGATGGTCGAGCATGATGTCATAGTCACTGTTAAATGTACTACTTTAGGAACCAGAGAGGTTCACAACAAAAACATGGAGGAAACTAATAAATTGTAAAGGTTTATGTGTGTGATGGTCCGGCATGATGTCATAGTCACTGTTAAATGTACTACTTTAGGAACCAGAGAGGTTCACAACAAAAACATAGAGGAAACTGATAAATTGTAAAGGTTTATGTATGTGATGGTCCGGCGTGATGTCATAGTCACTGTTAAATGTACCACTTTAGGAAACAGAGGGGTTCAAAACAAAAACATAGAGGAAACTAATAAATTGTAAAGGTTTATGTGTGTGATGGTCCGGCATGATGTCATAGTCACTGTTAAATGTACTACTTTAGGAACCAGAGATGTTCACAAAAAAAACATAGAGGAAACTAATAAATTGTAAAGGTTTATCTGTGTGATGGTCCGATATGATAACATAGTCACTGTTAAATGTACCACTTTGGGAACCAGAGAGGTTCACAACAAAAACATAGAGGAAACTAATAAATTGTAAAGGTTTATGTGTGTGATGGTCCGGCATGATGTCATAGTCACTGTTAAATGTACTACTTTGGGAACCAGAGAGGTTCACAACAAAAACATAGAGGAAACTAATGAATTGTAAAGGTTTATGTGTGTGATGGTCCGGCATGATGTCATAGTCACTGTTAAATGTACTACTTTGGGAACCAGAGAGGTTCACAACAAAAACATAGAGGAAACTAATAGATTGTAAAGGTTTATGTGTGTGATGGTCCGGCATGATGTCATAGTCACTGTTAAATGTACTACTTTAGGAACCAGAGAGGTTCACAACAAAAACATGGAGGAAACTAATAAATTGTAAAGGTTTATCTGTGTGATGGTCCGGCATGATGTCATAGTCACTGTTAAATGTACTACTTTAGGAACCAGAGAGGTTCATAACAACCACATGGAGGAAACTGATAAATTGTAAAGGTTTATGTGTGTGATGGTCCGGCATGATGTCATAGTCACTGTTAAATGTACTACTTTAGGAACCAGAGAGGTTCATAACAACCACATGGAGGAAACTGATAAATTGTAAAGGTTTATGTGTGTGATGGTCCGGCATGATGTCATAGTCACTGTTAAATGTACTACTTTGGGAACCAGAGAGGTTCATAACAACCCATGGAGGAAACTGATAAATTGTAAAGGTTTATCTGTGTGATGGTCCGGCATGATGTCATAGTCACTGTTTACTGCACCACTTTAGGAACCAGAGAGGTTCACAACAAAAACATGGAGGAAACTAATAAATTGTAAAGGTTTATCTGTGTGATGGTCCGGCATGATAACATAGTCACTGTTAAATGTACTACTTTAGGAACCAGAGAGGTTCACAACAAAAACATGGAGGAAACTAATAAATTGTAAAGGTTTATGTGTGTGATGGTCGAGCATTATGTCATAGTCACTGTTAAATGTACTACTTTAGGAACCAGAGAGGTTCACAACAAAAACATGGAGGAAACTAATAAATTGTAAAGGTTTATCTGTGTGATGGTCGAGCATGATGTCATAGTCACTGTTAAATGTACTACTTTAGGAACCAGAGAGGTTCACAACAACCACATGGAGGAAACTAATAAATTGTAAAGGTTTATGTGTGTGATGGTCCGGCATGATGTCATAGTTACTGTTAAATATACTTCTTTAGGAACCAGAGAGTTTCACAACAACCACATGGAGGAAACTAATAAATTGTAAAGGTTTATGTGTGTGATGGTCCGGCATGATGTCATAGTCACTGTTAAATGTACTACTTTAGGAACCAGAGAGGTTCACAACAAAAACATAGAGGAAACTGATAAATTGTAAAGGTTTATGTATGTGATGGTCCGGCATGATGTCATAGTCACTGTTAAATGTACCACTTTAGGAACCAGAGGGGTTCAAAACAAAAACATAGAGGAAACTAATAAATTGTAAAGGTTTATGTGTGTGATGGTCCGGCATGATGTCATAGTCACTGTTAAATGTACTACTTTGGGAACCAGACAGGTTCACAACCACCACATGGAGGAAACTGATAAATTGTAGAGGCTTATCTGTGTGATGGTCCGGCATGATGTCATAGTCACTGTTAAATGTACCACTTTAGGAACCAGAGAGGTTCATAACAACCACATGGAGGAAACTGATAAATTGTAAAGGTTTATCTGTGTGATGGTCCGGCATGATGTCATAGTCACTGTTAAATGTACTACTTTAGGAACCAGAGAGGTTCACAACAAAAACATAGAGGAAACTAATAAATTGTAAAGGTTTATCTGTGTGATGGTCAGGCATGAGAACATAGTCACTGTTAAATGTACCACTTTGGGAACCAGAGAGGTTCACAACAAAAACATAGAGGAAACTAATAAATTGTAAAGGTTTATGTGTGTGATGGTCCGGCATGATGTCATAGTCACTGTTAAATGTACTACTTTGGGAACCAGACAGGTTCACAACTACCACATGGAGGAAACTGATAAATTGTAGAGGCTTATCTGTGTGATGGTCCGGCATGATGTCATAGTCACTGTTAAATGTACCACTTTAGGAACCAGAGAGGTTCAAAACAAAAACATAGAGGAAACTAATAAATTGTAAAGGTTTATGTGTGTGATGGTCTGGCATGATGTCATAGTCACTGTTAATTGTACTACTTTGGGAACCAGAGAGGTTCAAAACGAAAACATAGAGGAAACTAATAAATTGTAAAGGTTTATGTGTGTGGTGGTCCGGCATGATGTCATAGTCACTGTTAAATGTACCACTTTAGGAACCAGAGAGGTTCAAAACAGAAACATAGAGGAAACTAATAAATTGTAGAGGTTTATGTGTGTGATGGTCCGGCATGATGTCATAGTCACTGTTAAATGTACCACTTTAGGAACCAGAGAGGTTCAAAACAAAAACATAGAGGAAACTAATAAATTGTAAAGGTTTATGTGTGTGATGGTCCGGCATGATGTCATAGTCACTGTTAAATGTACCACTTTAGGAACCAGAGAGGTTCAAAACAAAAACATAGAGGAAACTGATAAATTGTAGAGGCTTATCTGTGTGATGGTCCGGCATGATGTCATAGTCACTGTTAAATGTACCACTTTAGGAACCAGAGAGGTTCAAAACAAAAACATAGAGGAAACTAATAAATTGTAAAGGTTTATCTGTGTGATGGTCAGGCATGATAACATAGTCACTGTTAAATGTACCACTTTGGGAACCAGAGAGGTTCACAACAAAAACATAGAGGAAACTAATAAATTGTAAAGGTTTATGTGTGTGATGGTCCGGCATGATGTCATAGTCACTGTTAAATGTACTACTTTTGGAACCAGACAGGTTCACAACTACCACATGGAGGAAACTGATAAATTGTAGAGGCTTATCTGTGTGATGGTCCGGCATGATGTCATAGTCACTGTTAAATGTACCACTTTAGGAACCAGAGAGGTTCAAAACAATAACATAGAGGAAACTAATAAATTGTAAAGGTTTATGTGTGTGATGGTCTGGCATGATGTCATAGTCACTGTTAATTGTACTACTTTGGGAACCAGAGAGGTTCAAAACGAAAACATAGAGGAAACTAATAAATTGTAAAGGTTTATGTGTGTGATGGTCTGGCATGATGTCATAGTCACTGTTAATTGTACTACTTTGGGAACCAGAGAGGTTCAAAACGAAAACATAGAGGAAACTAATAAATTGTAAAGGTTTATGTGTGTGATGGTCTGGCATGATGTCATAGTCACTGTTAATTGTACTACTTTGGGAACCAGAGAGGTTCAAAACAAAAACATAGAGGAAACTAATAAATTGTAAAGGTTTATGTGTGTGATGGTCCGGCATGATGTCATAGCCACTGTTAAATGTACCACTTTAGGAACCAGAGAGGTTCAAAACAGAAACATAGAGGAAACTAATAAATTGTAGAGGTTTATGTGTGTGATGGTCCGGCATGATGTCATAGTCACTGTTAAATGTACCACTTTAGGAACCAGAGAGGTTCAAAACAAAAACATAGAGGAAACTAATAAATTGTAAAGGTTTATGTGTGTGATGGTCCGGCATGATGTCATAGTCACTGTTAAATGTACCACTTTAGGAACCAGAGAGGTTCAAAA
Source organism: Deroplatys truncata (assembly GCA_030765065.1). Lineage (NCBI taxonomy): Eukaryota > Metazoa > Arthropoda > Insecta > Mantodea > Mantidae > Deroplatys > Deroplatys truncata. The sequence continues at coordinate 256,945,578 of CM060984.1, forward strand.
CAAAAACATAGAGGAAACTGATAAATTGTAGAGGCTTATCTGTGTGATGGTCCGGCATGATGTCATAGTCACTGTTAAATGTACCACTTTAGGAACCAGAGAGGTTCAAAACAAAAACATAGAGGAAACTAATAAATTGTAAAGGTTTATGTGTGTGATGGTCCGGCATGATGTCATAGTCACTGTTAAATGTACTACATTAGGAACCACAGAGGTTCACAACAAAAACATGGAGGAAACTAATAAATTGTAAAGGTTTATGTGTGTGATGGTCGAGCATTATGTCATAGTCACTGTTAAATGTACTACTTTAGGAACCAGAGAGGTTCACAACAAGAACATGGAGGAAACTAATAAATTGTAAAGGTTTATCTGTGTGATGGTCGAGCATGATGTCATAGTCACTGTTAAATGTACTACTTTAGGAACCAGAGAGGTTCACAACAAAAACATGGAGGAAACTAATAAATTGTAAAGGTTTATCTGTGTGATGGTCCGGCATGATGTCATAGTCACTGTTAAATGTACTACTTTAGGAACCAGAGAGGTTCATAACAACCACATGGAGGAAACTGATAAATTGTAAAGGTTTATGTGTGTGATGGTCCGGCATGATGTCATAGTCACTTTTAAATGAACTACTTTAGGAACCAGAGAGGTTCATAACAACCACATGGAGGAAACTGATAAATTGTAAAGGTTTATGTGTGTGATGGTCCGGCATGATGTCATAGTCACTGTTAAATGTACTACTTTGGGAACCAGAGAGGTTCATAACAACCCATGGAGGAAACTGATAAATTGTAAAGGTTTATCTGTGTGATGGTCCGGCATGATGTCATAGTCACTGTTAAATGTACCACTTTAGGAACCAGAGAGGTTCACAACAACCACATGGAGGAAACTGATAAATTGTAAAGGTTTATGTGTGTGATGGTCCGGCATGATGTCATAGTCACTGTTAAATGTACCACTTTAGGAACCAGAGAGGTTCATAACAACCACATGGAGGAAACTGATAAATTGAAAGGTTTATCTGTGTGATGGTCCGGCATGATGTCATAGTCACTGTTAAATGTACCACTTTAGGAACCAGAGAGGTTCATAACAACCACATGGAGGAAACTGATAAATTGTAAAGGTTTATCTGTGTGATGGTCCGGCATGATGTCATAGTCACTGTAAACTGCACCACTTTAGGAACCAGAGAGGTTCATAACAACCACATGGAGGAAACTGATAAATTGTAAAGGTTTATCTGTGTGATGGTCCGGCATGATGTCATAGTCACTGTTAAATGTACTACTTTAGGAACCAGAGAGGTTCACAACAAAAACATAGAGGAAACTAATAAATTGTAAAGGTTTATCTGTGTGATGGTCCGGCATGATGTCATAGTCACTGTTAAATGTACTACTTTAGGAACCAGAGAGGTTCATAACAACCACATGGAGGAAACTAATAAATTGTAAAGGTTTATCTGTGTGATGGTCGAGCATGATGTCATAGTCACTGTTAAATGTACCACTTTGGGAACCAGCGAGGTTCACAACCACCACATGGAGGAAACTAATAAATTGTAAAGGTTTATCTGTGTGATGGTCGAGCATGATGTCATAGTCACTGTTAAATGTACTACTTTGGGAACCAGAGAGGTTCACAACCACCACATGGAGGAAACTAATAAATTGTAAAGGTTTATCTGTGTGATGGTCCGGCATGATGTCATAGTCACTGTTAAATGTACTACTTTAGGAACCAGAGAGGTTCACAACAAAAACATGGAGGAAACTAATAAATTGTAAAGGTTTATCTGTGTGATGGTCCGGCATGATGTCATAGTCACTGTTAAATGTACTACTTTAGGAACCAGAGAGGTTCACAGCAAAAACATAGAGGAAACTAATAGATTGTAAAGGTTTATGTGTGTGATGGTCCGGCATGATAACATAGTCACTGTTAAATGTACTACTTTAGGAACCAGAGAGGTTCACAACAAAAACATGGAGGAAACTAATAAATTGTAAAGGTTTATGTGTGTGATGGTCGAGCATTATGTCATAGTCACTGTTAAATGTACTACTTTAGGAACCAGAGAGGTTCACAACAATAACATGGAGGAAACTAATAAATTGTAAAGGTTTATCTGTGTGATGGTCGAGCATGATGTCATAGTCACTGTTAAATGTACTACTTTAGGAACCAGAGAGGTTCACAACAAAAACATGGAGGAAACTAATAAATTGTAAAGGTTTATCTGTGTGATGGTCCGGCATGATGTCATAGTCACTGTTAAATGTACTACTTTAGGAACCAGAGAGGTTCATAACAACCACATGGAGGAAACTGATAAATTGTAAAGGTTTATGTGTGTGATGGTCCGGCATGATGTCATAGTCACTTTTAAATGAACTACTTTAGGAACCAGAGAGGTTCATAACAACCACATGGAGGAAACTGATAAATTGTAAAGGTTTATGTGTGTGATGGTCCGGCATGATGTCATAGTCACTGTTAAATGTACTACTTTGGGAACCAGAGAGGTTCATAACAACCCATGGAGGAAACTGATAAATTGTAAAGGTTTATCTGTGTGATGGTCCGGCATGATGTCATAGTCACTGTTAAATGTACCACTTTAGGAACCAGAGAGGTTCACAACAACCACATGGAGGAAACTGATAAATTGTAAAGGTTTATGTGTGTGATGGTCCGGCATGATGTCATAGTCACTGTTAAATGTACCACTTTAGGAACCAGAGAGGTTCATAACAACCACATGGAGGAAACTGATAAATTGAAAGGTTTATCTGTGTGATGGTCCGGCATGATGTCATAGTCACTGTTAAATGTACCACTTTAGGAACCAGAGAGGTTCATAACAACCACATGGAGGAAACTGATAAATTGTAAAGGTTTATCTGTGTGATGGTCCGGCATGATGTCATAGTCACTGTAAACTGCACCACTTTAGGAACCAGAGAGGTTCATAACAACCACATGGAGGAAACTGATAAATTGTAAAGGTTTATCTGTGTGATGGTCCGGCATGATGTCATAGTCACTGTTAAATGTACTACTTTAGGAACCAGAGAGGTTCACAACAAAAACATGGAGGAAACTAATAAATTGTAAAGGTTTATCTGTGTGATGGTCGAGCATGATGTCATAGTCACTGTTAAATGTACCACTTTGGGAACCAGAGAGGTTCACAACCACCACATGGAGGAAACTAATAAATTGTAAAGGTTTATCTGTGTGATGGTCGAACATGATGTCATAGTCACTGTTAAATGTACTACTTTGGGAACCAGAGAGGTTCACAACCACCACATGGAGGAAACTAATAAATTGTAAAGGTTTATCTGTGTGATCATCAGGCATGATGTCATAGTCACTGTTAAATGTACTATTTTATAAACCAGAGAGGTTCACAACAAAAACATGGAGGAAACTAATAAATTGTAAAGGTTTATCTGTGTGATGGTCCGGCATGATGTCATAGTCACTGTTAAATGTACTACTTTAGGAACCAGAGAGGTTCACAACAAAAACATGGAGGAAACTAATAAATTGTAAAGGTTTATCTGTGTGATGGCCCGGCATGATAACATAGTCACTGTTAAATGTACTACTTTAGGAACCAGAGAGGTTCATAACAACCACATGGAGGAAACTGATAAATTGTAAAGGTTTATGTGTGTGATGGTCCGGCATGATATCATAGTCACTGTTAAATGTACTACTTTGGGAACCAGAGAGGTTCATAACAACCCCATGGAGGAAACTGATAAATTGTAAAGGTTTATCTGTGTGATGGTCCGGCATGATGTCATCGTCACTGTTAAATGTACCACTTTAGGAACCAGAGAGTTTCACAACAACCACATGGAGGAAACTGATAAATTGTAAAGGTTTATGTGTGTGATGGTCCGGCATGATGTCATAGTCACTGTAAAATGTACCACTTTAGGAACCAGAGAGGTTCATAACAACCACAAGGAGGAAACTGATAAATTGTAAAGGTTTATCTGTGTGATGGTCCGGCATTATGTCATAGTCACTGTTAAATGTACTACTTTAGGAACCAGAGAGATTCACAACAACCACATGGAGGAAACTAATGAATTGTAAAGGTTTATGTGTGTGATGGTCCGGCATGATTTCATAGTCACTGTTAAATATACTTCTTTAGGAACCAGAGAGGTTCACAACAACCACATGGCGGAAACTAATAAATTGTAAAGGTTTATGTGTGTGATGGTCCAGCATGATGTCATAGTCACTGTTAAATGTACTACTTTGGGAACCTGAGAGGTTCACAACAACCACATGGAGGAAACTAATAAATTGTAAAGGTTTATGTGTGTGATGGTCCGGCATGATGTCATAGTCACTGTTAAATATACTTCTTTAGGAATCAGAGAGGTTCACAACAACCACATTGAGGAAACTAATAAATTGTAAAGGTTTATGTGTGTGATGGTCCGGCATGATGTCATAGTCACTGTTAAATGTACTACTTTAGGAACCAGAGAGGTTCATAACAACCACATGGAGGAAACTAATAAATTGTAAAGGTTTATCTGTGTGATGGTCGAGCATGATGTCATAGTCACTGTTAAATGTACCACTTTGGGAACCAGAGAGGTTCACAACCACCACATGGAGGAAACTAATAAATTGTAAAGGTTTATCTGTGTGATGGTCGAGCATGATGTCATAGTCACTGTTAAATGTACTACTTTGGGAACCAGAGAGGTTCACAACCACCACATGGAGGAAACTAATAAATTGTAAAGGTTTATCTGTGTGTACATCAGGCATGATGTCATAGTCACTGTTAAATGTACTACTTTAGGAACCAGAGAGGTTCACAACAAAAACATGGAGGAAACTAATAAATTGTAAAGGTTTATCTGTGTGATGGTCCGGCATGATGTCATAGTCACTGTTAAATGTACTACTTTAGGAACCAGAGAGGTTCACAACAAAAACATAGAGGAAACTAATAGATTGTAAAGGTTTATGTGTGTGATGGTCCGGCATGATAACATAGTCACTGTTAAATGTACTACTTTAGGAACCAGAGAGGTTCACAACAAAAACATGGAGGAAACTAATAAATTGTAAAGGTTTATCTGTGTGATGGTCGAGCATTATGTCATAGTCACTGTTAAATGTACTACTTTAGGAACCAGAGAGGTTCACAACAATAACATGGAGGAAACTAATAAATTGTAAAGGTTTATCTGTGTGATGGTCGAGCATGATGTCATAGTCACTGTTAAATGTACTACTTTAGGAACCAGAGAGGTTCACAACAAAAACATGGAGGAAACTAATAAATTGTAAAGGTTTATCTGTGTGATGGTCCGGCATGATGTCATAGTCACTGTTAAATGTACTACTTTAGGAACCAGAGAGGTTCATAACAACCACATGGAGGAAACTGATAAATTGTAAAGGTTTATGTGTGTGATGGTCCGGCATGATGTCATAGTCACTTTTAAATGAACTACTTTAGGAACCAGAGAGGTTCATAACAACCACATGGAGGAAACTGATAAATTGTAAAGGTTTATGTGTGTGATGGTCCGGCATGATGTCATAGTCACTGTTAAATGTACTACTTTGGGAACCAGAGAGGTTCATAACAACCCATGGAGGAAACTGATAAATTGTAAAGGTTTATCTGTGTGATGGTCCGGCATGATGTCATAGTCACTGTTAAATGTACCACTTTAGGAACCAGAGAGGTTCACAACAACCACATGGAGGAAACTGATAAATTGTAAAGGTTTATGTGTGTGATGGTCCGGCATGATGTCATAGTCACTGTTAAATGTACCACTTTAGGAACCAGAGAGGTTCATAACAACCACATGGAGGAAACTGATAAATTGAAAGGTTTATCTGTGTGATGGTCCGGCATGATGTCATAGTCACTGTTAAATGTACCACTTTAGGAACCAGAGAGGTTCATAACAACCACATGGAGGAAACTGATAAATTGTAAAGGTTTATCTGTGTGATGGTCCGGCATGATGTCATAGTCACTGTAAACTGCACCACTTTAGGAACCAGAGAGGTTCATAACAACCACATGGAGGAAACTGATAAATTGTAAAGGTTTATCTGTGTGATGGTCCGGCATGATGTCATAGTCACTGTTAAATGTACTACTTTAGGAACCAGAGAGGTTCACAACAAAAACTTGGAGGAAACTAATAAATTGTAAAGGTTTATCTGTGTGATGGTCGAGCATGATGTCATAGTCACTGTTAAATGTACCACTTTGGGAACCAGAGAGGTTCACAACCACCACATGGAGGAAACTAATAAATTGTAAAGGTTTATCTGTGTGATGGTCGAACATGATGTCATAGTCACTGTTAAATGTACTACTTTGGGAACCAGAGAGGTTCACAACCACCACATGGAGGAAACTAATAAATTGTAAAGGTTTATCTGTGTGATCATCAGGCATGATGTCATAGTCACTGTTAAATGTACTATTTTATAAACCAGAGAGGTTCACAACAAAAACATGGAGGAAACTAATAAATTGTAAAGGTTTATCTGTGTGATGGTCCGGCATGATGTCATAGTCACTGTTAAATGTACTACTTTAGGAACCAGAGAGGTTCACAACAAAAACATGGAGGAAACTAATAAATTGTAAAGGTTTATCTGTGTGATGGCCCGGCATGATAACATAGTCACTGTTAAATGTACTACTTTAGGAACCAGAGAGGTTCACAACAAAAACATGGAGGAAACTAATAAATTGTAAAGGTTTATGTGTGTGATGGTCGAGCATGATGTCATAGTCACTGTTAAATGTACTACTTTAGGAACCAGAGAGGTTCACAACAAAAACATGGAGGAAACTAATAAATTGTAAAGGTTTATCTGTGTGATGGTCGAGCATGATGTCATAGTCACTGTTAAATGTACTACTTTAGGAACCAGAGAGGTTTACAACAAAAACATGGAGGAAACCAATAAATTGTAAAGGGTTATCTGTGTGATGGTCCGGCATGATGTCATAGTCACTGTTAAGAGTACTACTTTAGGAACCAGAGAGGTTCATAACAACCACATGGAGGAAACTGATAAATTGTAAAGGTTTATGTGTGTGATGGTCCGGCATGATATCATAGTCACTGTTAAATGTACTACTTTGGGAACCAGAGAGGTTCATAACAACCCCATGGAGGAAACTGATAAATTGTAAAGGTTTATCTGTGTGATGGTCCGGCATGATGTCATCGTCACTGTTAAATGTACCACTTTAGGAACCAGAGAGTTTCACAACAACCACATGGAGGAAACTGATAAATTGTAAAGGTTTATGTGTGTGATGGTCCGGCATGATGTCATAGTCACTGTAAAATGTACCACTTTAGGAACCAGAGAGGTTCATAACAACCACAAGGAGGAAACTGATAAATTGTAAAGGTTTATCTGTGTGATGGTCCGGCATTATGTCATAGTCACTGTTAAATGTACTACTTTAGGAACCAGAGAGGTTCACAACAACCACATGGAGGAAACTAATGAATTGTAAAGGTTTATGTGTGTGATGGTCCGGCATGATTTCATAGTCACTGTTAAATATACTTCTTTAGGAACCAGAGAGGTTCACAACAACCACATGGCGGAAACTAATAAATTGTAAAGGTTTATGTGTGTGATGGTCCAGCATGATGTCATAGTCACTGTTAAATGTACTACTTTGGGAACCAGAGAGGTTCACAACCACCACATGGAGGAAACTAATAAATTGTAAAGGTTTATCTGCGTGATGGTCCGGCATGATGACATAGTCACTGTTAAATGTAATACTTTGGGAACCTGAGAGGTTCACAACAACCACATGGAGGAAACTAATAAATTGTAAAGGTTTATGTGTGTGATGGTCCGGCATGATGTCATAGTCACTGTTAAATATACTTCTTTAGGAATCAGAGAGGTTCACAACAACCACATTGAGGAAACTAATAAATTGTAAAGGTTTATGTGTGTGATGGTCCGGCATGATGTCATAGTCACTGTTAAATGTACTACTTTAGGAACCAGAGAGGTTCACAACAAAAACATAGAGGAAACTGATAAATTGTAAAGGTTTATGTATGTGATGGTCCGGCGTGATGTCATAGTCACTGTTAAATGTACCACTTTAGGAACCAGAGGGGTTCAAAACAAAAACATAGAGGAAACTAATAAATTGTAAAGGTTTATGTGTGTGATGGTCCGGCATGATGTCATAGTCACTGTTAAATGTACTACTTTAGGAACCAGAGAGGTTCACAAAAAAAACATAGAGGAAACTAATAAATTGTAAAGGTTTATCTGTGTGAAGGTCCGACATGATAACATAGTCACTGTTAAATGTACCACTTTGGGAACCAGAGAGGTTCACAACAAAAACATAGAGGAAACTAATAAATTGTAAAGGTTTATGTGTGTGATGGTCCGGCATGATGTCATAGTCACTGTTAAATGTACTACTTTGGGAACCAGAGAGGTTCACAACAAAAACATAGAGGAAACTAATGAATTGTAAAGGTTTATGTGTGTGATGGTCCGGCATGATGTCATAGTCACTGTTAAATGTACTACTTTGGGAACCAGAGAGGTTCACAACAAAAACATAGAGGAAACTAATAGATTGTAAAGGTTTATGTGTGTGATGGCACGGCATGATGTCATAGTCACTGTTAAATGTACTACTTTAGGAACCAGAGAGGTTCACAACAAAAACATGGAGGAAACTAATAAATTGTAAAGGTTTATCTGTGTGATGGTCCGGCATGATGTCATAGTCACTGTTAAATGTACTACTTTAGGAACCAGAGAGGTTCATAACAACCACATGGAGGAAACTGATAAATTGTAAAGGTTTATGTGTGTGATGGTCCGGCATGATGTCATAGTCACTGTTAAATGTACTACTTTAGGAACCAGAGAGGTTCATAACAACCACATGGAGGAAACTGATAAATTGTAAAGGTTTATGTGTGTGATGGTCCGGCATGATGTCATAGTCACTGTTAAATGTACTACTTTGGGAACCAGAGAGGTTCATAACAACCCCATGGAGGAAACTGATAAATTGTAAAGGTTTATCTGTGTGATGGTCCGGCATGATGTCATAGTCACTGTTTACTGCACCACTTTAGGAACCAGAGAGGTTCACAACAAAAACATGGAGGAAACTAATAAATTGTAAAGGTTTATGTGTGTGATGGTCGAGCATTATGTCATAGTCACTGTTAAATGTACTACTTTAGGAACCAGAGAGGTTCACAACAAAAACATGGAGGAAACTAATAAATTGTAAAGGTTTATCTGTGTGATGGTCGAGCATGATGTCATAGTCACTGTTAAATGTACTACTTTAGGAACCAGAGAGGTTCATAACAACCACATGGAGGAAACTGATAAATTGTAAAGGTTTATGTGTGTGATGGTCCGGCATGATGTCATAGTCACTTTTAAATGAACTACTTTAGGAACCAGAGAGGTTCATAACAACCACATGGAGGAAACTGATAAATTGTAAAGGTTTATGTGTGTGATGGTCCGGCATGATGTCATAGTTTCTGTTAAATGTACTACTTTGGGAACCAGAGAGGTTCATAACAACCCATGGAGGAAACTGATAAATTGTAAAGGTTTATCTGTGTGATGGTCCGGCATGATGTCATAGTCACTGTTAAATGTACCACTTTAGGAACCAGAGAGGTTCACAACAACCACATGGAGGAAACTGATAAATTGTAAAGGTTTATGTGTGTGATGGTCCGGCATGATGTCATAGTCACTGTTAAATGTACCACTTTAGGAACCAGAGAGGTTCATAACAACCACATGGAGGAAACTGATAAATTGTAAAGGTTTATCTGTGTGATGGTCCGGCATGATGTCATAGTCACTGTAAACTGCACCACTTTAGGAACCAGAGAGGTTCATAACAACCACATGGAGGAAACTGATAAATTGTAAAGGTTTATCTGTGTGATGGTCCGGCATGATGTCATAGTCACTGTTAAATGTACTACTTTAGGAACCAGAGAGGTTCACAACAAAAACATGGAGGAAACTAATAAATTGTAAAGGTTTATCTGTGTGATGGTCGAGCATGATGTCATAGTCACTGTTAAATGTACCACTTTGGGAACCAGAGAGGTTCACAACCACCACATGGAGGAAACTAATAAATTGTAAAGGTTTATCTGTGTGATGGTCGAGCATGATGTCATAGTCACTGTTAAATGTACTACTTTGGGAACCAGAGAGGTTCACAACCACCACATGGAGGAAACTAATAAATTGTAAAGGTTTATCTGTGTGATCATCAGGCATGATGTCATAGTCACTGTTAAATGTACTACTTTATAAACCAGAGAGGTTCACAACAAAAACATGGAGGAAACTAATAAATTGTAAAGGTTTATCTGTGTGATGGTCCGGCATGATGTCATAGTCACTGTTAAATGTACTACTTTAGGAACCAGAGAGGTTCACAACAAAAACATGGAGGAAACTAATAAATTGTAAAGGTTTATCTGTGTGATGGCCCGGCATGATAACATAGTCACTGTTAAATGTACTACTTTAGGAACCAGAGAGGTTCACAACAAAAACATGGAGGAAACTAATAAATTGTAAAGGTTTATGTGTGTGATGGTCGAGCATGATGTCATAGTCACTGTTAAATATACTACTTTAGGAACCAGAGAGGTTCACAACAAAAACATGGAGGAAACTAATAAATTGTAAAGGTTTATGTGTGTGATGGTCGAGCATTATGTCATAGTCACTGTTAAATGTACTACTTTAGGAACCAGAGAGGTTCACAACAATAACATAGAGGAAACTAATAAATTGTAAAGGTTTATCTGTGTGATGGTCGAGCATGATGTCATAGTCACTGTTAAATGTACTACTTTAGGAACCAGAGAGGTTCACAACAAAAACATGGAGGAAACTAATAAATTGTAAAGGTTTATCTGTGTGATGGTCCGGCATGATGTCATAGTCACTGTTAAATGTACTACTTTAGGAACCAGAGAGGTTCATAACAACCACATGGAGGAAACTGATAAATTGTAAAGGTTTATGTGTGTGATGGTCCGGCATGATGTCATAGTCACTTTTAAATGAACTACTTTAGGAACCAGAGAGGTTCATAACAACCACATGGAGGAAACTGATAAATTGTAAAGGTTTATGTGTGTGATGGTCCGGCATGATGTCATAGTCACTGTTAAATGTACTACTTTGGGAACCAGAGAGGTTCATAACAACCCATGGAGGAAACTGATAAATTGTAAAGGTTTATCTGTGTGATGGTCCGGCATGATGTCATAGTCACTGTTAAATGTACCACTTTAGGAACCAGAGAGGTTCACAACAACCACATGGAGGAAACTGATAAATTGTAAAGGTTTATGTGTGTGATGGTCCGGCATGATGTCATAGTCACTGTTAAATGTACCACTTTAGGAACCAGAGAGGTTCATAACAACCACATGGAGGAAACTGATAAATTGAAAGGTTTATCTGTGTGATGGTCCGGCATGATGTCATAGTCACTGTTAAATGTACCACTTTAGGAACCAGAGAGGTTCATAACAACCACATGGAGGAAACTGATAAATTGTAAAGGTTTATCTGTGTGATGGTCCGGCATGATGTCATAGTCACTGTAAACTGCACCACTTTAGGAACCAGAGAGTTTCATAACAACCACATGGAGGAAACTGATAAATTGTAAAGGTTTATCTGTGTGATGGTCCGGCATGATGTCATAGTCACTGTTAAATGTACTACTTTAGGAACCAGAGAGGTTCACAACAAAAACATAGAGGAAACTAATAAATTGTAAAGGTTTATCTGTGTGATGGTCCGGCATGATGTCATAGTCACTGTTAAATGTACTACTTTAGGAACCAGAGAGGTTCATAACAACCACATGGAGGAAACTAATAAATTGTAAAGGTTTATCTGTGTGATGGTCGAGCATGATGTCATAGTCACTGTTAAATGTACCACTTTGGGAACCAGAGAGGTTCACAACCACCACATGGAGGAAACTAATAAATTGTAAAGGTTTATCTGTGTGATGGTCGAGCATGATGTCATAGTCACTGTTAAATGTACTACTTTGGGAACCAGAGAGGTTCACAACCACCACATGGAGGAAACTAATAAATTGTAAAGGTTTATCTGTGTGTACATCAGGCATGATGTCATAGTCACTGTTAAATGTACTACTTTAGGAACCAGAGAGGTTCACAACAAAAACATGGAGGAAACTAATAAATTGTAAAGGTTTATCTGTGTGATGGTCCGGCATGATGTCATAGTCACTGTTAAATGTACTACTTTAGGAACCAGAGAGGTTCACAACAAAAACATAGAGGAAACTAATAGATTGTAAAGGTTTATGTGTGTGATGGTCCGGCATGATAACATAGTCACTGTTAAATGTACTACTTTAGGAACCAGAGAGGTTCACAACAAAAACATGGAGGAAACTAATAAATTGTAAAGGTTTATGTGTGTGATGGTCGAGCATTATGTCATAGTCACTGTTAAATGTACTACTTTAGGAACCAGAGAGGTTCACAACAATAACATGGAGGAAACTAATAAATTGTAAAGGTTTATCTGTGTGATGGTCGAGCATGATGTCATAGTCACTGTTAAATGTACTACTTTAGGAACCAGAGAGGTTCACAACAAAAACATGGAGGAAACTAATAAATTGTAAAGGTTTATCTGTGTGATGGTCCGGCATGATGTCATAGTCACTGTTAAATGTACTACTTTAGGAACCAGAGAGGTTCATAACAACCACATGGAGGAAACTGATAAATTGTAAAGGTTTATGTGTGTGATGGTCCGGCATGATGTCATAGTCACTTTTAAATGAACTACTTTAGGAACCAGAGAGGTTCATAACAACCACATGGAGGAAACTGATAAATTGTAAAGGTTTATGTGTGTGATGGTCCGGCATGATGTCATAGTCACTGTTAAATGTACTACTTTGGGAACCAGAGAGGTTCATAACAACCCATGGAGGAAACTGATAAATTGTAAAGGTTTATCTGTGTGATGGTCCGGCATGATGTCATAGTCACTGTTAAGTGTACCACTTTAGGAACCAGAGAGGTTCACAACAACCACATGGAGGAAACTGATAAATTGTAAAGGTTTATGTGTGTGATGGTCCGGCATGATGTCATAGTCACTGTTAAATGTACCACTTTAGGAACCAGAGAGGTTCATAACAACCACATGGAGGAAACTGATAAATTGAAAGGTTTATCTGTGTGATGGTCCGGCATGATGTCATAGTCACTGTTAAATGTACCACTTTAGGAACCAGAGAGGTTCATAACAACCACATGGAGGAAACTGATAAATTGTAAAGGTTTATCTGTGTGATGGTCCGGCATGATGTCATAGTCACTGTAAACTGCACCACTTTAGGAACCAGAGAGGTTCATAACAACCACATGGAGGAAACTGATAAATTGTAAAGGTTTATCTGTGTGATGGTCCGGCATGATGTCATAGTCACTGTTAAATGTACTACTTTAGGAACCAGAGAGGTTCACAACAAAAACATGGAGGAAACTAATAAATTGTAAAGGTTTATCTGTGTGATGGTCGAGCATGATGTCATAGTCACTGTTAAATGTACCACTTTGGGAACCAGAGAGGTTCACAACCACCACATGGAGGAAACTAATAAATTGTAAAGGTTTATCTGTGTGATGGTCGAACATGATGTCATAGTCACTGTTAAATGTACTACTTTGGGAACCAGAGAGGTTCACAACCACCACATGGAGGAAACTAATAAATTGTAAAGGTTTATCTGTGTGATCATCAGGCATGATGTCATAGTCACTGTTAAATGTACTATTTTATAAACCAGAGAGGTTCACAACAAAAACATGGAGGAAACTAATAAATTGTAAAGGTTTATCTGTGTGATGGTCCGGCATGATGTCATAGTCACTGTTAAATGTACTACTTTAGGAACCAGAGAGGTTCACAACAAAAACATGGAGGAAACTAATAAATTGTAAAGGTTTATCTGTGTGATGGCCCGGCATGATAACATAGTCACTGTTAAATGTACTACTTTAGGAACCAGAGAGGTTCACAACAAAAACATGGAGGAAACTAATAAATTGTAAAGGTTTATGTGTGTGATGGTCGAGCATGATGTCATAGTCACTGTTAAATGTACTACTTTAGGAACCAGAGAGGTTCACAACAAAAACATGGAGGAAACTAATAAATTGTAAAGGTTTATCTGTGTGATGGTCGAGCATGATGTCATAGTCACTGTTAAATGTACTACTTTAGGAACCAGAGAGGTTTACAACAAAAACATGGAGGAAACCAATAAATTGTAAAGGGTTATCTGTGTGATGGTCCGGCATGATGTTATAGTCACTGTTAAGAGTACTACTTTAGGAACCAGAGAGGTTCATAACAACCACATGGAGGAAACTGATAAATTGTAAAGGTTTATGTGTGTGATGGTCCGGCATGATATCATAGTCACTGTTAAATGTACTACTTTGGGAACCAGAGAGGTTCATAACAACCCCATGGAGGAAACTGATAAATTGTAAAGGTTTATCTGTGTGATGGTCCGGCATGATGTCATCGTCACTGTTAAATGTACCACTTTAGGAACCAGAGAGTTTCACAACAACCACATGGAGGAAACTGATAAATTGTAAAGGTTTATGTGTGTGATGGTCCGGCATGATGTCATAGTCACTGTAAAATGTACCACTTTAGGAACCAGAGAGGTTCATAACAACCACAAGGAGGAAACTGATAAATTGTAAAGGTTTATCTGTGTGATGGTCCGGCATTATGTCATAGTCACTGTTAAATGTACTACTTTAGGAACCAGAGAGGTTCACAACAACCACATGGAGGAAACTAATGAATTGTAAAGGTTTATGTGTGTGATGGTCCGGCATGATTTCATAGTCACTGTTAAATATACTTCTTTAGGAACCAGAGAGGTTCACAACAACCACATGGCGGAAACTAATAAATTGTAAAGGTTTATGTGTGTGATGGTCCAGCATGATGTCATAGTCACTGTTAAATGTACTACTTTGGGAACCAGAGAGGTTCATAACAACCCCATGGAGGAAACTGATAAATTGTAAAGGTTTATCTGTGTGATGGTCCGGCATGATGTCATAGTCACTGTTTACTGCACCACTTTAGGAACCAGAGAGGTTCACAACAAAAACATGGAGGAAACTAATAAATTGTAAAGGTTTATCTGTGTGATGGTCCGGCATGATGTCATAGTTTCTGTTAAATGTACTACTTTGGGAACCAGAGAGGTTCATAACAACCCATGGAGGAAACTGATAAATTGTAAAGGTTTATCTGTGTGATGGTCCGGCATGATGTCATAGTCACTGTTAAATGTACCACTTTAGGAACCAGAGAGGTTCACAACAACCACATGGAGGAAACTGATAAATTGTAAAGGTTTATGTGTGTGATGGTCCGGCATGATGTCATAGTCACTGTTAAATGTACCACTTTAGGAACCAGAGAGGTTCATAACAACCACATGGAGGAAACTGATAAATTGTAAAGGTTTATCTGTGTGATGGTCCGGCATGATGTCATAGTCACTGTAAACTGCACCACTTTAGGAACCAGAGAGGTTCATAACAACCACATGGAGGAAACTGATAAATTGTAAAGGTTTATCTGTGTGATGGTCCGGCATGATGTCATAGTCACTGTTAAATGTACTACTTTAGGAACCAGAGAGGTTCACAACAAAAACATGGAGGAAACTAATAAATTGTAAAGGTTTATCTGTGTGATGGTCGAGCATGATGTCATAGTCACTGTTAAATGTACCACTTTGGGAACCAGAGAGGTTCACAACCACCACATGGAGGAAACTAATAAATTGTAAAGGTTTATCTGTGTGATGGTCGAGCATGATGTCATAGTCACTGTTAAATGTACTACTTTGGGAACCAGAGAGGTTCACAACCACCACATGGAGGAAACTAATAAATTGTAAAGGTTTATCTGTGTGATCATCAGGCATGATGTCATAGTCACTGTTAAATGTACTACTTTATAAACCAGAGAGGTTCACAGCAAAAACATGGAGGAAACTAATAAATTGTAAAGGTTTATCTGTGTGATGGTCCGGCATGATGTCATAGTCACTGTTAAATGTACTACTTTAGGAACCAGAGAGGTTCACAACAAAAACATGGAGGAAACTAATAAATTGTAAAGGTTTATCTGTGTGATGGCCCGGCATGATAACATAGTCACTGTTAAATGTACTACTTTAGGAACCAGAGAGGTTCACAACAAAAACATGGAGGAAACTAATAAATTGTAAAGGTTTATGTGTGTGATGGTCGAGCATGATGTCATAGTCACTGTTAAATGTACTACTTTAGGAACCAGAGAGGTTCACAACAAAAACATGGAGGAAACTAATAAATTGTAAAGGTTTATCTGTGTGATGGTCGAGCATGATGTCATAGTCATTGTTAAATGTACTACTTTGGGAACCAGAGAGGTTCACAACCACCACATGGAGGAAACTAATAAATTGTAAAGGTTTATCTGTGTGATCATCAGGCATGATGTCATAGTCACTGTTAAATGTACTACTTTAGGAACCAGAGAGGTTCACAACAAAAACATGGAGGAAACTAATAAATTGTAAAGGTTTATCTGTGTGATGGTCCGGCATGATGTCATAGTCACTGTTAAATGTACTACTTTAGGAACCAGAGAGGTTCACAACAAAAACATAGAGGAAACTAATAGATTGTAAAGGTTTATGTGTGTGATGGTCCGGCATGATAACATAGTCACTGTTAAATGTACTACTTTAGGAACCAGAGAGGTTCACAACAAAAACATGGAGGAAACTAATAAATTGTAAAGGTTTATGTGTGTGATGGTCGAGCATTATGTCATAGTCACTGTTAAATGTACTACTTTAGGAACCAGAGAGGTTCACAACAATAACATGGAGGAAACTAATAAATTGTAAAGGTTTATCTGTGTGATGGTCGAGCATGATGTCATAGTCACTGTTAAATGTACTACTTTAGGAACCAGAGAGGTTCACAACAAAAACATGGAGGAAACTAATAAATTGTAAAGGTTTATCTGTGTGATGGTCCGGCATGATGTCATAGTCACTGTTAAATGTACTACTTTAGGAACCAGAGAGGTTCATAACAACCACATGGAGGAAACTGATAAATTGTAAAGGTTTATGTGTGTGATGGTCCGGCATGATGTCATAGTCACTTTTAAATGAACTACTTTAGGAACCAGAGAGGTTCATAACAACCACATGGAGGAAACTGATAAATTGTAAAGGTTTATGTGTGTGATGGTCCGGCATGATGTCATAGTCACTGTTAAATGTACTACTTTGGGAACCAGAGAGGTTCATAACAACCCATGGAGGAAACTGATAAATTGTAAAGGTTTATCTGTGTGATGGTCCGGCATGATGTCATAGTCACTGTTAAATGTACCACTTTAGGAACCAGAGAGGTTCACAACAACCACATGGAGGAAACTGATAAATTGTAAAGGTTTATGTGTGTGATGGTCCGGCATGATGTCATAGTCACTGTTAAATGTACCACTTTAGGAACCAGAGAGGTTCATAACAACCACATGGAGGAAACTGATAAATTGAAAGGTTTATCTGTGTGATGGTCCGGCATGATGTCATAGTCACTGTTAAATGTACCACTTTAGGAACCAGAGAGGTTCATAACAACCACATGGAGGAAACTGATAAATTGTAAAGGTTTATCTGTGTGATGGTCGGCATGATGTCATAGTCACTGTAAACTGCACCACTTTAGGAACCAGAGAGGTTCATAACAACCACATGGAGGAAACTGATAAATTGTAAAGGTTTATCTGTGTGATGGTCCGGCATGATGTCATAGTCACTGTTAAATGTACTACTTTAGGAACCAGAGAGGTTCACAACAAAAACATGGAGGAAACTAATAAATTGTAAAGGTTTATCTGTGTGATGGTCGAGCATGATGTCATAGTCACTGTTAAATGTACCACTTTGGGAACCAGAGAGGTTCACAACCACCACATGGAGGAAACTAATAAATTGTAAAGGTTTATCTGTGTGATGGTCGAGCATGATGTCATAGTCACTGTTAAATGTACTACTTTGGGAACCAGAGAGGTTCACAACCACCACATGGAGGAAACTAATAAATTGTAAAGGTTTATCTGTGTGATCATCAGGCATGATGTCATAGTCACTGTTAAATGTACTATTTTATAAACCAGAGAGGTTCACAACAAAAACATGGAGGAAACTAATAAATTGTAAAGGTTTATCTGTGTGATGGTCCGGCATGATGTCATAGTCACTGTTAAATGTACTACTTTAGGAACCAGAGAGGTTCACAACAAAAACATGGAGGAAACTAATAAATTGTAAAGGTTTATCTGTGTGATGGCCCGGCATGATAACATAGTCACTGTTAAATGTACTACTTTAGGAACCAGAGAGGTTCACAACAAAAACATGGAGGAAACTAATAAATTGTAAAGGTTTATGTGTGTGATGGTCGAGCATGATGTCATAGTCACTGTTAAATGTACTACTTTAGGAACCAGAGAGGTTCACAACAAAAACATGGAGGAAACTAATAAATTGTAAAGGTTTATCTGTGTGATGGTCGAGCATGATGTCATAGTCACTGTTAAATGTACTACTTTAGGAACCAGAGAGGTTTACAACAAAAACATGGAGGAAACCAATAAATTGTAAAGGGTTATCTGTGTGATGGTCCGGCATGATGTCATAGTCACTGTTAAATGTACTACTTTAGGAACCAGAGAGGTTCATAACAACCACATGGAGGAAACTGATAAATTGTAAAGGTTTATGTGTGTGATGGTCCGGCATGATATCATAGTCACTGTTAAATGTACTACTTTGGGAACCAGAGAGGTTCATAACAACCCCATGGAGGAAACTGATAAATTGTAAAGGTTTATCTGTGTGATGGTCCGGCATGATGTCATCGTCACTGTTAAATGTACCACTTTAGGAACCAGAGAGTTTCACAACAACCACATGGAGGAAACTGATAAATTGTAAAGGTTTATGTGTGTGATGGTCCGGCATGATGTCATAGTCACTGTAAAATGTACCACTTTAGGAACCAGAGAGGTTCATAACAACCACATGGAGGAAACTGATAAATTGTAAAGGTTTATCTGTGTGATGGTCCGGCATTATGTCATAGTCACTGTTAAATGTACTACTTTGGGAACCTGAGAGGTTCACAACAACCACATGGAGGAAACTAATAAATTGTAAAGGTTTATGTGTGTGATGGTCCGGCATGATGTCATAGTCACTGTTAAATATACTTCTTTAGGAATCAGAGAGGTTCACAACAACCACATTGAGGAAACTAATAAATTGTAAAGGTTTATGTGTGTGATGGTCCGGCATGATGTCATAGTCACTGTTAAATGTACTACTTTAGGAACCAGAGAGGTTCACAACAAAAACATAGAGGAAACTGATAAATTCTAAAGGTTTATGTATGTGATGGTCCGGCGTGATGTCATAGTCACTGTTAAATGTACCACTTTAGGAACCAGAGGGGTTCAAAACAAAAACATAGAGGAAACTAATAAATTGTAAAGGTTTATGTGTGTGATGGTCCGGCATGATGTCATAGTCACTGTTAAATGTACTACTTTAGGAACCAGAGAGGTTCACAAAAAAAACATAGAGGAAACTAATAAATTGTAAAGGTTTATCTGTGTGAAGGTCCGACATGATAACATAGTCACTGTTAAATGTACCACTTTGGGAACCAGAGAGGTTCACAACAAAAACATAGAGGAAACTAATAAATTGTAAAGGTTTATGTGTGTGATGGTCCGGCATGATGTCATAGTCACTGTTAAATGTACTACTTTGGGAACCAGAGAGGTTCACAACAAAAACATAGAGGAAACTAATGAATTGTAAAGGTTTATGTGTGTGATGGTCCGGCATGATGTCATAGTCACTGTTAAATGTACTACTTTGGGAACCAGAGAGGTTCACAACAAAAACATAGAGGAAACTAATAGATTGTAAAGGTTTATGTGTGTGATGGCACGGCATGATGTCATAGTCACTGTTAAATGTACTACTTTAGGAACCAGAGAGGTTCACAACAAAAACATGGAGGAAACTAATAAATTGTAAAGGTTTATCTGTGTGATGGTCCGGCATGATGTCATAGTCACTGTTAAATGTACTACTTTAGGAACCAGAGAGGTTCATAACAACCACATGGAGGAAACTGATAAATTGTAAAGGTTTATGTGTGTGATGGTCCGGCATGATGTCATAGTCACTGTTAAATGTACTACTTTGGGAACCAGAGAGGTTCATAACAACCCCATGGAGGAAACTGATAAATTGTAAAGGTTTATCTGTGTGATGGTCCGGCATGATGTCATAGTCACTGTTTACTGCACCACTTTAGGAACCAGAGAGGTTCACAACAAAAACATGGAGGAAACTAATAAATTGTAAAGGTTTATCTGTGTGATGGTCCGGCATGATAACATAGTCACTGTTAAATGTACTACTTTAGGGAACCAGAGAGGTTCACAACAAAAACATGGAGGAAACTAATAAATTGTAACGGTTTATGTGTGTGATGGTCGAGCATTATGTCATAGTCACTGTTAAATGTACTACTTTAGGAACCAGAGAGGTTCACAACAAAAACATGGAGGAAACTAATAAATTGTAAAGGTTTATCTGTGTGATGGTCGAGCATGATGTCATAGTCACTGTTAAATGTACTACTTTAGGAACCAGAGAGGTTCACAACAAAAACATGGAGGAAACTAATAAATTGTAAAGGTTTATCTGTGTGATGGTCCGGCATGATGTCATAGTCACTGTTAAATGTACCACTTTGGGAACCAGAGAGGTTCACAACCACCACATGGAGGAAACTAATAAATTGTAAAGGTTTATCTGTGTGATGGTCGAGCATGATGTCATAGTCACTGTTAAATGTACCACTTTGGGAACCAGAGAGGTTCACAACCACCACATGGAGGAAACTAATAAATTGTAAAGGTTTATCTGTGTGATGGTCGAGCATGATGTCATAGTCACTGTTAAATGTACTACTTTAGGAACCAGAGAGGTTCATAACAACCACATGGAGGAAACTGATAAATTGTAAAGGTTTATGTGTGTGATGGTCCGGCATGATGTCATAGTCACTTTTAAATGAACTACTTTAGGAACCAGAGAGGTTCATAACAACCACATGGAGGAAACTGATAAATTGTAAAGGTTTATGTGTGTGATGGTCCGGCATGATGTCATAGTTTCTGTTAAATGTACTACTTTGGGAACCAGAGAGGTTCATAACAACCCATGGAGGAAACTGATAAATTGTAAAGGTTTATCTGTGTGATGGTCCGGCATGATGTCATAGTCACTGTTAAATGTACCACTTTAGGAACCAGAGAGGTTCACAACAACCACATGGAGGAAACTGATAAATTGTAAAGGTTTATGTGTGTGATGGTCCGGCATGATGTCATAGTCACTGTTAAATGTACCACTTTAGGAACCAGAGAGGTTCATAACAACCACATGGAGGAAACTGATAAATTGTAAAGGTTTATCTGTGTGATGGTCCGGCATGATGTCATAGTCACTGTAAACTGCACCACTTTAGGAACCAGAGAGGTTCATAACAACCACATGGAGGAAACTGATAAATTGTAAAGGTTTATCTGTGTGATGGTCCGGCATGATGTCATAGTCACTGTTAAATGTACTACTTTAGGAACCAGAGAGGTTCACAACAAAAACATGGAGGAAACTAATAAATTGTAAAGGTTTATCTGTGTGATGGTCGAGCATGATGTCATAGTCACTGTTAAATGTACCACTTTGGGAACCAGAGAGGTTCACAACCACCACATGGAGGAAACTAATAAATTGTAAAGGTTTATCTGTGTGATGGTCGAGCATGATGTCATAGTCACTGTTAAATGTACTACTTTGGGAACCAGAGAGGTTCACAACCACCACATGGAGGAAACTAATAAATTGTAAAGGTTTATCTGTGTGATCATCAGGCATGATGTCATAGTCACTGTTAAATGTACTACTTTATAAACCAGAGAGGTTCACAACAAAAACATGGAGGAAACTAATAAATTGTAAAGGTTTATCTGTGTGATGGTCCGGCATGATGTCATAGTCACTGTTAAATGTACTACTTTAGGAACCAGAGAGGTTCACAACAAAAACATGGAGGAAACTAATAAATTGTAAAGGTTTATCTGTGTGATGGCCCGGCATGATAACATAGTCACTGTTAAATGTACTACTTTAGGAACCAGAGAGGTTCACAACAAAAACATGGAGGAAACTAATAAATTGTAAAGGTTTATGTGTGTGATGGTCGAGCATGATGTCATAGTCACTGTTAAATGTACTACTTTAGGAACCAGAGAGGTTCACAACAAAAACATGGAGGAAACTAATAAATTGTAAAGGTTTATCTGTGTGATGGTCGAGCATGATGTCATAGTCACTGTTAAATGTACTACTTTAGGAACCAGAGAGGTTTACAACAAAAACATGGAGGAAACTAATAAATTGTAAAGGGTTATCTGTGTGATGGTCCGGCATGATGTCATAGTCACTGTTAAATGTACTACTTTAGGAACCAGAGAGGTTCATAACAACCACATGGAGGAAACTGATAAATTGTAAAGGTTTATGTGTGTGATGGTCCGGCATGATATAATAGTCACTGTTAAATGTACTACTTTGGGAACCAGAGAGGTTCATAACAACCCCATGGAGGAAACTGATAAATTGTAAAGGTTTATCTGTGTGATGGTCCGGCATGATGTCATCGTCACTGTTAAATGTACCACTTTAGGAACCAGAGAGTTTCACAACAACCACATGGAGGAAACTGATAAATTGTAAAGGTTTATGTGTGTGATGGTCCGGCATGATGTCATAGTCACTGTAAAATGTACCACTTTAGGAACCAGAGAGGTTCATAACAACCACATGGAGGAAACTGATAAATTGGAAAGGTTTATCTGTGTGATGGTCCGGCATTATGTCATAGTCACTGTTAAATGTACTACTTTAGGAACCAGAGAGGTTCACAACAACCACATGGAGGAAACTAATAAATTGTAAAGGTTTATGTGTGTGATGGTCCGGCATGATTTCATAGTCACTGTTAAATATACTTCTTTAGGAACCAGAGAGGTTCACAACAACCACATGGAGGAAACTAATAAATTGTAAAGGTTTATGTGTGTGATGGTCCAGCATGATGTCATAGTCACTGTTAAATGTACTACTTTGGGAACCAGAGAGGTTCACAACCACCACATGGAGGAAACTAATAAATTGTAAAGGTTTATCTGCGTGATGGTCCGGCATGATGACATAGTCACTGTTAAATGTACTACTTTGGGAACCTGAGAGGTTCACAAGAACCACATGGAGGAAACTAATAAATTGTAAAGGTTTATGTGTGTGATGGTCCGGCATGATGTCATAGTCACTGTTAAATATACTTCTTTAGGAATCAGAGAGGTTCACAACAACCACATTGAGGAAACTAATAAATTGTAAAGGTTTATGTGTGTGATGGTCCGGCATGATGTCATAGTCACTGTTAAATGTACTACTTTAGGAACCAGAGAGGTTCACAACAAAAACAGAGAGGAAACTGATAAATTGTAAAGGTTTATGTATGTGATGGTCCGGCGTGATGTCATAGTCACTGTTAAATGTACCACTTTAGGAACCAGAGGGGTTCAAAACAAAAACATAGAGGAAACTAATAAATTGTAAAGGTTTATGTGTGTGATGGTCCGGCATGATGTCATAGTCACTGTTAAATGTACTACTTTAGGAACCAGAGAGGTTCACAAAAAAAACATAGAGGAAACTAATAAATTGTAAAGGTTTATCTGTGTGATGGTCCGACATGATAACATAGTCACTGTTAAATGTACCACTTTGGGAACCAGAGAGGTTCACAACAAAAACATAGAGGAAACTAATAAATTGTAAAGGTTTATGTGTGTGATGGTCCGGCATGATGTCATAGTCACTGTTAGATGTACTACTTTGGGAACCAGAGAGTTTCACAACAAAAACATAGAGGAAACTAATGAATTGTAAAGGTTTATGTGTGTGATGGTCCGGCATGATGTCATAGTCACTGTTAAATGTACTACTTTGGGAACCAGAGAGGTTCACAACAAAAACATAGAGGAAACTAATAGATTGTAAAGGTTTATGTGTGTGATGGTCCGGCATGATGTCATAGTCACTGTTAAATGTACTACTTTAGGAACCAGAGAGGTTCACAACAAAAACATGGAGGAAACTAATAAATTGTAAAGGTTTATCTGTGTGATGGTCCGGCATGATGTCATAGTCACTGTTAAATGTACTACTTTAGGAACCAGAGAGGTTCATAACAACCACATGGAGGAAACTGATAAATTGTAAAGGTTTATGTGTGTGATGGTCCGGCATGATGTCATAGTCACTGTTAAATGTACTACTTTGGGAACCAGAGAGGTTCATAACAACCCCATGGAGGAAACTGATAAATTGTAAAGGTTTATCTGTGTGATGGTCCGGCATGATGTCATAGTCACTGTTAACTGCACCACTTTAGGAACCAGAGAGGTTCACAACAAAAACATGGAGGAAACTAATAAATTGTAAAGGTTTATCTGTGTGATGGTCCGGCATGATAACATAGTCACTGTTAAATGTACTACTTTAGGAACCAGAGAGGTTCACAACAAAAACATGGAGGAAACTAATAAATTGTAAAGGTTTATGTGTGTGATGGTCGAGCATTATGTCATAGTCACTGTTAAATGTACTACTTTAGGAACCAGAGAGGTTCACAACAAAAACATGGAGGAAACTAATAAATTGTAAAGGTTTATCTGTGTGATGGTCGAGCATGATGTCATAGTCACTGTTAAATGTACTACTTTAGGAACCAGAGAGGTTCACAACCACCACATGGAGGAAACTAATAAATTGTAAAGGTTTATCTGTGTGATGGTCCGGCATGATGTCATAGTCACTGTTAAATGTACTACTTTAGGAACCAGAGAGGTTCATAACAACCACATGGAGGAAACTGATAAATTGTAAAGGTTTATGTGTGTGATGGTCCGGCATGATGTCATAGTCACTGTTAAATGTACTACTTTAGGAACCAGAGAGGTTCATAACAACCACATGGAGGAAACTGATAAATTGTAAAGGTTTATGTGTGTGATGGTCCGGCATGATGTCATAGTCACTGTTAAATGTACTACTTTGGGAACCAGAGAGGTTCGTAACAACCCCATGAAGGAAACTGATAAATTGTAAAGGTTTATCTGTGTGATGGTCCGGCATGATGTCATAGTCACTGTTAAATGTACCACTTTAGGAACCAGAGAGGTTCACAACAACCACATGGAGGAAACTGATAAATTGTAAAG
Source organism: Deroplatys truncata (assembly GCA_030765065.1). Classification (NCBI taxonomy): domain Eukaryota; kingdom Metazoa; phylum Arthropoda; class Insecta; order Mantodea; family Mantidae; genus Deroplatys; species Deroplatys truncata. The sequence continues at coordinate 256,971,237 of CM060984.1, forward strand.
GTTTATGTGTGTGATGGTCCGGCATGATGTCATAGTCACTGTTAAATGTACCACTTTAGGAACCAGAGAGGTTCATAACAACCACATGGAGGAAACTGATAAATTGTAAAGGTTTATCTGTGTGATGGTCCGGCATGATGTCATAGTCACTGTTAACTGCACCACTTTAGGAACAAGAGAGGTTCATAACAACCACATGGAGGAAACTGATAAATTGTAAAGGTTTATCTGTGTGATGGTCCGGCATGATGTCATAGTCACTGTTAAATGTACTACTTTAGGAACCAGAGAGGTTCATAACAACCACATGGAGGAAACTAATAAATTGTAAAGGTTTATCTGTGTGATGGTCGAGCATGATGTCATAGTCACTGTTAAATGTACCACTTTGGGAACCAGAGAGGTTCACAACCACCACATGGAGGAAACTAATAAATTGTAAAGGTTTATCTGTGTGATGGTCGAGCATGATGTCATAGTCACTGTTAAATGTACTACTTTAGGAACCAGAGAGGTTCATAACAACCACATGGAGGAAACTGATAAATTGTAAAGGTTTATGTGTGTGATGGTCCGGCATGATGTCATAGTCACTTTTAAATGAACTACTTTAGGAACCAGAGAGGTTCATAACAACCACATGGAGGAAACTGATAAATTGTAAAGGTTTATGTATGTGATGGTGCGGCATGATGTCATAGTCACTGTTAAATGTACTACTTTGGGAACCAGAGAGGTTCATAACAACCCATGGAGGAAACTGATAAATTGTAAAGGTTTATCTGTGTGATGGTCCGGCATGATGTCATAGTCACTGTTAAATGTACCACTTTAGGAACCAGAGAGGTTCACAACAACCACATGGAGGAAACTGATAAATTGTAAAGGTTTATGTGTGTGATGGTCCGGCATGATGTCATAGTCACTGTTAAATGTACCACTTTAGGAACCAGAGAGGTTCCTAACAACCACATGGAGGAAACTGATAAATTGAAAGGTTTATCTGTGTGATGGTCCGGCATGATGTCATAGTCACTGTTAAATGTACCACTTTAGGAACCAGAGAGGTTCATAACAACCACATGGAGGAAACTGATAAATTGTAAAGGTTTATCTGTGTGATGGTCCGGCATGATGTCATAGTCACTGTAAACTGCACCACTTTAGGAACCAGAGAGGTTCATAACAACCACATGGAGGAAACTGATAAATTGTAAAGGTTTATCTGTGTGATGGTCCGGCATGATGTCATAGTCACTGTTAAATGTACTACTTTAGGAACCAGAGAGGTTCACAACAAAAACATGGAGGAAACTAATAAATTGTAAAGGTTTATCTGTGTGATGGTCGAGCATGATGTCATAGTCACTGTTAAATGTACCACTTTGGGAACCAGAGAGGTTCACAACCACCACATGGAGGAAACTAATAAATTGTAAAGGTTTATCTGTGTGATGGTCGAGAATGATGTCATAGTCACTGTTAAATGTACTACTTTGGGAACCAGAGAGGTTCACAACCACCACATGGAGGAAACTAATAAATTGTAAAGGTTTATCTGTGTGATCATCAGGCATGATGTCATAGTCACTGTTAAATGTACTACTTTATAAACCAGAGAGGTTCACAACAAAAACATGGAGGAAACTAATAAATTGTAAAGGTTTATCTGTGTGATGGTCCAGCATGATGTCATAGTCACTGTTAAATGTACTACTTTAGGAACCAGAGAGGTTCACAACAAAAACATGGAGGAAACTAATAAATTGTAAAGGTTTATCTGTGTGATGGCCCGGCATGATAACATAGTCACTGTTAAATGTACTACTTTAGGAACCAGAGGGGTTCACAACAAAAACATGGAGGAAACTAATAAATTGTAAAGGGTTATGTGTGTGAAGGTCGAGCATGATGTCATAGTCACTGTTAAATGTACTACTTTAGGAACCAGAGAGGTTCACAACAAAAACATGGAGGAAACTAATAAATTGTAAAGGTTTATCTGTGTGATGGTCGAGCATGATGTCATAGTCACTGTTAAATGTACTACTTTAGGAACCAGAGAGGTTTACAACAAAAACATGGAGGAAACTAATAAATTGTAAAGGGTTATCTGTGTGATGGTCCGGCATGATGTCATAGTCACTGTTAAATGTACTACTTTAGGAACCAGAGAGGTTCATAACAACCACATGGAGGAAACTAATAAATTGTAAAGGTTTATGTGTGTGATGGTCCAGCATGATGTCATAGTCACTGTTAAATGTACTACTTTGGGAACCAGAGAGGTTCACAACCACCACATGGAGGAAACTAATAAATTGTAAAGGTTTATCTGCGTGATGGTCCGGCATGATCACATAGTCACTGTTAAATATACTACTTTGGGAACCAGAGAGGTTCACAACAACCACATGGAGGAAACTAATAAATTGTAAAGGTTTATGTGTGTGATGGTCCGGCATGATGTCATAGTCACTGTTAAATATACTTCTTTAGGAATCAGAGAGGTTCACAACAACCACATTGAGGAAACTAATAAATTGTAAAGGTTTATGTGTGTGATGGTCCGGCATGATGTCATAGTCACTGTTAAATGTACTACTTTAGGAACCAGAGAGGTTCACAACAAAAACATAGAGGAAACTGATAAATTGTAAAGGTTTATGTATGTGATGGTCCGGCGTGATGTCATAGTCACTGTTAAATGTACCACTTTAGGAACCAGAGGGGTTCAAAACAAAAACATAGAGGAAACTAATAAATTGTAAAGGTTTATGTGTGTGATGGTCCGGCATGATGTCATAGTCACTGTTAAATGTACTACTTTAGGAACCAGAGAGGTTCACAACAAAAACATAGAGGAAACTAATAAATTGTAAAGGTTTATCTGTGTGATGGTCCGACATGATAACATAGTCACTGTTAAATGTACCACTTTGGGAACCAGAGAGGTTCACAACAAAAACATAGAGGAAACTAATAAATTGTAAAGGTTTATGTGTGTGATGGTCCGGCATGATGTCATAGTCACTGTTAAATGTACTACTTTGGGAACCAGAGAGGTTCACAACAAAAACATAGAGGAAACTAATGAATTGTAAAGGTTTATGTGTGTGATGGTCCGGCATGATGTCATAGTCACTGTTAAATGTACTACTTTGGGAACCAGAGAGGTTCACAACAAAAACATAGAGGAAACTAATAGATTGTAAAGGTTTATGTGTGTGATGGTCCGGCATGATGTCATAGTCACTGTTAAATGTACTACTTTAGGAACCAGAGAGGTTCACAACAAAAACATGGAGGAAACTAATAAATTGTAAAGGTTTATCTGTGTGATGGTCCGGCATGATGTCATAGTCACTGTTAAATGTACTACTTTAGGAACCAGAGAGGTTCATAACAACCACATGGAGGAAACTGATAAATTGTAAAGGTTTATCTGTGTGATGGTCCGGCATGATGTCATAGTCACTGTAAACTGCACCACTTTAGGAACCAGAGAGGTTCATAACAACCACATGGAGGAAACTGATACATTGTAAAGGTTTATCTGTGTGATGGTCCGGCATGATGTCATAGTCACTGTTAAATGTACTACTTTAGGAACCAGAGAGGTTCACAACAAAAACATAGAGGAAACTAATAGATTGTAAAGGTTTATGTGTGTGATGGTCCGGCATGATGTCATAGTCACTGCTAAATGTACTACTTTAGGAACCAGAGAGGTTCATAACAACCCCATGGAGGAAACTGATAAATTGTAAAGGTTTATCTGTGTGATGGTCCGGCATGATGTCATAGTCACTGTTAACTGCACCACTTTAGGAACCAGAGAGGTTCACAACAAAAACATGGAGGAAACTAATAAATTGTAAAGGTTTATCTGTGTGATGGCCCGGCATGATAACATAGTCACTGTTAAATGTACTACTTTAGGAACCAGAGAGGTTCACAACAAAAACATGGAGGAAACTAATAAATTGTAAAGGTTTATGTGTGTGATGGTCGAGCATGATGTCATAGTCACTGTTAAATGTACTACTTTAGGAACCAGAGAGGTTCACAACAAAAACATGGAGGAAACTAATAAATTGTAAAGGTTTATCTGTGTGATGGTCGAGCATGATGTCATAGTCACTGTTAAATGTACTACTTTCGGAACCAGAGAGGTTTACAACAAAAACATGGAGGAAACTAATAAATTGTAAAGGGTTATCTGTGTGATGGTCCGGCATGATGTCATAGTCACTGTTAAATGTACTACTTTAGGAACCAGAGAGGTTCATAACAACCACATGGAGGAAACTGATAAATTGTAAAGGTTTATGTGTGTGATGGTCCGGCATGATATAATAGTCACTGTTAAATGTACTACTTTGGGAACCAGAGAGGTTCATAACAACCCCATGGAGGAAACTGATAAATTGTAAAGGTTTATCTGTGTGATGGTCCGGCATGATGTCATCGTCACTGTTAAATGTACCACTTTAGGAACCAGAGAGTTTCACAACAACCACATGGAGGAAACTGATAAATTGTAAAGGTTTATGTGTGTGATGGTCCGGCATGATGTCATAGTCACTGTAAAATGTACCACTTTAGGAACCAGAGAGGTTCATAACAACCACATGGAGGAAACTGATAAATTGGAAAGGTTTATCTGTGTGATGGTCCGGCATTATGTCATAGTCACTGTTAAATGTACTACTTTAGGAACCAGAGAGGTTCACAACAACCACATGGAGGAAACTAATAAATTGTAAAGGTTTATGTGTGTGATGGTCCGGCATGATTTCATAGTCACTGTTAAATATACTTCTTTAGGAACCAGAGAGGTTCACAACAACCACATGGAGGAAACTAATAAATTGTAAAGGTTTATGTGTGTGATGGTCCAGCATGATGTCATAGTCACTGTTAAATGTACTACTTTGGGAACCAGAGAGGTTCACAACCACCACATGGAGGAAACTAATAAATTGTAAAGGTTTATCTGCGTGATGGTCCGGCATGATGACATAGTCACTGTTAAATGTACTACTTTGGGAACCTGAGAGGTTCACAAGAACCACATGGAGGAAACTAATAAATTGTAAAGGTTTATGTGTGTGATGGTCCGGCATGATGTCATAGTCACTGTTAAATATACTTCTTTAGGAATCAGAGAGGTTCACAACAACCACATTGAGGAAACTAATAAATTGTAAAGGTTTATGTGTGTGATGGTCCGGCATGATGTCATAGTCACTGTTAAATGTACTACTTTAGGAACCAGAGAGGTTCACAACAAAAACAGAGAGGAAACTGATAAATTGTAAAGGTTTATGTATGTAATGGTCCGGCGTGATGTCATAGTCACTGTTAAATGTACCACTTTAGGAACCAGAGAGGTTCAAAACAAAAACATAGAGGAAACTAATAAATTGTAAAGGTTTATGTGTGTGATGGTCCGGCATGATGTCATAGTCACTGTTAAATGTACTACTTTAGGAACCAGAGAGGTTCACAAAAAAAACATAGAGGAAACTAATAAATTGTAAAGGTTTATCTGTGTGATGGTCCGACATGATAACATAGTCACTGTTAAATGTACCACTTTGGGAACCAGAGAGGTTCACAACAAAAACATAGAGGAAACTAATAAATTGTAAAGGTTTATGTGTGTGATGGTCCGGCATGATGTCATAGTCACTGTTAGATGTACTACTTTGGGAACCAGAGAGTTTCACAACAAAAACATAGAGGAAACTAATGAATTGTAAAGGTTTATGTGTGTGATGGTCCGGCATGATGTCATAGTCACTGTTAAATGTACTACTTTGGGAACCAGAGAGGTTCACAACAAAAACATAGAGGAAACTAATAGATTGTAAAGGTTTATGTGTGTGATGGTCCGGCATGATGTCATAGTCACTGTTAAATGTACTACTTTAGGAACCAGAGAGGTTCACAACAAAAACATGGAGGAAACTAATAAATTGTAAAGGTTTATCTGTGTGATGGTCCGGCATGATGTCATAGTCACTGTTAAATGTACTACTTTAGGAACCAGAGAGGTTCATAACAACCACATGGAGGAAACTGATAAATTGTAAAGGTTTATGTGTGTGATGGTCCGGCATGATGTCATAGTCACTGTTAAATGTACTACTTTGGGAACCAGAGAGGTTCATAACAACCCCATGGAGGAAACTGATAAATTGTAAAGGTTTATCTGTGTGATGGTCCGGCATGATGTCATAGTCACTGTTAACTGCACCACTTTAGGAACCAGAGAGGTTCACAACAAAAACATGGAGGAAACTAATAAATTGTAAAGGTTTATCTGTGTGATGGTCCGGCATGATAACATAGTCACTGTTAAATGTACTACTTTAGGAACCAGAGAGGTTCACAACAAAAACATGGAGGAAACTAATAAATTGTAAAGGTTTATGTGTGTGATGGTCGAGCATTATGTCATAGTCACTGTTAAATGTACTACTTTAGGAACCAGAGAGGTTCACAACAAAAACATGGAGGAAACTAATAAATTGTAAAGGTTTATCTGTGTGATGGTCGAGCATGATGTCATAGTCACTGTTAAATGTACTACTTTAGGAACCAGAGAGGTTCACAACAAAAACATGGAGGAAACTAATAAATTGTAAAGGTTTATCTGTGTGATGGTCCGGCATGATGTCATAGTCACTGTTAAATGTACTACTTTAGGAACCAGAGAGGTTCATAACAACCACATGGAGGAAACTGATAAATTGTAAAGGTTTATGTGTGTGATGGTCCGGCATGATGTCATAGTCACTGTTAAATGTACTACTTTAGGAACCAGAGAGGTTCATAACAACCACATGGAGGAAACTGATAAATTGTAAAGGTTTATGTGTGTGATGGTCCGGCATGATGTCATAGTCACTGTTAAATGTACTACTTTGGGAACCAGAGAGGTTCGTAACAACCCCATGAAGGAAACTGATAAATTGTAAAGGTTTATCTGTGTGATGGTCCGGCATGATGTCATAGTCACTGTTAAATGTACCACTTTAGGAACCAGAGAGGTTCACAACAACCACATGGAGGAAACTGATAAATTGTAAAGGTTTATGTGTGTGATGGTCCGGCATGATGTCATAGTCACTGTTAAATGTACCACTTTAGGAACCAGAGAGGTTCATAACAACCACATGGAGGAAACTGATAAATTGTAAAGGTTTATCTGTGTGATGGTCCGGCATGATGTCATAGTCACTGTTAACTGCACCACTTTAGGAACAAGAGAGGTTCATAACAACCACATGGAGGAAACTGATAAATTGTAAAGGTTTATCTGTGTGATGGTCCGGCATGATGTCATAGTCACTGTTAAATGTACTACTTTAGGAACCAGAGAGGTTCATAACAACCACATGGAGGAAACTAATAAATTGTAAAGGTTTATCTGTGTGATGGTCGAGCATGATGTCATAGTCACTGTTAAATGTACCACTTTGGGAACCAGAGAGGTTCACAACCACCACATGGAGGAAACTAATAAATTGTAAAGGTTTATCTGTGTGATGGTCGAGCATGATGTCATAGTCACTGTTAAATGTACTACTTTAGGAACCAGAGAGGTTCATAACAACCACATGGAGGAAACTGATAAATTGTAAAGGTTTATGTGTGTGATGGTCCGGCATGATGTCATAGTCACTTTTAAATGAACTACTTTAGGAACCAGAGAGGTTCATAACAACCACATGGAGGAAACTGATAAATTGTAAAGGTTTATGTGTGTGATGGTCCGGCATGATGTCATAGTCACTGTTAAATGTACTACTTTGGGAACCAGAGAGGTTCATAACAACCCATGGAGGAAACTGATAAATTGTAAAGGTTTATCTGTGTGATGGTCCGGCATGATGTCATAGTCACTGTTAAATGTACCACTTTAGGAACCAGAGAGGTTCACAACAACCACATGGAGGAAACTGATAAATTGTAAAGGTTTATGTGTGTGATGGTCCGGCATGATGTCATAGTCACTGTTAAATGTACCACTTTAGGAACCAGAGAGGTTCATAACAACCACATGGAGGAAACTGATAAATTGAAAGGTTTATCTGTGTGATGGTCCGGCATGATGTCATAGTCACTGTTAAATGTACCACTTTAGGAACCAGAGAGGTTCATAACAACCACATGGAGGAAACTGATAAATTGTAAAGGTTTATCTGTGTGATGGTCCGGCATGATGTCATAGTCACTGTAAACTGCACCACTTTAGGAACCAGAGAGGTTCATAACAACCACATGGAGGAAACTGATAAATTGTAAAGGTTTATCTGTGTGATGGTCCGGCATGATGTCATAGTCACTGTTAAATGTACTACTTTAGGAACCAGAGAGGTTCACAACAAAAACATGGAGGAAACTAATAAATTGTAAAGGTTTATCTGTGTGATGGTCGAGCATGATGTCATAGTCACTGTTAAATGTACCACTTTGGGAACCAGAGAGGTTCACAACCACCACATGGAGGAAACTAATAAATTGTAAAGGTTTATCTGTGTGATGGCCCGGCATGATAACATAGTCACTGTTAAATGTACTACTTTAGGAACCAGAGAGGTTCACAACAAAAACATAGAGGAAACTGATAAATTGTAAAGGTTTATGTATGTGATGGTCCGGCGTGATGTCATAGTCACTGTTAAATGTACCACTTTAGGAACCAGAGGGGTTCAAAACAAAAACATAGAGGAAACTAATAAATTGTAAAGGTTTATGTGTGTGATGGTCCGGCATGATGTCATAGTCACTGTTAAATGTACTACTTTAGGAACCAGAGAGGTTCACAACAAAAACATAGAGGAAACTAATAAATTGTAAAGGTTTATCTGTGTGATGGTGCGACATGATAACATAGTCACTGTTAAATGTACCACTTTGGGAACCAGAGAGGTTCACAACAAAAACATAGAGGAAACTAATAAATTGTAAAGGTTTATGTGTGTGATGGTCCGGCATGATGTCATAGTCACTGTTAAATGTACTACTTTGGGAACCAGAGAGGTTCACAACAAAAACATGGAGGAAACTAATGAATTGTAAAGGTTTATGTGTGTGATGGTCCGGCATGATGTCATAGTCACTGTTAAATGTACTACTTTGGGAACCAGAGAGGTTCACAACAAAAACATAGAGGAAACTAATAGATTGTAAAGGTTTATGTGTGTGATGGTCCGGCATGATGTCATAGTCACTGTTAAATGTACTACTTTAGGAACCAGAGAGGTTCACAACAAAAACATGGAGGAAACTAATAAATTGTAAAGGTTTATCTGTGTGATGGTCCGGCATGATGTCATAGTCACTGTTAAATGTACTACTTTAGGAACCAGAGAGGTTCATAACAACCACATGGAGGAAACTGATAAATTGTAAAGGTTTATCTGTGTGATGGTCCGGCATGATGTCATAGTCACTGTAAACTGCACCACTTTAGGAACCAGAGAGGTTCATAACAACCACATGGAGGAAACTGATACATTGTAAAGGTTTATCTGTGTGATGGTCCGGCATGATGTCATAGTCACTGTTAAATGTACTACTTTAGGAACCAGAGAGGTTCACAACAAAAACATAGAGGAAACTAATAGATTGTAAAGGTTTATGTGTGTGATGGTCCGGCATGATGTCATAGTCACTGCTAAATGTACTACTTTAGGAACCAGAGAGGTTCATAACAACCCCATGGAGGAAAGTGATAAATTGTAAAGGTTTATCTGTGTGATGGTCCGGCATGATGTCATAGTCACTGTTAACTGCACCACTTTAGGAACCAGAGAGGTTCACAACAAAAACATGGAGGAAACTAATAAATTGTAAAGGTTTATCTGTGTGATGGTCCGTCATGATAACATAGTCACTGTTAAATGTACTACTTTAGGAACCAGAGAGGTTCACAACAAAAACATGGAGGAAACTAATAAATTGTAAAGGTTTATGTGTGTGATGGTCGAGCATTATGTCATAGTCACTGTTAAATGTACTACTTTAGGAACCAGAGAGGTTCACAACAATAACATGGAGGAAACTAATAAATTGTAAAGGTTTATCTGTGTGATGGTCGAGCATGATGTCATAGTCACTGTTAAATGTACTACTTTAGGAACCAGAGAGGTTCACAACAAAAACATGGAGGAAACTAATAAATTGTAAAGGTTTATCTGTGTGATGGTCCGGCATGATGTCATAGTCACTGTTAAATGTACTACTTTAGGAACCAGAGAGGTTCATAACAACCACATGGAGGAAACTGATAAATTGTAAAGGTTTATGTGTGTGATGGTCCGGCATGATGTCATAGTCACTTTTAAATGAACTACTTTAGGAACCAGAGAGGTTCATAACAACCACATGGAGGAAACTGATAAATTGTAAAGGTTTATGTGTGTGATGGTCCGGCATGATGTCATAGTCACTGTTAAATGTACTACTTTGGGAACCAGAGAGGTTCATAACAACCCATGGAGGAAACTGATAAATTGTAAAGGTTTATCTGTGTGATGGTCCGGCATGATGTCATAGTCACTGTTAAATGTACCACTTTAGGAACCAGAGAGGTTCACAACAACCACATGGAGGAAACTGATAAATTGTAAAGGTTTATGTGTGTGATGGTCCGGCATGATGTCATAGTCACTGTTAAATGTACCACTTTAGGAACCAGAGAGGTTCATAACAACCACATGGAGGAAACTGATAAATTGAAAGGTTTATCTGTGTGATGGTCCGGCATGATGTCATAGTCACTGTTAAATGTACCACTTTAGGAACCAGAGAGGTTCATAACAACCACATGGAGGAAACTGATAAATTGTAAAGGTTTATCTGTGTGATGGTCCAGCATGATGTCATAGTCACTGTAAACTGCACCACTTTAGGAACCAGAGAGGTTCATAACAACCACATGGAGGAAACTGATAAATTGTAAAGGTTTATCTGTGTGATGGTCCGGCATGATGTCATAGTCACTGTTAAATGTACTACTTTAGGAACCAGAGAGGTTCACAACAAAAACATAGAGGAAACTAATAAATTGTAAAGGTTTATCTGTGTGATGGTCCGGCATGATGTCATAGTCACTGTTAAATGTACTACTTTAGGAACCAGAGAGGTTCACAACAAAAACATAGAGGAAACTAATAGATTGTAAAGGTTTATGTGTGTGATGGTCCGGCATGATAACATAGTCACTGTTAAATGTACTACTTTAGGAACCAGAGAGGTTCACAACAAAAACATGGAGGAAACTAATAAATTGTAAAGGTTTATGTGTGTGATGGTCGAGCATTATGTCATAGTCACTGTTAAATGTACTACTTTAGGAACCAGAGAGGTTCAGAACAATAACATGGAGGAAACTAATAAATTGTAAAGGTTTATCTGTGTGATGGTCGAGCATGATGTCATAGTCACTGTTAAATGTACTACTTTAGGAACCAGAGAGGTTCACAACAAAAACATGGAAGAAACTAATAAATTGTAAAGGTTTATCTGTGTGATGGTCCGGCATTATGTCATAGTCACTGTTAAATGTACTACTTTAGGAACCAGAGAGGTTCATAACAACCACATGGAGGAAACTGATAAATTGTAAAGGTTTATGTGTGTGATGGTCCGGCATGATGTCATAGTCACTTTTAAATGAACTACTTTAGGAACCAGAGAGGTTCATAACAACCACATGGAGGAAACTGATAAATTGTAAAGGTTTATGTGTGTGATGGTCCGGCATGATGTCATAGTCACTGTTAAATGTACTACTTTGGGAACCAGAGAGGTTCATAACAACCCATGGAGGAAACTGATAAATTGTAAAGGTTTATCTGTGTGATGGTCCGGCATGATGTCATAGTCACTGTTAAATGTACCACTTTAGGAACCAGAGAGGTTCACAACAACCACATGGAGGAAACTGATAAATTGTAAAGGTTTATGTATGTGATGGTCCGGCATGATGTCATAGTCACTGTTAAATGTACCACTTTAGGAACCAGAGAGGTTCATAACAACCACATGGAGGAAACTGATAAATTGAAAGGTTTATCTGTGTGATGGTCCGGCATGATGTCATAGTCACTGTTAAATGTACCACTTTAGGAAACAGAGAGGTTCATAACAACCACATGGAGGAAACTGATAAATTGTAAAGGTTTATCTGTGTGATGGTCCGGCATGATGTCTTAGTCACTGTAAACTGCACCACTTTAGGAACCAGAGAGGTTCATAACAACCACATGGAGGAAACTGATAAATTGTAAAGGTTTATCTGTGTGATGGTCCGGCATGATGTCATAGTCACTGTTAAATGTACTACTTTAGGAACCAGAGAGGTTCACAACAAAAACATGGAGGAAACTAATAAATTGTAAAGGTTTATCTGTGTGATGGTCGAGCATGATGTCATAGTCACTGTTAAATGTACCACTTTGGGAACCAGAGAGGTTCACAACCACCACATGGAGGAAACTAATAAATTGTAAAGGTTTATCTGTGTGATGGTCGAGCATGATGTCATAGTCACTGTTAAATGTACTACTTTGGGAACCAGAGAGGTTCACAACCACCACATGGAGGAAACTAATAAATTGTAAAGGTTTATCTGTGTGATCATCAGGCATGATGTCATAGTCACTGTTAAATGTACTACTTTATAAACCAGAGAGGTTCACAACAAAAACATGGAGGAAACTAATAAATTGTAAAGGTTTATCTGTGTGATGGTCCGGCATGATGTCATAGTCACTGTTAAATGTACTACTTTAGGAACCAGAGAGGTTCACAACAAAAACATGGAGGAAACTAATAAATTGTAAAGGTTTATCTGTGTGATGGCCCGGCATGATAACATAGTCACTGTTAAATGTACTACTTTAGGAACCAGAGAGGTTCACAACAAAAACATGGAGGAAACTAATAAATTGTAAAGGTTTATGTGTGTGATGGTCGAGCATGATGTCATAGTCACTGTTAAATGTACTACTTTAGGAACCAGAGAGGTTCACAACAAAAACATGGAGGAAACTAATAAATTGTAAAGGTTTATCTGTGTGATGGTCCGGCATGATAACATAGTCACTGTTAAATGTACTACTTTAGGAACCAGAGAGGTTCACAACAAAAACATGGAGGAAACTAATAAATTGTAAAGGTTTATGTGTGTGATGGTCGAGCATTATGTCATAGTCACTGTTAAATGTACTACTTTAGGAACCAGAGAGGTTCACAACAAAAACATGGAGGAAACTAATAAATTGTAAAGGTTTATCTGTGTGATGGTCGAGCATGATGTCATAGTCACTGTTAAATGTACTACTTTAGGAACCAGAGAGGTTCACAACAAAAACATGGAGGAAACTAATAAATTGTAAAGGTTTATGTGTGTGATGGTCCGGCATGATGTCATAGTCACTGTTAAATGTACTACTTTAGGAACCAGAGAGGTTCATAACAACCACATGGAGGAAACTGATAAATTGTAAAGGTTTATGTGTGTGATGGTCCGGCATGATGTCATAGTCACTGTTAAATGTACTACTTTGGGAACCAGAGAGGTTCACAACAACCACATGGAGGAAACTGATAAATTGTAAAGGTTTATGTGTGTGATGGTCCGGCATGATGTCATAGTCACTGTTTACTGCACCACTTTAGGAACCAGAGAGGTTCACAACAAAAACATGGAGGAAACTAATAAATTGTAAAGGTTTATCTGTGTGATGGTCCGGCATGATAACATAGTCACTGTTAAATGTACTACTTTAGGAACCAGAGAGGTTCACAACAAAGACATGGAGGAAACTAATAAATTGTAAAGGTTTATGTGTGTGATGGTCGAGCATTATGTCATAGTCACTGTTAAATGTACCACTTTGGGAACCAGAGAGGTTCACAACCACCACATGGAGGAAACTAATAAATTGTAAAGGTTTATCTGTGTGATGGTCGAGCATGATGTCATAGTCACTGTTAAATGTACCACTTTGGGAACCAGAGAGGTTCACAACCACCACATGGAGGAAACTAATAAATTGTAAAGGTTTATCTGTGTGATGGTCGAGCATGATGTCATAGTCACTGTTAAATGTACTACTTTAGGAACCAGAGAGGTTCATAACAACCACATGGAGGAAACTGATAAATTGTAAAGGTTTATGTGTGTGATGGTCCGGCATGATGTCATAGTCACTTTTAAATGAACTACTTTAGGAACCAGAGAGGTTCATAACAACCACATGGAGGAAACTGATAAATTGTAAAGGTTTATGTGTGTGATGGTCCGGCATGATGTCATAGTCACTGTTAAATGTACTACTTTGGGAACCAGAGAGGTTCATAACAACCCATGGAGGAAACTGATAAATTGTAAAGGTTTATCTGTGTGATGGTCCGGCATGATGTCATAGTCACTGTTAAATGAACTACTTTAGGAACCAGAGAGGTTCACAACAACCACATGGAGGAAACTGATAAATTGTAAAGGTTTATGTGTGTGATGGTCCGGCATGATGTCATAGTCACTGTTAAATGTACCACTTTAGGATCCAGAGAGGTTCATAACAACCACATGGAGGAAACTGATAAATTGTAAAGGTTTATCTGTGTGATGGTCCGGCATGATGTCATAGTCACTGTAAACTGCACCACTTTAGGAACCAGAGAGGTTCATAACAACCACATGGAGGAAACTGATAAATTGTAAAGGTTTATCTGTGTGATGGTCCGGCATGATGTCATAGTCACTGTTAAATGTACTACTTTAGGAACCAGAGAGGTTCACAACAAAAACATGGAGGAAACTAATAAATTGTAAAGGTTTATCTGTGTGATGGTCGAGCATGATGTCATAGTCACTGTTAAATGTACCACTTTGGGAACCAGAGAGGTTCACAACCACCACATGGAGGAAACTAATAAATTGTAAAGGTTTATCTGTGTGATGGTCGAGCATGATGTCATAGTCACTGTTAAATGTACTACTTTGGGAACCAGAGAGGTTCACAACCACCACATGGAGGAAACTAATAAATTGTAAAGGTTTATCTGTGTGATCATCAGGCATGATGTCATAGTCACTGTTAAATGTACTACTTTATAAACCAGAGAGGTTCACAACAAAAACATGGAGGAAACTAATAAATTGTAAAGGTTTATCTGTGTGATGGTCCGGCATGATGTCATAGTCACTGTTAAATGTACTACTTTAGGAACCAGAGAGGTTCACAACAAAAACATGGAGGAAACTAATAAATTGTAAAGGTTTATCTGTGTGATGGCCCGGCATGATAACATAGTCACTGTTAAATGTACTACTTTAGGAACCAGAGAGGTTCACAACAAAAACATGGAGGAAACTAATAAATTGTAAAGGTTTATGTGTGTGTGATGGTCGAGCATGATGTCATAGTCACTGTTAAATGTACTACTTTAGGAACCAGAGAGGTTCACAACAAAAACATGGAGGAAACTAATAAATTGTAAAGGTTTATCTGTGTGATGGTCGAGCATGATGTCATAGTCACTGTTAAATGTACTACTTTAGGAACCAGAGAGGTTTACAACAAAAACATGGAGGAAACTAATAAATTGTAAAGGGTTATCTGTGTGATGGTCCGGCATGATGTCATAGTCACTGTTAAATGTACTACTTTAGGAACCAGAGAGGTTCATAACAACCACATGGAGGAAACTGATAAATTGTAAAGGTTTATGTGTGTGATGGTCCGGCATGATATCATAGTCACTGTTAAATGTACTACTTTGGGAACCAGAGAGGTTCATAACAACCCCATGGAGGAAACTGATAAATTGTAAAGGTTTATCTGTGTGATGGTCCGGCATGATGTCATCGTCACTGTTAAATGTACCACTTTAGGAACCAGAGAGTTTCACAACAACCACATGGAGGAAACTGATAAATTGTAAAGGTTTATGTGTGTGATGGTCCGGCATGATGTCATAGTCACTGTAAAATGTACCACTTTAGGAACCAGAGAGGTTCATAACAACCACATGGAGGAAACTGATAAATTGTAAAGGTTTATCTGTGTGATGGTCCGGCATTATGTCATAGTCACTGTTAAATGTACTACTTTAGGAACCAGAGAGGTTCACAACAACCACATGGAGGAAACTAATAAATTGTAAAGGTTTATGTGTGTGATGGTCCGGCATGATTTCATAGTCACTGTTAAATATACTTCTTTAGGAACCAGAGAGGTTCACAACAACCACATGGAGGAAACTAATAAATTGTAAAGGTTTATGTGTGTGATGGTCCAGCATGATGTCATAGTCACTGTTAAATGTACTACTTTGGGAACCAGAGAGGTTCACAACCACCACATGGAGGAAACTAATAAATTGTAAAGGTTTATCTGCCTGATGGTCCGGCATGATGACATAGTCACTGTTAAATGTACTACTTTGGGAACCTGAGAGGTTCACAACAACCACATGGAGGAAACTAATAAATTGTAAAGGTTTATGTGTGTGATGGTCCGGCATGATGTCATAGTCACTGTTAAATATACTTCTTTAGGAATCAGAGAGGTTCACAACAACCACATTGAGGAAACTAATAAATTGTAAAGGTTTATGTGTGTGATGGTCCGGCATGATGTCATAGTCACTGTTAAATGTACTACTTTAGGAACCAGAGAGGTTCACAACAAAAACATAGAGGAAACTGATAAATTGTAAAGGTTTATGTATGTGATGGTCCGGCGTGATGTCATAGTCACTGTTAAATGTACCACTTTAGGAACCAGAGGGGTTCAAAACAAAAACATAGAGGAAACTAATAAATTGTAAAGGTTTATGTGTGTGATGGTCCGGCATGATGTCATAGTCACTGTTAAATGTACTACT
This sequence comes from Deroplatys truncata, assembly GCA_030765065.1. Classification (NCBI taxonomy): domain Eukaryota; kingdom Metazoa; phylum Arthropoda; class Insecta; order Mantodea; family Mantidae; genus Deroplatys; species Deroplatys truncata. Next base: position 256,988,157 of record CM060984.1, read on the forward strand.
TTAGGAACCAGAGAGGTTCACAAAAAAAACATAGAGGAAACTAATAAATTGTAAAGGTTTATCTGTGTGATGGTCCGACATGATAACATAGTCACTGTTAAATGTACCACTTTGGGAACCAGAGAGGTTCACAACAAAAACATAGAGGAAACTAATAAATTGTAAAGGTTTATGTGTGTGATGGTCCGGCATGATGTCATAGTCACTGTTAAATGTACTACTTTGGGAACCAGAGAGGTTCACAACAAAAACATAGAGGAAACTAATGAATTGTAAAGGTTTATGTGTGTGATGGTCCGGCATGATGTCATAGTCACTGTTAAATGTACTACTTTGGGAACCAGAGAGTTTCACAACAAAAACATAGAGGAAACTAATAGATTGTAAAGGTTTATGTGTGTGATGGTCCGGCATGATGTCATAGTCACTGTTAAATGTACTACTTTAGGAACCAGAGAGGTTCGCAACAAAAACATGGAGGAAACTAATAAATTGTAAAGGTTTATCTGTGTGATTGTCCGGCATGATGTCATAGTCACTGTTAAATGTACTACTTTAGGAACCAGAGAGGTTCATAACAACCACATGGAGGAAACTGATAAATTGTAAAGGTTTATGTGTGTGATGGTCCGGCATGATGTCATAGTCACTGTTAAATGTACTACTTTGGGAACCAGAGAGGTTCATAACAACCCCATGGAGGAAACTGATAAATTGTAAAGGTTTATCTGTGTGATGGTCCGGCATGATGTCATAGTCACTGTTTACTGCACCACTTTAGGAACCAGAGAGGTTCACAACAAAAACATGGAGGAAACTAATAAATTGTAAAGGTTTATCTGTGTGATGGTCCGGCATGATAACATAGTCACTGTTAAATGTACTACTTTAGGAACCAGAGAGGTTCACAACAAAAACATGGAGGAAACTAATAAATTGTAAAGGTTTATGTGTGTGATGGTCGAGCATTTTGTCATAGTCACTGTTAAATGTACTACTTTAGGAACCAGAGAGGTTCACAACAAAAACATGGAGGAAACTAATAAATTGTAAAGGTTTATCTGTGTGATGGTCGAGCATGATGTCATAGTCACTGTTAAATGTACTACTTTAGGAACCAGAGAGGTTCACAACAAAAACATGGAGGAAACTAATAAATTGTAAAGGTTTATCTGTGTGATGGTCCGGCATGATGTCATAGTCACTGTTAAATGTACTACTTTAGGAACCAGAGAGGTTCATAACAACCACATGGAGGAAACTGATAAATTGTAAAGGTTTATGTGTGTGATGGTCCGGCATGATGTCATAGTCACTGTTAAATGTACTACTTTAGGAACCAGAGAGGTTCATAACAACCACATGGAGGAAACTGATAAATTGTAAAGGTTTATGTGTGTGATGGTCCGGCATGATGTCATAGTCACTGTTAAATGTACTACTTTGGGAACCAGAGAGGTTCGTAACAACCCCATGAAGGAAACTGATAAATTGTAAAGGTTTATCTGTGTGATGGTCTGGCATGATGTCATAGTCACTGTTAAATGTACCACTTTAGGAACCAGAGAGGTTCACAACAACCACATGGAGGAAACTGATAAATTGTAAAGGTTTATGTGTGTGATGGTCCGGCATGATGTCATAGTCACTGTTAAATGTACTACTTTAGGAACCAGAGAGGTTCATAACAACCACATGGAGGAAACTGATAAATTGTAAAGGTTTATCTGTGTGATGGTCCGGCATGATGTCATAGTCACTGTTAGCTGCACCACTTTAGGAACAAGAGAGGTTCATAACAACCACATGGAGGAAACTGATAAATTGTAAAGGTTTATCTGTGTGATGGTCCGGCATGATGTCATAGTCACTGTTAAATGTACTACTTTAGGAACCAGAGAGGTTCATAACAACCACATGGAGGAAACTAATAAATTGTAAAGGTTTATCTGTGTGATGGTCGAGCATGATGTCATAGTCACTGTTAAATGTACCACTTTGGGAACCAGAGAGGTTCACAACCACCACATGGAGGAAACTAATAAATTGTAAAGGTTTATCTGTGTGATGGTCGAGCATGATGTCATAGTCACTGTTAAATGTACTACTTTAGGAACCAGAGAGGTTCATAACAACCACATGGAGGAAACTGATAAATTGTAAAGGTTTATGTGTGTGATGGTCCGGCATGATGTCATAGTCACTTTTAAATGAACTACTTTAGGAACCAGAGAGGTTCATAACAACCACATGGAGGAAACTGATAAATTGTAAAGGTTTATGTGTGTGATGGTCCGGCATGATGTCATAGTCACTGTTAAATGTACTACTTTGGGAACCAGAGAGGTTCATAACAACCCATGGAGGAAACTGATAAATTGTAAAGGTTTATCTGTGTGATGGTCCGGCATGATGTCATAGTCACTGTTAAATGTACCACTTTAGGAACCAGAGAGGTTCACAACAACCACATGGAGGAAACTGATAAATTGTAAAGGTTTATGTGTGTGATGGTCCGGCATGATGTCATAGTCACTGTTAAATGTACCACTTTAGGAACCAGAGAGGTTCATAACAACCACATGGAGGAAACTGATAAATTGAAAGGTTTATCTGTGTGATGGTCCGGCATGATGTCATAGTCACTGTTAAATGTACCACTTTAGGAACCAGAGAGGTTCATAACAACCACATGGAGGAAACTGATAAATTGTAAAGGTTTATCTGTGTGATGGTCCGGCATGATGTCATAGTCACTGTAAACTGCACCACTTTAGGAACCAGAGAGGTTCATAACAACCACATGGAGGAAACTGATAAATTGTAAAGGTTTATCTGTGTGATGGTCCGGCATGATGTCATAGTCACTGTTAAATGTACTACTTTAGGAACCAGAGAGGTTCACAACAAAAACATGGAGGAAACTAATAAATTGTAAAGGTTTATCTGTGTGATGGTCGAGCATGATGTCATAGTCACTGTTAAATGTACCACTTTGGGAACCAGAGAGGTTCACAACCACCACATGGAGGAAACTAATAAATTGTAAAGGTTTATCTGTGTGATGGTCGAGCATGATGTCATAGTCACTGTTAAATGTACCACTTTGGGAACCAGAGAGGTTCACAACCACCACATGGAGGAAACTAATAAATTGTAAAGGTTTATCTGTGTGATGGTCGAGCATGATGTCATAGTCACTGTTAAATGTACCACTTTGGGAACCAGAGAGGTTCACAACCACCACATGGAGGAAACTAATAAATTGTAAAGGTTTATCTGTGTGATGGTCGAGCATGATGTCATAGTCACTGTTAAATGTACTACTTTGGGAACCAGAGAGGTTCACAACCACCACATGGAGGAAACTAATAAATTGTAAAGGTTTATCTGTGTGATCATCAGGCATGATGTCATAGTCACTGTTAAATGTACTACTTTATAAACCAGAGAGGTTCACAACAAAAACATGGAGGAAACTAATAAATTGTAAAGGTTTATCTGTGTGATGGTCCGGCATGATGTCATAGTCACTGTTAAATGTACTACTTTAGGAACCAGAGAGGTTCACAACAAAAACATGCAGGAAACTAATAAATTGTAAAGGTTTATCTGTGTGATGGCCCTGCATGATAACATAGTCACTGTTAAATGTACTACTTTAAGAACCAGAGAGGTTCACAACAAAAACATGGAGGAAACTAATAAATTGTAAAGGTTTATGTGTGTGATGGTCGAGCATGATGTCATAGTCACTGTTAAATGTACTACTTTAGGAACCAGAGAGGTTCACAACAAAAACATGGAGGAAACTAATAAATTGTAAAGGTTTATCTGTGTGATGGTCGAGCATGATGTCATAGTCACTGTTAAATGTACTACTTTAGGAACCAGAGAGGTTTACAACAAAAACATGGAGGAAACTAATAAATTGTAAAGGGTTATCTGTGTGATGGTCCGGCATGATGTCATAGTCACTGTTAAATGTACTACTTTAGGAACCAGAGAGGTTCATAACAACCACATGGAGGAAACTGATAAATTGTAAAGGTTTATGTGTGTGATGGTCCGGCATGATTTCATAGTCACTGTTAAATATACTTCTTTAGGAACCAGAGAGGTTCACAACAACCACATGGAGGAAACTAATAAATTGTAAAGGTTTATGTGTGTGATGGTCCAGCATGATGTCATAGTCACTGTTAAATGTACTACTTTGGGAACCAGAGAGGTTCACAACCACCACATGGAGGAAACTAATAAATTGTAAAGGTTTATCTGCGTGATGGTCCGGCATGATGACATAGTCACTGTTAAATGTACTACTTTGGGAACCTGAGAGGTTCACAACAACCACATGGAGGAAACTAATAAATTGTAAAGGTTTATGTGTGTGATGGTCCGGCATGATGTCATAGTCACTGTTAAATATACTTCTTTAGGAATCAGAGAGGTTCACAACAACCACATTGAGGAAACTAATAAATTGTAAAGGTTTATGTGTGTGATGGTCCGGCATGATGTCATAGTCACTGTTAAATGTACTACTTTAGGAACCAGAGAGGTTCACAACAAAAACATAGAGGAAACTGATAAATTGTAAAGGTTTATGTATGTGATGGTCCGGCGTGATGTCATAGTCACTGTTAAATGTACCACTTTAGGAACCAGAGGGGTTCAAAACAAAAACATAGAGGAAACTAATAAATTGTAAAGGTTTATGTGTGTGATGGTCCGGCATGATGTCATAGTCACTGTTAAATGTACTACTTTAGGAACCAGAGAGGTTCACAAAAAAAACATAGAGGAAACTAATAAATTGTAAAGGTTTATCTGTGTGATGGTCCGACATGATAACATAGTCACTGTTAAATGTACCACTTTGGGAACCAGAGAGGTTCACAACAAAAACATAGAGGAAACTAATAAATTGTAAAGGTTTATGTGTGTGATGGTCCGGCATGATGTCATAGTCACTGTTAAATGTACTACTTTGGGAACCAGAGAGGTTCACAAAAAAAACATAGAGGAAACTAATGAATTGTAAAGGTTTATGTGTGTGATGGTCCGGCATGATGTCATAGTCACTGTTAAATGTACTACTTTGGGAACCAGAGAGTTTCACAACAAAAACATAGAGGAAACTAATAGATTGTAAAGGTTTATGTGTGTGATGGTCCGGCATGATGTCATAGTCACTGTTAAATGTACTACTTTAGGAACCAGAGAGGTTCACAACAAAAACATGGAGGAAACTAATAAATTGTAAAGGTTTATCTGTGTGATGGTCCGGCATGATGTCATAGTCACTGTTAAATGTACTACTTTAGGAACCAGAGAGGTTCATAACAACCACATGGAGGAAACTGATAAATTGTAAAGGTTTATGTGTGTGATGGTCCGGCATGATGTCATAGTCACTGTTAAATGTACTACTTTATAAACCAGAGAGGTTCATAACAACCCCATGGAGGAAACTGATAAATTGTAAAGGTTTATCTGTGTGATGGTCCGGCATGATGTCATAGTCACTGTTTACTGCACCACTTTAGGAACCAGAGAGGTTCACAACAAAAACATGGAGGAAACTAATAAATTGTAAAGGTTTATCTGTGTGATGGTCCGGCATGATAACATAGTCATTGTTAAATGTACTACTTTAGGATCCAGAGAGGTTCACAACAAAAACATGGAGGAAACTAATAAATTGTAAAGGTTTATGTGTGTGATGGTCGAGCATTATGTCATAGTCACTGTTAAATATACTACTTTAGGAACCAGAGAGGTTCACAACAAAAACATGGAGGAAACTAATAAATTGTAAAGGTTTATCTGTGTGATGGTCGAGCATGATGTCATAGTCACTGTTAAATGTACTACTTTAGGAACCAGAGAGGTTCACAACAAAAACATGGAGGAAACTAATAAATTGTAAAGGTTTATCTGTGTGATGGTCCGGCATGATGTCATAGTCACTGTTAAATGTACTACTTTAGGAACCAGAGAGGTTCATAACAACCACATGGAGGAAACTGATAAATTGTAAAGGTTTATGTGTGTGATGGTCCGGCATGATGTCATAGTCGCTGTTAAATGTACTACTTTAGGAACCAGAGAGGTTCATAACAACCACATGGAGGAAACTGATAAATTGTAAAGGTTTATGTGTGTGATGGTCCGGCATGATGTCATAGTCACTGTTAAATGTACTACTTTGGGAACCAGAGAGGTTCGTAACAACCCCATGAAGGAAACTGATAAATTGTAAAGGTTTATCTGTGTGATGGTCCGGCATGATGTCATAGTCACTGTTAAATGTACCACTTTAGGAACCAGAGAGGTTCACAACAACCACATGGAGGAAACTGATAAATTGTAAAGGTTTATGTGTGTGACGGTCCGGCATGATGTCATAGTCACTGTTAAATGTACTACTTTAGGAACCAGAGAGGTTCATAACAACCACATGGAGGAAACTGATAAATTGTAAAGGTTTATCTGTGTGATGGTCCGGCATGATGTCATAGTCACTGTTAACTGCACCACTTTAGGAACAAGAGAGGTTCATAACAACCACATGGAGGAAACTGATAAATTGTAAAGGTTTATCTGTGTGATGGTCCGGCATGATATCATAGTCACTGTTAAATGTACTACTTTAGGAACCAGAGAGGTTCATAACAACCACATGGAGGAAACTAATAAATTGTAAAGGTTTATCTGTGTGATGGTCGAGCATGATGTCATAGTCACTGTTAAATGTACCACTTTGGGAACCAGAGAGGTTCACAACCACCACATGGAGGAAACTAATAAATTGTAAAGGTTTATCTGTGTGATGGTCGAGCATGATGTCATAGTCACTGTTAAATGTACTACTTTAGGAACCAGAGAGGTTCATAACAACCACATGGAGGAAACTGATAAATTGTAAAGGTTTATGTGTGTGATGGTCCGGCATGATGTCATAGTCACTTTTAAATGAACTACTTTAGGAACCAGAGAGGTTCATAACAACCACATGGAGGAAACTGATAAATTGTAAAGGTTTATGTGTGTGATGGTCCGGCATGATGTCATAGTCACTGTTAAATGTACTACTTTGGGAACCAGAGAGGTTCATAACAACCCATGGAGGAAACTGATAAATTGTAAAGGTTTATCTGTGTGATGGTCCGGCATGATGTCATAGTCACTGTTAAATGTACCACTTTAGGAACCAGAGAGGTTCACAACAACCACATGGAGGAAACTGATAAATTGTAAAGGTTGATGTGTGTGATGGTCCGGCATGATGTCATAGTCACTGTTAAATGTACCACTTTAGGAACCAGAGAGGTTCATAACAACCACATGGAGGAAACTGATAAATTGAAAGGTTTATCTGTGTGATGGTCCGGCATGATGTCATAGTCACTGTTAAATGTACCACTTTAGGAACCAGAGAGGTTCATAACAACCACATGGAGGAAACTGATAAATTGTAAAGGTTTATCTGTGTGATGGTCCGGCATGATGTCATAGTCACTGTAAACTGCACCACTTTAGGAACCAGAGAGGTTCATAACAACCACATGGAGGAAACTGATAAATTGTAAAGGTTTATCTGTGTGATGGTCCGGCATGATGTCATAGTCACTGTTAAATGTACTACTTTAGGAACCAGAGAGGTTCACAACAAAAACATGGAGGAAACTAATAAATTGTAAAGGTTTATCTGTGTGATGGTCGAGCATGATGTCATAGTCACTGTTAAATGTACCACTTTGGGAACCAGAGAGGTTCACAACCACCACATGGAGGAAACTAATAAATTGTAAAGGTTTATCTGTGTGATGGTCGAGCATGAAGTCATAGTCACTGTTAAATGTACCACTTTGGGAACCAGAGAGGTTCACAACCACCACATGGAGGAAACTAATAAATTGTAAAGGTTTATCTGTGTGATGGTCGAGCATGATGTCATAGTCACTGTTAAATGTACTACTTTGGGAACCAGAGAGGTTCACAACCACCACATGGAGGAAACTAATAAATTGTAAAGGTTTATCTGTGTGATCATCAGGCATGATGTCATAGTCACTGTTAAATGTACTACTTTATAAACCAGAGAGGTTCGCAACAAAAACATGGAGGAAACTAATAAATTGTAAAGGTTTATCTGTGTGATGGTCCGGCATGATGTCATAGTCACTGTTAAATGTACTACTTTAGGAACCAGAGAGGTTCACAACAAAAACATGCAGGAAACTAATAAATTGTAAAGGTTTATCTGTGTGATGGCCCGGCATGATAACATAGTCACTGTTAAATGTACTACTTTAGGAACCAGAGAGGTTCACAACAAAAACATGGAGGAAACTAATAAATTGTAAAGGTTTATGTGTGTGATGGTCGAGCATGATGTCATAGTCACTGTTAAATGTACTACTTTAGGAACCAGAGAGGTTCACAACAAAAACATGGAGGAAACTAATAAATTGTAAAGGTTTATCTGTGTGATGGTCGAGCATGATGTCATAGTCACTGTTAAATGTACTACTTTAGGAACCAGAGAGGTTTACAACAAAAACATGGAGGAAACTAATAAATTGTAAAGGGTTATCTGTGTGATGGTCCGGCATGATGTCATAGTCACTGTTAAATGTACTACTTTAGGAACCAGAGAGGTTCATAACAACCACATGGAGGAAACTGATAAATTGTAAAGGTTTATGTGTGTGATGGTCCGGCATGATATCATAGTCACTGTTAAATGTACTACTTTGGGAACCAGAGAGGTTCATAACAACCCCATGGAGGAAACTGATAAATTGTAAAGGTTTATCTGTGTGATGGTCCGGCATGATGTCATCGTCACTGTTAAATGTACGACTTTAGGAACCAGAGAGTTTCACAACAACCACATGGAGGAAACTGATAAATTGTAAAGGTTTATGTGTGTGATGGTCCGGCATGATGTCATAGTCACTGTAAAATGTAACCAGAGAGGTTCATAACAACCACATGGAGGAAACTGATAAATTGTAAAGGTTTATCTGTGTGATGGTCCGGCATTATGTCATAGTCACTGTTAAATGTACTACTTTAGGAACCAGAGAGGTTCACAACAACCACATGGAGGAAACTAATAAATTGTAAAGGTTTATGTGTGTGATGGTCCGGCATGATTTCATAGTCACTGTTAAATATACTTCTTTAGGAACCAGAGAGGTTCACAACAACCACATGGAGGAAACTAATAAATTGTAAAGGTTTATGTGTGTGATGGTCCAGCATGATGTCATAGTCACTGTTAAATGTACTACTTTGGGAACCAGAGAGGTTCACAACCACCACATGGAGGAAACTAATAAATTGTAAAGGTTTATCTGCGTGATGGTCCGGCATGATGACATAGTCACTGTTAAATATACTACTTTGGGAACCAGAGAGGTTCACAACAACCACATGGAGGAAACTAATAAATTGTAAAGGTTTATGTGTGTGATGGTCCGGCATGATGTCATAGTCACTGTTAAATATACTTCTTTAGGAATCAGAGAGGTTCACAACAACCACATTGAGGAACCTAATAAATTGTAAAGGTTTATGTGTGTGATGGTCCGGCATGATGTCATAGTCACTGTTAAATGTACTACTTTAGGAACCAGAGAGGTTCACAACAAAAACATAGAGGGAACTGATAAATTGTAAAGGTTTATGTATGTGATGGTCCGGCGTGATGTCATAGTCACTGTTAAATGTACCACTTTAGGAACCAGAGGGGTTCAAAACAAAAACATAGAGGAAACTAATAAATTGTAAAGGTTTATGTGTGTGATGGTCCGGCATGATGTCATAGTCACTGTTAAATGTACTACTTTAGGAACCAGAGAGGTTCACAACAAAAACATAGAGGAAACTAATAAATTGTAAAGGTTTATCTGTGTGATGGTCCGACATGATAACATAGTCACTGTTAAATGTACCACTTTGGGAACCAGAGAGGTTCACAACAAAAACATAGAGGAAACTAATAAATTGTAAAGGTTTATGTGTGTGATGGTCCGGCATGATGTCATAGTCACTGTTAAATATACTACTTTGGGAACCAGAGAGGTTCACAACAAAAACATAGAGGAAACTAATGAATTGTAAAGGTTTATGTGTGTGATGGTCCGGCATGATGTCATAGTCACTGTTAAATGTACTACTTTGGGAACCAGAGAGGTTCACAACAAAAACATAGAGGAAACTAATAGATTGTAAAGGTTTATGTGTGTGATGGTCCGGCATGATGTCATAGTCACTGTTAAATGTACTACTTTAGGAACCAGAGAGGTTCACAACAAAAACATGGAGGAAACTAATAAATTGTAAAGGTTTATCTGTGTGATGGTCCGGCATGATGTCATAGTCACTGTTAAATGTACTACTTTAGGAACCAGAGAGGTTCATAACAACCACATGGAGGAAACTGATAAATTGTAAAGGTTTATCTGTGTGATGGTCCGGCATGATGTCATAGTCACTGTAAACTGCACCACTTTAGGAACCAGAGAGGTTCATAACAACCACATGGAGGAAACTGATAAATTGTAAAGGTTTATCTGTGTGATGGTCCGGCATGATGTCATAGTCACTGTTAAATGTACTACTTTAGGAACCAGAGAGGTTCACAACAAAAACATGGAGGAAACTAATAAATTGTAAAGGTTTATCTGTGTGATGGTCGAGCATGATGTCATAGTCACTGTTAAATGTACCACTTTGGGAACCAGAGAGGTTCACAACCACCACATGGAGGAAACTAATAACTTGTAAAGGTTTATCTGTGTGATGGTCGAGCATGATGTCATAGTCACTGTTAAATGTACTACTTTGGGAAACAGAGAGGTTCACAACCACCACATGGAGGAAACTAATAAATAGTAAAGGTTTATCTGTGTGATCATCAGGCATGATGTCATAGTCACTGTTAAATGTACTACTTTATAAACCAGAGAGGTTCACAACAAAAACATGGAGGAAACTAATAAATTGTAAAGGTTTATCTGTGTGATGGTCCGGCATGATGTCATAGTCACTGTTAAATGTACTACTTTAGGAACCAGAGAGGTTCACAACAAAAACATGGAGGAAACTAATAAATTGTAAAGGTTTATCTGTGTGATGGCCCGGCATGATAACATAGTCACTGTTAAATGTACTACTTTAGGAACCAGAGAGGTTCACAACAAAAACATGGAGGAAACTAATAAATTGTAAAGGTTTATGTGTGTGATGGTCGAGCATGATGTCATAGTCACTGTTAAATGTACTACTTTAGGAACCAGAGAGGTTCACAACAAAAACATGGAGGAAACTAATAAATTGTAAAGGTTTATCTGTGTGATGGTCGAGCATGATGTCATAGTCACTGTTAAATGTACTACTTTAGGAACCAGAGAGGTTTACAACAAAAACATGGAGGAAACTAATAAATTGTAAAGGGTTATCTGTGTGATGGTCCGGCATGATGTCATAGTCACTGTTAAATGTACTACTTTAGGAACCAGAGAGGTTCATAACAACCACATGGAGGAAACTGATAAATTGTAAAGGTTTATGTGTGTGATGGTCCGGCATGATATCATAGTCACTGTTAAATGTACTACTTTGGGAACCAGAGAGGTTCATAAAACCCCATGGAGGAAACTGATAAATTGTAAAGGTTTATCTGTGTGATGGTCCGGCATGATGTCATCGTCACTGTTAAATGTACCACTTTAGGAACCAGAGAGTTTCACAACAACCACATGGAGGAAACTGATAAATTGTAAAGGTTTATGTGTGTGATGGTCCGGCATGATGTCATAGTCACTGTAAAATGTACCACTTTAGGAACCAGAGAGGTTCATAACAACCACATGGAGGAAACTGATAAATTGTAAAGGTTTATCTGTGTGATGGTCCGGCATTATGTCATAGTCACTGTTAAATGTACTACTTTAGGAACCAGAGAGGTTCACAACAACCACATGGAGGAAACTGATAAATTGAAAGGTTTATCTGTGTGATGGTCCGGCATGATGTCATAGTCACTGTTAAATGTACCACTTTAGGAACCAGAGAGGTTCATAACAACCACATGGAGGAAACTGATAAATTGTAAAGGTTTATCTGTGTGATGGTCCGGCATGATGTCATAGTCACTGTAAACTGCACCACTTTAGGAACCAGAGAGGTTCATAACAACCACATGGAGGAAACTGATAAATTGTAAAGGTTTATCTGTGTGATGGTCCGGCATGATGTCATAGTCACTGTTAAATGTACTACTTTAGGAACCAGAGAGGTTCACAACAAAAACATGGAGGAAACTAATAAATTGTAAAGGTTTATCTGTGTGATGGTCGAGCATGATGTCATAGTCACTGTTAAATGTACCACTTTGGGAACCAGAGAGGTTCACAACCACCACATGGAGGAAACTAATAAATTGTAAAGGTTTATCTGTGTGATGGTCGAGCATGATGTCATAGTCACTGTTAAATGTACCACTTTGGGAACCAGAGAGGTTCACAACCACCACATGGAGGAAACTAATAAATTGTAAAGGTTTATCTGTGTGATGGTCGAGCATGATGTCATAGTCACTGTTAAATGTACTACTTTGGGAACCAGAGAGGTTCACAACCACCACATGGAGGAAACTAATAAATTGTAAAGGTTTATCTGTGTGATCATCAGGCATGATGTCATAGTCACTGTTAAATGTACTACTTTATAAACCAGAGAGGTTCGCAACAAAAACATGGAGGAAACTAATAAATTGTAAAGGTTTATCTGTGTGATGGTCCGGCATGATGTCATAGTCACTGTTAAATGCACTACTTTAGGAACCAGAGAGGTTCACAACAAAAACATGCAGGAAACTAATAAATTGTAAAGGTTTATCTGTGTGATGGCCCGGCATGATAACATAGTCACTGTTAAATGTACTACTTTAGGAACCAGAGAGGTTCACAACAAAAACATGGAGGAAACTAATAAATTGTAAAGGTTTATGTGTGTGATGGTCGAGCATGATGTCATAGTCACTGTTAAATGTACTACTTTAGGAACCAGAGAGGTTCACAACAAAAACATGGAGGAAACTAATAAATTGTAAAGGTTTATCTGTGTGATGGTCGAGCATGATGTCATAGTCACTGTTAAATGTACTACTTTAGGAACCAGAGAGGTTTACAACAAAAACATGGAGGAAACTAATAAATTGTAAAGGGTTATCTGTGTGATGGTCCGGCATGATGTCATAGTCACTGTTAAATGTACTACTTTAGGAACCAGAGAGGTTCATAACAACCACATGGAGGAAACTGATAAATTGTAAAGGTTTATGTGTGTGATGGTCCGGCATGATATCATAGTCACTGTTAAATGTACTACTTTGGGAACCAGAGAGGTTCATAACAACCCCATGGAGGAAACTGATAAATTGTAAAGGTTTATCTGTGTGATGGTCCGGCATGATGTCATCGTCACTGTTAAATGTACGACTTTAGGAACCAGAGAGTTTCACAACAACCACATGGAGGAAACTGATAAATTGTAAAGGTTTATGTGTGTGATGGTCCGGCATGATGTCATAGTCACTGTAAAATGTACCACTTTAGGAACCAGAGAGGTTCATAACAACCACATGGAGGAAACTGATAAATTGTAAAGGTTTATCTGTGTGATGGTCCGGCATTATGTCATAGTCACTGTTAAATGTACTACTTTAGGAACCAGAGAGGTTCACAACAACCACATGGAGGAAACTAATAAATTGTAAAGGTTTATGTGTGTGATGGTCCGGCATGATTTCATAGTCACTGTTAAATATACTTCTTTAGGAACCAGAGAGGTTCACAACAACCACATGGAGGAAACTAATAAATTGTAAAGGTTTATGTGTGTGATGGTCCAGCATGATGTCATAGTCACTGTTAAATGTACTACTTTGGGAACCAGAGAGGTTCACAACCACCACATGGAGGAAACTAATAAATTGTAAAGGTTTATCTGCGTGATGGTCCGGCATGATGACATAGTCACTGTTAAATATACTACTTTGGGAACCAGAGAGGTTCACAACAACCACATGGAGGAAACTAATAAATTGTAAAGGTTTATGTGTGTGATGGTCCGGCATGATGTCATAGTCACTGTTAAATATACTTCTTTAGGAATCAGAGAGGTTCACAACAACCACATTGAGGAACCTAATAAATTGTAAAGGTTTATGTGTGTGATGGTCCGGCATGATGTCATAGTCACTGTTAAATGTACTACTTTAGGAACCAGAGAGGTTCACAACAAAAACATAGAGGAAACTGATAAATTGTAAAGGTTTATGTATGTGATGGTCCGGCGTGATGTCATAGTCACTGTTAAATGTACCACTTTAGGAACCAGAGGGGTTCAAAACAAAAACATAGAGGAAACTAATAAATTGTAAAGGTTTATGTGTGTGATGGTCCGGCATGATGTCATAGTCACTGTTAAATGTACTACTTTAGGAACCAGAGAGGTTCACAACAAAAACATGGAGGAAACTAATAAATTGTAAAGGTTTATGTGTGTGATGGTCGAGCATGATGTCATAGTCACTGTTAAATGTACTACTTTAGGAACCAGAGAGGTTCACAACAAAAACATGGAGGAAACTAATAAATTGTAAAGGTTTATCTGTGTGATGGTCGAGCATGATGTCATAGTCACTGTTAAATGTACTACTTTAGGAACCAGAGAGGTTTACAACAAAAACATGGAGGAAACTAATAAATTGTAAAGGGTTATCTGTGTGATGGTCCGGCATGATGTCATAGTCACTGTTAAATGTACTACTTTAGGAACCAGAGAGGTTCATAACAACCACATGGAGGAAACTGATAAATTGTAAAGGTTTATGTGTGTGATGGTCCGGCATGATATCATAGTCACTGTTAAATGTACTACTTTGGGAACCAGAGAGGTTCATAAAACCCCATGGAGGAAACTGATAAATTGTAAAGGTTTATCTGTGTGATGGTCCGGCATGATGTCATCGTCACTGTTAAATGTACCACTTTAGGAACCAGAGAGTTTCACAACAACCACATGGAGGAAACTGATAAATTGTAAAGGTTTATGTGTGTGATGGTCCGGCATGATGTCATAGTCACTGTAAAATGTACCACTTTAGGAACCAGAGAGGTTCATAACAACCACATGGAGGAAACTGATAAATTGTAAAGGTTTATCTGTGTGATGGTCCGGCATTATGTCATAGTCACTGTTAAATGTACTACTTTAGGAACCAGAGAGGTTCACAACAACCACATGGAGGAAACTGATAAATTGAAAGGTTTATCTGTGTGATGGTCCGGCATGATGTCATAGTCACTGTTAAATGTACCACTTTAGGAACCAGAGAGGTTCATAACAACCACATGGAGGAAACTGATAAATTGTAAAGGTTTATCTGTGTGATGGTCCGGCATGATGTCATAGTCACTGTAAACTGCACCACTTTAGGAACCAGAGAGGTTCATAACAACCACATGGAGGAAACTGATAAATTGTAAAGGTTTATCTGTGTGATGGTCCGGCATGATGTCATAGTCACTGTTAAATGTACTACTTTAGGAACCAGAGAGGTTCACAACAAAAACATGGAGGAAACTAATAAATTGTAAAGGTTTATCTGTGTGATGGTCGAGCATGATGTCATAGTCACTGTTAAATGTACCACTTTGGGAACCAGAGAGGTTCACAACCACCACATGGAGGAAACTAATAAATTGTAAAGGTTTATCTGTGTGATGGTCGAGCATGATGTCATAGTCACTGTTAAATGTACCACTTTGGGAACCAGAGAGGTTCACAACCACCACATGGAGGAAACTAATAAATTGTAAAGGTTTATCTGTGTGATGGTCGAGCATGATGTCATAGTCACTGTTAAATGTACTACTTTGGGAACCAGAGAGGTTCACAACCACCACATGGAGGAAACTAATAAATTGTAAAGGTTTATCTGTGTGATCATCAGGCATGATGTCATAGTCACTGTTAAATGTACTACTTTATAAACCAGAGAGGTTCGCAACAAAAACATGGAGGAAACTAATAAATTGTAAAGGTTTATCTGTGTGATGGTCCGGCATGATGTCATAGTCACTGTTAAATGCACTACTTTAGGAACCAGAGAGGTTCACAACAAAAACATGCAGGAAACTAATAAATTGTAAAGGTTTATCTGTGTGATGGCCCGGCATGATAACATAGTCACTGTTAAATGTACTACTTTAGGAACCAGAGAGGTTCACAACAAAAACATGGAGGAAACTAATAAATTGTAAAGGTTTATGTGTGTGATGGTCGAGCATGATGTCATAGTCACTGTTAAATGTACTACTTTAGGAACCAGAGAGGTTCACAACAAAAACATGGAGGAAACTAATAAATTGTAAAGGTTTATCTGTGTGATGGTCGAGCATGATGTCATAGTCACTGTTAAATGTACTACTTTAGGAACCAGAGAGGTTTACAACAAAAACATGGAGGAAACTAATAAATTGTAAAGGGTTATCTGTGTGATGGTCCGGCATGATGTCATAGTCACTGTTAAATGTACTACTTTAGGAACCAGAGAGGTTCATAACAACCACATGGAGGAAACTGATAAATTGTAAAGGTTTATGTGTGTGATGGTCCGGCATGATATCATAGTCACTGTTAAATGTACTACTTTGGGAACCAGAGAGGTTCATAACAACCCCATGGAGGAAACTGATAAATTGTAAAGGTTTATCTGTGTGATGGTCCGGCATGATGTCATCGTCACTGTTAAATGTACGACTTTAGGAACCAGAGAGTTTCACAACAACCACATGGAGGAAACTGATAAATTGTAAAGGTTTATGTGTGTGATGGTCCGGCATGATGTCATAGTCACTGTAAAATGTACCACTTTAGGAACCAGAGAGGTTCATAACAACCACATGGAGGAAACTGATAAATTGTAAAGGTTTATCTGTGTGATGGTCCGGCATTATGTCATAGTCACTGTTAAATGTACTACTTTAGGAACCAGAGAGGTTCACAACAACCACATGGAGGAAACTAATAAATTGTAAAGGTTTATGTGTGTGATGGTCCGGCATGATTTCATAGTCACTGTTAAATATACTTCTTTAGGAACCAGAGAGGTTCACAACAACCACATGGAGGAAACTAATAAATTGTAAAGGTTTATGTGTGTGATGGTCCAGCATGATGTCATAGTCACTGTTAAATGTACTACTTTGGGAACCAGAGAGGTTCACAACCACCACATGGAGGAAACTAATAAATTGTAAAGGTTTATCTGCGTGATGGTCCGGCATGATGACATAGTCACTGTTAAATATACTACTTTGGGAACCAGAGAGGTTCACAACAACCACATGGAGGAAACTAATAAATTGTAAAGGTTTATGTGTGTGATGGTCCGGCATGATGTCATAGTCACTGTTAAATATACTTCTTTAGGAATCAGAGAGGTTCACAACAACCACATTGAGGAACCTAATAAATTGTAAAGGTTTATGTGTGTGATGGTCCGGCATGATGTCATAGTCACTGTTAAATGTACTACTTTAGGAACCAGAGAGGTTCACAACAAAAACATAGAGGAAACTGATAAATTGTAAAGGTTTATGTATGTGATGGTCCGGCGTGATGTCATAGTCACTGTTAAATGTACCACTTTAGGAACCAGAGGGGTTCAAAACAAAAACATAGAGGAAACTAATAAATTGTAAAGGTTTATGTGTGTGATGGTCCGGCATGATGTCATAGTCACTGTTAAATGTACTACTTTAGGAACCAGAGAGGTTCACAACAAAAACATAGAGGAAACTAATAAATTGTAAAGGTTTATCTGTGTGATGGTCCGACATGATAACATAGTCACTGTTAAATGTACCACTTTGGGAACCAGAGAGGTTCACAACAAAAACATAGAGGAAACTAATAAATTGTAAAGGTTTATGTGTGTGATGGTCCGGCATGATGTCATAGTCACTGTTAAATATACTACTTTGGGAACCAGAGAGGTTCACAACAAAAACATAGAGGAAACTAATGAATTGTAAAGGTTTATGTGTGTGATGGTCCGGCATGATGTCATAGTCACTGTTAAATGTACTACTTTGGGAACCAGAGAGGTTCACAACAAAAACATAGAGGAAACTAATAGATTGTAAAGGTTTATGTGTGTGATGGTCCGGCATGATGTCATAGTCACTGTTAAATGTACTACTTTAGGAACCAGAGAGGTTCACAACAAAAACATGGAGGAAACTAATAAATTGTAAAGGTTTATCTGTGTGATGGTCCGGCATGATGTCATAGTCACTGTTAAATGTACTACTTTAGGAACCAGAGAGGTTCATAACAACCACATGGAGGAAACTGATAAATTGTAAAGGTTTATCTGTGTGATGGTCCGGCATGATGTCATAGTCACTGTAAACTGCACCACTTTAGGAACCAGAGAGGTTCATAACAACCACATGGAGGAAACTGATAAATTGTAAAGGTTTATCTGTGTGATGGTCCGGCATGATGTCATAGTCACTGTTAAATGTACTACTTTAGGAACCAGAGAGGTTCACAACAACCACATGGAGGAAACTAATAAATTGTAAAGGTTTATCTGTGTGATCATCAGGCATGATGTCATAGTCACTGTTAAATATACTTCTTTAGGAACCAGAGAGGTTCACAACAACCACATGGAGGAAACTAATAAATTGTAAAGGTTTATGTGTCTGATGGTCCAGCATGATGTCATAGTCACTGTTAAATGTACTACTTTGGGAACCAGAGAGGTTCACAACCACCACATGGAGGAAACTAATAAATTGTAAAGGTTTATCTGCGTGATGGTCCGGCATGATGACATAGTCACTGTTAAATGTACTACTTTGGGAACCAGAGAGGTTCACAACAACCACATGGAGGAAACTAATAAATTGTAAAGGTTTATGTGTAAGATGGTCCGGCATGATGTCACAGTCACTGTTAAATATACTTCTTTAGGAATCAGAGAGGTTCACAACAACCACATTGAGGAAACTAATAAATTGTAAAGGTTTATGTGTGTGATGGTCCGGCATGATGTCATAGTCACTGTTAAATGTACTACTTTAGGAACCAGAGAGGTTCACAACAAAAACATAGAGGAAACTGATAAATTGTAAAGGTTTATGTATGTGATGGTCCGGCGTGATGTCATAGTCACTGTTAAATGTACCACTTTAGGAACCAGAGGGGTTCAAAACAAAAACATAGAGGAAACTAATAAATTGTAAAGGTTTATGTGTGTGATGGTCCGGCATGATGTCATAGTCACTGTTAAATGTACTACTTTAGGAACCAGAGAGGTTCACAACAAAAACATAGAGGAAACTAATAAATTGTAAAGGTTTATCTGTGTGATGGTCCGACATGATAACATAGTCACTGTTAAATGTACCACTTTGGGAACCAGAGAGGTTCACAACAAAAACATAGAGGAAACTAATAAATTGTAAAGGTTTATGTGTGTGATGGTCCGGCATGATGTCATAGTCACTGTTAAATGTACTACTTTGGGAACCAGAGAGGTTCACAACAAAAACATAGAGGAAACTAATGAATTGTAAAGGTTTATGTGTGTGATGGTCCGGCATGATGTCATAGTCACTGTTAAATGTACTACTTTGGGAACCAGAGAGGTTCATAACAACCACATGGAGGAAACTGATAAATTGTAAAGGTTTATGTGTGTGACGGTCCGGCATGATGTCATAGTCACTGTTAAATGTACTACTTTAGGAACCAGAGAGGTTCATAACAACCACATGGAGGATACTGATAAATTGTAAAGGTTTATGTGTGTGATGGTCCGGCATGATGTCATAGTCACTGTTAAATGTACTACTTTGGGAACCAGAGAGGTTCATAACAACCACATGGAGGAAACTGATAAATTGTAAAGGTTTATGTGTGTGATGGTCCGGCATGATGTCATAGTCACTGTTAAATGTACTTCTTTAGGAACCAGAGAGGTTCACAACAACCACATGGAGGAAACTAATAAATTGTAAAGGTTTATCTGTGTGATGGTCCGGCATGATGTCATAGTCACTGTTAAATGTACTACTTTAGGAACCAGAGAGGTTCATAACAACCACATGGAGGAAACTAATAAATTGTAAAGGTTTATGTGTGTGATGGTCGAGCATTATGTGATAGTCACTGTTAAATGTACTACTTTAGGAACCAGAGAGGTTCACATCAAAAACATGGAGGAAACTAATAAATTGTAAAGGTTTATCTGTGTGATGGACGAGCATGATGTCATAGTCACTGTTAAATGTACTACTTTAGGAACCAGAGAGGTTCACAACAAAAACATGGAGGAAACTAATAAATTGTAAAGGTTTATCTGTGTGATGGTCCGGCATAATGTCATAGTCACTGTTAAATGTACTACTTTAGGAACCAGAGAGGTTCATAACAACCACATGGAGGAAACTGAATAATTGTAAAGGTTTATGTGTGTGATGGTCCGGCATGATGTCATAGTCACTGTTAAATGTACTACTTTAGGAACCAGAGAGGTTCATAACAACCACATGGAGGAAACTGATAAATTGTAAAGGTTTATGTGTGTGATGGTCCGGCATGATGTCATAGTCACTGTTAAATGTACTACTTTGGGAACCAGAGAGGTTCGTAACAACCCCATGAAGGAAACTGATAAATTGTAAAGGTTTATCTGTGTGATGGTCCGGCATGATGTCATAGTCACTGTTAAATGTACCACTTTAGGAACCAGAGAGGTTCACAACGACCACATGGAGGAAACTGATAAATTGTAAAGGTTTATGTGTGTGATGGTCCGGCATGATGTCATAGTCACTGTTAAATGTACCACTTTAGGAACCAGAGAGGTTCATAACAACCACATGGAGGAAACTGATAAATTGTAAAGGTTTATCTGTGTGATGGTCCGGCATGATGTCATAGTCACTGTTAACTGCACCACTTTAGGAACAAGAGAGGTTCATAACAACCACATGGAGGAAACTGATAAATTGTAAAGGTTTATCTGTGTGATGGTCCGGCATGATGTCATAGTCACTGTTAAATGTACTACTTTAGGAACTAGAGAGGTTCATAACAACCACATGGAGGAAACTAATAAATTGTAAAGGTTTATCTGTGTGATGGTCGAGCATGATGTCATAGTCACTGTTAAATGTACCACTTTGGGAACCAGAGAGGTTCACAACCACCACATGGAGGAAACTAATAAATTGTAAAGGTTTATCTGTGTGATGGTCGAGCATGATGTCATAGTCACTGTTAAATGTACTACTTTGGGAACCAGAGAGGTTCACAACCACCACATGGAGGAAACTAATAAATTGTAAAGGTTTATCTGTGTGATGATCAGGCATGATGTCATAGTCACTGTTAAATGTACTACTTTAGGAACCAGAGAGGTTCACAACAAAAACATGGAGGAAACTAATAAATTGTAAAGGTTTATCTGTGTGATGGTCGAGCATGATGTCATAGTCACTGTTAAATGTACTACTTTAGGCACCAGAGAGGTTCACAACAAAAACATGGAGGAAACTAATAAATTGTAAAGGTTTATCTGTGTGATGGTCCGGCATGATGTCATAGTCACTGCTAAATGTACTACTTTAGGAACCAGAGAGTTTCATAACAACCACATGGAGGAAACTGATAAATTGTAAAGGTTTATGTGTGTGATGGTCCGGCATGATGTCATAGTCACTGTTAAATGTACTACTTTAGGAACCAGAGAGGTTCATAACAACCACATGGAGGAAACTGATAAATTGTAAAGGTTTATGTGTGTGATGGTCCGGCATGATGTCATAGTCACTGTTAAATGTACTACTTTGGGAACCAGAGAGGTTCATAACAACCCCATGGAGGAAACTAATAAATTGTAAAGGTTTATCTGTGTGATGGTCCGGCATGATGTCATCGTCACTGTTAAATGTACCACTTTAGGAACCAGAGAGGTTCACAACAACCACATGGAGGAAACTGATAAATTGTAAAGGTTTATGTGTGTGATGGTCCGGCATGATGTCATAGTCACTGTTAAATGTACCACTTTAGGAACCAGAGAGGTTCATAACAACCACATGGAGGAAACTAATAAATTGTAAAGGTTTATGTGTGTGATGGTCTGGCATGATGTCATAGTCACTGTTAATTGTACTACTTTGGGAACCAGAGAGGTTCAAAACGAAAACATAGAGGAAACTAATAAATTGTAAAGGTTTATGTGTGTGATGGTCCGGCATGATGTCATAGTCACTGTTAAATGTACCACTTTAGGAACCAGAGAGGTTCAAAACAGAAACATAGAGGAAACTAATAAATTGTAGAGGTTTATGTGTGTGATGGTCCGGCATGATGTCATAGTCACTGTTAAATGTACCACTTTAGGAACCAGAGAGGTTCAAAACAAAAACATAAAGGAAACTAATAAATTGTAAAGGTTTATGTGTTTGATGGTCCGGCATGATGTCATAGTCACTGTTAAATGTACCACTTTGGGAACCAGAGAGGTTCAAAACAAAAACATAGAGGAAACTGATAAATTGTAGAGGCTTATCTGTGTGATGGTCCGGCATGATGTCATAGTCATTGTTAAATGTACCACTTTAGGAACCAGAGAGGTTCAAAACAAAAACATAGAGGAAACTAATAAATTGTAAAGGTTTATGTGTGTGATGGTCCGGCATGATGTCATAGTCACTGTTAAATGTACCACTTTAGGAACCAGAGATGTTCAAAACAAAAACATAGAGGAAACTAATAAATTGTAAAGGTTTATGTGTGTGATGATCCGGCATGATGTCATAGTCACTGTTAAATGTACCACTTTAGGAACCAGAGAGGTTCAAAACAAAAACATAGAGGAAACTAATAAATTGTAAAGGTTTATGTGTGTGATGGTCCGGCATGATGTCATAGTCACTGTTAAATGTACCACTTTAGGAACCAGAGAGGTTCATAACAACCACATGGAGGAAACTGATAAATTGTAAAGGTTTAGCTGTGTGATGGTCCGGCATGATGTCATAGTCACTGTTAAATGTACCACTTTAGGACCCAGAGAGGTTCATAACAACCACATGGAGGAAACTGATAAATTGTAAAGGTTTATCTGTGTGATGGTCCGGCATGATGTCATAGTCACTGTTAAATGTACCACTTTAGGAACCAGAGAAGTTCATAACAACCACATGGAGGAAACTGATAAATTGTAAAGGTTTATGTGTGTGATGGTCTGGCATGATGTCATAGTCACTGTTAAATGTACTACTTTGGGAACCAGAGAGGTTCATAACAACCCCATGGAGGAAACTGATAAATTGTAAAGGTTTATCTGTGTGATGGTCCGGCATGATGTCATAGTCACTGTTTACTGCACCACTTTAGGAACCAGAGAGGTTCACAACAAAAACATGGAGGAAACTAATAAATTGTAAAGGTTTATCTGTGTGATGGTCCGGCATGATAACATAGTCACTTTTAAATGTACTACTTTAGGAACCAGAGAGGTTCACAACAAAAACATGGAGCGAACTAATAAATTGTAAAGGTTTATGTGTGTGATGGTCGAGCATTATGTCATAGTCACTGTTAAATGTACTACTTTAGGAACCAGAGAGGTTCACAACAAAAACATGGAGGAAACTAATAAATTGTAAAGGTTTATCTGTGTGATGGTCCGGCATTATGTCATAGTCACTGTTAAATGTACTACTTTAGGAACCAAAGAGGTTCACAACAACCACATGGAGGAAACTAATAAATTGTAAAGGTTTATGTGTGTGATGGTCCGGCATGATTTCATAGTCACTGTTAAATATACTTCTTTAGGAACCAGAGAGGTTCACAACAACCACATGGAGGAAACTAATAAATTGTAAAGGTTTATGTGTGTGATGGTCCAGCATGATGTCATAGTCACTGTTAAATGTACTACTTTGGGAACCAGAGAGGTTCACAACCACCACATGCAGGAAACTAATAAATTGTAAAGGTTTATCTGCGTGATGGTCCGGCATGATGACATAGTCACTGTTAAATGTACTACTTTGGGAACCAGAGAGGTTCATAACAACCCATGGAGGAAACTGATAAATTGTAAAGGTTTATCTGTGTGATGGTCCGGCATGATGTCATAGTCACTGTTAAATGTACCACTTTAGGAACCAGAGAGGTTCACAACAACCACATGGAGGAAACTGATAAATTGTAAAGGTTTATGTGTGTGATGGTCCGGCATGATGTCATAGTCACTGTTAAATGTACCACTTTAGGAACCAGAGAGGTTCATAACAACCACATGGAGGAAACTGATAAATTGTAAAGGTTTATCTGTGTGATGGTCCGGCATGATGTCATAGTCACTGTAAACTGCACCACTTTAGGAACCAGAGAGGTTCATAACAACCACATGGAGGAAACTGATAAATTGTAAAGGTTTATCTGTGTGATGGTCCGGCATGATGTCATAGTCACTGTTAAATGTACTACTTTAGGAACCAGAGAGGTTCACAACAAAAACATGGAGGAAACTAATAAATTGTAAAGGTTTATCTGTGTGATGGTCGAGCATGATGTCATAGTCACTGTTAAATGTACCACTTTGGGAACCAGAGAGGTTCACAACCACCACATGGAGGAAACTAATAAATTGTAAAGGTTTATCTGTGTGATGGTCGAGCATGATGTCATAGTCACTGTTAAATGTACTACTTTGGGAACCAGAGAGGTTCACAACCACCACATGGAGGAAACTAATAAATTGTAAAGGTTTATCTGTGTGATCATCAGGCATGATGTCATAGTCACTGTTAAATGTACTACTTTATAAACCAGAGAGGTTCACAACAAAAACATGGAGGAAACTAATAAATTGTAAAGGTTTATCTGTGTGATGGTCCGGCATGATGTCATAGTCACTGTTAAATGTACTACTTTAGGAACCAGAGAGGTTCACAACAAAAACATGGAGGAAACTAATAAATTGTAAAGGTTTATCTGTGTGATGGCCCGGCATGATAACATAGTCACTGTTAAATGTACTACTTTAGGAACCAGAGAGGTTCACAACAAAAACATGGAGGAAACTAATAAATTGTAAAGGTTTATGTGTGTGATGGTCGAGCATGATGTCATAGTCACTGTTAAATGTACTACTTTAGGAACCAGAGAGGTTCACAACAAAAACATGGAGGAAACTAATAAATTGTAAAGGTTTATCTGTGTGATGGTCGAGCATGATGTCATAGTCACTGTTAAATGTACTACTTTAGGAACCAGAGAGGTTTACAACAAAAACATGGAGGAAACTAATAAATTGTAAAGGGTTATCTGTGTGATGGTCCGGCATGATGTCATAGTCACTGTTAAATGTACTACTTTAGGAACCAGAGAGGTTCATAACAACCACATGGAGGAAACTGATAAATTGTAAACGTTTATGTGTGTGATGGTCCGGCATGATATCATAGTCACTGTTAAATGTACTACTTTGGGAACCAGAGAGGTTCATAACAACCCCATGGAGGAAACTGATAAATTGTAAAGGTTTATCTGTGTGATGGTCCGGCATGATGTCATCGTCACTGTTAAATGTACGACTTTAGGAACCAGAGAGTTTCACAACAACCACATGGAGGAAACTGATAAATTGTAAAGGTTTATGTGTGTGATGGTCCGGCATGATGTCATAGTCACTGTAAAATGTACCACTTTAGGAACCAGAGAGGTTCATAACAACCACATGGAGGAAACTGATAAATTGTAAAGGTTTATCTGTGTGATGGTCCGGCATTATGTCATAGTCACTGTTAAATGTACTACTTTAGGAACCAGAGAGGTTCACAACAACCACATGGAGGAAACTAATAAATTGTAAAGGTTTATGTGTGTGATGGTCCGGCATGATTTCATAGTCACTGTTAAATATACTTCTTTAGGAACCAGAGAGGTTCACAACAACCACATGGAGGAAACTAATAAATTGTAAAGGTTTATCTGTGTGATGGTCCAGCATGATGTCATAGTCACTGTTAAATGTACTACTTTGGGAACCAGAGAGGTTCACAACCACCACATGGAGGAAACTAATAAATTGTAAAGGTTTATCTGCGTGATGGTCCGGCATGATGACATAGTCACTGTTAAATATACTACTTTGGGAACCAGAGAGGTTCACAACAACCACATTGAGGAAACTAATAAATTGTAAAGGTTTATGTGTGTGATGGTCCGGCATGATGTCATAGTCACTGTTAAATGTACTACTTTAGGAACCAGAGAGGTTCACAACAAAAACATTGAGGAAACTGATAAATTGTAAAGGTTTATGTATGTGATGGTCCGGCGTGATGTCATAGTCACTGTTAAATGTACCACTTTAGGAACCAGAGGGGTTCAAAACAAAAACATAGAGGAAACTAATAAATTGTAAAGGTTTATGTGTGTGATGGTCCGGCATGATGTCATAGTCACTGTTAAATGTACTACTTTAGGAACCAGAGAGGTTCACAACAAAAACATAGAGGAAACTAATAAATTGTAAAGGTTTATCTGTGTGATGGTCCGACATGATAACATAGTCACTGTTAAATGTACCACTTTGGGAACCAGAGAGGTTCACAACAAAAACATAGAGGAAACTAATAAATTGTAAAGGTTTATGTGTGTGATGGTCCGGCATGATGTCATAGTCACTGTTAAATGTACTACTTTGGGAACCAGAGAGGTTCACAACAAAAACATAGAGGAAACTAATGAATTGTAAAGGTTTATGTGTGTGATGGTCCGGCATGATGTCATAGTCACTGTTAAATGTACTACTTTGGGAACCAGAGAGGTTCACAACAAAAACATAGAGGAAACTAATAGATTGTAAAGGTTTATGTGTGTGATGGTCCGGCATGATGTGATAGTCACTGTTAAATGTACTACTTTAGGAACCAGAGATGTTCACAACAAAAACATGGAGGAAACTAATAAATTGTAAAGGTTTATCTGTGTGATGGTCCGGCATGATGTCATAGTCACTGTTAAATGTACTACTTTGGGAACCAGGGAGGTTCACAACAAAAACATAGAGGAAACTAATGAATTGTAAAGGTTTATGTGTGTGATGGTCCGGCATGATGTCATAGTCACTGTTAAATGTACCACTTTGGGAACCAGAGAGGTTCACAACCACCACATGGAGGAAACTAATAAATTGTAAAGGTTTATCTGTGTGATGGTCGAGCATGATGTCATAGTCACTGTTAAATGTACTACTTTGGGAACCAGAGAGGTTCACAACAAAAACATAGAGGAAACTAATAAATTGTAAAGGTTTATCTGTGTGATGGTCGAGCATGATGTCATAGTCACTGTTAAATGTACTACTTTGGGAAACAGAGAGGTTCACAACGACCACATGGAGGAAACTAATAAATTGTAAAGGTTTATCTGTGTGATCATCAGGCATGATGTCATAGTCACTGTTAAATGTACTACTTTATAAACCAGAGAGGTTCACAACAAAAACATGGAGGAAAATAATAAATTGTAAAGGTTTATCTGTGTGATGGTCCGGCATGATGTCATAGTCACTGTTAAATGTACTACTTTAGGAACCAGAGAGGTTCACAACAACCACATGGAGGAAACTAATAAATTGTAAAGGTTTATGTGTGTGATGGTCCGGCATGATGTCATAGTCACTGTTAAATGTACTACTTTAGGAACCAGAGAGGTTCATAACAACCACATGGAGGAAACTGATAAATTGTAAAGGTTTATGTGTGTGATGGTCCGGCATGATGTCATAGTCACTGATAAATGTACTACTTTGGGAACCAGAGAGGTTCATAACAACCCCATGGAGGAAACTGATAAATTGTAAAGGTTTATCTGTGTGATGGTCCGGCATGATGTCATAGTCACTGTTAACTGCACCACTTTAGGAACCAGAGAGGTTCACAACAAAAACATGGAGGAAACTAATAAATTGTAAAGGTTTATGTGTGTGATGGTCCGGCATGATATCATAGTCACTGTTAAATGTACTACTTTGGGAACCAGAGAGGTTCATAACAACCCCATGGAGGAAACTGATAAATTGTAAAGGTTTATCTGTGTGATGGTCCGGCATGATGTCATCGTCACTGTTAAATGTACCACTTTAGGAACCAGAGAGTTTCACAACAACCACATGGAGGAAACTGATAAATTGTAAAGGTTTATGTGTGTGATGGTCCGGCATGATGTCATAGTCACTGTAAAATGTACCACTTTAGGAACCAGAGAGGTTCATAACAACCACATGGAGGAAACTGATAAATTGTAAAGGTTTATCTGTGTGATGGTCCGGCATTATGTCATAGTCACTGTTAAATGTACTACTTTAGGAACCAGAGAGGTTCACAACAACCACATGGAGGAAACTAATAAATTGTAAAGGTTTATGTGTGTGATGGTCCGGCATGATTTCATAGTCACTGTTAAATATACTTCTTTAGGAACCAGAGAGGTTCACAACAACCACATGGAGGAAACTAATAAATTGTAAAGGTTTATGTGTGTGATGGTCCAGCATGATGTCATAGTCACTGTTAAATGTACCACTTTGGGAACCAGAGAGGTTCACAACCACCACATGGAGGAAACTAATAAATTGTAAAGGTTTATCTGCGTGATGGTCCGGCATGATGACATAGTCACTGTTAAATGTACTACTTTGGGAACCAGAGAGGTTCACAACAACCACATGGAGGAAACTACTAAATTGTAAAGGTTTATGTGTGTGATGGTCCGGCATGATGTCACAGTCACTGTTAAATATACTTCTTTAGGAATCAGAGAGGTTCACAACAACCACATTGAGGAAACTAATAAATTGTAAAGGTTTATGTGTGTGATGGTCCGGCATGATGTCATAGTCACTGTTAAATGTACTACTTTAGGAACCAGAGACGTTCACAACAAAAACATAGAGGAAACTGATAAATTGTAAAGGTTTATGTATGTGATGGTCCGGCGTGATGTCATAGTCACTGTTAAATGTACCACTTTAGGAACCAGAGGGGTTCAAAACAAAAACATAGAGGAAACTAATAAATTGTAAAGGTTTATGTGTGTGATGGTCCGGCATGATGTCATAGTCACTGTTAAATGTACTACTTTAGGAACCAGAGAGGTTCACAACAAAAACATAGAGGAAACTAATAAATTGTAAAGGTTTATCTGTGTGATGGTCCGACATGATAACATAGTCACTGTTAAATGTACCACTTTGGGAACCAGAGAGGTTCACAACAAAAACATAGAGGAAACTAATAAATTGTAAAGGTTTATCTGTGTGATGGTCCGGCATGATGTCATAGTCACTGTTAAATGTACTACTTTGGGAACCAGAGAGGTTCACAACAAAAACATAGAGGAAACTAATGAATTGTAAAGGTTTATGTGTGTGATGGTCCGGCATGATGTCATAGTCACTGTTAAATGTACTACTTTGGGAACCAGAGAGGTTCACAACAAAAACATAGAGGAAACTAATAGATTGTAAAGGTTTATGTGTGTGATGGTCCGGCATGATGTCATAGTCACTGTTAAATGTACTACTTTAGGAACCAGAGAGGTTCACAACAAAAACATGGAGGAAACTAATAAATTGTAAAGGTTTATCTGTGTGATGGTCCGGCATGATGTCATAGTCACTGTTAAATGTACTACTTTAGGAACCAGAGAGGTTCATAACAACCACATGGAGGAAACTGATAAATTGTAAAGGTTTATGTGTGTGATGGTCCGGCATGATGTCATAGTCACTGTTAAATGTACTTCTTTAGGAACCAGAGAGGTTCACAACAACCACATGGAGGAAACTAATAAATTGTAAAGGTTTATCTGTGTGATGGTCCGGCATGATGTCATAGTCACTGTTAAATGTACTACTTTAGGAACCAGTGAGGTTCATAACAACCACATGGAGGAAACTAATAAATTGTAAAGGTTTATGTGTGTGATGGTCCGGCATGATTTCATAGTCACTGTTAAATATACTTCTTTAGGAACCAGAGAGGTTCGCAACAACCACATGGAGGAAACTAATAAATTGTAAAGGTTTATGTGTGTGATGGTCCAGCATGATGTCATAGTCACTGTTAAATGTACTACTTTGGGAACCAGAGAGGTTCACAACCACCACATGGAGGAAACTAATAAATTGTAAAGGTTTATCTGCGTGATGGTCCGGCATGATGACATAGTCACTGTTAAATATACTACTTTGGGAACCAGAGAGGTTCACAACAACCACATGGAGGAAACTAATAAATTGTAAAGGTTTATGTGTGTGATGGTCCGGCATGATGTCATAGTCACTGTTAAATATACTTCTTTAGGAATCAGAGAGGTTCACAACAACCACATTGAGGAAACTAATAAATTGTAAAGGTTTATGTGTGTGATGGTCCGGCATGATGTCATAGTCACTGTTAAATGTACTACTTTAGGAACCAGAGAGGTTCACAACAAAAACATTGAGGAAACTGATAAATTGTAAAGGTTTATGTATGTGATGGTCCGGCGTGATGTCATAGTCACTGTTAAATGTACCACTTTAGGAACCAGAGGGGTTCAAAACAAAAACATAGAGGAAACTAATAAATTGTAAAGGTTTATGTGTGTGATGGTCCGGCATGATGTCATAGTCACTGTTAAATGTACTACTTTAGGAACCAGAGAGGTTCACAACAAAAACATAGAGGAAACTAATAAATTGTAAAGGTTTATCTGTGTGATGGTCCGACATGATAACATAGTCACTGTTAAATGTACCACTTTGGGAACCAGAGAGGTTCACAACAAAAACATAGAGGAAACTAATAAATTGTAAAGGTTTATGTGTGTGATGGTCCGGCATGATGTCATAGTCACTGTTAAATGTACTACTTTGGGAACCAGAGAGGTTCACAACAAAAACATAGAGGAAACTAATGAATTGTAAAGGTTTATGTGTGTGATGGTCCGGCATGATGTCATAGTCACTGTTAAATGTACTACTTTGGGAACCAGAGAGGTTCACAACAAAAACATAGAGGAAACTAATAGATTGTAAAGGTTTATGTGTGTGATGGTCCGGCATGATGTCATAGTCACTGTTAAATGTACTACTTTGGGAACCAGAGAGGTTCACAACAAAAACATAGAGGAAACTAATGCATTGTAAAGGTTTATGTGTGTGATGGTCCGGCATGATGTCATAGTCACTGTTAAATGTAGCACTTTGGGAACCAGAGAGGTTCACAACCACCACATGGAGGAAACTAATAAATTGTAAAGGTTTATCTGTGTGATGGTCGAGCATGATGTCATAGTCACTGTTAAATGTACTACTTTGGGAAACAGAGAGGTTCACAACCACCACATGGAGGAAACTAATAAATTGTAAAGGTTTATCTGTGTGATCATCAGGCATGATGTCATAGTCACTGTTAAATGTACTACTTTATAAACCAGAGAGGTTCACAACAAAAACATGGAGGAAACTAATAAATTGTAATGGTTTATCTGTGTGATGGTCCGGCATGATGTCATAGTCACTGTTAAATGTACTACTTTAGGAACCAGAGAGGTTCACAACAAAAACATGGAGGAAACTAATAAATTGTAAAGGTTTATCTGTGTGATGGCCCGGCATGATAACATAGTCACTGTTAAATGTACTACTTTAGGAACCAGAGAGGTTCACAACAAAAACATGGAGGAAACTAATAAATTGTAAAGGTTTATGTGTGTGATGGTCGAGCATGATGTCATAGTCACTGTTAAATGTACTACTTTAGGAACCAGAGAGGTTCACAACAAAAACATGGAGGAAACTAATAAATTGTAAAGGTTTATCTGTGTGATGGTCGAGCATGATGTCATAGTCACTGTTAAATGTACTACTTTAGGAACCAGAGAGGTTTACAACAAAAACATGGAGGAAACTAATAAATTGTAAAGGGTTATCTGTGTGATGGTCCGGCATGATGTCATAGTCACTGTTAAATGTACTACTTTAGGAACCAGAGAGGTTCATAACAACCACATGGAGGAAACTGATAAATTGTAAAGGTTTATGTGTGTGATGGTCCGGCATGATATCATAGTCACTGTTAAATGTACTACTTTGGGAACCAGAGAGGTTCATAACAACCCCATGGAGGAAACTGATAAATTGTAAAGGTTTATCTGTGTGATGGTCCGGCATGATGTCATCGTCACTGTTAAATGTACCACTTTAGGAACCAGAGAGTTTCACAACAACCACATGGAGGAAACTGATAAATTGTAAAGGTTTATGTGTGTGATGGTCCGGCATGATGTCATAGTCACTGTAAAATGTACCACTTTAGGAACCAGAGAGGTTCATAACAACCACATGGAGGAAACTGATAAATTGTAAAGGTTTATCTGTGTGATGGTCCGGCATTATGTCATAGTCACTGTTAAATGTACTACTTTAGGAACCAGAGAGGTTCACAACAACCACATGGAGGAAACTAATAAATTGTAAAGGTTTATGTGTGTGATGGTCCGGCATGATTTCATAGTCACTGTTAAATATACTTCTTTAGGAACCAGAGAGGTTCACAACAACCACATGGAGGAAACTAATAAATTGTAAAGGTTTATGTGTGTGATGGTCCAGCATGATGTCATAGTCACTGTTAAATGTACTACTTTGGGAACCAGAGAGGTTCACAACCACCACATGGAGGAAACTAATAAATTGTAAAGGTTTATCTGCGTGATGGTCCGGCATGATGACATAGTCACTGTTAAATGTACTACTTTGGGAACCAGAGAGGTTCACAACAACCACATGGAGGAAACTACTAAATTGTAAAGGTTTATGTGTGTGATGGTCCGGCATGATGTCACAGTCACTGTTAAATATACTTCTTTAGGAATCAGAGAGGTTCACAACAACCACATTGAGGAAACTAATAAATTGTAAAGGTTTATGTGTGTGATGGTCCGGCATGATGTCATAGTCACTGTTAAATGTACTACTTTAGGAACCAGAGAGGTTCACAACAAAAACATAGAGGAAACTGATAAATTGTAAAGGTTTATGTATGTGATGGTCCGGCGTGATGTCATAGTCACTGTTAAATGTACCACTTTAGGAACCAGAGGGGTTCAAAACAAAAACATAGAGGAAACTAATAAATTGTAAAGGTTTATGTGTGTGATGGTCCGGCATGATGTCATAGTCACTGTTAAATGTACTACTTTAGGAACCAGAGAGGTTCACAACAAAAACATAGAGGAAACTAATAAATTGTAAAGGTTTATCTGTGTGATGGTCCGACATGATAACATAGTCACTGTTAAATGTACCACTTTGGGAACCAGAGAGGTTCACAACAAAAACATAGAGGAAACTAATAAATTGTAAAGGTTTATCTGTGTGATGGTCCGGCATGATGTCATAGTCACTGTTAAATGTACTACTTTGGGAACCAGAGAGGTTCACAACAAAAACATAGAGGAAACTAATGAATTGTAAAGGTTTATGTGTGTGATGGTCCGGCATGATGTCATAGTCACTGTTAAATGTACTACTTTGGGAACCAGAGAGGTTCACAACAAAAACATAGAGGAAACTAATAGATTGTAAAGGTTTATGTGTGTGATGGTCCGGCATGATGTCATAGTCACTGTTAAATGTACTACTTTAGGAACCAGAGAGGTTCACAACAAAAACATGGAGGAAACTAATAAATTGTAAAGGTTTATCTGTGTGATGGTCCGGCATGATGTCATAGTCACTGTTAAATGTACTACTTTAGGAACCAGAGAGGTTCATAACAACCACATGGAGGAAACTGATAAATTGTAAAGGTTTATGT
The DNA here is from genome assembly GCA_030765065.1 of Deroplatys truncata. Taxonomy (NCBI): domain Eukaryota; kingdom Metazoa; phylum Arthropoda; class Insecta; order Mantodea; family Mantidae; genus Deroplatys; species Deroplatys truncata. Next base: position 257,022,167 of record CM060984.1, read on the forward strand.
GTGTGATGGTCCGGCATGATGTCATAGTCACTGTTAAATGTACTACTTTAGGAACCAGAGAGGTTCATAACAACCACATGGAGGAAACTGATAAATTGTAAAGGTTTATGTGTGTGATGGTCCGGCATGATGTCATAGTCACTGTTAAATGTACTACTTTGGGAACCAGAGAGGTTCATAACAACCCCATGGAGGAAACTGATAAATTGTAAAGGTTTATCTGTGTGATGGTCCGGCATGATGTCATAGTCACTGTTTACTGCACCACTTTAGGAACCAGAGAGGTTCACAACAAAAACATGGAGGAAACTAATAAATTGTAAAGGTTTATCTGTGTGATGGTCCGGCATGATAACATAGTCACTGTTAAATGTACTACTTTAGGAACCAGAGAGGTTCACAACAAAAACATGGAGGAAACTAATAAATTGTAAAGGTTTATGTGTGTGATGGTCGAGCATTATGTCATAGTCACTGTTAAATGTACTACTATAGGAACCAGAGAGGTTCACATCAAAAACATGGAGGAAACTAATAAATTGTAAAGGTTTATCTGTGTGATGGTCGAGCATGATGTCATAGTCACTGTTAAATGTACTACTTTAGGAACCAGAGAGGTTCACAACAAAAACATGGAGGAAACTAATAAATTGTAAAGGTTTATCTGTGTGATGGTCCGGCATGATGTCATAGTCACTGTTAAATGTACTACTTTAGGAACCAGAGAGGTTCATAACAACCACATGGAGGAAACTGAATAATTGTAAAGGTTTATGTGTGTGATGGTCCGGCATGATGTCATAGTCACTGTTAAATGTACTACTTTAGGAACCAGAGAGGTTCGTAACAACCCCATGAAGGAAACTGATAAATTGTAAAGGTTTATCTGTGTGATGGTCCGGCATGATGTCATAGTCACTGTTAAATGTACCACTTTAGGAACCAGAGAGGTTCACAACGACCACATGGAGGAAACTGATAAATTGTAAAGGTTTATGTGTGTGATGGTCCGGCATGATGTCATAGTCACTGTTAAATGTACCACTTTAGGAACCAGAGAGGTTCATAACAACCACATGGAGGAAACTGATAAATTGTAAAGGTTTATCTGTGTGATGGTCCGGCATGATGTCATAGTCACTGTTAACTGCACCACTTTAGGAACAAGAGAGGTTCATAACAACCACATGGAGGAAACTGATAAATTGTAAAGGTTTATCTGTGTGATGGTCCGGCATGATGTCATAGTCACTGTTAAATGTACTACTTTAGGAACCAGAGAGGTTCATAACAACCACATGGAGGAAACTAATAAATTGTAAAGGTTTATCTGTGTGATGGTCGAGCATGATGTCATAGTCACTGTTAAATGTACCACTTTGGGAACCAGAGAGGTTCACAACCACCACATGGAGGAAACTAATAAATTGTAAAGGTTTATCTGTGTGATGGTCGAGCATGATGTCATAGTCACTGTTAAATGTACTACTTTGGGAACCAGAGAGGTTCACAACCACCACATGGAGGAAACTAATAAATTGTAAAGGTTTATCTGTGTGATGATCAGGCATGATGTCATAGTCACTGTTAAATGTACTACTTTAGGAACCAGAGAGGTTCACAACAAAAACATGGAGGAAACTAATAAATTGTAAAGGTTTATCTGTGTGATGGTCGAGCATGATGTCATAGTCACTGTTAAATGTACTACTTTAGGAACCAGAGAGGTTCACAACAAAAACATGGAGGAAACTAATAAATTGTAAAGGTTTATCTGTGTGATGGTCCGGCATGATGTCATAGTCACTGCTAAATGTACTACTTTAGGAACCAGAGAGGTTCATAACAACCACATGGAGGAAACTGATAAATTGTAAAGGTTTATGTGTGTGATGGTCCGGCATGATGTCATAGTCACTGTTAAATGTACTACTTTAGGAACCAGAGAGGTTCATAACAACCACATGGAGGAAACTGATAAATTGTAAAGGTTTATGTGTGTGATGGTCCGGCATGATGTCATAGTCACTGTTAAATGTACTACTTTGGGAACCAGAGAGGTTCATAACAACCCCATGGAGGAAACTAATAAATTGTAAAGGTTTATCTGTGTGATGGTCCGGCATGATGTCATCGTCACTGTTAAATGTACCACTTTAGGAACCAGAGAGGTTCACAACAACCACATGGAGGAAACTGATAAATTGTAAAGGTTTATGTGTGTGATGGTCCGGCATGATGTCATAGTCACTGTTAAATGTACCACTTTAGGAACCAGAGAGGTTCATAACAACCACATGGAGGAAACTGATAAATTGTAAAGGTTTATCTGTGTGATGGTCCGGCATGATGTCATAGTCACTGTTAAATGTACCACTTTAGGAACCAGAGAGGTTCAAAACAAAAACATAGAGGAAACTAATAAATTGTAAAGGTTTATGTGTGTGATGGTCCGGCATGATGTCATAGTCACTGTTAATTGTACTACTTTGGGAACCAGAGAGGTTCAAAACGAAAACATAGAGGAAACTAATAAATTGTAAAGGTTTATGTGTGTGATGGTCCGGCATGATGTCATAGTCACTGTTAAATGTACCACTTTAGGAACCAGAGAGGTTCAAAACAGAAACATAGAGGAAACTAATAAATTGTAGAGGTTTATGTGTGTGATGGTCCGGCATGATGTCATAGTCACTGTTAAATGTACCACTTTAGGAACCAGAGAGGTTCAAAACAAAAACATAAAGGAAACTAATAAATTGTAAAGGTTTATGTGTGTGATGGACCAGAGAGGTTCACAACCACCACATGGAGGAAACTAATAAATTGTAAAGGTTTATCTGTGTGATGATCAGGCATGATGTCATAGTCACTGTTAAATGTACTACTTTAGGAACCAGAGAGGTTCACAACAAAAACATGGAGGAAACTAATAAATTGTAAAGGTTTATCTGTGTGATGGTCGAGCATGATGTCATAGTCACTGTTAAATGTACTACTTTAGGAACCAGAGAGGTTCACAACAAAAACATGGAGGAAACTAATAAATTGTAAAGGTTTATCTGTGTGATGGTCCGGCATGATGTCATAGTCACTGCTAAATGTACTACTTTAGGAACCAGAGAGGTTCATAACAACAACATGGAGGAAACTGATAAATTGTAAAGGTTTATGTGTGTGATGGTCCGGCATGATGTCATAGTCACTGTTAAATGTACTACTTTAGGAACCAGAGAGGTTCATAACAACCACATGGAGGAAACTGATAAATTGTAAAGGTTTATGTGTGTGATGGTCCGGCATGATGTCATAGTCACTGTTAAATGTACTACTTTGGGAACCAGAGAGGTTCATAACAACCCCATGGAGGAAACTAATAAATTGTAAAGGTTTATCTGTGTGATGGTCCGGCATGATGTCATCGTCACTGTTAAATGTACCACTTTAGGAACCAGAGAGGTTCACAACAACCACATGGAGGAAACTGATAAATTGTAAAGGTTTATGTGTGTGATGGTCCGGCATGATGTCATAGTCACTGTTAAATGTACCACTTTAGGAACCAGAGAGGTTCATAACAACCACATGGAGGAAACTGATAAATTGTAAAGGTTTATCTGTGTGATGGTCCGGCATGATGTCATAGTCACTGTTAAATGTACCACTTTAGGAACCAGAGAGGTTCATAACAACCACATGGAGGAAACTGATAAATTGTAAAGGTTTATCTGTGTGATGGTCCGGCATGATGTCATAGTCACTGTTAAATGTACCACTTTAGGAACCAGAGAGGTTCAAAACAAAAACATAGAGGAAACTAATAAATTGTAAAGGTTTATGTGTGTGATGGTCCGGCATGATGTCATAGTCACTGTTAATTGTACTACTTTGGGAACCAGAGAGGTTCAAAACGAAAACATAGAGGAAACTAATAAATTGTAAAGGTTTATGTGTGTGATGGTCCGGCATGATGTCATAGTCACTGTTAAATGTACCACTTTAGGAACCAGAGAGGTTCAAAACAGAAACATAGAGGAAACTAATAAATTGTAGAGGTTTATGTGTGTGATGGTCCGGCATGATGTCATAGTCACTGTTAAATGTACCACTTTAGGAACCAGAGAGGTTCAAAACAAAAACATAAAGGAAACTAATAAATTGTAAAGGTTTATGTATGTGATGGTCCGGCATGATGTCATAGTCACTGTTAAATGTACCACTTTGGGAACCAGAGAGGTTCAAAACAAAAACATAGAGGAAACTGATAAATTGTAGAGGCTTATCTGTGTGATGGTCCGGCATGATGTCATAGTCATTGTTAAATGTACCAATTTAGGAACCAGAGAGGTTCAAAACAAAAACATAGAGGAAACTAATAAATTGTAAAGGTTTATGTGTGTGATGGTCCGGCATGATGTCATAGTCACTGTTAAATGTACCACTTTAGGAACCAGAGATGTTCAAAACAAAAACATAGAGGAAACTAATAAATTGTAAAGGTTTATGTGTGTGATGATCCGGCATGATGTCATAGTCACTGTTAAATGTACCACTTTAGGAACCAGAGAGGTTCAAAACAAAAACATAGAGGAAACTAATAAATTGTAAAGGTTTATGTGTGTGATGGTCCGGCATGATGTCATAGTCACTGTTAAATGTACCACTTTAGGAACCAGAGAGGTTCATAACAACCACATGGAGGAAACTGATAAATTGTAAAGGTTTATCTGTGTGATGGTCCGGCATGATGTCATAGTCACTGTTAAATGTACCACTTTAGGACCCAGAGAGGTTCATAACAACCACATGGAGGAAACTGATAAATTGTAAAGGTTTATCTGTGTGATGGTCCGGCATGATGTCATAGTCACTGTTAAATGTACCACTTTAGGAACCAGAGAAGTTCATAACAACCACATGGAGGAAACTGATAAATTGTAAAGGTTTATGTGTGTGATGGTCTGGCATGATGTCATAGTCACTGTTAAATGTACTACTTTGGGAACCAGAGAGGTTCATAACAACCCCATGGAGGAAACTGATAAATTGTAAAGGTTTATCTGTGTGATGGTCCGGCATGATGTCATAGTCACTGTTTACTGCACCACTTTAGGAACCAGAGAGGTTCACAACAAAAACATGGAGGAAACTAATAAATTGTAAAGGTTTATCTGTGTGATGGTCCGGCATGATAACATAGTCACTTTTAAATGTACTACTTTAGGAACCAGAGAGGTTCACAACAAAAACATGGAGCGAACTAATAAATTGTAAAGGTTTATGTGTGTGATGGTCGAGCATTATGTCATAGTCACTGTTAAATGTACTACTTTAGGAACCAGAGAGGTTCACAACAAAAACATGGAGGAAACTAATAAATTGTAAAGGTTTATCTGTGTGATGGTCCGGCATGATTTCATAGTCACTGTTAAATATACTTCTTTAGGAACCAGAGAGGTTCACAACAACCACATGGAGGAAACTAATAAATTGTAAAGGTTTATGTGTGTGATGGTCCAGCATGATGTCATAGTCACTGTTAAATGTACTACTTTGGGAACCAGAGAGGTTCACAACCACCACATGGAGGAAACTAATAAATTGTAAAGGTTTATCTGCGTGATGGTCCGGCATGATGACATAGTCACTGTTAAATGTACTACTTTGGGAACCAGAGAGGTTCACAACAACCACATGGAGGAAACTAATAAATTGTAAAGGTTTATGTGTGTGATGGTCCGGCATGATGTCATAGTCACTGTTAAATATACTTCTTTAGGAATCAGAGAGGTTCACAACAACCACATTGAGGAAACTAATAAATTGTAAAGGTTTATGTGTGTGATGGTCCGGCATGATGTCATAGTCACTGTTAAATGTACTACTTTAGGAACCAGAGAGGTTCACAACAAAAACATAGAGGAAACTGATAAATTGTAAAGGTTTATGTATGTGATGGTCCGGCGTGATGTCATAGTCACTGTTAAATGTACCACTTTAGGAACCAGAGGGGTTCAAAACAAAAACATAGAGGAAACTAATAAATTGTAAAGTTTTATGTGTGTGATGGTCGAGCATGATGTCATAGTCACTGTTAAATGTACCACTTTGGGAACCAGAGAGGTTCACAACCACCACATGGAGGAAACTAATAAATTGTAAAGGTTTATCTGTGTGATGGTCGAGCATGATGTCATAGTCACTGTTAAATGTACTACTTTGGGAAACAGAGAGGTTCACAACCACCACATGGAGGAAACTAATAAATTGTAAAGGTTTATCTGTGTGATCATCAGGCATGATGTCATAGTCACTGTTAAATGTACTACTTTATAAACCAGAGAGGTTCACAACAAAAACATGGAGGAAACTAATAAATTGTAAAGGTTTATCTGTGTGATGGTCCGGCATGATGTCATAGTCACTGTTAAATGTACTACTTTAGGAACCAGAGAGGTTCACAACAAAAACATGGAGGAAACTAATAAATTGTAAAGGTTTATCTGTGTGATGGCCCGGCATGATAACATAGTCACTGTTAAATGTACTACTTTAGGAACCAGAGAGGTTCACAACAAAAACATGGAGGAAACTAATAAATTGTAAAGGTTTATGTGTGTGATGGTCGAGCATGATGTCATAGTCACTGTTAAATGTACTACTTTAGGAACCAGAGAGGTTCACAACAAAAACATGGAGGAAACTAATAAATTGTAAAGGTTTATCTGTGTGATGGTCGAGCATGATGTCATAGTCACTGTTAAATGTACTACTTTAGGAACCAGAGAGGTTTACAACAAAAACATGGAGGAAACTAATAAATTGTAAAGGGTTATCTGTGTGATGGTCCGGCATGATGTCATAGTCACTGTTAAATGTACTACTTTAGGAACCAGAGAGGTTCATAACAACCACATGGAGGAAACTGATAAATTGTAAAGGTTTATGTGTGTGATGGTCCGGCATGATATCATAGTCACTGTTAAATGTACTACTTTGGGAACCAGAGAGGTTCATAACAACCCCATGGAGGAAACTGATAAATTGTAAAGGTTTATCTGTGTGATGGTCCGGCATGATGTCATCGTCCCTGTAAATGTACCACTTTAGGAACCAGAGAGTTTCACAACAACCACATGGAGGAAACTGATAAATTGTAAAGGTTTATGTGTGTGATGGTCCGGCATGATGTCATAGTCACTGTAAAATGTACCACTTTAGGAACCAGAGAGGTTCATAACAACCACATGGAGGAAACTGATAAATTGTAAAGGTTTATCTGTGTGATGGTCCGGCATTATGTCATAGTCACTGTTAAATGTACTACTTTAGGAACCAGAGAGGTTCACAACAACCACATGGAGGAAACTAATAAATTGTAAAGGTTTATGTGTGTGATGGTCCGGCATGATTTCATAGTCACTGTTAAATATACTTCTTTAGGAACCAGAGAGGTTCACAACAACCACATGGAGGAAACTAATAAATTGTAAAGGTTTATGTGTGTGATGGTCCAGCATGATGTCATAGTCACTGTTAAATGTACTACTTTGGGAACCAGAGAGGTTCACAACCACCACATGGAGGAAACTAATAAATTGTAAAGGTTTATCTGCGTGATGGTCCGGCATGATGACATAGTCACTGTTAAATGTACTACTTTGGGAACCAGAGAGGTTCACAACAACCACATGGAGGAAACTAATAAATTGTAAAGGTTTATGTGTGTGATGGTCGAGCATTATGTCATAGTCACTGTTAAATGTACTACTTTAGGAACCAGAGAGGTTCACATCAAAAACATGGAGGAAACTAATAAATTGTAAAGGTTTATCTGTGTGATGGTCGAGCATGATGTCATAGTCACTGTTAAATGTACTACTTTAGGAACCAGAGAGGTTCACAACAAAAACATGGAGGAAACTAATAAATTGTAAAGGTTTATCTGTGTGATGGTCCGGCATGATGTCATAGTCACTGTTAAATGTACTACTTTAGGAACCAGAGAGGTTCATAACAACCACATGGAGGAAACTGAATAATTGTAAAGGTTTATGTGTGTGATGGTCCGGCATGATGTCATAGTCACTGTTAAATGTACTACTTTAGGAACCAGAGAGGTTCATAACAACCACATGGAGGAAACTGATAAATTGTAAAGGTTTATGTGTGTGATGGTACGGCATGATGTCATAGTCACTGTTAAATGTACTACTTTGGGAACCAGAGAGGTTCGTAACAACCCCATGAAGGAAACTGATAAATTGTAAAGGTTTATCTGTGTGATGGTCCGGCATGATGTCATAGTCACTGTTAAATGTACCACTTTAGGAACCAGAGAGGTTCACAACAACCACATGGAGGAAACTGATAAATTGTAAAGGTTTATGTGTGTGATGGTCCGGCATGATGTCATAGTCACTGTTAAATGTACCACTTTAGGAACCAGAGAGGTTCATAACAACCACATGGAGGAAACTGATAAATTGTAAAGGTTTATCTGTGTGATGGTCCGGCATGATGTCATAGTCACTGTTAACTGCACCACTTTAGGAACAAGAGAGGTTCATAACAACCACATGGAGGAAACTGATAAATTGTAAAGGTTTATCTGTGTGATGGTCCGGCATGATGTCATAGTCACTGTTAAATGTACTACTTTAGGAACCAGAGAGGTTCATAACAACCACATGGAGGAAACTAATAAATTGTAAAGGTTTATCTGTGTGATGGTCGAGCATGATGTCATAGTCACTGTTAAATGTACCACTTTGGGAACCAGAGAGGTTCACAACCACCACATGGAGGAAACTAATAAATTGTAAAGGTTTATCTGTGTGATGGTCGAGCATGATGTCATAGTCACTGTTAAATGTACTACTTTGGGAACCAGAGAGGTTCACAACCACCACATGGAGGCAACTAATAAATTGTAAAGGTTTATCTGTGTGATGATCAGGCATGATGTCATAGTCACTGTTAAATGTACTACTTTAGGAACCAGAGAGGTTCACAACAAAAACATGGAGGAAACTAATAAATTGTAAAGGTTTATCTGTGTGATGGTCGAGCATGATGTCATAGTCACTGTTAAATGTACTACTTTAGGAACCAGAGAGGTTCACAACAAAAACATGGAGGAAACTAATAAATTGTAAAGGTTTATCTGTGTGATGGTCCGGCATGATGTCATAGTCACTGCTAAATGTACTACTTTAGGAACCAGAGAGGTTCATAACAACCACATGGAGGAAACTGATAAATTGTAAAGGTTTATGTGTGTGATGGTCCGGCATGATGTCATAGTCACTGTTAAATGTACTACTTTAGGAACCAGAGAGGTTCATAACAACCACATGGAGGAAACTGATAAATTGTAAAGGTTTATGTGTGTGATGGTCCGGCATGATGTCATAGTCACTGTTAAATGTACTACTTTGGGAACCAGAGAGGTTCATAACAACCCCATGGAGGAAACTAATAAATTGTAAAGGTTTATCTGTGTGATGGTCCGGCATGATGTCATCGTCACTGTTAAATGTACCACTTTAGGAACCAGAGAGGTTCACAACAACCACATGGAGGAAACTGATAAATTGTAAAGGTTTATGTGTGTGATGGTCCGGCATGATGTCATAGTCACTGTTAAATGTACCACTTTAGGAACCAGAGAGGTTCATAACAACCACATGGAGGAAACTGATAAATTGTAAAGGTTTATCTGTGTGATGGTCCGGCATGATGTCATAGTCACTGTTAAATGTACCACTTTAGGAACCAGAGAGGTTCAAAACAAAAACATAGAGGAAACTAATAAATTGTAAAGGTTTATGTGTGTGATGGTCCGGCATGATGTCATAGTCACTGTTAATTGTACTACTTTGGGAACCAGAGAGGTTCAAAACGAAAACATAGAGGAAACTAATAAATTGTAAAGGTTTATGTGTGTGATGGTCCGGCATGATGTCATAGTCACTGTTAAATGTACCACTTTAGGAACCAGAGAGGTTCAAAACAGAAACATAGAGGAAACTAATAAATTGTAGAGGTTTATGTGTGTGATGGTCCGGCATGATGTCATAGTCACTGTTAAATGTACCACTTTAGGAACCAGAGAGGTTCAAAACAAAAACATAAAGGAAACTAATAAATTGTAAAGGTTTATGTGTGTGATGGTCCGGCATGATGTCATAGTCACTGTTAAATGTACCACTTTGGGAACCAGAGAGGTTCAAAACAAAAACATAGAGGAAACTGATAAATTGTAGAGGCTTATCTGTGTGATGGTCCGGCATGATGTCATAGTCATTGTTAAATGTACCACTTTAGGAACCAGAGAGGTTCAAAACAAAAACATAGAGGAAACTAATAAATTGTAAAGGTTTATGTGTGTGATGGTCCGGCATGATGTCATAGTCACTGTTAAATGTACCACTTTAGGAACCAGAGATGTTCAAAACAAAAACATAGAGGAAACTAATAAATTGTAAAGGTTTATGTGTGTGATGATCCGGCATGATGTCATAGTCACTGTTAAATGTACCACTTTAGGAACCAGAGAGGTTCAAAACAAAAACATAGAGGAAACTAATAAATTGTAAAGGTTTATGTGTGTGATGGTCCGGCATGATGTCATAGTCACTGTTAAATGTACCACTTTAGGAACCAGAGAGGTTCATAACAACCACATGGAGGAAACTGATAAATTGTAAAGGTTTATCTGTGTGATGGTCCGGCATGATGTCATAGTCACTGTTAAATGTACCACTTTAGGACCCAGAGAGGTTCATAACAACCACATGGAGGAAACTGATAAATTGTAAAGGTTTATCTGTGTGATGGTCCGGCATGATGTCATAGTCACTGTTAAATGTACCACTTTAGGAACCAGAGAGGTTCATAACAACCACATGGAGGAAACTGATAAATTGTAAAGGTTTATGTGTGTGATGGTCTGGCATGATGTCATAGTCACTGTTAAATGTACTACTTTGGGAACCAGAGAGGTTCATAACAACCCCATGGATGAAACTGATAAATTGTAAAGGTTTATCTGTGTGATGGTCCGGCATGATGTCATAGTCACTGTTTACTGCACCACTTTAGGAACCAGAGAGGTTCACAACAAAAACATGGAGGAAACTAATAAATTGTAAAGGTTTATCTGTGTGATGGTCCGGCATGATAACATAGTCACTTTTAAATGTACTACTTTAGGAACCAGAGAGGTTCACAGCAAAAACATGGAGCGAACTAATAAATTGTAAAGGTTTATGTGTGTGATGGTCGAGCATTATGTCATAGTCACTGTTAAATGTACTACTTTAGGAACCAGAGAGGTTCACAACAAAAACATGGAGGAAACTAATAAATTGTAAAGGTTTATCTGTGTGATGGTCCGGCATTATGTCATAGTCACTGTTAAATGTACTACTTTAGGAACCAGAGAGGTTCACAACAACCACATGGAGGAAACTAATAAATTGTAAAGGTTTATGTGTGTGATGGTCCGGCATGATTTCATAGTCACTGTTAAATATACTTCTTTAGGAACCAGAGAGGTTCACAACAACCACATGGAGGAAACTAATAAATTGTAAAGGTTTATGTGTGTGATGGTCCAGCATGATGTCATAGTCACTGTTAAATGTACTACTTTGGGAACCAGAGAGGTTCACAACCACCACATGGAGGAAACTAATAAATTGTAAAGGTTTATCTGCGTGATGGTCCGGCATGATGACATAGTCACTGTTAAATGTACTACTTTGGGAACCAGAGAGGTTCACAACAACCACATGGAGGAAACTAATAAATTGTAAAGGTTTATGTGTGTGATGGTCCGGCATGATGTCATAGTCACTGTTAAATATACTTCTTTAGGAATCAGAGAGGTTCACAACAACCACATTGAGGAAACTAATAAATTGTAAAGGTTTATGTGTGTGATGGTCCGGCATGATGTCATAGTCACTGTTAAATGTACTACTTTAGGAACCAGAGAGGTTCACAACAAAAACATAGAGGAAACTGATAAATTGTAAAGGTTTATGTATGTGATGGTCGGGCGTGATGTCATAGTCACTGTTAAATGTACCACTTTAGGAACCAGAGGGGTTCAAAACAAAAACATAGAGGAAACTAATAAATTGTAAAGGTTTATGTGTGTGATGGTCCGGCATGATGTCATAGTCACTGTTAAATGTACTACTTTAGGAACCAGAGAGGTTCACAACAAAAACATAGAGGAAACTAATAAATTGTAAAGGTTTATCTGTGTGATGGTCCGACATGATAACATAGTCACTGTTAAATGTACCACTTTGGGAACCAGAGAGGTTCACAACAAAAACATAGAGGAAACTAATAAATTGTAAAGGTTTATGTGTGTGATGGTCCGGCATGATGTCATAGTCACTGTTAAATGTACTACTTTGGGAACCAGAGAGGTTCATAACAACCCCATGGAGGAAACTGATAAATTGTAAAGGTTTATGTGTGTGATGGTCCGGCATGATGTCATAGTCACTGTTAACTGCACCACTTTAGGAACCAGAGAGGTTCACAACAAAAACATGGAGGAAACTAATAAATTGTAAAGGTTTATCTGTGTGATGGTCCGGCATGATAACATAGTCACTGTTAAATGTACTACTTTAGGAACCAGAGAGGTTCACAACAAAAACATGGAGGAAACTAATAAATTGTAAAGGTTTATGTGTGTGATGGTCGAGCATTATGTCATAGTCACTGTTAAATGTACTACTTTAGGAACCAGAGAGGCTCACAACAAAAACATAGAGGAAACTAATAAATTGTAAAGGTTTATCTGTGAGATGGTCCGGCATTATGTCATAGTCACTGTTAAATGTACTACTTTAGGAACCAGAGAGGTTCATAACAACCACATGGAGGAAACTGATAAATTGTAAAGGTTTATGTGTGTGATGGTCCGGCATGATGTCATAGTCACTGTTAAACGTACTACTTTGGGAACCAGAGAGGTTCATAACAACCCCATGGAGGAAACTGATAAATTGTAAAGGTTTATCTGTGTGATGGTCCGGCATGATGTCATAGTCACTGTTTACTGCACCACTTTAGGAACCAGAGAGGTTCACAACAAAAACATGGAGGAAACTAATAAATTGTAAAGGTTTATCTGTGTTATGGGTCGGCATGATAACATAGTCACTGTTAAATGTACTACTTTAGGAACCAGAGAGGTTCACAACAAAAACATGGAGGAAACTAATAAATTGTAAAGGTTTATGTGTGTGATGGTCGAGCATTATGTCATAGTCACTGTTAAATGTACTACTTTAGGAACCAGAGAGGTTCACAACAAAAACATGGAGGAAACTAATAAATTGTAAAGGTTTATCTGTGTGATGGTCGAGCATGGTGTCATAGTCACTGTTAAATGTACTACTTTAGGAACCAGAGAGGTTCACAACAAAAACATGGAGGAAACTAATAAATTGTAAAGGTTTATCTGTGTGATGGTCCGGCATAATGTCATAGTCACTGTTAAATGTACTACTTTAGGAACCAGAGAGGTTCATAACAACCACATGGAGGAAACTGATAAATTGTAAAGGTTTATGTGTGTGATGGTCCGGCATGATGTCATAGTCACTGTTAAATGTACTACTTTAGGAACCAGAGAGGTTCATAACAACCACATGGAGGAAACTGATAAATTGTAAAGGTTTATGTGTGTGATGGTCCGGCATGATGTCATAGTCACTGTTAAATGTACCACTTTAGGAACCAGAGAGGTTCATAACAACCACATGAAGGAAACTGATAAATTGTAAAGGTTTATCTGTGTGATGGTCCGGCATGATGTCATAGTCACTGTTAACTGCACCACTTTAGGAACAAGAGAGGTTCATAACAACCACATGGAGGAAACTGATAAATTGTAAAGGTTTATCTGTGTGATGGTCCGGCATGATGTCATAGTCACTGTTAAATTTACTACTTTAGGAACCAGAGAGGTTCATAACAACCACATGGAGGAAACTGATAAATTGTAAAGGTTTATGTGTGTGATGGTCCGGCATGATGTCATAGTCACTGTTAAATGTACTACTTTGGGAACCAGAGAGGTTCATAACAACCCCATGGAGGAAACTGATAAATTGTAAAGGTTTATGTGTGTGATGGTCCGGCATGATGTCATAGTCACTGTTAACTGCACCACTTTAGGAACCAGAGAGGTTCACAACAAAAACATGGAGGAAACTAATAAATTGTAAAGGTTTATCTGTGTGATGGTCCGGCATGATAACATAGTCACTGTTAAATGTACTACTTTAGGAACCAGAGAGGTTCACAACAAAAACATGGAGGAAACTAATAAATTGTAAAGGTTTATGTGTGTGATGGTCGAGCATTATGTCATAGTCACTGTTAAATGTACTACTTTAGGAACCAGAGAGGCTCACAACAAAAACATAGAGGAAACTAATAAATTGTAAAGGTTTATCTGTGAGATGGTCCGGCATTATGTCATAGTCACTGTTAAATGTACTACTTTAGGAACCAGAGAGGTTCATAACAACCACATGGAGGAAACTAATAAATTGTAAAGGTTTATCTGTGTGATGGTCGAGCATGATGTCATAGTCACTGTTAAATGTACCACTTTGGGAACCAGAGAGGTTCACAACCACCACATGGAGGAAACTAGTAAATTGTAAAGGTTTATCTGTGTGATGGTCGAGCATGATGTCATAGTCACTGTTAAATGTACTACTTTGGGAACCAGAGAGGTTCACAACCACCACATGGAGGAAACTAATAAATTGTAAAGGTTTATCTGTGTGATGATCAGGCATGATGTCATAGTCACTGTTAAATGTACTACTTTAGGAACCAGAGAGGTTCACAACAAAAACATGGAGGAAACTAATAAATTGTAAAGGTTTATCTGTGTGATGGTCGAGCATGATGTCATAGTCACTGTTAAATGTACTACTTTAGGAACCAGAGAGGTTCACAACAAAAACATGGAGGAAACTAATAAATTGTAAAGGTTTATCTGTGTGATGGTCCGGCATGATGTCATAGTCACTGCTAAATGTACTACTTTAGGAACCAGAGAGGTTCATAACAACCACATGGAGGAAACTGATAAATTGTAAAGGTTTATGTGTGTGATGGTCCGGCATGATGTCATAGTCACTGTTAAATGTACTACTTTAGGAACCAGAGAGGTTCATAGCAACCACATGGAGGAAACTGATAAATTGTAAAGGTTTATGTGTGTGATGGTCCGGCATGATGTCATAGTCACTGTTAAATGTACTACTTTGGGAACCAGAGAGGTTCATAACAACCCCATGGAGGAAACTAATAAATTGTAAAGGTTTATCTGTGTGATGGTCCGGCATGATGTCATCGTCACTGTTAAATGTACCACTTTAGGAACCAGAGAGGTTCACAACAACCACATGGAGGAAACTGATAAATTGTAAAGGTTTATGTGTGTGATGGTCCGGCATGATGTCATAGTCACTGTTAAATGTACCACTTTAGGAACCAGAGAGGTTCATAACAACCACATGGAGGAAACTGATAAATTGTAAACGTTTATCTGTGTGATGGTCCGGCATGATGTCATAGTCACTGTTAAATGTACCACTTTAGGAACCAGAGAGGTTCATAACAACCACATGGAGGAAACTGATAAATTGTAAAGGTTTATCTGTGTGATGGTCCGGCATGATGTCATAGTCACTGTTAAATGTACCACTTTAGGAACCAGAGAGGTTCAAAACAGAAACATAGAGGAAAATAATAAATTGTAGAGGTTTATGTGTGTGATGGTCCGGCATGATGTCATAGTCACTGTTAAATGTACCACTTTAGGAACCAGAGAGGTTCAAAACAAAAACATAAAGGAAACTAATAAATTGTAAAGGTTTATGTGTGTGATGGTCCGGCATTATGTCATAGTCACTGTTAAATGTACCACTTTGGGAACCAGAGAGGTTCAAAACAAAAACATAGAGGAAACTGATAAATTGTAGAGGCTTATCTGTGTGATGGTCCGGCATGATGTCATAATCATTGTTAAATGTACCACTTTAGGAACCAGAGAGGTTCAAAACAAAAACATAGAGGAAACTAATAAATTGTAAAGGTTTATGTGTGTGATGGTCCGGCATGATGTCAGAGTCACTGTTAAATGTACCACTTTAGGAACCAGAGATGTTCAAAACAAAAACATAGAGGAAACTAATAAATTGTAAAGGTTTATGTGTGTGATGATCCGGCATGATGTCATAGTCACTGTTAAATGTACCACTTTAGGAACCAGAGAGGTTCAAAACAAAAACATAGAGGAAACTAATAAATTGTAAAGGTTTATTTGTGTGATGGTCCGGCATGATGTCATAGTCACTGTTATATGTACCACTTTAGGAACCAGAGAGGTTCATAACAACCACATGGAGGAAACTGATAAATTGTAAAGGTTTATCTGTGTGATGGTCCGGCATGATGTCATAGTCACTGTTAAATGTACCACTTTAGGACCCAGAGAGGTTCATAACAACCACATGGAGGAAACTGATAAATTGTAAAGGTTTATCTGTGTGATGGTCCGGCATGATGTCATAGTCACTGTTAAATGTACCACTTTAGGAACCAGAGAGGTTCATAACAACCACATGGAGGAAACTGATAAATTGTAAAGGTTTATGTGTGTGATGGTCCGGCATGATGTCATAGTCACTGTTAAATGTACTACTTTGGGAACCAGAGAGGTTCATAACAACCCCATGGAGGAAACTGATAAATTGTAAAGGTTTATCTGTGTGATGGTCCGGCATGATGTCATAGTCACTGTTTACTGCACCACTTTAGGAACCAGAGAGGTTCACAACAAAAACATGGAGGAAACTAATAAATTGTAAAGGTTTATCTGTGTGATGGTCCGGCATGATAACATAGTCACTTTTAAATGTACTACTTTAGGAACCAGAGAGGTTCACAACAAAAACATGGAGCGAACTAATAAATTGTAAAGGTTTATGTGTGTGATGGTCGAGCATTATGTCATAGTCACTGTTAAATGTACTACTTTAGGAACCAGAGAGGTTCACAACAAAAACATGGAGGAAACTAATAAATTGTAAAGGTTTATCTGTGTGATGGTCGAGCATGATGTCATAGTCACTGTTAAATGTACTACTTTAGGAACCAGAGAGGTTCACAACAAAAACATGGAGGAAACTAATAAATTGTAAAGGTTTATCTGTGTGATGGTCCGGCATGATGTCATAGTCACTGTTAAATGTACTACTTTAGGAACCAGAGAGGTTCATAACAACCACATGGAGGAAACTGATAAATTGTAAAGGTTTATGTGTGTGATGGTCCGGCATGATGTCATAGTCACTGTTAAATGTACTACTTTAGGAACCAGAGAGGTTCATAACAACCACATGGAGGAAACTGATAAATTGTAAACGTTTATGTGTGTGATGGTCCGGCATGATGTCATAGTCACTGTTAAATGTACCACTTTGGGAACCAGAGAGGTTCGTAACAACCCCATGGAGGAAACTGATAAATTGTAAAGGTTTATCTGTGTGATGGTCCGGCATGATGTCATAGTCACTGTTAAATGTACCACTTTAGGAACCAGAGAGGTTCACAACAACCACATGGAGGAAACTGATAAATTGTAAAGGTTTATGTGTGTGATGGTCCGGCATGATGTCATAGTCACTGTTAAATGTACCACTTTAGGAACCAGAGAGGTTCATAACAACCACATGGAGGAAACTGATAAATTGAAAGGTTTATCTGTGTGATGGTCCGGCATGATGTCATAGTCACTGTTAAATGTACCACTTTAGGAACCAGAGAGGTTCATAACAACCACATGGAGGAAACTGATAAATTGTAAAGGTTTATCTGTGTGATGGTCCGGCATGATGTCATAGTCACTGTTAACTGTACCACTTTAGGAACAAGAGAGGTTCATAACAACCACATGGAGGAAACTGATAAATTGTAAAGGTTTATCTGTGTGATGGTCCGGCATGATGTCATAGTCACTGTTAAATGTACTACTTTAGGAACCAGAGAGGTTCATAACAACCACATGGAGGAAACTAATAAATTGTAAAGGTTTATCTGTGTGATGGTCGAGCATGATGTCATAGTCACTGTTAAATGTACCACTTTGGGAACCAGAGAGGTTCACAACCACCACATGGAGGAAACTAATAAATTGTAAAGGTTTATCTGTGTGATGGTCGAGCATGATGTCATAGTCATTGTTAAATGTACTACTTTGGGAACCAGAGAGGTTCACAACCACCACATGGAGGAAACTAATAAATTGTAAAGGTTTATCTGTGTGATGATCAGGCATGATGTCATAGTCACTGTTAAATGTACTACTTTAGGAACCAGAGAGGTTCACAACAAGAACATGGAGGAAACTAATAAATTGTAAAGGTTTATCTGTGTGATGATCGAGCATGATGTCATAGTCACTGTAAAATGTACTACTTTAGGAACCAGAGAGGTTCACAACAAAAACATGGAGGAAACTAATAAATTGTAAAGGTTTATCTGTGTGATGGTCCGGCATGATGTCATAGTCACTGCTAAATGTACTACTTTAGGAACCAGAGAGGTTCATAACAACCACATGGAGGAAACTGATAAATTGTAAAGGTTTATGTGTGTGATGGTCCGGCATGATGTCATAGTCACTGTTAAATGTACTACTTTAGGAACCAGAGAGGTTCATAACAACCACATGGAGGAAACTGATAAATTGTAAAGGTTTATCTGTGTGATGGTCCGGCATGATGTCATAGTCACTGTTAATTGTACTACTTTGGGAACCAGAGAGGTTCAAAACGAAAACATAGAGGAAACTAATAAATTGTAAAGGTTTATGTGTGTGATGGTCCGGTATGATGTCATAGTCACTGTTAAATGTACCACTTTAGGAACCAGAGAGGTTCAAAACAGAAACATAGAGGAAACTAATAAATTGTAGAGGTTTATGTGTGTGATGGTCCGGCATGATGTCATAGTCACTGTTAAATGTACCACTTTAGGAACCAGAGAGGTTCAAAACAAAAACATAAAGGAAACTAATAAATTGTAAAGGTTTATGTGTGTGATGGTCCGGCATGATGTCATAGTCACTGTTAAATGTACCACTTTGGGAACCAGAGAGGTTCAAAACAAAAACATAGAGGAAACTGATAAATTGTAGAGGCTTATCTGTGTGATGGTCCGGCATGATGTCATAGTCATTGTTAAATGTACCACTTTAGGAACCAGAGAGGTTCAAAACAAAAACATAGAGGAAACTAATAAATTGTAAAGGTTTATGTGTGTGATGGTCCGGCATGATGTCACAGTCACTGTTAAATGTACCACTTTAGGAACCAGAGATGTTCAAAACAAAAACATAGAGGAAACTAATAAATTGTAAAGGTTTATGTGTGTGATGATCCGGCATGATGTCATAGTCACTGTTAAATGTACCACTTTAGGAACCAGAGAGGTTCAAAACAAAAACATAGAGGAAACTAATAAATTGTAAAGGTTTATGTGTGTGATGGTCCGGCATGATGTCATAGTCACTGTTAAATGTACCACTTTAGGAACCAGAGAGGTTCATAACAACCACATGGAGGAAACTGATAAATTGTAAAGGTTTATCTGTGTGATGGTCCAGCATGATGTCATTGTCACTGTTAAATGTACCACTTTAGGACCCAGAGAGGTTCATAACATCCACATGGAGGAAACTGATAAATTGTAAAGGTTTATCTGTGTGATGGTCCGGCATGATGTCATAGTCACTGTTAAATGTACCACTTTAGGAACCAGAGAGGTTCATAACAACCACATGGAGGAAACTGATAAATTGTAAAGGTTTATCTGTGTGATGGTCCGGCATGATGTCATAGTCACTGTTAAATGTACTACTTTAGGAACCAGAGAGGTTCACAAAAAAAACATAGAGGAAACTAATAAATTGTAAAGGTTTATCTGTGTGATGGTCCGGCATGATAACATAGTCACTGTTAAATGTACCACTTTGGGAACCAGAGAGGTTCACAACAAAAACATAGAGGAAACTAATAAATTGTAAAGGTTTATGTGTGTGATGGTCCGGCATGATGTCATAGTCACTGTTATATGTACCTCTTTAGGAACCAGAGAGGTTCACAACAAAAACATAGAGGAAACTAATGAATTGTAAAGGTTTATGTGTGTGATGGTCCGGCATGATGTCATAGTCACTGTTAAATGTACTACTTTGGGAACCAGAGAGGTTCACAACAAAAACATAGAGGAAACTAATAGATTGTAAAGGTTTATGTGTGTGATGGTCCGGCATGATGTCATAGTCACTGTTAAATGTACTAGTTTAGGAACCAGAGAGGTTCACAACAAAAACATGGAGGAAACTAATAAATTGTAAAGGTTTATCTGTGTGATGGTCCGGCATGATGTCATAGTCACTGTTAAATGTACTACTTTAGGAACCAGAGAGGTTCATAACAACCACATGGAGGAAACTGATAAATTGTAAAGGTTTATGTGTGTGATGGTCCGGCATGATGTCATAGTCACTGTTAAATGTACTACTTTAGGAACCAGAGAGGTTCATAACAACCACATGGAGGAAACTGATAAATTGTAAAGGTTTATGTGTGTGATGGTCCGGCATGATGTCATAGTCACTGTTAAATGTACTACTTTGGGAACCAGAGAGGTTCATAACAACCCCATGGAGGAAACTGATAAATTGTAAAGGTTTATGTGTGTGATGGTCCGGCATGATGTCATAGTCACTGTTAACTGCACCACTTTAGGAACCAGAGAGGTTCACAACAAAAACATGGAGGAAACTAATAAATTGTAAAGGTTTATCTGTGTGATGGTCCGGCATGATAACATAGTCACTGTTAAATGTACTACTTTAGGAACCAGAGACGTTCACAACAAAAACATGGAGGAAACTAATAAATTGTAAAGGTTTATGTGTGTGATGGTCGAGCATTATGTCATAGTCACTGTTAAATGTACTACTTTAGGAACCAGAGAGGCTCACAACAAAAACATAGAGGAAACTAATAAATTGTAAAGGTTTATCTGTGAGATGGTCCGGCATTATGTCATAGTCACTGTTAAATGTACTACTTTAGGAACCAGAGAGGTTCACAACAACCACATGGAGGAAACTAATAAATTGTAAAGGTTTATGTGTGTGATGGTCTGGCATGATGTCATAGTCACTGTTAAATATACTTCTTTAGGAACCAGAGAGGTTCACAACAACCACATGAAGGAAACTAATAAATTGTAAAGGTTTATGTGTGTGATGGTCCAGCATGATGTCATAGTCACTGTTAAATGTACTACTTTGGGAACCAGAGAGGTTCACAACCACCACATGGAGGAAACTAATAAATTGTAAAGGTTTATCTGCGTGATTGTCCGGCATGATGACATAGTCACTGTTAAATGTACTACTTTGGGAACCAGAGAGGTTCACAACAACCACATGGAGGAAACTAATAAATTGTAAAGGTTTATGTGTGTGATGGTCCGGCATGATGTCATAGTCACTGTTAAATATACTTCTTTAGGAACCAGAGAGGTTCACAACAACCACATGGAGGAAACTAATAAATTGTAAAGGTTTATGTGTGTGATGGTCCGGCATGATGTCATAGTCACTGTTAAATGTACTACTTTAGGAACCAGAGAGGTTCACAACAAAAACATAGAGGAAACTGATAAATTGTAAAGGTTTATGTATGTGATGGTCCGGCATGATGTCATAGTCACTGTTAAATGTACCACTTTAGAAACCAGAGAGGTTCAAAACAAAAACATAGAGGAAACTAATAAATTGTAAAGGTTTATGTGTGTGATGGTCCGGCATGATGTCATAGTCACTGTTAAATGTACTACTTTAGGAACCAGAGAGGTTCACAACAAAAACATAGAGGAAACTAATAAATTGTAAAGGTTTATGTGTGTGATGGTCCGGCATGATGTCATAGTCACTGTTAAATGTACTACTTTAGGAACCAGAGAGGTTCACAACAAAAACATAGAGGAAACTAATAAATTGTAAAGGTTTATGTGTGTGATGGTCCGGCATGATGTCATAGTCACTGTTATATGTACTTCTTTAGGAACCAGAGAGGTTCACAACAAAAACATAGAGGAAACTAATGAATTGTAAAGGTTTATGTGTGTGATGGTCCGGCATGATGTCATAGTCACTGTTAAATGTACTACTCTGGGAACCAGAGAGGTTCACAACAAAAACATAGAGGAAAATAATAAATTGTAAAGGTTTATGTGTGTGATGGTCCGGCATGATGTCATAGTCATTGTTAAATGTACTACTTTAGGAACCAGAGAGGTTCACAACAAAAACATAGAGGAAACTAATAAATTGTAAAGGTATATCTGTGTGATGGTCCGGCATGATAACATAGTAACTGTTAAATGTACCACTTTGGGATCCAGAGAGGTTCACAACAAAAACATAGAGGAAACTAATAAATTGTAAAGGTTTATGTGTGTGATGGTCCGGCATGATGTCATAGTCACTGTTATATGTACTTCTTTAGGAACCAGAGAGGTTCACAACAAAAACATAGAGGAAACTAATAGATTGTAAAGGTTTATGTGTGTGATGGTCCGGCATGATGTCATAGTCACTGTTAAATGTACTACTTTAGGAACCAGAGAGGTTCACAACAAAAACATGGAGGAAACTAATAAATTGTAAAGGTTTATCTGTGTGATGGTCGAGCATGATGTCATAGTCACTGTTAAATGTACTACTTTAGGAACCAGAGAGGTTCACAACAAAAACATGGAGGAAACTAATAAATTGTAAAGGTTTATCTGTGTGATGGTCCGGCATGATGTCATAGTCACTGTTAAATGTACTACTTTAGGAACCAGAGAGGTTCATAACAACCACATGGAGGAAACTGATAAATTGTAAAGGTTTATGTGTGTGATGGTCCGGCATGATGTCATAGTCACTGTTAAATGTACTACTTTAGGAACCAGAGAGGTTCATAACAACCACATGGAGGAAACTGATAAATTGTAAAGGTTTATGTGTGTGATGGTCCGGCATGATGTCATAGTCACTGTTAAATGTACTACTTTGGGAACCAGAGAGGTTCGTAACAACCCCATGGAGGAAACTGATAAATTGTAAAGGTTTATCTGTGTGATGGTCCGGCATGATGTCATAGTCACTGTTAAATGTACCACTTTAGGAACCAGAGAGGTTCACAACAACCACATGGAGGAAACTGATAAATTGTAAAGGTTTATGTGTGTGATGGTCCGGCATGATGTCATAGTCACTGTTAAATGTACCACTTTAGGAACCAGAGAGGTTCATAACAACCACATGGAGGAAACTGATAAATTGAAAGGTTTATCTGTGTGATGGTCCGGCATGATGTCATAGTCACTGTTAAATGTACCACTTTAGGAACCAGAGAGGTTCATAACAACCACATGGAGGAAACTGATAAATTGTAAAGGTTTATCTGTGTGATGGTCCGGCATGATGTCATAGTCACTGTTAACTGTACCACTTTAGGAACAAGAGAGGTTCATAACAACCACATGGAGGAAACTGATAAATTGTAAAGGTTTATCTGTGTGATGGTCCGGCATGATGTCATAGTCACTGTTAAATGTACTACTTTAGGAACCAGAGAGGTTCATAACAACCACATGGAGGAAACTAATAAATTGTAAAGGTTTATCTGTGTGATGGTCGAGCATGATGTCATAGTCACTGTTAAATGTACCACTTTGGGAACCAGAGAGGTTCACAACCACCACATGGAGGAAACTAATAAATTGTAAAGGTTTATCTGTGTGATGGTCGAGCATGATGTCATAGTCATTGTTAAATGTACTACTTTGGGAACCAGAGAGGTTCACAACCACCACATGGAGGAAACTAATAAATTGTAAAGGTTTATCTGTGTGATGATCAGGCATGATGTCATAGTCACTGTTAAATGTACTACTTTAGGAACCAGAGAGGTTCACAACAAGAACATGGAGGAAACTAATAAATTGTAAAGGTTTATCTGTGTGATGGTCGAGCATGATGTCATAGTCACTGTTAAATGTACTACTTTAGGAACCAGAGAGGTTCACAACAAAAACATGGAGGAAACTAATAAATTGTAAAGGTTTATCTGTGTGATGGTCCGGCATGATGTCATAGTCACTGCTAAATGTACTACTTTAGGAACCAGAGAGGTTCATAACAACCACATGGAGGAAACTGATAAATTGTAAAGGTTTATGTGTGTGATGGTCCGGCATGATGTCATAGTCACTGTTAAATGTACTACTTTAGGAACCAGAGAGGTTCATAACAACCACATGGAGGAAACTGATAAATTGTAAAGGTTTATGTGTGTGATGGTCCGGCATGATGTCATAGTCACTGTTAAATGTACTCCTTTGGGAACCAGAGAGGTTCATAACAACCCCATGGAGGAAACTGATAAATTGTAAAGGTTTATCTGTGTGATGGTCCGGCATGATGTCATCGTCACTGTTAAATGTACCACTTTAGGAACCAGAGAGGTTCACAACAACCACATGGAGGAAACTGATAAATTGTAAAGGTTTATGTGTGTGATGGTCCGGCATTATGTCATAGTCACTGTTAAATGTACCACTTTAGGAACCAGAGAGGTTCATAACAACCACATGGAGGAAACTGATAAATTGTAAAGGTTTATCTGTGTGATGGTCCGGCATGATGTCATAGTCACTGTTAAATGTACCACTTTAGGAACCAGAGAGGTTCATAACAACCACATGGAGGAAACTGATAAATTGTAAAGGTTTATCTGTGTGATGGTCCGGCATGATGTCATAGTCACTGTTAAATGTACCACTTTAGGAACCAGAGAGGTTCAAAACAAAAACATAGAGGAAACTAATAAATTGTAAAGGTTTATGTGTGTGATGGTCCGGCATGATGTCATAGTCACTGTTAATTGTACTACTTTGGGAACCAGAGAGGTTCAAAACGAAAACATAGAGGAAACTAATAAATTGTAAAGGTTTTTGTGTGTGATGGTCCGGCATGATGTCATAGTCACTGTTAAATGTACCACTTTAGGAACCAGAGAGGTTCAAAACAGAAACATAGAGGAAACTAATAAATTGTAGAGGTTTATGTGTGTGATGGTCCGGCATGATGTCATAGTCACTGTTAAATGTACCACTTTAGGAACCAGAGAGGTTCAAAACAAAAACATAAAGGAAACTAATAAATTGTAAAGGTTTATGTGTGTGATGGTCCGGCATGATGTCATAGTCACTGTTAAATGTACCACTTTGGGAACCAGAGAGGTTCAAAACAAAAACATAGAGGAAACTGATAAATTGTAGAGGCTTATCTGTGTGATGGTCCGGCATGATGTCATAGTCATTGTTAAATGTACCACTTTAGGAACCAGAGAGGTTAAAAACAAAAACATAGAGGAAACTAATAAATTGTAAAGGTTTATGTGTGTGATGGTCCGGCATGATGTCATAGTCACTGTTAAATGTACCACTTTAGGAACCAGAGATGTTCAAAACAAAAACATAGAGGAAACTAATAAATTGTAAAGGTTTATGTGTGTGATGATCCGGCATGATGTCATAGTCACTGTTAAATGTACCACTTTAGGAACCAGAGAGGTTCAAAACAAAAACATAGAGGAAACTAATAAATTGTAAAGGTTTATGTGTGTGATGGTCCGGCATGATGTCATAGTCACTGTTAAATGTACCACTTTAGGAACCAGAGAGGTTCATAACAACCACATGGAGGAAACTGATAAATTGTAAAGGTTTATCTGTGTGATGGTCCAGCATGATGTCATAGTCACTGTTAAATGTACCACTTTAGGACCCAGAGAGGTTCATAACATCCACATGGAGGAAACTGATAAATTGTAAAGGTTTATCTGTGTGATGGTCCGGCATGATGTCATAGTCACTGTTAAATGTACCACTTTAGGAACCAGAGAGGTTCATAACAACCACATGGAGGAAACTGATAAATTGTAAAGGTTTATCTGTGTGATGGTCCGGCATGATGTCATAGTCACTGTTAAATGTACTACTTTAGGAACCAGAGAGGTTCACAAAAAAAACATAGAGGAAACTAATAAATTGTAAAGGTTTATCTGTGTGATGGTCCGGCATGATAACATAGTCACTGTTAAATGTACCACTTTGGGAACCAGAGAGGTTCACAACAAAAACATAGAGGAAACTAATAAATTGTAAAGGTTTATGTGTGTGATGGTCCGGCATGATGTCATAGTCACTGTTATATGTACCTCTTTAGGAACCAGAGAGGTTCACAACAAAAACATAGAGGAAACTAATGAATTGTAAAGGTTTATGTGTGTGATGGTCCGGCATGATGTCATAGTCACTGTTAAATGTACTACTTTGGGAACCAGAGAGGTTCACAACAAAAACATAGAGGAAACTAATAGATTGTAAAGGTTTATGTGTGTGATGGTCCGGCATGATGTCATAGTCACTGTTAAATGTACTAGTTTAGGAACCAGAGAGGTTCACAACAAAAACATGGAGGAAACTAATAAATTGTAAAGGTTTATCTGTCTGATGGTCCGGCATGATGTCATAGTCACTGTTAAATGTACTACTTTAGGAACCAGAGAGGTTCATAACAACCACATGGAGGAAACTGATAAATTGTAAAGGTTTATGTGTGTGATGGTCCGGCATGATGTCATAGTCACTGTTAAATGTACTACTTTAGGAACCAGAGAGGTTCATAACAACCACATGGAGGAAACTGATAAATTGTAAAGGTTTATGTGTGTGATGGTCCGGCATGATGTCATAGTCACTGTTAAATGTACTACTTTGGGAACCAGAGAGGTTCATAACAACCCCATGGAGGAAACTGATAAATTGTAAAGGTTTATCTGTGTGATGGTCCGGCATGATGTCATAGTCAATGTTAACTGCACCACTTTAGGAACCAGAGAGGTTCACAACAAAAACATGGAGGAAATTAATAAATTGTAAAGGTTTATCTGTGTGATGGTCCGGCATGATAACATAGTCACTGTTAAATGTACTACTTTAGGAACCAGAGAGGTTCACAACAAAAACATGGAGGAAACTAATAAATTGTAAAGGTTTATGTGTGTGATGGTCGAGCATTATGTCATAGTCACTGTTAAATGTACTACTTTAGGAACCAGAGAGGCTCACAACAAAAACATAGAGGAAACTAATAAATTGTAAAGGTTTATCTGTGAGATGGTCCGGCATTATGTCATAGTCACTGTTAAATGTACTACTTTAGGAACCAGAGAGGTTCACAACAACCACATGGAGGAAACTAATAAATTGTAAAGGTTTATGTGTGTGATGGTCTGGCATGATGTCATAGTCACTGTTAAATATACTTCTTTAGGAACCAGAGAGGTTCACAACAACCACATGAAGGAAACTAATAAATTGTAAAGGTTTATGTGTGTGATGGTCCAGCATGATGTCATAGTCACTGTTAAATGTACTACTTTGGGAACCAAAGAGGTTCACAACCACCACATGGAGGAAACTAATAAATTGTAAAGGTTTATCTGCGTGATTGTCCGGCATGATGACATAGTCACTGTTAAATGTACTACTTTGGGAACCAGAGAGGTTCACAACAACCACATGGAGGAAACTAATAAATTGTAAAGGTTTATGTGTGTGATGGTCCGGCATGATGTCATAGTCACTGTTAAATATACTTCTTTAGGAACCAGAGAGGTTCACAACAACCACATGGAGGAAACTAATAAATTGTAAAGGTTTATGTGTCTGATGGTCCGGCATGATGTCATAGTCACTGTTAAATGTACTACTTTAGGAACCAGAGAGGTTCACAACAAAAACATAGAGGAAACTGATAAATTGTAAAGGTTTATGTATGTGATGGTCCGGCATGATGTCATAGTCACTGTTAAATGTACCACTTTAGAAACCAGAGAGGTTCAAAACAAAAACATAGAGGAAACTAATAAATTGTAAAGGTTTATGTGTGTGATGGTCCGGCATGATGTCATAGTCACTGTTAAATGTACTACTTTAGGAACCAGAGAGGTTCACAACAAAAACATAGAGGAAACTAATAAATTGTAAAGGTTTATGTGTGTGATGGTCCGGCATGATGTCATAGTCACTGTTAAATGTACTACTTTAGGAACCAGAGAGGTTCACAACAAAAACATAGAGGAAACTAATAAATTGTAAAGGTTTATGTGTGTGATGGTCCGGCATGATGTCATAGTCACTGTTATATGTACTTCTTTAGGAACCAGAGAGGTTCACAACAAAAACATAGAGGAAACTAATGAATTGTAAAGGTTTATGTGTGTGATGGTCCGGCATGATGTCATAGTCACTGTTAAATGTACTACTCTGGGAACCAGAGAGGTTCACAACAAAAACATAGAGGAAAATAATAAATTGTAAAGGTTTATGTGTGTGATGGTCCGGCATGATGTCATAGTCATTGTTAAATGTACTACTTTAGGAACCAGAGAGGTTCACAACAAAAACATAGAGGAAACTAATAAATTGTAAAGGTATATCTGTGTGATGGTCCGGCATGATAACATAGTAACTGTTAAATGTACCACTTTGGGATCCAGAGAGGTTCACAACAAAAACATAGAGGAAACTAATAAATTGTAAAGGTTTATGTGTGTGATGGTCCGGCATGATGTCATAGTCACTGTTATATGTACTTCTTTAGGAACCAGAGAGGTTCACAACAAAAACATAGAGGAAACTAATAGATTGTAAAGGTTTATGTGTGTGATGGTCCGGCATGATGTCATAGTCACTGTTAAATGTACTACTTTAGGAACCAGAGAGGTTCACAACAAAAACATGGAGGAAACTGATAAATTGTAAAGGTTTATCTGTGTGATGGTCCGGCATGATGTCATAGTCACTGTTAAATGTACCACTTTAGGAACCAGAGAGGTTCAAAACAAAAACATAGAGGAAACTAATAGATTGTAAAGGTTTATGTGTGTGATGGTCCGTCATGATGGTATAGTCACTGTTAAATGTACTACTTTAGGAACCAGAGAGGTTCACATCAAAAACATGGAGGAAACTAATAAATTGTAAAGGTTTATCTGTGTGATGGTCCGGCATGATGTCATAGTCACTGTTAAATGTACTACTTTAGGAACCAGAGAGGTTCAAAACAGAAACATAGAGGAAACTAATAAATTGTAGAGGTTTATGTGTGTGATGGTCCGGCATGATGTCATAGTCACTGTTAAATGTACCACTTTAGGAACCAGAGAGGTTCAAAACAAAAACATAAAGGAAACTAATAAATTGTAAAGGTTTATGTGTGTGATGGTCCGGCATGATGTCATAGTCACTGTTAAATGTACCACTTTGGGAACCAGAGAGGTTCAAAGCAAAAACATAGAGGAAACTGATAAATTGTAGAGGCTTATCTGTGTGATGGTCCGGCATGATGTCATAGTCATTGTTAAATGTACCACTTTAGGAACCAGAGAGGTTCAAAACAAAAACATAGAGGAAACTAATAAATTGTAAAGGTTTATGTGTGTGATGATCCGGCATGATGTCATAGTCACTGTTAAATGTACCACTTTAGGAACCAGAGATGTTCAAAACAAAAACATAGAGGAAACTAATAAATTGTAAAGGTTTATGTGTGTGATGATCCGGCATGATGTCATAGTCACTGTTAAATGTACCACTTTAGGAACCAGAGAGGTTCAAAACAAAAACATAGAGGAAACTAATAAATTGTAAAGGTTTATGTGTGTGATGGTCCGGCATGATGTCATAGTCACTGTTAAATGTACCACTTTAGGAACCAGAGAGGTTCATAACAACCACATGGAGGAAACTGATAAATTGTAAAGGTTTATCTGTGTGATGGTCCGGCATGATGTCATAGTCACTGTTAAATGTACCACTTTAGGACCCAGAGAGGTTCATAACATCCACATGGAGGAAACTGATAAATTCTAAAGGTTTATCTGTGTGATGGTCCGGCATGATGTCATAGTCACTGTTAAATGTACCACTTTAGGAACCAGAGAGGTTCATAACAACCACATGGAGGAAACTGATAAATTGTAAAGGTTTATCTGTGTGATGGTCCGGCATGATGTCATAGTCACTGTTAAATGTACTACTTTAGGAACCAGAGAGGTTCACAACAAAAACATAGAGGAAACTAATAAATTGTAAAGGTTTATCTGTGTGATGGTCCGGCATGATAACATAGTCACTGTTAAATGTACCACTTTGGGAACCAGAGAGGTTCACAACAAAAACATAGAGGAAACTAATAAATTGTAAAGGTTTATGTATGTGATGGTCCGGCATGATGTCATAGTCACTGTTATATGTACCTCTTTAGGAACCAGAGAGGTTCACAACAAAAACATAGAGGAAACTAATGAATTGTAAAGGTTTATGTGTGTGATGGTCCGGCATGATGTCATAGTCATTGTTAAATGTACTACTTTGGGAACCAGAGAGGTTCACAACAAAAACATAGAGGAAACTAATAGATTGTAAAGGTTTATGTGTGTGATGGTCCGGCATGATGTCATAGTCACTGTTAAATGTACTACTTTAGGAACCAGAGAGGTTCACAACAAAAACATGGAGGAAACTAATAAATTGTAAAGGTTTATCTGTGTGATGGTCCGGCATGATGTCATAGTCACTGTTAAATGTACTACTTTAGGAACCAGAGAGGTTCATAACAACCACATGGAGGAAACTGATAAATTGTAAAGGTTTATGTGTGTGATGGTCCGGCATGATGTCATAGTCACTGTTAAATGTACTACTTTAGGAACCAGAGAGGTTCATAACAACCACATGGAGGAAACTGATTAATTGTAAAGGTTTATGTGTGTGATCGTCCGGCATGATGTCATAGTCACTGTTAAATGTACTACTTTGGGTACCAGAGAGGTTCATAACAACCCCATGGAGGAAACTGATAAATTGTAAAGGTTTATCTGTGTGATGGTCCGGCATGATGTCATAGTCACTGTTAACTGCACCACTTTAGGAACCAGACAGGTTCACAACAAAAACATGGAGGAAACTAATAAATTGTAAAGGTTTATCTGTGTGAGGGTCCGGCATGATAACATAGTCACTGTTAAATGTACTACTTTAGGAACCAGAGAGGTTCACAACAAAAACATGGAGGAAACTAATAAATTGTAAAGGTTTATGTGTGTGATGGTCGAGCATTATGTCATAGTCACTGTTAAATGTACTACTTTAGGAACCAGAGAGGCTCACAACAAAAACATGGAGGAAACTAATAAATTGTAAAGGTTTATCTGTGAGATGGTCCGGCATTATGTCATAGACACTGTTAAATGTACTACTTTAGGAACCAGAGAGGTTCACAACAACCACATGGAGGAAACTAATAAATTGTAAAGGTTTATGTGTGTGATGGTCTGGCATGATGTCATAGTCACTGTTAAATATACTTCTTTAGGAACCAGAGAGGTTCACAACAACCACATGAAGGAAACTAATAAATTGTAAAGGTTTATGTGTGTGATGGTCCAGCATGATGTCATAGTCACTGTTAAATGTACTACTTTGGGAACCAGAGAGGTTCACAACCACCACATGGAGGAAACTAATAAATTGTAAAGGTTTATCTGCGTGATTGTCCGGCATGATGACATAGTCACTGTTAAATGTACTACTTTGGGAACCAGAGAGGTTCACAACAACCACACATGGAGGAAACTAATAAATTGTAAAGGTTTATGTGTGTGATGGTCCGGCATGATGTCATAGTCACTGTTAAATATACTTCTTTAGGAACCAGAGAGGTTCACAACAAAAACATAGAGGAAACTGATAAATTGTAAAGGTTTATGTATGTGATGGTCCGGCATGATGTCATAGTCACTGTTAAATGTACCACTTTAGAAACCAGAGAGGTTCAAAACAAAAACATAGAGGAAACTAATAAATTGTAAAGGTTTAGTGTGTGATGGTCCGGCATGATGTCATAGTCACTGTTAAATGTACTACTTTAGGAACCAGAGAGGTTCACAACAAAAACATAGAGGAAACTAATAAATTGTAAAGGTTTATGTGTGTGATGGTCCGGCATGATGTCATAGTCACTGTTAAATGTACTACTTTAGGAACCAGAGAGGTTCACAACAAAAACATAGAGGAAACTAATAAATTGTAAAGGTTTATGTGTGTGATGGTCCGGCATGATGTCATAGTCACTGTTATATGTACTTCTTTAGGAACCAGAGAGGTTCACAACAAAAACATAGAGGAAACTAATGAATTGTAAAGGTTTATGTGTGTGATGGTCCGGCATGATGTCATAGTCACTGTTAAATGTACTACTCTGGGAACCAGAGAGGTTCACAACAAAAACATAGAGGAAAATAATAAATTGTAAAGGTTTATGTGTGTGATGGTCCGGCATGATGTCATAGTCATTGTTAAATGTACTACTTTAGGAACCAGAGAGGTTCACAACAAAAACATAGAGGAAACTAATAAATTGTAAAGGTATATCTGTGTGATGGTCCGGCATGATAACATAGTAACTGTTAAATGTACCACTTTGGGATCCAGAGAGGTTCACAACAAAAACATAGAGGAAACTAATAAATTGTAAAGGTTTATGTGTGTGATGGTCCGGCATGATGTCATAGTCACTGTTATATGTACTTCTTTAGGAACCAGAGAGGTTCACAACAAAAACATAGAGGAAACTAATAGATTGTAAAGGTTTATGTGTGTGATGGTCCGGCATGATGTCATAGTCAGTGTTAAATGTACTACTTTAGGAACCAGAGAGGTTCACAACAAAAACATGGAGGAAACTAATGAATTGTAAAGGTTTATCTGTGTGATGGTCCGGCATGATGTCATAGTCACTGTTAAATGTACTACTTTAGGAACCAGAGAGGTTCATAACAACCACATGGAGGAAACTGATAAATTGTAAAGGTTTATGTGTGTAATGGTCCGGCATGATGTCATAGTCACTGTTAAATGTACTACTTTAGGAACCAGAGAGGTTCATAACAACCACATGGAGGAAACTGATAAATTGTAAAGGTTTATGTGTGTGATGGTCCGGCATGATGTCATTGTCACTGTTAAATGTACTACTTTGGGAACCAGAGAGGTTCATAACAACCCCATGGAGGAAACTGATAAATTGTAAAGGTTTATGTGTGTGATGGTCCGGCATGATGTCATTGTCACTGTTAAATGTACTACTTTGGGAACCAGAGAGGTTCATAACAACCCCATGGAGGAAACTGATAAATTGTAAAGGTTTATGTGTGTGATGATCCGGCATGATGTCATAGTCACTGTTAAATGTACCACTTTAGGAACCAGAGAGGTTCAAAACAAAAACATAGAGGAAACTAATAAATTGTAAAGGTTTATGTGTGTGATGGTCCGGCATGATGTCATAGTCACTGTTAAATGTACCACTTTAGGAACCAGAGAGGTTCATAACAACCACATGGAGGAAACTGATAAATTGTAAAGGTTTATCTGTGTGATGGTCCGGCATGATGTCATAGTCACTGTTAAATGTACCACTTTAGGATCCAGAGAGGTTCATAACATCCACATGGAGGAAACTGATAAATTGTAAAGGTTTATCTGTGTGATGGTCCAGCATGATGTCATAGTCACTGTTAAATGTACCACTTTAGGAACCAGAGAGGTTCATAACAACCACATGGAGGAAACTGATAAATTGTAAAGGTTTATCTGTGTGATGGTCCGGCATGATGTCATAGTCACTGTTAAATGTACTACTTTAGGAACCAGAGAGGTTCACAACAAAAACATGGAGGAAACTAATAAATTGTAAAGGTTTATCTGTGTGATGGTCCGGCATGATGTCATAGTCACTGTTAAATGTACTACTTTAGGAACCAGAGAGGTTCATAACAACCACATGGAGGAAACTGATAAATTGTAAAGGTTTATGTGTGTGATGGTCCGGCATGAGTCATAGTCACTGTTAAATGTACTACTTTAGGAACCAGAGAGGTTCATAACAACCACATGGAGGAAACTGATAAATTGTAAAGGTTTATGTGTGTGATCGTCCGGCATGATGTCATAGTCACTGTTAAATGTACTACTTTGGGAACCAGAGAGGTTCATAACAACCCCATGGAGGAAACTGATAAATTGTAAAGGTTTATCTGTGTGATGGTCCGGCATGATGTCATTGTCACTGTTAACTGCACCACTTTAGGAACCAGAGAGGTTCACAACAAAAACATGGAGGAAACTAATAAATTGTAAAGGTTTATCTGTGTGAGGGTCCGGCATGATAACATAGTCACTGTTAAATGTACTACTTTAGGAACCAGAGAGGTTCACAACAAAAACATGGAGGAAACTAATAAATTGTAAAGGTTTATGTGTGTGATGGTCGAGCATTATGTCATAGTCACTGTTAAATGTACTACTTTAGGAACCAGAGAGGTTCACAACAACCACATGGAGGAAACTAATAAATTGTAAAGGTTTATGTGTGTGATGGTCTGGCATGATGTCATAGTCACTGTTAAATATACTTCTTTAGGAACCAGAGAGGTTCACAACAACCACATAAAGGAAACTAATAAATTGTAAAGGTTTATGTGTGTGATGGTCCAGCATGATGTCATAGTCACTGTTAAATGTACTACTTTGGGAACCAGAGAGGTTCACAACCACCACATGGAGGAAACTAATAAATTGTAAAGGTTTATCTTCGTGATTGTCCGGCATGATGACATAGTCACTGTTAAATGTACTACTTTGGGAACCAGAGAGGTTCACAACAACCACATGGAGGAAACTAATAAATTGTAAAGGTTTATGTGTGTGATGGTCCGGCATGATGTCATAGTCACTGTTAAATATACTTCTTTAGGAACCAGAGAGGTTCACAACAACCACATGGAGGAAACTAATAAATTGTAAAGGTTTATGTGTGTGATGGTCCGGCATGATGTCATAGTCACTGTTAAATGTACTACTTTAGGAACCAGAGAGGTTCACAACAAAAACATAGAGGAAACTGATAAATTGTAAAGGTTTATGTATGTGATGGTCCGGCATGATGTCATAGTCACTGTTAAATGTACCACTTTAGAAACCAGAGAGGTTCAAAACAAAAACATAGAGGAAACTAATAAATTGTAAAGGTTTAGTGTGTGATGGTCCGGCATGATGTCATAGTCACTGTTAAATGTACTACTTTAGGAACCAGAGAGGTTCACAACAAAAACATAGAGGAAACTAATAAATTGTAAAGGTTTATGTGTGTGATGGTCCGGCATGATGTCATAGTCACTGTTAAATGTACTACTTTAGGAACCAGAGAGGTTCACAACAAAAACATAGAGGAAACTAATAAATTGTAAAGGTTTATGTGTGTGATGGTCCGGCATGATGTCATAGTCACTGTTATATGTACTTCTTTAGGAACCAGAGAGGTTCACAACAAAAACATAGAGGAAACTAATGAATTGTAAAGGTTTATGTGTGTGATGGTCCGGCATGATGTCATAGTCACTGTTAAATGTACTACTCTGGGAACCAGAGAGGTTCACAACAAAAACATAGAGGAAAATAATAAATTGTAAAGGTTTATGTGTGTGATGGTCCGGCATGATGTCATAGTCATTGTTAAATGTACTACTTTAGGAACCAGAGAGGTTCACAACAAAAACATAGAGGAAACTAATAAATTGTAAAGGTATATCTGTGTGATGGTCCGGCATGATAACATAGTAACTGTTAAATGTACCACTTTGGGATCCAGAGAGGTTCACAACAAAAACATAGAGGAAACTAATAAATTGTAAAGGTTTATGTGTGTGATGGTCCGGCATGATGTCATAGTCACTGTTAAATGTACTACTTTAGGAACCAGAGAGGTTCACAACAAAAACATGGAGGAAACTAATAAATTGTAAAGGTTTATCTGTGTGATGGTCCGGCATGATGTCATAGTCACTGTTAAATGTACTACTTTAGGAACCAGAGAGGTTCATAACAACCACATGGAGGAAACTGATAAATTGTAAAGGTTTATGTGTGTAATGGTCCGGCATGATGTCATAGTCACTGTTAAATGTACTACTTTAGGAACCAGAGAGGTTCATAACAACCACATGGAGGAAACTGATAAATTGTAAAGGTTTATGTGTGTGATGGTCCGGCATGATGTCATTGTCACTGTTAAATGTACTACTTTGGGAACCAGAGAGGTTCATAACAACCCCATGGAGGAAACTGATAAATTGTAAAGGTTTATCTGTGTGATGGTCCGGCATGATGTCATAGTCACTGTTAACTGCACCACTTTAGGAACCAGAGAGCTTCACAACAAAAACATGGAGGAAACTAATAAATTGTAAAGGTTTATCTGTGTGATGGTCCGGCATGATAACATAGTCACTGTTAAATGTACTACTTTAGGAACCAGAGAGGTTCACAACAAAAACATGGAGGAAACTAATAAATTGTAAAGGTTTATGTGTGTGATGGTCGAGCATTATGTCATAGTCACTGTTAAATGTACTATTTTAGGAACCAGAGAGGTTCACAACAAAAACATGGAGGAAACTAATAAATTGTAAAGGTTTATCTGTGTGATGCTCGAGCATGATGTCATAGTCACTGTTAAATGTACCACTTTAGGAACCAGAGAGGTTCACATTAACCACATGGAGGAAACTGATAAATTGTAAAGGTTTATGTGTGTGATGGTCCGGCATGATCTCATAGTCACTGTTAAATGTACCACTTTAGGAACCAGAGAGGTTCATAACAACCACATGTAGGAAACTGATAAATTGTAAAGGTTTATCTGTGTGATGGTCCGGCATGATGTCATAGTCACTGTTAAATGTACCACTTTAGGAACCAGAGAGGTTCATAACAACCATATGGAGGAAACTGATAAATTGTAAAGGTTTATCTGTGTGATGGTCCGGCATGATGTCATAGTCACTGTTAAATGTACCACTTTAGGAACCAGAGAGGTTCAAAACAAAAACATAGAGGAAACTAATAAATTGTAAAGGTTTATGTGTGTGATGGTCCGGCATGATGTCATAGTCACTGTTAATTGTACTACTTTGGGAACCAGAGAGGTTCAAAACGAAAACATAGAGGAAACTAATAAATTGTATAGGTTTATGTGTGTGATGGTCCGGCATGATGTCATAGTCACTGTTAAATGTACCACTTTAGGAACCAGAGAGGTTCAAAACAGAAACATAGAGGAAACTAATAAATTGTAGAGGTTTATGTGTGTGATGGTCCGGCATGATGTCATAGTCACTGTTAAATGTACCACTTTAGGAACCAGAGAGGTTCAAAAAAAAAACATAAAGGAAACTAATAAATTGTAAAGGTTTATGTGTGTGATGGTCCGGCATGATGTCATAGTCACTGTTAAATGTACCACTTTGGGAACCAGAGAGGTTTAAAACAAAAACATAGAGTAAACTGATAAATTGTAGAGGCTTATCTGTGTGATGGTCCGGCATGATGTCATAGTCATTGTTAAATGTACCACTTTAGGAACCAGAGAGGTTCAAAACAAAAACATAGAGGAAACTAATAAATTGTAAAGGTTTATGTGTGTGATGGTCCGGCATGATGTCATAGTCACTGTTAAATGTACCACTTTAGGAACCAGAGAGGTTCATAACAACCACATGGAGGAAACTGATAAATTGTAAAGGTTTATCTGTGTGATGGTCCGGCATGATGTCATAGTCACTGTTAAATGTACTACTTTAGGAACCAGAGAGGTTCACAACAAAAACATAGAGGAAACTAATAAATTGTAAAGGTTTATCTGTGTGATGGTCCGGCATGATAACATAGTCACTGTTAAATGTACCACTTTGGGAACCAGAGAGGTTCACAACAAAAACATAGAGGAAACTAATAAATT
This sequence comes from Deroplatys truncata, assembly GCA_030765065.1. Classification (NCBI taxonomy): domain Eukaryota; kingdom Metazoa; phylum Arthropoda; class Insecta; order Mantodea; family Mantidae; genus Deroplatys; species Deroplatys truncata. The sequence goes on from CM060984.1 coordinate 257,060,289, forward strand.
GTAAAGGTTTATGTGTGTGATGGTCCGGCATGATGTCATAGTCACTGTTATATGTACTTCTTTAGGACCCAGAGAGGTTCACAACAAAAACATAGAGGAAACTAATGTATTGTAAAGGTTTATGTGTGTGATGGTCCGGCATGATGTCATAGTCACTGTTAAATGTACTACTTTGGGAACCAGAGAGGTTCACAACAAAAACATAGAGGAAACTAATAGATTGTAAAGGTTTATGTGTGTGATGGTCCGGCATGATGTCATAGTCACTGTTAAATGTACTACTTTAGGAACCAGAGAGGTTCACAACAAAAACATGGAGGAAACTAATAAATTGTAAAGGTTTATCTGTGTGATGGTCCGGCATGATGTCATAGTCACTGTTAAATGTACTACTTTAGGAACCAGAGAGGTTCATAACAACCACATGGAGGAAACTGATAAATTGTAAAGGTTTATGTGTGTGATGGTCCGGCATGATGTCATAGTCACTGTTAAATGTACTACTTTAGGAACCAGAGAGGTTCATAACAACCACATGGAGGAAACTGATAAATTGTAAAGGTTTATGTGTGTGATGGTCCGGCATGATGTCATAGTCACTGTTAAATGTACTACTTTGGGAACCAGAGAGGTTCATAACAACCCCATGGAGGAAACTGATAAATTGTAAAGGTTTATCTGTGTGATGGTCCGGCATGATGTCATAGTCACTGTTAACTGCACCACTTTAGGAACCAGAGAGGTTCACAACAAAAACATGGAGGAAACTAATAAATTGTAAAGGTTTATCTGTGTGATGGTCCGGCATGATAACATAGTCACTGTTAAATGTACTACTTTAGGAACCAGAGAGGTTCACAACAAAAACATGGAGGAAACTAATAAATTATAAAGGTTTATGTGTGTGATGGTCGAGCATTATGTCATAGTCACTTTTAAATGTACTACTTTAGGAACCAGAGAGGTTCACAACAAAAACATGGAGGAAACTAATAAATTGTAAAGGTTTATCTGTGTGATGGTCGAGCATGATGTCATAGTCACTGTTGAATGTACTACTTTAGGAACCAGAGATGTTCACAACAAAAACATGGAGGAAACTAATAAATTGTAAAGGTTTATCTGTGTGATGGTCCGGCATGATGTCATAGTCACTGTTAAATGTACTACTTTAGGAACCAGAGAGGATCATAACAACCACATGGAGGAAACTGATAAATTGTAAAGGTTTATGTGTGTGATGGTCCGGCATGATGTCATAGTCACTGTTAAATGTACTACTTTAGGAACCAGAGAGGTTCATAACAACCACATGGAGGAAACTGATAAATTGTAAAGGTTTATGTGTGTGATGGTCCGGCATGATGTCATAGTCACTGTTAAATGTACTACTTTGGGAACCAGAGAGCTTCATAACAACCCCAGGGAGGAAACTGATAAATTGTAAAGGTTTATCTGTGTGATGGTCCGGCATGATGTCATAGTCACTGTTAAATGTACCACTTTAGGAACCAGAGAGGTTCACAACAACCACATGGAGGAAACTGATAAATTGTAAAGGTTTATGTGTGTGATGGTCCGGCATGATGTCATAGTCACTGTTAAATGTACCACTTTAGGAACCAGAGAGGTTCATAACAACCACATGGAGGAAACTGATAAATTGAAAGGTTTATCTGTGTGATGGTCCGGCATGATGTCATAGTCACTGTTAAATGTACCACTTTAGGAACCAGAGAGGTTCATAACAACCACATGGAGGAAACTGATAAATTGTAAAGGTTTATCTGTGTGATGGTCCGGCATGATGTCATAGTCACTGTTAACTGCAAAACTTTAGGAACCAGAGAGGTTCATAACAACCACATGGAGGAAACTGATAAATTGTAAAGGTTTATCTGTGTGATGGTCCGGCATGATGTCATAGTCACTGTTAAATGTACTACTTTAGGAACCAGAGAGGTTCACAACAAAAACATAGAGGAAACTAATAAATTGTAAAGGTTTATCTGTGTGATGGTCCGGCATGATGTCATAGTCACTGTTAAATGTACCACTTTAGGAACCAGAGAGGTTCACAACAACCACATGGAGGAAACTGATAAATTGTAAAGGTTTATGTGTGTGATGGCCCGGCATGATGTCATAGTCACTGTTAAATGTACCACTTTAGGAACCAGAGAGGTTCATAACAACCACATGGAGGAAACTGATAAATTGAAAGGTTTATCTGTGTGATGGTCCGGCATGATGTCATAGTCACTGTTAAATGTACCACTTTAGGAACCAGAGAGGTTCATAACAACCACATGGAGGAAACTGATAAATTGTAAAGGTTTATCTGTGTGATGGTCCGGCATGATGTCATAGTCACTGTTAACTGCAAAACTTTAGGAACCAGAGAGGTTCACAACAACCACATGGAGGAAACTGATAAATTGTAAAGGTTTATCTGTGTGATGGTCCGGCATGATGTCATAGTCACTGTTAAATGTACCACTTTAGGAACCAGAGAGGTTCATAACAACCACATGGAGGAAACTGATAAATTGTAAAGGTTTATCTGTGTGATGGTCCGGCATGATGTCATAGTTACTGTTAAAGGTACTACTTTAGGAACCGGAGAGGTTCACAACAGAAACATAGAGGAAACTAATAAATTGTAAAGGTTTATCTGTGAGATGGTCCGGCATGATAACATAGTCACTGTTAAATGTACCACTTTAGGAACCAGAGAGGTTCATAACAACCACATGGAGGAAACTGATAAATTGTAAAGGTTTATCTGTGTGATGGTCCGGCATGATGTCATAGTCACTGTTAAATGTACCACTTTAGGAACCAGAGAGGTTCATAACAACCACATGGAGGAAACTGATAAATTGTAAAGGTTTATCAGTGTGATGGTCCGGCATGATGTCATAGTCACTGTTAAATGTACTACTTTAGGAACCAGAGAGGTTCACAACAAAAACATAGAGGAAACTAATAAATTGTAAAGGTATATCTGTGTGATGGTCCGGCATGATAACATAGTCACTGTTAAATGTACCACTTTGGGAACCAGAGAGGTTCACAACAAAAACATAGAGGAAACTAATAAATTTTAAAGGTTTATGTGTGTGATGGTCCGGCATGATGTCATAGTCACTGTTATATGTACTTCTTTAGGAACCAGAGAGGTTCACAACAAAAACATAGAGGAAACTAGTGAATTGTAAAGGTTTATGTGTGCGATGGCCCAGCATGATGTCATAGTCACTGTTAAATGTACTACTTTGGGAACCAGAGAGGTTCACAACAAAAACATAGAGGAAACTAATAAATTGTAAAGGTTTATGTGTGTGATGGTCCGGCATGATGTCATAGTCACTGTTAAATGTACTACTTTAGGAACCAGAGAGGTTCACAACAAAAACATAGAGGAAACTAATAAATTGTAAAGGTATATCTGTGTGATGGTCCGGCATGATAACATAGTCACTTCTAAATGTACCACTTTGTGAACCAGAGAGGTTCACAACAAAAACATAGAGGAAACTAATAAATTGTAAAGGTTTATGTGTGTGATGGTCCGGCATGATGTCATAGTCACTGTTAAATGTACTACTTTGGGAACCAGAGAGGTTCACAACAAAAACATAGAGGAAACTAATAAATTGTAAAGGTTTATGTGTGTGATTGTCCGGCATGATGTCATAGTCACTGTTAAATGTACTACTTTAGGAACCAGAGAGGCTCACAACAAAAACATAGAGGAAACTAATAAATTGTAAAGGTTTATCTGTGTGATGGTCCGGCATGATGTCATAGTCACTGTTAAATGTACTACTTTAGGAACCAGAGAGGTTCACAACAAAAACATAGAGGAAACTAATAAATTGTAAAGGTTTATCTGTGTGATGGTCCGGCATGATAACATAGTCACTGTTAAATGTACCACTTTGGGAACCAGAGAGGTTCACAACAAAAACATAGAGGAAACTAATAAATTGTAAAGGTTTATGTGTGTGATGGTCCGGCATGATGTCATAGTCACTGTTATATGTACTTCTTTAGGAACCAGAGAGGTTCACAACAAAAACATAGAGGAAACTAATGTATTGTAAAGGTTTATGTGTGTGATGGTCCGGCATGATGTCATAGTCACTGTTAAATGTACTACTTTGGGAACCAGAGAGGTTCACAACAAAAACATAGAGGAAACTAATAGATTGTAAAGGTTTATGTGTGTGATGGTCCGGCATGATGTCATAGTCACTGTTAAATGTACTACTTTAGGAACCAGAGAGGTTCACAACAAAAACATGGAGGAAACTAATAAATTGTAAAGGTTTATCTGTGTGATGGTCCGGCATGATGTCATAGTCACTGTTAAATGTACTACTTTAGGAACCAGAGAGGTTCATAACAACCACATGGAGGAAACTGATAAATTGTAAAGGTTTATGTGTGTGATGGTCCGGCATGATGTCATAGTCACTGTTAAATGTACTACTTTAGGAACCAGAGAGGTTCATAACAACCACATGGAGGAAACTGATAAATTGTAAAGGTTTATGTGTGTGATGGTCCGGCATGATGTCATAGTCACTGTTAAATGTACTACTTTGGGAACCAGAGAGGTTCATAACAACCCCATGGAGGAAACTGATAAATTGTAAAGGTTTATCTGTGTGATGGTCCGGCATGATGTCATAGTCACTGTTAACTGCACCACTTTAGGAACCAGAGAGGTTCACAACAAAAACATGGAGGAAACTAATAAATTGTAAAGGTTTATCTGTGTGATGGTCCGGCATGATAACATAGTCACTGTTAAATGTACTACTTTAGGAACCAGAGAGGTTCACAACAAAAACATGGAGGAAACTAATAAATTATAAAGGTTTATGTGTGTGATGGTCGAGCATTATGTCATAGTCACTTTTAAATGTACTACTTTAGGAACCAGAGAGGTTCACAACAAAAACATGGAGGAAACTAATAAATTGTAAAGGTTTATCTGTGTGATGGTCGAGCATGATGTCATAGTCACTGTTGAATGTACTACTTTAGGAACCAGAGATGTTCACAACAAAAACATGGAGGAAACTAATAAATTGTAAAGGTTTATCTGTGTGATGGTCCGGCATGATGTCATAGTCACTGTTAAATGTACTACTTTAGGAACCAGAGAGGATCATAACAACCACATGGAGGAAACTGATAAATTGTAAAGGTTTATGTGTGTGATGGTCCGGCATGATGTCATAGTCACTGTTAAATGTACTACTTTAGGAACCAGAGAGGTTCATAACAACCACATGGAGGAAACTGATAAATTGTAAAGGTTTATGTGTGTGATGGTCCGGCATGATGTCATAGTCACTGTTAAATGTACTACTTTGGGAACCAGAGAGCTTCATAACAACCCCAGGGAGGAAACTGATAAATTGTAAAGGTTTATCTGTGTGATGGTCCGGCATGATGTCATAGTCACTGTTAAATGTACCACTTTAGGAACCAGAGAGGTTCACAACAACCACATGGAGGAAACTGATAAATTGTAAAGGTTTATGTGTGTGATGGTCCGGCATGATGTCATAGTCACTGTTAAATGTACCACTTTAGGAACCAGAGAGGTTCATAACAACCACATGGAGGAAACTGATAAATTGAAAGGTTTATCTGTGTGATGGTCCGGCATGATGTCATAGTCACTGTTAAATGTACCACTTTAGGAACCAGAGAGGTTCATAACAACCACATGGAGGAAACTGATAAATTGTAAAGGTTTATCTGTGTGATGGTCCGGCATGATGTCATAGTCACTGTTAACTGCAAAACTTTAGGAACCAGAGAGGTTCATAACAACCACATGGAGGAAACTGATAAATTGTAAAGGTTTATCTGTGTGATGGTCCGGCATGATGTCATAGTCACTGTTAAATGTACTACTTTAGGAACCAGAGAGGTTCACAACAAAAACATAGAGGAAACTAATAAATTGTAAAGGTTTATGTGTGTGATGGTCCGGCATGATGTCATAGTCACTGTTAAATGTACCACTTTAGGAACCAGAGAGGTTCACAACAACCACATGGAGGAAACTGATAAATTGTAAAGGTTTATGTGTGTGATGGCCCGGCATGATGTCATAGTCACTGTTAAATGTACCACTTTAGGAACCAGAGAGGTTCATAACAACCACATGGAGGAAACTGATAAATTGAAAGGTTTATCTGTGTGATGGTCCGGCATGATGTCATAGTCACTGTTAAATGTACCACTTTAGGAACCAGAGAGGTTCATAACAACCACATGGAGGAAACTGATAAATTGTAAAGGTTTATCTGTGTGATGGTCCGGCATGATGTCATAGTCACAGTTAACTGCAAAACTTTAGGAACCAGAGAGGTTCACAACAACCACATGGAGGAAACTGATAAATTGTAAAGGTTTATCTGTGTGATGGTCCGGCATGATGTCATAGTCACTGTTAAATGTACCACTTTAGGAACCAGAGAGGTTCATAACAACCACATGGAGGAAACTGATAAATTGTAAAGGTTTATCTGTGTGATGGTCCGGCATGATGTCATAGTTACTGTTAAAGGTACTACTTTAGGAACCGGAGAGGTTCACAACAGAAACATAGAGGAAACTAATAAATTGTAAAGGTTTATCTGTGAGATGGTCCGGCATGATAACATAGTCACTGTTAAATGTACCACTTTAGGAACCAGAGAGGTTCATAACAACCACATGGAGGAAACTGATAAATTGTAAAGGTTTATCTGTGTGATGGTCCGGCATGATGTCATAGTCACTGTTAAATGTACCACTTTAGGAACCAGAGAGGTTCATAACAACCACATGGAGGAAACTGATAAATTGTAAAGGTTTATCAGTGTGATGGTCCGGCATGATGTCATAGTCACTGTTAAATGTACTACTTTAGGAACCAGAGAGGTTCACAACAAAAACATAGAGGAAACTAATAAATTGTAAAGGTATATCTGTGTGATGGTCCGGCATGATAACATAGTCACTGTTAAATGTACCACTTTGGGAACCAGAGAGGTTCACAACAAAAACATAGAGGAAACTAATAAATTTTAAAGGTTTATGTGTGTGATGGTCCGGCATGATGTCATAGTCACTGTTATATGTACTTCTTTAGGAACCAGAGAGGTTCACAACAAAAACATAGAGGAAACTAGTGAATTGTAAAGGTTTATGTGTGCGATGGCCCAGCATGATGTCATAGTCACTGTTAAATGTACTACTTTGGGAACCAGAGAGGTTCACAACAAAAACATAGAGGAAACTAATAAATTGTAAAGGTTTATGTGTGTGATGGTCCGGCATGATGTCATAGTCACTGTTAAATGTACTACTTTAGGAACCAGAGAGGTTCACAACAAAAACATAGAGGAAACTAATAAATTGTAAAGGTATATCTGTGTGATGGTCCGGCATGATAACATAGTCACTTCTAAATGTACCACTTTGTGAACCAGAGAGGTTCACAACAAAAACATAGAGGAAACTAATAAATTGTAAAGGTTTATGTGTGTGATGGTCCGGCATGATGTCATAGTCACTGTTAAATGTACTACTTTGGGAACCAGAGAGGTTCACAACAAAAACATAGAGGAAACTAATAAATTGTAAAGGTTTATGTGTGTGATTGTCCGGCATGATGTCATAGTCACTGTTAAATGTACTACTTTAGGAACCAGAGAGGCTCACAACAAAAACATAGAGGAAACTAATAAATTGTAAAGGTTTATCTGTGAGATGGTCCGGCATTATGTCATAGTCACTGTTAAATGTACTACTTTAGGAACCAGAGAGGTTCATAACAACCACATGAAGGAAACTAATAAATTGTAAAGGTTTGTCTGCGTGATTGTCCGGCATGATGACATAGTCACTGTTAAATGTACTACTTTGGGAACCAGAGAGGTTCACAACAACCACATGGAGGAAACTAATAAATTGTAAAGGTTTATGTGTGTGATGGTCCGGCATGATGTCATAGTCACTGTTAAATATACTTCTTTAGGAACCAGAGAGGTTCACAACAACCACATGGAGGAAACTAATAAATTGTAAAGGTTTATGTGTGTGATGGTCCGGCATGATGTCATAGTCACTTTTAAATGTACTACTTTAGGAACCAGAGAGGTTCACAACAAAAACATAGAGGAAACTGATAAATTGTAAAGGTTTATGAATGTGATGGTCCGGCATGATGTCATAGTCACTGTTAAATGTACCACTTTAGAAACCAGAGAGGTTCAAAACAAAAACATAGAGGAAACTAATAAATTGTAAAGGTTTATGTGTGTGATGGTCCGGCATGATGTCATAGTCACTGTTAAATGTACTACTTTAGGAACCAGAGAGGTTCACAACAAAAACATAGAGGAAACTAATAAATTGTAAAGGTTTATGTGTGTGATGGTCCGGCATGATGTCATAGTCACTGTTAAATGTACTACTTTAGGAACCAGAGAGGTTCACAACAAAAACATAGAGGAAACTAATAAATTGTAAAGGTTTATGTGTGTGATGGTCCGGCATGATGTCATAGTCACTGTTATATGTACTTCTTTAGGAACCAGAGAGGTTCACAACAAAAACATAGAGGAAACTAATGAATTGTAAAGGTTTATGTGTGTGATGGTCCGGCATGATGTCATAGTCACTGTTAAATGTACTACTCTGGGAACCAGAGAGGTTCACAACAAAAACATAGAGGAAAATAATAAATTGTAAAGGTTTATGTGTGTGATGGTCCGGCATGATGTCATAGTCATTGTTAAATGAACTACTTTAGGAACCAGAGAGGTTCACAACAAAAACATAGAGGAAACTAATAAATTGTAAAGGTATATCTGTGTGATGGTCCGGCATGATAACATAGTCACTGTTAAATGTACCACTTTGGGAACCAGAGAGGTTCACAACAAAAACATAGAGGAAACTAATAAATTGTAAAGGCTTATGTGTGTGATGGTGCGGCATGATGTCATAGTCACTGTTATATGTACTTCTTTAGGAACCAGAGAGGTTCACAACAAAAACATAGAGGAAACTAATAGATTGTAAAGGTTTATGTGTGTGATGGTCCGGCATGATGTCATAGTCACTGTTAAATGTACTACTTTAGGAACCAGAGAGGTTCACAACAAAAACATGGAGGAAACTAATAAATTGTAAAGGTTTATCTGTGTGATGGTCCGGCATGATGTCATAGTCACTGTTAAATGTACTACTTTAGGAACCAGAGAGGTTCATAACAACCACATGGAGGAAACTGATAAATTGTAAAGGTTTATGTGTGTAATGGAACGGCATGATGTCATAGTCACTGTTAAATGTACTACTTTAGGAACCAGAGAGGTTCATAACAACCACATGGAGGAAACTGATAAATTGTAAAGGTTTATGTGTGTGATGGTGCGGCATGATGTCATAGTCACTGTTAAATGTACTACTTTGGGAACCAGAGAGGTTCATAACAACCCCATGGAGGAAACTGATAAATTGTAAAGGTTTATCTGTGTGATGGTCCGGCATGATGTCATAGTCACTGTTAACTGCACCACTTTAGGAATCAGAGAGGTTCACAACAAAAACATGGAGGAAACTAATAAATTGTAAAGGTTTATCTGTGTGATGGTCCGGCATGATAACATAGTCACTGTTAAATGTACTACTTTAGGAACCAGAGAGGTTCACAACAAAAACATGGAGGAAACTAATAAATTGTAAAGGTTTATGTGTGTGATGGTCGAGCATTATGTCATAGTCACTGTTAAATGTACTATTTTAGGAACCAGAGAGGTTCACAACAAAAACATGGAGGAAACTAATAAATTGTAAAGGTTTATCTGTGTGATGGTCGAGCATGATGTCATAGTCACTGTTGAATGTACTACTTTAGGAACCAGAGATGTTCACAACAAAAACATGGAGGAAACTAATAAATTGTAAAGGTTTATCTGTGTGATGGTCCGGCATGATGTCATAGTCACTGTTAAATGTACTACTTTAGGAACCAGAGAGGTTCATAACAACCACATGGAGGAAACTGATAAATTGTAAAGGTTTATGTGTGTGATGGTCCGGCATGATGTCATAGTCACTGTTAAATGTACTACTTTAGGAACCAGAGAGGTTCATAACAACCACATGGAGGAAACTGATAAATTGTAAAGGTTTATGTGTGTGATGGTCCGGCATGATGTCATAGTCACTGTTAAATGTACTACTTTGGGAACCAGAGAGGTTCATAACAACCCCATGGAGGTAACTGATAAATTGTAAAGGTTTATCTGTGTGATGGTCCGGCATGATGTCATAGTCACTGTTAAATGTACCACTTTAGGAACCAGAGAGGTTCACAACAACCACATGGAGGAAACTGATAAATTGTAAAGGTTTATGTGTGTGATGGTCCGGCATGATGTCATAGTCACTGTTAAATGTACCACTTTAGGAACCAGAGAGGTTCATAACAACCACATGGAGGAAACTAATAAATTGTAAAGGTTTATCTGTGTGATGGTCGAGCATGATGTCATAGTCACTGTTAAATGTACCACTTTGGGAACCAGAGAGGTTCACAACCACCACATGGAGGAAACTAATAAATTGTAAAGGTTTATCTGTGTGATGGTCGAGCATGATGTCATAGTCACTGTTAAATGTACTACTTTGGGAACCAGAGAGGTTCACAACCACCACATGGAGGAAACTAATAAATTGTAAAGGTTTATCTGTGTGATGATCAGGCATGATGTCATAGTCACTGTTAAATGTACTACTTTAGGTACCAGAGAGGTTCACAACAAAAACATGGAGGAAACTAATAAATTGTAAAGGTTTATCTGTGTGATGGTCGAGCATGATGTCATAGTCACTGTTAAATGTACTACTTTGGGAACCAGAGAGGTTCACAACCACCACATGGAGGAAACTAATAAATTGTAAAGGTTTATCTGTGTGATGATCAGGCATGATGTCATAGTCACTGTTAAATGTACTACTTTAGGTACCAGAGAGGTTCACAACAAAAACATGGAGGAAACTAATAAATTGTAACGGTTTATCTGTGTGATGGTCGAGCATGATGTCATAGTCACTGTTAAATGTACCACTTTAGGAACCAGAGAGGTTCATAACAACCACATGGAGGAAACTGATAAATTGAAAGGTTTATCTGTGTGATGGTCCGGCATGATGTCATAGTCACTGTTAAATGTACTACTTTGGGAACCAGAGAGGTTCATAACAACCCCATGGAGGAAACTGATAAATTGTAAAGGTTTATCTGTGTGATGGTCCGGCATGATGTCATAGTCACTGTTAAATGTACCACTTTAGGAACCAGAGAGGTTCATAACAACCACATGGAGGAAACTGATAAATTGTAAAGGTTTATGTGTGTGATGGTCCGGCATGATGTCATAGTCACTGTTAAATGTACTACTTTGGGAACCAGAGAGGTTCATAACAACCCCATGGAGGAAACTGATAAATTGTAAAGGTTTATCTGTGTGATCGTCCGGCATGATGTCATAGTCACTGTTAAATGTACCACTTTAGGAACCAGAGAGGTTCACAACAACCACATGGAGGAAACTGATAAATTGTAAAGGTTTATGTGTGTGATGGTCCGGCATGATGTCATAGTCACTGTTAAATGTACCACTTTAGGAACCAGAGAGGTTCATAACAACCACATGGAGGAAACTGATAAATTGAAAGGTTTATCTGTGTGATGGTCCGGCATGATGTCATAGTCACTGTTAAATGTACCACTTTAGGAACCAGAGAGGTTCATAACAACCACATGGAGGAAACTGATAAATTGTAAAGGTTTATCTGTGTGATGGTCCGGCATGATGTCATAGTCACTGTTAACTGCAAAACTTTAGGAACCAGAGAGGTTCATAACAACCACATGGAGGAAACTGATAAATTGTAAAGGTTTATCTGTGTGATGGTCCGGCATGATGTCATAGTCACTGTTAAATGTACTACTTTAGGAACCAGAGAGGTTCACAACAAAAACATAGAGGAAACTAATAAATTGTAAAGGTTTATCTGTGTGATGGTCCGGCATGATGTCATAGTCACTGTTAAATGTACCACTTTAGGAACCAGAGATGTTCACAACAACCACATGGAGGAAACTGATAAATTGTAAAGGTTTATGTGTGTGATGGTCCGGCATGATGTCATAGTCACTGTTAAATGTACCACTTTAGGAACCAGAGAGGTTCATAACAACCACATGGAGGAAACTGATAAATTGAAAGGTTTATCTGTGTGATGGTCCGGCATGATGTCATAGTCACTGTTAAATGTACCACTTTAGGAACCAGAGAGGTTCAATACAACCACATGGAGAAAACTGATAAATTGTAAAGGTTCATCTGTGTGATGGTCCGGCATGATGTCATAGTCACTGTTAACTGCAAAACTTTAGGAACCAGAGAGGTTCACAACAACCACATGGAGGAAACTGATAAATTGTAAAGGTTTATGTGTGTGATGGTCCGGCATGATGTCATAGTCACTGTTAAATGTACTACTTTAGGAACCAGAGAGGTTCACAACAAAAACATAGAGGAAACTAATAAATTGTAAAGGTTTATCTGTGTGATGGTCCGGCATGATGTCATAGTCACTGTTAAATGTACCACTTTAGGAACCAGAGAGGTTCATAACAACCACATGGAGGAAACTGATAAATTGTAAAGGTTTATCTGTGTGATGGTCCGGCATGATGTCATAGTCACTGTTAAATGTACCACTTTAGGAACCAGAGAGGTTCATAACAACCACATGGAGGAAACTGATAAATTGTAAAGGTTTATCAGTGTGATGGTCCGGCATGATGTCATAGTCACTGTTAAATGTACTACTTTAGGAACCAGAGAGGTTCACAACAAAAACATAGAGGAAACTAATAAATTGTAAAGGTTTATCTGTGTGATGGTCCGGCATGATAACATAGTCACTGTTAAATGTACCACTTTGGGAACCAGAGAGGTTCACAACAAAAACATAGAGGAAACTAATAAATTTTAAAGGTTTATGTGTGTGATGGTCCGGCATGATGTCATAGTCACTGTTATATGTACTTCTTTAGGAACCAGAGAGGTTCACAACAAAAACATAGAGGAAACTAATGAATTGTAAAGGTTTATGTGTGCGATGGCCCGGCATGATGTCATAGTCACTGTTAAATGTACTACTTTGGGAACCAGAGAGGTTCACAACAAAAACATAGAGGAAACTAATAAATTGTAAAGGTTTATGTGTGTGATGGTCCGGCATGATGTCATAGTCACTGTTAAATGTACTACTTTAGGAACCAGAGAGGTTCACAACAAAAACATAGAGGAAACTAATAAATTGTAAAGGTATATCTGTGTGATGGTCCGGCATGATAACATAGTCACTGCTAAATGTACCACTTTGGGAACCAGAGAGGTTCACAACAAAAACATAGAGGAAACTAATAAATTGTAAAGGTTTATGTGTGTGATGGTCCGGCATGATGTCATAGTCACTGTTAAATGTACTACTTTGGGAACCAGAGAGGTTCACAACAAAAACATAGAGGAAACTAATAAATTGTAAAGGTTTATGTGTGTGATGGTCCGGCATGATGTCATAGTCACTGTTAAATGTACTACTTTAGGAACCAGAGAGGCTCACAACAAAAACATAGAGGAAACTAATAAATTGTAAAGGTTTATCTGTGAGATGGTCCGGCATTATGTCATAGTCACTGTTAAATGTACTACTTTAGGAACCAGAGAGGTTCACAACAACCACATGGAGGAAACTAATAAATTGTAAAGGTTTATGTGTGTGATGGTCTGGCATGATGTCATAGTCACTGTTAAATATACTTCTTTAGGAACCAGAGAGGTTCACAACAACCACATGAAGGAAACTAATAAATTGTAAAGGTTTATGTGTGTGATGGTCCAGCATGATGTCATAGTCACTGTTAAATGTACTACTTTGGGAACCAGAGAGGTTCACAACCACCACATGGAGGAAACTAATAAATTGTAAAGGTTTGTCTGCGTGATTGTCCGGCATGATGACATAGTCACTGTTAAATGTACTACTTTGGGAACCAGAGAGGTTCACAACAACCACATGGAGGAGACTAATAAATTGTAAAGGTTTATGTGTGTGATGGTCCGGCATGATGTCATAGTCACTGTTAAATATACTTCTTTAGGAACCAGAGAGGTTCACAACAACCACATGGAGGAAACTAATAAATTGTAAAGGTTTATGTGTGTGATGGTCCGGCATGATGTCATAGTCACTTTTAAATGTACTACTTTAGGAACCAGAGAGGTTCACAACAAAAACATAGAGGAAACTGATAAATTGTAAAGGTTTATGTATGTGATGGTCCGGCATGATGTCATAGTCACTGTTAAATGTACCACTTTAGAAACCAGAGAGGTTCAAAACAAAAACATAGAGGAAACTAATAAATTGTAAAGGTTTATGTGTGTGATGGTCCGGCATGATGTCATAGTCACTGTTAAATGTACTACTTTAGGAACCAGAGAGGTTCACAACAAAAACATAGAGGAAACTAATAAATTGTAAAGGTTTATGTGTGTGATGGTCCGGCATGATGTCATAGTCACTGCTAAATGTACTACTTTAGGAACCAGAGAGGTTCACAACAAAAACATAGAGGAAACTAATAAATTGTAAAGGTTTATGTGTGTGATGGTCCGGCATGATGTCATAGTCACTGTTATATGTACTTCTTTAGGAACCAGAGAGGTTCACAACAAAAACATAGAGGAAACTAATGAATTGTAAAGGTTTATGTGTGTGATGGTCCGGCATGATGTCATAGTCACTGTTAAATGTACTACTCTGGGAACCAGAGAGGTTCACAACAAAAACATAGAGGAAAATAATAAATTGTAAAGGTTTATGTGTGTGATGGTCCTGCATGATGTCATAGTCATTGTTAAATGTACTACTTTAGGAACCAGAGAGGTTCACAACAAAAACATAGAGGAAACTAATAAATTGTAAAGGTATATCTGTGTGATGGTCCGGCATGATAACATAGTCACTGTTAAATGTACCACTTTGGGAACCAGAGAGGTTCACAACAAAAACATAGAGGAAACTAATAAATTGTAAAGGCTTATGTGTGTGATGGTCCGGCATGATGTCATAGTCACTGTTATATGTACTTCTTTAGGAACCAGAGAGGTTCACAACAAAAACATAGAGGAAACTAATAGATTGTAAAGGTTTATGTGTGTGATGGTCCGGCATGATGTCATAGTCACTGTTAAATGTACTACTTTAGGAACCAGAGAGGTTCACAACAAAAACATGGAGGAAACTAATAAATTGTAAAGGTTTATATTGTGATGGTCCGGCATGATGTCATAGTCACTGTTAAATGTACTACTTTAGGAACCAGAGAGGTTCATAACAACCACATGGAGGAAACTGATAAATTGTAAAGGTTTATGTGTGTAATGGTCCGGCATGATGTCATAGTCACTGTTAAATGTACTACTTTAGGAACCAGAGAGGTTCATAACAACCACATGGAGGAAACTGATAAATTGTAAAGGTTTATGTGTGTGATGGTCCGGCATGATGTCATAGTCACTGTTAAATGTACTACTTTGGGAACCAGAGAGGTTCATAACAACCCCATGGAGGAAACTGATAAATTGTAAAGGTTTATCTGTGTGATGGTCCGGCATGATGTCATAGTCACTGTTAACTGCACCACTTTAGGAACCAGAGAGGTTCACAACAAAAACATGGAGGAAACTAATAAATTGTAAAGGTTTATCTGTGTGATGGTCCGGCATGATAACATAGTCACTGTTAAATGTACTACTTTAGGAACCAGAGAGGTTCACAACAAAAACATGGAGGAAACTAATAAATTGTAAAGGTTTATGTGTGTGATGGTCGAGCATTATGTCATAGTCACTGTTAAATGTACTATTTTAGGAACCAGAGAGGTTCACAACAAAAACATGGAGGAAACTAATAAATTGTAAAGGTTTATCTGTGTGATGGTCGAGCATGATGTCATAGTCACTGTTGAATGTACTACTTTAGGAACCAGAGATGATCACAACAAAAACATGGAGGAAACTAATAAATTGTAAAGGTTTATCTGTGTGATGGTCCGGCATGATGTCATAGTCACTGTTAAATGTACTACTTTAGGAACCAGAGAGGTTCATAACAACCACATGGAGGAAACTGATAAATTGTAAAGGTTTATGTGTGTGATGGTCCGGCATGATGTCATAGTCACTGTTAAATCTACTACTTTAGGAACCAGAGAGGTTCATAACAACCACATGGAGGAAACTGATAAATTGTAAAGGTTTATGTGTGTGATGGTCCGGCATGATGTCATAGTCACTGTTAAATGTACTACTTTGGGAACCAGAGAGGTTCATAACAACCCCATGGATGTAACTGATAAATTGTAAAGGTTTATCTGTGTGATGGTCCGGCATGATGTCATAGTCACTGTTAAATGTACCACTTTAGGAACCAGAGAGGTTCACAACAACCACATGGAGGAAACTGATAAATTGTAAAGGTTTATGTGTGTGATGGTCCGGCATGATGTCATAGTCACTGTTAAATGTACCACTTTAGGAACCAGAGAGGTTCATAACAACCACATGGAGGAAACTGATAAATTGAAAGGTTTATCTGTGTGATGGTCCGGCATGATGTCATAGTCACTGTTAAATGTACCACTTTAGGAACCAGAGAGGTTCATAACAACCACATGGAGGAAACTGATAAATTGTAAAGGTTTATCTGTGTGATGGTCCGGCATGATGTCATAGTCACTGTTAACTGCACCACTTTAGGAACCAGAGAGGTTCATAACATCCACATGGAGGAAACTGATAAATTGTAAAGGTTTATCTGTGTGATGGTCAGGCATGATGTCATAGTCACTGTTAAATGTACTACTTTAGGAACCAGAGAGGTTCACAACAAAAACATAGAGGAAACTAATAAATTGTAAAGGTTTATCTGTGTGATGGTCCGGCATGATGTCATAGTCACTGTTAAATGTACTACTTTAGGAACCAGAGAGGTTCATAACAACCACATGGAGGAAACTAATAAATTGTAAAGCTTTATCTGTGTGATGGTCGAGCATGATGTCATAGTCACTGTTAAATGAACCACTTTGGGAACCAGAGAGGTTCACAACCACCACATGGAGGAAACTAATAAATTGTAAAGGTTTATCTGTGTGATGGTCGAGCATGATGTCATAGTCACTGTTAAATGTACTACTTTGGGAACCAGAGAGGTTTAAAACAAAAACATAGAGTAAACTGATAAATTGTAGAGGCTTATCTGTGTGATGGTCCGGCATGATGTCATAGTCATTGTTAAATGTACCACTTTAGGAACCAGAGAGGTTCAAAACAAAAACATAGAGGAAACTAATAAATTGTAAAGGTTTATGTGTGTGATGGTCCGGCATGATGTCATAGTCACTGTTAAATGTACCACTTTAGGAACCAGAGAGGTTCATTACAACCACATGGAGGAAACTGATAAATTGTAAAGGTTTATCTGTGTGATGGTCCGGCATGATGTCATAGTCACTGTTAAATGTACTACTTTAGGAACCAGAGAGGTTCACAACAAAAACATAGAGGAAACTAATAAATTGTAAAGGTTTATCTGTGTGATGGTCCGGCATGATAACATAGTCACTGTTAAATGTACCACTTTGGGAACCAGAGAGGTTCACAACAAAAACATAGAGGAAACTAATAAATTGTAAAGGTTTATGTGTGTGATGGTCCGGCATGATGTCATAGTCACTGTTATATGTACTTCTTTAGGAACCAGAGAGGTTCACAACAAAAACATAGAGGAAACTAATGAATTGTAAAGGTTTATGTGTGTGATGGTCCGGCATGATGTCATAGTCACTGTTAAATGTACTACTTTGGGAACCAGAGAGGTTCACAACAAAAACATAGAGGAAACTAATAGATTGTAAAGGTTTATGTGTGTGATGGTCCGGCATGATGTCATAGTCACTGTTAAATGTACTACTTTAGGAACCAGAGAGGTTCACAACAAAAACATGGAGGAAACTAATAAATTGTAAAGGTTTATCTGTGTGATGGTCCGGCATGATGTCATAGTCACTGTTAAATGTACTACTTTAGGAACCAGAGAGGTTCATAACAACCACATGGAGGAAACTGATAAATTGTAAAGGTTTATGTGTGTGATGGTCCGGCATGATGTCATAGTCACTGTTAAATGTACTACTTTAGGAACCAGAGAGGTTCATAACAACCACATGGAGGAAACTGATAAATTGTAAAGGTTTATGTGTGTGATGGTCCGGCATGATGTCATAGTCACTGTTAAATGTACTACTTTGGGAACCAGAGAGGTTCATAACAACCCCATGGAGGAAACTGATAAATTGTAAAGGTTTATCTGTGTGATGGTCCGGCATGATGTCATAGTCACTGTTAACTGCACCACTTTAGGAACCAGAGAGGTTCACAACAAAAACATGGAGGAAACTAATAAATTGTAAAGGTTTATCTGTGTGATGGTCCGGCATGATAACATAGTCACTGTTAAATGTACTACTTTAGGAACCAGAGAGGTTCACAACAAAAACATGGAGGAAACTAATAAATTATAAAGGTTTATGTGTGTGATGGTCGAGCATTATGTCATAGTCACTTTTAAATGTACTACTTTAGGAACCAGAGAGGTTCACAACAAAAACATGGAGGAAACTAATAAATTGTAAAGGTTTATCTGTGTGATGGTCGAGCATGATGTCATAGTCACTGTTGAATGTACTACTTTAGGAACCAGAGATGTTCACAACAAAAACATGGAGGAAACTAATAAATTGTAAAGGTTTATCTGTGTGATGGTCCGGCATGATGTCATAGTCACTGTTAAATGTACTACTTTAGGAACCAGAGAGGATCATAACAACCACATGGAGGAAACTGATAAATTGTAAAGGTTTATGTGTGTGATGGTCCGGCATGATGTCATAGTCACTGTTAAATGTACTACTTTAGGAACCAGAGAGGTTCATAACAACCACATGGAGGAAACTGATAAATTGTAAAGGTTTATGTGTGTGATGGTCCGGCATGATGTCATAGTCACTGTTAAATGTACTACTTTGGGAACCAGAGAGCTTCATAACAACCCCATGGAGGAAACTGATAAATTGTAAAGGTTTATCTGTGTGATGGTCCGGCATGATGTCATAGTCACTGTTAAATGTACCACTTTAGGAACCAGAGAGGTTCACAACAACCACATGGAGGAAACTGATAAATTGTAAAGGTTTATGTGTGTGATGGTCCGGCATGATGTCATAGTCACTGTTAAATGTACCACTTTAGGAACCAGAGAGGTTCATAACAACCACATGGAGGAAACTGATAAATTGAAAGGTTTATCTGTGTGATGGTCCGGCATGATGTCATAGTCACTGTTAAATGTACCACTTTAGGAACCAGAGAGGTTCATAACAACCACATGGAGGAAACTGATAAATTGTAAAGGTTTATCTGTGTGATGGTCCGGCATGATGTCATAGTCACTGTTAACTGCAAAACTTTAGGAACCAGAGAGGTTCATAACAACCACATGGAGGAAACTGATAAATTGTAAAGGTTTATCTGTGTGATGGTCCGGCATGATGTCATAGTCACTGTTAAATGTACTACTTTAGGAACCAGAGAGGTTCACAACAAAAACATAGAGGAAACTAATAAATTGTAAAGGTTTATCTGTGTGATGGTCCGGCATGATGTCATAGTCACTGTTAAATGTACCACTTTAGGAACCAGAGAGGTTCACAACAACCACATGGAGAAAACTGATAAATTGTAAAGGTTTATGTGTGTGATGGTCCGGCATGATGTCATAGTCACTGTTAAATGTACCACTTTAGGAACCAGAGAGGTTCATAACAACCACATGGAGGAAACTGATAAATTGAAAGGTTTATCTGTGTGATGGTCCGGCATGATGTCATAGTCACTGTTAAATGTACCACTTTAGGAACCAGAGAGGTTCATAACAACCACATGGAGGAAACTGATAAATTGTAAAGGTTTATCTGTGTGATGGTCCGGCATGATGTCATAGTCACTGTTAACTGCAAAACTTTAGGAACCAGAGAGGTTCACAACAACCACATGGAGGAAACTGATAAATTGTAAAGGTTTATCTGTGTGATGGTCCGGCATGATGTCATAGTCACTGTTAAATGTACCACTTTAGGAACCAGAGAGGTTCATAACAACCACATGGAGGAAACTGATAAATTGTAAAGGTTTATCTGTGTGATGGTCCGGCATGATGTCATAGTTACTGTTAAAGGTACTACTTTAGGAACCGGAGAGGTTCACAACAGAAACATAGAGGAAACTAATAAATTGTAAAGGTTTATCTGTGAGATGGTCCGGCATGATAACATAGTCACTGTTAAATGTACCACTTTAGGAACCAGAGAGGTTCATAACAACCACATGGAGGAAACTGATAAATTGTAAAGGTTTATCTGTGTGATGGTCCGGCATGATGTCATAGTCACTGTTAAATGTACCACTTTAGGAACCAGAGAGGTTCATAACAACCACATGGAGGAAACTGATAAATTTTAAAGGTTTATGTGTGATGGTCCGGCATGATGTCATAGTCACTGTTATATGTACTTCTTTAGGAACCAGAGAGGTTCACAACAAAAACATAGAGGAAACTAGTGAATTGTAAAGGTTTATGTGTGCGATGGCCCAGCATGATGTCATAGTCACTGTTAAATGTACTACTTTGGGAACCAGAGAGGTTCACAACAAAAACATAGAGGAAACTAATAAATTGTAAAGGTTTATGTGTGTGATGGTCCGGCATGATGTCATAGTCACTGTTAAATGTACTACTTTAGGAACCAGAGAGGTTCACAACAAAAACATAGAGGAAACTAATAAATTGTAAATGTATATCTGTGTGATGGTCCGGCATGATAACATAGTCACTTCTAAATGTACCACTTTGTGAACCAGAGAGGTTCACAACAAAAACATAGAGGAAACTAATAAATTGTAAAGGTTTATGTGTGTGATGGTCCGGCATGATGTCATAGTCACTGTTAAATGTACTACTTTGGGAACCAGAGAGGTTCACAACAAAAACATAGAGGAAACTAATAAATTGTAAAGGTTTATGTGTGTGATTGTCCGGCATGATGTCATAGTCACTGTTAAATGTACTACTTTAGGAACCAGAGAGGCTCACAACAAAAACATAGAGGAAACTAATAAATTGTAAAGGTTTATCTGTGAGATGGTCCGGCATTATGTCATAGTCACTGTTAAATGTACTACTTTAGGAACCAGAGAGGTTCACAACAACCACATGGAGGAAACTAATAAATTGTAAAGGTTTATGTGTGTGATGGTCTGGCATGATGTCATAGTCACTGTTAAATATACTTCTTTAGGAACCAGAGAGGTTCACAACAACCACATGAAGGAAACTAATAAATTGTAAAGGTTTATGTGTGTGATGGTCCAGCATGATGTCATAGTCACTGTTAAATGTACTACTTTGGGAACCAGAGAGGTTCACAACCACCACATGGAGGAAACTAATAAATTGTAAAGGTTTGTCTGCGTGATTGTCCTGCATGATGACATAGTCACTGTTAAATGTACTACTTTGGGAACCAGAGAGGTTCACAACAACCACATGGAGGAAACTAATAAATTGTAAAGGTTTATGTGTGTGATGGTCCGGCATGATGTCATAGTCACTGTTAAATATACTTCTTTAGGAACCAGAGAGGTTCACAACAACCACATGGAGGAAACTAATAAATTGTAAAGGTTTATGTGTGTGATGGTCCGGCATGATGTCATAGTCACTTTTAAATGTACTACTTTAGGAACCAGAGAGGTTCACAACAAAAACATAGAGGAAACTGATAAATTGTAAAGGTTTATGAATGTGATGGTCCGGCATGATGTCATAGTCACTGTTAAATGTACCACTTTAGAAACCAGAGAGGTTCAAAACAAAAACATAGAGGAAACTAATAAATTGTAAAGGTTTATGTGTGTGATGGTCCGGCATGATGTCATAGTCACTGTTAAATGTACTACTTTAGGAACCAGAGAGGTTCACAACAAAAACATAGAGGAAACTAATAAATTGTAAAGGTTTATGTGTGTGATGGTCCGGCATGATGTCATAGTCACTGTTAAATGTACTACTTTAGGAACCAGAGAGGTTCACAACAAAAACATAGAGGAAACTAATAAATTGTAAAGGTTTATGTGTGTGATGGTCCGGCATGATGTCATAGTCACTGTTATATGTACTTCTTTAGGAACCAGAGAGGTTCACAACAAAAACATAGAGGAAACTAATGAATTGTAAAGGTTTATGTGTGTGATGGTCCGGCATGATGTCATAGTCACTGTTAAATGTACTACTCTGGGAACCAGAGAGGTTCACAACAAAAACATAGAGGAAAATAATAAATTGTAAAGGTTTATGTGTGTGATGGTCCGGCATGATGTCATAGTCATTGTTAAATGAACTACTTTAGGAACCAGAGAGGTTCACAACAAAAACATAGAGGAAACTAATAAATTGTAAAGGTATATCTGTGTGATGGTCCGGCATGATAACATAGTCACTGTTAAATGTACCACTTTGGGAACCAGAGAGGTTCACAACAAAAACATAGTGAAACTAATAAATTGTAAAGGCTTATGTGTGTGATGGTGCGGCATGATGTCATAGTCACTGTTATATGTACTTCTTTAGGAACCAGAGAGGTTCACAACAAAAACATAGAGGAAACTAATAGATTGTAAAGGTTTATGTGTGTGATGGTCCGGCATGATGTCATAGTCACTGTTAAATGTACTACTTTAGGAACCAGAGAGGTTCACAACAAAAACATGGAGGAAACTAATAAATTGTAAAGGTTTATCTGTGTGATGGTCCGGCATGATGTCATAGTCACTGTTAAATGTACTACTTTAGGAACCAGAGAGGTTCATAACAACCACATGGAGGAAACTGATAAATTGTAAAGGTTTATGTGTGTAATGGAACGGCATGATGTCATAGTCACTGTTAAATGTACTACTTTAGGAACCAGAGAGGTTCATAACAACCACATGGAGGAAACTGATAAATTGTAAAGGTTTATGTGTGTGATGGTGCGGCATGATGTCATAGTCACTGTTAAATGTACTACTTTGGGAACCAGAGAGGTTCATAACAACCCCATGGAGGAAACTGATAAATTGTAAAGGTTTATCTGTGTGATGGTCCGGCATGATGTCATAGTCACTGTTAACTGCACCACTTTAGGAACCAGAGAGGTTCACAACAAAAACATGGAGGAAACTAATAAATTGTAAAGGTTTATCTGTGTGATGGTCCGGCATGATAACATAGTCACTGTTAAATGTACTACTTTAGGAACCAGAGAGGTTCACAACAAAAACATGGAGGAAACTAATAAATTGTAAAGGTTTATGTGTGTGATGGTCGAGCATTATGTCATAGTCACTGTTAAATGTACTATTTTAGGAACCAGAGAGGTTCACAACAAAAACATGGAGGAAACTAATAAATTGTAAAGGTTTATCTGTGTGATGGTCGAGCATGATGTCATAGTCACTGTTGAATGTACTACTTTAGGAACCAGAGATGTTCACAACAAAAACATGGAGGAAACTAATAAATTGTAAAGGTTTATCTGTGTGATGGTCCGGCATGATGTCATAGTCACTGTTAAATGTACTACTTTAGGAACCAGAGAGGTTCATAACAACCACATGGAGGAAACTGATAAATTGTAACGGTTTATGTGTGTGATGGTCCGGCATGATGTCATAGTCACTGTTAAATGTACTACTTTAGGAACCAGAGAGGTTCATAACAACCACATGGAGGAAACTGATAAATTGTAAAGGTTTATGTGTGTGATGGTCCGGCATGATGTCATAGTCACTGTTAAATGTACTACTTTGGGAACCAGAGAGGTTCATAACAACCCCATGGAGGTAACTGATAAATTGTAAAGGTTTATCTGTGTGATGGTCCGGCATGATGTCATAGTCACTGTTAAATGTACTACTTTAGGAACCAGAGAGGTTCACAACAAAAACATAGAGGAAACTAATAAATTGTAAAGGTTTATCTGTGTGATGGTCCGGCATGATGTCATAGTCACTGTTAAATGTACTACTTTAGGAACCAGAGAGGTTCATAACAACCACATGGAGGAAACAAATAAATTGTAAAGGTTTATCTGTGTGATGGTCGAGCATGATGTCATAGTCACTGTTAAATGTACCACTTTGGGAACCAGAGAGGTTCACAACCACCACATGGAGGAAACTAATAAATTGTAAAGGTTTATCTGTGTGATGGTCGAGCATGATGTCATAGTCACTGTTAAATGTACTACTTTGGGAACCAGAGAGGTTCACAACCACCACATGGAGGAAACTAATAAATTGTAAAGGTTTATCTGTGTGATGATCAGGCATGATGTCATAGTCACTGTTAAATGTACTACTTTAGGTACCAGAGAGGTTCACAACAAAAACATGGAGGAAACTAATAAATTGTAACGGTTTATCTGTGTGATGGTCGAGCATGATGTCATAGTCACTGTTAAATGTACCACTTTAGGAACCAGAGAGGTTCATAACAACCACATGGAGGAAACTGATAAATTGAAAGGTTTATCTGTGTGATGGTCCGGCATGATGTCATAGTCACTGTTAAATGTACTACTTTGGGAACCAGAGAGGTTCATAACAACCCCATGGAGGAAACTGATAAATTGTAAAGGTTTATCTGTGTGATGGTCCGGCATGATGTCATAGTCACTGTTAAATGTACCACTTTAGGAACCAGAGAGGTTCATAACAACCACATGGAGGAAACTGATAAATTGTAAAGGTTTATGTGTGTGATGGTCCGGCATGATGTCATAGTCACTGTTAAATGTACTACTTTGGGAACCAGAGAGGTTCATAACAACCCCATGGAGGAAACTGATAAATTGTAAAGGTTTATCTGTGTGATCGTCCGGCATGATGTCATAGTCACTGTTAAATGTACCACTTTAGGAACCAGAGAGGTTCAAAACAACCACATGGAGGAAACTGATAAATTGTAAAGGTTTATGTGTGTGATGGTCCGGCATGATGTCATAGTCACTGTTAAATGTACCACTTTAGGAACCAGAGAGGTTCATAACAACCACATGGAGGAAACTGATAAATTGAAAGGTTTATCTGTGTGATGGTCCGGCATGATGTCATAGTCACTGTTAAATGTACCACTTTAGGAACCAGAGAGGTTCATAACAACCACATGGAGGAAACTGATAAATTGTAAAGGTTTATCTGTGTGATGGTCCGGCATGATGTCATAGTCACTGTTAACTGCAAAACTTTAGGAACCAGAGAGGTTCATAACAACCACATGGAGGAAACTGATAAATTGTAAAGGTTTATCTGTGTGATGGTCCGGCATGATGTCATAGTCACTGTTAAATGTACTACTTTAGGAACCAGAGAGGTTCACAACAAAAACATAGAGGAAACTAATAAATTGTAAAGGTTTATCTGTGTGATGGTCCGGCATGATGTCATAGTCACTGTTAAATGTACCACTTTAGGAACCAGAGAGGTTCACAACAACCACATGGAGGAAACTGATAAATTGTAAAGGTTTATGTGTGTGATGGTCCGGCATGATGTCATAGTTACTGTTAAATGTACCACTTTAGGAACCAGAGAGGTTCATAACAACCACATGGAGGAAACTGATAAATTGAAAGGTTTATCTGTGTGATGGTCCGGCATGATGTCATAGTCACTGTTAAATGTACCACTTTAGGAACCAGAGAGGTTCAATACAACCACATGGAGAAAACTGATAAATTGTAAAGGTTTATCTGTGTGATGGTCCGGCATGATGTCATAGTCACTGTTAACTGCAAAACTTTAGGAACCAGAGAGGTTCACAACAACCACATGGAGGAAACTGATAAATTGTAAAGGTTTATGTGTGTGATGGTCCGGCATGATGTCATAGTCACTGTTAAATGTACTACTTTAGGAACCAGAGAGGTTCACAAC
Source organism: Deroplatys truncata (assembly GCA_030765065.1). Classification (NCBI taxonomy): domain Eukaryota; kingdom Metazoa; phylum Arthropoda; class Insecta; order Mantodea; family Mantidae; genus Deroplatys; species Deroplatys truncata. The sequence goes on from CM060984.1 coordinate 257,086,553, forward strand.
AAAAACATAGAGGAAACTAATAAATTGTAAAGGTTTATCTGTGTGATGGTCCGGCATGATGTCATAGTCACTGTTAAATGTACCACTTTAGGAACCAGAGAGGTTCATAACAACCACATGGAGGAAACTGATAAATTGTAAAGGTTTATCTGTGTGATGGTCCGGCATAATGTCATAGTCACTGTTAAATGTACCACTTTAGGAACCAGAGAGGTTCATAACAACCACATGGAGGAAACTGATAAATTGTAAAGGTTTATCAGTGTGATGGTCCGGCATGATGTCATAGTCACTGTTAAATGTACTACTTTAGGAACCAGAGAGGTTCACAACAAAAACATAGAGGAAACTAATAAATTGTAAAGGTTTATCTGTGTGATGGTCCGGCATGATAACATAGTCACTGTTAAATGTACCACTTTGGGAACCAGAGAGGTTCACAACAAAAACATAGAGGAAACTAATAAATTTTAAAGGTTTATGTGTGTGATGGTCCGGCATGATGTCATAGTCACTGTTATATGTACTTCTTTAGGAACCAGAGAGGTTCACAACAAAAACATAGAGGAAACTAATGAATTGTAAAGGTTTATGTGTGCGATGGCCCGGCATGATGTCATAGTCACTGTTAAATGTACTACTTTGGGAACCAGAGAGGTTCACAACAAAAACATAGAGGAAACTAATAAATTGTAAAGGTTTATGTGTGTGATGGTCCGGCATGATGTCATAGTCACTGTTAAATGTACTACTTTAGGAACCAGAGAGGTTCACAACAAAAACATAGAGGAAACTAATAAATTGTAAAGGTATATCTGTGTGATGGTCCGGCATGATAACATAGTCACTGCTAAATGTACCACTTTGGGAACCAGAGAGGTTCACAACAAAAACATAGAGGAAACTAATAAATTGTAAAGGTTTATGTGTGTGATGGTCCGGCATGATGTCATAGTCACTGTTAAATGTACTACTTTGGGAACCAGAGAGGTTCACAACAAAAACATAGAGGAAACTAATAAATTGTAAAGGTTTATGTGTGTGATGGTCCGGCATGATGTCATAGTCACTGTTAAATGTACTACTTTAGGAACCAGAGAGGCTCACAACAAAAACATAGAGGAAACTAATAAATTGTAAAGGTTTATCTGTGAGATGGTCCGGCATTATGTCATAGTCACTGTTAAATGTACTACTTTAGGAACCAGAGAGGTTCACAACAACCACATGGAGGAAACTAATAAATTGTAAAGGTTTATGTGTGTGATGGTCTGGCATGATGTCATAGTCACTGTTAAATATACTTCTTTAGGAACCAGAGAGGTTCACAACAACCACATGAAGGAAACTAATAAATTGTAAAGGTTTATGTGTGTGATGGTCCAGCATGATGTCATAGTCACTGTTAAATGTACTACTTTGGGAACCAGAGAGGTTCACAACCACCACATGGAGGAAACTAATAAATTGTAAAGGTTTGTCTGCGTGATTGTCCGGCATGATGACATAGTCACTGTTAAATGTACTACTTTGGGAACCAGAGAGGTTCACAACAACCACATGGAGGAGACTAATAAATTGTAAAGGTTTATGTGTGTGATGGTCCGGCATGATGTCATAGTCACTGTTAAATATACTTCTTTAGGAACCAGAGACGTTCACAACAACCACATGGAGGAAACTAATAAATTGTAAAGGTTTATGTGTGTGATGGTCCGGCATGATGTCATAGTCACTTTTAAATGTACTACTTTAGGAACCAGAGAGGTTCACAACAAAAACATAGAGGAAACTGATAAATTGTAAAGGTTTATGTATGTGATGGTCCGGCATGATGTCATAGTCACTGTTAAATGTACCACTTTAGAAACCAGAGAGGTTCAAAACAAAAACATAGAGGAAACTAATAAATTGTAAAGGTTTATGTGTGTGATGGTCCGGCATGATGTCATAGTCACTGTTAAATGTACTACTTTAGGAACCAGAGAGGTTCACAACAAAAACATAGAGGAAACTAATAAATTGTAAAGGTTTATGTGTGTGATGGTCCGGCATGATGTCATAGTCACTGTTAAATGTACTACTTTAGGAACCAGAGAGGTTCACAACAAAAACATAGAGGAAACTAATAAATTGTAAAGGTTTATGTGTGTGATGGTCCGGCATGATGTCATAGTCACTGTTATATGTACTTCTTTAGGAACCAGAGAGGTTCACAACAAAAACATAGAGGAAACTAATGAATTGTAAAGGTTTATGTGTGTGATGGTCCGGCATGATGTCATAGTCACTGTTAAATGTACTACTCTGGGAACCAGAGAGGTTCACAACAAAAACATAGAGGAAAATAATAAATTGTAAAGGTTTATGTGTGTGATGGTCCTGCATGATGTCATAGTCATTGTTAAATGTACTACTTTAGGAACCAGAGAGGTTCACAACAAAAACATAGAGGAAACTAATAAATTGTAAAGGTATATCTGTGTGATGGTCCGGCATGATAACATAGTCACTGTTAAATGTACCACTTTGGGAACCAGAGAGGTTCACAATAAAAACATAGAGGAAACTAATAAATTGTAAAGGCTTATGTGTGTGATGGTCCGGCATGATGTCATAGTCACTGTTATATGTACTTCTTTAGGAACCAGAGAGGTTCACAACAAAAACATAGAGGAAACTAATAGATTGTAAAGGTTTATGTGTGTGATGGTCCGGCATGATGTCATAGTCACTGTTAAATGTACTACTTTAGGAACCAGAGAGGTTCACAACAAAAACATGGAGGAAACTAATAAATTGTAAAGGTTTATCTGTGTGATGGTCCGGCATGATGTCATAGTCACTGTTAAATGTACTACTTTAGGAACCAGAGAGGTTCATAACAACCACATGGAGGAAACTGATAAATTGTAAAGGTTTATGTGTGTAATGGTCCGGCATGATGTCATAGTCACTGTTAAATGTACTACTTTAGGAACCAGAGAGGTTCATAACAACCACATGGAGGAAACTGATAAATTGTAAAGGTTTATGTGTGTGATGGTCCGGCATGATGTCATAGTCACTGTTAAATGTACTACTTTGGGAACCAGAGAGGTTCATAACAACCCCATGGAGGAAACTGATAAATTGTAAAGGTTTATCTGTGTGATGGTCCGGCATGATGTCATAGTCACTGTTAACTGCACCACTTTAGGAACCAGAGAGGTTCACAACAAAAACATGGAGGAAACTAATAAATTGTAAAGGTTTATCTGTGTGATGGTCCGGCATGATAACATAGTCACTGTTAAATGTACTACTTTAGGAACCAGAGAGGTTCACAACAAAAACATGGAGGAAACTAATAAATTGTAAAGGTTTATGTGTGTGATGGTCGAGCATTATGTCATAGTCACTGTTAAATGTACTATTTTAGGAACCAGAGAGGTTCACAACAAAAACATGGAGGAAACTAATAAATTGTAAAGGTTTATCTGTGTGATGGTCGAGCATGATGTCATAGTCACTGTTGAATGTACTACTTTAGGAACCAGAGATGATCACAACAAAAACATGGAGGAAACTAATAAATTGTAAAGGTTTATCTGTGTGATGGTCCGGCATGATGTCATAGTCACTGTTAAATGTACTACTTTAGGAACCAGAGAGGTTCATAACAACCACATGGAGGAAACTGACAAATTGTAAAGGTTTATGTGTGTGATGGTCCGGCATGATGTCATAGTCACTGTTAAATGTACTACTTTAGGAACCAGAGAGGTTCATAACAACCACATGGAGGAAACTGATAAATTGTAAAGGTTTATGTGTGTGATGGTCCGGCATGATGTCATAGTCACTGTTAAATGTACTACTTTGGGAACCAGAGAGGTTCATAACAACCCCATGGATGTAACTGATAAATTGTAAAGGTTTATCTGTGTGATGGTCCGGCATGATGTCATAGTCACTGTTAAATGTACCACTTTAGGAACCAGAGAGGTTCACAACAACCACATGGAGGAAACTGATAAATTGTAAAGGTTTATGTGTGTGATGGTCCGGCATGATGTCATAGTCACTGTTAAATGTACCACTTTAGGAACCAGAGAGGTTCATAACAACCACATGGAGGAAACTGATAAATTGAAAGGTTTATCTGTGTGATGGTCCGGCATGATGTCATAGTCACTGTTAAATGTACCACTTTAGGAACCAGAGAGGTTCATAACAACCACATGGAGGAAACTGATAAATTGTAAAGGTTTATCTGTGTGATGGTCCGGCATGATGTCATAGTCACTGTTAACTGCACCACTTTAGGAACCAGAGAGGTTCATAACATCCACATGGAGGAAACTGATAAATTGTAAAGGTTTATCTGTGTGATGGTCAGGCATGATGTCATAGTCACTGTTAAATGTACTACTTTAGGAACCAGAGAGGTTCACAACAAAAACATAGAGGAAACTAATAAATTGTAAAGGTTTATCTGTGTGATGGTCCGGCATGATGTCATAGTCACTGTTAAATGTACTACTTTAGGAACCAGAGAGGTTCATAACAACCACATGGAGGAAACTAATAAATTGTAAAGCTTTATCTGTGTGATGGTCGAGCATGATGTCATAGTCACTGTTAAATGTACCACTTTGGGAACCAGAGAGGTTCACAACCACCACATGGAGGAAACTAATAAATTGTAAAGGTTTATCTGTGTGATGGTCGAGCATGATGTCATAGTCACTGTTAAATGTACTACTTTGGGAACCAGAGAGGTTCACAACCACCACATGGAGGAAACTAATAAATTGTAAAGGTTTATCTGTGTGATGATCAGGCATGATGTCATAGTCACTGTTAAATGTACTACTTTAGGTACCAGAGAGGTTCACAAAAAAAACATGGAGGAAACTAATAAATTGTAAAGGTTTATCTGTGTGATGGTCGAGCATGATGTCATAGTCACTGTTAAATGTACTACTTTAGGAACCAGAGAGGTTCACAACAAAAACATGGAGGAAACTAATAAATTGTAAAGGTTTATCTGTTTAATGGTCCGGCATGATGTCATAGTCACTGTTAAATGAACTACTTTAGGAACCAGAGAGGTTCATAACAACCACATGGAGGAAACTGATAAATTGTAAAGGTTTATGTGTGTGATGGTCCGGCATGATGTCATAGTCACTGTTAAATGTACTACTTTAGGAACCAGAGAGGTTCATAACAACCACATGGAGGAAACTGATAAATTGTAAAGGTTTATGTGTGTGATGGTCCGGCATGATGTCATAGTCACTGTTAAATGTACTACTTTGGGAACCAGAGAGGTTCATAACAACCCTATGGAGGAAACTGATAAATTGTAAAGGTTTATCTGTGTGATGGTCCGGCATGATGTCATCGTCACTGTTAAATGTACCACTTTAGGAACCAGAGAGGTTCACAACAACCACATGGAGGAAACTGATAAATTGTAAAGGTTTATGTGTGTGATGCTCCGGCATGATGTCATAGTCACTGTTAAATGTACCACTTTAGGAACCAGAGAGGTTCATAACAACCACATGGAGGAAACTGATAAATTGTAAGGGTTTATCTGTGTGATGGTCCGGCATGATGTCATAGTCACTGTTAAATGTACCACTTTAGGAACCAGAGAGGTTCATAACAACCACATGGAGGAAACTGATAAATTGTAAAGGTTTATCTGTGTGATGGTCCGGCATGATGTCATAGTCACTGTTAAATGTACCACTTTAGGAACCAGAGAGGTTCATAACAACCACATGGAGGAAACTGATAAATTGTAAAGGTTTATCTGTGTGATGGTCCGGCATGATGTCATAGTCACTGTTAAATGTACTACTTTAGGAACCGGAGAGGTTCACAACAAAAACATAGAGGAAACTAATAAATTGTAAAGGTTTATCTGTGAGATGGTCCAGCATGATAACATAGTCACTGTTAAATGTACCACTTTAGGAACCAGAGAGGTTCATAACAACCACATGGAGGAAACTGATAAATTGTAAAGGTTTATCTGTGTGATGGTCCGGCATGATGTCATAGTCACTGTTAAATGTACCACTTTAGGAACCAGAGAGGTTCATAACAACCACATGGAGGAAACTGATAAATTGTAAAGGTTTATCTGTGTGATGGTCCGGCATGATGTCATAGTCACTGTTAAATGTACCACTTTAGGAACCAGAGAGGTTCATAACAACCACATGGAGGAAACTGATAAATTGTAAAGGTTTATGTGTGTGATGGTCCGGCATGATGTCATAGTCACTGTTAAATGTACTACTTTAGGAACCAGAGAGGTTCCTAACAACCACATGGAGGAATCTGAAAAATTGTAAAGGTTTATGTGTGTGATGGTCCGGCATGATGTCATAGTCACTGTTAAATGTACTACTTTGGGAACCAGAGAGGTTCACAACCACCACATGGAGGAAACTAATAAATTGTAAAGGTTTATGTGTGTGATGGTCCGGCATGATGTCATAGTCACTGTTAAATGTACTACTTTGGGAACCAGAGAGGTTCACAACCACCACATGGAGGAAACTGATAAATTGTAGAGGCTTATCTGTGTGATGGTCCGGCATGATGTCATAGTCACTGTTAAATGTACCACTTTAGGAACCAGAGAGGTTCAAAACAAAAACATAGAGGAAACTGATAAATTGTAGAGGCTTATCTGTGTGATGGTCCGGCATGATGTCATAGTCACTGTTAAATGTACCACTTTAGGAACCAGAGAGGTTCAAAACAAAAACATAGAGGAAACTAATAAATTGAAAAGGTTTATGTGTGTGATGGTCCGGCATGATGTCATAGTCACTGTTAAATGTACTACTTTGGGAACCAGAGAGGTTCACAACAAAAACATAGAGGAAACTAATAAATTGTAAAGGTTTATGTGTGTGATGGTCCGGCATGATGTCATAGTCACTGTTAAATGTACTACTTTAGGAACCAGAGAGGCTCACAACAAAAACATGGAGGAAACTAATAAATTGTAAAGGTTTATCTGTGAGATGGTCCGGCATTATGTCATAGTCACTGTTAAATGTACTACTTTAGGAACCAGAGAGGTTCACAACAACCACATGGAGGAAACTAATAAATTGTAAAGGTTTATGTGTATGATGGTCTGGCATGATGTCATAGTCACTGTTAAATATACTTCTTTAGGAACCAGAGAGGTTCACAACAACCACATGCAGGAAACTAATAAATTGTAAAGGTTTATGTGTGTGATGGTCCGGCATGACGTCATAGTCACTGTTAAATGTACTACTTTGGGAACCAGAGAGGTTCACAACCACCACATGGAGGAAACTAATAAATTGTAAAGGTTTATCTGCGTGATTGTCCGGCATGATGACATAGTCACTGTTAAATGTACTACTTTGGGAACCAGAGAGGTTCACAACAACCACATGGAGGAAACTAATAAATTGTAAAGGTTTATGTGTGTGATGGTCCGGCATGATGTCATAGTCACTGTTAAATATACTTATTTAGGAACCAGAGAGGTTCACAACAACCACATGGAGGAGACTAATAAATTGTAAAGGTTTATGTGTGTGATGGTCCGGCATGATGTCATAGTCACTGTTAAATGTACTACTTTAGGAACCAGAGAGGTTCACAACAAAAACATAGAGGAAACTGATAAATTGTAAAGGTTTATGTATGTGATGGTCCGGCATGATGTCATAGTCACTGTTAAATGTACCACTTTAGAAACCAGAGAGGTTCAAAACAATAACATAGAGGAAACTAATAAATTGTAAAGGTTTATGTGTGTGATGGTCCGGCATGATGTCATAGTCACTGTTAAATGTACTACTTTAGGAACCAGAGAGGTTCACAACAAAAACATAGAGGAAACTAATAAATTGTAAAGGTTTATGTGTGTGATGGTCCGGCATGATGTCATAGTCACTGTTAAATGTACTACTTTAGGAACCAGAGAGGTTCACAACAAAAACATAGAGGAAACTAATAAATTGTAAAGGTTTATGTGTGTGATGGTCCGGCATGATGTCATAGTCACTGTTATATGTACTTCTTTAGGAACCAGAGAGGTTCACAACAAAAACATAGAGGAAACTAATGAATTGTAAAGGTTTATCTGTGTGATGGTCGAGCATGATGTCATAGTCACTGTTAAATGTACTACTTTAAGAACCAGAGAGGTTCACAACAAAAACATGGAGGAAACTAATAAATTGTAAAGGTTTATCTGTTTAATGGTCCGGCATGATGTCATAGTCACTGTTAAATGAACTACTTTAGGAACCAGAGAGGTTCATAACAACCACATGGAGGAAACTGATAAATTGTAAAGGTTTATGTGTGTGATGGTCCGGCATGATGTCATAGTCACTGTTAAATGTACTACTTTAGGAACCAGAGAGGTTCATAACAACCACATGGAGGAAATTGATAAATTGTAAAGGTTTATGTGTGTGATGGTCCGGCATGATGTCATAGTCACTGTTAAATGTACTACTTTGGGAACCAGAGAGGTTCATAACAACCCTATGGAGGAAACTGATAAATTGTAAAGGTTTATCTGTGTGATGGTCCGGCATGATGTCATCGTCACTGTTAAATGTACCACTTTAGGAACCAGAGAGGTTCACAACAACCACATGGAGGAAACTGATAAATTGTAAAGGTTTATGTGTGTGATGCTCCGGCATGATGTCATAGTCACTGTTAAATGTACCACTTTAGGAACCAGAGAGGTTCATAACAACCACATGGAGGAAACTGATAAATTGTAAGGGTTTATCTGTGTGATGGTCCGGCATGATGTCATAGTCACTGTTAAATGTACTACTTTAGGAACCAGAGAGGTTCATAACAACCACATGGAGGAAACTGATAAATTGTAAAGGTTTATGTGTGTAATGGTCCGGCATGATGTCATAGTCACTGTTAAATGTACTACTTTAGGAACCAGAGAGGTTCATAACAACCACATGGAGGAAACTGATAAATTGTAAAGGTTTATGTGTGTGATGGTCCGGCATGATGTCATAGTCACTGTTAAATGTACTACTTTGGGAACCAGAGAGGTTCATAACAACCCCATGGAGGAAACTGATAAATTGTAAAGGTTTATCTGTGTGATGGTCCGGCATGATGTCATAGTCACTGTTAACTGCACCACTTTAGGAACCAGAGAGGTTCACAACAAAAACATGGAGGAAACTAATAAATTGTAAAGGTTTATCTGTGTGATGGTCCGGCATGATAACATAGTCACTGTTAAATGTACTACTTTAGGAACCAGAGAGGTTCACAACAAAAACATGGAGGAAACTAATAAATTGTAAAGGTTTATGTGTGTGATGGTCGAGCATTATGTCATAGTCACTGTTAAATGTACTACTTTAGGAACCAGAGAGGTTCACAACAAAAACATGGAGGAAACTAATAAATTGTAAAGGTTTATCTGTGTGATGGTCGAGCATGATGTCATAGTCACTGTTGAATGTACTACTTTAGGAACCAGAGATGATCACAACAAAAACATGGAGGAAACTAATAAATTGTAAAGGTTTATCTGTGTGATGGTCCGGCATGATGTCATAGTCACTGTTAAATGTACTACTTTAGGAACCAGAGAGGTTCATAACAACCACATGGAGGAAACTGACAAATTGTAAAGGTTTATGTGTGTGATGGTCCGGCATGATGTCATAGTCACTGTTAAATGTACTACTTTAGGAACCAGAGAGGTTCATAACAACCACATGGAGGAAACTGATAAATTGTAAAGGTTTATGTGTGTGATGGTCCGGCATGATGTCATAGTCACTGTTAAATGTACTACTTTGGGAACCAGAGAGGTTCATAACAACCCCATGGATGTAACTGATAAATTGTAAAGGTTTATCTGTGTGATGGTCCGGCATGATGTCATAGTCACTGTTAAATGTACCACTTTAGGAACCAGAGAGGTTCACAACAACCACATGGAGGAAACTGATAAATTGTAAAGGTTTATGTGTGTGATGGTCCGGCATGATGTCATAGTCACTGTTAAATGTACCACTTTAGGAACCAGAGAGGTTCATAACAACCACATGGAGGAAACTGATAAATTGAAAGGTTTATCTGTGTGATGGTCCGGCATGATGTCATAGTCACTGTTAAATGTACCACTATAGGAACCAGAGAGGTTCATAACAACCACATGGAGGAAACTGATAAATTGTAAAGGTTTATCTGTGTGATGGTCCGGCATGATGTCATAGTCACTGTTAACTGCACCACTTTAGGAACCAGAGAGGTTCATAACATCCACATGGAGGAAACTGATAAATTGTAAAGGTTTATCTGTGTGATGGTCAGGCATGATGTCATAGTCACTGTTAAATGTACTACTTTAGGAACCAGAGAGGTTCACAACAAAAACATAGAGGAAACTAATAAATTGTAAAGGTTTATCTGTGTGATGGTCCGGCATGATGTCATAGTCACTGTTAAATGTACTACTTTAGGAACCAGAGAGGTTCATAACAACCACATGGAGGAAACTAATAAATTGTAAAGCTTTATCTGTGTGATGGTCGAGCATGATGTCATAGTCACTGTTAAATGTACCACTTTGGGAACCAGAGAGGTTCACAACCACCACATGGAGGAAACTAATAAATTGTAAAGGTTTATCTGTGTGATGGTCGAGCATGATGTCATAGTCACTGTTAAATGTACTACTTTGGGAACCAGAGAGGTTCACAACCACCACATGGAGGAAACTAATAAATTGTAAAGGTTTATCTGTGTGATGATCAGGCATGATGTCATAGTCACTGTTAAATGTACTACTTTAGGTACCAGAGAGGTTCACAAAAAAAACATGGAGGAAACTAATAAATTGTAAAGGTTTATCTGTGTGATGGTCGAGCATGATGTCATAGTCACTGTTAAATGTACTACTTTAGGAACCAGAGAGGTTCACAACAAAAACATGGAGGAAACTAATAAATTGTAAAGGTTTATCTGTTTAATGGTCCGGCATGATGTCATAGTCACTGTTAAATGAACTACTTTAGGAACCAGAGAGGTTCATAACAACCACATGGAGGAAACTGATAAATTGTAAAGGTTTATGTGTGTGATGGTCCGGCATGATGTCATAGTCACTGTTAAATGTACTACTTTAGGAACCAGAGAGGTTCATAACAACCACATGGAGGAAACTGATAAATTGTAAAGGTTTATGTGTGTGATGGTCCGGCATGATGTCATAGTCACTGTTAAATGTACTACTTTGGGAACTAGAGAGGTTCATAACAACCCTATGGAGGAAACTGATAAATTGTAAAGGTTTATCTGTGTGATGGTCCGGCATGATGTCATCGTCACTGTTAAATGTACCACTTTAGGAACCAGAGAGGTTCACAACAACCACATGGAGGAAACTGATAAATTGTAAAGGTTTATGTGTGTGATGCTCCGGCATGATGTCATAGTCACTGTTAAATGTACCACTTTAGGAACTAGAGAGGTTCATAACAACCACATGGAGGAAACTGATAAATTGTAAGGGTTTATCTGTGTGATGGTCCGGCATGATGTCATAGTCACTGTTAAATGTACCACTTTAGGAACCAGAGAGGTTCATAACAACCACATGGAGGAAACTGATAAATTGTAAAGGTTTATCTGTGTGATGGTCCGGCATGATGTCATAGTCACTGTTAAATGTACCACTTTAGGAACCAGAGAGGTTCATAACAACCACATGGAGGAAACTGATAAATTGTAAAGGTTTATCTGTGTGATGGTCCGGCATGATGTCATAGTCACTGTTAAATGTACTACTTTAGGAACCGGAGAGGTTCACAACAAAAACATAGAGGAAACTAATAAATTGTAAAGGTTTATCTGTGAGATGGTCCAGCATGATAACATAGTCACTGTTAAATGTACCACTTTAGGAACCAGAGAGGTTCATAACAACCACATGGAGGAAACTGATAAATTGTAAAGGTTTATCTGTGTGATGGTCCGGCATGATGTCATAGTCACTGTTAAATGTACCACTTTAGGAACCAGAGAGGTTCATAACAACCACATGGAGGAAACTGATAAATTGTAAAGGTTTATCTGTGTGATGGTCCGGCATGATGTCATAGTCACTGTTAAATGTACCACTTTAGGAACCAGAGAGGTTCATAACAACCACATGGAGGAAACTGATAAATTGTAAAGGTTTATGTGTGTGATGGTCCGGCATGATGTCATAGTCACTGTTAAATGTACTACTTTAGGAACCAGAGAGGTTCCTAACAACCACATGGAGGAATCTGAAAAATTGTAAAGGTTTATGTGTGTGATGGTCCGGCATGATGTCATAGTCACTGTTAAATGTACTACTTTGGGAACCAGAGAGGTTCACAACCACCACATGGAGGAAACTAATAAATTGTAAAGGTTTATGTGTGTGATGGTCCGGCATGATGTCATAGTCACTGTTAAATGTACTACTTTGGGAACCAGAGAGGTTCACAACCACCACATGGAGGAAACTGATAAATTGTAGAGGCTTATCTGTGTGATGGTCCGGCATGATGTCATAGTCACTGTTAAATGTACCACTTTAGGAACCAGAGAGGTTCAAAACAAAAACATAGAGGAAACTGATAAATTGTAGAGGCTTATCTGTGTGATGGTCCGGCATGATGTCATGGTCACTGTTAAATGTACCACTTTAGGAACCAGAGAGGTTCAAAACAAAAACATAGAGGAAACTAATAAATTGAAAAGGTTTATGTGTGTGATGGTCCGGCATGATGTCATAGTCACTGTTAAATGTACTACTTTGGGAACCAGAGAGGTTCACAACAAAAACATAGAGGAAACTAATAAATTGTAAAGGTTTATGTGTGTGATGGTCCGGCATGATGTCATAGTCACTGTTAAATGTACTACTTTAGGAACCAGAGAGGCTCACAACAAAAACATGGAGGAAACTAATAAATTGTAAAGGTTTATCTGTGAGATGGTCCGGCATTATGTCATAGTCACTGTTAAATGTACTACTTTAGGAACCAGAGAGGTTCACAACAACCACATGGAGGAAACTAATAAATTGTAAAGGTTTATGTGTATGATGGTCTGGCATGATGTCATAGTCACTGTTAAATATACTTCTTTAGGAACCAGAGAGGTTCACAACAACCACATGCAGGAAACTAATAAATTGTAAAGGTTTATGTGTGTGATGGTCCGGCATGACGTCATAGTCACTGTTAAATGTACTACTTTGGGAACCAGAGAGGTTCACAACCACCACATGGAGGAAACTAATAAATTGTAAAGGTTTATCTGCGTGATTGTCCGGCATGATGACATAGTCACTGTTAAATGTACTACTTTGGGAACCAGAGAGGTTCACAACAACCACATGGAGGAAACTAATAAATTGTAAAGGTTTATGTGTGTGATGGTCCGGCATGATGTCATAGTCACTGTTAAATATACTTATTTAGGAACCAGAGAGGTTCACAACAACCACATGGAGGAGACTAATAAATTGTAAAGGTTTATGTGTGTGATGGTCCGGCATGATGTCATAGTCACTGTTAAATGTACTACTTTAGGAACCAGAGAGGTTCACAACAAAAACATAGAGGAAACTGATAAATTGTAAAGGTTTATGTATGTGATGGTCCGGCATGATGTCATAGTCACTGTTAAATGTACCACTTTAGAAACCAGAGAGGTTCAAAACAATAACATAGAGGAAACTAATAAATTGTAAAGGTTTATGTGTGTGATGGTCCGGCATGATGTCATAGTCACTGTTAAATGTACTACTTTAGGAACCAGAGAGGTTCACAACAAAAACATAGAGGAAACTAATAAATTGTAAAGGTTTATGTGTGTGATGGTCCGGCATGATGTCATAGTCACTGTTAAATGTACTACTTTAGGAACCAGAGAGGTTCACAACAAAAACATAGAGGAAACTAATAAATTGTAAAGGTTTATGTGTGTGATGGTCCGGCATGATGTCATAGTCACTGTTATATGTACTTCTTTAGGAACCAGAGAGGTTCACAAAAAAAACATAGAGGAAACTAATGAATTGTAAAGGTTTATCTGTGTGATGGTCGAGCATGATGTCATAGTCACTGTTAAATGTACTACTTTAGGAACCAGAGAGGTTCACAACAAAAACATGGAGGAAACTAATAAATTGTAAAGGTTTATCTGTTTAATGGTCCGGCATGATGTCATAGTCACTGTTAAATGAACTACTTTAGGAACCAGAGAGGTTCATAACAACCACATGGAGGAAACTGATAAATTGTAAAGGTTTATGTGTGTGATGGTCCGGCATGATGTCATAGTCACTGTTAAATGTACTACTTTAGGAACCAGAGAGGTTCATAACAACCACATGGAGGAAATTGATAAATTGTAAAGGTTTATGTGTGTGATGGTCCGGCATGATGTCATAGTCACTGTTAAATGTACTACTTTGGGAACCAGAGAGGTTCATAACAACCCTATGGAGGAAACTGATAAATTGTAAAGGTTTATCTGTGTGATGGTCCGGCATGATGTCATCGTCACTGTTAAATGTACCACTTTAGGAACCAGAGAGGTTCACAACAACCACATGGAGGAAACTGATAAATTGTAAAGGTTTATGTGTGTGATGCTCCGGCATGATGTCATAGTCACTGTTAAATGTACCACTTTAGGAACCAGAGAGGTTCATAACAACCACATGGAGGAAACTGATAAATTGTAAGGGTTTATCTGTGTGATGGTCCGGCATGATGTCATAGTCACTGTTAAATGTACCACTTTAGGAACCAGAGAGGTTCATAACAACCACATGGAGGAAACTGATAAATTGTAAAGGTTTATCTGTGTGATGGTCCGGCATGATGTCATAGTCACTGTTAAATGTACCACTTTAGGAACCAGAGAGGTTCATAACAACCACATGGAGGAAACTGATAAATTGTAAAGGTTTATCTGTGTGATGGTCCGGCATGATGTCATAGTCACTGTTAAATGTACTACTTTAGGAACCGGAGAGGTTCACAACAAAAACATAGAGGAAACTAATAAATTGTAAAGGTTTATCTGTGAGATGGTCCAGCATGATAACATAGTCACTGTTAAATGTACCACTTTAGGAACCAGAGAGGTTCATAACAACCACATGGAGGAAACTGATAAATTGTAAAGGTTTATCTGTGTGATGGTCCGGCATGATGTCATAGTCACTGTTAAATGTACCACTTTAGGAACCAGAGAGGTTCATAACAACCACATGGAGGAAACTGATAAATTGTAAAGGTTTATCTGTGTGATGGTCCGGCATGATGTCATAGTCACTGTTAAATGTACCACTTTAGGAACCAGAGAGGTTCATAACAACCACATGGAGGAAACTGATAAATTGTAAAGGTCCATGTGTGTGATGGTCCGGCATGATGTCATAGTCACTGTTAAATGTACTACTTTAGGAACCAGAGAGGTTCCTAACAACCACATGGAGGAATCTGAAAAATTGTAAAGGTTTATGTGTGTGATGGTCCGGCATGATGTCATAGTCACTGTTAAATGTACTACTTTGGGAACCAGAGAGGTTCACAACCACCACATGGAGGAAACTAATAAATTGTAAAGGTTTATGTGTGTGATGGTCCGGCATGATGTCATAGTCACTGTTAAATGTACTACTTTGGGAACCAGAGAGGTTCACAACCACCACATGGAGGAAACTGATAAATTGTAGAGGCTTATCTGTGTGATGGTCCGGCATGATGTCATAGTCACTGTTAAATGTACCACTTTAGGAACCAGAGAGGTTCAAAACAAAAACATAGAGGAAACTGATAAATTGTAGAGGCTTATCTGTGTGATGGTCCGGCATGATGTCATAGTCACTGTTAAATGTACCACTTTAGGAACCAGAGAGGTTCAAAACAAAAACATAGAGGAAACTAATAAATTGAAAAGGTTTATGTGTGTGATGGTCCGGCATGATGTCATAGTCACTGTTAAATGTACTACTTTGGGAACCAGAGAGGTTCACAACAAAAACATAGAGGAAACTAATAAATTGTAAAGGTTTATGTGTGTGATGGTCCGGCATGATGTCATAGTCACTGTTAAATGTACTACTTTAGGAACCAGAGAGGCTCACAACAAAAACATGGAGGAAACTAATAAATTGTAAAGGTTTATCTGTGAGATGGTCCGGCATTATGTCATAGTCACTGTTAAATGTACTACTTTAGGAACCAGAGAGGTTCAAAACAACCACATGGAGGAAACTAATAAATTGTAAAGGTTTATGTGTATGATGGTCTGGCATGATGTCATAGTCACTGTTAAATATACTTCTTTAGGAACCAGAGAGGTTCACAACAACCACATGCAGGAAACTAATAAATTGTAAAGGTTTATGTGTGTGATGGTCCGGCATGACGTCATAGTCACTGTTAAATGTACTACTTTGGGAACCAGAGAGGTTCACAACCACCACATGGAGGAAACTAATAAATTGTAAAGGTTTATCTGCGTGATTGTCCGGCATGATGACATAGTCACTGTTAAATGTACTACTTTGGGAACCAGAGAGGTTCACAACAACCACATGGAGGAAACTAATAAATTGTAAAGGTTTATGTGTGTGATGGTCCGGCATGATGTCATAGTCACTGTTAAATATACTTATTTAGGAACCAGAGAGGTTCACAACAACCACATGGAGGAAACTAATAAATTGTAAAGGTTTATGTGTGTGATGGTCCGGCATGATGTCATAGTCACTGTTAAATGTACTACTTTAGGAACCAGAGAGGTTCACAACAAAAACATAGAGGAAACTGATAAATTGTAAAGGTTTATGTATGTGATGGTCCGGCATGATGTCATAGTCACTGTTAAATGTACCACTTTAGAAACCAGAGAGGTTCAAAACAAAAACATAGAGGAAACTAATAAATTGTAAAGGTTTATGTGTGTGATGGTCCGGCATGATGTCATAGTCACTGTTAAATGTACTACTTTAGGAACCAGAGAGGTTCACAACAAAAACATAGAGGAAACTAATAAATTGTAAAGGTTTATGTGTGTGATGGTCCGGCATGATGTCATAGTCACTGTTAAATGTACTACTTTAGGAACCAGAGAGGTTCACAACAAAAACATAGAGGAAACTAATAAATTGTAAAGGTTTATGTGTGTGATGGTCCGGCATGATGTCATAGTCACTGTTATATGTACTTCTTTAGGAACCAGAGAGGTTCACAACAAAAACATAGAGGAAACTAATGAATTGTAAAGGTTTATGTGTGTGATGGTCCGGCATGATGTCATAGTCACTGTTAAATGTACTACTCTGGGAACCAGAGAGGTTCACAACAAAAACATAGAGGAAAATAATAAATTGTAAAGGTTTATGTGTGTGATGGTCCGGCATAGTGTCATAGTCATTGTTAAATGTACTACTTTAGGAACCAGAGAGGTTCACAACAAAAACATAGAGGAAACTAATAAATTGTAAAGGTATATCTGTGTGATGGTCCGGCATGATAACACAGTCACTGTTAAATGTACCACTTTGGGAACCAGAGAGGTTCACAACAAAAACATAGAGGAAACTAATAAATTGTAAAGGTTTATGTGTGTGATGGTCAGGCATGATGTCATAGTCACTGTTAAATGTACTACTTTAGGAACCAGAGAGGTTCACAACAAAAACATAGAGGAAACTGATAAATTGTAAAGGTTTATGTATGTGATGGTCCGGCATGATGTCATAGTCACTGTTAAATGTACCACTTTAGGAACCAGAGGGGTTCAAAACAAAAACATAGAGCAAACTAATAAATTGTAAAGGTTTATGTGTGTGATGGTCCGGCATGATGTCATAGTCACTGTTAAATGTACTACTTTGGGAACCAGAGAGGTTCACAACCACCACATGGAGGAAACTGATAAATTGTAGAGGCTTATCTGTGTGATGGTCCGGCATGATGTCATAGTCACTGTTAAATGTACCACTTTAGGAACCAGAGAGGTTCATAACAACCACATGGAGGAAACTGATAAATTGTAAAGGTTTATCTGTGTGATGGTCCGGCATGATGTCATAGTCACTGTTAAATGTACCACTTTAGGAACCAGAGAGGTTCATAACAACCATATGGAGGAAACTGATAAATTGTAAAGGTTTATCAGTGTGATGGTCCGGCATGATGTCATAGTCACTGTTAAATGTACTACTTTAGGAACCAGAGAGGTTCACAACAAAAACATAGAGGATACTAATAAATTGTAAAGGTTTATGTGTGTGATGGTCCGGCATGATGTCATAGTCACTGTTAAATGTACTACTTTGGGAACCAGAGAGGTTCACAACCACCACATGGAGGAAACTGATAAATTGTAGAGGCTTATCTGTGTGATGGTCCGGCATGATGTCATAGTCACTGTTAAATGTACCACTTTAGGAACCAGAGAGGTTCAAAACAAAAACATAGAGGAAACTGATAAATTGTAGAGGCTTATCTGTGTGATGGTCCGGCATGATGTCATAGTCACTGTTAAATGTACCACTTTAGGAACCAGAGATGTTCAAAACAAAAACATAGAGGAAACTAATAAATTGAAAAGGTTTATGTGTGTGATGGTCCGGCATGATGTCATAGTCACTGTTAAATGTACTACTTTGGGAACCAGAGAGGTTCACAACAAAAACATAGAGGAAACTAATAAATTGTAAAGGTTTATGTGTGTGATGGTCCGGCATGATGTCATAGTCACTGTTAAATGTACTACTTTAGGAACCAGAGAGGCTCACAACAAAAACATGGAGGAAACTAATAAATTGTAAAGGTTTATCTGTGAGATGGTCCGGCATTATGTCATAGTCACTGTTAAATGTACTACTTTAGGAACCAGAGAGGTTCACAACAACCACATGGAGGAAACTAATAAATTGTAAAGGTTTATGTGTATGATGGTCTGGCATGATGTCATAGTCACTGTTAAATATACTTCTTTAGGAACCAGAGAGGTTCACAACAACCACATGAAGGAAACTAATAAATTGTAAAGGTTTATGTGTGTGATGGTCCAGCATGACGTCATAGTCACTGTTAAATGTACTACTTTGGGAACCAGAGAGGTTCACAACCACCACATGGAGGAAACTAATAAATTGTAAAGGTTTATCTGCGTGATTGTCCGTCATGATGACATAGTCACTGTTAAATGTACTACTTTGGGAACCAGAGAGGTTCACAACAACCACATGGAGGAAACTAATAAATTGTAAAGGTTTATGTGTGTGATGGTCCGGCATGATGTCATAGTCACTGTTAAATATACTTATTTAGGAACCAGAGAGGTTCACAACAACCACATGGAGGAAACTAATAAATTGTAAAGGTTTATGTGTGTGATGGTCCGGCATGATGTTATAGTCACTGTTAAATGTACTACTTTAGGAACCAGAGAGGTTCACAACAAAAACATAGAGGAAACTGATAAATTGTAAAGGTTTATGTATGTGATGGTCCGGCATGATGTCATAGTCACTGTTAAATGTACCACTTTAGAAACCAGAGAGGTTCAAAACAAAAACATAGAGCAAACTAATAAATTGTCAAGGTTTATGTGTGTGATGGTCCGGCATGATGTCATAGTCACTGTTAAATGTACTACTTTAGGAACCAGAGAGGTTCACAACAAAAACATAGAGGAAACTAATAAATTGTAAAGGTTTATGTGTGTGATGGTCCGGCATGATGTCATAGTCACTGTTAAATGTACTACTTTAGGAACCAGAGAGGTTCACAACAAAAACATAGAGGAAACTAATAAATTGTAAAGGTTTATGTGTGTGATGGTCCGGCATGATGTCATAGTCACTGTTATATGTACTTCTTTAGGAACCAGAGAGGTTCACAACAAAAACATAGAGGAAACTAATGAATTGTAAAGGTTTATGTGTGTGATGGTCCGGCATGATGTCATAGTCACTGTTAAATGTACTACTCTGGGAACCAGAGAGGTTCACAACAAAAACATAGAGGAAAATAATAAATTGTAAAGGTTTATGTGTGTGATGGTCCGGCATGGTGTCATAGTCATTGTTAAATGTACTACTTTAGGAACCAGAGAGGTTCACAACAAAAACATAGAGGAAACTAATAAATTGTAAAGGTATATCTGTGTGATGGTCCGGCATGATAACACAGTCACTGTTAAATGTACCACTTTGGGAACCAGAGAGGTTCACAACAAAAACATAGAGGAAACTAATAAATTGTAAAGGTTTATGTGTGTGATGGTCCGGCATGATGTCATAGTCACTGTTAAATGTACTACTTTGGGACCAGAGAGGTTCACAACAAAAACATAGAGGAAACTAATAAATTGTAAAGGTTTATGTGTGTGATGGTCCGGCGTGATGTCATAGTCACTGTTAAATGTACTACTTTAGGAACCAGAGAGGTTTACAACAACCACAAGGAGGAAACTAATAAATTGTAAAGGTTTATGTGTGTGATGGTCCGGCATGATGTCATAGTCACTGTTAAATGTACTACTTTAGGAACCAGAGAGGTTCACAACAAAAACATAGAGGAAACTGATAAATTGTAAAGGTTTATGTATGTGATGGTCCGGCATGATGTCATAGTCACTGTTAAATGTACCACTTTAGGAACCAGAGGGGTTCAAAACAAAAACATAGAGGAAACTAATAAATTGTAAAGGTTTATGTGTGTGATGGTCCGGCATGATGTCATAGTCACTGTTAAATGTACTACTTTGGGAACCAGAGAGGTTCACAACCACCACATGGAGGAAACTGATAAATTGTAGAGGCTTATCTGTGTGATGGTCCGGCATGATGTCATAGTCACTGTTAAATGTACCACTTTAGGAACCAGAGAGGTTCAAAACAAAAACATAGAGGAAACTAATAAATTGTAAAGGTTTAGGTGTGTGATGGTCCGGCATGATGTCATAGTCACTTTTAAATGTACTACTTTGGGAACCAGAGAGGTTCACAACAAAAACATAGAGGAAACTAATAAATTGTAAAGGTTTATCAGTGTGATGGTCCGGCATGATGTCATAGTCACTGTTAAATGTACTACTTTAGGAACCAGAGAGGTTCACAACAAAAACATAGAGGAAACTAATAAATTGTAAAGGTTTATCTGTGTGATGGTCCGTCATGATAACATAGTCACTGTTAAATGTACCACTTTGGGAACCAGAGAGGTTCACAACAAAAACATAGAGGAAACTAATAAATTTTAAAGGTTTATGTGTGTGATGGTCCGGCATGATGTCATAGTCACTGTTATATGTACTTCTTTAGGAACCAGAGAGGTTCACAACAAAAACATAGAGGAAACTAATGAATTGTAAAGGTTTATGTGTGTGATGGTCCGGCATGATGTCATAGTCACTGTTAAATGTACTACTTTGGGAACCAGAGAGGTTCACAACAAAAACATAGAGGAAACTAATAAATTGTAAAGGTTTATGTGTGTGATGGTCCGGCATGATGTCATAGTCACTGTTAAATGTACTACTTTAGGAACCAGAGAGGTTCACAACAAAAACATAGAGGAAACTAATAAATTGTAAAGGTATATCTGTGTGATGGTCCGGCATGATAACATAGTCACTACTAAATGTACCACTTTGGGAACCAGAGAGGTTCACAACAAAAACATAGAGGAAACTAATAAATTGTAAAGGTTTATGTGTGTGATGGTCCGGCATGATGTCATAGTCACTGTTAAATGTACTACTTTGGGAACCAGAGAGGTTCACAACAAAAACATAGAGGAAACTAATAAATTGAAAAGGTTTATGTGTGTGATGGTCCGGCATGATGTCATAGTCACTGTTAAATGTACTACTTTAGGAACCAGAGAGGCTCACAACAAAAACATAGAGGAAACTAATAAATTGTAAAGGTTTATCTGTGAGATGGTCCGGCATTATGTCATAGTCACTGTTAAATGTACTACTTTAGGAACCAGAGAGGTTCACAACAACCACATGGAGGAAACTAATAAATTGTAAAGGTTTATGTGTGTGATGGTCTGGCATGATGTCATAGTCACTGTTAAATATACTTCTTTAGGAACCAGAGAGGTTCACAACAACCACATGAAGGAAACTAATAAATTGTAAAGTTTTATGTGTGTGATGGTCCAGCATGATGTCATAGTCACTGTTAAATGTACTACTTTGGGAACCAGAGAGGTTCACAACCACCACATGGAGGAAACTAATAAATTGTAAAGGTTTATCTGCGTGATTGTCCGGCGTGATGACATAGTCACTGTTAAATGTACTACTTTGGGAACCAGAGAGGTTCACAACAACCACATGGAGGAAACTAATAAATTGTAAAGGTTTATGTGTGTGATGGTCCGGCATGTTGTCATAGTCACTGTTAAATATACTTCTTTAGGAACCAGAGAGGTTCACAACAACCACATGGAGGAAACTAATAAATTGTAAAGGTTTATGTGTGTGATGGTCTGGCATGATGTCATAGTCACTGTTAAATGTACTACTTTAGGAACCAGAGAGGTTCACAACAAAAACATAGAGGAAACTGATAAATTGTTAAGGTTTATGTATGTGATGGTCCGGCATGATGTCATAGTCACTGTTAAATGTACCACTTTAGAAACCAGAGAGGTTCAAAACAAAAACATAGAGGAAACTAATAAATTGTAAAGGTTTATGTGTGTGATGGTCCGGCATGATGTCATAGTCACTGTTAAATGTACTACTTTAGGAACCAGAGAGGTTCACAACAAAAACATAGAGGAAACTAATAAATTGTAAAGGTTTATGTGTGTGATGGTCCGGCATGATGTCATAGTCACTGTTAAATGTACTACTTTAGGAACCAGAGAGGTTCACAACAAAAACATAGAGGAAACTAATAAATTGTAAAGGTTTATGTGTGTGATGGTCCGGCATGATGTCATAGTCACTGTTATATGTACTTCTTTAGGAACCAGAGAGGTTCACAACAAAAACATAGAGGAAACTAATGAATTGTAAAGGTTTATGTGTGTGATGGTCCGGCATGATGTCATAGTCACTGTTAAATGTACTACTCTGGGAACCAGAGAGGTTCACAACAAAAACATAGAGGAAAATAATAAATTGTAAAGGTTTATGTGTGTGATGGTCCGGCATGATGTCATAGTCATTGTTAAATGTACTACTTTAGGAACCAGAGAGGTTCACAACAAAAACATAGAGGAAACTAATAAATTGTAAAGGTATATCTGTGTGATGGTCCGGCATGATAACATAGTCAGTGTTAAATGTACCACTTTGGGAACCAGAGAGGTTCACAACAAAAACATAGAGGAAACTAATAAATTGTAAAGGTTTATGTGTGTGATGGTCCGGCATGATGTCATAGTCACTGTTAAATGTACTACTTTGGGAACCAGAGAGGTTCACAACAAAAACATAGAAGAAACTAATAAATTGTAAAGGTTTATGTGTGTGATGGTCCGGCGTGATGTCATAGTCACTGTTAAATGTACTACTTTAGGAACCAGAGAGGTTTATAACAACCACAAGGAGGAAACTAATAAATTGTAAAGGTTTATGTGTGTGATGGTCCGGCATGATGTCATAGTCACTGATAAATGTACTACTTTAGGAACCAGAGAGGTTCACAACAAAAACATAGAGGAAACTGATAAATTGTAAAGGTTTATGTATGTGATGGTCCGGCATGATGTCATAGTCACTGTTAAATGTACCACTTTAGGAACCAGAGGGGTTCAAAACAAAAAAATAGAGGAAACTAATAAATTGTAAAGGTTTATGTGTGTGATGGTCCGGCATGATGTCATAGTCACTGTTAAATGTACTACTTTGGGAACCAGAGAGGTTCACAACCACCACATGGAGGAAACTGATAAATTGTAGAGGCTTATCTGTGTGATGGTCCGGCATGATGTGATAGTCACTGTTAAATGTACCACTTTAGGAATCAGAGAGGTTCATAACAACCACATGGAGGAAACTGATAAATTGTAAAGGTTTATCTGTGTGATGGTCCGGCATGATGTCATAGTCACTGTTAAATGTACCACTTTAGGAACCAGAGAGGTTCATAACAACCACATGGAGGAAACTGATAAATTGTAAAGGTTTATCAGTGTGATGGTCCGGCATGATGTCATAGTCACTGTTAAATGTACTACTTTAGGAACCAGAGAGGTTCACAACAAAAACATAGAGGAAACTAATAAATTGTAAAGGTTTATCTGTGTGATGGTCCGGCATGATAACATAGTCACTGTTAAATGTACCACTTTGGGAACCAGAGAGGTTCACAACAAAAACATCGAGGAAACTAATAAATTTTAAAGGTTTATGTGTGTGATGGTCCGGCATGATGTCATAGTCACTGTTATATGTACTTCTATAGGAACCAGAGAGGTTCACAACAAAAACATAGAGGAAACTAATGAATTGTAAAGCTTTATGTGTGTGATGGTCCGGCATGATGTCATAGTCACTGTTAAATGTACTACTTTAGGAACCAGAGAGGTTCACAACAAAAACATAGAGGAAACTAATAAATTGTAAAGGTATATCTGTGTGATGGTCCGGCATGATAACATAGTCACTGCTAAATGTACCACTTTGGGAACCAGAGAGGTTCACAACAAAAACATAGAGGAAACTAATAAATTGTAAAGGTTTATGTGTGTGATGGTCCGGCATGATGTCATAGTCACTGTTAAATGTACTACTTTGGGAACCAGAGAGGTTCACAACAAAAACATAGAGGAAACTAATAAATTGTAAAGGTTTATGTGTGTGATGGTCCGGCATGATGTCATAGTCACTGTTAAATGTACTACTTTAGGAACCAGAGAGGCTCACAACAAAAACATAGAGGAAACTAATAAATTGTAAAGGTTTATCTGTGAGATGGTCGGGCATTATGTCATAGTCACTGTTAAATGTACTACTTTAGGAACCAGAGAGGTTCACAACAACCACATGGAGGAAACTAATAAATTGTAAAGGTTTATGTGTGTGATGGTCTGGCATGATGTCATAGTCACTGTTAAATATACTTCTTTAGGAACCAGAGAGGTTCACAACAACCACATGAAGGAAACTAATAAATTGTAAAGGTTTATGTGTGTGATGGTCCAGCATGATGTCATAGTCACTGTTAAATGTACTACTTTGGGAACCAGAGAGGTTCACAACCACCACATGGAGGAAACTAATAAATTGTAAAGGTTTATCTGCGTGATTGTCCGGCATGATGACATAGTCACTGTTAAATGTACTACTTTGGGAACCAGAGAGGTTCACAACAACCACATGGAGGAAACTAATAAATTGTAAAGGTTTATGTGTGTGATGGTCCGGCATGTTGTCATAGTCACTGTTAAATATACTTCTTTAGGAACCAGAGAGGTTCACAACATCCACATGGAGGAAACTAATAAATTGTAAAGGTTTATGTGTGTGATGGTCCGGCATGATGTCATAGTCACTGTTAAATGTACTACTTTAGGAACCAGAGAGGTTCACAACAAAAACATAGAGGAAACTGATAAATTGTAAAGGTTTATGTATGTGATGGTCCGGCATGATGTCATAGTCACTGTTAAATGTACCACTTTAGAAACCAGAGAGGTTCAAAACAAAAACATAGAGGAAACTAATAAATTGTAAAGGTTTATGTGTGTGATGGTCCGGCATGATGTCATAGTCACTGTTAAATGTACTACTTTAGGAACCAGAGAGGTTCACAACAAAAACATAGAGGAAACTAATAAATTGTAAAGGTTTATGTGTGTGATGGTCCGGCATGATGTCATAGTCACTGTTAAATGTACTACTTTAGGAACCAGAGAGGTTCACAACAAAAACATAGAGGAAACTAATAAATTGTAAAGGTTTATGTGTGTGATGGTCCGGCATGATGTCATAGTCACTGTTATATGTACTTCTTTAGGAACCAGAGAGGTTCACAACAAAAACATAGAGGAAACTAATGAATTGTAAAGGTTTATGTGTGTGATGGTCCGGCATGATGTCATAGTCACTGTTAAATGTACTACTCTGGGAACCAGAGAGGTTCACAACAAAAACATAGAGGAAAATAATAAATTGTAAAGGTTTATGTGTGTGATGGTCCGGCATGATGTCATAGTCATTGTTAAATGTACTACTTTAGGAACCAGAGAGGTTCACAACAAAAACATAGAGGAAACTAATAAATTGTAAAGGTATATCTCTGTGATGGTCCGGCATGATAACATAGTCACTGTTAAATGTACCACTTTGGGAACCAGAGAGGTTCCCAACAAAAACATAGAGGAAACTAATAAATTGTAAAGGTTTATGTGTGTGATGGTCCGGCATGATGTCATAGTCACTGTTAAATGTACTACTTTGGGAACCAGAGAGGTTCACAACAAAAACATAGAGGAAACTAATAAATTGTAAAGGTATATCTGTGTGATGGTCCGGCATGATAACACAGTCACTGTTAAATGTACCACTTTGGGAACCAGAGAGGTTCACAACAAAAACATAGAGGAAACTAATAAATTGTAAAGGTTTATGTGTGTGATGGTCCGGCATGATGTCATAGTCACTGTTAAATGTACTACTTTGGGACCAGAGAGGTTCACAACAAAAACATAGAGGAAACTAATAAATTGTAAAGGTTTATGTGTGTGATGGTCCGGCGTGATGTCATAGTCACTGTTAAATGTACTACTTTAGGAACCAGAGAGGTTTACAACAACCACAAGGAGGAAACTAATAAATTGTAAAGGTTTTTGTGTGTGATGGTCCGGCATGATGTCATAGTCACTGTTAAATGTACTACTTTAGGAACCAGAGAGGTTCACAACAAAAACATAGAGGAAACTGATAAATTGTAAAGGTTTATGTATGTGATGGTCCGGCATGATGTCATAGTCACTGTTAAATGTACCACTTTAGGAACCAGAGGGGTTCAAAACAAAAACATAGAGGAAACTAATAAATTGTAAAGGTTTATGTGTGTGATGGTCCGGCATGATGTCATAGTCACTGTTAAATGTACTACTTTGGGAACCAGAGAGGTTCACAACCACCACATGGAGGAAACTGATAAATTGTAGAGGCTTATCTGTGTGATGGTCCGGCATGATGTCATAGTCACTGTTAAATGTACCACTTTAGGAACCAGAGAGGTTCATAACAACCACATGGAGAAAACTGATAAATTGTAAAGGTTTATCTGTGTGATGGTCCGGCATGATGTCATAGTCACTGTTAAATGTACCACTTTAGGAACCAGAGAGGTTCATAACAACCATATGGAGGAAACTGATAAATTGTAAAGGTTTATCAGTGTGATGGTCCGGCATGATGTCATAGTCACTGTTAAATGTACTACTTTAGGAACCAGAGAGGTTCACAACAAAAACATAGAGGAAACTAATAAA
Organism: Deroplatys truncata; assembly: GCA_030765065.1. Lineage (NCBI taxonomy): Eukaryota > Metazoa > Arthropoda > Insecta > Mantodea > Mantidae > Deroplatys > Deroplatys truncata. The sequence continues at coordinate 257,114,101 of CM060984.1, forward strand.
TTGTAAAGGTTTATCTGTGTGATGGTCCGTCATGATAACATAGTCACTGTTAAATGTACCACTTTGGGAACCAGAGAGGTTCACAACAAAAACATAGAGGAAACTAATAAATTTTAAAGGTTTATGTGTGTGATGGTCCGGCATGATGTCATAGTCACTGTTATATGTACTTCTTTAGGAACCAGAGAGGTTCACAGCAAAAACATAGAGGAAACTAATGAATTGTAAAGGTTTATGTGTGTGATGGTCCGGCATGATGTCATAGTCACTGTTAAATGTACTACTTTGGGAACCAGAGAGGTTCACAACAAAAACATAGAGGAAACTAATAAATTGTAAAGGTTTATGTGTGTGATGGTCCGGCATGATGTCATAGTCACTGTTAAATGTACTACTTTAGGAACCAGAGAGGTTCACAACAAAAACATAGAGGAAACTAATAAATTGTAAAGGTATATCTGTGTGATGGTCCGGCATGATAACATAGTCACTGCTAAATGTACCACTTTGGGAACCAGAGAGGTTCACAACAAAAACATAGAGGAAACTAATAAATTGTAAAGGTTTATGTGTGTGATGGTCCGGCATGATGTCATAGTCACTGTTAAATGTACTACTTTGGGAACCAGAGAGGTTCACAACAAAAACATAGAGGAAACTAATAAATTGTAAAGGTTTATGTGTGTGATGGTCCGGCATGATGTCATAGTCACTGTTAAATGTACTACTTTAGGAACCAGAGAGGCTCACAACAAAAACATAGAGGAAACTAATAAATTGTAAAGGTTTATCTGTGAGATGGTCCGGCATTATGTCATAGTCACTGTTAAATGTACTACTTTAGGAACCAGAGAGGTTCACAACAACCACATGGAGGAAACTAATAAATTGTAAAGGTTTATGTGTGTGATGGTCTGGCATGATGTCATAGTCACTGTTAAATATACTTCTTTAGGAACCAGAGAGGTTCACAACAACCACATGAAGGAAACTAATAAATTGTAAAGTTTTATGTGTGTGATGGTCCAGCATGATGTCATAGTCACTGTTAAATGTACTACTTTGGGAACCAGAGAGGTTCACAACCACCACATGGAGGAAACTAATAAATTGTAAAGGTTTATCTGGGTGATTGTCCGGCATGATGACATAGTCACTGTTAAATGTACTACTTTGGGAACCAGAGAGGTTCACAACAACCACATGGAGGAAACTAATAAATTGTAAAGGTTTATGTGTGTGATGGTCCGGCATGTTGTCATAGTCACTGTTAAATATACTTCTTTAGGAACCAGAGAGGTTCACAACAACCACATGGAGGAAACTAATAAATTGTAAAGGTTTATGTGTGTGATGGTCTGGCATGATGTCATAGTCACTGTTAAATGTACTACTTTAGGAACCAGAGAGGTTCACAACAAAAACATAGAGGAAACTGATAAATTGTTAAGGTTTATGTATGTGATGGTCCGGCATGATGTCATAGTCACTGTTAAATGTACCACTTTAGAAACCAGAGAGGTTCAAAACAAAAACATAGAGGAAACTAATAAATTGTAAAGGTTTATGTGTGTGATGGTCCGGCATGATGTCATAGTCACTGTTAAATGTACTACTTTAGGAACCAGAGAGGTTCACAACAAAAACATAGAGGAAACTAATAAATTGTAAAGGTTTATGTGTGTGATGGTCCGGCATGATGTCATAGTCACTGTTAAATGTACTACTTTAGGAACCAGAGAGGTTCACAACAAAAACATAGAGGAAACTAATAAATTGTAAAGGTTTATGTGTGTGATGGTCCGGCATGATGTCATAGTCACTGTTATATGTACTTCTTTAGGAACCAGAGAGGTTCACAACAAAAACATAGAGGAAACTAATGAATTGTAAAGGTTTATGTGTGTGATGGTCCGGCATGATGTCATAGTCACTGTTAAATGTACTACTCTGGGAACCAGAGAGGTTCACAACAAAAACATAGAGGAAAATAATAAATTGTAAAGGTTTATGTGTGTGATGGTCCGGCATGATGTCATAGTCATTGTTAAATGTACTACTTTAGGAACCAGAGAGGTTCACAACAAAAACATAGAGGAAACTAATAAATTGTAAAGGTATATCTGTGTGATGGTCCGGCATGATAACATAGTCAGTGTTAAATGTACCACTTTGGGAACCAGAGAGGTTCACAACAAAAACATAGAGGAAACTAATAAATTGTAAAGGTTTATGTGTGTGATGGTCCGGCATGATGTCATAGTCACTGTTAAATGTACTACTTTGGGAACCAGAGAGGTTCACAACAAAAACATAGAAGAAACTAATAAATTGTAAAGGTTTATGTGTGTGATGGTCCGGCGTGATGTCATAGTCACTGTTAAATGTACTACTTTAGGAACCAGAGAGGTTTACAACAACCACAAGGAGGAAACTAATAAATTGTAAAGGTTTATGTGTGTGATGGTCCGGCATGATGTCATAGTCACTGTTAAATGTACTACTTTAGGAACCAGAGAGGTTCACAACAAAAACATAGAGGAAACTGATAAATTGTAAAGGTTTATGTATGTGATGGTCCGGCATGATGTCATAGTCACTGTTAAATGTACCACTTTAGGAACCAGAGGGGTTCAAAACAAAAAAATAGAGGAAACTAATAAATTGTAAAGGTTTATGTGTGTGATGGTCCGGCATGATGTCATAGTCACTGTTAAATGTACTACTTTGGGAACCAGAGAGGTTCACAACCACCACATGGAGGAAACTGATAAATTGTAGAGGCTTATCTGTGTGATGGTCCGGCATGATGTCATAGTCACTGTTAAATGTACCACTTTAGGAATCAGAGAGGTTCATAACAACCACATGGAGGAAACTGATAAATTGTAAAGGTTTATCAGTGTGATGGTCCGGCATGATGTCATAGTCACTGTTAAATGTACTACTTTAGGAACCAGAGAGGTTCACAACAAAAACATAGAGGAAACTAATAAATTGTAAAGGTTTATCTGTGTGATGGTCCGGCATGATAACATAGTCACTGTTAAATGTACCACTTTGGGAACCAGAGAGGTTCACAACAAAAACATCGAGGAAACTAATAAATTTTAAAGGTTTATGTGTGTGATGGTCCGGCATGATGTCATAGTCACTGTTATATGTACTTCTATAGGAACCAGAGAGGTTCACAACAAAAACATAGAGGAAACTAATGAATTGTAAAGGTTTATGTGTGTGATGGTCCGGCATGATGTCATAGTCACTGTTAAATGTACTACTTTAGGAACCAGAGAGGTTCACAACAAAAACATAGAGGAAACTAATAAATTGTAAAGGTATATCTGTGTGATGGTCCGGCATGATAACATAGTCACTGCTAAATGTACCACTTTGGGAACCAGAGAGGTTCACAACAAAAACATAGAGGAAACTAATAAATTGTAAAGGTTTATGTGTGTGATGGTCCGGCATGATGTCATAGTCACTGTTAAATGTACTACTTTGGGAACCAGAGAGGTTCACAACAAAAACATAGAGGAAACTAATAAATTGTAAAGGTTTATGTGTGTGATGGTCCGGCATGATGTCATAGTCACTGTTAAATGTACTACTTTAGGAACCAGAGAGGCTCACAACAAAAACATAGAGGAAACTAATAAATTGTAAAGGTTTATCTGTGAGATGGTCGGGCATTATGTCATAGTCACTGTTAAATGTACTACTTTAGGAACCAGAGAGGTTCACAACAACCACATGGAGGAAACTAATAAATTGTAAAGGTTTATGTGTGTGATGGTCTGGCATGATGTCATAGTCACTGTTAAATATACTTCTTTAGGAACCAGAGAGGTTCACAACAACCACATGAAGGAAACTAATAAATTGTAAAGGTTTATGTGTGTGATGGTCCAGCATGATGTCATAGTCACTGTTAAATGTACTACTTTGGGAACCAGAGAGGTTCACAACCACCACATGGAGGAAACTAATAAATTGTAAAGGTTTATCTGCGTGATTGTCCGGCATGATGACATAGTCACTGTTAAATGTACTACTTTGGGAACCAGAGAGGTTCACAACAACCACATGGAGGAAACTAATAAATTGTAAAGGTTTATGTGTGTGATGGTCCGGCATGTTGTCATAGTCACTGTTAAATATACTTCTTTAGGAACCAGAGAGGTTCACAACAACCACATGGAGGAAACTAATAAATTGTAAAGGTTTATGTGTGTGATGGTCCGGCATGATGTCATAGTCACTGTTAAATGTACTACTTTAGGAACCAGAGAGGTTCACAACAAAAACATAGAGGAAACTGATAAATTGTAAAGGTTTATGTATGTGATGGTCCGGCATGATGTCATAGTCACTGTTAAATGTACCACTTTAGAAACCAGAGAGGTTCAAAACAAAAACATAGAGGAAACTAATAAATTGTAAAGGTTTATGTGTGTGATGGTCCGGCATGATGTCATAGTCACTGTTAAATGTACTACTTTAGGAACCAGAGAGGTTCACAACAAAAACATAGAGGAAACTAATAAATTGTAAAGGTTTATGTGTGTGATGGTCCGGCATGATGTCATAGTCACTGTTAAATGTACTACTTTAGGAACCAGAGAGGTTCACAACAAAAACATAGAGGAAACTAATAAATTGTAAAGGTTTATGTGTGTGATGGTCCGGCATGATGTCATAGTCACTGTTATATGTACTTCTTTAGGAACCAGAGAGGTTCACAACAAAAACATAGAGGAAACTAATGAATTGTAAAGGTTTATGTGTGTGATGGTCCGGCATGATGTCATAGTCACTGTTAAATGTACTACTCTGGGAACCAGAGAGGTTCACAACAAAAACATAGAGGAAAATAATAAATTGTAAAGGTTTATGTGTGTGATGGTCCGGCATGATGTCATAGTCATTGTTAAATGTACTACTTTAGGAACCAGAGAGGTTCACAACAAAAACATAGAGGAAACTAATAAATTGTAAAGGTATATCTCTGTGATGGTCCGGCATTATGTCATAGTCACTGTTAAATGTACTACTTTAGGAACCAGAGAGGTTCACAACAACCACATGAAGGAAACTAATAAATTGTAAAGGTTTATGTGTGTGATGGTCCAGCATGATGTCATAGTCACTGTTAAATGTACCACTTTAGGAACCAGAGAGGTTCAAAACAAAAACATAGAGGAAACTAATAAATTGTAAAGGTTTATGTGTGTGATGGTCCGGCATGATGTCATAGTCAGTGTTAATTGTACTACTTTGGGAACCAGAGAGGTTCAAAACGAAAACATAGAGGAAACTAATGAATTGTAAAGGTTTATGTGTGTGATGGTCCGGCATGATGTCATAGTCACTGTTAAATGTACCACTTTAGGAACCAGAGAGGTTCAAAACAGAAACATAGAGGAAACTAATAAATTGTAGAGGTTTATGTGTGTGATGGTCCGGCATGATGTCATAGTCACTGTTAAATGTACCACTTTAGGAACCAGAGAGGTTCAAAACAAAAACATAGAGGAAACTAATAAATTGTAAAGGTTTATGTGTGTGATGGTCCGGCATGATGTCATAGTCACTGTTAAATGTACCACTTTAGGAACCAGAGAGGTTCAAAACAAAAACATAGAGGAAACTGATAAATTGTAGAGGCTTATCTGTGTGATGGTCCGGCATGATGTCATAGTCACTGTTAAATGTACCACTTTAGGAACCAGAGAGGTTCAAAACAAAAACATAGAGGAAACTAATGAATTGTAAAGGTTTATGTGTGTGATGGTCCGGCATGATGTCATGGTCACTGTTAAATGTACTACTTTGGGAACCAGAGAGGTTCACAACAAAAACATAGAGGAAACTAATAAATTGTAAAGGTTTATGTGTGTGATGGTCCGGCATGATGTCATAGTCACTGTTAAATGTACTACTTTAGGAACCAGAGAGGCTCACAACAAAAACATAGAGGAAACTAATAAATTGTAAAGGTTTATCTGTGAGATGGTCCGGCATTATGTCATAGTCACTGTTAAATGTACTACTTTAGGAACCAGAGAGGTTCACAACAACCACATGAAGGAAACTAATAAATTGTAAAGGTTTATGTGTGTGATGGTCCAGCATGATGTCATAGTCACTGTTAAATGTACTACTTTGGGAACCAGAGAGGTTCACAACCACCACATGGAGGAAACTAATAAATTGTAAAGGTTTATCTGCGTGATTGTCCGGCATGATGACATAGTCACTGTTAAATGTACTACTTTGGGAACCAGAGAGGTTCACAACAACCACATGGAGGAAACTAATAAATTGTAAAGGTTTATGTGTGTGATGGTCCGGCATGATGTCATAGTCACTGTTAAATATACTTCTTTAGGAACCAGAGAGGTTCACAACAACCACATGGAGGAAACTAATAAATTGTAAAGGTTTATGTGTGTGATGGTCCGGCATGATGTCATAGTCACTTTTAAATGTACCACTTTGGGAACCAGAGAGGTTCACAAAAAACATAGAGGAAACTAATGAATTGTAAAGGTTTATGTGTGTGATGGTCCGGCATGATGTCATAGTCACTGTTAAATGTACTACTTTGGGAACCAGAGAGGTTCACAACAAAAACATAGAGGAAAACTAATAAATTGTAAAGGTTTATGTGTGTGATGGTCCGGCATGATGTCATAGTCACTGTTAAATGTACTACTTTAGGAACCAGAGAGGTTCACAACAAAAACATAGAGGAAACTAATAAATTGTAAAGGTATATCTGTGTGATGGTCCGGCATGATAACATAGTCACTGCTAAATGTACCACTTTGGGAACCAGAGAGGTTCACAACAAAAAACATAGAGGAAACTAATAAATTGTAAAGGTTTATGTGTGTGATGGTCCGGCATGATGTCATAGTCACTGTTAAATGTACTACTTTGGGAACCAGAGAGGTTCACAACAAAAACATAGAGGAAACTAATAAATTGTAAAGGTTTATGTGTGTGATGGTCCGGCATGATGTCATAGTCACTGTTAAATGTACTACTTTAGGAACCAGAGAGGCTCACAACAAAAACATAGAGGAAACTAATAAATTGTAAAGGTTTATCTGTGAGATGGTCCGGCATTATGTCATAGTCACTGTTAAATGTACTACTTTAGGAACCAGAGAGGTTCACAACAACCACATGAAGGAAACTAATAAATTGTAAAGGTTTATGTGTGTGATGGTCTGGCATGATGTCATAGACACTGTTAAATATACTTCTTTAGGAACCAGAGAGGTTCACAACAATCACATGAAGGAAACTAATAAATTGTAAAGGTTTATGTGTGTGATGGTCCAGCATGATGTCATAGTCACTGTTAAATGTACTACTTTGGGAACCAGAGAGGTTCACAACCACCACATGGAGGAAACTAATAAATTGTAAAGGTTTATCTGCGTGATTGTCCGGCATGATGACATAGTCACTGTTAAATGTACTACTTTGGGAACCAGAGAGGTTCACAACAACCACATGGAGGAAACTAATAAATTGTAAAGGTTTATGTGTGTGATGGTCCGGCATGTTGTCATAGTCACTGTTAAATATACTTCTTTAGGAACCAGAGAGGTTCACAACAACCACATGGAGGAAACTAATAAATTGTAAAGGCTTATGTGTGTGATGGTCCGGCATGATGTCATAGTCACTGTGAAATGTACTACTTTAGGAACCAGAGAGGTTCACAACAAAAACATAGAGGAAACTGATAAATTGTAAAGGTTGATGTTTGTGATGTTCCGGCATGATGTCATAGTCACTGTTAAATGTACTACTTTGGGAACCAGAGAGGTTCACAACAAAAACATAGAGGAAACTAATAAATTGTAAAGGTTTATGTGTGTGATGGTCCGGCATGATGTCATAGTCACTGTTAAATGTACTACTTTAGGAACCAGAGAGGTTCACAACAAAAACATAGAGGAAACTAATAAATTGTAAAGGTATATCTGTGTGATGGTCCGGCATGATAACATAGTCACTGCTAAATGTACCACTTTGGGAACCAGAGAGGTTCACAACAAAAACATAGAGGAAACTAATAAATTGTAAAGGTTTATGTGTGTGATGGTCCGGCATGATGTCATAGTCACTGTTAAATGTACTACTTTGGGAACCAGAGAGGTTCACAACAAAAACATAGAGGAAACTAATAAATTGTAAAGGTTTATGTGTGTGATGGTCCGGCATGATGTCATAGTCACTGTTAAATGTACTACTTTAGGAACCAGAGAGGCTCACAACAAAAACATAGAGGAAACTAATAAATTGTAAAGGTTTATCTGTGAGATGGTCCGGCATTATGTCATAGTCACTGTTAAATGTACTACTTTAGGAACCAGAGAGGTTCACAACAACCACATGAAGGAAACTAATAAATTGTAAAGGTTTATGTGTGTGATGGTCTGGCATGATGTCATAGACACTGTTAAATATACTTCTTTAGGAACCAGAGAGGTTCACAACAATCACATGAAGGAAACTAATAAATTGTAAAGGTTTATGTGTGTGATGGTCCAGCATGATGTCATAGTCACTGTTAAATGTACTACTTTGGGAACCAGAGAGGTTCACAACCACCACATGGAGGAAACTAATAAATTGTAAAGGTTTATCTGCGTGATTGTCCGGCATGATGACATAGTCACTGTTAAATGTACCACTTTAGGAACCAGAGAGGTTCAAAACAGAAACATAGAGGAAACTAATAAATTGTAGAGGTTTATGTGTGTGATGGTCCGGCATGATGTCATAGTCACTGTTAAATGTACCACTTTAGGAACCAGAGAGGTTCAAAACAAAAACATAGAGGAAACTAATAAATTGTAAAGGTTTATGTGTGTGATGGTCCGGCATGATGTCATAGTCACTGTTAAATGTACCACTTTAGGAACCAGAGAGGTTCAAAACAAAAACATAGAGGAAACTGATAAATTGTAGAGGCTTATCTGTGTGATGGTCCGGCATGATGTCATAGTCACTGTTAAATGTACCACTTTAGGAACCAGAGAGGTTCAAAACAAAAACATAGAGGAAACTAATGAATTGTAAAGGTTTATGTGTGTGATGGTCCGGCATGATGTCATGGTCACTGTTAAATGTACTACTTTGGGAACCAGAGAGGTTCACAACAAAAACATAGAGGAAACTAATAAATTGTAAAGGTTTATGTGTGTGATGGTCCGGCATGATGTCATAGTCACTGTTAAATGTACTACTTTAGGAACCAGAGAGGCTCACAACAAAAACATAGAGGAAACTAATAAATTGTAAAGGTTTATCTGTGAGATGGTCCGGCATTATGTCATAGTCACTGTTAAATGTACTACTTTAGGAACCAGAGAGGTTCACAACAACCACATGAAGGAAACTAATAAATTGTAAAGGTTTATGTGTGTGATGGTCCAGCATGATGTCATAGTCACTGTTAAATGTACTACTTTGGGAACCAGAGAGGTTCACAACCACCACATGGAGGAAACTAATAAATTGTAAAGGTTTATCTGCGTGATTGTCCGGCATGATGACATAGTCACTGTTAAATGTACTACTTTGGGAACCAGAGAGGTTCACAACAACCACATGGAGGAAACTAATAAATTGTAAAGGTTTATGTGTGTGATGGTCCGGCATGATGTCATAGTCACTGTTAAATATACTTCTTTAGGAACCAGAGAGGTTCACAACAACCACATGGAGGAAACTAATAAATTGTAAAGGTTTATGTGTGTGATGGTCCGGCATGATGTCATAGTCACTTTTAAATGTACCACTTTGGGAACCAGAGAGGTTCACAACAAAAACATAGAGGAAACTAATGAATTGTAAAGGTTTATGTGTGTGATGGTCCGGCATGATGTCATAGTCACTGTTAAATGTACTACTTTGGGAACCAGAGAGGTTCACAACAAAAACATAGAGGAAACTAATAAATTGTAAAGGTTTATGTGTGTGATGGTCCGGCATGATGTCATAGTAACTGTTAAATGTACTACTTTAGGAACCAGAGAGGTTCACAACAAAAACATAGAGGAAACTAATAAATTGTAAAGGTATATCTGTGTGATGGTCCGGCATGATAACATAGTCACTGCTAAATGTACCACTTTGGGAACCAGAGAGGTTCACAACAAAAACATAGAGGAAACTAATAAATTGTAAAGGTTTATGTGTGTGATGGTCCGGCATGATGTCATAGTCACTGTTAAATGTACTACTTTGGGAACCAGAGAGGTTCACAACAAAAACATAGAGGAAACTAATAAATTGTAAAGGTTTATGTGTGTGATGGTCCGGCATGATGTCATAGTCACTGTTAAATGTACTACTTTAGGAACCAGAGAGGCTCACAACAAAAACATAGAGGAAACTAATAAATTGTAAAGGTTTATCTGTGAGATGGTCCGGCATTATGTCATAGTCACTGTTAAATGTACTACTTTAGGAACCAGAGAGGTTCACAACAACCACATGAAGGAAACTAATAAATTGTAAAGGTTTATGTGTGTGATGGTCTGGCATGATGTCATAGACACTGTTAAATATACTTCTTTAGGAACCAGAGAGGTTCACAACAATCACATGAAGGAAACTAATAAATTGTAAAGGTTTATGTGTGTGATGGTCCAGCATGATGTCATAGTCACTGTTAAATGTACTACTTTGGGAACCAGAGAGGTTCACAACCACCACATGGAGGAAACTAATAAATTGTAAAGGTTTATCTGCGTGATTGTCCGGCATGATGACATAGTCACTGTTAAATGTACTACTTTGGGAACCAGAGAGGTTCACAACAACCACATGGAGGAAACTAATAAATTGTAAAGGTTTATGTGTGTGATGGTCCGGCATGTTGTCATAGTCACTGTTAAATATACTTCTTTAGGAACCAGAGAGGTTCACAACAACCACATGGAGGAAACTAATAAATTGTAAAGGCTTATGTGTGTGATGGTCCGGCATGATGTCATAGTCACTGTGAAATGTACTACTTTAGGAACCAGAGAGGTTCACAACAAAAACATAGAGGAAACTGATAAATTGTAAAGGTTGATGTTTGTGATGTTCCGGCATGATGTCATAGTCACTGTTAAATGTACCACTTTAGAAACCAGAGAGGTTCAAAACAAAAACATAGAGGAAACTAATAAATTGTAAAGGTTTATGTGTGTGATGGTCCGGCATGATGTCATAGTCACTGTTAAATGTACTACTTTAGGAACCAGAGAGGTTCACAACAAAAACATAGAGGAAACTAATAAATTGTAAAGGTTTATGTGTGTGATGGTCTGGCATGATGTCATAGTCACTGTTAAATGTACTACTTTAGGAACCAGAGAGGTTCACAACAAAAACATAGAGGAAACTAATAAATTGTAAAGGTTTATGTGTGTGATGGTCCGGCATGATGTCATAGTCACTGTTATATGTACTTCTTTAGGAACCAGAGAGGTTCACAACAAAAACAAAGAGGAAACTAATGAATTGTAAAGGTTTATGTGTGTGATGGTCCGGCATGATGTCATAGTCACTGTTGAATGTACTGCTCTGGGAACCAGAGAGGTTCACAACAAAAACATAGAGGAAAATAATAAATTGTAAAGGTTTATGTGTGTGATGGTCCGGCATGATGTCATAGTCAGTGTTAAATGTACTACTTTAGGAACCAGAGAGGTTCACAACAAAAACATAGAGGAAACTAATAAATTGTAAAGGTATATCTGTGTGATGGTCCGGCATGATAACATAGTCACTGTTAAATGTACCACTTTGGGAACCAGAGAGGTTCACAACAAAAACATAGAGGAAACTAATAAATTGTAAAGGTTTATGTGTGTGATGGTCCGGCATGATGTCATAGTCACTGTTAAATGTACTACTTTGGGAACCAGAGAGGTTCACAACAAAAACATAGAGGAAACTAATAAATTGTAAAGGTTTATGTGTGTGATGGTCCGGCATGATGTCATAGTCACTGTTAAATGTACCACTTTAGGAACCAGAGAGGTTCAAAACAAAAACATAGAGGAAACTAATAAATTGTAAAGGTTTATGTGTGTGATGGTCCGGCATGATGTCATAGTCACTGTTAAATGTACCACTTTAGGAACCAGAGAGGTTCAAAACAAAAACATAGAGGAAACTGATAAATTGTAGAGGCTTATCTGTGTGATGGTCCGGCATGATGTCATAGTCACTGTTAAATGTACCACTTTAGGAACCAGAGAGGTTCAAAACAAAAACATAGAGGAAACTAATGAATTGTAAAGGTTTATGTGTGTGATGGTCCGGCATGATGTCATGGTCACTGTTAAATGTACTACTTTGGGAACCAGAGAGGTTCACAACAAAAACATAGAGGAAACTAATAAATTGTAAAGGTTTATGTGTGTGATGGTCCGGCATGATGTCATAGTCACTGTTAAATGTACTACTTTAGGAACCAGAGAGGCTCACAACAAAAACATAGAGGAAACTAATAAATTGTAAAGGTTTATCTGTGAGATGGTCCGGCATTATGTCATAGTCACTGTTAAATGTACTACTTTAGGAACCAGAGAGGTTCACAACAACCACATGAAGGAAACTAATAAATTGTAAAGGTTTATGTGTGTGATGGTCCAGCATGATGTCATAGTCACTGTTAAATGTACTACTTTGGGAACCAGAGAGGTTCACAACCACCACATGGAGGAAACTAATAAATTGTAAAGGTTTATCTGCGTGATTGTCCGGCATGATGACATAGTCACTGTTAAATGTACTACTTTGGGAACCAGAGAGGTTCACAACAACCACATGGAGGAAACTAATAAATTGTAAAGGTTTATGTGTGTGATGGTCCGGCATGATGTCATAGTCACTGTTAAATATACTTCTTTAGGAACCAGAGAGGTTCACAACAACCACATGGAGGAAACTAATAAATTGTAAAGGTTTATGTGTGTGATGGTCCGGCATGATGTCATAGTCACTGTTAAATGTACCACTTTGGGAACCAGAGAGGTTCACAACAAAAACATAGAGGAAACTAATGAATTGTAAAGGTTTATGTGTGTGATGGTCCGGCATGATGTCATAGTCACTGTTAAATGTACTACTTTGGGAACCAGAGAGGTTCACAACAAAAACATAGAGGAAACTAATAAATTGTAAAGGTTTATGTGTGTGATGGTCCGGCATGATGTCATAGTCACTGTTAAATGTACTACTTTAGGAACCAGAGAGGTTCACAACAAAAACATAGAGGAAACTAATAAATTGTAAAGGTATATCTGTGTGATGGTCCGGCATGATAACATAGTCACTGCTAAATGTACCACTTTGGGAACCAGAGAGGTTCACAACAAAAACATAGAGGAAACTAATAAATTGTAAAGGTTTATGTGTGTGATGGTCCGGCATGATGTCATAGTCACTGTTAAATGTACTACTTTGGGAACCAGAGAGGTTCACAACAAAAACATAGAGGAAACTAATAAATTGTAAAGGTTTATGTGTGTGATGGTCCGGCATGATGTCATAGTCACTGTTAAATGTACTACTTTAGGAACCAGAGAGGCTCACAACAAAAACATAGAGGAAACTAATAAATTGTAAAGGTTTATCTGTGAGATGGTCCGGCATTATGTCATAGTCACTGTTAAATGTACTACTTTAGGAACCAGAGAGGTTCACAACAACCACATGAAGGAAACTAATAAATTGTAAAGGTTTATGTGTGTGATGGTCTGGCATGATGTCATAGACACTGTTAAATATACTTCTTTAGGAACCAGAGAGGTTCACAACAATCACATGAAGGAAACTAATAAATTGTAAAGGTTTATGTGTGTGATGGTCCAGCATGATGTCATAGTCACTGTTAAATGTACTACTTTGGGAACCAGAGAGGTTCACAACCACCACATGGAGGAAACTAATAAATTGTAAAGGTTTATCTGCGTGATTGTCCGGCATGATGACATAGTCACTGTTAAATGTACTACTTTGGGAACCAGAGAGGTTCACAACAACCACATGGAGGAAACTAATAAATTGTAAAGGTTTATGTGTGTGATGGTCCGGCATGTTGTCATAGTCACTGTTAAATATACTTCTTTAGGAACCAGAGAGGTTCACAACAACCACATGGAGGAAACTAATAAATTGTAAAGGCTTATGTGTGTGATGGTCCGGCATGATGTCATAGTCACTGTGAAATGTACTACTTTAGGAACCAGAGAGGTTCACAACAAAAACATAGAGGAAACTGATAAATTGTAAAGGTTGATGTTTGTGATGTTCCGGCATGATGTCATAGTCACTGTTAAATGTACCACTTTAGAAACCAGAGAGGTTCAAAACAAAAACATAGAGGAAACTAATAAATTGTAAAGGTTTATGTGTGTGATGGTCCGGCATGATGTCATAGTCACTGTTAAATGTACTACTTTAGGAACCAGAGAGGTTCACAACAAAAACATAGAGGAAACTAATAAATTGTAAAGGTTTATGTGTGTGATGGTCTGGCATGATGTCATAGTCACTGTTAAATGTACTACTTTAGGAACCAGAGAGGTTCACAACAAAAACATAGAGGAAACTAATAAATTGTAAAGGTTTATGTGTGTGATGGTCCGGCATGATGTCATAGTCACTGTTATATGTACTTCTTTAGGAACCAGAGAGGTTCACAACAAAAACAAAGAGGAAACTAATGAATTGTAAAGGTTTATGTGTGTGATGGTCCGGCATGATGTCATAGTCACTGTTGAATGTACTGCTCTGGGAACCAGAGAGGTTCACAACAAAAACATAGAGGAAAATAATAAATTGTAAAGGTTTATGTGTGTGATGGTCCGGCATGATGTCATAGTCAGTGTTAAATGTACTACTTTAGGAACCAGAGAGGTTCACAACAAAAACATAGAGGAAACTAATAAATTGTAAAGGTATATCTGTGTGATGGTCCGGCATGATAACATAGTCACTGTTAAATGTACCACTTTGGGAACCAGAGAGGTTCACAACAAAAACATAGAGGAAACTAATAAATTGTAAAGGTTTATGTGTGTGATGGTCCGGCATGATGTCATAGTCACTGTTAAATGTACTACTTTGGGAACCAGAGAGGTTCACAACAAAAACATAGAGGAAACTAATAAATTGTAAAGGTTTATGTGTGTGATGGTCCGGCGTGATGTCATAGTCACTGTTAAATGTACTACTTTAGGAACCAGAGAGGTTTACAACAACCACAAGGAGGAAACTAATAAATTGTAAAGGTTTATGTGTGTGATGGTCCGGCATGATGTCATAGTCACTGTTAAATGTACTACTTTAGGAACCAGAGAGGTTCACAACAAAAACATAGAGGAAACTGATAAATTGTAAAGGTTTATGTATGTGATGGTCCGGCATGATGTCATAGTCACTGTTAAATGTACCACTTTAGGAACCAGAGGGGTTCAAAACAAAAACATAGAGGAAACTAATAAATTGTAAAGGTTTATGTGTGTGATGGTCCGGCATGATGTCATAGTCACTGTTAAATGTACTACTTTGGGAACCAGAGAGGTTCACAACCGCCACATGGAGGAAACTGATAAATTGTAGAGGCTTATCTGTGTCATGGTCCGGCATGATGTCATAGTCACTGTTAAATGTACCACTTTAGGAACCAGAGAGGTTCATAACAACCACATGGAGGAAACTGATAAATTGTAAAGGTTTATGTGTGTGATGGTCCGGCATGATGTCATAGTCACTGTTAAATGTACTACTTTAGGAACCAGAGAGGTTCCTAACAACCACATGGAGGAATCTGAAAAATTGTAAAGGTTTATGTGTGTGATGGTCCGGCATGATGTCATAGTCACTGTTAAATGTACTACTTTGGGAACCAGAGAGGTTCACAACCACCACATGGAGGAAACTGATAAATTGTAGAGGCTTATCTGTGTGATGGTCCGGCATGATGTCATAGTCACTGTTAAATGTACCACTTTAGGAACCAGAGAGGTTCATAACAACCACATGGAGGAAACTGATAAATTGTAAAGGTTTATGTGTGTGATGGTCCGGCATGATGTCATAGTCACTGTTAAATGTACTACTTTAGGAACCAGAGAGGTTCCTAACAACCACATGGAGGAATCTGAAAAATTGTAAAGGTTTATGTGTGTGATGGTCCGGCATGATGTCATAGTCACTGTTAAATGTACTACTTTGGGAACCAGAGAGGTTCACAACCACCACATGGAGGAAACTAATAAATTGTAAAGGTTTATGTGTGTGATGGTCCGGCATGATGTCATAGTCACTGTTAAATGTACTACTTTGGGAACCAGAGAGGTTCACAACAAAAACATAGAGGAAACTAATAAATTGTAGAGGCTTATCTGTGTGATGGTCCGGCATGATGTCATAGTCACTGTTAAATGTACCACTTTAGGAACCAGAGAGGTTCAAAACAAAAACATAGAGGAAACTAATAAATTGTAAAGGTTTATGTGTGTGATGGTCCGGCATGATGTCATAGTCAGTGTTAATTGTACTACTTTGGGAACCAGAGAGGTTCAAAACGAAAACATAGAGGAAACTAATAAATTGTAAAGGTTTATGTGTGTGATGGTCCGGCATGATGTCATAGTCACTGTTAAATGTACTACTTTGGGAACCAGAGAGGTTCAAAACAAAAACATAGAGGAAACTAATAAATTGTAAAGGTTTATGTGTGTGATGGTCCGGCATGATGTCATAGTCACTGTTAAATGTACTACTTTGGGAACCAGAGAGGTTCACAACCGCCACATGGAGGAAACTGATAAATTGTAGAGGCTTATCTGTGTCATGGTCCGGCATGATGTCATAGTCACTGTTAAATGTACCACTTTAGGAACCAGAGAGGTTCATAACAACCACATGGAGGAAACTGATAAATTGTAAAGGTTTATGTGTGTGATGGTCCGGCATGATGTCATAGTCACTGTTAAATGTACTACTTTAGGAACCAGAGAGGTTCCTAACAACCACATGGAGGAAACTGATAAATTGTAAAGGTTTATCTGCGTGATTGTCCGGCATGATGACATAGTCACTGTTATATGTACTACTTTGGGAACCAGAGAGGTTCACAACAACCACATGGAGGAAACTAATACATTGTAAAGGTTTATGTGTGTGATGGTCCGGCATGTTGTCATAGTCACTGTTAAATATACTTCTTTAGGAACCAGAGAGGTTCACAACAACCACATGGAGGAAACTAATAAATTGTAAAGGCTTATGTGTGTGATGGTCCGGCATGATGTCATAGTCACTGTTAAATGTACTACTTTAGGAACCAGAGAGGTTCACAACAAAAACATACAGGAAACTGATAAATTGTAAAGGTTTATGTTTGTGATGGTCCGGCATGATGTCATAGTCACTGTTAAATGTACCACTTTAGAAACCAGAGAGGTTCAAAACAAAAACATAGAGGAAACTAATAAATTGTAAAGGTTTAAGTGTGTGATGGTCCGGCATGATGTCATAGTCACTGTTAAATGTACTACTTTAGGAACCAGAGAGGTTCACAACAAAAACATAGAGGAAACTAATAAATTGTAAAGGTTTATGTGTGTGATGGTCCGGCATGATGTCATAGTCACTGTTAAATGTACTACTTTAGGAACCAGAGAGGTTCACAACAAAAACATAGAGGAAACTAATAAATTGTAAAGGTTTATGTGTGTGATGTTCCGGCATGATGTCATAGTCACTGTTATATGTACTTCTTTAGGAACCAGAGAGGTTCACAACAAAAACAAAGAGGAAACTAATGAATTGTAAAGGTTTATGTGTGTGATGGTCCGGCATGATAACATAGTCACTGCTAAATGTACCACTTTGGGAACCAGAGAGGTTCACAACAAAAACATAGAGGAAACTAATAAATTGTAAAGGTTTATGTGTGTGATGGTCCGGCATGATGTCATAGTCACTGTTAAATGTACTACTTTGGGAACCAGAGAGGTTCACAACAAAAACATAGAGGAAACTAATAAATTGTAAAGGTTTATGTGTGTGATGGTCCGGCATGATGTCATAGTCACTGTTAAATGTACTACTTTAGGAACCAGAGAGGCTCACAACAAAAACATAGAGGAAACTAATAAATTGTAAAGGTTTATCTGTGAGATGGTCCGGCATTATGTCATAGTCACTGTTAAATGTACTACTTTAGGAACCAGAGAGGTTCACAACAACCACATGGAGGAAACTAATAAATTGTAAAGGTTTATGTGTGTGATGGTCCGGCATGATGTCATAGTCACTGTTAAATATACTTCTTTAGGAACCAGAGAGGTTCACAACAACCACATGGAGGAAACTAATAAATTGTAAAGGTTTATGTGTGTGATGGTCCGGCATGATGTCATAGTCACTGTTAAATGTACCACTTTGGGAACCAGAGAGGTTCACAACAAAAACATAGAGGAAACTAATGAATTGTAAAGGTTTATGTGTGTGATGGTCCGGCATGATGTCATAGTCACTGTTAAATGTACTACTGTGGGAACCAGAGAGGTTCACAACAAAAACATAGAGGAAACTAATAAATTGTAAAGGTTTATGTGTGTGATGGTCCGGCATGATGTCATAGTCACTGTTAAATGTACTACTTTAGGAACCAGAGATGTTCACAACAAAAACATAGAGGAAACTAATAAATTGTAAAGGTATATCTGTGTGATGGTCCGGCATGATAACATAGTCACTGCTAAATGTACCACTTTGGGAACCAGAGAGGTTCACAACAAAAACATAGAGGAAACTAATAAATTGTAAAGGTTTATGTGTGTGATGGTCCGGCATGATGTCATAGTCACTGTTAAATGTACTACTTTGGGAACCAGAGAGGTTCACAACAAAAACATAGAGGAAACTAATAAATTGTAAAGGTTTATGTGTGTGATGGTCCGGCATGATGTCATAGTCACTGTTAAATGTACTACTTTAGGAACCAGAGAGGCTCACAACAAAAACATAGAGGAAACTAATAAATTGTAAAGGTTTATCTGTGAGATGGTCCGGCATTATGTCATAGTCACTGTTAAATGTACTACTTTAGGAACCAGAGATGTTCACAACAACCACATGAAGGAAACTAATAAATTGTAAAGGTTTATGTGTGTGATGGTCTGGCATGATGTCATAGACACTGTTAAATGTACTACTTTAGGAACCAGAGAGGCTCACAACAAAAACATAGAGGAAACTAATAAATTGTAAAGGTTTATCTGTGAGATGGTCCGGCATTATGTCATAGTCACTGTTAAATGTACTACTTTAGGAACCAGAGAGGTTCACAACAACCACATGGAGGAAACTAATAAATTGTAAAGGTTTATGTGTGTGATGGTCTGGCATGATGTCATAGTCACTGTTAAATATACTTCTTTAGGAACCAGAGAGGTTCACAACAACCACATGAAGGAAACTAATAAATTGTAAAGGTTTATGTGTGTGATGGTCCAGCATGATGTCATAGTCACTGTTAAATGTACTACTTTGGGAACCAGAGAGGTTCACAACCACCACATGGAGGAAACTAATAAATTGTAAAGGTTTATCTGCGTGATTGTCCGGCATGATGACATAGTCACTGTTAAATGTACTACTTTGGGAACCAGAGAGGTTCACAACAACCACATGGAGGAAACTAATAAATTGTAAAGGTTTATGTGTGTGATGGTCCGGCATGATGTCATAGTCACTGTTAAATATACTTCTTTAGGAACCAGAGAGGTTCACAACAACCACATGGAGGAAACTAATAAATTGTAAAGGTTTATGTGTGTGATGGTCCGGCATGATGTCATAGTCACTGTTAAATGTACCACTTTGGGAACCAGAGAGGTTCACAACAAAAACATAGAGGAAACTAATGAATTGTAAAGGTTTATGTGTGTGATGGTCCGGCATGATGTCATAGTCACTGTTAAATGTACTACTTTGGGAACCAGAGAGGTTCACAACAAAAACATAGAGGAAACTAATAAATTGTAAAGGTTTATGTGTGTGATGGTCCGGCATGATGTCATAGTCACTGTTAAATGTACTACTTTAGGAACCAGAGAGGTTCAAAACAAAAACATAGAGGAAACTAATAAATTGTAAAGGTATATCTGTGTGATGGTCCGGCATGATAACATAGTCACTGCTAAATGTACCACTTTGGGAACCAGAGAGGTTCACAACAAAAACATAGAGGAAACTAATAAATTGTAAAGGTTTATGTGTGTGATGGTCCGGCATGATGTCATAGTCACTGTTAAATGCACTACTTTGGGAACCAGAGAGGTTCACAACAAAAACATAGAGGAAACTAATAAATTGTAAAGGTTTATGTGTGTGATGGTCCGGCATGATGTCATAGTCACTGTTAAATGTACTACTTTAGGAACCAGAGAGGCTCACAACAAAAACATAGAGGAAACTAATAAATTGTAAAGGTTTATCTGTGAGATGGTCCGGCATTATGTCATAGTCACTGTTAAATGTACTACTTTAGGAACCAGAGAGGTTCACAACAACCACATGAAGGAAACTAATAAATTGTAAAGGTTTATGTGTGTGATGGTCTGGCATGATGTCATAGACACTGTTAAATATACTTCTTTAGGAACCAGAGAGGTTCACAACAATCACATGAAGGAAACTAATAAATTGTAAAGGTTTATGTGTGTGATGGTCCAGCATGATGTCATAGTCACTGTTAAATGTACTACTTTGGGAACCAGAGAGGTTCACAACCACCACATGGAGGAAACTAATAAATTGTAAAGGTTTATCTGCGTGATTGTCCGGCATGATGACATAGTCACTGTTAAATGTACTACTTTGGGAACCAGAGAGGTTCACAACAACCACATGGAGGAAACTAATAAATTGTAAAGGTTTATGTGTGTGATGGTCCGGCATGTTGTCATAGTCACTGTTAAATATACTTCTTTAGGAACCAGAGAGGTTCACAACAACCACATGGAGGAAACTAATAAATTGTAAAGGCTTATGTGTGTGATGGTCCGGCATGATGTCATAGTCACTGTTAAATGTACTACTTTAGGAACCAGAGAGGTTCACAACAAAAACATAGAGGAAACTGATAAATTGTAAAGGTTTATGTTTGTGATGGTCCGGCATGATGTCATAGTCACTGTTACATGTACCACTTTAGAAACCAGAGAGGTTCAAAACAAAAACATAGAGGAAACTAATAAATTGTAAAGGTTTATGTGTGTGATGGTCCGGCATGATGTCATAGTCACTGTTAAATGTACTACTTTGGGAACCAGAGAGGTTCACAACAAAAACATAGAGGAAACTAATAAATTGTAAAGGTTTATGTGTGTGATGGTCCGGCGTGATGTCATAGTCACTGTTAAATGTACTACTTTAGGAACCAGAGAGGTTTACAACAACCACAAGGAGGAAACTAATAAATTGTAAAGGTTTATGTGTGTGATGGTCCGGCATGATGTCATAGTCACTGTTAAATGTACTACTTTAGGAACCAGAGAGGTTCACAACAAAAACATAGAGGAAACTGATAAATTGTAAAGGTTTATGTATGTGATGGTCCGGCATGATGTCATAGTCACTGTTAAATGTACCACTTTAGGAACCAGAGGGGTTCAAAACAAAAACATAGAGGAAACTAATAAATTGTAAAGGTTTATGTGTGTGATGGTCCGGCATGATGTCATAGTCACTGTTAAATGTACTACTTTGGGAACCAGAGAGGTTCACAACCACCACATGGAGGAAACTGATAAATTGTAGAGGCTTATCTGTGTGATGGTCCGGCATGATGTCATAGTCACTGTTAAATGTACCACTTTAGGAACCAGAGAGGTTCATAACAACCACATGGAGGAAACTGATAAATTGTAAAGGTTTATGTGTGTGATGGTCCGGCATGATGTCATAGTCACTGTTAAATGTACTACTTTAGGAACCAGAGAGGTTCCTAACAACCACATGGAGGAATCTGAAAAATTGTAAAGGTTTATGTGTGTGATGGTCCGGCATGATGTCATAGTCACTGTTAAATGTACTACTTTGGGAACCAGAGAGGTTCACAACCACCACATGGAGGAAACTAATAAATTGTAAAGGTTTATGTGTGTGATGGTCCGGCATGATGTCATAGTCACTGTTAAATGTACTACTTTGGGAACCAGAGAGGTTCACAACAAAAACATAGAGGAAACTAATAAATTGTAGAGGCTTATCTGTGTGATGGTCCGGCATGATGTCATAGTCACTGTTAAATGTACCACTTTAGGAACCAGAGAGGTTCAAAACAAAAACATAGAGGAAACTAATAAATTGTAAAGGTTTATGTGTGTGATGGTCCGGCATGATGTCATAGTCAGTGTTAATTGTACTACTTTGGGAACCAGAGAGGTTCAAAACGAAAACATAGAGGAAACTAATAAATTGTAAAGGTTTATGTGTGTGATGGTCCGGCATGATGTCATAGTCACTGTTAAATGTACTACTTTGGGAACCAGAGAGGTTCAAAACAAAAACATAGAGGAAACTAATAAATTGTAAAGGTTTATGTGTGTGATGGTCCGGCATGATGTCATAGTCACTGTTAAATGTACTACTTTGGGAACCAGAGAGGTTCACAACCGCCACATGGAGGAAACTGATAAATTGTAGAGGCTTATCTGTGTCATGGTCCGGCATGATGTCATAGTCACTGTTAAATGTACCACTTTAGGAACCAGAGAGGTTCATAACAACCACATGGAGGAAACTGATAAATTGTAAAGGTTTATGTGTGTGATGGTCCGGCATGATGTCATAGTCACTGTTAAATGTACTACTTTAGGAACCAGAGAGGTTCCTAACAACCACATGGAGGAAACTGATAAATTGTAAAGGTTTATCTGCGTGATTGTCCGGCATGATGACATAGTCACTGTTAAATGTACTACTTTGGGAACCAGAGAGGTTCACAACAACCACATGGAGGAAACTAATAAATTGTAAAGGCTTATGTGTGTGATGGTCCGGCATGATGTCATAGTCACTGTTAAATGTACTACTTTAGGAACCAGAGAGGTTCACAACAAAAACATAGAGGAAACTGATAAATTGTAAAGGTTTATGTTTGTGATGGTCCGGCATGATGTCATAGTCACTGTTAAATGTACCACTTTAGAAACCAGAGAGGTTCAAAACAAAAACATAGAGGAAACTAATAAATTGTAAAGGTTTAAGTGTGTGATGGTCCGGCATGATGTCATAGTCACTGTTAAATGTACTACTTTAGGAACCAGAGAGGTTCACAACAAAAACATAGAGGAAACTAATAAATTGTAAAGGTTTATGTGTGTGATGGTCCGGCATGATGTCATAGTCACTGTTAAATGTACTACTTTAGGAACCAGAGAGGTTCACAACAAAAACATAGAGGAAACTAATAAATTGTAAAGGTTTATGTGTGTGATGGTCCGGCATGATGTCATAGTCACTGTTATATGTACTTCTTTAGGAACCAGAGAGGTTCACAACAAAAACAAAGAGGAAACTAATGAATTGTAAAGGTTTATGTGTGTGATGGTCCGGCATGATAACATAGTCACTGCTAAATGTACCACTTTGGGAACCAGAGAGGTTCACAACAAAAACATAGAGGAAACTAATAAATTGTAAAGGTTTATGTGTGTGATGGTCCGGCATGATGTCATAGTCACTGTTAAATGTACTACTTTGGGAACCAGAGAGGTTCACAACAAAAACATAGAGGAAACTAATAAATTGTAAAGGTTTATGTGTGTGATGGTCCGGCATGATGTCATAGTCACTGTTAAATGTACTACTTTAGGAACCAGAGAGGCTCACAACAAAAACATAGAGGAAACTAATAAATTGTAAAGGTTTATCTGTGAGATGGTCCGGCATTATGTCATAGTCACTGTTAAATATACTTCTTTAGTAACCAGAGAGGTTCACAACAACCACATGGAGGAAACTAATAAATTGTAAAGGTTTATGTGTGTGATGGTCCGGCATGATGTCATAGTCACTGTTAAATATACTTCTTTAGGAACCAGAGAGGTTCACAACAACCACATGGAGGAAACTAATAAATTGTAAAGGTTTATGTGTGTGATGGTCCGGCATGATGTCATAGTCACTGTTAAATGTACCACTTTGGGAACCAGAGAGGTTCACAACAAAAACATAGAGGAAACTAATGAATTGTAAAGGTTTATGTGTGTGATGGTCCGGCATGATGTCATAGTCACTGTTAAATGTACTACTTTGGGAACCAGAGAGGTTCACAACAAAAACATAGAGGAAACTAATAAATTGTAAAGGTTTATGTGTGTGATGGTCCGGCATGATGTCATAGTCACTGTTAAATCTACTACTTTAGGAACCAGAGAGGTTCACAACAAAAACATAGAGGAAACTAATAAATTGTAAAGGTATATCTGTGTGATGGTCCGGCATGATAACATAGTCACTGCTAAATGTACCACTTTGGGAACCAGAGAGGTTCACAACAAAAACATAGAGGAAACTAATAAATTGTAAAGGTTTATGTGTGTGATGGTCCGGCATGATGTCATAGTCACTGTTAAATGTACTACTTTAGGAACCAGAGAGGCTCACAACAAAAACATAGAGGAAACTAATAAATTGTAAAGGTTTATCTGTGAGATGGTCCGGCATTATGTCATAGTCACTGTTAAATGTACTACTTTAGGAACCAGAGATGTTCACAACAACCACATGAAGGAAACTAATAAATTGTAAAGGTTTATGTGTGTGATGGTCTGGCATGATGTCATAGACACTGTTAAATGTACTACTTTAGGAACCAGAGAGGCTCACAACAAAAACATAGAGGAAACTAATAAATTGTAAAGGTTTATCTGTGAGATGGTCCGGCATTATGTCATAGTCACTGTTAAATGTACTACTTTAGGAACCAGAGAGGTTCACAACAACCACATGGAGGAAACTAATAAATTGTAAAGGTTTATGTGTGTGATGGTCTGGCATGATGTCATAGTCACTGTTAAATGTACCACTTTAGGAACCAGAGAGGTTCACAACAAACACATGGAGGAAACTAATAAATTGTAAAGGTTTATGTGTGTGGTGGTCTGGCATGATGTCATAGTCACTGTTAAATATACTTCTTTAGGAACCAGAGAGGTTCACAACAACCACATGAAGGAAACTAATAAATTGTAAAGGTTTATGTGTGTGATGGTCCAGCATGATGTCATAGTCACTGTTAAATGTACTACTTTGGGAACCAGAGAGGTTCACAACCACCACATGGAGGAAACTAATAAATTGTAAAGGTTTATCTGCGTGATTGTCCGGCATGATGACATAGTCACTGTTAAATGTACTACTTTGGGAACCAGAGAGGTTCACAACAACCACATGGAGGAAACTAATAAATTGTAAAGGTTTATGTGTGTGATGGTCCGGCATGATGTCATAGTCACTGTTAAATATACTTCTTTAGGAACCAGAGAGGTTCACAACAACCACAATGAGGAAACTAATAAATTGTAAAGGTTTATGTGTGTGATGGTCCGGCATGATGTCATAGTCACTGTTAAATGTACCACTTTGGGAACCAGAGAGGTTCACAACAAAAACATAGAGGAAACTAATGAATTGTAAAGGTTTATGTGTGTGATGGTCCGGCATGATGTCATAGTCACTGTTAAATGTACTACTTTGGGAACCAGAGAGGTTCACAACAAAAACATAGAGGAAACTAATAAATTGTAAAGGTTTATGTGTGTGATGGTCCGGCATGATGTCATAGTCACTGTTAAATGTACTACTTTAGGAACCAGAGAGGTTCAAAACAAAAACATAGAGGAAACTAATAAATTGTAAAGGTATATCTGTGTGATGGTCCGGCATGATAACATAGTCACTGCTAAATGTACCACTTTGGGAACCAGAGAGGTTCACAACAAAAACATAGAGGAAACTAATAAATTGTAAAGGTTTATGTGTGTGATGGTCCGGCATGATGTCATAGTCACTGTTAAATGCACTACTTTGGGAACCAGAGAGGTTCACAACAAAAACATAGAGGAAACTAATAAATTGTAAAGGTTTATGTGTGTGATGGTCCGGCATGATGTCATAGTCACTGTTAAATGTACTACTTTAGGAACCAGAGAGGCTCACAACAAAAACATAGAGGAAACTAATAAATTGTAAAGGTTTATCTGTGAGATGGTCCGGCATTATGTCATAGTCACTGTTAAATGTACTACTTTAGGAACCAGAGAGGTTCACAACAACCACATGAAGGAAACTAATAAATTGTAAAGGTTTATGTGTGTGATGGTCTGGCATGATGTCATAGACACTGTTAAATATACTTCTTTAGGAACCAGAGAGGTTCACAACAATCACATGAAGGAAACTAATAAATTGTAAAGGTTTATGTGTGTGATGGTCCAGCATGATGTCATAGTCACTGTTAAATGTACTACTTTGGGAACCAGAGAAGTTCACAACCACCACATGGAGGAAACTAATAAATTGTAAAGGTTTATCTGCGTGATTGTCCGGCATGATGACATAGTCACTGTTAAATGTACTACTTTGGGAACCAGAGAGGTTCACAACAACCACATGGAGGAAACTAATAAATTGTAAAGGTTTATGTGTGTGATGGTCCGGCATGTTGTCATAGTCACTGTTAAATATACTTCTTTAGGAACCAGAGAGGTTCACAACAACCACATGGAGGAAACTAATAAATTGTAAAGGCTTATGTGTGTGATGGTCCGGCATGATGTCATAGTCACTGTTAAATGTACTACTTTAGGAACCAGAGAGGTTCACAACAAAAACATAGAGGAAACTGATAAATTGTAAAGGTTTATGTTTGTGATGGTCCGGCATGATGTCATAGTCACTGTTACATGTACCACTTTAGAAACCAGAGAGGTTCAAAACAAAAACATAGAGGAAACTAATAAATTGTAAAGGTTTATGTGTGTGATGGTCCGGCATGATGTCATAGTCACTGTTAAATGTACTACTTTAGGAACCAGAGAGGTTCACAACAAAAACATAGAGGAAACTAATAAATTGTAAAGGTTTATGTGTGTGATGGTCCGGCATGATGTCATAGTCACTGTTATATGTACTTCTTTAGGAACCACAGAGGTTCACAACAAAAACAAAGAGGAAACTAATGAATTGTAAAGGTTTATGTGTGTGATGGTCCGGCATGATGTCATAGTCACTGTTGAATGTACTGCTCTGGGAACCAGAGAGGTTCACAACAAAAACATAGAGGAAAATAATAAATTGTAAAGGTTTATGTGTGTGATGGTCCGGCATGATGTCATAGTCAGTGTTAAATGTACTACTTTAGGAACCAGAGAGGTTCACAACAAAAACATAGAGGAAACTAATAAATTGTAAAGGTATATCTGTGTGATGGTCCGGCATGATAACATAGTCACTGTTAAATGTACCACTTTGGGAACCAGAGAGGTTCACAACAAAAACATAGAGGAAACTAATAAATTGTAAAGGTTTATGTGTGTGATGGTCCGGCATGATGTCATAGTCACTGTTAAATGTACTACTTTGGGAACCAGAGAGGTTCACAACAAAAACATAGAGGAAACTAATAAATTGTAAAGGTTTATGTGTGTGATGGTCCGGCGTGATGTCATAGTCACTGTTAAATGTACTACTTTAGGAACCAGAGAGGTTTACAACAACCACAAGGAGGAAACTAATAAATTGTAAAGGTTTATGTGTGTGATGGTCCGGCATGATGTCATAGTCACTGTTAAATGTACTACTTTAGGAACCAGAGAGGTTCACAACAAAAACATAGAGGAAACTGATAAATTGTAAAGGTTTATGTATGTGATGGTCCGGCATGATGTCATAGTCACTGTTAAATGTACCACTTTAGGAACCAGAGGGGTTCAAAACAAAAACATAGAGGAAACTAATAAATTGTAAAGGTTTATGTGTGTGATGGTCCGGCATGATGTCATAGTCACTGTTAAATGTACTACTTTGGGAACCAGAGAGGTTCACAACCACCACATGGAGGAAACTGATAAATTGTAGAGGCTTATCTGTGTGATGGTCCGGCATGATGTCATAGTCACTGTTAAATGTACCACTTTAGGAACCAGAGAGGTTCATAACAACCACATGGAGGAAACTGATAAATTGTAAAGGTTTATGTGTGTGATGGTCCGGCATGATGTCATAGTCACTGTTAAATGTACTACTTTAGGAACCAGAGAGGTTCCTAACAACCACATGGAGGAATCTGAAAAATTGTAAAGGTTTATGTGTGTGATGGTCCGGCATGATGTCATAGTCACTGTTAAATGTACTACTTTGGGAACCAGAGAGGTTCACAACCACCACATGGAGGAAACTAATAAATTGTAAAGGTTTATGTGTGTGATGGTCCGGCATGATGTCATAGTCACTGTTAAATGTACTACTTTGGGAACCAGAGAGGTTCACAACAAAAACATAGAGGAAACTAATAAATTGTAGAGGCTTATCTGTGTGATGGTCCGGCATGATGTCATAGTCACTGTTAAATGTACCACTTTAGGAACCAGAGAGGTTCAAAACAAAAACATAGAGGAAACTAATAAATTGTAAAGGTTTATGTGTGTGATGGTCCGGCATGATGTCATAGTCAGTGTTAATTGTACTACTTTGGGAACCAGAGAGGTTCAAAACGAAAACATAGAGGAAACTAATAAATTGTAAAGGTTTATGTGTGTGATGGTCCGGCATGATGTCATAGTCACTGTTAAATGTACTACTTTGGGAACCAGAGAGGTTCAAAACAAAAACATAGAGGAAACTAATAAATTGTAAAGGTTTATGTGTGTGATGGTCCGGCATGATGTCATAGTCACTGTTAAATGTACTACTTTGGGAACCAGAGAGGTTCACAACCGCCACATGGAGGAAACTGATAAATTGTAGAGGCTTATCTGTGTCATGGTCCGGCATGATGTCATAGTCACTGTTAAATGTACCACTTTAGGAACCAGAGAGGTTCATAACAACCACATGGAGGAAACTGATAAATTGTAAAGGTTTATGTGTGTGATGGTCCGGCATGATGTCATAGTCACTGTTAAATGTACTACTTTAGGAACCAGAGAGGTTCCTAACAACCACATGGAGGAAACTGATAAATTGTAAAGGTTTATCTGCGTGATTGTCCGGCATGATGACATAGTCACTGTTAAATGTACTACTTTGGGAACCAGAGAGGTTCACAACAACCACATGGAGGAAACTAATAAATTGTAAAGGTTTATGTGTGTGATGGTGCGGCATGTTGTCATAGTCACTGTTAAATATACTTCTTTAGGAACCAGAGAGGTTCACAACAACCACATGGAGGAAACTAATAAATTGTAAAGGCTTATGTGTGTGATGGTCCGGCATGATGTCATAGTCACTGTTAAATGTACTACTTTAGGAACCAGAGAGGTTCACAACAAAAACATAGAGGAAACTGATAAATTGTAAAGGTTTATGTTTGTGATGGTCCGGCATGATGTCATAGTCACTGTTAAATGTACCACTTTAGAAACCAGAGAGGTTCAAAACAAAAACATAGAGGAAACTAATAAATTGTAAAGGTTTAAGTGTGTGATGGTCCGGCATGATGTCATAGTCACTGTTAAATGTACTACTTTAGGAACCAGAGAGGTTCACAACAAAAACATAGAGGAAACTAATAAATTGTAAAGGTTTATGTGTGTGATGGTCCGGCATGATGTCATAGTCACTGTTAAATGTACTACTTTAGGAACCAGAGAGGTTCACAACAAAAACATAGAGGAAACTAATAAATTGTAAAGGTTTATGTGTGTGATGGTCCGGCATGATGTCATAGTCACTGTTATATGTACTTCTTTAGGAACCAGAGAGGTTCACAACAAAAACAAAGAGGAAACTAATGAATTGTAAAGGTTTATGTGTGTGATGGTCCGGCATGATAACATAGTCACTGCTAAATGTACCACTTTGGGAACCAGAGAGGTTCACAACAAAAACATAGAGGAAACTAATAAATTGTAAAGGTTTATGTGTGTGATGGTCCGGCATGATGTCATAGTCACTGTTAAATGTACTACTTTGGGAACCAGAGAGGTTCACAACAAAAACATAGAGGAAACTAATAAATTGTAAAGGTTTATGTGTGTGATGGTCCGGCATGATGTCATAGTCACTGTTAAATGTACTACTTTAGGAACCAGAGAGGCTCACAACAAAAACATAGAGGAAACTAATAAATTGTAAAGGTTTATCTGTGAGATGGTCCGGCATTATGTCATAGTCACTGTTAAATATACTTCTTTAGGAACCAGAGAGGTTCACAACAACCACATGGAGGAAACTAATAAATTGTAAAGGTTTATGTGTGTGATGGTCCGGCATGATGTCATAGTCACTGTTAAATATACTTCTTTAGGAACCAGAGAGGTTCACAACAACCACATGGAGGAAACTAATAAATTGTAAAGGTTTATGTGTGTGATGGTCCGGCATGATGTCATAGTCACTGTTAAATGTACCACTTTGGGAACCAGAGAGGTTCACAACAAAAACATAGAGGAAACTAATGAATTGTAAAGGTTTATGTGTGTGATGGTCCGGCATGATGTCATAGTCACTGTTAAATGTACTACTTTGGGAACCAGAGAGGTTCACAACAAAAACATAGAGGAAACTAATAAATTGTAAAGGTTTATGTGTGTGATGGTCCGGCATGATGTCATAGTCACTGTTAAATCTACTACTTTAGGAACCAGAGAGGTTCACAACAAAAACATAGAGGAAACTAATAAATTGTAAAGGTATATCTGTGTGATGGTCCGGCATGATAACATAGTCACTGCTAAATGTACCACTTTGGGAACCAGAGAGGTTCACAACAAAAACATACAGGAAACTAATAAATTGTAAAGGTTTATGTGTGTGATGGTCCGGCATGATGTCATAGTCACTGTTAAATGTACTACTTTGGGAACCAGAGAGGTTCACAACAAAAACATAGAGGAAACTAATAAATTGTAAAGGTTTATGTGTGTGATGGTCCGGCATGATGTCATAGTCACTGTTAAATGTACTACTTTAGGAACCAGAGAGGCTCACAACAAAAACATAGAGGAAACTAATAAATTGTAAAGGTTTATCTGTGAGATGGTCCGGCATTATGTCATAGTCACTGTTAAATGTACTACTTTAGGAACCAGAGATGTTCACAACAACCACATGAAGGAAACTAATAAATTGTAAAGGTTTATGTGTGTGATGGTCTGGCATGATGTCATAGACACTGTTAAATATACTTCTTTAGGAACCAGAGAGGTTCACAACAATCACATGAAGGAAACTAATAAATTGTAAAGGTTTATGTGTGTGATGGTCCGGCATGATGTCATAGTCACTGTTAAATGTACTACTTTAGGAACCAGAGAGGTTCACAACAAAAACATAGAGGAAACTAATAAATTGTAAAGGTTTATGTGTGTGATGGTCCGGCATGATGTCATAGTCACTGTTATATGTACTTCTTTAGGAACCAGAGAGGTTCACAACAAAAACATAGAGGAAACTAATGAATTGTAAAGGTTTATGTGTGTGATGGTCCGGCATGATGTCATAGTCACTGTTAAATGTACTACTCTGGGAACCAGAGAGGTTCACAACAAAAACATAGAGGAAAACAATAAATTGTAAAGGTTTATGTGTGTGATGGTCCGGCATGATGTCATAGTCATTGTTAAATGTACTACTTTAGGAACCAGAGAGGTTCACAACAAAAACATAGAGGAAACTAATAAATTGTAAAGGTATATCTGTGTGATGGTCCGGCATGATAACATAGTCACTGTTAAATGTACCACTTTGGGAACCAGAGAGGTTCACAACAAAAACATAGAGGAAACTAATAAATTGTAAAGGTTTATGTGTGTGATGGTCCGGCATGATGTCATAGTCACTGTTAAATGTACTACTTTGGGAACCAGAGAGGTTCACAACAAAAACATAGAGGAAACTAATAAATTGTAAAGGTTTATGTGTGTGATGGACCGGCGTGATGTCATAGTCACTGTTAAATGTACTACTTTAGGAACCAGAGAGGTTTACAACAACCACAAGGAGGAAACTAATAAATTGTAAAGGTTTATGTGTGTGATGGTCCGGCATGATGTCATAGTCACTGTTAAATGTACTACTTTAGGAACCAGAGAGGTTCACAACAAAAACATAGAGGAAACTGATAAATTGTAAAGGTTTATGTATGTGATGGTCCGGCATGATGCCATAGTCACTGTTAAATGTACCACTTTAGGAACCAGAGGGGTTCAAAACAAAAACATAGAGGAAACTAATAAATTGTAAAGGTTTATGTGTGTGATGGTCCGGCATGATGTCATAGTCACTGTTAAATGTACTACTTTGGGAACCAGAGAGGTTCACAACCACCACATGGAGGAAACTGATAAATTGTAGAGGCTTATCTGTGTGATGGTCCGGCATGATGTCATAGTCACTGTTAAATGTATCACTTTAGGAACCAGAGAGGTTCATAACAACCACATGGAGGAAACTGATAAATTGTAAAGGTTTATGTGTGCGATGGTCCGGCATGATGTCATAGTCACTGTTAAATGTACTACTTTAGGAACCAGAGAGGTTCCTAACAACCACATGGAGGAATCTGAAAAATTGTAAAGGTTTATGTGTGTGATGGTCCGGCATGATGTCATAGTCACTGTTAAATGTACTACTTTGGGAACCAGAGAGGCTCACAACTACCACATGGAGGAAACTAATAAATTGTAAAGGTTTATGTGTGTGATGGTCCGGCATGATGTCATAGTCACTGTTAAATGTACTACTTTGGGAACCAGAGAGGTTCACAACCACCACATGGAGGAAACTGTTAAATTGTAGAGGCTTATCTGTGTGATGGTCCGGCATGATGTCATAGTCACTGTTAAATGTACCACTTTAGGAACCAGAGAGGTCCAAAACAAAAACATAGAGGAAACTAATAAATTGTAAAGGTTTATGTGTGTGATGGTCCGGCATGATGTCATAGTCAGTGTTAATTGTACTACTTTGGGAACCAGAGAGGTTCAAAAAGAAAACATAGAGGAAACTAATAAATTGTAAAGGTTTATGTGTGTGATGGTCCGGCATGATGTCATAGTCACTGTTAAATGTACCACTTTAGGAACCAGAGAGGTTCAAAACAGAAACATAGTGGAAACTAATAAATTGTAGAGGTTTATGTGTGTGATGGTCCGGCATGATGTCATAGTCACTGTTAAATGTACCACTTTAGGAACCAGAGAGGTTCAAAACAAAAACATAGAGGAAACTAATAAATTGTAAAGGTTTATGTGTGTGATGGTCCGGCATGATGTCATAGTCACTGTTAAATGTACTACTTTGGGAACCAGAGAGGTTCACAACAAAAACATAGAGGAAACTAATAAATTGTAAAGGTTTATGTGTGTGATGGTCCGGCATGATGTCATAGTCACTGTTAAATGTACTACTTTAGGAACCAGAGAGGCTCACAACAAAAACATAGAGGAAACTAATAAATTGTAAAGGTTTATCTGTGAGATGGTCCGGCATTATGTCATAGTCACTGTTAAATATACTTCTTTAGGAACCAGAGAGGTTCACAACAACCACATGGAGGAAACTAATAAATTGTAAAGGTTTATGTGTGTGATGGTCCGGCATGATGTCATAGTCACTGTTAAATATACTTCTTTAGGAACCAGAGAGGTTCACAACAACCACATGGAGGAAACTAATAAATTGTAAAGGTTTATGTGTGTGATGGTCCGGCATGATGTCATAGTCACTGTTAAATGTACCACTTTGGGAACCAGAGAGGTTCACAACAAAAACATAGAGGAAACTAATGAATTGTAAAGGTTTATGTGTGTGATGGTCCGGCATGATGTCATAGTCACTGTTAAATGTACTACTTTGGGAACCAGAGAGGTTCACAACAAAAACATAGAGGAAACTAATAAATTGTAAAGGTTTATGTGTGTGATGGTCCGGCATGATGTCATAGTCACTGTTAAATCTACTACTTTAGGAACCAGAGAGGTTCACAACAAAAACATAGAGGAAACTAATAAATTGTAAAGGTATATCTGTGTGATGGTCCGGCATGATAACATAGTCACTGCTAAATGTACCACTTTGGGAACCAGAGAGGTTCACAACAAAAACATAGAGGAAACTAATAAATTGTAAAGGTTTATGTGTGTGATGGTCCGGCATGATGTCATAGTCACTGTTAAATGTACTACTTTGGGAACCAGAGAGGTTCACAACAAAAACATAGAGGAAACTAATAAATTGTAAAGGTTTATGTGTGTGATGGTCCGGCATGATGTCATAGTCACTGTTAAATGTACTACTTTAGGAACCAGAGAGGCTCACAACAAAAACATAGAGGAAACTAATAAATTGTAAAGGTTTATCTGTGAGATGGTCCGGCATTATGTCATAGTCACTGTTAAATGTACTACTTTAGGAACCAGAGATGTTCACAACAACCACATGAAGGAAACTAATAAATTGTAAAGGTTTATGTGTGTGATGGTCTGGCATGATGTCATAGACACTGTTAAATATACTTCTTTAGGAACCAGAGAGGTTCACAACAATCACATGAAGGAAACTAATAAATTGTAAAGGTTTATGTGTGTGATGGTCCGGCATGATGTCATAGTCACTGTTAAATGTACTACTTTAGGAACCAGAGAGGTTCACAACAAAAACATAGAGGAAACTAATAAATTGTAAAGGTTTATGTGTGTGATGGTCCGGCATGATGTCATAGTCACTGTTATATGTACTTCTTTAGGAACCAGAGAGGTTCACAACAAAAACATAGAGGAAACTAATGAATTGTAAAGGTTTATGTGTGTGATGGTCCGGCATGATGTCATAGTCACTGTTAAATGTACTACTCTGGGAACCAGAGAGGTTCACAACAAAAACATAGAGGAAAACAATAAATTGTAAAGGTTTATGTGTGTGATGGTCCGGCATGATGTCATAGTCATTGTTAAATGTACTACTTTAGGAACCAGAGAGGTTCACAACAAAAACATAGAGGAAACTAATAAATTGTAAAGGTATATCTGTGTGATGGTCCGGCATGATAACATAGTCACTGTTAAATGTACCACTTTGGGAACCAGAGAGGTTCACAACAAAAACATAGAGGAAACTAATAAATTGTAAAGGTTTATGTGTGTGATGGTCCGGCATGATGTCATAGTCACTGTTAAATGTACTACTTTGGGAACCAGAGAGGTTCACAACAAAAACATAGAGGAAACTAATAAATTGTAAAGGTTTATGTGTGTGATGGACCGGCGTGATGTCATAGTCACTGTTAAATGTACTACTTTAGGAACCAGAGAGGTTTACAACAACCACAAGGAGGAAACTAATAAATTGTAAAGGTTTATGTGTGTGATGGTCCGGCATGATGTCATAGTCACTGTTAAATGTACTACTTTAGGAACCAGAGAGGTTCACAACAAAAACATAGAGGAAACTGATAAATTGTAAAGGTTTATGTATGTGATGGTCCGGCATGATGCCATAGTCACTGTTAAATGTACCACTTTAGGAACCAGAGGGGTTCAAAACAAAAACATAGAGGAAACTAATAAATTGTAAAGGTTTATGTGTGTGATGGTCCGGCATGATGTCATAGTCACTGTTAAATGTACTACTTTGGGAACCAGAGAGGTTCACAACCACCACATGGAGGAAACTGATAAATTGTAGAGGCTTATCTGTGTGATGGTCCGGCATGATGTCATAGTCACTGTTAAATGTATCACTTTAGGAACCAGAGAGGTTCATAACAACCACATGGAGGAAACTGATAAATTGTAAAGGTTTATGTGTGCGATGGTCCGGCATGATGTCATAGTCACTGTTAAATGTACTACTTTAGGAACCAGAGAGGTTCCTAACAACCACATGGAGGAATCTGAAAAATTGTAAAGGTTTATGTGTGTGATGGTCCGGCATGATGTCATAGTCACTGTTAAATGTACTACTTTGGGAACCAGAGAGGCTCACAACTACCACATGGAGGAAACTAATAAATTGTAAAGGTTTATGTGTGTGATGGTCCGGCATGATGTCATAGTCACTGTTAAATGTACTACTTTGGGAACCAGAGAGGTTCACAACCACCACATGGAGGAAACTGTTAAATTGTAGAGGCTTATCTGTGTGATGGTCCGGCATGATGTCATAGTCACTGTTAAATGTACCACTTTAGGAACCAGAGAGGTCCAAAACAAAAACATAGAGGAAACTAATAAATTGTAAAGGTTTATGTGTGTGATGGTCCGGCATGATGTCATAGTCAGTGTTAATTGTACTACTTTGGGAACCAGAGAGGTTCAAAAAGAAAACATAGAGGAAACTAATAAATTGTAAAGGTTTATGTGTGTGATGGTCCGGCATGATGTCATAGTCACTGTTAAATGTACCACTTTAGGAACCAGAGAGGTTCAAAACAGAAACATAGTGGAAACTAATAAATTGTAGAGGTTTATGTGTGTGATGGTCCGGCATGATGTCATAGTCACTGTTAAATGTACCACTTTAGGAACCAGAGAGGTTCAAAACAAAAACATAGAGGAAACTAATAAATTGTAAAGGTTTATGTGTGTGATGGTCCGGCATGATGTCATAGTCACTGTTAAATGTACCACTTTAGGAACCAGAGAGGTTCAAAACAAAAACATAGAGGAAACTGATAAATTGTAGAGGCTTATCTGTGTAATGGTCCGGCATGATGTCATAGTCACTGTTAAATGTACCACTTTAGGAACCAGAGAGGTTCAAAACAAAAACATAGAGGAAACTAATAAATTGTAAAAGTTTATGTGTGTGATGGTCCGGCATGATGTCATAGTCACTGTTAAATGTACCACTTTAGGAACCAGAGAGGTTCAAAACAAAAACATAGAGGAAACTAATAAATTTTAAAGGTGTATGTGTGTGATGGTCCGGCATGATGTCATAGTCACTGTTAAATGTACCACTTTAGGAACCAGAGAGGTTCAAAACAAAAACATAGAGGAAACTAATAAATTGTAAAGGTTTATGTGTGTGATGGTCCGGCATGATGTCATAGTCACTGTTAAATGTACCACTTTAGGAACCAGAGAGGTTCATAACAACCACATGGAGGAAACTGATAAATTGTAAAGGTTTATCTGTGTGATGGTCCGGCATGATGTCATAGTCACTGTTAAATGTACCACTTTAGGAACCAGAGAGGTTCATAACAACCACATGGAGGAAACTGATAAATTGTAAAGGTTTATCTGTGTGATGGTCCGGCATGATGTCATAGTCACTGTTAAATGTACCACTTTAGGAACCAGAGAGGTTCAAAACAACCACATGGAGAAAACTGATAAATTGTAAAGGTTTATCTGTGTGATGGTCCGGCATGATGTCATAGTCACTATTAAATGTACTACTTTAGGAACCAGAGAGGTTCACAACAAAAACATAGAGGAAACTAATAAATTGTAAAGGTTTATCTGTGTTTTGGTCCGGCATGATAACATAGTCACTGTTAAATGTACCACTTTGGGAACCAGAGAGGTTCACAACAAAAACATAGAGGAAACTAATAAATTGTAAAGGTTTATGTGTGTGATGGTCCGACATGATGTCATAGTCACTGTTATATGTACTTCTTTAGGAACCAGAGAGGTTCAATCCAAAAACATAGAGGAAACTAATGAATTGTGAAGGTTTATGTGTGTAATGGTGCGGCATGATGTCATAGTCACTGTTAAATGTACTACTTTGGGAACCAGAGAGGTTCACAGCAAAAACATAGAGGAACCTAATAAATTGTAAAGGTTTATGTGTGTGATGGTCCGGCATGATGTCATAGTCACTGTTAAATGTACTACTTTAGGAACCAGAGAGGTTCACAACAAAAACATAGAGGAAACTAATAAATTGTAAAGGTTTATCTGTGAGATGGTCCGGCATTATGTCATAGTCACTGTTAAATGTACTACTTTAGGAACCAGAGAGGTTCACAACAACCACATGGAGGAAACTGATAAATTGTAAAGGTTTATGTGTGTGATGGTCTGGCATGATGTCATAGTCACTGTTAAATATACTTCTTTAGGAACCAGAGAGGTTCACAACAACCACATGGAGGAAACTAATAAATTGTAAAGGTTTATGTGTGTGATGGTCTGGCATGATGTCATAGTCACTGTTAAATATACTTCTTTAGGAACCAGAGAGGTTCACAACAACCACATGGAGGAAACTAATAAATTGTAAAGGTTTATGTGTGTGATGGTCCAGCATGATGTCATAGTCACTGTTAAATGTACTACTTTGGGAACCAGAGAGGTTCACAACCACCACATGGAGGAAACTAATAAATTGTAAAGGTTTATGTGTGTGATGGTGCGGCATGATGTCATAGTCACTGCTAAATGTACTACTTTGGGAACCAGAGAGGTTCACAACCACCACATGGAGGAAACTGATAAATTGTAGAGGCTTATCTGTGTGATGGTCCGCTATGATGTCATAGTCACTGTTAAATGTACTACTTTAGGAACCAGAGAGGTTCACAACAAAAACATAGAGGAAACTAATAAATTGTAAAGGTTTATGTGTGTGATGGTCCGGCATGATGTCATAGTCACTGTTATATGTACTACTTTAGGAACCAGAGAGGTTCACAACAAAAACATAGAGGAAACTAATAAATTGTAAAGGTTTATGTGTATGATGGTCCGGCATGATGTCATAGTCACTGTTATATGTACTTCTTTAGGAACCAGAGAGGTTCACAACAAAAACAAAGAGGAAACTAATGAATTGTAAAGGTTTATGTGTGTGATGGTCCGGCATGATGTCATAGTCATTGTTAAATGTACTACTTTAGGAACCAGAGAGGTTCACAACAAAAACATAGAGGAAACTAATAAATTGTAAAGGTATATCTGTGTGATGGTCCGGCATGATAACATAGTCACTGTTAAATGTACCACTTTGGGAACCAGAGAGGTTCACAACAAAAACATAGAGGAAACTAATAAATTGTAAAGGTTTATGTGTGTGATGGTCCGGCATGATGTCATAGTCACTGTTAAATGTACTACTTTAGGAACCAGAGAGGTTTACAACAACCACAAGGAGGAAACTAATAAATTGTAAAGGTTTATGTGTGTGATGGTCCGGCATGATATCATAGTCACTGTTAAATGTACTACTTTAGGAACCAGAGAGGTTCACAACAAAAACATAGAGGAAACTGATAAATTGTAAAGGTTTATGTATGTGATGGTCCGGCATGATGTCATAGTCACTGTTAAATGTACCACTTTAGGAACCAGAGAGGTTCAAAACAAAAACATAGAGGAAACTAATAAATTGTAAAGGTTTATGTGTGTGATGGTCCGGCATGATGTCATAGTCAGTGTTAATTGTACTACTTTGGGAACCAGAGAGGTTCAAAACGAAAACATAGAGGAAACTAATAAATTGTAAAGTTTTATGTGTGTGATGGTCCGGCATGATGTCATAGTCACTGTTAAATGTACCACTTTAGGAACCAGAGAAGTTCAAAACAGAAACATAGAGGAAACTAATAAATTGTAGAGGTTTATGTGTGTGATGGTCCGGCATGATGTCATAGTCACTGTTAAATGTACCACTTTAGGAACCAGAGAGGTTCAAAACAAAAACATAGAGGAAACTAATAAATTGTAAAGGTTTATGTGTGTGATGGTCCGGCATGATGTCATAGTCACTGTTAAATGTACCACTTTAGGAACCAGAGAGGTTCAAAACAAAAACATAGAGGAAACTGATAAATTGTAGAGGCTTATCTGTGTGATGGTCCGGCATGATGTCATAGTCACTGTTAAATGTACCACTTTAGGAACCAGAGAGGTTCAAAACAAAAACATAGAGGAAACTAATAAATTGTAAAGGTTTATGTGTGTGATGGTCCGGCATGATGTCATAGTCACTTTTAAATGTACTACTTTGGGAACCAGAGAGGTTCACAACAAAAACATAGAGGAAACTAATAAATTGTAAAGGTTTATGTGTGTGATGGTCCGGCATGATGTCATAGTCACTGTTAAATGTACTACTTTAGGAACCAGAGAGGTTCACAACAAAAACATAGAGGAAACTAATAAATTGTAAAGGTTTATGTGTGTGATGGTCCGGCATGATGTCATAGTCACTGTTATATGTACTTCTTTAGGAACCAGAGAGGTTCACAACAAAAACATAGAGGAAACTAATGAATTGTAAAGGTTTATGTGTGTGATGGTCCGGCATGATGTCATAGTCACTGTTAAATGTACTACTCTGGGAACCAGAGAGGTTCACAACAAAAACATAGAGGAAAACAATAAATTGTAAAGGTTTATGTGTGTGATGGTCCGGCATGATGTCATAGTCATTGTTAAATGTACTACTTTAGGAACCAGAGAGGTTCACAACAAAAACATAGAGGAAACTAATAAATTGTAAAGGTATATCTGTGTGATGGTCCGGCATGATAACATAGTCACTGTTAAATGTACCACTTTGGGAACCAGAGAGGTTCACAACAAAAACATAGAGGAAACTAATAAATTGTAAAGGTTTATGTGTGTGATGGTCCGGCATGATGTCATAGTCACTGTTAAATGTACTACTTTGGGAACCAGAGAGGTTCACAACAAAAACATAGAGGAAACTAATAAATTGTAAAGGTTTATGTGTGTGATGGACCGGCGTGATGTCATAGTCACTGTTAAATGTACTACTTTAGGAACCAGAGAGGTTTACAACAACCACAAGGAGGAAACTAATAAATTGTAAAGGTTTATGTGTGTGATGGTCCGGCATGATGTCATAGTCACTGTTAAATGTACTACTTTAGGAACCAGAGAGGTTCACAACAAAAACATAGAGGAAACTGATAAATTGTAAAGGTTTATGTATGTGATGGTCCGGCATGATGCCATAGTCACTGTTAAATGTACCACTTTAGGAACCAGAGGGGTACAAAACAAAAACATAGAGGAAACTAATAAATTGTAAAGGTTTATGTGTGTGATGGTCCGGTATGATGTCATAGTCACTGTTAAATGTACTACTTTGGGAACCAGAGAGGTTCACAACCACCACATGGAGGAAACTGATAAATTGTAGAGGCTTATCTGTGTGATGGTCCGGCATGATGTCATGGTCACTGTTAAATGTATCACTTTAGGAACCAGAGAGGTTCATAACAACCACATGGAGGAAACTGATAAATTGTAAAGGTTTATGTGTGCGATGGTCCGGCATGATGTCATAGTCACTGTTAAATGTACTACTTTAGGAACCAGAGAGGTTCCTAACAACCACATGGAGGAATCTGAAAAATTGTAAAGGTTTATGTGTGTGATGGTCCGGCATGATGTCATAGTCACTGTTAAATGTACTACTTTGGGAACCAGAGAGGCTCACAACCACCACATGGAGGAAACTAATAAATTGTAAAGGTTTATGTGTGTGATGGTCCGGCATGATGTCATAGTCACTGTTAAATGTACTACTTTGGGAACCAGAGAGGTTCACAACCACCACATGGAGGAAACTGTTAAATTGTAGAGGCTTATCTGTGTGATGGTCCGGCATGATGTCATAGTCACTGTTAAATGTACCACTTTAGGAACCAGAGAGGTCCAAAACAAAAACATAGAGGAAACTAATAAATTGTAAAGGTTTATGTGTGTGATGGTCCGGCATGATGTCATAGTCAGTGTTAATTGTACTACTTTGGGAACCAGAGAGGTTCAAAAGGAAAACATAGAAGAAACTAATAAATTGTAAAGGTTTATGTGTGTGATGGTCCGGCATGATGTCATAGTCACTGTTAAATGTACCACTTTAGGAACCAGAGAGGTTCAAAACAGAAACGTAGTGGAAACTAATAAATTGTAGAGGTTTATGTGTGTGATGGTCCGGCATGATGTCATAGTCACTGTTAAATGTACCACTTTAGGAACCAGAGAGGTTCAAAACAAAAACATAGAGGAAACTAATAAATTGTAAAGGTTTATGTGTGTGATGGTCCGGCATGATGTCATAGTCACTGTTAAATGTACCATTTTAGGAACCAGAGAGGTTCAAAACAAAAACATAGAGGAAACTGATAAATTGTAGAGGCTTATCTGTGTGATGGTCCGGCATGATGTCATAGTCACTGTTAAATGTACCACTTTAGGAACCAGAGAGGTTCAAAACAAAAACGTAGAGGAAACTAATAAATTGTAAAAGTTTATGTGTGTGATGGTCCGGCATGATGTCATAGTCACTGTTAAATGTACCACTTTAGGAACCAGAGAGGTTCAAAACAAAAACATAGAGGAAACTAATAAATTGTAAAGGTTTATGTGTGTGATGGTCCGGCATGATGTCATAGTCACTGTTAAATGTACCACTTTAGGAACCAGAGAGGTTCAAAACAAAAACATAGAGGAAACTAATAAATTGTAAAGGTTTATGTGTGTGATGGTCCGGCATGATGTCATAGTCACTGTTAAATGTACCACTTTAGGAACCAGAGAGGTTCATAACAACCACATGGAGGAAACTGATAAATTGTAAAGGTTTATCTGTGTGATGGTCCGGCATGATGTCATAGTCACTGTTAAATGTACCACTTTAGGAACCAGAGAGGTTCATAACAACCACATGGAGGAAACTGATAAATTGTAAAGGTTTATCTGTGTGATGGTCCGGCATGATGTCATAGTCACTGTTAAATGTACCACTTTAGGAACCAGAGAGGTTCATAACAACCACATGGAGAAAACTGATAAATTGTAAAGGTTTATCTGTGTGATGGTCCGGCATGATGTCATAGTCACTATTAAATGTACTACTTTAGGAACCAGAGAGGTTTACAACAAAAACATAGAGGAAACTAATAAATTGTAAAGGTTTATCTGTGTTTTGGTCCGGCATGATAACATAGTCACTGTTAAATGTACCACTTTGGGAACCAGAGAGGTTCACAACAAAAACATAGAGGAAACTAATAAATTGTAAAGGTTTATGTGTGTGATGGTCCGACATGATGTCATAGTCACTGTTATATGTACTTCTTTAGGAACCAGAGAGGTTCAATCCAAAAACATAGAGGAAACTAATGAATTGTGAAGGCTAATGTGTGTAATGGTGCGGCATGATGTTATAGTCACTGTTAAATGTACTACTTTGGGAACCAGAGAGGTTCACAGCAAAAACATAGAGGAACCTAATAAATTGTAAAGGTTTATGTGTGTGATGGTCCGGCATGATGTCATAGTCACTGTTAAATGTACTACTTTGGGAACCAGAGAGGTTCACAACCACCACATGGAGGAAACTAATAAATTGTAAAGGTTTATGTGTGTGATGGTGCGGCATGATGTCATAGTCACTGCTAAATGTACTACTTTGGGAACCAGAGAGGTTCACAACCACCACATGGAGGAAACTGATAAATTGTAGAGGCTTATCTGTGTGATGGTCCGCTATGATGTCATAGTCACTGTTAAATGTACTACTTTAGGAACCAGAGAGGTTCACAACAAAAACATAGAGGAAACTAATAAATTGTAAAGGTTTATGTGTGTGATGGTCCGGCATGATGTCATAGTCACTGTTAAATGTACTACTTTAGGAACCAGAGAGGTTCACAACAAAAACATAGAGGAAACTAATAAATTGTAAAGGTTTATGTGTGTGATGGTCCGGCATGATGTCATAGTCACTGTTATATGTACTTCTTTAGGAAGCAGAGAGGTTCACAACAAAAACAAAGAGGAAACTAATGAATTGTAAAGGTTTATGTGTGTGATGGTCCGGCATGATGTCATAGTCATTGTTAAATGTACTACTTTAGGAACCAGAGAGGTTCACAACAAAAACATAGAGGAAACTAATAAATTGTAAAGGTATATCTGTGTGATGGTCCGGCATGATAACATAGTCACTGTTAAATGTACCACTTTGGGAACCAGAGAGGTTCACAACAAAAACATAGAGGAAACTAATAAATTGTAAAGGTTTATGTGTGTGATGGTCCGGCATGATGTCATAGTCACTGTTAAATGTACTACTTTGGGAACCAGAGAGGTTCACAACAAAAACATAGAGGAAACTAATAAATTGTAAAGGTTTATGTGTGTGATGGTCCGGCGTGATGTCATAGTCACTGTTAAATGTACTACTTTAGGAA
This sequence comes from Deroplatys truncata, assembly GCA_030765065.1. Taxonomy (NCBI): domain Eukaryota; kingdom Metazoa; phylum Arthropoda; class Insecta; order Mantodea; family Mantidae; genus Deroplatys; species Deroplatys truncata. Next base: position 257,158,571 of record CM060984.1, read on the forward strand.
CCAGAGAGGTTTACAACAACCACAAGGAGGAAACTAATAAATTGTAAAGGTTTATGTGTGTGATGGTCCGGCATGATATCATAGTCACTGTTAAATGTACTACTTTAGGAACCAGAGAGGTTCACAACAAAAACATAGAGGAAACTGATAAATTGTAAAGGTTTATGTATGTGATGGTCCGGCATGATGTCATAGTCACTGTTAAATGTACCACTTTAGGAACCAGAGGGGTTCAAAACAAAAACATAGAGGAAACTAATAAATTGTAAAGGTTTATGTGTGTGATGGTCCGGCATGATGTCATAGTCACTGTTAAATGTACTACTTTGGGAACCAGAGAGGTTCACAACCACCACATGGAGGAAACTGATAAATTGTAGAGGCTTATCTGTGTGATGGTCCGGCATGATGTCATAGTCACTGTTAAATGTACCACTTTAGTAACCAGAGAGGTTCATAACAACCACATGGAGGAAACTGATAAATTGTAAAGGTTTATGTGTGTGATGGTCCGGCATGATGTCATAGTCACTGTTAAATGTACTACTTTAGGAACCAGAGAGGTTCCTAACAACCACATGCAGGAATCTGAAAAATTGTAAAGGTTTATGTGTGTGATGGTCCGGCATGATGTCATAGTCACTGTTAAATGTACTACTTTGGGAACCAGAGAGGTTCACAACCACCACATGGAGGAAACTAATAAATTGTAAAGGTTTATGTGTGTGATGGTCCGGCATGATGTCATAGTCACTGTTAAATGTACTACTTTGGGAACCAGAGAGGTTCACAACCACCACATGGAGGAAACTGATAAATTGTAGAGGCTAATCTGTGTGATGGTCCGGCATGATGTCATAGTCACTGTTAAATGTACCACTTTAGGAACCAGAGAGGTTCAAAACAAAAACATAGAGGAAACTAATAAATTGTAAAGGTTTATGTGTGTGATGGTCCGGCATGATGTCATAGTCAGTGTTAATTGTACTACTTTGGGAACCAGAGAGGTTCAAAACGAAAACATAGAGGAAACTAATAAATTGTAAAGGTTTATGTGTGTGATGGTCCGGCATGATGTCATAGTCACTGTTAAATGTACCACTTTAGGAACCAGAGAGGTTCAAAACAGAAACATAGAGTAAACTAATAAATTGTAGAGGTTTATGTGTGTGATGGTCCGGCATGATGTCATAGTCACTGTTAAATGTACCACTTTAGGAACCAGAGAGGTTCAAAACAAAAACATAGAGGAAACTAATAAATTGTAAAGGTTTATGTGTGTGATGGTCCGGCATGATGTCATAGTCACTGTTAAATGTACCACTTTAGGAACCAGAGAGGTTCAAAACAAAAACATAGAGGAAACTAATAAATTGTAAAGGTTTATGTGTGTGATGGTCCGGCATGATGTCATAGTCACTTTTAAATGTACTACTTTGGGAACCAGAGAGGTTCACAACAAAAACATAGAGGAAACTAATAAATTGTAAAGGTTTATGTGTGTGATGGTCCGGCATGATGTCATAGTCACTGTTAAATGTACTACTTTAGGAACCAGAGAGGCTCACAACAAAAACATAGAGGAAACTAATAAATTGTAAAGGTTTATGTGTGTGATGGTCTGGCATGATGTCATAGTCACTGTTAAATATACTTCTTTAGGAACCAGAGAGGTTCACAAATACCACATGAAGGAAACTAATAAATTGTAAAGGTTTATGTGTGTGATGGTCCAGCATTATGTCATAGTCACTGTTAAATGTACTACTTTGGGAACCAGAGAGGTTCACAACCACCACATGGAGGAAACTAATAAATTGTAAAGGTTTATCTGCGTGATTGTCCGGCATGATGACATAGTCACTGTTAAATGTACTACTTTGGGAACCAGAGAGGTTCACAACAACCACATGGAGGAAACTAATAAATTGTAAAGGTTTATGTGTGTGATGGTCCGGCATGATGTCATAGTCACTGTTAAATATACTTCTTTAGGAACCAGAGAGGTTCACAACAACCACATGGAGGAAACTAATAAATTGTAAAGGTTTATGTGTGTGATGGTCCGGCATGATGTCATAGTCACTGTTAAATGTACTACTTTAGGAACCAGAGAGGTTCACAACAAAAACATAGAGGAAACTGATAAATTGTAAAGGTTTATGTATGTGATGGTCCGGCATGATGTCATAGTCACTGTTAAATGTACCACTTTAGAAACCAGAGAGGTTCAAAACAAAAACATAGAGGAAACTAATAAATTGTAAAGGTTTATCTGTGTGATGGTCCGGCATGATGTCATAGTCACTGTTAAATGTACTACTTTAGGAACCAGAGAGGTTCACAACAACCACATGGAGGAAACTAATAAATTGTAAAGGTCTATGTATGTGATGGTCCGGCATGATGTCATAGTCACTGTTAAATATACTTCTTTAGGAACCAGAGAGGTTCACAACAACCACATGGAGGAAACTAATAAATTGTAAAGGTTTATGTGTGTGATGGTCCGGCATGATGTCATAGTCACTGTTAAATGTACTACTTTAGGAACCAGAGAGGTTCACAACAAAAACGTAGAGGAAACTAATAAATTGTAAAGGTTTATCTGTGAGATGGTCCGGCATGATGTCATAGTCACTGTTAAATGTACTACTTTAGGAACCAGAGAGGTTCACAACAAAAACATAGAGGAAACTAATAAATTGTAAAGGTTTATCTGTGTGATGGTCCGGCATGATGTCATAGTCACTGTTAAATGTATTACTTTAGAAACCAGAGAGGTTCACAACAAAAACATAGAGGAAACTGATAAATTGTAAAGGTTTATGTATGTGATGGTCCGGCATGATGTCATAGTCACTGTTAAATGTACCACTTAAGAAACCAGAGAGGTTCACAACAAAAACATAGAGGAAACTAATAAATTGTAAAGGTTTATGTGTGTGATGCTCCGGCATGATGTCATAGTCACTGTTAAATGTATTACTTTGGGAACCAGAGAGGTTCACAACCACCACATGGAGGAAACTAATAAATTGTAAAGGTTTATGTGTGTGATGGTGCGGCATGATGTCATAGTCACTGTTAAATGTCCCACTTTAGGAACCAGAGAGGTTCACAACAAAAACATAGAGGAAACTGATAAATTGTAAAGGTTTATGTATGTGATGGTCCGGCATGATGCCATAGTCACTGTTAAATGTACCACTTTAGGAACCAGAGGGGTTCAAAACAAAAACATAGAGGAAACTAATAAATTGTAAAGGTTTATGTGTGTGATGGTCCGGCATGATGTCATAGTCACTGTTAAATGTACTACTTTGGGAACCAGAGAGGTTCACAACCACCACATGGAGGAAACTGATAAATTGTAGAGGCTTATCTGTGTGATGGTCCGGCATGATGTCATAGTCACTGTTAAATGTATCACTTTAGGAACCAGAGAGGTTCATAACAACCACATGGAGGAAACTGATAAATTGTAAAGGTTTATGTGTGCGATGGTCCGGCATGATGTCATAGTCACTGTTAAACGTACTACTTTAGGAACCAGAGAGGTTCCTAACAACCACATGGAGGAATCTGAAAAATTGTAAAGGTTTATGTGTGTGATGGTCCGGCATGATGTCATAGTCACTGTTAAATGTACTACTTTGGGAACCAGAGAGGCTCACAACCACCACATGGAGGAAACTAATAAATTGTAAAGGTTTATGTGTGTGATGGTCCGGCATGATGTCATAGTCAGTGTTAATTGTACTACTTTGGGAACCAGAGAGGTTCAAAAGGAAAACATAGAGGAAACTAATAAATTGTAAAGGTTTATGTGTGTGATGGTCCGGCATGATGTCATAGTCACTGTTAAATGTACCACTTTAGGAACCAGAGAGGTTCAAAACAGAAACATAGTGGAAACTAATAAATTGTAGAGGTTTATGTGTGTGATGGTCCGGCATGATGTCATAGTCACTGTTAAATGTACCACTTTAGGAACCAGAGAGGTTCAAAACAAAAACATAGAGGAAACTAATAAATTGTAAAGGTTTATGTGTGTGATGGTCCGGCATGATGTCATAGTCACTGTTAAATGTACCACTTTAGGAACCAGAGAGGTTCAAAACAAAAACATAGAGGAAACTGATAAATTGTAGAGGCTTATCTGTGTGATGGTCCGGCATGATGTCATAGTCACTGTTAAATGTACCACTTTAGGAACCAGAGAGGTTCAAAACAAAAACATAGAGGAAACTAATAAATTGTAAAAGTTTATGTGAGTGATGGTCCGGCATGATGTCATAGTCACTGTTAAATGTACCACTTTAGGAACCAGAGAGGTTCAAAACAAAAACATAGAGGAAACTAATAAATTGTAAAGGTTTATGTGTGTGATGGTCCGGCATGATGTCATAGTCACTGTTAAATGTACCACTTTAGGAACCAGAGAGGTTCAAAACAAAAACATAGAGGAAACTAATAAATTGTAAAGGTTTATGTGTGTGATGGTCCGGCATGATGTCATAGTCACTGTTAAATGTACCACTTTAGGAACCAGAGAGGTTCATAACAACCACATGGAGGAAACTGATAAATTGTAAAGGTTTATCTGTGTGATGGTCCGGCATGATGTCATAGTCACTGTTAAATGTACCACTTTAGGAACCAGAGAGGTTCATAACAACCACATGGAGGAAACTGATAAATTGTAAAGGTTTATCTGTGTGATGGTCCGGCATGATGTCATAGTCACTGTTAAATGTACCACTTTAGGAACCAGAGAGGTTCATAACAACCACATGGAGAAAACTGATAAATTGTAAAGGTTTATCTGTGTGATGGTCCGGCATGATGTCATAGTCACTATTAAATGTACTACTTTAGGAACCAGAGAGGTTCACAACAAAAACATAGAGGAAACTAATAAATTGTAAAGGTTTATCTGTGTTTTGGTCCGACATGATGTCATAGTCACTGTTAAATGTACTACTTTGGGAACCAGAGAGGTTCACAGCAAAAACATAGAGGAACCTAATAAATTGTAAAGGTTTATGTGTGTGATGGTCCGGCATGATGTCATAGTCACTGTTAAATGTACTACTTTAGGAACCAGAGAGGTTCACAACAAAAACATAGAGGAAACTAATAAATTGTAAAGGTTTATCTGTGAGATGGTCCGGCATTATGTCATAGTCACTGTTAAATGTACTACTTTAGGAACCAGAGAGGTTCACAACAACCACATGGAGGAAACTGATAAATTGTAAAGGTTTATGTGTGTGATGGTCTGGCATGATGTCATAGTCACTGTTAAATATACTTCTTTAAGAACCAGAGAGGTTCACAACAACCACATGGAGGAAACTAATAAATTGTAAAGGTTTATGTGTGTGATGGTCTGGCATGATGTCATAGTCACTGTTAAATATACTTCTTTAGGAACCAGAGAGGTTCACAACAACCACATGGAGGAAACTAATAAATTGTAAAGGTTTATGTGTGTGATGGTCCAGCATGATGTCATAGTCACTGTTAAATGTACTACTTTGGGAACCAGAGAGGTTCACAACCACCACATGGAGGAAACTAATAAATTGTAAAGGTTTATGTGTGTGATGGTGCGGCATGATGTCATAGTCACTGCTAAATGTACTACTTTGGGAACCAGAGAGGTTCACAACCACCACATGGAGGAAACTGATAAATTGTAGAGGCTTATCTGTGTGATGGTCCGCTATGATGTCATAGTCACTGTTAAATGTACCACTTTAGGAACCAGAGAGGTTCAAAACAAAAACATAGAGGAAACTAATAAATTGTAAAGGTTTATGTGTGTGATGGTCCGGCATGATGTCATAGTCACTGTTAATTGTACTACTTTGGGAACCAGAGAGGTTCAAAACGAAAACATAGAGGAAACTAATAAATTGTAAAGGTTTATGTGTGTGATGGTCCGGCATGATGTCATAGTCACTGTTAAATGTACCACTTTAGGAACCAGAGAGGTTCAAAACAGAAACATAGAGGAAACTAATAAATTGTAGAGGTTTATGTTTTGTGATGGTCCGGCATGATGTCATAGTCACTGTTAAATGTACCACTTTAGGAACCAGAGAGGTTCAAAACAAAAACATAGAGGAAACTAATAAATTGTAAAGGTTTATGTGTGTGATGGTCCGGCATGATGTCATAGTCACTGTTAAATGTACCACATTAGGAACCAGAGAGGTTCAAAACAAAAACATAGAGGAAACTGATAAATTGTAGAGGCTTATCTGTGTGATGGTCCGGCATGATGTCATAGTCATTGTTAAATGTACCACTTTAGGAACCAGAGAGGTTCAAAACAAAAACATAGAGGAAACTAATAAATTGTAAATGTTTATGTGTGTGATGGTCCGGCATGATGTCATAGTCACTGTTAAATGTACCACTTTAGGAACCAGAGAGGTTCAAAACAAAAACATAGAGGAAACTAATAAATTGTAAAGGTTTATGTGTGTGATGGTCCGGCATGATGTCATAGTCACTGTTAAATGTACCACTTTAGGAACCAGAGAGGTTCAAAACAAAAACATAGAGGAAACTAATAAATTGTAAAGGTTTATGTGTGTGATGGTCCGGCATGATGTCATAGTCACTGTTAAATGTACCACTTTAGGAACCAGAGAAGTTCATAACAACCACATGGAGGAAACTGATAAATTGTAAAGGTCTATCTGTGTGATGGTCTGGCATGATGTCATAGTCACTGTTAAATGTACCACTTTAGGAACCAGAGAGGTTCATAACAACCACATGGAGGAAACTGATAAATTGTAAAGGTTTATCTGTGTGATGGTCCGGCATGATGTCGTAGTCACTGTTAAATGTACCACTTTAGGAACCAGAGAGGTTCATAACAACCACATGGAGGAAACTGATAAATTGTAAAGGTTTATCTGTGTGATGGTCCGGCATGATGTCATAGTCACTGTTAAATGTACTACTTTAGGAACCAGAGAGGTTCACAACAAAAACATAGAGGAAACTAATAAATTGTAAAGGTTTATCTGTGTGATGGTCCGGCATGATAACATAGTCACTGTTAAATGTACCACTTTGGGAACCAGAGAGGTTCACAACAAAAACATAGAGGAAACTAATAAATTGTAAAGGTTTATGTGTGTGATGGTCCGGCATGATGTCATAGTCACTGTTATATGTACTTCTTTAGGAACCAGAGAGGTTCACAACAAAAACATAGAGGAAACTAATGAATTGTAAAGGTTTATGTGTGTGATGGTCCGGCATGATGTCATAGTCACTGTTAAATGTACTACTTTGGGAACCAGAGAGGTTCACAACAAAAACATAGAGGAAACTAATAGATTGTAAAGGTTTATGTGTGTGATGGTCCGGCATGATGTCATAGTCACTGTTATATGTACTTCTTTAGGAACCAGAGAGGTTCAATCCAAAAACATAGAGGAAACTAATGAATTGTGAAGGTTTATGTGTGTAATGGTGCGGCATGATGTCATAGTCACTGTTAAATGTACTACTTTGGGAACCAGAGAGGTTCACAGCAAAAACATAGAGGAACCTAATAAATTGTAAAGGTTTATGTGTGTGATGGTCCGGCATGATGTCATAGTCACTGTTAAATGTACTACTTTAGGAACCAGAGAGGTTCACAACAAAAACATAGAGGAAACTAATAAATTGTAAAGGTTTATCTGTGAGATGGTCCGGCATTATGTCATAGTCACTGTTAAATGTACTACTTTAGGAACCAGAGAGGTTCACAACAACCACATGGAGGAAACTGATAAATTGTAAAGGTTTATGTGTGTGATGGTCTGGCATGATGTCATAGTCACTGTTAAATATACTTCTTTAGCAACCAGAGAGGTTCACAACAACCACATGGAGGAAACTAATAAATTGTAAAGGTTTATGTGTGTGATGGTCTGGCATGATGTCATAGTCACTGTTAAATATACTTCTTTAGGAACCAGAGAGGTTCACAACAACCACATGGAGGAAAATAATAAATTGTAAAGGTTTATGTGTGTGATGGTCCAGCATGATGTCATAGTCACTGTTAAATGTACTACTTTGGGAACCAGAGAGGTTCACAACCACCACATGGAGGAAACTAATAAATTGTAAAGGTTTATGTGTGTGATGGTGCGGCATGATGTCATAGTCACTGCTAAATGTACTACTTTGGGAACCAGAGAGGTTCACAACCACCACATGGAGGAAACTGATAAATTGTAGAGGCTTATCTGTGTGATGGTCCGCTATGATGTCATAGTCACTGTTAAATGTACCACTTTAGGAACCAGAGAGGTTCAAAACAAAAACATAGAGGAAACTAATAAATTGTAAAGGTTTATGTGTGTGATGGTCCGGCATGATGTCATAGTCACTGTTAATTGTACTACTTTGGGAACCAGAGAGGTTCAAAACGAAAACATAGAGGAAACTAATAAATTGTAAAGGTTTATGTGTGTGATGGTCCGGCATGATGTCATAGTCACTGTTAAATGTACCACTTTAGGAACCAGAGAGGTTCAAAACAAAAACATAAAGGAAACTAATAAATTGTAAAGGTTTATGTGTGTGATGGTCCGGCATGATGTCATAGTCACTGTTAAATGTACCACTTTAGGAACCAGAGAGGTTCAAAACAGAAACATAGAGGAAACTAATAAATTGTAGAGGTTTATGTTTTGTGATGGTCCGGCATGATGTCATAGTCACTGTTAAATGTACCACTTTAGGAACCAGAGAGGTTCAAAACAAAAACATAGAGGAAACTAATAAATTGTAAAGGTTTATGTGTGTGATGGTCCGGCATGATGTCATAGTCACTGTTAAATGTACCACATTAGGAACCAGAGAGGTTCAAAACAAAAACATAGAGGAAACTGATAAATTGTAGAGGCTTATCTGTGTGATGGTCCGGCATGATGTCATAGTCATTGTTAAATGTACCACTTTAGGAACCAGAGAGGTTCAAAACAAAAACATAGAGGAAACTAATAAATTGTAAATGTTTATGTGTGTGATGGTCCGGCATGATGTCATAGTCACTGTTAAATGTACCACTTTAGGAACCAGAGAGGTTCAAAACAAAAACATAGAGGAAACTAATAAATTGTAAAGGTTTATGTGTGTGATGGTCCGGCATGATGTCATAGTCACTGTTAAATGTACCACTTTAGGAACCAGAGAGGTTCAAAACAAAAACGTAGAGGAAACTAATAAATTGTAAAGGTTTATGTGTGTGATGGTCCGGCATGATGTCATAGTCACTGTTAAATGTACCACTTTAGGAACCAGAGAAGTTCATAACAACCACATGGAGGAAACTGATAAATTGTAAAGGTCTATCTGTGTGATGGTCTGGCATGATGTCATAGTCACTGTTAAATGTACCACTTTAGGAACCAGAGAGGTTCATAACAACCACATGGAGGAAACTGATAAATTGTAAAGGTTTATCTGTGTGATGGTCCGGCATGATGTCGTAGTCACTGTTAAATGTACCACTTTAGGAACCAGAGAGGTTCATAAAAACCACATGGAGGAAACTGATAAATTGTAAAGGTTTATCTGTGTGATGGTCCGGCATGATGTCATAGTCACTGTTAAATGTACTACTTTAGGAACCAGAGAGGTTCACAACAAAAACATAGAGGAAACTAATAAATTGTAAAGGTTTATCTGTGTGATGGTCCGGCATGACAACATAGTCACTGTTAAATGTACCACTTTGGGAACCAGAGAGGTTCACAACAAAAACATAGAGGAAACTAATAAATTGTAAAGGTTTATGTGTGTGATGGTCCGGCATGATGTCATAGTCACTGTTATATGTACTTCTTTAGGAACCAGAGAGGTTCACAACAAAAACATAGAGGAAACTAATGAATTGTAAAGGTTTATGTGTGTGATGGTCCGGCATGATGTCATAGTCACTGTTAAATGTACTACTTTGGGAACCAGAGAGGTTCTCAACAAAAACATAGAGGAAACTAATAGATTGTAAAGGTTTATGTGTGTGATGGTCCGGCATGATGTCATAGTCACTGTTAAATGTACTACTTTAGGAACCAGAGAGGTTCACAACAAAAACATAGAGGAAACTAGTAAATTGTAAAGGTATATCTGTGTGATGTTCCGGCATGATAACATAGTCACTGTTAAATGTACCACTTTGGGAACCAGAGAGGTTCACAACAAAAACATAGAGGAAACTAATAAATTGTAAAGGTTTATGTGTGTGATGGTCCGGCATGATGTCATAGTCACTGTTAAATGTACTACTTTAGGAACCAGAGAGGTTCACAACCACCACATGGAGGAAACTAATAAATTGTAAAGGTTTATCTGCGTGATGGTCCGGCATGATGACATAGTCACTGATAAATGTACTACTTTGGGAATCAGAGAGGTTCACAACAACCACATGGAGGAAACTAATAAATTGTAAAGGTCTATGTATGTGATGGTCCGGCATGATGTCATAGTCACTGTTAAATATACTTCTTTAGGAACCAGAGAGGTTCACAACAACCACATGGAGGAAACTAATAAATTGTAAAGGTTTATGTGTGTGATGGTCCGGCATGATGTCATAGTCACTGTTAAATGTACTACTTTAGGAACCAGAGAGGTTCACAACAAAAACATAGAGGAAACTAATAAATTGTAAAGGTTTATCTGTGAGATGGTCCGGCATGATGTCATAGTCACTGTTAAATGTACTACTTTAGAAACCAGAGAGGTTCACAACAAAAACATAGAGGAAACTAATAAATTGTAAAGGTTTATCTGTGTGATGGTCCGGCATGATGTCATAGTCACTGTTAAATGTATTACTTTAGAAACCAGAGAGGTTCACAACAAAAACATAGAGGAAACTGATAATTTGTAAAGGTTTATGTATGTGATGGTCCGGCATGATGTCATAGTCACTGTTAAATGTACCACTTAAGAAACCAGAGAGGTTCACAACAAAAACATAGAGGAAACTAATAAATTGTAAAGGTTTATGTGTGTGATGGTCCGGCATGATGTCATAGTCACTGTTAAATGTATTACTTTGGGAACCAGAGAGGTTCACAACCACCACATGGAGGAAACTAATAAATTGTAAAGGTTTATGTGTGTGATGGTCCGGCATGATGTCATAGTCACTGTTAAATGTCCCACTTTAGGAACCAGAGTGGTTCAAAACAAAAACATACAGGAAACTAATAAATTGTAAAGGTTTATGTGTGTGATGGTCCGGCATGATGTCATAGTCACTGTTAAATGTACTACTTTGGGAACCAGAGAGGTTCACAACAAAAACATAGAGGAAACTAATAAATTGTAAAGGTTTATGTGTGTGATGGTCCGGCATGATGTCATAGTCACTGTTAAATGTACTACTTTGGGAACCAGAGAGGTTCACAACAATAACATAGAGGAAATTAATAAATTGTAAAGGTTTATGTGTGTGATGGTCCGGCATGATGTCATAGTCACTGTTAAATGTACTACTTTGGGAACCAGAGAGGTTCACAACCACCAATGGAGGAAACTAATAGATTGTAAAGGTTTATGTGTGTGATGGTCCGGCATGATGTCATAGTCACTGTTAAATGTACCACTTTAGGAACCAGAGGGGTTCAAAACAAAAACATAGAGGAAACTAATAAATTGTAAAGGTTTATGTGTGTGATGGTCCGGCATGATGTCATAGTCACTGTTAAATGTACTACTTTGGGAACCAGAGAGGTTCAAAACAAAAACATAGAGGAAACTAATAAATTGTAAAGGTTTATGTGTGTGATGGTCCGGCATGATGTCATAGTCACTGTTAAATGTACTACTTTGGGAACCAGAGAGGTTCACAACCACCACATGGAGGAAACTGATAAATTGTAAAGGTTTATGTGTGTGATGGTCCGGCATGATGTCATAGTCACTGTTAAATGTACTACTTTGGGAACCAGAGAGGTTCACAACCACCACATGGAGGAAACTGATAAATTGTAGAGGCTTATCTGTGTGATGGTCCGGCATAATGTCATAGTCACTGTTAAATGTACCACTTTAGGAACCAGAGAGGTTCATAACAACCACATGGAGGAAACTGATAAATTGTAAAGGTTTATGTGTGTGATGGTCCGGCATGATGTCATAGTCACTGTTAAATGTACTGCTTTAGGAACCAGAGAGGTTCCTAACAACCACATGGAGGAAACTGATAAATTGTAAAGGTTTATGTGTGTGATGGTCCGGCATGATGTCATAGTCACTGTTAAATGTACCACTTTAGGAACCAGAGAGGTTCAAAACAAAAACATAGAGGAAACTGATAAATTGTAGAGGCTTATCTGTGTGATGGTCCGGCTTGATGTCATAGTCACTGTTAAATGTACCACTTTAGGAACCAGAGAGGTTCAAAACAAAAACATAGAGGAAACTAATAAATTGTAAAGGTTTATGTGTGTGATGGTCCGGCATGATGTCATAGTCACTGTTAAATGTACCACTTTAGGAACCAGAGAGGTTCAAAACAAAAACATAGAGGAAACTAATAAATTGTAAAGGTTTATGTGTGTGATGGTCCGGCATGATGTCATAGTCACTGTTAAATGTACCACTTTAGGAACCAGAGAGGTTCAAAACAAAAACATAGAGGAAACTAATAAATTGTAAAGGTTTATGTGTGTGATGGTCCGGCATGATGTCATGGTCACTGTTAAATGTACCACTTTAGGAACCAGAGAGGTTCAAAACAAAAACATAGAGGAAACTAATAAATTGTAAAGGTTTATGTGTGTGATGGTCCGGCATGATGTCATAGTTACTGTTAAATGTACTACTTTGGGAACCAGAGAGGTTCACAACCACCACATGGAGGAAACTGATAAATTGTAGAGGCTTATCTGTGTGATGGTCCGGCATGATGTCATAGTCACTGTTAAATGTACTACTTTAGGAACCAGAGAGGTTCACAACAAAAACATAGAGGAAACTAGTAAATTGTAAAGGTATATCTGTGTGATGCTCCGGCATGATAACATAGTCACTGTTAAATGTACCACTTTGGGAACCAGAGAGGTTCACAACAAAAACATAGAGGAAACTAATAAATTGTAAAGGTTTATGTGTGTGATGGTCCGGCATGATGTCATAGTCACTGTTAAATGTACTACTTTAGGAACCAGAGAGGTTCACAACCACCACATGGAGGAAACTAATAAATTGTAAAGGTTTATCTGCTTGATGGTCCGGCATGATGACATAGTCACTGATAAATGTACTACTTTGGGAATCAGAGAGGTTCACAACAACCACATGGAGGAAACTAATAAATTGTAAAGGTCTATGTATGTGATGGTCCGGCATGATGTCATAGTCACTGTTAAATATACTTCTTTAGGAACCAGAGAGGTTCACAACAACCACATGGAGGAAACTAATAAATTGTAAAGGTTTATGTGTGTGATGGTCCGGCATGATGTCATAGTCACTGTTAAATGTACTACTTTAGGAACCAGAGAGGTTCACAACAAAAACATAGAGGAAACTAATAAATTGTAAAGGTTTATCTGTGAGATGGTCCGGCATGATGTCATAGTCACTGTTAAATGTACTACTTTAGAAACCAGAGAGGTTCACAACAAAAACATAGAGGAAACTAATAAATTGTAAAGGTTTATCTGTGTGATGGTCCGGCATGATGTCATAGTCACTGTTAAATGTATTACTTTAGAAACCAGAGAGGTTCACAACAAAAACATAGAGGAAACTGATAATTTGTAAAGGTTTATGTATGTGATGGTCCGGCATGATGTCATAGTCACTGTTAAATGTACCACTTAAGAAACCAGAGAGGTTCACAACAAAAACATAGAGGAAACTAATAAATTGTAAAGGTTTATGTGTGTGATGGTCCGGCATGATGTCATAGTCACTGTTAAATGTATTACTTTGGGAACCAGAGAGGTTCACAACCACCACATGGAGGAAACTAATAAATTGTAAAGGTTTATGTGTGTGATGGTCCGGCATGATGTCATAGTCACTGTTAAATGTCCCACTTTAGGAACCAGAGTGGTTCAAAACAAAAACATACAGGAAACTAATAAATTGTAAAGGTTTATGTGTGTGATAGTCCGGCATGATGTCATAGTCACTGTTAAATGTACTACTTTGGGAACCAGAGAGGTTCACAACAAAAACATAGAGGAAACTAATAAATTGTAAAGGTTTATGTGTGTGATGGTCCGGCATGATGTCATAGTCACTGTTAAATGTACTACTTTGGGAACCAGAGAGGTTCACAACAATAACATAGAGGAAATTAATAAATTGTAAAGGTTTATGTGTGTGATGGTCCGGCATGATGTCATAGTCACTGTTAAATGTACTACTTTGGGAACCAGAGAGGTTCACAACCACCAATGGAGGAAACTAATAGATTGTAAAGGTTTATGTGTGTGATGGTCCGGCATGATGTCATAGTCACTGTTAAATGTACCACTTTAGGAACCAGAGGGGTTCAAAACAAAAACATAGAGGAAACTAATAAATTGTAAAGGTTTATGTGTGTGATGGTCCGGCATGATGTCATAGTCACTGTTAAATGTACTACTTTGGGAACCAGAGAGGTTCAAAACAAAAACATAGAGGAAACTAATAAATTGTAAAGGTTTATGTGTGTGATGGTCCGGCATGATGTCATAGTCACTGTTAAATGTACTACTTTGGGAACCAGAGAGGTTCACAACCACCACATGGAGGAAACTGATAAATTGTAAAGGTTTATGTGTGTGATGGTCCGGCATGATGTCATAGTCACTGTTAAATGTACTACTTTGGGAACCAGAGAGGTTCACAACCACCACATGGAGGAAACTGATAAATTGTAGAGGCTTATCTGTGTGATGGTCCGGCATAATGTCATAGTCACTGTTAAATGTACCACTTTAGGAACCAGAGAGGTTCATAACAACCACATGGAGGAAACTGATAAATTGTAAAGGTTTATGTGTGTGATGGTCCGGCATGATGTCATAGTCACTGTTAAATGTACTGCTTTAGGAACCAGAGAGGTTCCTAACAACCACATGGAGGAAACTGATAAATTGTAAAGGTTTATGTGTGTGATGGTCCGGCATGATGTCATAGTCACCGTTAAATGTACCACTTTAGGAACCAGAGAGGTTCAAAACAAAAACATAGAGGAAACTGATAAATTGTAGAGGCTTATCTGTGTGATGGTCCGGCTTGATGTCATAGTCACTGTTAAATGTACCACTTTAGGAACCAGAGAGGTTCAAAACAAAAACATAGAGGAAACTAATAAATTGTAAAGGTTTATGTGTGTGATGGTCCGGCATGATGTCATAGTCACTGTTAATTGTACTACTGTGGGAACCAGAGAGGTTCAAAACGCAAACATAGAGGAAACTAATAAATTGTAAAGGTTTATGTGTGTGATGGTCCGGCATGATGTCATAGTCACTGTTAAATGTACCACTTTAGGAACCAGAGAGGTTCAAAACAGAAACATAGAGGAAACTAATAAATTGTAGAGGTTTATGTGTGTGATGGTCCGGCATGAAGTCATAATCACTGTTAAATGTACCACTTTAGGAACCAGAGAGCTTCAAAACAAAAACATAGAGGAAACTGATAAATTGTAGAGGCTTATCTGTGTGATGGTCCGGCATGATGTCATAGTCACTGTTAAATGTACCACTTTAGGAACCAGAGAGGTTCAAAACAAAAACATAGAGGAAACTAATAAATTGTAAAGGTTTATGTGTGTGATGGTCCGGCATGATGTCATAGTCACTGTTAAATGTACCACTTTAGGAACCAGAGAGGTTCAAAACAAAAACATAGAGGAAACTAATAAATTGTAAAGGTTTATGTGTGTGATGGTCCGGCATGATGTCATGGTCACTGTTAAATGTACCACTTTAGGAACCAGAGAGGTTCAAAACAAAAACATAGAGGAAACTAATAAATTGTAAAGGTTTATGTGTGTGATGGTCCGGCATGATGTCATAGTTACTGTTAAATGTACTACTTTGGGAACCAGAGAGGTTCACAACCACCACATGGAGGAAACTGATAAATTGTAGAGGCTTATCTGTGTGATGGTCCGGCATGATGTCATAGTCACTGTTAAATGTACCACTTTAGGAACCAGAGAGGTTCAAAACAAAAACATAGAGGAAACTAATAAATTGTAAAGGTTTATGTGTGTGATGGTCCGGCATGATGTCATAGTCACTGTTAAATGTACCACTTTAGGAACCAGAGAGGTTCAAAACAAAAACGTAGAGGAAACTAATAAATTGTAAAGGTTTATGTGTGTGATGGTCGAGCATTATGTTATAGTCACTGTTAAATGTACTAGTTTGGGAACCAGAGAGGTTCACAACCACCACATGGAGGAAACTAATAAATTGTAAAGGTTTATCTGTGTGATGGTCCGGCATGATGTCATAGTCACTGTTAAATGTACCACTTTAGGAACCAGAGAGGTTCAAAACAAAAACATAGAGGAAACTAATAAATTGTAAAGGTTTATGTGTGTGATGGTCCGGCATGATGTCATAGTCACTGTTAAATGTACTACTTTGGGAACCAGAGAGGTTCAAAACAAAAACATGGAGGATACTGATAAATTGTAAAGGTTTATCTGTGTGATGGTCCGGCATGATGTCATAGTCACTGTTAAATGTACCACTTTAGGAACCAGAGGGGTTCAAAACAAAAACATAGAGGAAACTAATAAATTGTAAAGAATTATGTGTGTGATGGTCCGGCATGATGTCAAAGTCACTGTTAAATGTACTACTTTAGGAACCAGAGAGGTTCCTAACAACCACATGGAGGAATCGGAAAAATTGTAAAGGTTTATGTGTGTGATGGTCCGGCATGATGTCATAGTCACTGTTAAATGTACTACTTTGGGAACCAGAGAGGTTCACAACCACCACATGGAGGAAACTAATAAATTGTAAAGGTTTATGTGTGTGATGGTCCGGCATGATGTCATAGTCACTGTTAAATGTACTACTTTGGGAACCAGAGAGGTTCACAACCACCACATGGAGGAAACTGATAAATTGTAGAGGCTTATCTGTGTGATGGTCCGTTATGATGTCATACTCACTGTTAAATGTACCACTTTAGGAACCAGAGAGGTTCAAAACAAAAACATAGAGGAAACTAATAAATTGTAAAGGTTTATGTGTGTGATGGTCCGGCATGATGTCATAGTCAGTGTTAATTGTACTACTTTGGGAACCAGAGAGGTTCAAAACGAAAACATAGAGGAAACTAATAAATTGTAAAGGTTTATGTGTGTGATGGTCCGGCATGATGTCATAGTCACTGTTAAATGTACCACTTTAGGAACCAGAGAGGTTCAAAACAAAAACATAGAGGAAACTAATAAATTGTAGAGGTTTATGTGTGTGATGCTCCGGCATGATGTCATAGTCACTGTTAAATGTACCACTTTAGGAACCAGAGAGGTTCAAAACAAAAACATAGAGGAAACTAATAAATTGTAAAGGTTTATGTGTGTGATGGTCCGGCATGATGTCATAGTCACTGTTAAATGTACCACTTTAGGAACCAGAGAGGTTCAAAACAAAAACATAGAGGAATCTGATAAATTGTAGAGGCTTATCTGTGTGATGGTCCGGCATGATGTCATAGTCACTGTTAAATGTACCACTTTAGGAACCAGAGAGGTTCAAAACAAAAACATAGAGGAAACTAATAAATTGTAAAGGTTTATGTGTGTGATGGTCCGGCATGATGTCATAGTCACTTTTAAATGTACCACTTTAGGAACCAGAGAGGTTCAAAACAAAAACATAGAGGAAACTAATAAATTGTAAAGGTTTATGTGTGTGATGGTCCGGCATGATGTCATAGTCACTGTTAAATGTACCACTTTAGGAACCAGAGAGGTTCAAAACAAAAACATAGAGGAAACTAATAAATTGTAAAGGTTTATGTGTGTGATGGTCCGGCATGATTTCATAGTCACTGTTAAATGTACCACTTTAGGAACCAGAGAGGTTCATAACAACCACATGGAGGAAACTGATAAATTGTAAAGGTTTATCTGTGTGATGGTCCGGCATGATGTCATAGTCACTGTTAAATGTACCACTTTAGGAACCAGAGAGGTTCATAACAACCACATGGAGGAAACTGATAAATTGTAAAGGTTTATCTGTGTGATGGTCCGGCATGATGTCATAGTCACTGTTAAACTTACCACTTTAGGAACCAGAGAGGTTCATAACAACCACATGGAGGAAACTGATAAATTGTAAAGGTTTATCTGTGTGATGGTCCGGCATGATGTCATAGTCACTATTAAATGTACTGTTTTAGGAACCAGAGAGGTTCACAACAAAAACATAGAGGAAACTAATCAATTGTAAAGGTTTATCTGTGTTTTGGTCCGGCATGATAACATAGTCACTGTTAAATGTACCACTTTGGGAACCAGAGAGGTTCACAACAAAAACATAGAGGAAACTAATAAATTGTAAAGGTTTATGTGTGTGATGGTCCGGCATGATGTCAAAGTCACTGTTATATTTACTTCTTTAGGAACCAGAGAGGTTCACAACAAAAACATAGAGGAAACTAATGAATTGTGAAGGTTTATGTGTGTGATGGTCCGGCATGATGTCATAGTCACTATTAAATGTACTGTTTTAGGAACCAGAGAGGTTCACAACAAAAACATAGAGGAAACTAATAAATTGTAAAGGTTTATCTGTGTGATGGTCCGGCATGATGTCATAGTCACTATTAAATGTACTGTTTTAGGAACCAGAGAGGTTCACAACAAAAACATAGAGGAAACTAATAAATTGTAAAGGTTTATCTGTGTTTTGGTCCGGCATGATAACATAGTCACTGTTAAATGTACCACTTTGGGAACCAGAGAGGTTCACAACAAAAACATAGAGGAAACTAATAAATTGTAAAGGTTTATGTGTGTGATGGTCCGGCATGATGTCATAGTCACTGTTATATGTACTTCTTTAGGAACCAGAGAGGTTCACAACAAAAACATAGAGGAAACTAATGAATTGTGAAGGTTTATGTGTGTAATGGTCCGGCATGATGTCATAGTCACTGTTAAATGTACTACTTTGGGAACCAGAGAGGTTCACAACAAAAACATAGAGGAAACTAATAAATTGTAAAGGTTTATGTGTGTGATGGTCCGGCATGATGTCATAGTCACTGTTAAATGTACTACTTTAGGAACCAGCGAGGTTCACAACAAAAACATAGAGGAAACTAATAAATTGTAAAGGTTTATCTGTGAGATGGTCCGGCATTATGTCATAGTCACTGTTAAATGTACTACTTTAGGAACCAGAGAGGTTCACAACAACCACATGGAGGAAACTAATAAATTGTAAAGGTTTATGTGTGTGATGGTCTGGCATGATGTCATAGTCACTGTTAAATATACTTCTTTAGGAACCAGAGAGGTTCACAACAACCACATGGAGGAAACTAATAAATTGTAAAGGTTTATGTGTGTGATGGTCCAGCATGATGTCATAGTCACTGTTAAATATACTTCTTTAGGAACCAGAGAGGTTCACAACAGCCACATGGAGGAAACTAATAAGTTGTAAAGGTTTATGTGTGTGATGGTCCGGCATGATGTCATAGTCACTGTTAAATGTACTACTTTAGGAACCAGAGAGGTTCACAACAAAAACATAGAGGAAACTGATAAATTGTAAAGGTTTATGTATGTGATGGTCCGGCATGATGTCATAGTCACTGTTAAATGTACCACTTTAGGAACCAGAGGGGTTCAAAACAAAAACATAGAGGAAACTAATAAATTGTAAAGGTTTATGTGTGTGAGATGGTCCGGCATGATGTCATAGTCACTGTTAAATGTACTACTTTGGGAACCAGAGAGGTTCAAAACAAAAACATAGAGGAAACTAATAAATTGTAAAGGTTTATGTGTGTGATGGTCCGGCATGATGTCATAGTCACTGTTAAATGTACTACTTTGGGAACCAGAGAGGTTCACAACCACCACATGGAGGAAACTGATAAATTGTAAAGGTTTATGTGTGTGATGGTCCGGCATGATGTCATAGTCACTGTTAAATGTACTACTTTGGGAACCAGAGAGGTTCACAACCGCCACATGGAGGAAACTGATAAATTGTAGAGGCTTATCTGTGTCATGGTCCGGTATGATGTCATAGTCACTGTTAAATGTGCCACTTTAGGAACCAGAGAGGTTCATAACAACCACATGGAGGAAACTGATAAATTGTAAAGGTTTATGTGTGTGATGGTCCGGCATGATGTCATAGTCACTGTTAAATGTACTACTTTGGGAACCAGAGAGGTTCACATCCACCACATGGAGGAAACTAATAAATTGTAAAGGTTTATGTGTGTGATGGTGCGGCATGATGTCATAGTCACTGTTAAATGTACTACTTTGGGAACCAGAGAGGTTCACAACCACCACATGGAGGAAACTGATAAATTGTAAAGGTCTATCTGTGTGATGGTCCGGCATGATGTCATAGTCACTGTTAAATGTACCACTTTAGGAACCAGAGAGGTTCATAACAACCACATGGAGGAAACTGATAAATTGTAAAGGTTTATCTGTGTGATGGTCCGGCATGATGTCGTAGTCACTGTTAAATGTATTACTTTGGGAACCAGAGAGGTTCACAACCACCACATGGAGGAAACTAATAAATTGTAAAGGTTTATGTGTGTGATGGTCCGGCATGATGTCATAGTCACTGTTAAATGTCCCACTTTAGGAACCAGAGAGGTTCACAACAAAAACATAGAGGAAACTGATAAATTGTAAAGGTTTATGTATGTGATGGTCCGGCATGATGCCATAGTCACTGTTAAATGTACCACTTTAGGAACCAGAGGGGTTCAAAACAAAAACATAGAGGAAACTAATAAATTGTAAAGGTTTATGTGTGTGATGGTCCGGCATGATGTCATAGTCACTGTTAAATGTACTACTTTGGGAACCAGAGAGGTTCACAACCACCACATGGAGGAAACTGATAAATTGTAGAGGCTTATCTGTGTGATGGTCCGGCATGATGTCATAGTCACTGTTAAATGTATCACTTTAGGAACCAGAGAGGTTCATAACAACCACATGGAGGAAACTGATAAATTGTAAAGGTTTATGTGTGCGATGGTCCGGCATGATGTCATAGTCACTGTTAAATGTACTACTTTAGGAACCAGAGAGGTTCCTAACAACCACATGGAGGAATCTGAAAAATTGTAAAGGTTTATGTGTGTGATGGTCCGGCATGATGTCATAGTCACTGTTAAATGTACTACTTTGGGAACCAGAGAGGCTCACAACCACCACATGGAGGAAACTAATAAATTGTAAAGGTTTATGTGTGTGATGGTCCGGCATGATGTCATAGTCACTGTTAAATGTACAACTTTGGGAACCAGAGAGGTTCACAACCACCACATGGAGGAAACTGTTAAATTGTAGAGGCTTATCTGTGTGATGGTCCGGCATGATGTCATAGTCACTGTTAAATGTACCACTTTAGGAACCAGAGAGGTCCAAAACAAAAACATAGAGGAAACTAATAAATTGTAAAGGTTTATGTGTGTGATGGTCCGGCATGATGTCATAGTCAGTGTTAATTGTACTACTTTGGGAACCAGAGAGGTTCAAAAGGAAAACATAGAGGAAACTAATAAATTGTAAAGGTTTATGTGTGTGATGGTCCGGCATGATGTCATAGTCACTGTTAAATGTACCACTTTAGGAACCAGAGAGGTTCAAAACAGAAACATAGTGGAAACTAATAAATTGTAGAGGTTTATGTGTGTGATGGTCCGGCATGATGTCATAGTCACTGTTAAATGTACCACTTTAGGAACCAGAGAGGTTCAAAACAAAAACATAGAGGAAACTAATAAATTGTAAAGGTTTATGTGTGTGATGGTCCGGCATGATGTCATAGTCACTGTTAAATGTACCACTTTAGGAACCAGAGAGGTTCAAAACAAAAACATAGAGGAAACTGATAAATTGTAGAGGCTTATCTGTGTGATGGTCCGGCATGATGTCATAGTCACTGTTAAATGTACCACTTTAGGAACCAGAGAGGTTCAAAACAAAAACATAGAGGAAACTAATAAATTGTAAAAGTTTATGTGTGTGATGGTCCGGCATGATGTCATAGTCACTGTTAAATGTACCACTTTAGGAACCAGAGAGGTTCAAAACAAAAACATAGAGGAAACTAATAAATTGTAAAGGTTTATGTGTGTGATGGTCCGGCATGATGTCATAGTCACTGTTAAATGTACCACTTTAGGAACCAGAGAGGTTCAAAACAAAAACATAGAGGAAACTAATAAATTGTAAAGGTTTATGTGTGTGATGGTCCGGCATGATGTCATAGTCACTGTTAAATGTACCACTTTAGGAACCAGAGAGGTTCATAACAACCACATGGAGGAAACTGATAAATTGTAAAGGTTTATCTGTGTGATGGTCCGGCATGATGTCATAGTCACTGTTAAATGTACCACTTTAGGAACCAGAGAGGTTCATAACAACCACATGGAGGAAACTGATAAATTGTAAAGGTTTATCTGTGTGATGTTCCGGCATGATGTCATTGTCACTGTTAAATGTACCACTTTAGGAACCAGAGAGGTTCATAACAACCACATGGAGAAAACTGATAAATTGTAAAGGTTTATCTGTGTGATGGTCCGGCATGATGTCATAGTCACTATTAAATGTACTACTTTAGGAACCAGAGAGGTTCACAACAAAAACATAGAGGAAACTAATAAATTGTAAAGGTTTATCTGTGTTTTGGTCCGGCATGATAACATAGTCACTGTTAAATGTACCACTTTGGGAACCAGAGAGGTTCACAACAAAAACATAGAGGAAACTAATAAATTGTAAAGGTTTATGTGTGTGATGGTCCGACATGATGTCATAGTCACTGTTATATGTACTTCTTTAGGAACCAGAGAGGTTCAATCCAAAAACATAGAGGAAACTAATGAATTGTGAAGGTTTATGTGTGTAATGGTGCGGCATGATGTCATAGTCACTGTTAAATGTACTACTTTGGGAACCAGAGAGGTTCACAGCAAAAACATAGAGGAACCTAATAAATTGTAAAGGTTTATGTGTGTGATGGTCCGGCATGATGTCATAGTCACTGTTAAATGTACTACTTAAGGAACCAGAGAGGTTCACAACAAAAACATAGAGGAAACTAATAAATTGTAAAGGTTTATCTGTGAGATGGTCCGGCATTATGTCATAGTCACTGTTAAATGTACTACTTTAGGAACCAGAGAGGTTCACAACAACCACATGGAGGAAACTGATAAATTGTAAAGGTTTATGTGTGTGATGGTCTGGCATGATGTCATAGTCACTGTTAAATATACTTCTTTAGGAACCAGAGAGGTTCACAACAACCACATGGAGGAAACTAATAAATTGTAAAGGTTTATGTGTGTGATGGTCTGGCATGATGTCATAGTCACTGTTAAATATACTTCTTTAGGAACCAGAGAGGTTCACAACAACCACATGGAGGAAACTAATAAATTGTAAAGGTTTATGTGTGTGATGGTCCAGCATGATGTCATAGTCACTGTTAAATGTACTACTTTGGGAACCAGAGAGGTTCACAACCACCACATGGAGGAAACTAATAAATTGTAAAGGTTTATGTGTGTGATGGTGCGGCATGATGTCATAGTCACTGCTAAATGTACTACTTTGGGAACCAGAGAGGTTCACAACCACCACATGGAGGAAACTGATAAATTGTAGAGGCTTATCTGTGTGATGGTCCGCTATGATGTCATAGTCACTGTTAAATGTACCACTTTAGGAACCAGAGAGGTTCAAAACAAAAACATAGAGGAAACTAATAAATTGTAAAGGTTTATGTGTGTGATGGTCCGGCATGATGTCATAGTCACTGTTAATTGTACTACTTTGGGAACCAGAGAGGTTCAAAACGAAAACATAGAGGAAACTAATAAATTGTAAAGGTTTATGTGTGTGATGGTCCGGCATGATGTCATAGTCACTGTTAAATGTACCACTTTAGGAACCAGAGAGGTTCAAAACAGAAACATAGAGGAAACTAATAAATTGTAGAGGTTTATGTTTTGTGATGGTCCGGCATGATGTCATAGTCACTGTTAAATGTACCACTTTAGGAACCAGAGAGGTTCAAAACAAAAACATAGAGGAAACTAATAAATTGTAAAGGTTTATGTGTGTGATGGTCCGGCATGATGTCATAGTCACTGTTAAATGTACCACATTAGGAACCAGAGAGGTTCAAAACAAAAACATAGAGGAAACTGATAAATTGTAGAGGCTTATCTGTGTGATGGTCCGGCATGATGTCATAGTCATTGTTAAATGTACCACTTTAGGAACCAGAGAGGTTCAAAACAAAAACATAGAGGAAACTAATAAATTGTAAATGTTTATGTGTGTGATGGTCCGGCATGATGTCATAGTCACTGTTAAATGTACCACTTTAGGAACCAGAGAGGTTCAAAACAAAAACATAGAGGAAACTAATAAATTGTAAAGGTTTATGTGTGTGATGGTCCGGCATGATGTCATAGTCACTGTTAAATGTACCACTTTAGGAACCAGAGAGGTTCAAAACAAAAACATAGAGGAAACTAATAAATTGTAAAGGTTTATGTGTGTGATGGTCCGGCATGATGTCATAGTCACTGTTAAATGTACCACTTTAGGAACCAGAGAAGTTCATAACAACCACATGGAGGAAACTGATAAATTGTAAAGGTCTATCTGTGTGATGGTCTGGCATGATGTCATAGTCACTGTTAAATGTACCACTTTAGGAACCAGAGAGGTTCATAACAACCACATGGAGGAAACTGATAAATTGTAAAGGTTTATCTGTGTGATGGTCCGGCATGATGTCGTAGTCACTGTTAAATGTACCACTTTAGGAACCAGAGAGGTTCATAACAACCACATGGAGGAAACTGATAAATTGTAAAGGTTTATCTGTGTGATGGTCCGGCATGATGTCATAGTCACTGTTAAATGTACTACTTTAGGAACCAGAGAGGTTCACAACAAAAACATAGAGGAAACTAATAAATTGTAAAGGTTTATCTGTGTGATGGTCCGGCATGATAACATAGTCACTGTTAAATGTACCACTTTGGGAACCAGAGAGGTTCACAACAAAAACATAGAGGAAACTAATAAATTGTAAAGGTTTATGTGTGTGATGGTCCGGCATGATGTCATAGTCACTGTTATATGTACTTCTTTAGGAACCAGAGAGGTTCACAACAAAAACATAGAGGAAACTAATGAATTGTAAAGGTTTATGTGTGTGATGGTCCGGCATGATGTCATAGTCACTGTTAAATGTACTACTTTGGGAACCAGAGAGGTTCACAACAAAAACATAGAGGAAACTAATAGATTGTAAAGGTTTATGTGTGTGATGGTCCGGCATGATGTCATAGTCACTGTTATATGTACTTCTTTAGGAACCAGAGAGGTTCAATCCAAAAACATAGAGGAAACTAATGAATTGTGAAGGTTTATGTGTGTAATGGTGCGGCATGATGTCATAGTCACTGTTAAATGTACTACTTTGGGAACCAGAGAGGTTCACAGCAAAAACATAGAGGAACCTAATAAATTGTAAAGGTTTATGTGTGTGATGGTCCGGCATGATGTCATAGTCACTGTTAAATGTACTACTTTAGGAACCAGAGAGGTTCACAACAAAAACATAGAGGAAACTAATAAATTGTAAAGGTTTATCTGTGAGATGGTCCGGCATTATGTCATAGTCACTGTTAAATGTACTACTTTAGGAACCAGAGAGGTTCACAACAACCACATGGAGGAAACTGATAAATTGTAAAGGTTTATGTGTGTGATGGTCTGGCATGATGTCATAGTCACTGTTAAATATACTTCTTTAGGAACCAGAGAGGTTCACAACAACCACATGGAGGAAACTAATAAATTGTAAAGGTTTATGTGTGTGATGGTCTGGCATGATGTCATAGTCACTGTTAAATATACTTCTTTAGGAACCAGAGAGGTTCACAACAACCACATGGAGGAAACTAATAAATTGTAAAGGTTTATGTGTGTGATGGTCCAGCATGATGTCATAGTCACTGTTAAATGTACTACTTTGGGAACCAGAGAGGTTCACAACCACCACATGGAGGAAACTAATAAATTGTAAAGGTTTATGTGTGTGATGGTGCGGCATGATGTCATAGTCACTGCTAAATGTACTACTTTGGGAACCAGAGAGGTTCACAACCACCACATGGAGGAAACTGATAAATTGTAGAGGCTTATCTGTGTGATGGTCCGCTATGATGTCATAGTCACTGTTAAATGTACCACTTTAGGAACCAGAGAGGTTCAAAACAAAAACATAGAGGAAACTAATAAATTGTAAAGGTTTATGTGTGTGATGGTCCGGCATGATGTCATAGTCACTGTTAATTGTACTACTTTGGGAACCAGAGAGGTTCAAAACGAAAACATAGAGGAAACTAATAAATTGTAAAGGTTTATGTGTGTGATGGTCCGGCATGATGTCATAGTCACTGTTAAATGTACCACTTTAGGAACCAGAGAGGTTCAAAACAGAAACATAGAGGAAACTAATAAATTGTAGAGGTTTATGTTTTGTGATGGTCCGGCATGATGTCATAGTCACTGTTAAATGTACCACTTTAGGAACCAGAGAGGTTCAAAACAAAAACATAGAGGAAACTAATAAATTGTAAAGGTTTATGTGTGTGATGGTCCGGCATGATGTCATAGTCACTGTTAAATGTACCACATTAGGAACCAGAGAGGTTCAAAACAAAAACATAGAGGAAACTGATAAATTGTAGAGGCTTATCTGTGTGATGGTCCGGCATGATGTCATAGTCATTGTTAAATGTACCACTTTAGGAACCAGAGAGGTTCAAAACAAAAACATAGAGGAAACTAATAAATTGTAAATGTTTATGTGTGTGATGGTCCGGCATGATGTCATAGTCACTGTTAAATGTACCACTTTAGGAACCAGAGAGGTTCAAAACAAAAACATAGAGGAAACTAATAAATTGTAAAGGTTTATGTGTGTGATGGTCCGGCATGATGTCATAGTCACTGTTAAATGTACCACTTTAGGAACCAGAGAGGTTCAAAACAAAAACATAGAGGAAACTAATAAATTGTAAAGGTTTATGTGTGTGATGGTCCGGCATGATGTCATAGTCACTGTTAAATCTACCACTTTAGGAACCAGAGAAGTTCATAACAACCACATGGAGGAAACTGATAAATTGTAAAGGTCTATCTGTGTGATGGTCTGGCATGATGTCATAGTCACTGTTAAATGTACCACTTTAGGAACCAGAGAGGTTCATAACAACCACATGGAGGAAACTGATAAATTGTAAAGGTTTATCTGTGTGATGGTCCGGCATGATGTCGTAGTCACTGTTAAATGTACCACTTTAGGAACCAGAGAGGTTCATAACAACCACATGGAGGAAACTGATAAATTGTAAAGGTTTATCTGTGTGATGGTCCGGCATGATGTCATAGTCACTGTTAAATGTACTACTTTAGGAACCAGAGAGGTTCACAACAAAAACATAGAGGAAACTAATAAATTGTAAAGGTTTATCTGTGTGATGGTCCGGCATGATAACATAGTCACTGTTAAATGTACCACTTTGGGAACCAGAGAGGTTCACAACAAAAACATAGAGGAAACTAATAAATTGTAAAGGTTTATGTGTGTGATGGTCCGGCATGATGTCATAGTCACTGTTATATGTACTTCTTTAGGAACCAGAGAGGTTCACAACAAAAACATAGAGGAAACTAATGAATTGTAAAGGTTTATGTGTGTGATGGTCCGGCATGATGTCATAGTCACTGTTAAATGTACTACTTTGGGAACCAGAGAGGTTCTCAACAAAAACATAGAGGAAACTAATAGATTGTAAAGGTTTATGTGTGTGATGGTCCGGCATGATGTCATAGTCACTGTTAAATGTACTACTTTAGGAACCAGAGAGGTTCACAACAAAAACATAGAGGAAACTAGTAAATTGTAAAGGTATATCTGTGTGATGTTCCGGCATGATAACATAGTCACTGTTAAATGTACCACTTTGGGAACCAGAGAGGTTCACAACAAAAACATAGAGGAAACTAATAAATTGTAAAGGTTTATATGTGTGATGGTCCGGCATGATGTCATAGTCACTGTTAAATGTACTACTTTAGGAACCAGAGAGGTTCACAACCACCACATGGAGGAAACTAATAAATTGTAAAGGTTTATCTGCGTGATGGTCCGGCATGATGACATAGTCACTGATAAATGTACTACTTTGGGAATCAGAGAGGTTCACAACAACCACATGGAGGAAACTAATAAATTGTAAAGGTCTATGTATGTGATGGTCCGGCATGATGTCATAGTCACTGTTAAATATACTTCTTTAGGAACCAGAGAGGTTCACAACAACCACATGGAGGAAACTAATAAATTGTAAAGGTTTATGTGTGTGATGGTCCGGCATGATGTCATAGTCACTGTTAAATGTACTACTTTAGGAACCAGAGAGGTTCACAACAAAAACATAGAGGAAACTAATAAATTGTAAAGGTTTATCTGTGAGATGGTCCGGCATGATGTCATAGTCACTGTTAAATGTACTACTTTAGAAACCAGAGAGGTTCACAACAAAAACATAGAGGAAACTAATAAATTGTAAAGGTTTATCTGTGTGATGGTCCGGCATGATGTCATAGTCACTGTTAAATGTATTACTTTAGAAACCAGAGAGGTTCACAACAAAAACATAGAGGAAACTGATAATTTGTAAAGGTTTATGTATGTGATGGTCCGGCATGATGTCATAGTCACTGTTAAATGTACCACTTAAGAAACCAGAGAGGTTCACAACAAAAACATAGAGGAAACTAATAAATTGTAAAGGTTTATGTGTGTGATGGTCCGGCATGATGTCATAGTCACTGTTAAATGTATTACTTTGGGAACCAGAGAGGTTCACAACCACCACATGGAGGAAACTAATAAATTGTAAAGGTTTATGTGTGTGATGGTCCGGCATGATGTCATAGTCACTGTTAAATGTCCCACTTTAGGAACCAGAGTGGTTCAAAACAAAAACATACAGGAAACTAATAAATTGTAAAGGTTTATGTGTGTGATGGTCCGGCATGATGTCATAGTCACTGTTAAATGTACTACTTTGGGAACCAGAGAGGTTCACAACAAAAACATAGAGGAAACTAATAAATTGTAAAGGTTTATGTGTGTGATGGTCCGGCATGATGTCATAGTCACTGTTAAATGTACTACTTTGGGAACCAGAGAGGTTCACAACAATAACATAGAGGAAATTAATAAATTGTAAAGGTTTATGTGTGTGATGGTCCGGCATGATGTCATAGTCACTGTTAAATGTACTACTTTGGGAACCAGAGAGGTTCACAACCACCACATGGAGGAAACTGATAAATTGTAGAGGCTTATCTGTGTGATGGTCCGGCATAATGTCATAGTCACTGTTAAATGTACCACTTTAGGAA
Source organism: Deroplatys truncata (assembly GCA_030765065.1). NCBI lineage: Eukaryota > Metazoa > Arthropoda > Insecta > Mantodea > Mantidae > Deroplatys > Deroplatys truncata. The sequence goes on from CM060984.1 coordinate 257,188,323, forward strand.
CCAGAGAGGTTCATAACAACCACATGGAGGAAACTGATAAATTGTAAAGGTTTATGTGTGTGATGGTCCGGCATGATGTCATAGTCACTGTTAAATGTACTGCTTTAGGAACCAGAGAGGTTCCTAACAACCACATGGAGGAAACTGATAAATTGTAAAGGTTTATGTGTGTGATGGTCCGGCATGATGTCATAGTCACTGTTAAATGTACCACTTTAGGAACCAGAGAGGTTCAAAACAAAAACATAGAGGAAACTGATAAATTGTAGAGGCTTATCTGTGTGATGGTCCGGCTTGATGTCATAGTCACTGTTAAATGTACCACTTTAGGAACCAGAGAGGTTCAAAACAAAAACATAGAGGAAACTAATAAATTGTAAAGGTTTATGTGTGTGATGGTCCGGCATGATGTCATAGTCACTGTTAATTGTACTACTTTGGGAACCAGAGAGGTTCAAAACGCAAACATAGAGGAAACTAATAAATTGTAAAGGTTTATGTGTGTGATGGTCCGGCATGATGTCATAGTCACTGTTAAATGTACCACTTTAGGAACCAGAGAGGTTCAAAACAGAAACATAGAGGAAACTAATAAATTGTAGAGGTTTATGTGTGTGATGGTCCGGCATGAAGTCATAATCACTGTTAAATGTACCACTTTAGGAACCAGAGAGCTTCAAAACAAAAACATAGAGGAAACTGATAAATTGTAGAGGCTTATCTGTGTGATGGTCCGGCATGATGTCATAGTCACTGTTAAATGTACCACTTTAGGAACCAGAGAGGTTCAAAACAAAAACATAGAGGAAACTAATAAATTGTAAAGGTTTATGTGTGTGATGGTCCGGCATGATGTCATAGTCACTGTTAAATGTACCACTTTAGGAACCAGAGAGGTTCAAAACAAAAACATAGAGGAAACTAATAAATTGTAAAGGTTTATGTGTGTGATGGTCCGGCATGATGTCATGGTCACTGTTAAATGTACCACTTTAGGAACCAGAGAGGTTCAAAACAAAAACATAGAGGAAACTAATAAATTGTAAAGGTTTATGTGTGTGATGGTCCGGCATGATGTTATAGTTACTGTTAAATGTACTACTTTGGGAACCAGAGAGGTTCACAACCACCACATGGAGGAAACTGATAAATTGTAGAGGCTTATCTGTGTGATGGTCCGGCATGATGTCATAGTCACTGTTAAATGTACTACTTTAGGAACCAGAGAGGTTCACAACAAAAACATAGAGGAAACTAGTAAATTGTAAAGGTATATCTGTGTGATGTTCCGGCATGATAACATAGTCACTGTTAAATGTACCACTTTGGGAACCAGAGAGGTTCACAACAAAAACATAGAGGAAACTAATAAATTGTAAAGGTTTATGTGTGTGATGGTCCGGCATGATGTCATAGTCACTGTTAAATGTACTACTTTAGGAACCAGAGAGGATCACAACCGCCACATGGAGGAAACTAATAAATTGTAAAGGTTTATCTGCGTGATGGTCCGGCATGATGACATAGTCACTGATAAATGTACTACTTTGGGAATCAGAGAGGTTCACAACAACCACATGGAGGAAACTAATAAATTGTAAAGGTCTATGTATGTGATGGTCCGGCATGATGTCATAGTCACTGTTAAATATACTTCTTTAGGAACCAGAGAGGTTCACAACAACCACATGGAGGAAACTAATAAATTGTAAAGGTTTATGTGTGTGATGGTCCGGCATGATGTCATAGTCACTGTTAAATGTACTACTTTAGGAACCAGAGAGGTTCACAACAAAAACATAGAGGAAACTAATAAATTGTAAAGGTTTATCTGTGAGATGGTCCGGCATGATGTCATAGTCACTGTTAAATGTACTACTTTAGAAACCAGAGAGGTTCACAACAAAAACATAGAGGAAACTAATAAATTGTAAAGGTTTATCTGTGTGATGGTCCGGCATGATGTCATAGTCACTGTTAAATGTATTACTTTAGAAACCAGAGAGGTTCACAACAAAAACATAGAGGAAACTGATAATTTGTAAAGGTTTATGTATGTGATGGTCCGGCATGATGTCATAGTCACTGTTAAATGTACCACTTAAGAAACCAGAGAGGTTCACAACAAAAACATAGAGGAAACTAATAAATTGTAAAGGTTTATGTGTGTGATGGTCCGGCATGATGTCATAGTCACTGTTAAATGTATTACTTTGGGAACCAGAGAGGTTCACAACCACCACATGGAGGAAACTAATAAATTGTAAAGGTTTATGTGTGTGATGGTCCGGCATGATGTCATAGTCACTGTTAAATGTCCCACTTTAGGAACCAGAGTGGTTCAAAACAAAAACATACAGGAAACTAATAAATTGTAAAGGTTTATGTGTGTGATGGTCCGGCATGATGTCATAGTCACTGTTAAATGTACTACTTTGGGAACCTGAGAGGTTCACAACAAAAACATAGAGGAAACTAATAAATTGTAAAGGTTTATGTGTGTGATGGTCCGGCATGATGTCATAGTCACTGTTAAATGTACTACTTTGGGAACCAGAGAGGTTCACAACAATAACATAGAGGAAATTAATAAATTGTAAAGGTTTATGTGTGTGATGGTCCGGCATGATGTCATAGTCACTGTTAAATGTACTACTTTGGGAACCAGAGAGGTTCACAACCACCAATGGAGGAAACTAATAGATTGTAAAGGTTTATGTGTGTGATGGTCCGGCATGATGTCATAGTCACTGTTAAATGTACCACTTTAGGAACCAGAGGGGTTCAAAACAAAAACATAGAGGAAACTAATAAATTGTAAAGGTTTATGTGTGTGATGGTCCGGCATGATGTCATAGTCACTGTTAAATGTACTACTTTGGGAACCAGAGAGGTTCAAAACAAAAACATAGAGGAAACTAATAAATTGTAAAGGTTTATGTGTGTGATGGTCCGGCATGATGTCATAGTCACTGTTAAATGTACTACTTTGGGAACCAGAGAGGTTCACAACCACCACATGGAGGAAACTGATAAATTGTAAAGGTTTATGTGTGTGATGGTCCGGCATGATGTCATAGTCACTGTTAAATGTACTACTTTGGGAACCAGAGAGGTTCACAACCACCACATGGAGGAAACTGATAAATTGTAGAGGCTTATCTGTGTGATGGTCCGGCATAATGTCATAGTCACTGTTAAATGTACCACTTTAGGAACCAGAGAGGTTCATAACAACCACATGGAGGAAACTGATAAATTGTAAAGGTTTATGTGTGTGATGGTCCGGCATGATGTCATAGTCACTGTTAAATGTACTGCTTTAGGAACCAGAGAGGTTCCTAACAACCACATGGAGGAAACTGATAAATTGTAAAGGTTTATGTGTGTGATGGTCCGGCATGATGTCATAGTCACTGTTAAATGTACCACTTTAGGAACCAGAGAGGTTCAAAACAAAAACATAGAGGAAACTGATAAATTGTAGAGGCTTATCTGTGTGATGGTCCGGCTTGATGTCATAGTCACTGTTAAATGTACCACTTTAGGAACCAGAGAGGTTCAAAACAAAAACATAGAGGAAACTAATAAATTGTAAAGGTTTATGTGTGTGATGGTCCGGCATGATGTCATAGTCACTGTTAATTGTACTACTTTGGGAACCAGAGAGGTTCAAAACGCAAACATAGAGGAAACTAATAAATTGTAAAGGTTTATGTGTGTGATGGTCCGGCATGATGTCATAGTCACTGTTAAATGTACCACTTTAGGAACCAGAGAGGTTCAAAACAGAAACATAGAGGAAACTAATAAATTGTAGAGGTTTATGTGTGTGATGGTCCGGCATGAAGTCATAATCACTGTTAAATGTACCACTTTAGGAACCAGAGAGCTTCAAAACAAAAACATAGAGGAAACTGATAAATTGTAGAGGCTTATCTGTGTGATGGTCCGGCATGATGTCATAGTCACTGTTAAATGTACCACTTTAGGAACCAGAGAGGTTCAAAACAAAAACATAGAGGAAACTAATAAATTGTAAAGGTTTATGTGTGTGATGGTCCGGCATGATGTCATAGTCACTGTTAAATGTACCACTTTAGGAACCAGAGAGGTTCAAAACAAAAACATAGAGGAAACTAATAAATTGTAAAGGTTTATGTGTGTGATGGTCCGGCATGATGTCATGGTCACTGTTAAATGTACCACTTTAGGAACCAGAGAGGTTCAAAACAAAAACATAGAGGAAACTAATAAATTGTAAAGGTTTATGTGTGTGATGGTCCGGCATGATGTCATAGTTACTGTTAAATGTACTACTTTGGGAACCAGAGAAGTTCACAACCACCACATGGAGGAAACTGATAAATTGTAGAGGCTTATCTGTGTGATGGTCCGGCATGATGTCATAGTCACTGTTAAATGTACCACTTTAGGAACCAGAGAGGTTCAAAACAAAAACATAGAGGAAACTAATAAATTGTAAAGGTTTATGTGTGTGATGGTCCGGCATGATGTCATAGTCACTGTTAAATGTACCACTTTAGGAACCAGAGAGGTTCAAAACAAAAACGTAGAGGAAACTAATAAATTGTAAAGGTTTATGTGTGTGATGGTCGAGCATTATGTTATAGTCACTGTTAAATGTACTAGTTTGGGAACCAGAGAGGTTCACAACCACCACATGGAGGAAACTAATAAATTGTAAAGGTTTATCTGTGTGATGGTCCGGCATGATGTCATAGTCACTGTTAAATGTACCACTTTAGGAACCAGAGAGGTTCAAAACAAAAACATAGAGGAAACTAATAAATTGTAAAGGTTTATGTGTGTGATGGTCCGGCATGATGTCATAGTCACTGTTAAATGTACTACTTTGGGAACCAGAGAGGTTCAAAACAAAAACATGGAGGATACTGATAAATTGTAAAGGTTTATCTGTGTGATGGTCCGGCATGATGTCATAGTCACTGTTAAATGTACCACTTTAGGAACCAGAGGGGTTCAAAACAAAAACATAGAGGAAACTAATAAATTGTAAAGAATTATGTGTGTGATGGTCCGGCATGATGTCAAAGTCACTGTTAAATGTACTACTTTAGGAACCAGAGAGGTTCCTAACAACCACATGGAGGAATCGGAAAAATTGTAAAGGTTTATGTGTGTGATGGTCCGGCATGATGTCATAGTCACTGTTAAATGTACTACTTTGGGAACCAGAGAGGTTCACAACCACCACATGGAGGAAACTAATAAATTGTAAAGGTTTATGTGTGTGATGGTCCGGCATGATGTCATAGTCACTGTTAAATGTACTACTTTGGGAACCAGAGAGGTTCACAACCACCACATGGAGGAAACTGATAAATTGTAGAGGCTTATCTGTGTGATGGTCCGGCATGATGTCATAGTCACTGTTAAATGTACCACTTTAGGAACCAGAGAGGTTCAAAACAAAAACATAGAGGAAACTAATAAATTGTAAAGGTTTATGTGTGTGATGGTCCGGCATGATGTCATAGTCAGTGTTAATTGTACTACTTTGGGAACCAGAGAGGTTCAAAACGAAAACATAGAGGAAACTAATAAATTGTAAAGGTTTATGTGTGTGATGGTCCGGCATGATGTCATAGTCACTGTTAAATGTACCACTTTAGGAACCAGAGAGGTTCAAAACAAAAACATAGAGGAAACTAATAAATTGTAGAGGTTTATGTGTGTGATGCTCCGGCATGATGTCATAGTCACTGTTAAATGTACCACTTTAGGAACCAGAGAGGTTCAAAACAAAAACATAGAGGAAACTAATAAATTGTAAAGGTTTATGTGTGTGATGGTCCGGCATGATGTCATAGTCACTGTTAAATGTACCACTTTAGGAACCAGAGAGGTTCAAAACAAAAACATAGAGGAATCTGATAAATTGTAGAGGCTTATCTGTGTGATGGTCCGGCATGATGTCATAGTCACTGTTAAATGTACCACTTTAGGAACCAGAGAGGTTCAAAACAAAAACATAGAGGTAACTAATAAATTGTAAAGGTTTATGTGTGTGATGGTCCGGCATGATGTCATAGTCACTTTTAAATGTACCACTTTAGGAACCAGAGAGGTTCAAAACAAAAACATAGAGGAAACTAATAAATTGTAAAGGTTTATGTGTGTGATGGTCCGGCATGATGTCATAGTCACTGTTAAATGTACCACTTTAGGAACCAGAGAGGTTCAAAACAAAAACATAGAGGAAACTAATAAATTGTAAAGGTTTATGTGTGTGATGGTCCGGCATGATTTCATAGTCACTGTTAAATGTACCACTTTAGGAACCAGAGAGGTTCATAACAACCACATGGAGGAAACTGATAAATTGTAAAGGTTTATCTGTGTGATGGTCCGGCATGATGTCATAGTCACTGTTAAATGTACCACTTTAGGAACCAGAGAGGTTCATAACAACCACATGGAGGAAACTGATAAATTGTAAAGGTTTATCTGTGTGATGGTCCGGCATGATGTCATAGTCACTGTTAAACTTACCACTTTAGGAACCAGAGAGGTTCATAACAACCACATGGAGGAAACTGATAAATTGTAAAGGTTTATCTGTGTGATGGTCCGGCATGATGTCATAGTCACTATTAAATGAACTGTTTTAGGAACCAGAGAGGTTCACAACAAAAACATAGAGGAAACTAATAAATTGTAAAGGTTTATGTGTGTGATGGTCCGGCATGATGTCATAGTCACTGTTATATTTACTTCTTTAGGAACCAGAGAGGTTCACAACAAAAACATAGAGGAAACTAATGAATTGTGAAGGTTTATGTGTGTGATGGTCCGGCATGATGTCATAGTCACTATTAAATGTACTGTTTTAGGAACCAGAGAGGTTCACAACAAAAACATAGAGGAAACTAATAAATTGTAAAGGTTTATCTGTGTGATGGTCCGGCATGATGTCATAGTCACTATTAAATGTACTGTTTTAGGAACCAGAGAGGTTCACAACAAAAACATAGAGGAAACTAATAAATTGTAAAGGTTTATCTGTGTTTTGGTCCGGCATGATAACATAGTCACTGTTAAATGTACCACTTTGGGAACCAGAGAGGTTCACAACAAAAACATAGAGGAAACTAATAAATTGTAAAGGTTTATGTGTGTGATGGTCCGGCATGATGTCATAGTCACTGTTATATGTACTTCTTTAGGAACCAGAGAGGTTCACAACAAAAACATAGAGGAAACTAATGAATTGTGAAGGTTTATGTGTGTAATGGTCCGGCATGATGTCATAGTCACTGTTAAATGTACTACTTTGGGAACCAGAGAGGTTCACAACAAAAACATAGAGGAAACTAATAAATTGTAAAGGTTTATGTGTGTGATGGTCCGGCATGATGTCATAGTCACTGTTAAATGTACTACTTTAGGAACCAGCGAGGTTCACAACAAAAACATAGAGGAAACTAATAAATTGTAAAGGTTTATCTGTGAGATGGTCCGGCATTATGTCATAGTCACTGTTAAATGTACTACTTTAGGAACCAGAGAGGTTCACAACAACCACATGGAGGAAACTAATAAATTGTAAAGGTTTATGTGTGTGATGGTCTGGCATGATGTCATAGTCACTGTTAAATATACTTCTTTAGGAACCAGAGAGGTTCACAACAACCACATGGAGGAAACTAATAAATTGTAAAGGTTTATGTGTGTGATGGTCCAGCATGATGTCATAGTCACTGTTAAATATACTTCTTTAGGAACCAGAGAGGTTCACAACAGCCACATGGAGGAAACTAATAAGTTGTAAAGGTTTATGTGTGTGATGGTCCGGCATGATGTCATAGTCACTGTTAAATGTACTACTTTAGGAACCAGAGAGGTTCACAACAAAAACATAGAGGAAACTGATAAATTGTAAAGGTTTATGTATGTGATGGACCGGCATGATGTCATAGTCACTGTTAAATGTACCACTTTAGGAACCAGAGGGGTTCAAAACAAAAACATAGAGGAAACTAATAAATTGTAAAGGTTTATGTGTGTGATGGTCCGGCATGATGTCATAGTCACTGTTAAATGTACTACTTTGGGAACCAGAGAGGTTCAAAACAAAAACATAGAGGAAACTAATAAATTGTAAAGGTTTATGTGTGTGATGGTCCGGCATGATGTCATAGTCACTGTTAAATGTACTACTTTGGGAACCAGAGAGGTTCACAACCACCACATGGAGGAAACTGATAAATTGTAAAGGTTTATGTGTGTGATGGTCCGGCATGATGTCATAGTCACTGTTAAATGTACTACTTTGGGAACCAGAGAGGTTCACAACCGCCACATGGAGGAAACTGATAAATTGTAGAGGCTTATCTGTGTCATGGTCCGGTATGATGTCATAGTCACTGTTAAATGTACCACTTTAGGAACCAGAGAGGTTCATAACAACCACATGGAGGAAACTGATAAATTGTAAAGGTTTATGTGTGTGATGGTCCGGCATGATGTCATAGTCACTGTTAAATGTACTACTTTGGGAACCAGAGAGGTTCACATCCACCACATGGAGGAAACTAATAAATTGTAAAGGTTTATGTGTGTGATGGTGCGGCATGATGTCATAGTCACTGTTAAATGTACTACTTTGGGAACCAGAGAGGTTCACAACCACCACATGGAGGAAACTGATAAATTGTAAAGGTCTATCTGTGTGATGGTCCGGCATGATGTCATAGTCACTGTTAAATGTACCACTTTAGGAACCAGAGAGGTTCATAACAACCACATGGAGGAAACTGATAAATTGTAAAGGTTTATCTGTGTGATGGTCCGGCATGATGTCGTAGTCACTGTTAAATGTACCACTTTAGGAACCAGAGAGGTTCATAACAACCACATTGAGGAAACTGATAAATTGTAAAGGTTTATCTGTGTGATGGTCCGGCATGATGTCATAGTCACTGTTAAATGTACTACTTTAGGAACCAGAGAGGTTCACAACAAAAACATAGAGGAAACTAATAAATTGTAAAGGTTTATCTGTGTGATGGTCCGGCATGATAACATAGTCACTGTTAAATGTACTACTTTAGGAACCAGAGAGGTTCACAACAAAAACATAGAGGAAACTAATAAATTGTAAAGGTTTATGTGTGTGATGGTCCGGCATGATGTCATAGTCACTGTTAAATGTACCACTTTGGGAACCAGAGAGGTTCACAACAAAAACATAGAGGAAACTAATAAATTGTAAAGGTTTATGTGTGTGATGGTCCGGCATGATGTCATAGTCACTGTTATATATACTTCTTTAGGAACCAGAGAGGTTCACAACAAAAACATAGAGGAAACTAATGAATTGTAAAGGTTTATGTGTGTGATGGTCCGGCATGATGTCATAGTCACTGTTAAATGTACTACTTTGGGAACCAGAGAGGTTCACAACAAAAACATAGAGGAAACTAATAGATTGTAAAGGTTTATGTGTGTGATGGTCCGGCATGATGTCATAGTCACTGTTAAATGTACTACTTTAGGAACCAGAGAGGTTCACAACAAAAACATAGAGGAAACTAATAAATTGTAAAGGTATATCTGTGTGATGTTCCGGCATGATAACATAGTCACTGTTAAATGTACCACTTTGGGAACCAGAGACGTTCAAAACAAAAACATAGAGGAAACTAATAAATTGTAAAGGTTTATGTGTGTGATGGTCCGGCATGATGTCATAGTCACTGTTAAATGTACCACTTTAGGAACCAGAGAGGTTCAAAACAAAAACATAGAGGAAACTAATAAATTGTAAAGGTTTATCTGTGTGATGGTCCGGCATGATAACATAGTCACTGTTAAATGTACCACTTTAGGAACCAGAGAGGTTCAAAACAAAAACATAGAGGAAACTAATAAATTGTAAAGGTTTATGTGTGTGATGGTCCGGCATGATGTCATAGTCACTGTTAAATGTACTACTTTGGGAACCAGAGAGGTTCACAACAAAAACATAGAGGAAACTAATAAATTGTAAAGGTTTATGTGTGTGATGGTCCAGCATGATGTCATAGTCACTGTTAAATGTACTACTTTAGGAACCAGAGAGGTTCACAACAAAAACATAGAGGAAACTAATAAATTGTAAAGGATTATCTGCGTGATGGTCCGGCATGATGACATAGTCACTGTTAAATGTACTACTTTGGGAACCAGAGAGGTTCACAACAACCACATGGAGGAAACTAATAAATTGTAAAGGTTTATGTGTGTGATGGTCCGGCATGATGTCATAGTCACTGTTAAATATACTTCTTTAGGAACCAGAGAGGTTCACAACAACCACATGGAGGAAACTAATAAATTGTAAAGGTTTATGTGTGTGATGGTCCGGCATGATGTCATAGTCACTGTTAAATGTACTACTTTAGGAACCAGAGAGGTTCACAACAAAAACATAGAGGAAACTAATAAATTGTAAAGGTTTATGTGTGTGATGGTCCGGCATGATGTCATAGTCACTGTTAAATGTACTACTTTAGGAACCAGAGAGGTTCACAACAAAAACATAGAGGAAACTAATAAATTGTAAAGGTTTATGTGTGTGATGGTCCGGCATGATGTCATAGTCACTGTTAAATATACTTCCTTAGGAACCAGAGAGGTTCACAACAACCACATGGAGGAAACTAATAAATTGTAAAGGTTTATGTGTGTGATGGTCCGGCATGATGTCATAGTCACTGTTAAATGTACTACTTTAGGAACCAGAGAGGTTCACAACAAAAACATAGAGGAAACTGATAAATTGTAAAGGTTTATGTATGTGATGGTCCGGCATGATGTCATAGTCACTGTTAAATGTACCACTTTAGAAACCAGAGAGGTTCAAAACAAAAACATAGAGGAAACTAATAAATTGTAAAGGTTTATGTGTGTGATGGTCCGGCATGATGTCATAGTCACTGTTAAATGTACTACTTTAGGAACCAGAGAGTTTCACTACAAAAACATAGAGGAAACTGATAAATTGTAAAGGTTTATGTATGTGATGGTCCGGCATGATGTCATAGTCACTGTTAAATGTACCACTTTAGAAACCAGAGAGGTTCAAAACAAAAACATAGAGGAAACTAATAAATTGTAAAGGTTTATGTGTGTGATGGTCCGGCATGATGTCATAGTCACTGTTAAATGTACTACTTTAGGAACCAGAGAGGTTCACAACAAAAACATAGAGGAAACTAATAAATTGTAAAGGTTTATGTGTGTGATGGTCCGGCATGATGTCATAGTCACTGTTAAATGTACTACTTTGGGAACCAGAGAGGTTCACAACCACCACATGGAGGAAACTAATAAATTGTAAAGGTTTATGTGTGTGATGGTCCGGCATGATGTCATAGTCACTGTTAAATGTCCCACTTTAGGAACCAGAGAGGTTCAAAACAAAAACATAGAGGAAACTAATAAATTGTAAAGGTTTATGTGTGTGATGGTCCGGCATGATGTCATAGTCACTGTTAAATGTACTACTTTGGGAACCAGAGAGGTTCACAACAAAAACATAGAGGAAACTAATAAATTGTAAAGGTTTATGTGTGTGATGGTCCGGCATGATGTCATAGTCACTGTTAAATGTACTACTTTGGGAACCAGAGAGGTTCACAACTATAACATAGAGGAAACTAATAAATTGTAAAGGTTTATGTGTGTGATGGTCCGGCATGATGTCATAGTCACTGTTAAATGTACTACTTTGGGAACCAGAGAGGTTCACAACCAACACATGGAGGAAACTGATAAATTGTAAAGGTTTATGTGTGTGATGGTCCGGCATGATGTCATAGTCACTGTTAAATGTACTACTTTGGGAACCAGAGAGGTTCACAACCACCACATGGAGGAAACTGATAAATTGTAGAGGCTTATCTGTGTGATGGTCCGGCATAATGTCAAAGTCACTGTTAAATGTACCACTTTAGGAACCAGAGAGGTTCATAACAACCACATGGAGGAAACTGATAAATTGTAAAGGTTTATGTGTGTGATTGTTCCGGCATGATGTCATAGTCACTGTTAAATGTACTACTTTAGGAACCAGAGAGGTTCCTAACAACCACATGGAGGAAACTGATAAATTGTAAAGGTTTATGTGTGTGATGGTCCGGCATGATGTCATAGTCACTGTTAAATGTACCACTTTAGGAACCAGAGAGGTTCAAAACAAAAACATAGAGGAAACTGATAAATTGTAGAGGCTTATCTGTGTGATGGTCCGGCATGATGTCATAGTCACTGTTAAATGTACCACTTTAGGAACCAGAGAGGTTCAAAACAAAAACATAGAGGAAACTAATAAATTGTAAAGGTTTATGTGTGTGATGGTCCGGCATGATGTCATAGTCACTGTTAATTGTACTACTTTGGGAACCAGAGAGGTTCAAAACGAAAACATAGAGGAAACTAATAAATTGTAAAGGTTTATGTGTGTGATGGTCCGGCATGATGTCATAGTCACTGTTAAATGTACCACTTTAGGAACCAGAGAGGTTCAAAACAGAAACATAGTGGAAACTAATAAATTGTAGAGGTTTATGTGTGTGATGGTCCGGCATGATGTCATAGTCACTGTTAAATGTACCACTTTAGGAACCAGAGAGCTTCAAAACAAAAACATAGAGGAAACTAATAAATTGTAAAGGTTTATGTGTGTGATGGTCCGGCATGATGTCATAGTCACTGTTAAATGTACCACTTTAGGAACCAGAGAGGTTCAAAACAAAAACATAGAGGAAACTGATAAATTGTAGAGGCTTATCTGTGTGATGGTCCGGCATGATAACATAGTCACTGTTAAATGTACCACTTTGGGAACCAGAGAGGTTCCCAACAAAAACATAGAGGAAACTAATAAATTGTAAAGGTTTATGTGTGTGATGGTCCGGCATGATGTCATAGTCACTGTTAAATGTACCACTTTAGGAACCAGAGAGGTTCAAAACAAAAACATAGAGGAAACTAATAAATTGTAAAGGTTTATGTGTGTGATGGTCCGGCATGATGTCATAGTCACTGTTAAATGTACCACTTTAGGAACCAGAGAGGTTCAAAACAAAAACGTAGAGGAAACTAATAAATTGTAAAGGTTTATGTGTGTGATGGTCGAGCATGATGTCATAGTCACTGTTAAATGTACTACTTTGGGAACCAGAGAGGTTCACAACTATAACATAGAGGAAACTAATAAATTGTAAAGGTTTATGTGTGTGATGGTCCGGCATGATGTCATAGTCACTGTTAAATGTACTACTTTGGGAACCAGAGAGGTTCACAACCAACACATGGAGGAAACTGATAAATTGTAAAGGTTTATGTGTGTGATGGTCCGGCATGATGTCATAGTCACTGTTAAATGTACTACTTTGGGAACCAGAGAGGTTCACAACCACCACATGGAGGAAACTGATAAATTGTAGAGGCTTATCTGTGTGATGGTCCGGCATAATGTCAAAGTCACTGTTAAATGTACCACTTTAGGAACCAGAGAGGTTCATAACAACCACATGGAGGAAACTGATAAATTGTAAAGGTTTATGTGTGTGATTGTTCCGGCATGATGTCATAGTCACTGTTAAATGTACTACTTTAGGAACCAGAGAGGTTCCTAACAACCACATGGAGGAAACTGATAAATTGTAAAGGTTTATGTGTGTGATGGTCCGGCATGATGTCATAGTCACTGTTAAATGTACCACTTTAGGAACCAGAGAGGTTCAAAACAAAAACATAGAGGAAACTGATAAATTGTAGAGGCTTATCTGTGTGATGGTCCGGCATGATGTCATAGTCACTGTTAAATGTACCACTTTAGGAACCAGAGAGGTTCAAAACAAAAACATAGAGGAAACTAATAAATTGTAAAGGTTTATGTGTGTGATGGTCCGGCATGATGTCATAGTCACTGTTAATTGTACTACTTTGGGAACCAGAGAGGTTCAAAACGAAAACATAGAGGAAACTAATAAATTGTAAAGGTTTATGTGTGTGATGGTCCGGCATGATGTCATAGTCACTGTTAAATGTACCACTTTAGGAACCAGAGAGGTTCAAAACAGAAACATAGTGGAAACTAATAAATTGTAGAGGTTTATGTGTGTGATGGTCCGGCATGATGTCATAGTCACTGTTAAATGTACCACTTTAGGAACCAGAGAGCTTCAAAACAAAAACATAGAGGAAACTAATAAATTGTAAAGGTTTATGTGTGTGATGGTCCGGCATGATGTCATAGTCACTGTTAAATGTACCACTTTAGGAACCAGAGAGGTTCAAAACAAAAACATAGAGGAAACTGATAAATTGTAGAGGCTTATCTGTGTGATGGTCCGGCATGATAACATAGTCACTGTTAAATGTACCACTTTGGGAACCAGAGAGGTTCCCAACAAAAACATAGAGGAAACTAATAAATTGTAAAGGTTTATGTGTGTGATGGTCCGGCATGATGTCATAGTCACTGTTAAATGTACCACTTTAGGAACCAGAGAGGTTCAAAACAAAAACATAGAGGAAACTAATAAATTGTAAAGGTTTATGTGTGTGATGGTCCGGCATGATGTCATAGTCACTGTTAAATGTACCACTTTAGGAACCAGAGAGGTTCAAAACAAAAACGTAGAGGAAACTAATAAATTGTAAAGGTTTATGTGTGTGATGGTCGAGCATGATGTCATAGTCACTGTTAAATGTACTAGTTTGGGAACCAGAGAGGTTCACAACCACCACATGGAGGAAACTAATAAATTGTAAAGGTTTATCTGTGTGATGGTCCGGCATGATGTCATAGTCACTGTTAAATGTACTACTTTGGGAACCAGAGAGGTTCAAAACAAAAACATGAAGGAAACTGATAAATTGTAAAGGTTTATCTGTGTGATGGTCCGGCATGATAACATAGTCACTGTTAAATGTACCACTTTGGGAACCAGAGAGGTTCACAACAAAAACATAGAGGAAACTAATAAATTGTAAAGGTTTATGTGTGTGATGGTCCGGCATGATGTCATAGTCACTGTTATATTTACTTCTTTAGGAACCAGAGAGGTTCACAACAAAAACATAGAGGAAACTAATGAATTGTGAAGGTTTATGTGTGTGATGGTCCGGCATGATGTCATAGTCACTATTAAATGTACTGTTTTAGGAACCAGAGAGGTTCACAACAAAAACATAGAGGAAACTAATAAATTGTAAAGGTTTATCTGTGTGATGGTCCGGCATGATGTCATAGTCACTATTAAATGTACTGTTTTAGGAACCAGAGAGGTTCACAACAAAAACATAGAGGAAACTAATAAATTGTAAAGGTTTATCTGTGTTTTGGTCCGGCATGATAACATAGTCACTGTTAAATGTACCACTTTGGGAACCAGAGAGGTTCACAACAAAAACATAAAGGAAACTAATAAATTGTAAAGGTTTATGTGTGTGATGGTCCGGCATGATGTCATAGTCACTGTTATATGTACTTCTTTAGGAACCAGAGAGGTTCACAACAAAAACATAGAGGAAACTAATGAATTGTGAAGGTTTATGTGTGTAATGGTCCGGCATGATGTCATAGTCACTGTTAAATGTACTACTTTGGGAACCAGAGAGGTTCACAACAAAAACATAGAGGAAACTAATAAATTGTAAAGGTTTATGTGTGTGATGGTCCGGCATGATGTCATAGTCACTGTTAAATGTACTACTTTAGGAACCAGCGAGGTTCACAACAAAAACATAGAGGAAACTAATAAATTGTAAAGGTTTATCTGTGAGATGGTCCGGCATTATGTCATAGTCACTGTTAAATGTACTACTTTAGGAACCAGAGAGGTTCACAACAACCACATGGAGGAAACTAATAAATTGTAAAGGTTTATGTGTGTGATGGTCCGGCATGATGTCATAGTCACTGTTAAATGTACTACTTTAGGAACCAGAGAGGTTCACAACAAAAACATAGAGGAAACTAATAAATTGTAAAGGTTTATGTGTGTGATGGTCCGGCATGATGTCATAGTCACTGTTAAATATACTTCCTTAGGAACCAGAGAGGTTCACAACAACCACATGGAGGAAACTAATAAATTGTAAAGGTTTATGTGTGTGATGGTCCGGCATGATGTCATAGTCACTGTTAAATGTACTACTTTAGGAACCAGAGAGGTTCACAACAAAAACATAGAGGAAACTGATAAATTGTAAAGGTTTATGTATGTGATGGTCCGGCATGATGTCATAGTCACTGTTAAATGTACCACTTTAGAAACCAGAGAGGTTCAAAACAAAAACATAGAGGAAACTAATAAATTGTAAAGGTTTATGTGTGTGATGGTCCGGCATGATGTCATAGTCACTGTTAAATGTACTACTTTAGGAACCAGAGAGTTTCACTACAAAAACATAGAGGAAACTGATAAATTGTAAAGGTTTATGTATGTGATGGTCCGGCATGATGTCATAGTCACTGTTAAATGTACCACTTTAGAAACCAGAGAGGTTCAAAACAAAAACATAGAGGAAACTAATAAATTGTAAAGGTTTATGTGTGTGATGGTCCGGCATGATGTCATAGTCACTGTTAAATGTACTACTTTAGGAACCAGAGAGGTTCACAACAAAAACATAGAGGAAACTAATAAATTGTAAAGGTTTATGTGTGTGATGGTCCGGCATGATGTCATAGTCACTGTTAAATGTACTACTTTGGGAACCAGAGAGGTTCACAACCACCACATGGAGGAAACTAATAAATTGTAAAGGTTTATGTGTGTGATGGTCCGGCATGATGTCATAGTCACTGTTAAATGTCCCACTTTAGGAACCAGAGAGGTTCAAAACAAAAACATAGAGGAAACTAATAAATTGTAAAGGTTTATGTGTGTGATGGTCCGGCATGATGTCATAGTCACTGTTAAATGTACTACTTTGGGAACCAGAGAGGTTCACAACAAAAACATAGAGGAAACTAATAAATTGTAAAGGTTTATGTGTGTGATGGTCCGGCATGATGTCATAGTCACTGTTAAATGTACTACTTTGGGAACCAGAGAGGTTCACAACTATAACATAGAGGAAACTAATAAATTGTAAAGGTTTATGTGTGTGATGGTCCGGCATGATGTCATAGTCACTGTTAAATGTACTACTTTGGGAACCAGAGAGGTTCACAACCAACACATGGAGGAAACTGATAAATTGTAAAGGTTTATGTGTGTGATGGTCCGGCATGATGTCATAGTCACTGTTAAATGTACTACTTTGGGAACCAGAGAGGTTCACAACCACCACATGGAGGAAACTGATAAATTGTAGAGGCTTATCTGTGTGATGGTCCGGCATAATGTCAAAGTCACTGTTAAATGTACCACTTTAGGAACCAGAGAGGTTCATAACAACCACATGGAGGAAACTGATAAATTGTAAAGGTTTATGTGTGTGATTGTTCCGGCATGATGTCATAGTCACTGTTAAATGTACTACTTTAGGAACCAGAGAGGTTCCTAACAACCACATGGAGGAAACTGATAAATTGTAAAGGTTTATGTGTGTGATGGTCCGGCATGATGTCATAGTCACTGTTAAATGTACCACTTTAGGAACCAGAGAGGTTCAAAACAAAAACATAGAGGAAACTGATAAATTGTAGAGGCTTATCTGTGTGATGGTCCGGCATGATGTCATAGTCACTGTTAAATGTACCACTTTAGGAACCAGAGAGGTTCAAAACAAAAACATAGAGGAAACTAATAAATTGTAAAGGTTTATGTGTGTGATGGTCCGGCATGATGTCATAGTCACTGTTAATTGTACTACTTTGGGAACCAGAGAGGTTCAAAACGAAAACATAGAGGAAACTAATAAATTGTAAAGGTTTATGTGTGTGATGGTCCGGCATGATGTCATAGTCACTGTTAAATGTACCACTTTAGGAACCAGAGAGGTTCAAAACAGAAACATAGTGGAAACTAATAAATTGTAGAGGTTTATGTGTGTGATGGTCCGGCATGATGTCATAGTCACTGTTAAATGTACCACTTTAGGAACCAGAGAGCTTCAAAACAAAAACATAGAGGAAACTAATAAATTGTAAAGGTTTATGTGTGTGATGGTCCGGCATGATGTCATAGTCACTGTTAAATGTACCACTTTAGGAACCAGAGAGGTTCAAAACAAAAACATAGAGGAAACTGATAAATTGTAGAGGCTTATCTGTGTGATGGTCCGGCATGATAACATAGTCACTGTTAAATGTACCACTTTGGGAACCAGAGAGGTTCCCAACAAAAACATAGAGGAAACTAATAAATTGTAAAGGTTTATGTGTGTGATGGTCCGGCATGATGTCATAGTCACTGTTAAATGTACCACTTTAGGAACCAGAGAGGTTCAAAACAAAAACATAGAGGAAACTAATAAATTGTAAAGGTTTATGTGTGTGATGGTCCGGCATGATGTCATAGTCACTGTTAAATGTACCACTTTAGGAACCAGAGAGGTTCAAAACAAAAACGTAGAGGAAACTAATAAATTGTAAAGGTTTATGTGTGTGATGGTCGAGCATGATGTCATAGTCACTGTTAAATGTACTACTTTGGGAACCAGAGAGGTTCACAACTATAACATAGAGGAAACTAATAAATTGTAAAGGTTTATGTGTGTGATGGTCCGGCATGATGTCATAGTCACTGTTAAATGTACTACTTTGGGAACCAGAGAGGTTCACAACCAACACATGGAGGAAACTGATAAATTGTAAAGGTTTATGTGTGTGATGGTCCGGCATGATGTCATAGTCACTGTTAAATGTACTACTTTGGGAACCAGAGAGGTTCACAACCACCACATGGAGGAAACTGATAAATTGTAGAGGCTTATCTGTGTGATGGTCCGGCATAATGTCAAAGTCACTGTTAAATGTACCACTTTAGGAACCAGAGAGGTTCATAACAACCACATGGAGGAAACTGATAAATTGTAAAGGTTTATGTGTGTGATTGTTCCGGCATGATGTCATAGTCACTGTTAAATGTACTACTTTAGGAACCAGAGAGGTTCCTAACAACCACATGGAGGAAACTGATAAATTGTAAAGGTTTATGTGTGTGATGGTCCGGCATGATGTCATAGTCACTGTTAAATGTACCACTTTAGGAACCAGAGAGGTTCAAAACAAAAACATAGAGGAAACTGATAAATTGTAGAGGCTTATCTGTGTGATGGTCCGGCATGATGTCATAGTCACTGTTAAATGTACCACTTTAGGAACCAGAGAGGTTCAAAACAAAAACATAGAGGAAACTAATAAATTGTAAAGGTTTATGTGTGTGATGGTCCGGCATGATGTCATAGTCACTGTTAATTGTACTACTTTGGGAACCAGAGAGGTTCAAAACGAAAACATAGAGGAAACTAATAAATTGTAAAGGTTTATGTGTGTGATGGTCCGGCATGATGTCATAGTCACTGTTAAATGTACCACTTTAGGAACCAGAGAGGTTCAAAACAGAAACATAGTGGAAACTAATAAATTGTAGAGGTTTATGTGTGTGATGGTCCGGCATGATGTCATAGTCACTGTTAAATGTACCACTTTAGGAACCAGAGAGCTTCAAAACAAAAACATAGAGGAAACTAATAAATTGTAAAGGTTTATGTGTGTGATGGTCCGGCATGATGTCATAGTCACTGTTAAATGTACCACTTTAGGAACCAGAGAGGTTCAAAACAAAAACATAGAGGAAACTGATAAATTGTAGAGGCTTATCTGTGTGATGGTCCGGCATGATAACATAGTCACTGTTAAATGTACCACTTTGGGAACCAGAGAGGTTCCCAACAAAAACATAGAGGAAACTAATAAATTGTAAAGGTTTATGTGTGTGATGGTCCGGCATGATGTCATAGTCACTGTTAAATGTACCACTTTAGGAACCAGAGAGGTTCAAAACAAAAACATAGAGGAAACTAATAAATTGTAAAGGTTTATGTGTGTGATGGTCCGGCATGATGTCATAGTCACTGTTAAATGTACCACTTTAGGAACCAGAGAGGTTCAAAACAAAAACGTAGAGGAAACTAATAAATTGTAAAGGTTTATGTGTGTGATGGTCGAGCATGATGTCATAGTCACTGTTAAATGTACTAGTTTGGGAACCAGAGAGGTTCACAACCACCACATGGAGGAAACTAATAAATTGTAAAGGTTTATCTGTGTGATGGTCCGGCATGATGTCATAGTCACTGTTAAATGTACTACTTTGGGAACCAGAGAGGTTCAAAACAAAAACATGAAGGAAACTGATAAATTGTAAAGGTTTATCTGTGTGATGGTCCGGCATGATAACATAGTCACTGTTAAATGTACCACTTTGGGAACCAGAGAGGTTCACAACAAAAACATAGAGGAAACTAATAAATTGTAAAGGTTTATGTGTGTGATGGTCCGGCATGATGTCATAGTCACTGTTATATTTACTTCTTTAGGAACCAGAGAGGTTCACAACAAAAACATAGAGGAAACTAATGAATTGTGAAGGTTTATGTGTGTGATGGTCCGGCATGATGTCATAGTCACTATTAAATGTACTGTTTTAGGAACCAGAGAGGTTCACAACAAAAACATAGAGGAAACTAATAAATTGTAAAGGTTTATCTGTGTGATGGTCCGGCATGATGTCATAGTCACTATTAAATGTACTGTTTTAGGAACCAGAGAGGTTCACAACAAAAACATAGAGGAAACTAATAAATTGTAAAGGTTTATCTGTGTTTTGGTCCGGCATGATAACATAGTCACTGTTAAATGTACCACTTTGGGAACCAGAGAGGTTCACAACAAAAACATAAAGGAAACTAATAAATTGTAAAGGTTTATGTGTGTGATGGTCCGGCATGATGTCATAGTCACTGTTATATGTACTTCTTTAGGAACCAGAGAGGTTCACAACAAAAACATAGAGGAAACTAATGAATTGTGAAGGTTTATGTGTGTAATGGTCCGGCATGATGTCATAGTCACTGTTAAATGTACTACTTTGGGAACCAGAGAGGTTCACAACAAAAACATAGAGGAAACTAATAAATTGTAAAGGTTTATGTGTGTGATGGTCCGGCATGATGTCATAGTCACTGTTAAATGTACTACTTTAGGAACCAGCGAGGTTCACAACAAAAACATAGAGGAAACTAATAAATTGTAAAGGTTTATCTGTGAGATGGTCCGGCATTATGTCATAGTCACTGTTAAATGTACTACTTTAGGAACCAGAGAGGTTCACAACAACCACATGGAGGAAACTAATAAATTGTAAAGGTTTATGTGTGTGATGGTCTGGCATGATGTCATAGTCACTGTTAAATATACTTCTTTAGGAACCAGAGAGGTTCACAACAACCACATGGAGGAAACTAATAAATTGTAAAGGTTTATGTGTGTGATGGTCCAGCATGATGTCATAGTCACTGTTAAATATACTTCTTTAGGAACCAGAGAGGTTCACAACAGCCACATGGAGGAAACTAATAAGTTGTAAAGGTTTATGTGTGTGATGGTCCGGCATGATGTCATAGTCACTGTTAAATGTACTACTTTAGGAACCAGAGAGGTTCACAACAAAAACATAGAGGAAACTGATAAATTGTAAAGGTTTATGTATGTGATGGTCCGGCATGATGTCATAGTCACTGTTAAATGTACCACTTTAGGAACCAGAGGGGTTCAAAACAAAAACATAGAGGAAACTAATAAATTGTAAAGGTTTATGTGTGTGATGGTCCGGCATGGTGTCATAGTCACTGTTAAATGTACTACTTTGGGAACCAGAGAGGTTCAAAACAAAAACATAGAGGAAACTAATAAATTGTAAAGGTTTATGTGTGTGATGGTCCGGCATGATGTCATAGTCACTGTTAAATGTACTACTTTGGGAACCAGAGAGGTTCACAACCACCACATGGAGGAAACTGATAAATTGTAAAGGTTTATGTGTGTGATGGTCCGGCATGATGTCATAGTCACTGTTAAATGTACTACTTTGGGAACCAGAGAGGTTCACAACCGCCACATGGAGGAAACTGATAAATTGTAGAGGCTTATCTGTGTCATGGTCCGGTATGATGTCATAGTCACTGTTAAATGTACCACTTTAGGAACCAGAGAGGTTCATAACAACCACATGGAGGAAACTGATAAATTGTAAAGGTTTATGTGTGTGATGGTCCGGCATGATGTCATAGTCACTGTTAAATGTACTACTTTGGGAACCAGAGAGGTTCACAACCACCACATGGAGGAAACTAATAAATTGTAAAGGTTTATGTGTGTGATGGTGCGGCATGATTTCATAGTCACTGTTAAATGTACTACTTTGGGAACCAGAGAGGTTCACAACCACCACATGGAGGAAACTGATAAATTGTAAAGGTCTATCTGTGTGATGGTCCGGCATGATGTCATAGTCACTGTTAAATGTACCACTTTAGGAACCAGAGAGGTTCATAACAACCACATGGAGGAAACTGATAAATTGTAAAGGTTTATCTGTGTGATGGTCCGGCATGATGTCGTAGTCACTGTTAAATGTACCACTTTAGGAACCAGAGAGGTTCATAACAACCACATTGAGGAAACTGATAAATTGTAAAGGTTTATCTGTGTGATGGTCCGGCATGATGTCATAGTCACTGTTAAATGTACTACTTTAGGAACCAGAGAGGTTCACAACAAAAACATAGAGGAAACTAATAAATTGTAAAGGTTTATCTGTGTGATGGTCCGGCATGATAACATAGTCACTGTTAAATGTACCACTTTGGGAACCAGAGAGGTTCACAACAAAAACATAGAGGAAACTAATAAATTGTAAAGGTTTATGTGTGTGATGGTCCGGCATGATGTCATAGTCACTGTTATATATACTTCTTTAGGAACCTGAGAGGTTCACAACAAAAACATAGAGGAAACTAATGAATTGTAAAGGTTTATGTGTGTGATGGTCCGGCATGATGTCATAGTCACTGTTAAATGTACTACTTTGGGAACCAGAGAGGTTCACAACAAAAACATAGAGGAAACTAATAGATTGTAAAGGTTTATGTGTGTGATGGTCCGGCATGATGTCATACTCACTGTTAAATGTACTACTTTAGGAACCAGAGAGGTTCACAACAAAAACATAGAGGAAACTAATAAATTGTAAAGGTATATCTGTGTGATGTTCCGGCATGATAACATAGTCACTGTTAAATGTACCACTTTGGGAACCAGAGACGTTCACAACAAAAACATAGAGGAAACTAATAAATTGTAAAGGTTTATGTGTGTGATGGTCCGGCATGATGTCATAGTCACTGTTAAATGTACCACTTTAGGAACCAGAGAGGTTCAAAACAAAAACATAGAGGAAACTAATAAATTGTAAAGGTTTATGTGTGTGATGGTCCGGCATGATAACATAGTCACTGTTAAATGTACCACTTTAGGAACCAGAGAGGTTCAAAACAAAAACATAGAGGAAACTAATAAATTGTAAAGGTTTATGTGTGTGATGGTCCGGCATGATGTCATAGTCACTGTTAAATGTACTACTTTGGGAACCAGAGAGGTTCACAACAAAAACATAGAGGAAACTAATAAATTGTAAAGGTTTATGTGTGTGATGGTCCAGCATGATGTCATAGTCACTGTTAAATGTACTACTTTAGGAACCAGAGAGGTTCACAACCACCACATGGAGGAAACTAATAAATTGTAAAGGATTATCTGCGTGATGGTCCGGCATGATGACATAGTCACTGTTAAATGTACTACTTTGGGAACCAGAGAGGTTCACAACAACCACATGGAGGAAACTAATAAATTGTAAAGGTTTATGTGTGTGATGGTCCGGCATGATGTCATAGTCACTGTTAAATATACTTCTTTAGGAACCAGAGAGGTTCACAACAACCACATGGAGGAAACTAATAAATTGTAAAGGTTTATGTGTGTGATGGTCCGGCATGATGTCATAGTCACTGTTAAATGTACTACTTTAGGAACCAGAGATGTTCACAACAAAAACATAGAGGAAACTAATAAATTGTAAAGGTTTATGTGTGTGATGGTCCGGCATGATGTCATAGTCACTGTTAAATGTACTACTTTAGGAACCAGAGAGGTTCACAACAAAAACATAGAGGAAACTAATAAATTGTAAAGGTTTATGTGTGTGATGGTCCGGCATGATGTCATAGTCACTGTTAAATATACTTCCTTAGGAACCAGAGAGGTTCACAACAACCACATGGAGGAAACTAATAAATTGTAAAGGTTTATGTGTGTGATGGTCCGGCATGATGTCATAGTCACTGTTAAATGTACTACTTTAGGAACCAGAGAGGTTCACAACAAAAACATAGAGGAAACTGATAAATTGTAAAGGTTTATGTATGTGATGGTCCGGCATGATGTCATAGTCACTGTTAAATGTACCACTTTAGAAACCAGAGAGGTTCAAAACAAAAACATAGAGGAAACTAATAAATTGTAAAGGTTTATGTGTGTGATGGTCCGGCATGATGTCATAGTCACTGTTAAATGTACTACTTTAGGAACCAGAGAGTTTCACAACAAAAACATAGAGGAAACTGATAAATTGTAAAGGTTTATGTATGTGATGGTCCGGCATGATGTCATAGTCACTGTTAAATGTACCACTTTAGAAACCAGAGAGGTTCAAAACAAAAACATAGAGGAAACTAATAAATTGTAAAGGTTTATGTGTGTGATGGTCCG
The DNA here is from genome assembly GCA_030765065.1 of Deroplatys truncata. Lineage (NCBI taxonomy): Eukaryota > Metazoa > Arthropoda > Insecta > Mantodea > Mantidae > Deroplatys > Deroplatys truncata. Next base: position 257,213,149 of record CM060984.1, read on the forward strand.
GCATGATGTCATAGTCACTGTTAAATGTACTACTTTAGGAACCAGAGAGGTTCACAACAAAAACATAGAGGAAACTAATAAATTGTAAAGGTTTATGTGTGTGATGGTCCGGCATGATGTCATAGTCACTGTTAAATGTACTACTTTGGGAACCAGAGAGGTTCACAACCACCACATGGAGGAAACTAATAAATTGTAAAGGTTTATGTGTGTGATGGTCCGGCATGATGTCATAGTCACTGTTAAATGTCCCACTTTAGGAACCAGAGAGGTTCAAAACAAAAACATAGAGGAAACTAATAAATTGTAAAGGTTTATGTGTGTGATGGTCCGGCATGATGTCATAGTCACTGTTAAATGTACTACTTTGGGAACCAGAGAGGTTCACAACAAAAACATAGAGGAAACTAATAAATTGTAAAGGTTTATGTGTGTGATGGTCCGGCATGATGTCATAGTCACTGTTAAATGTACTACTTTGGGAACCAGAGAGGTTCACAACTATAACATAGAGGAAACTAATAAATTGTAAAGGTTTATGTGTGTGATGGTCCGGCATGATGTCATAGTCACTGTTAAATGTACTACTTTGGGAACCAGAGAGGTTCACAACCACCACATGGAGGAAACTGATAAATTGTAAAGGTTTATGTGTGTGATGGTCCGGCATGATGTCATAGTCACTGTTAAATGTACTACTTTGGGAACCAGAGAGGTTCACAACCACCACATGGAGGAAACTGATAAATTGTAGAGGCTTATCTGTGTGATGGTCCGGCATAATGTCAAAGTCACTGTTAAATGTACCACTTTAGGAACCAGAGAGGTTCATAACAACCACATGGAGGAAACTGATAAATTGTAAAGGTTTATGTGTGTGATTGTTCCGGCATGATGTCATAGTCACTGTTAAATGTACTACTTTAGGAACCAGAGAGGTTCCTAACAACCACATGGAGGAAACTGATAAATTGTAAAGGTTTATGTGTGTGATGGTCCGGCATGATGTCATAGTCACTGTTAAATGTACCACTTTAGGAACCAGAGAGGTTCAAAACAAAAACATAGAGGAAACTGATAAATTGTAGAGGCTTATCTGTGTGATGGTCCGGCATGATGTCATAGTCACTGTTAAATGTACCACTTTAGGAACCAGAGAGGTTCAAAACAAAAACATAGAGGAAACTAATAAATTGTAAAGGTTTATGTGTGTGATGGTCCGGCATGATGTCATAGTCACTGTTAATTGTACTACTTTGGGAACCAGAGAGGTTCAAAACGAAAACATAGAGGAAACTAATAAATTGTAAAGGTTTATGTGTGTGATGGTCCGGCATGATGTCATAGTCACTGTTAAATGTACCACTTTAGGAACCAGAGAGGTTCAAAACAGAAACATAGTGGAAACTAATAAATTGTAGAGGTTTATGTGTGTGATGGTCCGGCATGATGTCATAGTCACTGTTAAATGTACCACTTTAGGAACCAGAGAGGTTCAAAACAAAAACATAGAGGAAACTGATAAATTGTAGAGGCTTATCTGTGTGATGGTCCGGCATGATAACATAGTCACTGTTAAATGTACCACTTTGGGAACCAGAGAGGTTCCCAACAAAAACATAGAGGAAACTAATAAATTGTAAAGGTTTATGTGTGTGATGGTCCGGCATGATGTCATAGTCACTGTTAAATGTACCACTTTAGGAACCAGAGAGGTTCAAAACAAAAACATAGAGGAAACTAATAAATTGTAAAGGTTTATGTGTGTGATGGTCCGGCATGATGTCATAGTCACTGTTAAATGTACCACTTTAGGAACCAGAGAGGTTCAAAACAAAAACGTAGAGGAAACTAATAAATTGTAAAGGTTTATGTGTGTGATGGTCGAGCATGATGTCATAGTCACTGTTAAATGTACTAGTTTGGGAACCAGAGAGGTTCACAACCACCACATGGAGGAAACTAATAAATTGTAAAGGTTTATCTGTGTGATGGTCCGGCATGATGTCATAGTCACTGTTAAATGTACTACTTTGGGAACCAGAGAGGTTCAAAACAAAAACATGAAGGAAACTGATAAATTGTAAAGGTTTATCTGTGTGATGGTCCGGCATGATAACATAGTCACTGTTAAATGTACCACTTTGGGAACCAGAGAGGTTCACAACAAAAACATAGAGGAAACTAATAAATTGTAAAGGTTTATGTGTGTGATGGTCCGGCATGATGTCATAGTCACTGTTATATTTACTTCTTTAGGAACCAGAGAGGTTCACAACAAAAACATAGAGGAAACTAATGAATTGTGAAGGTTTATGTGTGTGATGGTCCGGCATGATGTCATAGTCACTATTAAATGTACTGTTTTAGGAACCAGAGAGGTTCACAACAAAAACATAGAGGAAACTAATAAATTGTAAAGGTTTATCTGTGTGATGGTCCGGCATGATGTCATAGTCACTATTAAATGTACTGTTTTAGGAACCAGAGAGGTTCACAACAAAAACATAGAGGAAACTAATAAATTGTAAAGGTTTATCTGTGTTTTGGTCCGGCATGATAACATAGTCACTGTTAAATGTACCACTTTGGGAACCAGAGAGGTTCACAACAAAAACATAAAGGAAACTAATAAATTGTAAAGGTTTATGTGTGTGATGGTCCGGCATGATGTCATAGTCACTGTTATATGTACTTCTTTAGGAACCAGAGAGGTTCACAACAAAAACATAGAGGAAACTAATGAATTGTGAAGGTTTATGTGTGTAATGGTCCGGCATGATGTCATAGTCACTGTTAAATGTACTACTTTGGGAACCAGAGAGGTTCACAACAAAAACATAGAGGAAACTAATAAATTGTAAAGGTTTATGTGTGTGATGGTCCGGCATGATGTCATAGTCACTGTTAAATGTACTACTTTAGGAACCAGCGAGGTTCACAACAAAAACATAGAGGAAACTAATAAATTGTAAAGGTTTATCTGTGAGATGGTCCGGCATTATGTCATAGTCACTGTTAAATGTACTACTTTAGGAACCAGAGAGGTTCACAACAACCACATGGAGGAAACTAATAAATTGTAAAGGTTTATGTGTGTGATGGTCTGGCATGATGTCATAGTCACTGTTAAATATACTTCTTTAGGAACCAGAGAGGTTCACAACAACCACATGGAGGAAACTAATAAATTGTAAAGGTTTATGTGTGTGATGGTCCAGCATGATGTCATAGTCACTGTTAAATATACTTCTTTAGGAACCAGAGAGGTTCACAACAGCCACATGGAGGAAACTAATAAGTTGTAAAGGTTTATGTGTGTGATGGTCCGGCATGATGTCATAGTCACTGTTAAATGTACTACTTTAGGAACCAGAGAGGTTCACAACAAAAACATAGAGGAAACTGATAAATTGTAAAGGTTTATGTATGTGATGGTCCGGCATGATGTCATAGTCACTGTTAAATGTACCACTTTAGGAACCAGAGGGGTTCAAAACAAAAACATAGAGGAAACTAATAAATTGTAAAGGTTTATGTGTGTGATGGTCCGGCATGGTGTCATAGTCACTGTTAAATGTACTACTTTGGGAACCAGAGAGGTTCAAAACAAAAACATAGAGGAAACTAATAAATTGTAAAGGTTTATGTGTGTGATGGTCCGGCATGATGTCATAGTCACTGTTAAATGTACTACTTTGGGAACCAGAGAGGTTCACAACCACCACATGGAGGAAACTGATAAATTGTAAAGGTTTATGTGTGTGATGGTCCGGCATGATGTCATAGTCACTGTTAAATGTACTACTTTGGGAACCAGAGAGGTTCACAACCGCCACATGGAGGAAACTGATAAATTGTAGAGGCTTATCTGTGTCATGGTCCGGTATGATGTCATAGTCACTGTTAAATGTACCACTTTAGGAACCAGAGAGGTTCATAACAACCACATGGAGGAAACTGATAAATTGTAAAGGTTTATGTGTGTGATGGTCCGGCATGATGTCATAGTCACTGTTAAATGTACTACTTTGGGAACCAGAGAGGTTCACAACCACCACATGGAGGAAACTAATAAATTGTAAAGGTTTATGTGTGTGATGGTGCGGCATGATTTCATAGTCACTGTTAAATGTACTACTTTGGGAACCAGAGAGGTTCACAACCACCACATGGAGGAAACTGATAAATTGTAAAGGTCTATCTGTGTGATGGTCCGGCATGATGTCATAGTCACTGTTAAATGTACCACTTTAGGAACCAGAGAGGTTCATAACAACCACATGGAGGAAACTGATAAATTGTAAAGGTTTATCTGTGTGATGGTCCGGCATGATGTCGTAGTCACTGTTAAATGTACCACTTTAGGAACCAGAGAGGTTCATAACAACCACATTGAGGAAACTGATAAATTGTAAAGGTTTATCTGTGTGATGGTCCGGCATGATGTCATAGTCACTGTTAAATGTACTACTTTAGGAACCAGAGAGGTTCACAACAAAAACATAGAGGAAACTAATAAATTGTAAAGGTTTATCTGTGTGATGGTCCGGCATGATAACATAGTCACTGTTAAATGTACCACTTTGGGAACCAGAGAGGTTCACAACAAAAACATAGAGGAAACTAATAAATTGTAAAGGTTTATGTGTGTGATGGTCCGGCATGATGTCATAGTCACTGTTATATATACTTCTTTAGGAACCTGAGAGGTTCACAACAAAAACATAGAGGAAACTAATGAATTGTAAAGGTTTATGTGTGTGATGGTCCGGCATGATGTCATAGTCACTGTTAAATGTACTACTTTGGGAACCAGAGAGGTTCACAACAAAAACATAGAGGAAACTAATAGATTGTAAAGGTTTATGTGTGTGATGGTCCGGCATGATGTCATACTCACTGTTAAATGTACTACTTTAGGAACCAGAGAGGTTCACAACAAAAACATAGAGGAAACTAATAAATTGTAAAGGTATATCTGTGTGATGTTCCGGCATGATAACATAGTCACTGTTAAATGTACCACTTTGGGAACCAGAGACGTTCACAACAAAAACATAGAGGAAACTAATAAATTGTAAAGGTTTATGTGTGTGATGGTCCGGCATGATGTCATAGTCACTGTTAAATGTACCACTTTAGGAACCAGAGAGGTTCAAAACAAAAACATAGAGGAAACTAATAAATTGTAAAGGTTTATGTGTGTGATGGTCCGGCATGATAACATAGTCACTGTTAAATGTACCACTTTAGGAACCAGAGAGGTTCAAAACAAAAACATAGAGGAAACTAATAAATTGTAAAGGTTTATGTGTGTGATGGTCCGGCATGATGTCATAGTCACTGTTAAATGTACTACTTTGGGAACCAGAGAGGTTCACAACAAAAACATAGAGGAAACTAATAAATTGTAAAGGTTTATGTGTGTGATGGTCCAGCATGATGTCATAGTCACTGTTAAATGTACTACTTTAGGAACCAGAGAGGTTCACAACCACCACATGGAGGAAACTAATAAATTGTAAAGGATTATCTGCGTGATGGTCCGGCATGATGACATAGTCACTGTTAAATGTACTACTTTGGGAACCAGAGAGGTTCACAACAACCACATGGAGGAAACTAATAAATTGTAAAGGTTTATGTGTGTGATGGTCCGGCATGATGTCATAGTCACTGTTAAATATACTTCTTTAGGAACCAGAGAGGTTCACAACAACCACATGGAGGAAACTAATAAATTGTAAAGGTTTATGTGTGTGATGGTCCGGCATGATGTCATAGTCACTGTTAAATGTACTACTTTAGGAACCAGAGATGTTCACAACAAAAACATAGAGGAAACTAATAAATTGTAAAGGTTTATGTGTGTGATGGTCCGGCATGATGTCATAGTCACTGTTAAATGTACTACTTTAGGAACCAGAGAGGTTCACAACAAAAACATAGAGGAAACTAATAAATTGTAAAGGTTTATGTGTGTGATGGTCCGGCATGATGTCATAGTCACTGTTAAATATACTTCCTTAGGAACCAGAGAGGTTCACAACAACCACATGGAGGAAACTAATAAATTGTAAAGGTTTATGTGTGTGATGGTCCGGCATGATGTCATAGTCACTGTTAAATGTACTACTTTAGGAACCAGAGAGGTTCACAACAAAAACATAGAGGAAACTGATAAATTGTAAAGGTTTATGTATGTGATGGTCCGGCATGATGTCATAGTCACTGTTAAATGTACCACTTTAGAAACCAGAGAGGTTCAAAACAAAAACATAGAGGAAACTAATAAATTGTAAAGGTTTATGTGTGTGATGGTCCGGCATGATGTCATAGTCACTGTTAAATGTACTACTTTAGGAACCAGAGAGTTTCACAACAAAAACATAGAGGAAACTGATAAATTGTAAAGGTTTATGTATGTGATGGTCCGGCATGATGTCATAGTCACTGTTAAATGTACCACTTTAGAAACCAGAGAGGTTCAAAACAAAAACATAGAGGAAACTAATAAATTGTAAAGGTTTATGTGTGTGATGGTCCGGCATGATGTCATAGTCACTGTTAAATGTACTACTTTAGGAACCAGAGAGGTTCACAACAAAAACATAGAGGAAACTAATAAATTGTAAAGGTTTATGTGTGTGATGGTCCGGCATGATGTCATAGTCACTGTTAAATGTACTACTTTGGGAACCAGAGAGGTTCACAACCACCACATGGAGGAAACTAATAAATTGTAAAGGTTTATGTGTGTGATGGTCCGGCATGATGTCATAGTCACTGTTAAATGTCCCACTTTAGGAACCAGAGAGGTTCAAAACAAAAACATAGAGGAAACTAATAAATTGTAAAGGTTTATGTGTGTGATGGTCCGGCATGATGTCATAGTCACTGTTAAATGTACTACTTTGGGAACCAGAGAGGTTCACAACAAAAACATAGAGGAAACTAATAAATTGTAAAGGTTTATGTGTGTGATGGTCCGGCATGATGTCATAGTCACTGTTAAATGTACTACTTTGGGAACCAGAGAGGTTCACAACTATAACATAGAGGAAACTAATAAATTGTAAAGGTTTATGTGTGTGATGGTCCGGCATGATGTCATAGTCACTGTTAAATGTACTACTTTGGGAACCAGAGAGGTTCACAACCACCACATGGAGGAAACTGATAAATTGTAAAGGTTTATGTGTGTGATGGTCCGGCATGATGTCATAGTCACTGTTAAATGTACTACTTTGGGAACCAGAGAGGTTCACAACCACCACATGGAGGAAACTGATAAATTGTAGAGGCTTATCTGTGTGATGGTCCGGCATAATGTCAAAGTCACTGTTAAATGTACCACTTTAGGAACCAGAGAGGTTCATAACAACCACATGGAGGAAACTGATAAATTGTAAAGGTTTATGTGTGTGATTGTTCCGGCATGATGTCATAGTCACTGTTAAATGTACTACTTTAGGAACCAGAGAGGTTCCTAACAACCACATGGAGGAAACTGATAAATTGTAAAGGTTTATGTGTGTGATGGTCCGGCATGATGTCATAGTCACTGTTAAATGTACCACTTTAGGAACCAGAGAGGTTCAAAACAAAAACATAGAGGAAACTGATAAATTGTAGAGGCTTATCTGTGTGATGGTCCGGCATGATGTCATAGTCACTGTTAAATGTACCACTTTAGGAACCAGAGAGGTTCAAAACAAAAACATAGAGGAAACTAATAAATTGTAAAGGTTTATGTGTGTGATGGTCCGGCATGATGTCATAGTCACTGTTAATTGTACTACTTTGGGAACCAGAGAGGTTCAAAACGAAAACATAGAGGAAACTAATAAATTGTAAAGGTTTATGTGTGTGATGGTCCGGCATGATGTCATAGTCACTGTTAAATGTACCACTTTAGGAACCAGAGAGGTTCAAAACAGAAACATAGTGGAAACTAATAAATTGTAGAGGTTTATGTGTGTGATGGTCCGGCATGATGTCATAGTCACTGTTAAATGTACCACTTTAGGAACCAGAGAGCTTCAAAACAAAAACATAGAGGAAACTAATAAATTGTAAAGGTTTATGTGTGTGATGGTCCGGCATGATGTCATAGTCACTGTTAAATGTACCACTTTAGGAACCAGAGAGGTTCAAAACAAAAACATAGAGGAAACTGATAAATTGTAGAGGCTTATCTGTGTGATGGTCCGGCATGATAACATAGTCACTGTTAAATGTACCACTTTGGGAACCAGAGAGGTTCCCAACAAAAACATAGAGGAAACTAATAAATTGTAAAGGTTTATGTGTGTGATGGTCCGGCATGATGTCATAGTCACTGTTAAATGTACCACTTTAGGAACCAGAGAGGTTCAAAACAAAAACATAGAGGAAACTAATAAATTGTAAAGGTTTATGTGTGTGATGGTCCGGCATGATGTCATGGTCACTGTTAAATGTACCACTTTAGGAACCAGAGAGGTTCAAAACAAAAACATAGAGGAAACTAATAAATTGTAAAGGTTTATGTGTGTGATGGTCTGGCATGATGTCATAGTTACTGTTAAATGTACTACTTTGGGAACCAGAGAGGTTCACAACCACCACATGGAGGAAACTGATAAATTGTAGAGGCTTATCTGTGTGATGGTCCGGCATGATGTCATAGTCACTGTTAAATGTACCACTTTAGGAACCAGAGGGGTTCAAAACAAAAACATAGAGGAAACTAATAAATTGTAAAGGTTTATGTGTGTGATGGTCCGGCATGATGTCATAGTCACTGTTAAATGTACCACTTTAGGAACCAGAGAGGTTCAAAACAAAAACGTAGAGGAAACTAATAAATTGTAAAGGTTTATGTGTGTGATGGTCGAGCATGATGTCATAGTCACTGTTAAATGTACTAGTTTGGGAACCAGAGAGGTTCACAACCACCACATGGAGGAAACTAATAAATTGTAAAGGTTTATCTGTGTGATGGTCCGGCATGATGTCATAGTCACTGTTAAATGTACCACTTTAGGAACCAGAGAGGTTCAAAACAAAAACATAGAGGAAACTAATAAATTGTAAAGGTTTATGTGTGTGATGGTCCGGCATGATGTCATAGTCACTGTTAAATGTACTACTTTGGGAACCAGAGAGGTTCAAAACAAAAACATGAAGGAAACTGATAAATTGTAAAGGTTTATCTGTGTGATGGTCCGGCATGATGTCATAGTCACTGTTAAATGTACCACTTTAGGAACCAGAGAGGTTCAAAACAAAAACATGGAGGAAACTGATAAATTGTAAAGGTTTATGTGTGTGATGGTCCGGCATGATGTCATAGTCACTGTTAAATGTACCACTTTAGGAACCAGAGAGGTTCAAAACAAAAACATGGAGGAAACTGATAAATTGTAAAGGTTTATCTGTGTGATGGTCCGGCATGATGTCATAGTCACTGTTAAATGTACCACTTTAGGAACCAGAGAGGTTCAAAACAAAAACATAGAGGAAACTAATAAATTGTAAAGGTTTATGTGTGTGATGGTCCGGCATGATGTCATAGTCACTGTTAAATGTACCACTTTAGGAACCAGAGAGGTTCAAAACAAAAACATAGAGGAAACTAATAAATTGTAAAGGTTTATGTGTGTGATGGTCCGGCATGATGTCATAGTCACTGTTAAATGTACTACTTTGGGAACCAGAGAGGTTCACAACCACCACATGGAGGAAACTAATAAATTGTAAAGGTTTATCTGTGTGATGGTCCGGCATGATGTCATAGTCACTGTTAAATGTACTACTTTGGGAACCAGAGAGGTTCACAACAAAAACATAGAGGAAACTAATAAATTGTAAAGGTTTATGTCTGTGATGGTCCGGCATGATGTCATAGTCACTGTTAAATGTACTACTTTGGGAACCAGAGAGGTTCACAACCACCACATGGAGGAAACTAATAAATTGTAAAGGTTTATCTTTGTGATGGTCCGGCATGATGTCATAGTCACTGTTAAATGTACTACTTTGGGAACCAGAGAGGTTCACAACAAAAACATAGAGGAAACTAATAAATTGTAAAGGTTTATGTGTGTGATGGTCCGGCATGATGTCATAGTCACTGTTAAATATACTACTTTGGGAACCAGAGAGGTTCACAACAGAAACATAGAGGAAACTAATAAATTGTAAAGGTTTATGTGTGTGATGGTCCGGCATGATGTCATAGTCACTGTTAAATGTACTACTTTGGGAACCAGAGAGGTTCACAACAAAAACATAGAGGAAACTAATAAATTGTAAAGGTTTATGTGTGTGATGGTCCGGCATGATGTCATAGTCACTGTTAAATGTACTACTTTGGGAACCAGAGAGGTTCACAACAGCCACATGGAGGAAACTAATAAGTTGTAAAGGTTTATGTGTGTGATGGTCCGGCATGATGTCATAGTCACTGTTAAGTGTACTACTTTGGGAACCAGAGAGGTTCACAACCACCACATGGAGGAAACTGATAAATTGTAGAGGCTTATCTGTGTGATGGTCCGGCATGATGTCATAGGTACTTCATTTTGTAAACTCTCAATACACTTTATTGGCTTTCTTTTGAATTAAAGAATAGCTTTAAGCAGTAAAATATTATTTAATGATGCCTTATGTTTGTAAGTTATAATTACAATGTTATATGCATGATGTTCATTAAAGCATATTCTAACATTTGTGTGTTAATGAAACTCACATAATTAAACTAATTAAGTGAAATGGCACTTCCATGCCAAACTATCAGTTCCTGTTAAATTCACTAAGCATAAAAAGTGCCTTCCAGTGGCAATATTTGAACCTGGGACCTTCACCAGTGAAGGGCAACGCGTACGCTGTTCTGCTACGAGTGCAAGTCACAGCACGCACGGCGGTTCAAAGCAGTCATTTCGGCCGAAATTGATACGACGTGATGCAGTGTACAGTGTTTACGACATAGGCTGTACAACGCCGTGACTGCATAACTTCTCAGAATCTGCAGACGTTCCTTGCACGTGCGCAGTAAGTCTGTACTGTATGCAAGAGACGTGTGCTTGTTTCTGGCCGAATACTTTGTTATGATGGACAAGGACACACAGAATCTGTGGACGTTTCTTGCACGTGCACACTGAGTCTGTACTGTGTACAAGAGAAGTGTGCTTGTTTCTGGCAGAATACGTTGTTATGATGGACAAGGACACACAGAATCTGTGGACGTTTCTTGCACGTGCACACTGAGTCTGTACTGTGTACAAGAGAAGTGTGCTTGTTTCTGGCAGAATACTTTGTTATGATGGACAAGGACACACAGAATCTGTGGACGTTTCTTGCACGTGCACACTGAGTCTGTACTGTGTACAGGAGACGTGTGCTTGTTTCTGGCAGAATACTTTGTTATGATGGACAAGGACACACAGAATCTGTGGACGTTTCTTGCACGTGCACACTGAGTCTGTACTGTATACAGGAGACGTGTGCTTGTTTCTGGCAGAATACTTTGTTATGATGGACAAGGACACACAGAATCTGTGGACGTTTCTTGCACGTGCACACTGAGTCTGTACTGTATACAGGAGACGTGTGCTTGTTTCTGGCCGAATACTTTGTTATGATGGACAAGGACACACAGAAACTGTGGACGTTTCTTGCACGTGCACACTGAGTCTGTATTGTATACAGGAGACGTGTGCTTGTTTCTGGCAGAATACTTTGTTATGATGGACAAGGACACACAGAATCTGTGGACGTTTCTTGCACGTGCACACTGAGTCTGTACTGTATACAGGAGACGTGTGCTTGTTTCTGGCCGAATACTTTGTTATGATGGACAAGGACACACAGAATCTGTGGACGTTTCTTGCACGTGCACACTGAGTCTGTACTGTGTACAAGAGACGTGTGCTTGTTTCTGGCCGAATACTTTGTTATGATGGATAAGGACACACAGAATCTGTGGACGTTTCTTGCACGTGCACACTGAGTCTGTACTGTGTACAAGAGACGTGTGCTTGTTTCTGGCCGAATACTTTGTTATGATGGATAAGGACACACAGAATCTGTGGACGTTTCTTGCACGTGCACACTGAGTCTGTACTGTGTACAAGAGACGTGTGCTTGTTTCTGGCCGAATACTTTGTTATGATGGATAAGAACACACAGAATCTGTGGACGTTTCTTGCACGTGCACACTGAGTCTGTACTGTGTACAAGAGACGTGTGCTTGTTTCTGGCCGAATACTTTGTTATGATGGATAAGGACACACAGAATCTGTGGACGTTTCTTGCACGTGCACACTGAGTCTGTACTGTGTACAAGAGACGTGTGCTTGTTTCTGGCCGAATACTTTGTTATGATGGATAAGGACACACAGAATCTGTGGACGTTTCTTGCACGTGCACACTGAGTCTGTACTGTGTACAAGAGACGTGTGCTTATTTCTGGCAGAATACTTTGTTATGATGGACAAGGACACACAGGATCTGCGGACGTTCCTTGCACGTGCACACTGAGTGTACTGTGTACAAGAGACGTGTGCTTATTTCTGGCAGAATACTTTGTTATGATGGACAAGGACACACAGGATCTGCGGACGTTCCTTGCACGTGCACACTGAGTGTACTGTGTACAAGAGACGTGTGCTTATTTCTGGCAGAATACTTTGTTATGATGGACAAGGACACACAGGATCTGCGGACGTTCCTTGCACGTGCACACTGAGTGTACTGTGTACAAGAGACGTGTGCTTATTTCTGGCAGAATACTTTGTTATGATGGACAAGGACACACAGGATCTGCGGACGTTCCTTGCACTTGCGCACTGAATCTGTGCTTCCAGTAGTGTGTTTGTTCTTATGAGGAATCTAAAGCATAAGAAACTCTTGCACTCTAAAGACAATAAGGTTACCAGAATTATTGTAAGAGGAACTTGGTTGGCTTGTGAAAGGAAGATCGCAGAAAGGACTTCGTGTAAAAATAAAGGTGTTAGTGTTTATTGTATCCTTTGACGCTGAATTTTGCTATTGTGTATTGCACAGGAGAAGAGTTTTACTGCAGGCAGTAATGTTGTTTTGCTCTAAGTGTTATATTTATTGCTGACATTAATTCTTAGATATAGCTTATACGTAGCAAAGCATCTGAAATGTATGAGAAACAGTAAACATGGAGTGTTACTTGTGACTGTAGTTTTGAGTAAAGCGAAGCTCCCTTTCTTTTTCAGCACGGCGCATCCTTGCAAAGTGGCGGCCTGATAAATAATTCATGTTTGTTGATTCTATGCCTTGTTATTGTTAAAGGTTTTGCCCAACAGTATAAAATGGACACCTGAGGCATGGCTAGGGAGGAACTTCCCTTGCTAAAATAAATAGAAAAGTAGTTTCATTAAAATAATACCACCTACCTAGGTTGGCGGGAACGAGACAGTTCCTAATCGTATCACTGGTAGCGCTATATGTCTTGGACAAATTCGCGTCTGTGTTCCTAAGTTGAGCGGGTGCAGTTTAGAACAAGTGCCCTGCAGCGGTCAGCAAAACATACCATTCTAGTTTAATCCCGTTTGCTGCATCTTAAATTATGAATAAAAATCGATTTATTTAAATATTTTAATTTAGGATTAATTAATCTTTATGATTTGTATTGATGCAAATTATTTAAAAAATGGATCATTATACATAAAACCCCTTAATAATTTTCTGGCTACGCTACTGGCCGAATGTTCTTGTGTCTCTTTTAGATACTAGCAGAACTACAAAATATGTAGATGCAGTAAAGCACCAATTCATAAAGTTCTTTGAGGCATTAACTATTTATATGTAAGTCGCTATTCGTAGTTTCTAAGTCATGCAGAGAGTATGAAATTGCAAAACCATTACATAGCTCTCCACTGTCGCTTCACCTACAACAAAACGTTTAAGGAAGATTTATCCCAGTTAACAAGAATAAGCTTTCATAACATTAATTTCTAGAAGAGTGAATACAGAGAGTCGTGTGAGTGCAACATATATCATTTTTCACTTTGAGTTACGCTGGTATCTGTCTTCCCTCTCCTACTCTTGTTTCAAAATGTGCATAATTTAGGATTGAGGGACCTCAAAACCTGCATTTCCAATTTAATGACGGTACTGAAATTTGTGGCTGAATGCAGTAGTTTCTGTACTCCCTGCACTCGCTTTGGTCTCTGAACTTAATTTTTTACTTGCAGTTTAACGAGCGCCAAAGGAAAATGGATGAATGGAAAGGTTACAAGGAGCGGCAACGGCTAGCAGCAGAGTACGAGATACTCCTAAACAACATGGCTACGCGTATTCAGGCCTGGTGGAGAGGAACAATGGTACGAAGAAATCTGGGACCTTATCAAAAGAAGAAGAAAAAGAAGGGCAAGAAAAAGAAGAAGTAGTAGAGGGCTGAATATTGAAGAATTAAGAAGAGTTGTACTTAAACTAAACGCTCATTGGTTGATCGTTAATAATAAGTAAACATATGTAATATTTTAAATAAAAAGAGGTGCTACTTGTGCCAGGGTACACACTATTTGAGTGGGACAATGTAAAAATAAATTTATGTTCTTGCGATACATCATAAAAATATGTAGATACCTGTATGTATTGTGGCTACATGTATAGCGGGCGTGTCCTTCAGCGCTAGCCGGCGCATGATTAGCTGGAGAGTGGAAACACATAGAAGACTAATTGAGAACGATGCCAAAGCTACCTGCCCCTTGGCGGAGTACGAAGATTCTAGAAAGCAAATGCGGTTATAAAGAGGAGCGTATTCCCTGCGCCAGGAACAGGAGTCCTGTGTTCAACACTCCAGTGAGCTACCAGGAGTGAGGAATCCTGTGTTCGACACTCCAATCAGAGACCTGAAGAGAGCGCAGTCCTGTGTTAGACACTTCAGTGAGCGAATGAAAGACAGAGGAGTCCTGTGTTCGACACTCCAGTGAGCTACCAGGAGTGAGGAATCCTCTGTTAGACACTCCAATCAGAGACCTGAAGAGAGCGCAGTCCTGTGTTAGACACCTCAGTGAGCGAATGAAAGACAGAGGAGTCCTGTGTTCGACACTCCAGTGAGCGAATGAAACACAGAGGAAACCTGTGTTCGAAACTTCAATGAGTAACCGGGACAGAGGAGTCCTGTGTTCGACACTCCAATGACAGGCCAGAAGAGAGAGGAGTCCTGTGTTCGACACTCCAGTGAGAGGCCAAAAGAGAGAGGAGTCCTGTGTTCGACACTCCAATTAGAGACCAGAAGAAAGAGGAGTCCTGTGTTCGACACTCCAATGAGAGACCAGAAGAGAGAGGAGTCCTGTGTTCGACACTCCAATGAGAGACCAGAAGAGAGAGGAGTCCTGTGTTCGACACTCCAATTAGAGACCAGAAGAAAGAGGAGTCCTGTGTTCGACACTCCAATGAGAGACCAGAATAGAGAGGAGTCCTGTGTTCAACACTACAGTGAGAGACCAGAAGAGATAGGAGTCCTGTATTCCATACTCCAGTGAACGATGGGAAGAGAGAGGACTCCTGTGTTCGACACAACTGTGAGCAATGGGAAGAGAGAAGTCCTGTGTTCGACATTAATGTGACCGATAGACCGAGAGTAGAAGAGTAACGTA
Source organism: Deroplatys truncata (assembly GCA_030765065.1). Lineage (NCBI taxonomy): Eukaryota > Metazoa > Arthropoda > Insecta > Mantodea > Mantidae > Deroplatys > Deroplatys truncata. The sequence goes on from CM060984.1 coordinate 257,228,775, forward strand.
TTCGACACTCCAGTGAGCGACCGGGAGAGAGAAGTCCTGTATTCGTTACTCCAGTGAGTGACCGAAGATAGAAGAGGTGCTTTGTGTTGGACACTCAAGTCAGTGTCTGGAAAAGGTAAGACTCCTATGTATAACACTTCTAGTGAGCGAACGGAAAAGAGAGGAGTCCTATGACCGACACTTCAGTGAGTGACCGGCAGAGAGATATGGAAGAGAGAGGGGGAAGGGTGCTATGACACCCAAGTGCGGTATGGAAAGAGAGAGAGAGGAGTCCTAAGTTCACATTACAGTATGCAATGGGAAGAGAGAGAGAGGAGTCCTAAGTTCGACATTACAGTGTGCAATGGGAAGAGAGAGAGGAGTCCTAAGTTCGACACTACAGTATGCAATGGAAAGAGAGAGAGATGAGCCCTAAGTTCGACACTACAGTATCCAATGGGAAGAGAGAGGAGCCCCATGTTCGACACTACAGTATGCAATGGAAAGAGAGAGGAGCCCTAAGTTCGACACGACAGTATCCAATGGAAAGAGAGAGAGGAGCCCTATGTTCGACACTAGAGTATGTCATGGGAAGAGAGAGAAAGGAGTCCTAAGTTCGACATTACAGTGTGATTGGGAAGAGAGAGAGAGGAGTCCTAAGTACGACACTACAGTATGCAATGGAAAGAAAGAGAGAGGAGCCCTAAGTTCGACACTACAGTATCCAATGGGAAGAGAGAGGAGCCCCATGTTCGACACTACAGTATGCAATGGAAAGAGAGAGGAGCCCTAAGTTCGACACGAGAGAATCCAATGGAAAGAGAGAGAGGAGCCCTATGTTCGACACTAGAGTATGTCATGGGAAGAGAGAGAGAGGAATCCTAAGTTCGACATTACAGTGTGCAATGGGAAGAGAGAGAGCGGAGTCCTAAGTTCGACACTACAGTATGCAATGGAAACAGAGAGAGGAGCCCTAAGTTCGACACTACAGTATCCAATGGGAAGAGAGAGGAGCCCCATGTTCGACACAACAGTATGAAATGGAAAGAGAGAGGAGCCCTAAGTTCGACACGACAGTATCCAATGGAAAGGGAGAGAGGAGCCCTATGTTCGACACTAGAGTATGTCATGGGAAGAGAGAGAGAGGAGTCCTAAGCTCGACATTACAGTGTGCAATGGGAAGAGAGAGAGAGGAGTCCTAAGTACGACACTACAGTATGCAATGGAAAGAGAGAGAGAGGAGCCCTAAGTTCGACATTACAGTGTGCAATGAGAAGAGAGAGAGAGGAGCCCTATGTTCGACACTACAGTATCCAATGGGAAGAGAGAGGAGCCCTATGTTAGACACTACAGTATGCAATGGAAAGAGAGAGAGAGAGGAGTCCTAAGATCGACACTATAGTGTGCAATGGGAAGAGAGAGAGAGAGGAGTCCTAAGTTCGACACTACAGTATGCAATGGAAAGAGAAAGAGAGGAGCCCTAAGTTCGACACTACAGTATCCTATGAGAAGAGAGAGAGAGAAAAGTCCTAAGTTCGACATTGGAGTGTGCAATGGGAAGAGAGAGAGGAGTCCTAAGTTCGACACTACAGTATGCAATGGAAAAAGAGAGAGAGAGGAGCCCTAAGTTCGACACTACAGTATCCAATGGGAAGAGAGAGAGGAGCCCCATGTTCGACACTACAGTATGCAATGGAAATAGAGAGGAGCCCTAAGTTCGACACGACAGTATCCAATGGAAAGAGAGAGAGGAGCCCTATGTTCGACACTAGAGTATGTCATGGGAAGAGAGAGAGAGGAGTCCTAAGTTCGACATTACAGTGTGCAATGGGAAGAGAGAGAGAGGAGTCCTAAGTTCGACACTACAGTATGCAATGGAAAGAGAGAGAGAGGAGCCCTAAGTTCGACATTACAGTGTGCAATGAGAAGAGAGAAAGAGGAGCCCTATGTTCGACACTACAGTATCCAACGGGAAGAGACAGGAGCCCTCTGTTAGACATAACAGTATGCAATGGAAAGAGAGAGAGAGGTGTCCTAAGTTCGACACTATAGTGTGCAATGGGAAGAGAGAGAAAGAGAGGAGTCCTAAGTTCGACAATACAGTATACAATGGAAGAGAAAGAGAGGAGCCCTAAGTTCGAGACTACACTATCCTATGAGAAGAGAGAGAGAGGAGTCCTAAGTTCGACATTATAGTGTGCAATGGGAAGAGAGAGAGGAGTCCTAAGTTCGACACTACAGTATGCAATGGAAAGAGAGAGAGGAGCCCTATGTTCGACAATACAGTATGCAAAGGAAATAGAGAAAGAGGAGCCCTAATTTCGACACGACAGTATCCAATGGGAAGAGAGAGAGCAGCCCTATGTTCGACAATACAGTATGCAATGAGAAGAGAGAGAGGAGCCCTAAGTTCGACATTACAGTGTGCAATGGGTAGAGAGAGAGGAGTCCTAATTTCGACACTACAGTATGCAATGAGAAGAGAGAGAGAGGAGCCCTAAGTTCGACATTACAGTGTGCAATGGGAAGAGAGAGGAGCCCTAAGTTCGACACGACAGTATCCAATGAGAAGAGAGAGAGAGCAACCCTATGTTCGACAATGCAGTATGCAATGAGAAGAGAGAGAGAGAGGAGTCCTAAGTTCGACATTACAGTGTGCAATGGGAAGAGAGAGAGGAGTCCTAAGTTCGACACTACAGTATGCAATGAGAAGAGAGGGAGGAGCCCTATGTTCGAAACTACAGTATGCAATTGGAAGAGAGAGAGGAGCCCTATGTTCGACACTACAATATGCAATGAGAAGAGAGAGAGAGAGGAGCCCTAAGTTCGACCCTACAGTGTGTAATGGGAAGAGAGAGAGAGGAGCCCTAAGTGCGACACTACAGTATCCAATGAGAAGAGAGAGAGGAGCCCTATGTTCGACACTACAGTATGCAATGGAAAAAGAGAGGTGATCCATATGTTCCACACTACAGTATACAATGAGAAGAGAGAAAGACGAGCCCTAAGTTCGACACTACAGTATCCAATGAGAAGAGAAAGACGAGCCCCATGTTCGACACTAAAGTATGCAATGGAAAGAGAGAAAGAGCCCTATGTTCGACATTACAGTATCCAATGGAAAGAGAGAAAGAGGAGCCCCAAGTTCGGCACTACAGTATGCAATGGAAAGAGAGAAAGAGGAGCCCCATGTTCGACATTACAGTATCCAATGGGAAGAGAGAGAGAGGAGCCCTATGTTCGACACTACAGTATTCAATGAGAAGAGAGAGACACGAGCCTTATGTTCGGCACTACAGTATCCAATGGAAAGAGAGAGAGAGAGGAGCCCTATGTTCGACACTACAGTAACCAATGGGAAGAGAGAGAGGAGCCCGATGTTCGACACTACAGTATGCAATGGAGAGAGGGAGAGAGGAGCCCTATGTTCGACACTACAGTATCCAATAAGAAGAGAGAGAGAGGAGCCTTATGTTCGACACTACAGTATGCAATGGAGACAGGGAGAGAGGAGCCCTATGTTCGACACTACAGTATCCAATAAGAAGAGAGAGAGAGGAGCCCCATTTTCGACACTACAGTATCCAATAAGAAGAGATAGAGAGGAGCCCTAAGTTCGACACAACAGTATCCAATAAGAAGAAAGAGAGAGGAGCCCTATGTTCGACACTACAGTATCCAATAAGAAGAGAGAGAGAGGAGCCCTATGTTCGACACTACAGTATGCAATGGAGAGAGGAGCCCTAAGTTCGACACTATTGTATCCAATGGGAAGAGAGAGAGACGAGCCCTAAGTTCGACACTAAAATATCCAATGATAAGAGAGAGAAAGGAGCCTTAATTTGGACACTATAGTATCCAATGAGAAGAGAGAGAGAGGACCCCTATGTTCGACACTACAGTATCCAATGAGAAGCGAGAGAGAGAAGAGCCTTATGTTCGACACTACAGTATCCAATGAGAAGAGAGAGAGAGGAGCCTTATGTTCGACATTACAGTATCCAATGGAAAGAGAGAAAGAGGAGCCCTATGTTCGACATTACAGTGTCGAATGGAAAGAGAGAAAGAGGAGCCCCAAGTTCGACACTGCAGTATGCAATGGAAAGAGAGAAAGAGGAGCCCCATGTTCGACATTACATTATCCAATGGGAAGAGAGAGAGAGGAGCCCTATGTTCGACACTACAGTATTCAATGAGAAGAGAGAGAGACGAGCCTTATGTTCGGCACTACAGTATCCAATGGAAAGAGAGAGAGAGGAGCTCTATGTTCGACACTACAGTATGCAATGGAGAGAGGGAGAGAGGAGCCCTATGTTCGACACTACAGTATCCAATAAGAAGAGAGAGACAGGAGCCTTATGTTCGACACTACAGTATGCAATGGAGACAGGGAGAGAGGAGCCCTATGTTTGACACTACAGTATCCAAGAAGAAGAGAGAGAGAGGAGCCCCATGTTCGACACTACAGTATCCAATAAGAAGAGATAGAGAGGAGCCCCAAGTTCGACACTACAGTATCCAATAAGAAGAAAGAGAGAGGAGCCCTATGTTCGACACTACAGTATCCAATAAGAAGAGAGAGAGAGGAGCCCTATGTTCGACACTACAGTATGCAATGGAGAGAGGTAGAGAGGAGCCCTAAGTTAGACACTACAGTATCCAATGGGAATAGAGAGAGACGAGCCCTAAGTTCGACACTAAAATATCCAATGAGAAGAGAGAGAGAGGAGCCTTATGTTCGACACTACAGTATCCAATGAGAAGAGAGAGAGGACCCCTATGTTCGACACTACAGTATCCAATGAGAAGAGAGAGAGAGAAGAGCCTTATGTTCGACACTACAGTATCCAATGAGAAGAGACAGACAGGAGCCTTATGTTCTACACTACAGTATCCTATGAGAAGAGAGAGAGAGGTGCCTTATGTTCGACACTAAGGTATCCAATGAGAACAGAGAGAGAGGAGCCTTACGTTCGACACTACAGTATCCAATAAGAAGAGAGAGAGGAGCCCTATGTTCGACACTACAGTATCCAATGAGAAGAGAGAGAGAGAGGAGCCTTGTGTTCGACACTACAGTATCCAATGGAAAGAGAGAGAGACGAGCCCTATGTTCGACACTACAGTATGGAATGGGAAGAGAGAGAGGAGCCCTATGTTCGACACTACAGTATGCAATGGAGAGAGGGAGAGAGGAGCCCTAAGTTCGAGACTACAGTATCCAATGGGAAGAGAGAGAGCAGCGCTATGTTCGACACTACAGTATCCAATGAAAAGAGAGAGAGAGGAGCCCTAAGTTCGACACTACAGTATCCAATGGAAAGTGAGAGAGGAGCCCTATGTTCGACACTACAGTATGCAATGGGAAGAAACGAGAGAGGAGCCCTATGTTCGACACTACAGTATCCAATGGGAAGAGAGAGGGGAGCCCTATGTTCGACATTACAGTCTCCAATGAGAAGAGAGAGAGAGGAGCCCTCAGTTCGACACTACAGTATCCAATGGGAAGAGAGGGAGACGAGCCCTATGTTCGACACTACAGTATGCAATGAGAAGAGAGAGAGGGGAGCCCTATGTTCGACACTACAGTATCCAATGAGAAGAGAGAGAGAGGAGCCTTGTGTCCGACACTACAGTATCCAATGAGAAGAGAGAGAGAGGAGCCCTATGTTCGACACTACAGTATCCAATGAGAAGGAGGAGGAGCCCTATGTTCGACACTACAGTATGCAATGGGAAGAGACAGAGGAGCACTAAGTTCGATACTACAGTATCCAATGAGAAGAGAGAGAGAGGAGCCCTATGTTTGACACTACAGTATTCAATGGGAAGAGAGAGAGAGGAGCCCTATGTTCGACACTACAGTATCCAATTAGAAGAAAGAGAGGAGCCTAGGTTCGACACTACAGTATACAATGGGAAGAGAGAGAGGAGCCCTAAGTTCGACACTACAGTATGCAATGGGAAAAGAGAGAGGAGCCCTACGAGCTACACTACAGTATCGAATAGGAAGAGAGAGAGAGAGAGAGGAGCCCTATGTTCAACACTACAGTATCCAATAAGAAGAGACAGGAGCCCTATGTTCGACACTACAGTATCCAATGAGAAGAGAGAGAGAGGAGCCCTATGTTCGACACTACAGTATGCAATGGGAAGAGAGAGAGAGGAGCCCAAAGTTCGACACTACCTTATGCATAGGGAAGAGAGAGGAGCCCTATGTTCGACACTACAGTATGGAATGGGAAGAGAGAGAGGAGCCCTATGTTCGACACTACAGTATGCAATTGGAAGAGAGAGAGGAGCCCTATGTTCGACACTACAGTATGCAATGAGAAGAGAGAGGAGCCCTAAGTTCGACCCTACAGTATGCAATGGGAAGAGAGAGAGAGGAGCCCTAAGTTCGACACTACAGTATCCAATGAGAAGAGAGAAAGGAGCCCTATGTTCGACACTACAGTATGCAATGGAAAAAGAGAGGTGATCAATACTTTCGACACTACAGTATCCAATGAGAAGAGAGAAAGACGAGCCCTAAGTTCGACACTACAGTATCCAATGAGAAGAGAAAGTGGAGCCCCATTTTCGACACTAAAGTATGCAATGGAAAGAGAGAAAGAGGAGCCCTATGTTCGACATTACAGTATCCAATGGAAAGAGAGAAAGAGGAGCCCCAAGTTCAACACTACAGTATGCAATGGAAAGAGAGAAAGAGGAGCTCCATGTTCGACATTACAGTATCCAATGGGAAGAGAGAGAGAGGAGCCCTATGTTCGACACTACAGTATTCAATGAGAAGAGAGAGAGACGAGCCTTATGTTCGGCACTACAGTATCCAATGGAAAGAGAGAGAGAGGAGCCCTATGTTCGACACTACAGTATCCAATGGGAAGAGAGAGAGGAGCCCGATGTTCGAAACTACAATATGCAATGGAGAGAGGGAGAGAGGAGCCCTATGTTCGACACTACAGTATCCAATAAGAAGAGAGAGAGAGGAGCCTTATGTTCGACACTACAGTATGCAATGGAGACAGGGAGAGAGGAGCCCTATGTTCGACACTACAGTATCCAATAAGAAGAGAGAGAGAAGAGCCCCATGTTCGACACTACAGTATCCAATAAGAAGAGATAGAGAGGAGTCCTAAGTTCGACACTACAGTATCCAATAAGAAGAAAGAGAGAGGAGCCCTATGTTATACACTAAAGTATCCAATAAGAAGAGAGAAATAGGAGCCCTATGTTCGACACTACAGTATGCAATGGAGAGAGGGACAGAGGAGCCCTAAGTTCGACACTACAGTATCCAATGGGAAGAGAGAGACGAGCCCTAAGTTCGACACTAAAATACCAAATGAGAAGAGAGAGAGAGGAGCCTTATGTTCGACACTATAGTATCCAATGAGAAGAGAGAGAGAGGACCCCTATGTTCGACACTACAGTATCCAATGAGAAGAGAGAGAGAAGAGCCTTATGTTCGACACTACAGTATCCAATGAGAAGAGAGAGAGAGGAGCCTTATGTTCGACACTACAGTATCCAATGAGAAGAGACAGAGAGGAGCCTTATGTTCGACCCTACAGTATCCAATGTGAACAGAGAGAGAGGAGCCTTACGTTCGACACTACAGTATCCAATAAGAAGAGAGAGAGGAGCCCTATGTTCGACACTACAGTATCCAATGAGAAGAGAGAGAGAGGATCCTTGTGATCGACACTACAGTATCCAATGAGAAGAGAGAGAGAGGAGCCCTATAATCGACACTACAGCATCCAATGAGAAGAGTGAGAGAGAGGAGCCTTATGTTCGGCACTACAGTATCCAATGGAAAGAGAGAGAGACGAGCCCTATGTTCGACACTACAGTATCCAATGGGAAGAGAGAGAGGAGCCCTATGTTCGACACTACAGTATGCAATGGAGAGAGGGAGAGAGGAGCCCTAAGTTCGACACTACAGTATCCAATGGGAAGAGAGAGAGGAACCCTATGTTCGACACTACAGTATCCAATGAAAAGAGAGAGAGAGGAGCCCTAAGTTCGACACTACAGTATCCAATGGGAAGAGAGAGAGAGGAGCGCTATGTTCGACACTACAGTATGCAATCGAAAGAGAGAGAAGCCCTATGTTCGACACGACAGTATGCAATGGGAAGAGAGAGGGAGGAGCCCTATATTCGACACTATAGTATGCAATGGGAAGAGTGAGAGAGTAGCCCTATGTTCGACACTACAGTGTCCAATGGGAAGAGAGAGGGGAGCCCTATGTTCGACATTACAGTATCCAATGAGAAGAGAGAGAGAAGAACCCTCAGTTCGACACTACAGTATCCAAAGGGAAGAGAGAGAGATGAGTCCTATGTTCGACACTACCGAATGCAATGGAAAGAGAGAGAGAGGAGCCCTATGTTCGACACTACTCTATGCAATGGAAAGAGTGAGAGAGGTGCCCTATGTTCGACACTAAAGTATGCAATGGGAAGAAACGAGAGAGGAGCCGTATGTTCGACATTACAGTATCCAATGGGAAGAGAGAGAGGAGCCCTATGTTCGAAACTACAGTATGCAATGGAAAGAGAGAGAAAGAGGAGCCCTATGTTCGACACTACAGTATCCAATGAGAAGAAGGAGGAGCCCTATGTTCGACACTACAGTATGCAATGGGAAGAAACAGAGGAGCACTAAGTTCGATACTACAGTATCCAATGAGAAGAGAGAAAGGAGCCCTATGTTCGACACTACAGTATGCAATGGAGAGTGAGAGAGGAGCCCTATGTTCGACACTACAGTATCCAATGGGAAGAGAGAGGGGAGCCCTATGTTCGACATTACAGTATCCAATGAGAAGAGAGAGAGAGGAGCCCTCAGTTCGACACTACAGTATCCAATGGGAAGAGAGAGAGACGAGCCCTATGTTCGACAGTACAGTATGTAATGAGGAGAGAGAGAGGAGCCCTATGTTCGACACTACAGTATCCAATGAGAAGAGAGAGAGGAACCCTGTGTTCGACACTACAGTATCCAATGAGAAGAGAGCGAGAGGAGCCCTATGTTCGACACTACAGTATCCAATGAGAAGGAGGAGGAGCCCTATGTTCGACACTACAGTATGCAATGGGAAGAGACAGAGGAGCACTAAGTTCGATACTACAGTATCCAATGAGAAGAGAGAGAGAGGAGCCCTATGTTCGACACTACAGTATCCATTTAGAAGAGAGAGAGGAGCCCTAAGTTCGACACTACAGTATACAATGGGAAGAGAGAGAGGAGCCCTATGTTCGACACTACAGTATGCAATGCGAAGAGAGAGAGGAGCCCTACGTTCGACACTACAGTATCGAATAGGATAAGAGAGAGAGGAGCCATATGTTCATCACTACAGTATCCAATGAGAAGAGAGAGGAGCCCTATGTTCTACACTACAGTATGCAATGAGAAGAGAGAGAGAGGAGCCCTATGTTCGACACTACAGTATGCAATGGGAAGAGAGAAAGAGAGAGAGAGAGGAGCCCAAAGTTCGACACTACCTTATGCAATGGGAAGAGAGAGAGGAGCCCTATGTTCGACACTACAGTATGCAATGGGAAGAGAGAAAGGAGCCCTATGTTCGACACTACAGTATCCAAAAGGAAGAGAGAGAGAGGAGCCCTATGTTCGACACTACAGTATACAATAGGAACAGAGAGAGAGGAGCCCTATGTTCGACACTACAGTATGGAATGGCAAGAGAGAGAGGACCCTATGTTCGACACTACAGTATGCAATGGGAAGAGAGAGAGGAGCCCTATGTTCGACACTACAGTATCCAATAGGAAGAGAGAGAGAGGAGCCCTAAGGTCGACACTACACAATGCAATGGGAAGAGAGAGAGGAGCCCTAAGTTCGACCCTACAGTATCCAATATGAAGAGAGAGAGAGGAGCCCTATGTTCGACACTACAGTATCCAATAAGAGAGAGGAGCCCTATATTTCACACTACAGTATCCAATTGGAAGAGAGAGAGAGAGGAGCCCTATGTTCGACACTACAGTATGCAATGGAGAGAGAGAGAGGAGCCCTAAGTTCGACACTACAGTATCCAATGGGAAGAGGGAGGAGCCCTGTGTTCGACACTACAATATACAATGAGAAGAGAGAGAAGAACTCTATGTTCGACACTACAGTATGCAATGGAAAGAGAGAAAGAGGAGCGCTATGTTCGACACTAGAGTATCCAATGGGAAGAGAGAGAGAGGAGCCCTATGTTCGACACGACAGTATGTAATGGGAAGAGAGAGAGGAGCCCTATGTTCGAAACTATAGTATACAATGGGAAGGGAGCGAGAGGAGCCCTATATTCGACACTACAGTATCCAATGGGAAGAGAGAGAGGAGCCCTAATTTCGACATTACAGTATCCAATGAGAAGAGAGAGATAGGAGCCCTCAGTTCGTCACTACAGTATCCAATGTGAAGAGAGAGGAGCCCTATGTTCGACACTATAGTATCCAGAGGGAAGAGAGAGGGGAGCCGTATGTTCGTACTACAGCATGCAACGGAAAGAGAGAGAGGAGCCCTATGTTCGACACTACAGTAATTAATGGGAAGAGAGAGAGAGAGAGAGGAGCCCTATATTCGACACTTCAGTATGCAATGATAAGAGAGAGAGAGGAGCCCTATGTTCGACACCACAGTATGCAATGAGAAGAAAGAGAGAGGAGCACTATATTCGACACTACAGTATCCAATGGGATGAGAGAGGGGAGCCCTATGTTCGACATTACAGTATCCAATGAGAAGAGAGAGAGAGGAACCCTCAGTTCGACACTACAGTATCCAAAGGGAAGAGAGAGATGAGTCCTATGTTCGACACTACAGTATGCAATGGATAGAGAGAGAGAGGAGCCCTATGTTCGACACTACAGTATGCAATGGAAAGAGTGAGAGAGGAGCCCTATGTTCGACACTACAGTATGCAATGGGAAGAAACGAGAGAGGAGCCGTATGATCGACACTACAGTATCCAATGGGAAGAGAGAGAGGAGCCCTATGTTCGACACTACAGTATCCAATGAGAAGAAGGAGGAGCCCTATGTTCGACACTACAGTATGCAATGGGAAGAGACAGAGGAGCACTAATTTCGATACTACAGTATCCAATGAGAAGAGAGAGAGAGGAGCCCTATGTTCGACACTACAGTATTCAATGGGAAGAGAGAGAGAGGGGAGCCCTATGTTCGACACTACAGTATCCAATGAGAAAAGAGGGAGGAGCCCTATGTTAGACACTACAGTATGACATGGAAAGTGAGAGAGGAGCCCTATGTTAGACACTATAGTATGCAATGGGGAGAGAGCGAGAGGACCACTATGTTCGACACTACAGTATCCAATGGGAAGAGAGAGGGGAGCCCTATGTTCGACATTACAGTATCCAATGAGAAGAGAGAGAGAGGAGCCCTCAGTTCGACACTACAGCATCCAATGGGAAGAGAGAGAGAGAGACGAGCCCTATGTTCGACACTACAGTATGCAATGAGAAGAGAGAGAGGGGAGCCCTATGTTCGACACTACAGTTACCAATGAGAAGAGAGAGAGAGAGGAGCCTTGTGTTCGACACTACAGTATCCAATGAGAAGAGAGAGAGAGGAGCCCTATGTTCGACACTACAGTAACCAATGAGAAGAGAGAGAGAGGAGCCTTATGTTCGGCACTACAATATCCAATGGAAAGAGAGAGAGACGAGCCCTATGTTCGACACTACAGTATCCAATGGGAAGAGAGAGAGACGAGCCCTAAGTTCGACACTAAAATATCCAACGAGAAGAGAGAGAGAGGAGCCTTTTGTTCGACACTATAGTATCCAATGAGAAGAGAGAGAGAGGACCCCTATGTTCGACACTACAGTATCCAATGAGAAGAGAGAGAGAGAAGAGCCTTATGTTCGACACTACAGTATCCAATGGGAAGAGGAGAGACGAGCCCTAAGTTCGACACTAAAATATCCAACGAGAAGAGAGAGAGAGGAGCCTTATGTTCGACACTATAGTATCCAATGAGAAGAGAGAGAGAGGACCCCTATGTTCGACACTACAATATACAATGAGAAGAGAGAGAAGAACTCTATGTTCGACACTACAGTATGCGATGGGAAGAGACAGAGGAGCACCAAGTTCGATACTACAGTATCCAATGAGAAGAGAGAGAGAGGAGCCCTATATTCGACACTACAGTATCCAATTAGAAGAGAGAGAGGAGCCCTATGTTCGACACTACAGTATGCAATGAGAAGAGAGAGAGAGGAGCCCTATGTTCGACACTACAGAATGCAATGGGAAGAGAGAGAGAGAGAGAGAGAGAGGAGCCCAAAGTTCGACACTACCTTATGCAATGGGAAGAGAGAGAGGAGCCCTATGTACGACACTACAGTATGCAATGGGAAGAGAGAGAGGAGCCCTATGTTCGACACTACAGTATCCAAAAGGAAGAGAGAGAGAGGAGCCCTATATTCGACACTACAGTATACAATAGGAACAGAGAGAGAGGAGCCCTATGTTCGACACTACAGTATGGAATTGGAAGAGAGAGAGGAGCCCTATCTTCGACACTACAGTATGCAATGGGAAGAGAGAGAGGAGCCCTATGTTCGACACTACAGTATCCAATAGGAAGAGAGAGAGAGGAGCCCTAAGGTCGACACTACACAATGCAAAGGGAAGAGAGAGAGGAGCCCTAAGTTCGACCCTACAGTATCCAATAGGAAGAGAGAGAGGAGCCCTATGTTTGACACTACAGTATCCAATAAGAGAGAGGAGCCCTATATTTCACACTACAGTATCCAATGGGAAGAGAGAGAGAGGAGCCCTATATTCGACACTACAGTATGCAATGGAGAGAGAGAGAGGAGCCCTAAGTTCGACACTACAGTATCCAATGGGAAGAGGGAGGAGCCCTGTGTTCGACACTACAGTATCCAATGGGAAGAAAGAGAGAGGAGCCCTATGTTCGACACGACAGTATGTAATGGGAAGAGAGAGAGGAGCCCTATGTTCGAAACTATAGTATACAATGGGAAGAGAGCGAGAGGAGCCCTATGTTCGACACTACAGTATCCAATGGGAAGAGAGAGAGGAGCAGTAATTTCGACATTACAGTATCCAATGAGAAGAGAGAGATAGGAGCCCTCAGTTCGACACTACAGTATCCAAAGAGAAGAGAGAGGAGCCCTATGTTCGACACTACAGTATCCAGAGGGAAGAGAGAGGGGAGGCGTATGTTCGACATTTCAGTATCCAGTGGGAAGAGAGTGAGGAGCCCTATGTTCGACACTACAGCATGCATTGGAAAGAGAGAGAGGAGCCCTATGTTCGACACTACAGTAATTAATGGGAAGAGAGAGAGAGGAGCCCTATATTCGACACTACAGTATGCAATGATAAGAGAGAGAGAGGAGCCCTATGTTCGACACCACAGTATGCAATGAGAAGAAAGAGAGAGGAGCACTATATTCGACACTACAGTATCCAATGGGATGAGAGAGGGGTGCCCTATGTTCGACATTACAGTATCCAATGAGAAGAGAGAGAGAGGATCCCTCAGTTCGACACTACAGTATCCAAAGGGAAGAGAGAGATGAGTCCTATGTTCGACACTACAGTATGCAATGGATAGAGAGAGAGAGGAGCCCTATGTTCTACACTACAGTATGCAATGGAAAGAGTGAGAGAGGAGCCCTATGTTCGACACTACAGTATGCAATGGGAAGAAACGAGAGAGGAGCCGTATGTTCGACACTACAGGATCCAATGGGAAGAGAGAGAGGAGCCCTATGTTCGACACTACAGAATCCAATGAGAAGAAGGAGGAGCCCTATGTTCGACACTACTGTATGCAATGGGAAGAGACAGAGGAGCACTAAGTTCGATACTACAGTATCCAATGAGAAGAGAGAGAGAGGAGCCCTATGTTCGACACTACAGTATTAAATGGGAAGAGAGAGAGAGGGGAGCCCTATGTTCGACACTACAGTATCCAATTAGAAGAGAGAGAGGAGCCCTAAGTTCGACACTACAGTATACAATGGGAAGAGAGAGAGGAGCCCTATGTTCGACACTACAGTATCCAATGAGAAAAGAGAGGGGAGCCCTATGTTAGACACTACAGTATACAATTGAAAGTGAGAGAGGAGCCCTATGTTCGACACTATAGTATGCAATGGGGAGAGAGCGAGAGGAGCCCACAGTTCGACACTACAGTATCCAATGGGAAGAGAGAGAGACGAGCCCTATGTTCGACACTACAGTATGCAATGAGAAGAGAGAGAGGGGAGCCCTATGTTCGACACTACAGTATCCAATGAGAAGAGAGAGAGAGAGGAGCCTTGTGTTCGACACTACAGTATCCAATGAGAAGAGAGAGAGAGGAGCCCTATGTTCGACACTACAGTATCCAATGAGAAGAGAGAGAGAGGAGCCTTATGTTCGGCACTACAATATCCAATGGAAAGAGAGAGAGACGAGCCCTATGTTCGACACTACAGTATCCAATGGGAAAAGAGAGAGGAGCCCTATGTTCGACACTACAGTATGCAATGGAGAGAGGGAGAGAGGAGCCGTAAGTTCGACACTACAGTATCCAATGGGAAGAGAGAGAGGAGCCGCATGTTCGACACTACAATATGCAATGGGAAGAGAGAGAGAGGAGCCCTAAGGTCGACACTACAGTATGCAATGGCAAGAGAGAGAGGAGCCCTACGTTCCGCACTACAGTATCCAATAGGAAGAGAGAGAGAGGAGCCCTATGTTCGACACTACAGTATCCAATAGGAAGAGAGAGAGAGGAGCCCTAAGGTCCACACTACACAATGCAATGGGAAGAGAGAGAGGAGCCCTAAGTTCGACACTACAGTATCCATTAGGAAGAGAGAGAGAGGAGGTCTATGTTCGACACTACAGTATCCAATAAGAGAGAGGAGCCCTATATTCGACACTACAGTATCCAATGGGAAGAGAGAGAGAGGAGCCCTATGTTCGACACTACAGTATGCAATGGAGAGAGAGAGAGGAGCCCTAAGTTCTACACTACAGTATCCAATGGGAAGAGAGAGGAGCCCTGTGTTCGACACTACAATATCCAATGAGAAGAGAGAGAAGAGCCCTATGTTCGACACTACAGTATGCAATGGAAGGAGAGAGAGAGGAGCCCTATGTTCGACACTACAGTATCCAATGGGAAGAGAGAGAGATAGGAGCCGTATGTTCGACACGACAGTATGCAATGGGAAGAGAGAGAGGAGTCCTATATTCGAAAATTTAGTATGCAATGGGAAGAGAACGAGAGGAGCCCTTTGTTCGACACTACAGTATCCAATGGGAAGAGAGAGAGGAGCCCTAATTTCGACATTACAGTATCCAATGAGAAGAGAGAGAGAGGAGCCCTCAGTCCGACACTACAGTATCCAATGTGAAGAGAGAGGAGCCCTATGTTCGACACTACAGTATCCAGAGGGAAGAGAGAGGGGAGCCGTATGTTCGACATTACAGTATCCAGTGGGAAGAGATAGAGATGAGCCCTATATTCGACACTACAGTATGCAATGATAAGAGAGAGAGAGGAGCCCTATGTTCGACACCACAGTATGCAATTAGAAGAGAGAGAGAGGAGCCCTATATTCGACACTAAAGTATGCAATGAGAAGAGCGAGAGAGGAGCCCTATGTTCGATACTACAGTATCCAATGAGAAGAGAGAGAGAGGAGCCCTATGTTTGACACTACAGTATGCAATGAGAAGAGAGAGGAGCCCTATGTTCGACACTACAGTATCCAAAGGAAAGAGAGAGAGAGGAGCCCTATGTTGGACACTACAGTAGCCAATGAGAAGAGAGAGGAGCCCTATGTTCGACACTACAGTATGCAATGGGAAGAGAGGGAGGAGCTCTAAGTTCGACACTACAGTATCCAATGGGAAGAGAGAGAGGAGCCCTATACTCGACAGTACAGTATCCAATGGGAAGAGAGAGAGAGGAGCCCTAAGGTCGACACTTCAGTATCCAATAGGGAGAGAGAGAGGAGCCCTAATTTCGACACTACAGTATGCAATGGGGAGAAAGGAGCCCAATGTTTGACACTACAGTATTTAATGAGAAGAGAGAGAGAGAGGAGCCCTAAGTTCGACACTACAGTATCCAATGAGAAGAGAGAGAGGAGCTCTATGTTCGACCGTACAGTGTGCGAAAGAGAGAAAGAGGAGCCCTATGTTCGACACTACAGTATCCAATGGGAAGAGAGAGAGGAGCCCTATATTCGACACTACAGTATCCAATGAGAAGAGAGAGGGTGGAGCCCTAAGGTCGACACTACGATATGCAATGGAAAGAGAGAGAGAGAGGAGCACTATGTTCGACACTACGGTATCCAATGGGAAGTGAAGGAGGAGACCTATGTTCGACACTACGGTATCCAATGGGAAGTGAAGGAGGAGCCCTATGTTCGACAGTACAGTATGCAATGGAGAGAGAGAGAGGAGCCCTAAGTTCGTCACTACAGTATCCAATGAGAAGAGAGAGAGAGTGGAGCCCTATATTCGACACTACAGTAGCCAATGAGAAGAGAGAGAGAGGAGCCCTATGTTCGACACAACAGTATAGAATGGAAAGAGAGAGAGAGGAGCCTTATATTCGGCACTACAATATCCAATGGAAAGAGAGAGAGACGAGCCCTATGTTCGACACTACAGTATCCAATGGGAAGAGAGAGAGGAGCCCTATGTTCGACACTACAGTATGCAATGGAGAGAGGGAGAGAGGAGCCCTAAGTTCGACACTACAGTATGCAATGGGAAGAGAGAGAGGAGCCGCATGTTCGACACTACAATTTGCAATGGGAAGAGAGAGAAACGAGCCCTAAGGTCGACACTACAGTATGCAATGGCAAGAGAGAGAGGAGCCCTACGTTCGACACTACAGTATCCAATAGGAAGAGAGAGAGAGGAGCCCTATGTTCATCACCACAGTATCCAATGAGAAGAGAGAGGAGCCCTATGTTCGACACTACAGTATCCAATGAAAAGAGAGAGAGAGGAGCCCTATGTTCGACACTACAGTATGCAATGGGAAGACAGAGAGGAGCCCTATGTTCGACACTACAGTATGCAATGGGAAGAGAGAGAGGAGCCCTATGTTCGACACTACAGTATCCAAAAGGAAGAGAGAGAGAGGAGCCCCATGTTCGACACTATAGTATCCAATAGGAAGAGAGAGAGAGGAGCCCTATGTTCGACACTACAGTATGCAATGGGAATAGAGAGAGGAGCCCTATGTTCGACACTACAGTATCCAATAGGAAGAGAGAGAGAGAGAGGAGCCCTAAGGTCCACACTACACAATGCAATGGGAAGAGAGAGAGGAGCCCTAAGTTCGACACTACAGTATCCAATAGGAAGAGAGAGAGAGGAGGTCTATGTTCGACACTACAGTATCCAATAAGAGAGAGGAGCCCTATATTCGACACTACAGTATCCAATGGGAAGAGAGAGAGAGGAGCCCTATGTTCGACACTACAGTCTGCAATGGAGAGAGAGAGAGGAGCCCTAAATTCGACACTACAGTATCCAATGGGAAGAGAGAGGAGCCCTGTGTTCGACACTACAATATCCAATGAGAAGAGAGAGAAGAGCCCTATGTTCGACACTACAGTATGCAATGGAAAGAGAGAAAGAGGAGCCCTATGTTCGACACTACAGTATCCAATGGGAAGAGAGAGAGAGAGAGAGGAGCCCTATGTTCGACACGACAGTATGCAATGGGAAGAGAGAGAGGAGTCCTATGTTCGAAACTATAGTATGCAATGGGAAGAGAGCGAGAGGAGCCCTATGTTCGACACTACAGTATCCAATGGGAAGAGAGAGAGAGGAGCCCTAATTTCGACATTACAGTATCCAATGAGAAGAGAGAGAGAGAGGAGCCCTCAGTCCGACACTACAGTATCCAATGTGAAGAGAGAGGAGCCCTATGTTCGACACTACAGTATCCAGAGGGAAGAGAGAGGGGAGCCGTATGTTCGACATTACAGTATCCAGTGGGAAGAGATAGAGAGGAGCCCTATATTCGACACTACAGTATGCAATGATAAGAGAGAGAGAGGAGCCCTATGTTCGACACCACAGTATGCAATTAGAAGAGAGAGAGAGGAGCCCTATATTCGACACTATAGTATGCAATGAGAAGAGAGACAGAGGAGCCCTATGTTCGACACTACAGTATCCAATGGGAAGAGAGAGAGAGGAGCCGTATATTCGACACTAAAGTATGCAATGAGAAGAGCGAGAGAGGAGCCCTATGTTCGATACTACAGTATCCAATGAGAAGAGAGAGAGGAGCCCTATGTTCGCCACTACAGTATGCAATGAGAAGATAGAGAGGAGCCCTATGTTCGACACTACAGTATCCAATGAGAAGAGAGAGAGAGGAGCCCCATGTTCTACACTACAGTATCCAAAGGAAAGAGAGAGAGAGGAGCCCTATGTTCGACACTACAGTAGCCAATGAGAAGAGAGAGTAGCCCTATGTTCGACACTACAGTATGCAATGGGAAGCGAGAGAGGAGCTCTAAGTTCGACACTACAGTATCCAATGGGAAGAGAGAGAGGAGCCCTATTTTCGACAGTACAGTATCCAATGGGAAGAGGGAGAGAGGAGCCCTAAGGTCGACACTTCAGTATCCAATGGGAAGAGAGAGAGAGAGGAGCCCTATTTTCGACAGTAACGTATGCAATGGGGAGAGAGGAGCCCAATGTTCGACACTACAGTATTTAATGAGAAGAGAGAGAGAGAGAGAGGAGCCCTAAGTTCGACACTACAGTATCCAATGAGAAGAGAGAGAGGAGCTCTATGTTCGAACGTACAGTATGCAATGGAAAGAGAGAAAGAGGAGCTCTATGTTCGACACTACAGTATCCAATGGGAAGAGAGAGAGGAGCTTTATATTCGACACTACAGTATCCAATGAGAAGAGAGAGGAGCCCTAAGGTCGACAATACGATATACAATGGAAAGAGAGAGAGGAGCACTACGTTCGACACTACAGTATCCAAAGGGAAGAGAGAGAGAGAGGAGCCCTATGTTCGACAGTACAGTGTGCAATGGAGAGAGAGAGAGGAGCCCTAAATTTGACACTACAGTATACAATGGGAAGAGAGAGAGAGGAGCCCTAAGTTCGTCACTACAGTATCCAATGAGAAGAGAGAGAGAGTGGAGCCCTATATTCGACACTACAGTAGCCAATGAGAAGAGAGAGAGAGAGGAGCCCTATGTTCGACACAACAGTATTGAATGGAAAGAAAGAGAGAGGAGCCCTATGTTCGACACGACAGTATGCAATATGAAGAGAGAGAGGAGCCCTATGTTCGACACTATAGTATCCAATAGGAAGAGAGAGAGGAACCGTATGTTCGACACTACAGTATGCAATGGGAAGTGAGAGAAAGGAGCCCTATGTTCGACATTACAGTATCCAATGGGAAGAGAGAGAGGAGCCCTATATTCGACACTAAAGTATGCAATGAGAAGAGCGAGAGAGGAGCCCTATGTTCGACACTACAGTATGCAATGAGAAGAGAGAGAGGAGCCCTATGTTCGACACTACAGTATGCAATGGGAAGAGAGAGAGAGGAGCCCAAAGTTCGACACTACCTTATGCAATGGGAAGAGAGAGAGGAGCCCTATGTTCGATACTACAGTATGCAATGGAAGAGAGAGAGGAGCCCTATGTTCGACACTACAGTATCCAAAAGGAAGAGAGAGAGAGGAGCCCTATTTTCGACACTACAGTATACAATAGGAACAGAGAGAGAGGAGCCCTATGTTCGACACTACAGTATGGAATGGGAAGAGAGAGAGGAGCCCTATGTTCGACACTACAGTATGCAATGGGAAGAGAGAGAGGAGCCCTATGTTCGACACTACAGTATTCAATAGGAAGAGAGAGAGAGGAGCACTAAGGTCGACACTACACAATGCAATGGGAAGAGAGAGAGGAGCCCTAAGTTCGATCCTACAGTATCCAATAGGAAGAGAGAGAGGAGCCCTATGTTCGACACTACAGTATCCAATAAGAGAGAGGAGCCCTATATTTCACACTACAGTATCCAATGGGCAGAGAGAGAGAGGAGCCCTATGTTCGACACTACAGTATGCAATGGAGAGAGAGAGAGAGAGGAGCCCTAAGTTCGACACTACAGTATCCAATGGGAAGAGAGAGCAAAACCCTATGTTCGACACTACAGTATGCAATGGAAAGAGAGAAAGAGGAGCCCTATGTTCGACACTACAGTATCCAATGGAAGAGAGAGAGTGGAGCCCTATGTTCGACACGACAGTATCCAATGTGAACAGAGAGGAGCCCTATGTTCGACACTACAGTATCCAGAGGGAAGAGAGAGGGGAGCCGTATGTTCGAAACTATAGTATACAATGGGAAGAGAAGCGAGAGGAGCCCTATGTTCGACACTACAGTATCCAATGGAAGAGAGAGAGGAGCCCTAATTTCGAAATTACAGTATCCAATGAGAAAAGAGAGATAGGAGCCCTCAGTTCGACACTACAGTATCCAATGTGAACAGAGAGGAGCCCTATGTTCGACACTACAGTATCCAGAGGGAAGAGAGAGGGGAGCCGTATGTTCGACATTACAGTATCCAGTGGGAAGAGAGTGAGGAGCCCTATGTTCGACACTACAGCATGGAACGGAAAGAGAGAGAGGAGCCCTATGTTCGACACTAAAGTAATTAATGAAAAGAGAGAGAGAGGAGCCCTATATTCGACACTATAGTATGCAATGATAAGAGAGAGAGAGGAGCCCTATGTTCGACACCACAGTATGCAATGAGAAGAAAGAGAGAGGAGCACTATATTCGACACTACAGTATCCAATGGGATGAGAGAGGGGAGCCCTATGTTCGACATTACAGTATCCAATGAGAAGAGAGAGAGAGGAACCCTCAGTTCGACACAACAGTATCCAAAGGGAAGAGAGAGATGAGTCCTATGTTCGACACTACAGTATGCAATGGATAGAGAGAGAGAGGAGCCCTATGTTCGACACTACAGTATGCAATGGAAAGAGTGAGAGAGGAGCCCTATGTTCGACACTACAGTATGCAATGGAAGAAACGAGAGAGCAGCCGTATGTTCGACACTATAGTATACAATGGGAAGAGAGAGAGGAGCCCTATATTCGACACTACAGTATCCAATGAGAAGAAGGAGGAGCCCTATGTTCGACACTACAGTATGCAATGGGAAGAGACACAGGAGCACTAAGTTCGATACTACAGTATCCAATGAGAAGAGAGAGAGAGGAGCCCCATGTTCGATACTACAGTATTCAATGGGAAGAGAGAGAGAGAGGGGAGCCCTATGTTCGACACTACAGTATCCAATTAGAAGAGAGAGAGGAGCCCTAAGTTCGACACTACAGTATACAATGGGAAGAGAGAGAGGAGCCCTATGTTCGACACTACAGTATCCAATGAGAAAAGAGAGAGGAGCCCTATGTTAGACACTACAGTATGCAATGGAAAGTGAGAGAGGAGCCCTATGTTCGACACTATAGTATGCAATGGGGAGAGAGCGAGAGGAGCACTATGTTCGACACTACAGTATCCAATGGAAAGAGAGAGGGGAGCCCTATGTTCGACATTACAGTATCCAATGAGAAGAGAGAGAGAGGAGCCCTCAGTTCGACACTACAGTATCCAATGGGAAGAGAGAGAGACGAGCCCTATGTTCGACACTACAGTATGCAATGAGCAGAGAGAGAGGGGAGCCCTATGTTCGACACTACAGTATCCAATGAGAAGAGAGAGAGAGGAGCCTTGTGTTCGACACTACAGTATCCAATGAGAAGAGAGAGAGAGGAGCCCTATGTTCGACACTAAGGTATCTAATGAGAAGAGAGAGAGAGGAGCCTTATGTTCGGCACTACAATATCCAATGGAAAGAGAGAGAGACGAGTCCTATGTTCGACACTACAGTATCCAATGGGAAGAGAGAGAGGAGCCGCATGTTCGACACTACAATATGCAATGGGAAGAGAGAGAGAGGAGCCCTAAGGTCGACACTACAGTATGCAATGGCAAGAGAGAGAGGAGCCCTACGTTCCGCACTACAGTATCCAATAGGAAGAGAGAGAGAGGAGCCCTATGTTCGACACTACAGTATCCAATAGGAAGAGAGAGAGAGGAGCCCTAAGGTCCACACTACACAATGCAATGGGAAGAGAGAGAGGAGCCCTAAGTTCGACACTACAGTATCCATTAGGAAGAGAGAGAGAGGAGGTCTATGTTCGACACTACAGTATCCAATAAGAGAGAGGAGCCCTATATTCGACACTACAGTATCCAATGGGAAGAGAGAGAGAGGAGCCCTATGTTCGACACTACAGTATGCAATGGAGAGAGAGAGAGGAGCCCTAAGTTCTACACTACAGTATCCAATGGGAAGAGAGAGGAGCCCTGTGTTCGACACTACAATATCCAATGAGAAGAGAGAGAAGAGCCCTATGTTCGACACTACAGTATGCAATGGAAGGAGAGAGAGAGGAGCCCTATGTTCGACACTACAGTATCCAATGGGAAGAGAGAGAGATAGGAGCCGTATGTTCGACACGACAGTATGCAATGGGAAGAGAGAGAGGAGTCCTATATTCGAAAATTTAGTATGCAATGGGAAGAGAACGAGAGGAGCCCTTTGTTCGACACTACAGTATCCAATGGGAAGAGAGAGAGGAGCCCTAATTTCGACATTACAGTATCCAATGAGAAGAGAGAGAGAGGAGCCCTCAGTCCGACACTACAGTATCCAATGTGAAGAGAGAGGAGCCCTATGTTCGACACTACAGTATCCAGAGGGAAGAGAGAGGGGAGCCGTATGTTCGACATTACAGTATCCAGTGGGAAGAGATAGAGATGAGCCCTATATTCGACACTACAGTATGCAATGATAAGAGAGAGAGAGGAGCCCTATGTTCGACACCACAGTATGCAATTAGAAGAGAGAGAGAGGAGCCCTATATTCGACACTAAAGTATGCAATGAGAAGAGCGAGAGAGGAGCCCTATGTTCGATACTACAGTATCCAATGAGAAGAGAGAGAGAGGAGCCCTATGTTTGACACTACAGTATGCAATGAGAAGAGAGAGGAGCCCTATGTTCGACACTACAGTATCCAAAGGAAAGAGAGAGAGAGGAGCCCTATGTTGGACACTACAGTAGCCAATGAGAAGAGAGAGGAGCCCTATGTTCGACACTACAGTATGCAATGGGAAGAGAGGGAGGAGCTCTAAGTTCGACACTACAGTATCCAATGGGAAGAGAGAGAGGAGCCCTATACTCGACAGTACAGTATCCAATGGGAAGAGAGAGAGAGGAGCCCTAAGGTCGACACTTCAGTATCCAATAGGGAGAGAGAGAGGAGCCCTAATTTCGACACTACAGTATGCAATGGGGAGAAAGGAGCCCAATGTTTGACACTACAGTATTTAATGAGAAGAGAGAGAGAGAGGAGCCCTAAGTTCGACACTACAGTATCCAATGAGAAGAGAGAGAGGAGCTCTATGTTCGACCGTACAGTGTGCAATGGAAAGAGAGAAAGAGGAGCCCTATGTTCGACACTACAGTATCCAATGGGAAGAGAGAGAGGAGCCCTATATTCGACACTACAGTATCCAATGAGAAGAGAGAGAGTGGAGCCCTAAGGTCGACACTACGATATGCAATGGAAAGAGAGAGAGAGAGGAGCACTATGTTCGACACTACGGTATCCAATGGGAAGTGAAGGAGGAGACCTATGTTCGACACTACGGTATCCAATGGGAAGTGAAGGAGGAGCCCTATGTTCGACAGTACAGTATGCAATGGAGAGAGAGAGAGGAGCCCTAAGTTCGTCACTACAGTATCCAATGAGAAGAGAGAGAGAGTGGAGCCCTATATTCGACACTACAGTAGCCAATGAGAAGAGAGAGAGAGGAGCCCTATGTTCGACACAACAGTATAGAATGGAAAGAGAGAGAGAGGAGCCTTATATTCGGCACTACAATATCCAATGGAAAGAGAGAGAGACGAGCCCTATGTTCGACACTACAGTATCCAATGGGAAGAGAGAGAGGAGCCCTATGTTCGACACTACAGTATGCAATGGAGAGAGGGAGAGAGGAGCCCTAAGTTCGACACTACAGTATGCAATGGGAAGAGAGAGAGGAGCCGCATGTTCGACACTACAATTTGCAATGGGAAGAGAGAGAAACGAGCCCTAAGGTCGACACTACAGTATGCAATGGCAAGAGAGAGAGGAGCCCTACGTTCGACACTACAGTATCCAATAGGAAGAGAGAGAGAGGAGCCCTATGTTCATCACCACAGTATCCAATGAGAAGAGAGAGGAGCCCTATGTTCGACACTACAGTATCCAATGAAAAGAGAGAGGAGCCCTATGTTCGACACTACAGTATGCAATGGGAAGACAGAGAGGAGCCCTATGTTCGACACTACAGTATGCAATGGGAAGAGAGAGAGGAGCCCTATGTTCGACACTACAGTATCCAAAAGGAAGAGAGAGAGAGGAGCCCCATGTTCGACACTATAGTATCCAATAGGAAGAGAGAGAGAGGAGCCCTATGTTCGACACTACAGTATGCAATGGGAATAGAGAGAGGAGCCCTATGTTCGACACTACAGTATCCAATAGGAAGAGAGAGAGAGGAGCCCTAAGGTCCACACTACACAATGCAATGGGAAGAGAGAGAG
Organism: Deroplatys truncata; assembly: GCA_030765065.1. NCBI lineage: Eukaryota > Metazoa > Arthropoda > Insecta > Mantodea > Mantidae > Deroplatys > Deroplatys truncata. The sequence continues at coordinate 257,253,524 of CM060984.1, forward strand.
GAGCCCTAAGTTCGACACTACAGTATCCAATAGGAAGAGAGAGAGAGAGGAGGTCTATGTTCGACACTACAGTATCCAATAAGAGAGAGGAGCCCTATATTCGACACTACAGTATCCAATGGGAAGAGAGAGAGAGGAGCCCTATGTTCGACACTACAGTCTGCAATGGAGAGAGAGAGAGGAGCCCTAAATTCGACACTACAGTATCCAATGGGAAGAGAGAGGAGCCCTGTGTTCGACACTACAATATCCAATGAGAAGAGAGAGAAGAGCCCTATGTTCGACACTACAGTATGCAATGGAAAGAGAGAAAGAGGAGCCCTATGTTCGACACTACAGTATCCAATGGGAAGAGAGAGAGAGAGAGAGGAGCCCTATGTTCGACACGACAGTATGCAATGGGAAGAGAGAGAGGAGTCCTATGTTCGAAACTATAGTATGCAATGGGAAGAGAGCGAGAGGAGCCCTATGTTCGACACTACAGTATCCAATGGGAAGAGAGAGAGAGGAGCCCTAATTTCGACATTACAGTATCCAATGAGAAGAGAGAGAGAGAGGAGCCCTCAGTCCGACACTACAGTATCCAATGTGAAGAGAGAGGAGCCCTATGTTCGACACTACAGTATCCAGAGGGAAGAGAGAGGGGAGCCGTATGTTCGACATTACAGTATCCAGTGGGAAGAGATAGAGAGGAGCCCTATATTCGACACTACAGTATGCAATGATAAGAGAGAGAGAGGAGCCCTATGTTCGACACCACAGTATGCAATTAGAAGAGAGAGAGAGGAGCCCTATATTCGACACTATAGTATGCAATGAGAAGAGAGACAGAGGAGCCCTATGTTCGACACTACAGTATCCAATGGGAAGAGAGAGAGAGGAGCCGTATATTCGACACTAAAGTATGCAATGAGAAGAGCGAGAGAGGAGCCCTATGTTCGATACTACAGTATCCAATGAGAAGAGAGAGAGGAGCCCTATGTTCGCCACTACAGTATGCAATGAGAAGAGAGAGAGGAGCCCTATGTTCGACACTACAGTATCCAATGAGAAGAGAGAGAGAGGAGCCCCATGTTCTACACTACAGTATCCAAAGGAAAGAGAGAGAGAGGAGCCCTATGTTCGACACTACAGTAGCCAATGAGAAGAGAGAGTAGCCCTATGTTCGACACTACAGTATGCAATGGGAAGAGAGAGAGGAGCTCTAAGTTCGACACTACAGTATCCAATGGGAAGAGAGAGAGGAGCCCTATTTTCGACAGTACAGTATCCAATGGGAAGAGGGAGAGAGGAGCCCTAAGGTCGACACTTCAGTATCCAATGGGAAGAGAGAGAGAGAGGAGCCCTATTTTCGACAGTAACGTATGCAATGGGGAGAGAGGAGCCCAATGTTCGACACTACAGTATTTAATGAGAAGAGAGAGAGAGAGAGGAGCCCTAAGTTCGACACTACAGTATCCAATGAGAAGAGAGAGAGGAGCTCTATGTTCGAACGTACAGTATGCAATGGAAAGAGAGAAAGAGGAGCTCTATGTTCGACACTACAGTATCCAATGGGAAGAGAGAGAGGAGCTTTATATTCGACACTACAGTATCCAATGAGAAGAGAGAGGAGCCCTAAGGTCGACAATACGATATACAATGGAAAGAGAGAGAGGAGCACTACGTTCGACACTACAGTATCCAAAGGGAAGAGAGAGAGAGAGGAGCCCTATGTTCGACAGTACAGTGTGCAATGGAGAGAGAGAGAGGAGCCCTAAATTCGACACTACAGTATACAATGGGAAGAGAGAGAGAGGAGCCCTAAGTTCGTCACTACAGTATCCAATGAGAAGAGAGAGAGAGTGGAGCCCTATATTCGACACTACAGTAGCCAATGAGAAGAGAGAGAGAGAGGAGCCCTATGTTCGACACAACAGTATTGAATGGAAAGAAAGAGAGAGGAGCCCTATGTTCGACACGACAGTATGCAATATGAAGAGAGAGAGGAGCCCTATGTTCGACACTATAGTATCCAATAGGAAGAGAGAGAGGAACCGTATGTTCGACACTACAGTATGCAATGGGAAGTGAGAGAAAGGAGCCCTATGTTCGACATTACAGTATCCAATGGGAAGAGAGAGAGGAGCCCTATGTTCGACACTAAAGTATGCAATGAGAAGAGCGAGAGAGGAGCCCTATGTTCGACACTACAGTATGCAATGAGAAGAGAGAGAGGAGCCCTATGTTCGACACTACAGTATGCAATGGGAAGAGAGAGAGAGGAGCCCAAAGTTCGACACTACCTTATGCAATGGGAAGAGAGAGAGGAGCCCTATGTTCGATACTACAGTATGCAATGGGAAGAGAGAGAGGAGCCCTATGTTCGACACTACAGTATCCAAAAGGAAGAGAGAGAGAGGAGCCCTATTTTCGACACTACAGTATACAATAGGAACAGAGAGAGAGGAGCCCTATGTTCGACACTACAGTATGGAATGGGAAGAGAGAGAGGAGCCCTATGTTCGACACTACAGTATGCAATGGGAAGAGAGAGAGGAGCCCTATGTTCGACACTACAGTATTCAATAGGAAGAGAGAGAGAGGAGCACTAAGGTCGACACTACACAATGCAATGGGAAGAGAGAGAGGAGCCCTAAGTTCGATCCTACAGTATCCAATAGGAAGAGAGAGAGGAGCCCTATGTTCGACACTACAGTATCCAATAAGAGAGAGGAGCCCTATATTTCACACTACAGTATCCAATGGGCAGAGAGAGAGAGGAGCCCTATGTTCGACACTACAGTATGCAATGGAGAGAGAGAGAGGAGCCCTAAGTTCGACACTACAGTATCCAATGGGAAGAGAGAGCAAAACCCTATGTTCGACACTACAGTATGCAATGGAAAGAGAGAAAGAGGAGCCCTATGTTCGACACTACAGTATCCAATGGGAAGAGAGAGAGTGGAGCCCTATGTTCGACACGACAGTATCCAATGTGAACAGAGAGGAGCCCTATGTTCGACACTACAGTATCCAGAGGGAAGAGAGAGGGGAGCCGTATGTTCGAAACTATAGTATACAATGGGAAGAGAGCGAGAGGAGCCCTATGTTCGACACTACAGTATCCAATGGGAAGAGAGAGAGGAGCCCTAATTTCGAAATTACAGTATCCAATGAGAAAAGAGAGATAGGAGCCCTCAGTTCGACACTACAGTATCCAATGTGAACAGAGAGGAGCCCTATGTTCGACACTACAGTATCCAGAGGGAAGAGAGAGGGTAGCCGTATGTTCGACATTACAGTATCCAGTGGGAAGAGAGTGAGGAGCCCTATGTTCGACACTACAGCATGGAACGGAAAGAGAGAGAGGAGCCCTATGTTCGACACTAAAGTAATTAATGAAAAGAGAGAGAGAGGAGCCCTATATTCGACACTATAGTATGCAATGATAAGAGAGAGAGAGGAGCCCTATGTTCGACACCACAGTATGCAATGAGAAGAAAGAGAGAGGAGCACTATATTCGACACTACAGTATCCAATGGGATGAGAGAGGGGAGCCCTATGTTCGACATTACAGTATCCAATGAGAAGAGAGAGAGAGGAACCCTCAGTTCGACACAACAGTATCCAAAGGGAAGAGAGAGATGAGTCCTATGTTCGACACTACAGTATGCAATGGATAGAGAGAGAGGAGCCCTATGTTCGACACTACAGTATGCAATGGAAAGAGTGAGAGAGGAGCCCTATGTTCGACACTACAGTATGCAATGGGAAGAAACGAGAGAGCAGCCGTATGTTCGACACTATAGTATACAATGGGAAGAGAGAGAGGAGCCCTATATTCGACACTACAGTATCCAATGAGAAGAAGGAGGAGCCCTATGTTCGACACTACAGTATGCAATGGGAAGAGACACAGGAGCACTAAGTTCGATACTACAGTATCCAATGAGAAGAGAGAGAGAGGAGCCCCATGTTCGATACTACAGTATTCAATGGGAAGAGAGAGAGAGAGGGGAGCCCTATGTTCGACACTACAGTATCCAATTAGAAGAGAGAGAGGAGCCCTAAGTTCGACACTACAGTATACAATGGGAAGAGAGAGAGGAGCCCTATGTTCGACACTACAGTATCCAATGAGAAAAGAGAGAGGAGCCCTATGTTAGACACTACAGTATGCAATGGAAAGTGAGAGAGGAGCCCTATGTTCGACACTATAGTATGCAATGGGGAGAGAGCGAGAGGAGCACTATGTTCGACACTACAGTATCCAATGGAAAGAGAGAGGGGAGCCCTATGTTCGACATTACAGTATCCAATGAGAAGAGAGAGAGAGGAGCCCTCAGTTCGACACTACAGTATCCAATGGGAAGAGAGAGAGACGAGCCCTATGTTCGACACTACAGTATGCAATGAGCAGAGAGAGAGGGGAGCCCTATGTTCGACACTACAGTATCCAATGAGAAGAGAGAGAGAGGAGCCTTGTGTTCGACACTACAGTATCCAATGAGAAGAGAGAGAGAGGAGCCCTATGTTCGACACTACAGTATCTAATGAGAAGAGAGAGAGAGGAGCCTTATGTTCGGCACTACAATATCCAATGGAAAGAGAGAGAGACGAGTCCTATGTTCGACACTACAGTATCCAATGGGAAGAGAGAGAGGAGCTCTATGTTCGACACTACAGTATGCAATGGAGAGAGGGAGAGAGGAGCCCTAAGTTCGACACTACAGTATCCAATGGGAAGAGAGAGAGAGGACCCGCATGTTCGACAATACAATATGCAATGGGAAGAGAGAGAGAGGAGCCCTAAGGTCGACACTACAGTATGCAATGGCAAGAGAGAGAGGAGCCCTACGTTCGACACTACAGTATCCAATAGGAAGAGAGAGAGAGGAGCCCTATGTTCATCACCACAGTATCCAATGAGAAGAGAGAGGAGCCCTATGTTCGACACTACAGTATCCAATGAGAAGAGAGAGAGAGGAGCCCTATGTTCGACACTACAGTATACAATGGGAAGAGAGAGAGAGGAGCCCAAAGTTCGACACTACCCTATGCAATGGGAAGACAGAGAGGAGCCCTATGTTCGACACTACAGTATGCAATGGGAAGAGAGAGAGGAGCCCTATGTTCGACATTACAGTATCCAAAAGGAAGAGAGAGAGAGGAGCCCCATGTTCGACACTATAGTATCCAATAGGAAGAGAGAGAGAGGAGCCCTATGTCGACACTACAGTATGCAATGGGAAGAGAGAGAGGAGCCCTATGTTCGACACTACAGTATCCAATAGGAAGAGAGAGAGGAGCCCTAAGGTCCACACTACACAATGCAATGGGAAGAGAGAGAGGAGCCCTAAGTTCGACACTACAGTAGCTAATAGGAACAGAGAGAGAGGAGGTCTATGTTCGACACTACAGTATCCAGTAAGAGAGACGAGCCCTATATTCGACACTACAGTATCCAATGGGAAGAGAGAGAGTGGAGCCCTATGTTCGACACTACAGTATGCAATGGAGAGAGAGAGGAGCCCTAAGTTCGACACTACAGTATCCAATGGGAAGAGAGAGGAGCCCTGTGTTCGACACTACAATATCCAATGAGAAGAGAGAGAAGAGCCCTATGTTCGACACTACAGTATCCAATGGGAAGAGAGAGAGGAGCCCTAATTTCGACATTACAGTATCCAATGAGAAGAGAGAGAGGAGCCCTCAGTCCGACACTACAGTATCCAATGTGAAGAGAGAGGAGCCCTATGTTCGACACTACAGTATCCAGAGGGAAGAGAGAGGGGAGCCGTATGTTCGACATTACAGTATCCAGTGGGAAGAGATAGAGAGGAGCCCTATATTCGACACTACAGTATGCAATGATAAGAGAGAGAGAGGAGCCCTATGTTCGACACCACAGTAAGCAATTAGAAGAGAGAGAGAGGAGCCCTATATTCGACACTATAGTATACAATGAGAAGAGAGAGAGAGGAGCCCTATGTTCGACACTACAGTATCCAATGGGAAGAGAGAGAGAGGAGCCCTATATTCGACACTAAAGTCTGCAATGAGAAGAGCGAGCGAGGAGCCCTATGTTCGATACTACAGTATCCAATGAGAAGAGAGAGAGAGGAGCCCTATGTTCGACACTACAGTATGCAATGAGAAGAGAGAGAGGAGACCTATGTTCGACACTACAGTATCCAATGAGAAGAGAGAGAGAGGAGCCCTATGTTCGACACAACAGTATCCAAAGGAAAGAGAGAGAGAGGAGCCCTTTGTTGGACACTACAGTAGCCAATGAGAAGAGAGAGGAGCCCTATGTTCGACACTACAGTATACAATGGGAAGAGAGAGAGGAGCATCTAAGTTCGACACTACAGTATCCAATGGGAAGAGAGAGAGGAGCCCTATTTTCGACAGTACAGTATCCAATGGGAAGAGAGAGAGAGGAGCCCTAAGGTCGACACTTCAGTATCCCATGGGGAGAGAGAGAGGAGCCCTATTTTCGACACTACAGTATGCAATGGGGAGAGAGGAGCCCAATGTTCGACACTACAGTATTTAATGAGAAGAGAGAGAGAGGAGCCCTAAGTTCGACACTACAGTATCCAATGAGAAGAGAGAGAGGAGCTCTATGTTCGACCGTACAGTATGCAATGGAAAGAGAGAAAGAGGAGCCCTATGTTCGACACTTCAGTATCCCATGGGGAGAGAGGAGCCCTATTTTCGACACTACAGTATGCAATGGGGAGAGAGGAGCCCAATGTTCGACACTACAGTATTTAATGAGAAGAGAGAGAGAGAGGAGCCCTAAGTTCGACACTACAGTATCCAATGAGAAGAGAGAGAGGAGCTCTATGTTCGACCGTACAGTATGCAATGGAAAGAGAGAAAGAGGAGCCCTATGTTCGACACTACAGTATCCAATGGGAAGAGAGAGAGAGGAGCCCTAAGGTCGACACTACGATATGCAATGGAAAGAGAGAGAGAGAGAGAGGAGCACTATGTTCGACACTACAGTATCCAATGGGAAGAGAGAGAGAGGAGCCCTATGTTCGACACTACAGTATGCAATGGAGAGAGAGAGAGAGGAGCCCTAAGTTCGACACTACAGTATCCAATCGGAAGAGGGAGGAGCCCTGTGTTCGACACTACAATATCCAATGAGAAGAGAGAGAAAAACCCTATGTTCGACACTACAGTATGCAATGGAAAGAGAGAAAGAGGAGCCCTATGTTCGACACTACAGTATCCAATGGGAAAAGACAGAGTGGAGCCCTATGTTCGACACGACAGTATATAATGGGAAGAGAGAGAGGAGCCCTAAGTTCGAAACTATAGTATACAATGGGAAGAGAGCGAGAGGAGCCCTATGTTCGACACTACAGTTTCCAATGTGAAGAGAGAGGAGCCCTATGTTCGACACTACAGTATCCAGAGGGAAGAGAGAAGGGAGCCGTATGTTCGACATTACAGTATCCAGTGGGAAGAGAGTGAGGAGCCCTATGTTCGACACTACAGCATGCAACGGAAAGAGAGAGAGGAGCCCTATGTTCGACACTACAGTAATTAATGGGAAGAGAGAGAGAGAGGAGCCCTATATTCGACACTATAGTATGCAATGATAAGAGAGAGAGAGGAGCCCTATGTTCGACACCACAGTATGCAATGAGAAGAAAGAGAGAGGAGCACTATATTCGACACTACAGTATCCAATGGGATGAGAGAGGGGAGCCCTATGTTCGACAATACAGTATCCAATGAGAAGAGAGAGAGAGAGGAACCCTCAGTTCGACACTACAGTATCCAAAGGGAAGAGAGAGATGAGTCCTATGTTCGACACTACAGTATGCAATGGATAGAGAGAGAGAGGAGCCCTATGTTCGACACTACAGTATGCAATGGGAAGAAACGAGAGAGGAGCCGTATGTTCGACACTATAGTATACAATGGGAAGAGAGAGAGGAGCCCTATGTTCGACACTACAGTATCCAATGAGAAGGAGGAGCCCTATGTTCGACACTACAGTATGCAATGGGAAGAGACAGAGGAGCACTAAGTTCGATACTACAGTATCCAATGAGAAGAGAGAGAGAGGAGCCCTATGTTCGACACTACAGTATTCAATGGGAAGAGAGAGAGAGGGGAGCCCTATGTTCGACACTACAGTATCCAATTAGAAGAGAGAGAGGAGCCCTAAGTTCGACACTACAGTATACAATGGGAAGAGAGAGAGGAGCGCTATGTTCGACACTACAGTATCCAATGAGAAAAGAGAGAGGAGCCCTATGTTAGACACTACAGTATGCAATGGAAAGTGAGAGAGGAGCCCTATGTTCGAAACTATAGTATGCAATGGGGAGAGAGCGAGAGGAGCACTATGTTCGACACTACAGTATCCAATGGAAAGAGGGAGGGGAGCCCTATGTTCGACATTACAGTATCCAATGAGAAGAGAGAGAGAGGAGCCCTCAGTTCGACACTACAGTATCCAATGGGAAGAGAGAGAGACGAGCCCTATGTTCGACACTACAGTATGCAATGATAAGAGAGAGAGGGGAGCCCTATGTTCGACATTACAGTATCCAATGAGAAGAGAGAGAGAGGAGCCTTGTGTTCGACACTACAGTATCCAATGAGAAGAGAGAGAGAGGAGCCCTATGTTCGACACTACAGTATCCAATGAGAAGAGAGAGAGAGGAGCCTTATGTTCGGCACTACAATATCCAATGGAAAGAGAGAGAGACGAGCCCTATGTTCGACACTACAGTATCCAATGGGAAGAGAGAGAGGAGCCCTATGTTCGACACTACAGTATGCAATGGAGAGAGGGAGAGAGGAGCCCTAAGTTCGACACTACAGTATCCAATGGGAAGAGAGAGAGGAGCCGCATGTTCGACACTACAATATGCAATGGGAAGAGAGAGAGAAGAGCCCTAAGGTCGACACTACAGTATGCAATGGCAAGAGAGAGAGGAGCCCTACGTTCGACACTACAGTATCCAATAGGAAGAGAGAGAGAGAAGCCCTATGTTCATCACCACAGTATCCAATGAGAAGAGAGAGGAGCCCTATGTTCGACACCACAGTATCCAATGAGAAGAGAGAGAGAGGAGCCCTATGTTCGACACTACAGTATGCAATGGGAAGAGAGAGAGAGGAGCCCAAAATTCGACACTACCCTATGCAATGGGAAGACAGAGAGGAGCCCTATGTTCGACACTACAGTATGCAATGGGAAGAGAGAGAGGAGCCCTATGTTCGACACTACAGTATCCAAAAGGAAGAGAGAGAGAGGAGCCCCATGTTCGAAACTATAGTATCCAATAGGAAGAGAGAGAGAGGAGCCCTATGTTCGACACTACAGTATGCAATGGGAAGAGAGAAAGGAGCCCTATGTTCGACACTACAGTATCCAATAGGAAGAGAGAGAGGAGCCCTAAGGTCCACACTACACAATGCAATGGGAAGAGAGAGAGGAGCCCTAAGTTCGACACTACAGTAGCTAATAGGAACAGAGAGAGAGGAGGTCTATGTTCGACACTACAGTATCAGTAAGAGAGAGGAGCCCTATATTCGACACTACAGTATCCAATGGGAAGAGAGAGAGGAGCCCTATGTTCGACACTACAGTATGCAATGGAGAGAGAGAGGAGCCCTAAGTTCGACACTACAGTATCCAATGGGAAGAGAGAGGAGCCCTGTGTTCGACACTACAATATCCAATGAGAAGAGAGAGAAGAGCCCTATGTTCGACACTACAGTATCCAATGGGAAGAGAGAGAGGAGCCCTAATTTCGACATTACAGTATCCAATGAGAAGAGAGTGAGGAGCCCTCAGTCCGACACTACAGTATCCAATGTGAAGAGAGAGGAGCCCTATGTTCGACACTACAGTATCCAGAGGGAAGAGAGAGGGGAGCCGTATGTTCGACATTACAGTATCCAGTGGGAAGAGATAGAGAGGAGCCCTATATTCGACACTACAGTATGCAATGATAAGAGAGAGAGAGGAGCCCTATGATCGACACCACAGTATGCAATTAGAAGAGAGAGAGAGGAGCCCTATATTCGACACTATAGTATGCAATGAGAAGAGAGAGAGAGGAGCCCTATGATCGACACTACAGTATCCAATGGGAAGAGAGAGAGACGAGTCCTATGTTCGACACTACAGTATCCAATGGGAAGAGAGAGAGGAGCTCTATGTTCGACACTACAGTATGCAATGGAGAGAGGGAGAGAGGAGCCCTAAGTTCGACACTACAGTATCCAATGGGAAGAGAGAGAGAGGAGCCGCATGTTCGACAATACAATATGCAATGGGAAGAGAGAGAGAGGAGCCCTAAGGTCGACACTACAGTATGCAATGGCAAGAGAGAGAGGAGCCCTACGTTCGACACTACAGTATCCAATAGGAAGAGAGAGAGAGGAGCCCTATGTTCATCACCACAGTATCCAATGAGAAGAGAGAGGAGCCCTATGTTCGACACTACAGTATCCAATGAGAAGAGAGAGAGAGGAGCCCTATGTTCGACACTACAGTATACAATGGGAAGAGAGAGAGAGGAGCCCAAAGTTCGACACTACCCTATGCAATGGGAAGACAGAGAGGAGCCCTATGTTCGACACTACAGTATGCAATGGGAAGAGAGAGAGGAGCCCTATGTTCGACATTACAGTATCCAAAAGGAAGAGAGAGAGAGGAGCCCCATGTTCGACACTATAGTATCCAATAGGAAGAGAGAGAGAGGAGCCCTATGTCGACACTACAGTATGCAATGGGAAGAGAGAGAGGAGCCCTATGTTCGACACTACAGTATCCAATAGGAAGAGAGAGAGGAGCCCTAAGGTCCACACTACACAATGCAATGGGAAGAGAGAGAGGAGCCCTAAGTTCGACACTACAGTAGCTAATAGGAACAGAGAGAGAGGAGGTCTATGTTCGACACTACAGTATCCAGTAAGAGAGAGGAGCCCTATATTCGACACTACAGTATCCAATGGGAAGAGAGAGAGTGGAGCCCTATGTTCGACACTACAGTATGCAATGGAGAGAGAGAGGAGCCCTAAGTTCGACACTACAGTATCCAATGGGAAGAGAGAGGAGCCCTGTGTTCGACACTACAATATCCAATGAGAAGAGAGAGAAGAGCCCTATGTTCGACACTACAGTATCCAATGGGAAGAGAGAGAGGAGCCCTAATTTCGACATTACAGTATCCAATGAGAAGAGAGAGAGGAGCCCTCAGTCCGACACTACAGTATCCAATGTGAAGAGAGAGGAGCCCTATGTTCGACACTACAGTATCCAGAGGGAAGAGAGAGGGGAGCCGTATGTTCGACATTACAGTATCCAGTGGGAAGAGATAGAGAGGAGCCCTATATTCGACACTACAGTATGCAATGATAAGAGAGAGAGAGGAGCCCTATGTTCGACACCACAGTAAGCAATTAGAAGAGAGAGAGAGGAGCCCTATATTCGACACTATAGTATACAATGAGAAGAGAGAGAGAGGAGCCCTATGTTCGACACTACAGTATCCAATGGGAAGAGAGAGAGAGGAGCCCTATATTCGACACTAAAGTATGCAATGAGAAGAGCGAGCGAGGAGCCCTATGTTCGATACTACAGTATCCAATGAGAAGAGAGAGAGAGGAGCCCTATGTTCGACACTACAGTATGCAATGAGAAGAGAGAGAGGAGCCCTATGTTCGACACTACAGTATCCAATGAGAAGAGAGAGAGAGGAGCCCTATGTTCGACACAACAGTATCCAAAGGAAAGAGAGAGAGAGGAGCCCTTTGTTGGACACTACAGTAGCCAATGAGAAGAGAGAGGAGCCCTATGTTCGACACTACAGTATACAATGGGAAGAGAGAGAGGAGCATCTAAGTTCGACACTACAGTATCCAATGGGAAGAGAGAGAGGAGCCCTATTTTCGACAGTACAGTATCCAATGGGAAGAGAGAGAGAGGAGCCCTAAGGTCGACACTTCAGTATCCCATGGGGAGAGAGAGAGGAGCCCTATTTTCGACACTACAGTATGCAATGGGGAGAGAGGAGCCCAATGTTCGACACTACAGTATTTAATGAGAAGAGAGAGAGAGGAGCCCTAAGTTCGACACTACAGTATCCAATGAGAAGAGAGAGAGGAGCTCTATGTTCGACCGTACAGTATGCAATGGAAAGAGAGAAAGAGGAGCCCTATGTTCGACACTTCAGTATCCCATGGGGAGAGAGGAGCCCTATTTTCGACACTACAGTATGCAATGGGGAGAGAGGAGCCCAATGTTCGACACTACAGTATTTAATGAGAAGAGAGAGAGAGAGAGGAGCCCTAAGTTCGACACTACAGTATCCAATGAGAAGAGAGAGAGGAGCTCTATGTTCGACCGTACAGTATGCAATGGAAAGAGAGAAAGAGGAGCCCTATGTTCGACACTACAGTATCCAATGGGAAGAGAGAGAGAGGAGCCCTAAGGTCGACACTACGATATGCAATGGAAAGAGAGAGAGAGAGAGAGGAGCACTATGTTCGACACTACAGTATCCAATCGGAAGAGGGAGGAGCCCTGTGTTCGACACTACAATATCCAATGAGAAGAGAGAGAAAAACCCTATGTTCGACACTACAGTATGCAATGGAAAGAGAGAAAGAGGAGCCCTATGTTCGACACTACAGTATCCAATGGGAAAAGACAGAGTGGAGCCCTATGTTCGACACGACAGTATATAATGGGAAGAGAGAGAGGAGCCCTAAGTTCGAAACTATAGTATACAATGGGAAGAGAGCGAGAGGAGCCCTATGTTCGACACTACAGTTTCCAATGTGAAGAGAGAGGAGCCCTATGTTCGACACTACAGTATCCAGAGGGAAGAGAGAAGGGAGCCGTATGTTCGACATTACAGTATCCAGTGGGAAGAGAGTGAGGAGCCCTATGTTCGACACTACAGCATGCAACGGAAAGAGAGAGAGGAGCCCTATGTTCGACACTACAGTAATTAATGGGAAGAGAGAGAGAGAGGAGCCCTATATTCGACACTATAGTATGCAATGATAAGAGAGAGAGAGGAGCCCTATGTTCGACACCACAGTATGCAATGAGAAGAAAGAGAGAGGAGCACTATATTCGACACTACAGTATCCAATGGGATGAGAGAGGGGAGCCCTATGTTCGACAATACAGTATCCAATGAGAAGAGAGAGAGAGATGAACCCTCAGTTCGACACTACAGTATCCAAAGGGAAGAGAGAGATGAGTCCTATGTTCGACACTACAGTATGCAATGGATAGAGAGAGAGAGGAGCCCTATGTTCGACACTACAGTATGCAATGGGAAGAAACGAGAGAGGAGCCGTATGTTCGACACTATAGTATACAATGGGAAGAGAGAGAGGAGCCCTATGTTCGACACTACAGTATCCAATGAGAAGGAGGAGCCCTATGTTCGACACTACAGTATGCAATGGGAAGAGACAGAGGAGCACTAAGTTCGATACTACAGTATCCAATGAGAAGAGAGAGAGAGGAGCCCTATGTTCGACACTACAGTATTCAATGGGAAGAGAGAGAGAGGGGAGCCCTATGTTCGACACTACAGTATCCAATTAGAAGAGAGAGAGGAGCCCTAAGTTCGACACTACAGTATACAATGGGAAGAGAGAGAGGAGCGCTATGTTCGACACTACAGTATCCAATGAGAAAAGAGAGAGGAGCCCTATGTTAGACACTACAGTATGCAATGGAAAGTGAGAGAGGAGCCCTATGTTCGAAACTATAGTATGCAATGGGGAGAGAGCGAGAGGAGCACTATGTTCGACACTACAGTATCCAATGGAAAGAGGGAGGGGAGCCCTATGTTCGACATTACAGTATCCAATGAGAAGAGAGAGAGAGGAGCCCTCAGTTCGACACTACAGTATCCAATGGGAAGAGAGAGAGACGAGCCCTATGTTCGACACTACAGTATGCAATGATAAGAGAGAGAGGGGAGCCCTATGTTCGACATTACAGTATCCAATGAGAAGAGAGAGAGAGGAGCCTTGTGTTCGACACTACAGTATCCAATGAGAAGAGAGAGAGAGGAGCCCTATGTTCGACACTACAGTATCCAATGAGAAGAGAGAGAGAGGAGCCTTATGTTCGGCACTACAATATCCAATGGAAAGAGAGAGAGACGAGCCCTATGTTCGACACTACAGTATCCAATGGGAAGAGAGAGAGGAGCCCTATGTTCGACACTACAGTATGCAATGGAGAGAGGGAGAGAGGAGACCTAAGTTCGACACTACAGTATCCAATGGGAAGAGAGAGAGGAGCCGCATGTTCGACACTACAATATGCAATGGGAAGAGAGAGAGAAGAGCCCTAAGGTCGACACTACAGTATGCAATGGCAAGAGAGAGAGGAGCCCTACGTTCGACACTACAGTATCCAATAGGAAGAGAGAGAGAGAAGCCCTATGTTCATCACCACAGTATCCAATGAGAAGAGAGAGGAGCCCTATGTTCGACACCACAGTATCCAATGAGAAGAGAGAGAGAGGAGCCCTATGTTCGACACTACAGTATGCAATGGGAAGAGAGAGAGAGGAGCCCAAAATTCGACATTACCCTATGCAATGGGAAGACAGAGAGGAGCCCTATGTTCGACACTACAGTATGCAATGGGAAGAGAGAGAGGAGCCCTATGTTCGACACTACAGTATCCAAAAGGAAGAGAGAGAGAGGAGCCCCATGTTCGAAACTATAGTATCCAATAGGAAGAGAGAGAGAGGAGCCCTATGTTCGACACTACAGTATGCAATGGGAAGAGAGAAAGGAGCCCTATGTTCGACACTACAGTATCCAATAGGAAGAGAGAGAGGAGCCCTAAGGTCCACACTACACAATGCAATGGGAAGAGAGAGAGGAGCCCTAAGTTCGACACTACAGTAGCTAATAGGAACAGAGAGAGAGGAGGTCTATGTTCGACACTACAGTATCAGTAAGAGAGAGGAGCCCTATATTCGACACTACAGTATCCAATGGGAAGAGAGAGAGAGGAGCCCTATGTTCGACACTACAGTATGCAATGGAGAGAGAGAGGAGCCCTAAGTTCGACACTACAGTATCCAATGGGAAGAGAGAGGAGCCCTGTGTTCGACACTACAATATCCAATGAGAAGAGAGAGAAGAGCCCTATGTTCGACACTACAGTATCCAATGGGAAGAGAGAGAGGAGCCCTAATTTCGACATTACAGTATCCAATGAGAAGAGAGAGAGGAGCCCTCAGTCCGACACTACAGTATCCAATGTGAAGAGAGAGGAGCCCTATGTTCGACACTACAGTATCCAGAGGGAAGAGAGAGGGGAGCCGTATGTTCGACATTACAGTATCCAGTGGGAAGAGATAGAGAGGAGCCCTATATTCGACACTACAGTATGCAATGATAAGAGAGAGAGAGGAGCCCTATGATCGACACCACAGTATGCAATTAGAAGAGAGAGAGAGGAGCCCTATATTCGACACTATAGTATGCAATGAGAAGAGAGAGAGAGGAGCCCTATGATCGACACTACAGTATCCAATGGGAAGAGAGAGAGAGGAGCCCTATATTCGACACTAAAGTATGCAATGAGAAGAGCGAGAGAGGAGCCCTATGTGCGATACTACAGTATCCAATGAGAAGAGAGAGAGAGGACCCCTATGTTCGACACTACAGTATGCAATGAGAAGAGAGAGAGGAGCCCTATGTTCGACACTACAGTATCCAATGAGAAGAGAGAGAGAGGAGCCCTATGTTCGACACTACAGTATCCAAAGGAAAGAGAGAGAGAGGAGCCCTATGTTGGACACTACAGTAGCCAATGAGAAGAGAGAGGAGCCCTATGTTCGACACTACAATATGCAATGGGAAGAGAGAGAGGAGCATCTAAGTTCGACACTACAGTATCCAATGGGAAGAGAGAGAGGAGCCCTATTTTCGACAGTACAGTATCCAATGGGAAGAGAGAGAGAGGAGCCCTAAGGTCGACACTTCAGTATCCCATGGGGAGAGAGAGAGGAGCCCTATTTTCGACACTACAGTATGCAATGGGGAGAGAGGAGCACAATGTTCGACACTACAGTATTTAATGAGAAGAGAGAGAGAGGAGCCCTAAGTTCGACACTACAGTATCCAATGAGAAGAGAGAGAGGAGCTCTATGTTCGACCGTACAGTATGCAATGGAAAGAGAGAAAGAGGAGCCCTATGTTCGACACTTCAGTATCCCATGGGGAGAGAGAGAGGAGCCCTATTTTCGACACTACAGTATGCAATGGGGAGAGAGGAGCCCAATGTTCGACACTACAGTATTTAATGAGAAGAGAGAGAGAGAGGAGCCCTAAGTTCGACACTACAGTATCCAATGAGAAGAGAGAGAGGAGCTCTATGTTCGACCGTACAGTATGCAATGGAAAGAGAGAAAGAGGAGCCCTATGTTCGACACTACAGTATCCAATGGGAAGAGAGAGAGGAGCCCTATATTCGACACTACAGTATCCAATGAGAAGAGAGAGAGAGGAGCCCTAAGGTCGACACTACGATATGCAATGGAAAGAGAGAGAGAGAGAGAGAGGAGCACTATGTTCGACACTACAGTATCCAATGGGAAGAGAGAGAGAGGAGCCCTATGTTCGACACTACAGTATGCAATGGAGAGAGAGAGAGAGGAGCCCTAAGTTCGACACTACAGTATCCAATGGGAAGAGGGAGGAGCCCTGTGTTCGACACTACAATATCCAATGAGAAGAGAGAGAAAAACCCTATGTTCGACACTACAGTATGCAATGGAAAGAGAGAAAGAGGAGCCCTATGTTCGACACTACAGTATCCAATGGGAAGAGAGAGAGAGGAGCCCTATGTTCGACACGACAGTATGTAATGGGAAGAGAGAGAGGAGCCTTATGTTCGAAACTATAGTATACAACGGGGAGAGAGCGAGAGGAGCCCTATGTTCGACACTACAGTATCCAATGGGAAGAGAGAGAGAAGCCCTAATTTCGACATTACAGTATCCAATGAGAAGAGAGAGATAGGAGCCCTCAGTTCGACACTACAGTATCCAATGTGAAGAGAGAGGAGCCCTATGTTCGACACAACAGTATCCAGAGGAAAGAGAGAGGGGAGCCGTATGTTCTACATTACAGTATCCAGTGGGAAGAGAGTGAGGAGCCCTATGTTCGACACTACAGCATGCAACGGAAAGAGAGAGAGGAGCCCTATGTTCGACACTACAGTAATTAATGGGAAGAGAGAGAGAGGAGCCCTATATTCGACACTATAGTATGCAATGATAAGAGAGAGAGAGGAGCCCTATGTTCGACACCACAGTATGCAATGAGAAGAAAGAGAGAGGAGCACTATATTCGACATTACAGTATCCAATGGGATGAGAGAGGGGAGCCCTATGTTCGACATTACAGTATCCAATGAGAAGAGAGAGAGAGGAACCCTCAGTTCGACACTACAGTATCCAAAGGGAAGAGAGAGATGAGTCCTATGTTCGACACTACAGTATGCAATGAATAGAGACAGAGAGGAGCCGTATGTTCGACACTACAGTATACAATGGGAAGAGAGAGAGGAGCCCTATGTTCGACACTACAGTATCCAATGAGAAGAAGGAGGAGCCCTATGTTCGACACTACAGTATGCAATGGGAAGAGACAGAGGAGCACTAAGTTCGATACTACAGTATCCAATGAGAAGAGAGAGAGAGGAGCCCTATGTTCGACACTACAGTATTCAATGGGAAGAGAGAGAGGGGAGCCCTATGTTCGACACTACAGTATCCAATTAGAAGAGAGAGAGGAGCCCTAAGTTCGACACTACAGTATACAATGGGAAGAGAGAGAGGAGCCCTATGCTCGACACTACAGTATCCAATGAGAAAAGAGAGAGGAGCCCTATGTTAGACACTACAGTATGCAATGGAAATTGAGAGAGGAGCCCTATGTTCGACACTATAGTATGCAATGGGGAGAGAGCGAGAGGAGCACTATGTTCGACACTACAGTATCCAATGGGAAGAGAGAGGGGAGCCCTATGTTCGACATTACAGTATCCAATGAGAAGAGAGAGAGAGGAGCCCTTTAGTTCGACACTACAGTATCCAATGGGAAGAGAGAGAGACGAGCCCTATGTTCGACACTACAGTATGCAATGACAAGAGAGAGAGGGGAGCCCTATGTTCGACACTACAGTATCCAATGAGAAGAGAGAGAGAGGAGTCTTGTGGTCGACACTACAATATCCAATGAGAAGAGAGAGAGAGAGAGGAGCCCTATGTTCGACACTACAGTATCCAATGAGAAGAGAGAGAGAGGAGCCTTATGTTCGGCACTACAATATCCAATGGAAAGAGAGAGAGACGAGCCCTATGTTCGACACTACAGTATCCAATGGGAAGAGAGAGAGGAGCCCTATGTTAGACACTAGAGTATGCAATGGAGACAGGGAGAGAGGAGCCCTAAGTTCGACACTACAGTATCCAATGGGAAGAGAGAGAGGAGCCGCATGTTCGACACTACAATATGCAATGGGAAGAGAGAGAGAGGAGCCCTAAGGTCGACACTACAGTATGCAATGGCAAGAGAGAGAGGAGCCCTACGTTCGACACTACAGTATCCAATAGGAAGAGAGAGAGAGGAGCCCTTTGTTCATCACCACAGTATCCAATGAGAAGAGAGAGGAGCCCTATGTTCGACACTACAGTATCCAATGGGAAGAGAGAGAGGAGCCCTATGTTCGACACTACAGTATCCAAAAGGAAGAGAGAGAGAGGAGCCCCATGTTCGACACTATAGTATCCAATAGGAAGAGAGAGAGAGGAGCCCTATGTTCGACACTACAGTATGCAATCGGAAGAGAGAGAGGAGCCCTATGTTCGACACTACAGTATCCAATAGGAAGAGAGAGAGGAGCACTAAGGTCCACACTACACAATGCAATGGGAAGAGAGAGAGGAGCCCTAAGTTCGACACTACAGTATCTAATAGGAAGAGAGAGAGAGGAGGTCTATGTTCGACACTACAGTATCCAATAAGAGAGAGGAGCCCTATATTCGACACTACAGTATCCAATGGGAAGAGAGAGAGAGAGGAGCCCTATGTTCGACACTACAGTATGCAATGGAGAGAGAGAGAGGAGCCCTAAGTTCGACACTACAGTATCCAATGGGAAGAGAGAGGAGCCCTGTGTTCGACACTACAATATCCAATGACAAGAGAGAGAAGAGCCCTATGTTCGACACAACAGTATGCAATGGAAAGAGAGAAAGAGGAGCCCTATGTTCGACACTACAGTATCCAATGGGAAGAGAGAGAGAGAGGAGCCCTATGTTCGACACGACAGTATGCAATGGGAAGAGAGAGAGGAGTCCTATGTTCGAAACTACAGTATGCAATGGGAAGTGAGCGAGAGGAGCCCCATGTTCGACACTACAGTATACAATGGGAAGAGAGAGAGGAGCCCTAATTTCGACATTACAGTATCCAATGAGAAGAGAGAGAGAGGAGCCCTCAGTCCGACACTACAGTATCCAATGTGAAGAGAGAGGAGCCCTATGTTCGACACTACAGTATCCAGAGGGAAGAGAGAGGGGAGCCGTATGTTCGACATTACAGTATCCAGTGGGAAGAGATAGAGAGGAGCCCTATATTCGACACTACAGAATGCAATGATAAGAGAGAGAGAGGAGCCCTATGTTCGACACCACAGTATGCAATTAGAAGAGAGAGGAGCCCTATATTCGACACTATAGTATGCAATGAGAAGAGAGAGAGAGGAGCCCTATGTTCGACACTACAGTATCCAATGGGAAGAGAGAGAGAGGAGCCCTATATTCGACACTAAAGTATGCAATGAGAAGAACGAGAGAGGAGTCCTATGTTCGATACTACAGTATCCAATGAGAAGAGAGAGAGAGGAGCCCTATGTTCGACACTACAGTATGCAATGAGAAGAGAGACAGGAGCCCTATGTTCGACACTACAGTATCCAATGAGAAGAGAGAGAGAGGAGCCCTATGTTCGACACAACAGTATCCAAAGGAAAGAGAGAGAGAGGAGCCCTATGTTGGACACTACAGTAGCCAATGAGAAGAGAGAGGAGCCCTATGTTCGACACTACAGTATGCAATGGGAAGAGAGAGAGGAGCTCTAAGTTCGACACTACAGTATCCAATGGGAAGAGAGAGAGGAGCCCTATTTTCGACAGTACAGTATCCAATGGGAAGAGAGAGAGAGGAGCCCTAAGGTCGACACCTCAGTATCCCATGGGGAGAGAGAGAGGAGCCCTATTTTCGACACTACAGTATGCAATGGGGAGAGAGAGAGAGGAGCCCAAAGTTCGACACTACCCTATGCAATGGGAAGACAGAGAGGAGCCCTATGTTCTACACTACAGTATGCAATGGGAAGAGAGAGAGGAGCCCTATGTTCGACACTACAGTATCCAAAAGGAAGAGAGGGAGAGGAGCCCCATGTTCGACACTATAGTATCCAATAGGAAGAGAGAGAGAAGCCCTATGTTCGACACTACAGTATCCAATAGGAAGAGAGAGAGATGAGCCCTAAGGTCCACACTACACAATGCAATGGGAAGAGAGAGAGGAGCCCTAAGTTCGACACTACAGTATCTAATAGGAACAGAGAGAGAGGAGGTCTATGTTCGACACTACAGTATCCAATAAGAGAGAGGAGCCCTATATTCGACACTACAGTATCCAATGGGAAGAGAGAGAGAGGAGCCCTATGTTCGACACTACAGTATGCAATGGAGAGAGAGAGGAGCCCTGTGTTCGACACTACAATATCCAATGAGAAGAGTGAGAAGAGCCCTATGTTCGACACTACAGTATCCAATGGGAAGAGAGAGAGGAGCCCTAATTTCGACATTACAGTATCCAATGAGAAGAGAGAGAGAGAGGAGCCCTCAGTCCGACACTACAGTATCCAATGTGAAGAGAGAGGAGCCCTATGTTCGACACTACAGTATCCAGAGGGAAGAGAGAGGGGAGCCGTATGTTCGACATTACAGTATCCAGTGGGAAGAGATAGAGAGGAGCCCTATATTCGACACTACAGTATGCAATGATAAGAGAGAGAGAGGAGCCCTATGTTCGACACCACAGTATGCAATTAGAAGAGAGAGAGAGGAGCCCTATATTCGACACTATAGTATGCAATGAGAAGAGAGAGAGGAGCCCTATGTTCGACACTACAGTATCCAATGGGAAGAGAGAGAGAGGAGCCCTATATTCGACACTAAAGTATGCAATGAGAAGAGCGAGAGAGGAGCCCTATGTTCGATACTACAGTATCCAATGAGAAGAGAGAGAGAGGAGCCCTATGTTCGACACTACAGTATGCAATGAGAAGAGAGAGAGGAGCCCTATGTTCGACACTACAGTATCCAATGAGAAGAGAGAGAGAGGAGCCCTATGTTCGACACTAAATATCCAAAGGAAAGAGAGAGAGAGGAGCCCTATGTTGGACACTACAGTAGCCAATGAGAAGAGAGAGGAGCCCTATGTTCGACACTACAGTATGCAATGGGAAGAGAGAGAGGAGCATCTAAGTTCGACACTACAGTATCCAATGGGAAGAGAGAGAGGAGCCCTATTTTCGACAGTACAGTATCCAATGGGAAGAGAGAGAGAGGAGCCCTAAGGTCGACACTTCAGTATCCCCTGGGGAGAGAGAGAGGAGCCCTATTTTCGACACTACAGTATGCAATGGGGAGAGAGGAGCCCAATGTTCGACACTACAGTATTTAATGAGAAGAGAGAGAGAGGAGCCCTAAGTTCGACACTACAGTATCCAATGAGAAGAGAGAGAGGAGCTCTATGTTCGACCGTACAGTATGCAATGGAAAGAGAGAAAGAGGAGCCCTATGTTCGACACTTCAGTATCCCATGGGGAGAGAGAGAGGAGCCCTATTTTCGACACTACAGTATGCAATGGGGAGAGAGGAGCCCAATGTTCGAAACTACAGTATTTAATGAGAAGAGAGTGAGAGAGGAGCCCTAAGTTCGACACTACAGTATCCAATGAGAAGAGAGAGAGAGGAGCTCTATGTTCGACCGTACAGTATGCAATGGAAAGAGAGAAAGAGGAGCCCTATGTTCGACACTACAGTATCCAATGGGAAGAGAGAGAGGAGCCCTATATTCGACACTACAGTATCCAATGAGAAGAGAGAGAGAGGAGCCCTAAGGTCGACACTACGATATGCAATGGAAAGAGAGAGAGAGAGGAGCACTATGTTCGACACTACAGTATCCAATGGGAAGAGAGAGAGAGGAGCCCTATGTTCGACACTACAGTATGCAATGGAGAGAGAGAAAGGAGCCCTAAGTTCGACACTACAGTATCCAATGGGAAGAGGGAGGAGCCCTGTGTTCGACACTACAATATCCAATGAGAAGAGAGAGAAAAACCCTATGTTCGACACTACAGTATGCAATGGAAAGAGAGAAAGAGTAGCCCTATGTTCGACACTACAGTATCCAATGGGAAGAGAGAGAGAGGAGCCCTATGTTCGACACGACAGTATGTAATGGGAAGAGAGAGAGGAGCCCTATGTTCGAAACTATAGTATACAACGGGGAGAGAGCGAGAGGAGCCCTATGTTCGACACTACAGTATCCAATGGGAAGAGAGAGAGGAGCCCTAATTTCGACATTACAGTATCCAATGAGAAGAGAGAGATAGGAGCCCTCAGTTCGACACTACAGTATCCAATGTGAAGAGAGAGGAGCCCTATGTTCAACACTACAGTATCCAGAGGGAAGAGAGAGGGGAGCCGTATGTTCGACATTACAGTATCCAGTGGGAAGAGAGTGAGGAGCCCTATGTTCGACACTACAGCATGCAATGGAAAGAGAGAGAGGAGCCCTATGTTCGACACTACAGTAATTAATGGGAAGAGAGAGAGAGGAGCCCTATATTCGACACTATAGTATGCAATGATAAGAGAGAGAGAGGAGCCCTATGTTCGACACCACAGTATGCAATGAGAAGAAAGAGAGAGGAGCACTATATTCGACACTACAGTATCCAATGGAATGAGAGAGGGGAGCCCTATGTTCGACATTACAGTATCCAATGTGAAGAGAGAGAGAGGAACCCTCAGTTCGACACTACAGTATCCAAAGGGAAGAGAGAGATGAGTCCTATGTTCGACACTACAGTATGCAATGGATAGAGAGAGAGAGGAGCCCTATGTTCGACACTACAGTATGCAATGGAAAGAGTGAGAGAGGAGCCCTATGTTCGACACTGCAGTATGCAATGGGAAGAAACGAGAGAGGAGCCGTATGTTCGACACTACAGTATACAATGAGAAGAGAGAGAGGAGCCCTATGTTCGACACTACAGTATCCAATGAGAAGAAGAAGGAGCCCTATGTTCGACACTACAGTATGCAATGGGAAGAGACAGAGGAGCACTAAGTTCGATACTACAGTATCCAATGAGAAGAGAGAGAGAGGAGCCCTATGTTCGACACTACAGTATTCAATGGGAAGAGAGAGAGAGGGGAGCCCTATGTTCGACACTACAGTATCCAATTAGAAGAGAGAGAGGAGGCCTAAGTTCGACACTACAGTATACAATGGGAAGAGAGAGAGGAGCCCTATGTTCGACACTACAGTATCCAATGAGAAAAGAGAGAGGAGCCCTATGTTAGACACTACAGTATGCAATGGAAATTGAGAGAGAAGCCCTATGTTCGACACTATAGTATGCAATGGGGAGAGAGCGAGAGGAGCACTATGTTCGACACTACAGTATCCAATGGGAAGAGAGAGGGGAGCCCTATGTTCGACATTACAGTATCCAATGAGAAGAGAGAGAGAGGAGCCCTCAGTTCGACACTACAGTATCCAATGGGAAGAGAGAGAGACGAGCCCTATGTTCGACACTACAGTATGCAATGAGAAGAGAGAGAGGGGAGCCCTATGTTCGACACTACAGTATCCAATGAGAAGAGAGAGAGAGGAGTCTTGTGTTCGACACTACAGTATCCAATGAGAAGAGAGAGAGAGAGGAGCCCTATGTTCGACACTACAGTATCCAATGAGAAGAGAGAGAGAGGAGCCCTATGTTCGACACCACAGTATCCAATGCGAAGAGAGAGAGGAGCCCTATGTTAGACACTACAGTATGCAATGGAGAGAGGGAGAGAGGAGCCCTAAGTTCGACACTACAGTATCCAATGGGAAGAGAGAGAGGAGCCGCATGTTCGACACTACAATATGCAATGGGAAGAGAGAGAGAGAGGAGCCCTAAGGTCGACACTACAGTATGCAATGGTAAGAGAGAGAGGAGCCCTACGTTCGACACTACAGTATCCAATAGGAAGAGAGAGAGAGGAGCCCTATGTTCATCACCACAGTATCCAATGAGAAGAGAGAGGAGCCCTATGTTCGACACTACAGTATCCAATGAGAAGAGAGAGAGAGGAGCCCTATGTTCGACACTACAGTATGCAATGGGAAGAGAGAGAGAGGAGCCCAAAGTTCGACACTACCCTATGCAATGGGAAGACAGAGAGGAGCCCTATGTTCGACACTACAGTATGCAATGGGAAGAGAGAGAGGAGCCCTATGTTCGACACTACAGTATCCAAAAGGAAGAGAGAGAGAGGAGCCCCATGTTCGACACTATAGTATCCAATAGGAAGAGAGAGAGAGGAGCCCTATGTTCGACACTACAGTATGCAATGGGAAGAGAGAGAGGAGCGCTATGTTCGACACTACAGTATCCAATAGGAACAGAGAGAGAGGAGCCCTAAGGTCCACACTACACAATGCAATGGGAAGAGAGAGAGGAGCCCTAAGTTCGACACTACAGTATCTAATAGGAAGAGAGAGAGAGGAGGTCTATGTTCGACACTACAGTATCCAATAAGAGAGAGGAGCCCTATATTCGACACTACAGTATCCAATGGGAAGAGAGAGAGAGGAGCCCTATGTTCGACACTACAGTATGCAATGGAGAGAGAGAGAGGAGCCCTAGGTTCGACACTACAGTATCCAATGGGAAGAGAGAGGAGCCCTGTGTTCGACACTACAATATCCAATGACAAGAGAGAGAAGAGCCCTATGTTCGACACTACAGTATGCAATGGAAAGAGAGAAAGAGGAGCCCTATGTTCGACACTACAGTATCCAATGGGAAGAGAGAGAGAGGAGCCCTATGTTCGACACGACAGTATGCAATGGGAAGAGAGAGAGGAGTCCTATGTTCGAAACTATAGTATGCAATGGGAAGTGAGCGAGAGGAGCCCTATGTTCGACACTACAGTATCCAATGGGAAGAGAGAGAGGAGCCCTAATTTCGACATTACAGTATCCAATGAGAAGATAGAGAGAGAGGAGCCCTCAGTCCGACACTACAGTATCCAATGTGAAGAGAGAGGAGCCCTATGTTCAACACTACAGTATCCAGAGGTAAGAGAGAGGGGAGCCGTATGTTCGACATTGCAGTATCCAGTGGGAAGAGAGAGAGAGGAGCCCTATATTCGACACTACAGTATGCAATGATAAGAGAGAGAGAGGAGCCCTATGTTCGACACCACAGTATGCAATTAGAAGAGAGAGGAGCCCTATATTCGACACTATAGTATGCAATGAGAAGAGAGAGAGAGGAGCCCTATGTTCGACACTACAGTATCCAATGGGAAGAGAGAGAGAGGAGCCCTATATTCGACACTAAAGTGTGCAATGAGAAGAGCGAGAGAGGAGCCTTATGTTCGATACTACAGTATCCAATGAGAAGAGAGAGAGAGGAGCCCTATGTTCGACACTACAGTATGCAATGAGAAGAGAGAGAGGAGCCCTATGTTCGACACTACAGTATCCAATGAGAAGAGAGAGAGAGGAGCCCTATGTTCGACACAACAGTATCCAAAGGAAAGAGAGAGAGAGGGGCCCTATGTTGGACACTACAGTAGCCAATGCGAAGAGAGAGGAGCCCTATGTTCGACACTACAGTATGCAATGGGAAGAGAGAGAGGAGCTCTAAGTTCGACACTACAGTATCCAATGGGAAGAGAGAGAGGAGCCCTATTTTCGACAGTACAGTATCCAATGGGAAGAGAGAGAGAGGAGCCCTAAGGTCGACACTTCAGTATCCCATGGGGAGAGAGAGAGGAGCCCTATTTTCGACACTACAGTATGCAATGGGGAGAGAGGAGCCCAATGCTCGACACTACAGTATTTAATGAGAAGAGAGAGAGAGGAGCCCTAAGTTCGACACTACAGTATCCAATGAGAAGAGAGAGAGGAGCTCTATGTTCGACCGTACAGTATGCAATGGAAAGAGAGAAAGAGGAGCCCTATGTTCGACACTACAGTATCCAATGGGAAGAGAGAGAGGAGCCCTATGTTCGACAGTACAGTATGCAATGGAGAGAGAGAGAGGAGCCCTAAATTCGACACTACAGTATACAATGGGAAGAGAGAGAGAGGAGCCCTAAGTTCGTCACTACAGTATCCAATGAGAAGAGAGAGAGAGTGGAGCCCTATATTCGACACTACAGTAGCCAATGAGAAGAGAGAGAGAGGAGCCCTATATTCGACACAAAAGTATAGAATGGAAAGAGAGAGAGAGGAGCCTTATGTTCGGCACTACAATATCCAATGGAAAGAGAGAGAGCGAGCCCTATGTTCGACACTACAGTATCCAATGGGAAGAGAGAGAGGAGCCCTATGTTCGACACTACAGTATGCAATGGAGAGAGGGAGATAGGAGCCCTAAGTTCGACACTACAGTATCCAATGGGAAGAGAGAGAGGAGCCGCATGTTCGACACTACAATTTGCAATGGGAAGAGAGAGTGAGGAGCCCTAAGGTCGACACTACAGTATGCAATGGCAAGACAGAGAGGAGCCCTACGTTCGACAATACAGTATCCAATAGGAGGAGAGAGAGAGGAGCCCCATGTTCATCACCACAGTATCCAATGAGAAGAGAGAGGAGCCCTATGTTCGGCACTACAGTATCCAATGAGAAGAGAGAGAGAGGAGTCCTATGTTCGACACTACAGTATGCAATGGGAAGAGAGGGAGAGGAGCCCAAATTTCGACACTACGCTATGCAATGGGAAGACAGAGAGGAGCCCTATGTTCGACACTACAGTATGCAATGGGAAGAGAGAGAGGAGCCCTATGTTCGACACTACAGTATCCAAAAGGAAGAGAGAGAGAGGAGCCTCATGTTCGACACTATAGTATCCAATAGGAAGAGAGAGAGAGGAACCCTATGTTCGACACTACAGTATGCAATGGGAATAGAGAGAGGAGCCATATGTTCGACACTACAGTATCCAATAGGAAGAGAGAGAGAGGAGCCCTAAGGTCCACACTATATAATGCAATGGGAAGAGAGAGAGGAGCCCTAAGTTCGACACTACAGTATCCAATAGGAGGAGAGAGAGAGGAGGTCTATGTTCGACACTACAGTATCCAATAAGAGAGAGGAGCCCTATATTCGACACTACAGTATCCAATGGGAAGAGAGAGAGAGGAGTCCTATGTTCGACACTACAGTATGCAATGGGGAGAGAGAGGAGCCCTAAGTTCGACACTACAGTATCCAATGGGAAGAGAGAGGAGCCCTGTGTTCGACACTACAATATCCAATGAGAAGAGAGAGAAGAGCCCTATGTTCGACACTACAGTATGCAATGGAAAGAGAGAAAGAGGAGCCCTATGTTCGACACTACAGTATCCAATGGGAAGAGAGAGAGAGAGAGGAGCCCTATGTTCGACACGACAGTATGCAATGGGAGAGAGAGAGGAGTCCTATGTTCGAAACTATAGTATGCAATGGGAAGAGAGCGAGAGGAGCCCTATGTTCCAAACTACAGTATCCAATGGGAAGAGAGAGAGGAGCCCTAATTTCGACATATAGTATCCAATGAGAAGAGAGAGAGAGAGGAGCCCTCAGTCCGACACTACAGTATCCAATGTGAAGAGAGAGGAGCCCTATGTTCGACACTACAGTATCCAGTGGGAAGAGAGAGGGGAGCCGTATGTTCGACATTACAGTATCCAGTGGGAAGAGATAGAGAGGAGCCCTATATTCGACACTACAGTATGCAATGATAAGAGAAAGAGAGGAGCCCTATGTTCGACACCACAGTATGCAATTAGAAGAGAGAGAGAGGAGCCCTATATTCGACACTATAGTATGCAATGGCAAGAGAGAGAGAGGAGCCCTATGTTCGACACTACGGTATCCAATGGGAAGAGAGAGAGTGGAGCCCTATATTCGACACTAAAGTATGCAATGAGAAGAGCGAGAGAGGAGCCCTATGTTCGATACTACAGTATCCAATGAGAAGAGAGAGAGAGGAGCCCTATGTTCGACACTACAGTATGCAATGAGAAGAGAGAGAGGAGCCCTATGTTCGACACTACAGTATCCAATGAGAAGAGAGAGAGAGGAGCCCTATGTTCGACACGACAGTATGCAATAGGAAGAGAGAGAGGAGTCCTATGTTCGACACGACAGTATGCAATGGGAAGAGAGAGAGATGAGTCCTAAGTTTGACACTACAGTACGCAATGGGAAAAGAGAGAGATGAGTCCTATTTTGGACACGACAGTATGCAATGGGAAGAGGGAGAGATGAGTCCTAAGTTCCACACTACAGTATGCAATGGGAAGAGAGAGAGGAGTCCTAAGTTCGAAACGACAGTATGCAACAGGAAGAGAGAGAGGAGTCCTAGGTTCGACACGACAGTATGCAATGGGAAGAGAGAGAGGAGTCCTAAGTTCGACACGGCAGTATGCCTTAGGAAGAGAGAGAGGAGTCCTAGGTTCGACACGACAGTATGCAATGGGAAGAGAGAGAGGAATCCTATGTTCGACACGGCAGTATGCAATAGGAAGAGAGGAGTTCTAGGTTCGACACGACAGTATGCAATAGGAAGAGAGGGAGGAGTCCTATGTTCGACACGACAGTATTCAATGGGAAGAGAGAGATGAGTCCTAAATTCGACACTACAGTATGCAATGGGAAGAGAGAGATGAGTCCTATTTTGGACACGACAGTATGTAATGGGAGGAGAGAGATGAGTCCTAAGTTCGACACTACAGTATGCAATGGGAAGAGAGAGAGAGGAGCCCTAAGGTCGACACTACGATATGCAATGGAAAGAGAGAGAGAGAGGAGCACTATGTTCGACACTACAGTATCCAATGGGAAGAGAGGGAGGAGCCCTATGTTCGACAGTACAGTATGCAATGGAGAGAGAGAGAGGAGCGCTAAATTCGACACTACAGTATACAATGCGAAGAGAGAGAGAGGATCCCTAAGTTCGTCACTACAGTATCCAATGAGAAGAGAGAGAGAGTGGAGCCCTATATTCGACACTACAGTAGCCAATGAGAAGAGAGAGAGAGGAGCCCTATGTTCGACACAACAGTATTGAATGGAAAGAGAGAGAGAGGAGCCCTATGTTCGACACGACAGTATGCAATATGAAGAGAGAGGAGCCCTATGTTCGACACTATAGTATCCAATAGGAATAGAGAGAGGAGCCGTATGTTCGACACTACAGTATGCAATGGGAAGTGAGAGAGAGGAGCCCTATGTTCGACATTACAGTATCCAATGGGAAGAGAGAGAGGAGCCCTATGTTCGACACTACAGTATCCAATGGGAAGAGACAGCGATGCCCTATGTTCGACACTACAGTATGCAATGGAGAGAGGGAGATAGGAGCCCTAATTTCGTCACTACAGTATCCAATGGGAAGAGAGAGAGGAGCCCTATGTTCGACACTACAGAATGCAATGGGAAGAGAGAGAGAGAAGCCGTAAGGTCGACACTACATTATGCAATGGATGAGAGAGAGGAGCCCTACGTTCGTCACTACAGTATCCAATAGGAAGAGAGAGAGAGGAGCCCTTTTTTCATCACTACAGTATCCAATGAGAAGAGAGACGAGCCCTATGTTCGACACTACAATATCCAATGAGAAGAGAGAGGAGCCATATGTTCGACACTACAGTATGCAATGGGAAGAGAGAGACAGGAGCCCAAATTTAACACTACACTATGCAATGGGAAAAGAGAGAGGAGCCCTATGTTCGACACTACAGTATGCAATGGGAAGAGAGTTAGGAGCCCTATGTTCGACACTACAGTATCAAAACGGAAGAGACAGAGTGGGGCCCTATGTTCGACACTACAGCATCCAATAGGAAGAGAGAGAGAGGAGCCCTGTGTTCGACATTACAGTATCCAATAGGAAGAGAGTGAGAGGAGCACTAAGGTCGACACTACAGTATGCAATGGGAAGAGAGAGAGGAGCCCTAAGTTCGACACTACAGTATCCAATAGGAAGAGAGAGAGAGGAGCCCTATGTTCGACACTACAGTATCCAATGAGAAGAGAGAGAAGCCCTATGTTCGACACTACAGTATCCAATGGGAAGAGAGAGGGAGGAGCCCTATGTTCGACACTACAGTATGCAATGGAAAGAGAGAACGAGGAGCCCTATGTTCTACACTACAGTATCCAATGGGAAGAGAGAGAGAGGAGACCTATGTTCGACACTACAGTATGCGAAGGAAAGAGAGAGGAGCCCTATGTTCGACACGACAGTATGCAATGGGAAGAGAGAGAGGAGCCCTATGTTGGACACTATAGTATGCAATGGGAAGAGAGCGAGACGAGCCCTATGTTAGACACTACAGTATCCAAAGGGAAAAGAGAGAGGAGCCCTATATTCGACAATACAGTATCCAATGGAAACAGACAGGGGAGCCCTAAGTGCGACAATACAGTATCCAATGAGAAGGGAGAGAGAGGAGCCCTCAGTTCGACACTACAGTATCCAATGTGAAGAGAGAGAGAGGAGCCCTATGTTCGACACTACAGTATCCAATGGGAAGAGAGAGGGGAGCCGTATGTTCGACACTACAGTATCCAATGGGAAGAGAAAGAGGAGCCCTATGTTCGTCACGACAGCATGCAATGGAAAAAGAGAGAGAGAGGAGCCCTATGTTCGACACTACAGTATCCAATGGGAAGAGAGAGAGAGGAGCCCTATATTCGACACTACAGTATGCAATGAGAAGAGAGAGAGAGAGGAGCCCTATAATCGACACTACAGTATGCAATGAGAAGAGAGAGAGGAGCCCTATATTCGACACTACAGTATGCAATGAGAAGAGAGAGAGAGGAGCCCTATGTTCGACACTACAGTATCCAATGGGAAGAGAGAGAGAGGAGCCCTATATTCGACACTAAAGTATGCTATGAGAAGAGCGAGAGAGGAGCCCTATGTTCGACACTACAGTATCCAATGGGAAGAGAGAGAGAAGAGCCCTATATTCGACACTAAAATATGCAATGAGAAGAGCGAGAGAGGAGCCCTATGTACGACACTACAGTATCCAATGAGAAGGGAGAGAGAGAGGAGGCCTATGTTCGACACTACAGTATGCAATGAGAAGAGAGAGAGGAGCCCTATGTTCGAAACTACAGTATCCAATGAGAAGAGAGAGAGGAGCCCTATGTTCGGCACTACAATATCCAATGGAAAGAGAGAGAGACGAGCCCTATGTTCGACACCACAGTATCCAATGCGAAGAGAGAGAGGAGCCCTATGTTAGACACTACAGTATGCAATGGAGAGAGGGAGAGAGGAGCCCTAAGTTCGACACTACAGTATCCAATGGGAAGAGAGAGAGGAGCCGCATGTTCGACACTACAATATGCAATGGGAAGAGAGAGAGAGAGGAGCCCTAAGGTCGACACTACAGTATGCAATGGTAAGAGAGAGAGGAGCCCTACGTTCGACACTACAGTATCCAATAGGAAGAGAGAGAGGAGCCCTATGTTCATCACCACAGTATCCAATGAGAAGAGAGAGGAGCCCTATGTTCGACACTACAGTATCCAATGAGAAGAGAGAGAGAGGAGCCCTATGTTCGACACTACAGTATGCAATGGGAAGAGAGAGAGAGGAGCCCAAAGTTCGACACTACCCTATGCAATGGGAAGACAGAGAGGAGCCCTATGTTCGACACTACAGTATGCAATGGGAAGAGAGAGAGGAGCCCTATGTTCGACACTACAGTATCCAAAAGGAAGAGAGAGAGAGGAGCCCCATGTTCGACACTATAGTATCCAATAGGAAGAGAGAGAGAGGAGCCCTATGTTCGACACTACAGTATGCAATGGGAAGAGAGAGAGGAGCGCTATGTTCGACACTACAGTATCCAATAGGAACAGAGAGAGAGGAGCCCTAAGGTCCACACTACACAATGCAATGGGAAGAGAGAGAGGAGCCCTAAGTTCGACACTACAGTATCTAATAGGAAGAGAGAGAGAGGAGGTCTATGTTCGACACTACAGTATCCAATAAGAGAGAGGAGCCCTATATTCGACACTACAGTATCCAATGGGAAGAGAGAGAGAGGAGCCCTATGTTCGACACTACAGTATGCAATGGAGAGAGAGAGAGGAGCCCTAGGTTCGACACTACAGTATCCAATGGGAAGAGAGAGGAGCCCTGTGTTCGACACTACAATATCCAATGACAAGAGAGAGAAGAGCCCTATGTTCGACACTACAGTATGCAATGGAAAGAGAGAAAGAGGAGCCCTATGTTCGACACTACAGTATCCAATGGGAAGAGAGAGAGAGGAGCCCTATGTTCGACACGACAGTATGCAATGGGAAGAGAGAGAGGAGTCCTATGTTCGAAACTATAGTATGCAATGGGAAGTGTGCGAGAGGAGCCCTATGTTCGACACTACAGTATCCAATGGGAAGAGAGAGAGGAGCCCTAATTTCGACATTACAGTATCCAATGAGAAGAGAGAGAGAGAGAGAGAGGAGCCCTCAGTCCGACACTACAGTATCCAATGTGAAGAGAGAGGAGCCCTATGTTCGACACTACAGTATCCAGAGGTAAGAGAGAGGGGAGCCGTATGTTCGACATTACAGTATCCAGTGGGAAGAGATAGAGAGGAGCCCTATATTCGACACTACAGTATGCAATGATAAGAGAGAGAGAGGAGCCCTATGTTCGACACCACAGTATGCAATTAGAAGAGAGAGGAGCCCTATATTCGACACTATAGTATGCAATGAGAAGAGAGAGAGAGGAGCCCTAAGTTCGACACTACAGTATCCAATGGGAAGAGAGAGAGAGGAGCCCTATATTCGACACTAAAGTGTGCAATGAGAAGAGCGAGAGAGGAGCCTTATGTTCGATACTACAGTATCCAATGAGAAGAGAGAGAGAGGAGCCCTATGTTCGACACTACAGTATGCAATGAGAAGAGAGAGAGGAGCCCTATGTTCGACACTACAGTATCCAATGAGAAGAGAGAGAGAGGAGCCCTATGTTCGACACAACAGTATCCAAAGGAAAGAGAGAGAGAGGGGCCCTATGTTGGACACTACAGTAGCCAATGCGAAGAGAGAGGAGCCCTATGTTCGACACTACAGTATGCAATGGGAAGAGAGAGAGGAGCTCTAAGTTCGACACTACAGTATCCAATGGGAAGAGAGAGAGGAGCCCTATTTTCGACAGTACAGTATCCAATGGGAAGAGAGAGAGAGGAGCCCTAAGGTCGACACTTCAGTATCCCATGGGGAGAGAGAGAGGAGCCCTATTTTCGACACTACAGTATGCAATGGGGAGAGAGGAGCCCAATGTTCGACACTACAGTATTTAATGAGAAGAGAGAGAGAGGAGCCCTAAGTTCGACACTACAGTATCCAATGAGAAGAGAGAGAGGAGCTCTATGTTCGACCGTACAGTATGCAATGGAAAGAGAGAAAGAGGAGCCCTATGTTCGACACTAAGGTATCCAATGGGAAGAGAGAGAGGAGCCCTATGTTCGACAGTACAGTATGCAATGGAGAGAGAGAGAGGAGCCCTAAATTCGACACTACAGTATACAATGGGAAGAGAGAGAGAGGAGCCCTAAGTTCGTCACTACAGTATCCAATGAGAAGAGAGAGAGAGTGGAGCCCTATATTCGACACTACAGTAGCCAATGAGAAGAGAGAGAGAGGAGCCCTATGTTCGACACAAAAGTATAGAATGGAAAGAGAGAGAGAGGAGCCTTATGTTCGGCACTACAATATCCAATGGAAAGAGAGCGAGCGAGCCCTATGTTCGACACTACAGTATCCAATGGGAAGAGAGAGAGGAGCCCTATGTTCGACACTACAGTATGCAATGGAGAGAGGGAGATAGGAGCCCTAAGTTCGACACTACAGTATCCAATGGGAAGAGAGAGAGGAGCCGCATGTTCGACACTACAATTTGCAATGGGAAGAGAGAGTGAGGAGCCCTAAGGTCGACACTACAGTATGCAATGGCAAGACAGAGAGGAGCCCTACGTTCGACAATACAGTATCCAATAGGAGGAGAGAGAGAGGAGCCCCATGTTCATCACCACAGTATCCAATGAGAAGAGAGAGAGAGGAGCCCTATGTTCGACACTACAGTATGCAATGGGAAGAGAGGGAGAGGAGCCCAAATTTCGACACTACGCTATGCAATGGGAAGACAGAGAGGAGCCCTATGTTCGACACTACAGTATGCAATGGGAAGAGAGAGAGGAGCCCTATGTTCGACATTACAGTATCCAAAAGGAAGAGAGAGAGAGGAGCCTCATGTTCGACACTATAGTATCCAATAGGAAGAGAGAGAGAGGAACCCTATGTTCGACACTACAGTATGCAATGGGAATAGAGAGAGGAGCCATATGTTCGACACTACAGTATCCAATAGGAAGAGAGAGAGAGGAGCCCTAAGGTCCACACTATATAATGCAATGGGAAGAGAGAGAGGAGCCCTAAGTTCGACACTACAGTATCCAATAGGAGGAGAGAGAGAGGAGGTCTATGTTCGACACTACAGTATCCAATAAGAGAGAGGAGCCCTATATTCGACACTACAGTATCCAATGGGAAGAGAGAGAGAGGAGTCCTATGTTCGACACTACAGTATGCAATGGGGAGAGAGAGGAGCCCTAAGTTCGACACTACAGTATCCAATGGGAAGAGAGAGGAGCCCTGTGTTCGACACTACAATATCCAATGAGAAGAGAGAGAAGAGCCCTATGTTCGACACTACAGTATGCAATGGAAAGAGAGAAAGAGGAGCCCTATGTTCGACACTACAGTATCCAATGGGAAGAGAGAGAGAGAGAGGAGCCCTATGTTCGACACGACAGTATGCAATGGGAGAGAGAGAGGAGTCCTATGTTCGAAACTATAGTATGCAATGGGAAGAGAGCGAGAGGAGCCCTATGTTCCAAACTACAGTATCCAATGGGAAGAGAGAGAGGAGCCCTAATTTCGACATTACAGTATCCAATGAGAAGAGAGAGAGAGAGGAGCCCTCAGTCCGACACTACAGTATCCAATGTGAAGAGAGAGGAGCCCTATGTTCGACACTACAGTATCCAGTGGGAAGAGAGAGGGGAGCCGTATGTTCGACATTACAGTATCCAGTGGGAAGAGATAGAGAGGAGCCCTATATTCGACACTACAGTATGCAATGATAAGAGAAAGAGAGGAGCCCTATGTTCGACACCACAGTATGCAATTAGAAGAGAGAGAGAGGAGCCCTATATTCGACACTATAGTATGCAATGGCAAGAGAGAGAGAGGAGCCCTATGTTCGACACTACGGTATCCAATGGGAAGAGAGAGAGAGGAGCCCTATATTCGACACTAAAGTATGCAATGAGAAGAGCGAGAGAGGAGCCCTATGTTCGATACTACAGTATCCAATGAGAAGAGAGAGAGAGGAGCCCTATGTTCGACACTACAGTATGCAATGAGAAGAGAGAGAGGAGCCCTATGTTCGACACTACAGTATCCAATGAGAAGAGAGAGAGAGGAGCCCTATGTTCGACACGACAGTATGCAATAGGAAGAGAGAGTGGAGTCCTATGTTCGACACGACAGTATGCAATGGGAAGAGAGAGAGATGAGTCCTAAGTTTGACACTACAGTACGCAATGGGAAAAGAGAGAGATGAGTCCTATTTTGGACACGACAGTATGCAATGGGAAGAGGGAGAGATGAGTCCTAAGTTCCACACTACAGTATGCAATGGGAAGAGAGAGAGGAGTCCTAAGTTCGACACGACAGTATGCAACAGGAAGAGAGAGAGGAGTCCTAGGTTCGACACGACAGTATGCAATGGGAAGAGAGAGAGGAGTCCTAAGTTCGACACGGCAGTATGCCTTAGGAAGAGAGAGAGGAGTCCTAGGTTCGACACGACAGTATGCAATGGGAAGAGAGAGAGGAATCCTATGTTCGACACGGCAGTATGCAATAGGAAGAGAGGAGTTCTAGGTTCGACACGACAGTATGCAATAGGAAGAGAGGGAGGAGTCCTATGTTCGACACGACAGTATTCAATGGGAAGAGAGAGATGAGTCCTAAATTCGACACTACAGTATGCAATGGGAAGAGAGAGATGAGTCCTATTTTGGACACGACAGTATGTAATGGGAGGAGAGAGATGAGTCCTAAGTTCGACACTACAGTATGCAATGGGAAGAGAGAGAGAGGAGCCCTAAGGTCGACACTACGATATGCAATGGAAAGAGAGAGAGAGAGGAGCACTATGTTCGACACTACAGTATCCAATGGGAAGAGAGGGAGGAGCCCTATGTTCGACAGTACAGTATGCAATGGAGAGAGAGAGAGGAGCGCTAAATTCGACACTACAGTATACAATGCGAAGAGAGAGAGAGGATCCCTAAGTTCGTCACTACAGTATCCAATGAGAAGAGAGAGAGAGTGGAGCCCTATATTCGACACTACAGTAGCCAATGAGAAGAGAGAGAGAGGAGCCCTATGTTCGACACAACAGTATTGAATGGAAAGAGAGAGGAGCCCTATGTTCGACACGACAGTATGCAATATGAAGAGAGAGGAGCCCTATGTTCGACACTATAGTATCCAATAGGAATAAAGAGAGGAGCCGTATGTTCGACACTACAGTATGCAATGGGAAGTGAGAGAGAGGAGCCCTATGTTCGACATTACAGTATCCAATGGGAAGAGAGAGAGGAGCCCTATGTTCGACACTACAGTATCCAATGGGAAGAGACAGCGGTGCCCTATGTTCGACACTACAGTATGCAATGGAGAGAGGGAGATAGGAGCCCTAATTTCGTCACTACAGTATCCAATGGGAAGAGAGAGAGGAGCCCTATGTTCGACACTACAGAATGCAATGGGAAGAGAGAGAAGCCGTAAGGTCGACACTACATTATGCAATGGGAAGAGAGAGAGGAGCCCTACGTTCGTCACTACAGTATCCAATAGGAAGAGAGAGAGAGGAGCCCTTTTTTCATCACTACAGTATCCAATGAGAAGAG
The DNA here is from genome assembly GCA_030765065.1 of Deroplatys truncata. Lineage (NCBI taxonomy): Eukaryota > Metazoa > Arthropoda > Insecta > Mantodea > Mantidae > Deroplatys > Deroplatys truncata. Next base: position 257,290,921 of record CM060984.1, read on the forward strand.
AGACGAGCCCTATGTTCGACACTACAATATCCAATGAGAAGAGAGAGGAGCCATATGTTCGACACTACAGTATGCAATGGGAAGAGAGAGACAGGAGCCCAAATTTAACACTACACTATGCAATGGGAAAAGAGGGAGGAGCCCTATGTTCGACACTACAGTATGCAATGGGAAGAGAGTTAGGAGCCCTATGTTCGACACTACAGTATCAAAACGGAAGAGACAGAGTGGGGCCCTATGTTCGACACTACAGTATCCAATAGGAAGAGAGAGAGAGGAGCCCTGTGTTCGACATTACAGTATCCAATAGGAAGAGAGTGAGAGGAGCACTAAGGTCGACACTACAGTATGCAATGGGAAGAGAGAGAGGAGCCCTAAGTTCGACACTACAGTATCCAATAGGAAGAGAGAGAGAGGAGCCCTATGTTCGACACTACAGTATCCAATGAGAAGAGAGAGAAGCCCTATTTTCGACACTACAGTATCCAATGGGAAGAGAGAGGAAGGAGCCCTATGTTCGACACTACAGTATGCAATGGAAAGAGAGAACGAGGAGCCCTATGTTCTACACTACAGTATCCAATGGGAAGAGAGAGAGAGGAGACCTATGTTCGACACTACAGTATGCGAAGGAAAGAGAGAGGAGCCCTATGTTCGACACGACAGTATGCAATGGGAAGAGAGAGAGGAGCCCTATGTTGGACACTATAGTATGCAATGGGAAGAGAGCGAGAGGAGCCCTATGTTAGACACTACAGTATCCAAAGGGAAAAGAGAGAGGAGCCCTATATTCGACAATACAGTATCCAATGGAAAGAGACAGGGGAGCCCTAAGTTCGACAATACAGTATCCAATGAGAAGGGAGAGAGAGGAGCCCTCAGTTCGACACTACAGTATCCAATGTGAAGAGAGAGAGAGGAGCCCTATGTTCGACACTACAGTATCCAATGGGAAGAGAGAGGGGAGCCGTATGTTCGACATTACAGTATCCAATGGGAAGAGAAAGAGGAGCCCTATGTTCGTCACGACAGCATGCAATGGAAAAAGAGAGAGAGAGGAGCCCTATGTTCGACACTACAGTATCCAATGGGAAGAGAGAGAGAGGAGCCCTATATTCGACACTACAGTATGCAATGAGAAGAGAGAGAGAGAGGAGCCCTATAATCGACACTACAGTATGCAATGAGAAGAGAGAGAGGAGCCCTATATTCGACACTACAGTATGCAATGAGAAGAGAGAGAGAGGAGCCCTATGTTCGACACTACAGTATCCAATGGGAAGAGAGAGAGAGGAGCCCTATATTCGACACTAAAGTATGCTATGAGAAGAGCGAGAGAGGAGCCCTATGTTCGACACTACAGTATCCAATGGGAAGAGAGAGAGAAGAGCCCTATATTCGACACTAAAATATGCAATGAGAAGAGCGAGAGAGGAGCCCTATGTACGAAACTACAGTATCCAATGAGAAGGGAGAGAGAGAGGAGGCCTATGTTCGACACTACAGTATGCAATGAGAAGAGAGAGAGGAGCCCTATGTTCGAAACTACAGTATCCAATGAGAAGAGAGAGAGGAGCCCTATGTTCGACACTACAGTATCCAATGAGAAGAGAGAGAGAGGAGCCCTATTTTCGACACTACAGTATCCAATGGAAAGAGAGAGAGAGGAGCCCTATGTTCGACACTACAGTAGCCAATGAGAAGAGAGAGGAGCCCTATGTTCGACACTACAGTATGCAATGGGAAGAGAGAGAGGAGCTCTAAGTTCGACACTACAGTATCCAATGGGAAGAGAGAGAGGAGCCCTATTTTCGACAGTACAGTATCCAATGGGAAGAGAGAGAGCGGAGCCCTAAGGTCGACACTACAGTATCCAATGGGAACAGAGAGAGAGAGGAGCCCTATGTTCGACACTACAGTATGTAATGGGAAGAGAGAGAGGAGCCCAATGTTCGACACTACAGTATTTAATGAGAAGAGAGAGAGAGGAGCCCTAAGTTCGACACTACAGTATCCAATGAGAAGAGAGAGAGGAGCTCTATGTTCGACACTACAGTATCCAATGGGAAGAGAGAGAGGAGCCCTATATTCGACACTACAGTATCCAATGAGAAGAGAGAGAGAGGAGCCTTAAGGTCGACACTACAATATGCAATGGAAAGAGAGAGAGAGAAAAGCACTATGTTCGACACTACAGTATCCAATGGGAGGAGAGGGATGAGCCCTATGTTTGACACTACAGTAGGCAATGGAGAGAGAGGAGCCCTAAGTTCGACACTACAGTATCCAATGGGAAGAGAGAGAGATGAGCCCTAAGTTCGTCACTACAGTATCCAATGAGAAGAGAGAGAGAGGAGCCCTAAGTTCGACACTACAGTATCCAATGGGAAGAGAGAGAGGAGGCCTATGTTCGACACAAACGTATGCAATGGGAAGAGAGAGAGAGAGGAGCCCTAAGGTCGACACTTCAGTATGCAATGGGAAGAGAGAGGAGCCCTAAGTTCGACACTACAGTATCCAATAGGAAGAGAGAGAGAGGAGCCTTTTGTTCATCACTACAGTATCCAATGAGAGGAGAGAGGAGCCCTATGTTCGACACTACAGTATTCAATGAGAAGAGAGAGGAGCCATATGTTCGACACTACAGTATAAAATGGGAAGAGAGAGAGAGGAGCCCAAATTTCGACACTACACTATGCAATGGGAACAGAGAGAGGAGCCCTATGTTCGACACTACAGTATGCATTGGGAAGAGAGAGAGGAGCCCTATGTTCGACACTACAGTATCCAAAAGGAAGAGAGAGAGAGGAGCCCTATGTTCGACACTACAGTATCCAATAGGAAGAGAGAGAGAGGAGCCCTATGTTCGACACTACAGTGTGCAATGAGAAGAGAGAGAGGAGCCCTATGTTCGACACTACAGTATCCAATAGGAAGAGAGAGAGAGAGGGGCCCTAAGGTCGACACTACAGTATACAATGGGAAGAGAGAGAGGAGCCCTAAGTTCGACACTACAGTATCCAATAGGAAGAGAGAGAGAGGAGCCCTATGTTCGACACTACAGTATGCAGTGGAGAGAGAGAGGAGCCCTAAGTTCGACACTACAGTATTCAATGTGAAGAGAGAGGAGCCCTGTGTTCGACACTACAGTATCCAATGAGAAGAGAGAGGGGAGCCCTATGTTCGACACTACAGTATGCAATGGAAAGAGAGAAAGAGGAGCCCTATGTTCGACACTACAGTATCCAATGGGAAGAGATAGAGGAGCCTTATGTTCGACACTACAGAATGCGATGGAAAGAGAGAGGAGCCCTATGTTCGGCACGACAGTATGTAATGGGAAGTGAGAGAGGAGCCCTATGTTCGACACTATAGTATGCAATGGGAAGAGAGCGAGAGGAGCCCTATTTTCGACACTACAGTATCCAATGGGAAGAGAGAGAGGAGCCCTATATTCGACATTACGGTATCAAATGGGAAGAGAGAGGGGAGCCCTAAGTTCGACATTACAGTATCCAATGAGAAGAGAGAGGAGCCCTCAGTTCGACACTACAGTATCCAATGTGAAGAGAGAGAGAGGAGCCCTATGTTCGACACTACAGTATCCAATGGGAAGAGAGAAGGGAGCCGTATGTTCGACATTACAGAATCCAATGGGAAGAGATAGAGGAGCCCTATGTTCGACACTACAGCATGCAATGGAAAGAGAGAGAGAGGAGCCCTATGTTCGACACTACAGTATCCAATGGGAAGAAAGAGAGAGAGGAGCCCTATATTCGACACTACAGTATGCAATGAGAAGAGAGAGAGAGAGGAGCCCTATAATCGACACTACAGTATGCAATGAGAAGGGAGAGAGAGGAGCCCTATATTCGACACTACAGTATGCAATGAGAAGAGAGAGAGAGGAGCCCTATGTTCGACACTACCATATCCAATGGGAAGAGAGAGAGATGAGACCTATATTCGACACTAAAGTATGCAATGAGAAGAGCGAGAGAGGAGCCCTATGTTCGACACTACAGTATCCAATGAGAAGAGAGAGAGAGAGGAGCTCTATGTTCGACACTACAGTATCCAATGAGAAGAGAGAGAGAGAGGAGCCCTATGTTCGACACTACAGTATCCAATGAAAAGAGAGAGAGGATACCCTATGTTCGACACTACAGTATCCAATGGAAAAAGAGAGAGAGGAGCCCTATGTTCGACACTACAGTATCCAATGAGAAGAGAGAGGAGCCCTATGTTCGCCACTACAGTATGCAATGGGAAGAGAGAGAGGAGCTCTAAGTTCGACACTACAGTATCCAATGGGAAGAGTGAGAGGAGCCCTATGTTCGACACTACAGTATCCAATGGGAAGAGAGAGAGGAGCCCCATGTTCGACACTACAACATGCAATGGGAAGTGAGCGAGGAGCCCTACGTTCGACACTACAGTATACAATGGAAAGACAGAGGGAGAGGAGCCCTATGGTCGACACGACAGTATGCAATTGAATGAGAGAGGAGTCCTAATTTCGACACGACAGTGTGCAATGGAAAGAGAGAGGAGTCCTAAGTTCGACACTACATTGTGCAATGGGAAGAGAGAGAGTAGTACTAAGTTCGACACGACAGTATGCAATGGGAAGAGAGAGGAGTCCTATGTTCGACACGACAGAATGCAATGGGAGGAGAGAGAGGAGTCCTATGTTCGACACGAAAGTATGCAATGGAAAGAGAGAGTAGTCCTAAGTTCGACACTGCATTATGCAATGCAAAGAGAGCGGAGTCCTATGTTCGACACGACAGTATGCAATGGAAAGAGAGAGAGGAGCCCTAAGTTCGACACTACAGTATGCAATGGAAAGAGAGAGAGGAGCCCTATGTTCGACACGACAGTATGCAATGGGAAGAGAGAGGAGTCCTGTGTTCGACACGACAGTATGCAATGGGAAGAGAGAGAGAGTAGTCCTCCGTTCGACACGACAGTATGCAATGGGAAGATAGAGAGCAGTCCTATGTTGGACAAGACAGTATGCAATGGGAAGAGAGAGGAGTCCTATGTTCGACACAACAGTATGCAATGATAAGAGAGAGAGTAGTCCTATGTTCGACACGACATTATACAATGCGAAGTGAGTAGAGTCCTATGTTCGACACAACAGTATGCAATGGAAAGAGAGGGAGGAGTCCTATGTTCGACACGACAGTATGCAATGGGAAGAGAGAGGATTCCTATGTTCGCAGCGACCGTATGTAATGGGAAGAGAGAGAGGAGTCCTATGTACGACACGACAGTATGCAATGGGAAGTGAGAGAGGAGTCCTATGTTCGACACAACGCAATGAAATGATAAGAGAGAGGAGTCCTATGTTCGACACGAAGGTATGCAATGGAAAGAGAGAGGAATTCTATGTTCGACTCGACAGTATGCAATGGGAAGAGAGAGGAGTTCTATGTTTGACACGACAGTATGCAATGGGTAGAGAGAGGTGTTCTATGTTTGACACGACAGTATGCAATGGGAAGATATAGAGGAGTCCTATGTTCGACACGACAGTATGCAATGATAAGAGAGAGGAGTCCTATGTTCGACACGACAGTATGCAATGGAAGGAGAGAGGAGTCCTATGTTCGACACGACAGTATGCAGTGGGAAGAGATAGAGGAAATCTATGTTCGATACGACAGTATGCAATGGGAAGAGAGAGGAGTCCTATGTTCGACACGACAGTACGCAATGATAAGAGAGAGAGGAGTGTTATGTTCTACACGACAGTATGCAATAAGTGCGTGAGGAGTCCTATGTTCGATACGACAGTATGCAGTGATAAGAGATAGAGGAGTCCTATGTTCGACACGACAGTATGCAATGATAAGAGAGAGAGGAGTCCTATGTTCGTCACGACAGTATGCAATGGAAGGAGAGAGGAATCCTATGTCCGACAGTATGCAATGGGAAGAGATAGAGGAATCCTATGTTCGACACGACAGTATGGAATGGGAAGAGAGAGGAGTCCTATGTTAGGCACGACAGTATGCAATAAGAGAGAGAGGAGTACTATGTTCGAAACGACAGTATGCAATACGAAGAGAGATAGTGGAGTCCTCTGTTCGACACGACAGTATGCAATGATAAGAGAGTGAGAGGAGTCCTATGTTCGACACCACAGTATGCAATAGGAAGAGAGAGGAGTCCTAGGTTCGACACGACAGTATGCAATGGGAAGAGAGAGGAGTCCTACGGTCGACACGACAGTATGCAATGGGAAGAGAGAGAGGAGTCCTAAGTTCGACACGGCAGTATGCAATAGGAAGAGAGAGAGGAGCCCTATGTTCGACACTACAGTATGCAATGAGAAGAGAGAGAGAGGAGCCCTATGTTCGACACTACTGTATGCAATGGGAAGAAACGAGAGAGGAGCCGTATGTTCGACACTACAGTATCCAATGGGAAGAGAGAGAGAAGCCCTATGTTCGACACTACAGCATGCAATGGAAAGAGAGAGAGGAGCCCTATGCCTGACACTACAGCATTCAATGAGAAGAGAGAGGAGACCTATGTTCGACACTACAGTATGTAATGGGAAGAGAGAGAAGAGCTATAAGTTCGACACTACAGTATCCAATGAGAAGAGAGCGAGAGGAGCCCTATGTTCGACACTACAGTATGCAATGGGAAGAGAGAGAGAGGAGCCCTAAGGTCGACACTACAGTATCCAATGGGAAGAAAGAGAGAGAGGAGCCTTAACTTCGACACTACAGTATGCAATGGAAAGAGAGAGGGAGGAGCCCTATGTTCGACACTACCGTATCCAATGAGAAGAGAGAGAGAGGAGCCCTAAGTTCGACACTGCAGTATCCAATGAGAAGAGAGAAAGAGGAGCCCTATGTTCGACACAACAGTATAGAATGGAAAGAGAGAGATAGGAGCCCTATGTTCGACACGACAGTATGCAATACGAAGAGAGATAGAGGAGTCCTATGTTCGACACAACAGTATGCAATGAAAAGAGAGAGAGGAGTCCTATGTTCGACACGACAGTATGCAATGCTAAGAGAGAGGAGTCCTATGTTCGACACGACAGTATGCAATGGGCAGAGAGAGAGGAGTCCTATGTTCGACACGACAGTATGCAATGATAAGAGAGAGGAGTCCTATGTTAGACACGACAGTATGTAATGGAAAGAGAGAAGTGTTCTATGTTCGACTCGACAGTATACAATGGGAAGAGAGAGGAGTTCTATGTTCGACACGACAGTATGTAATGGGTAGAGAGAGGTGTTCTATATTTGGCACGACAGTATGCAATGGGAAGATATAGAGGAATCCTATGTTTGACACGAAAGTATGCAATGATAAGAGAGAGGGGTCCTATGTTCGACACGACAAAATACAATGATAAGAGAGAGAGGAGTGTTATGTTCTACACGACAGTATGCAATAATTGAGTCAGGAGTCCTATGTTCGACACGACAGTATGCAATGATAAGAGATAGAGGAGTCCTATGTTCGATACGACAGTATGCAATGGGGAGAGAGAAGAGTCCTATGTTCGACCCGACAGTATGCAATGATAAGAGAGAGAGGAGTCCTAAGTTCGTCACGACATTATGCAATGGATGGAGAGAGGAGTCCTATGTCCGACAGTATGCAATGGGAAGAGATAGAGGAGTCCTATGTTCGACAAGACAGTAAGGCATGGACAGAGAGACGAGTCCTATGTTAGACACGACAGTATGCAATAAGAGAGAGACGAGTACTATGTTCGAAACGACAGTATGCAATAGGAAGAGAGAGAGGAGTCCTAGGTTCGACACGAGAGTATGCAATGGGAAGAGAGAGAGAGAGGACTCCTAATTTCGACACGACAGTATGCAATAGGAAGAAAGAGAGAGGAGTCCTATGTTCGACACGACAGTATGCAATGGGAACAGAGAGATGAGTCCTAAGTTCGACACTACAGTATGCAATGGGAAGAGAGAGAGATCAGTCCTATTTTGGACACGACAGTATGCAATAGGAATAGAGAGAGGAGTCCTATGTTCGACACGACAGTATGCAATGGGAAGAGAGGGGAGTCCTATGTTCGACACAACAGTATGCAATGATAAGAGAGAGAGGAGTCCTATGTTCTACACAACAGTATGCAATGATAAGAGAGAGAGGAGTCCTATGTTCGACACGACAGTATGCAAAGCTAAGAGAGAGGAGTCCTATGTTCGACACGACAGTATGCAATGGGAAGAGAGAGAGGAGTCCTAAGTTCGACACGACAGTATGCAATAGAAAGAGAGAGAGAGGAGTCCTAGGTTCGACACGACAGTATGCAATGGGAAGAGAGAGAGGAATCCTAAGTTCGACACGACAGTATGCAATAGGAAGAGAGAGAGGAGTCCTAGGTTCGACACGACAGTATGCAATAGGAAGAGAGAGAGGAGTCCTAAGTTCGACACGGCAGTATGCAATAGGAAGAGAGAGAGAGAGAGGAGTCCTAATTTCGACACGACAGTATGCAATAGGAAGAGAGAGAGGAATCCTAGGTACGACACGACAGTATGCAATGGGAAGAGAGAGAGGAGTCCTATGTTCGACACGGCAGTATGCAATAGGAAGAGAGAGAGGAGTCCTAGGTTCAATACGACAGTATGCAATAGGAAGAGAGAGAGAGGAATCCCAATTTCGACACGGCAGTATGCAATAGGAAGAGAGAGAGGAGTCCTAGGTTCGACACGAGAGTATACAATGGGAAGAGAGAGAGGAGTCCTATGTTCGACACGACAGTATGCAATAGGAAGAGAAAGAGGAGTCCTAGGTTCGACACGACAGTATGCAATGGGAAGAGAGAGAGGACTCCTAAGTTCGACACGACAGTATGCAATAGGAAGAGAGAGAGGAGTCCTATGTTCGACACGACAGTATGCAATGGGAAGAGAGAGAGATGAGTCCTAAGTTTGACACTACAGTACGCAATGGGAAAAGAGAGAGATGAGTCCTATTTTGGACACGACAGTATGCAATGGGAAGAGGGAGAGATGAGTCCTAAGTTCCACACTACAGTATGCAATGGGAAGAGAGAGGAGTCCTATGTTCGACACGGCAGTATGCAATGGGAAGAGAGAGGAGTCCTAGGTTCGACACGACAGTATGCAATGGGAAGAGAGAGAGGAGTCCTAATTTCGACACGACAGTATGCAATAGAAAGAGAGACAGGAGTCCTAGGTTCCACACGACATTATGCAATGGGAAGAGAGAGAGGAGTCCTAAGTTCGACACGACAGTATGCAACAGGAAGAGAGAGAGGAGTCCTAGGTTCGACACGACAGTATGCAATGGGAAGAGAGAGAGGAGTCCTAAGTTCGACACGGCAGTATGCCTTAGGAAGAGAGAGAGGAGTCCTAGGTTCGACACGACAGTATGCAATGGGAAGAGAGAGAGGAATCCTATGTTCGACACGGCAGTATGCAATAGGAAGAGAGGAGTCCTAGGTTCGACACGACAGTATGCAATAGGAAGAGAGGGAGGAGTCCTATGTTCGACACGACAGTATTCAATGGGAAGAGAGAGATGAGTCCTAAATTCGACACTACAGTATGCAATGGGAAGAGAGAGATGAGTCCTATTTTGGACACGACAGTATGTAATGGGAGGAGAGAGATGAGTCCTAAGTTCGACACTACAGTATGCAATGGGAAGAGAGAGAGAGGAGTCCTATGTTCGACACGACAGAATTCAATGGGAAGAGAGAGAGTAGTTCTGTTGGACACTGGAATGTTCGATGGGAAGAGAGAGGAGTCCTATGTTCGACACGACAGTATGCAGTGGGAAGAGAGAGAAGTCCTATGTTCGACACGGCAGTATGCAATGGGAAGAGCGAGAGAGAGTAGTTCTGCTGGACACTGGAATGTTCGAATGGAAGAGAGAGGAGTCCTGTGTTTGACACGACAGTATGGGAAGAGAGAGAGAGTAGTTCTGTTGGACACTGGAATGTTCGATGGGAAGAGAGAGGAGTCCTGTGTTCGACACGAGAGTATGAAATGGGAAGTGTGAGTGGAGTCCTATGGTCGACACAACGGAATGCAATGATAAGAGATAGGAGTCCTATGTTCGACACGACAGTATGCAATGGAAAGGGAGGAGTTCTATGTTCGACACCACAGTATGCAATGGGAAGAGAGAGGAGTTCTATGTGCGACACGACAGTATGCAATGGGTAGGGAGAGGTGTTCTATGTTCGACACGGCAGTATGCAATGGGAAGATAAGAGGATTCCTATGTTCGACACGACAGTATGCAATGATAAGAGAGAGGAGTCCTATGTTCGACACGACAGTATGCAATGATAAGTGAGAGAGGAGCCCTATGTTCGACACGACAGTATGCAATGGGAAGAGAGAGAGAGTAGTTGTTGGACACTGGAATGTTCGATGGGAAGAGAGAGGAGTCCTATGTTCGACACGACAGAATGCAATGGGAAGAGAGAGAGAGTAGTTCTGTTGGACACTGGAATGTTCGATGGGAAGAGAGAGGAGTCCTATGTTCGACACGACAGTATGCAATGGGAAGAGAGAGGAGTCCTATGTTCGACACGGCAGTATGCAATGGGAAGAGAGAGAGAGTAGTTCTGCTGGACACTGGAATGTTCGATGGGAAGAGAGAGGAGTCCTGTGTTCGACACGACAGTATGCAATGGGAAGAGAGAGAGAGTAGTTCTGTTGGACACTGGAATGTTCGATGGGAAGAGAGAGGAGTCCTGTGTTCGACACTTTAGTGACTGAATGAAGGAGACGTGGGGCTTCTTTGCGCGTGGTTTATTGCAATGCTACGCGCAAGTAATACGTGGAGTAACAGAGAAAAACTGGACGAAGCCGCAATATGGGCTTGCTCCATCTTGTATAATAAAATACAGAGATTTTCTTATTTAGTGCAGTACTATAATCTCAAAAATTGGGGAGATCTGCTCGAGGTTTACCGGAAAAAATGGTAATGTGTTGGGGATTCTAATGTCGTGCCGGCATGATGAAATGGTAGCTCGTGTTGAGCAACCCCTAAAGACGTAAGATCCTGGGTTTAAATCCCGACTATGACATTGAATTTTTCAGCCTGATTCTGCCTTTCCAAAGTTATTCTTTTTAGATGGATTTGTTTAACAGAAAGCTTAGCTTTTATATTAACAGTTAAGACTGAAGTGTTTATTTTTTATAACAGGTTATATAAGGAATTAGAATTGTGAAATAAGAATTAGATGCAAGAGCGAGGGCAGTATCCAATAAGACTCTGTGCTCTTTCATTTGTTTCTTTCTGTAGCGTTGAGATTTCTTACCAAAATGAATGTTGGCAGTAATTAAATACTTTGTATTAAAAAGGTTTAATGCCTTACAAAATAAAAATCTTGCGTTGTATTCGATGACTTTTCTACTCACTCTTCTACAAACTGTTCTTACAAAATCTTATTCCTGTATCTACTTGTTAATCGAGATATGAGGGGTATCCAACATATTGGGGGCTAGAGACGCCAGAAACATTTGTGTTAGATTTACATGTGATATGAACAGTATGGCTGGTCTGACTTGTTGAGTATGATGTATTGTTCAAATAATTTTTATGTTGTCATTGAAATTATTGTATTTATTGGTTTAATCGTGAATGTATTATTTGTTTATGCATATATATATAATCTCCAGAGATTATAATTGTTTATTAATTAAACAGCAATGTGAAGATATCATGGTCAACTATAATAAAATTTACAAATAAGGAAAATTTATATATTTTACTTCATATGACCATGGAATAAGCAATTATTTATTTCTACAAGGAAAACTAAACAAAACAAACAAGATATTTTCAAGGAGAAATAAAGAACGTTTTTTATGTAGTTACCATCAGCTCTCCTCCAGCACGCTCTTGTTCACTAACTACATAGAGATTTCCTTTGAGCGCTTAATTGCATTTTTGAATTAATAGTAAACATATTGCGTATATTAATAATACCCTCGGATATCAACGCGAATTTATTACATTAATAAGAAATTTAAAAATTGAGAATTATAAACGAAATTGACTGAATAAACGCAAAATTGTTGGGAAAATAAATAATTGTGTTTGAATTCTACATTAAAGAATCCCATCTGTTAACACCACCCTGAGATCTCACAGCTTAACCTAGAAAACGAACCCAATAAAGAATTCCGTTACAGATCGAAAAGTTACTTTGGGCCTAATGACCGCCGTCGGCCTGGGTGGCTCACAATTAGATTCATTAGTGTTGTCATAATGGTGTGATATAATAATAGAGTGGAGTGGCATATAACATTTTACAAGTTCAAACTCATACATCATATGTTTCAGTCTATATTCATCACACCGAACTTTAAACTAAATGATATTTTATATGAATTGGAAAGACAAAAAAAAAAACACACACAGAAATTAACAACAAAAATCGCAGAAACAAAACAGAAGAAGAAAAAATTTGTTCGGAAACACACACTATTGTTTACAAAACAAGTAAATACCCACCTTATCTCCAGTAACCCTTGTCTGCCTCTTCCCAACAAGCTTGTAACTCTTTCCTTGAGTTAATAAAGGAATCTGACAAAAACGTTTTCCTCAACTGTTCTGTCTTAGTACAATGCGCCTGAATATGAATCCAAGTTTCTTCCTCTCTACACCAGGGACAGATTCTTGTGCCTTCTTCGTTAATAAATTTGATCGCTCGCCAAGCAAGCCCTTGTTTGCTGACTTTATTTTCGGGCAAAATATATTATTCTATACCCCGCTCTGTTTTCGATTGTAACTTAATGATACTTTCTCATCAGTCATTATATCGTGACAGTGTCTTTCAGTCACTTCTGTACTTTTTCCACACATTCGTTCTATTTCCATCCTTCCAACCAGAATTACCCATCCTTATTCTTTCCAGCCCTCCCATTCCTTACAGAATGGTGCACAAATCTCATGTGACATTGTTTGGCGTGGTATCGAACACACACACAGTGAGTATACGGGTAGTGGTAATTCTTTCTTTGGCACAGGATGTCATAGCATCCGTTAGGCAGAAGTCCTTTCTTCGAATACAGCTCGTTGACAATTGCTTGATCTGTACTGCGGATGGGAGGAATATGGCTTTGGCTTTTTCTATCCTTGAAAGATCAGATTTCGAGAGATATTCCCATATGCTCTCTAATGCATGTCATTGTATGGTGATATTTTTATGTGAAACAGGGCTATTACTATTTGCACCGACAGCTGATTCCGTTCATGGCTGTGATTAGCTTGCGAAGCGCCTTCCATTCGCCTAGGCATTTGACTCCTTTCCTAAAGGTCATTAGTACCGTTTTCTGCGGGTCCAGCCTGTAAGCGTGTCGAACGCTGTTTGTAGGTTGTGACAGCATACATGCAAATAGACACTTTCTGTTGATATGGTTCTACAACGTCCCAGGTTGCGATGAACATTACTGGGCTTAGTGGATCTCCTTGGAGAACCCCTATCGTTTCTTTGACTGCTTCAGATCTCATGAGATTGTCGTCTTTTGCCAATACTGTAGCTATGATTCTTGTAAGGTACAGTTCCTTTCCTACGAGTGATTCCAGCTTGTTAATAATCGTAGTCCAGTCTATTGAATCGAAGGCCCTTTGGGGAGGGATCATATCAGCGCCGCCGGTGTGCCGGAATTTCGTCCCGCAGGAGTTCTTTTACATCCTAGTAAATCCACTGACATGGGGATTTCACTTTTAAAGGAGGACTTAAATTTGTAATGACTTCAAACAATAACATATAAACAATTCTGAGCACTGTTGAAAACCGCGTCGTTTTCATTGTGAAAGCACCTTTGTTTAATGCTCACCTTGCGGTGACGCCACGCTACTGAATGTCACTTAGCCTTGCGTTTCATTTAATTGCTGTTGTTAAGCTGTGATTGTACGACAGTTTTCCTTTCTTAGTGTTCTGTGATGCGTCAGGTCAAGAATGCCTGCACGTAGTGCTTGGTTCTGCAAATAGAAATTTGGTTATTACTCACTCCCTGATAGAGTTAAGAATCGACATGTGTGCAACAAATGAGTTGCTGCTCTGAAACACAAAAACTGTTTGTCAACAAAAAAAATGCTGTAGTATGTAGAATTCATTTCAAAGAAAAAGTCTAATGAGTTGAATGTTATAAAAACAAGAATAAGAAGGAACGAGATACACAAAAGTCCTAAACTGAACGATAATGTTAGGACTAGAAGAAAAACTTTCCACAAAAAGAAACTCAAACCTTAAAGTAAAGTTACAGAAATAGCTAGTCGATAATTCAGTAAGCATTCTCAGCAAGAAAGTGAAGCTACACTAGTTTACACTTGAAGTCGATACCCAAATACAGTGCGAGTTGGGAACTGAAACTTTTAGTGCCGAAAAGGGTGCTAATGTGAACCAAAGTTTGACTGATGAGGAAGGCAAATCTTTAGCTGTAAATGATGGTTTATAAACCCAATGAATATTTGAAGGAATCCAGTGAAGATGAGGTAGGTAGGTAAGTATGTCCAGAAAATATTCTTTTGTGTTTGTAGGTGTAATAGCCCTCCTTGCTCCATCCAGTACTTGTCACGCATGTGGTGCGACTGTCACTGAAAGAAATGCGAATCATAACTCATTGTGTGAATGGACACATTTATGAGTGGTGCTCTGGAGGCGAAACTGGAAGTCTGAAAAGTAATGTGCGCATAGTTTCAGGTATGTATCTTTGCGGAATGACATTTAACCTTTCTTGACATTCTCAAAATCAATAAAACTAGTATTTCTGAATCATATTTATAGGCTTGTTAAAAATGTTTTTTTTCTATACACAAAGGTTGGTTAAAAGAAAGTCATTTTGCAATTGCCATGAATGATTCAAATTTACGTTTATGTGGGGATGGGCAGTGCGACTCCAGAATTTTCTGCTAAATTGGACATTTTATAATGAATGCAGTAACCATTCAAATGGACTTTATAGTGGTACAGAGGGGAACTGTAAGTTGTGATACTGAGAAAGCTGCTTGCTAAAATATACTCACTTCTATGAATGAAAACCTGCCCATAAAATTGTTTGACAGACAGGCGCACGGGTAATAGAGCTTTGATGAAAAAATGAAAATTTCCGCATATACCCATGAATTCAATGTATGGCATCTTGTTAAGTCGCTTATGAAAATATTCAAAGCACTACAGTGACTACACATTCCGTTGAAACTTAACGCTAGGACTGAGCAGCTGCTCCGGCAGGAGATACTTGCTCCAAGAATGTTGGCTAGTCACATGACGTCACAGTGCGCTGCCAGTGTGGAAAATAACCTGCAGATTCTGAACCATAATTCGTACATCGTTCCAGTTTTCAACAATGCACGATCCAAGATCTTGTACAATATTAAATAAAATAGGTGTGAATTTTTAGTTGTCCTCCTTTAAGCACACTTAAAAACGTCAATCTGGGGCGGATTTGAACCCACAACCTTGGGATCAGAAGGCCAGTGCGTCGAATGCTTTGGTATAATCAATGAATGTCTGTATTTTACCCCCAGGGAATCTAATATTTCCTAGTTGACTGTGAGTTGTGGACCTACCCTTCCTAAACCCAAACTGTTCATCGAGCAGGAGCGGATATAGTTGTTTTTTGACCAGCAGGGTCGACAGGAGTTTTCCGGCGCTATGCCTCAAAAGGTTCTCATCATCTTTTCTCTTGTAATAGGAGTATTGATTATGGAATATCTCCGTTTCTCCGGGATGATTATTTCACTAAGGCATTGATGAATAAGGCTGTCCAGGCCTCTGCAAGGAATTTATTGCTTTCTTTTAAGTGCTCGTAAATGTCATATGGACCGCAGACTTTGTTTTGCTTGATTACCTCCTGTACTTCTTATATGGCGATGAGGATTATCTTCACTGTGTCACCTTGTTACATGACTGGAGATCTTTGTTCTGCAGTAGGGTTTTAAAGTGGCCTGCCATCTATACATGGTTATATTCCTGGAGAACGGGTTTCCTTGGTTCGAGAGCCTTCAGGGCACTTTTTTGCCTGCAGTTCATGGAATTTACTCCTTTCTTCCCTGAGAATCTTATTGTATTTCTTCCTTAGTTTTTTCATATTTTTGTTTGGACTCTAATGACCCTGTACTTATGTTCATCTGGAGGGCTTTCAGTGTCATCGAACTAGCGTTTAAGTAGTCTCTTTTGTTTAACTGTTACTATCGCATTTTGCCTGCAGTTCATGTAATTTACTCCTTTCTTCCCTGAGAATCTTATTGTATTTCTTCCTTAGTTTTTTCACATTTTTCTTTGGACTCATGATCCTACACTTATGATCATCTGGAGGGCTTTCAGTGTCATCTTCGAGCTGTGCTATTGAACCAGCGTTTAGGTAGTCTCTTTTGTTTAACTGTTACTATCGCATTTTGCCTGCAGTTCATGGAATTTACTCCTTTCTTCCCTGAGAATCTTATTGTATTTCTTCCTTAGTTTTTTCACATTTTTCTTTGGACTCTTATGATCCTGCACTTATGCTCATCTTCGAGCTGTGCTACTGAACCAGCGTCTATTTTGTTTAACTGTTACTATCGCATTCTGCCTCCAATTGCTCAAGTGCACATTCCGGGTTGCACTTTGGCTGGTTTATAATGCACTCAATTTGTGCGCTCTAAGTCGTCCTCGTTTCCGACGTCGCGGAATCAAACCCGGTGGACGGTGATAGATTTTTTCGCGCGTAAAAGTCCTTAGCATGGCTTCCTTGGGAAGGGAAGTAAAGCCGGTAGTCCCATGTTGTAGATTTACGGCACGTAAAAGAATAAATCTGATGAAGGGGCCCCTGAGCAACATTTCCGGTCTTTAATGCCCAATATAGAATGGGACGCTAAGAAGCATAGCAGTTAAAGAGCGTTCAGAAATAAAACTCAATTTAATTTTTGCTTGTGTAGTTCCTCTACATTAAGTTTCCTTGAGAATTTTTCTTGCTCCTTGACAGGTTTTGTTTGGAACGTTCTTGTGGATTCTAAAGGCTGTTTCAACTGGTGATCTATTGAATTGCCCGTATATTCTTGTAGTTGAACATTAAATCCATGGTGCTACTACCGATGTGGCAAATGTATGTTGTCTCCTGATTTGCTCACCTTCTTCTTCCAAATAGGTGTCACCGCTCTCGACTTGGGGTCTGGTCTGGTTCCCAAGGTCGCGGCTTCAAACCGGCGGAGGGCGTAAAAATTCTTAGCATGGCTTCCTTCGGACGGGAAGTAAAGCCGGTGGCCCAGTGTCGTGGATTTACGGCGCGTAAAAGAACCTCAAGCCTGATAAGAGGCCTCTGAGCAAAATTTCCCGTCTTTGACGCCCAATTTAGAATGGAACGCTAAGAACCATAGTAATTAAAGAGCGTCTGGTTTGTCTATCCTGCAGTTCGTTTAATTCTGTTGAAAGTACGTTTCTATCATTCTAATTGCTTTTGTTTCTATGATCATGAGGTTACTCATTTGGCTTCAGTAGGCATGTGATGGTCCCTGGGATGCCAGAAAATGTATTCCACAAAGTCTTCTGATGGCAATGTTTCTCGACAAGAAAGGCTTCCAGTAGTATAACTATCAAGAATTCAGTTGGGCTGAAGGCTAGTGAACCTCCGAGTCCGTCAGTGTTCCAAAGTAGAAGATTGCAACATTTATGCGTACTTCGGTATATCAATTCCTTAAATTTTTGTAAGATGCAATATCAAATGTATACAGGACCTCCCAGCCTCTGGATATTGTGACGCAATGGCCCTGAGTGGTAACGCCACTTGCCGGCGCACTATCGGGAGATAACTGCAACTTTCTGGAAGCTTTATCTCCCCCTCCTCCAGAAAGTGTGTCGAAATAATTCTAGAATGTTCGAGAAGCTTCTACTGCCTATAAGCGCTCTCGCGGGCAGTGCGCGAGTCGTGTTGGTTACGTACCGCGGAGGACTTGTGTTCGACTCCCGAGTGAAGTGAGACTGCGTCACGAAGGACGAAGAAATGAACTAGTTCATCCTAGTGAAGTGATACTACGTAACTCCCAATGAAGGTGAACTACATAACAACGAAACAGTGACAGTTGAGAAAGTCCCAATATCCAGGGTATTTGGGGATGGGATGCATTTTCGGATAATTGCTGAATGTCTTCCATACTCTTACAATGGGAGATTTTGAGATATAAGTATGTTTTAACATTGGATTAAAAGCGGTGTAGTTTATTATACAAGGATCGCTATAATTTTGCCATGCTTTTCCAATAAAATTACTTGTTAATTTTATTTAGTTTTTTTGATACGGTTTCCACCCAATTTCCTCTAACGTGAGAGTCGAGCTGCGTTTCCCGTGTTCTGCTGTGCTGTATTGCACCGATATTAGTTTTGATTCAACTAATTTGGGAATTCTAAGAAATATACTGCAATAGTAAACAATTCAAGTTATTAGTGCAAGATGCCTGTTAATTGTCGATCTGGGTGGGTTAGTTGGTTAGGCGCTGGACTTCTGATCCCAAGGTCGCGGGTTCATACACGGTTTTTAAGTATGCTTAAAAGCGAGAGCCCCGTGTCAGTAGATTTACTAGCACGTAAAAAAACTCCTGCGGGACCAAATTCCAGCACACCGGAGGCTGGCTGGATCCTGGCAATTGACTGCGTCGTTAACAAACAAAAAATATATATAATCTAGGCATTTTGTGCGGCTCTGTAGAAGCAATAAGAATGGCAACCCTATAGACTGATACCTCTGCATACATTTTTCCATGTATGAAATAGCATTTAGATGTGTTAAAAGAAAGTTCAATTTTAAGATCTTGCTTGCATACATATAAGCGTGCAGAAGAATAAACTGGTTTTGATCCCGAGATATAAGTTCCCCTGTGTTACGAGATGATTTAAATTATAGTACTTTGGTATCATGACGGCAGTTAAACAAACGAAGTACACGTTAACGTAGGTTTCAAATTTCCAAAGAAACAAGCTACGTACCGGCAAAATATTTACATCGGACGATGTCGGTACCGCAATTTTGGTGTTTGGGCAAGATTGCCAAAGATATCTTTTACAAGAATTACAACCTTGGTAACTTTCAGCTCGGCGTGAAAACGAAAAGACCAACGGGACTGCTAATCTCTTCTGGCATTTCAACTGAGCTGGACACCTTTAATTCCTATGGAGTTTTAGAAACCATGTACAAAATAGAAGAATATGGACTTTATCTTTTACAGAAATATGATACGAAAAATATATTTTTTACCCAGCTAACATTTGCAGATCAAATAGCTAAGGGAACAGAGTTAACCTTTAACTGCTCCTATGCCCCAGAGGCTGGCACTGTAACCAGTCATGTAAAAGGTAACTTTGCTAATAACATTTCTGCTGTGAGTGTCGATATAGACTTAAGTCTGGTCAATCCTACAATAACCTCATCTGCAGTGCTTGCCTGTAATGGGTGGCTTGGTGGCATTCAGACGACAATTGATCCGCGCAAGATGAATATAGTTGGAAACAGCTTTGCTTTGGGTTTCCTAGCTAAAGACTTTGTCTTCCATTCTGCATTTAGTGATGGAACCAAATTCATAGGCTCTTTCTACCAGAAAAAAGGCCCTAGCCTAGAAATCGGCATCCAGGTTCTTTCAACATCAGAAACAAATGAGACTCTGCTTGGCATAGGATGCAGGTACCAACTAGATTCCGAGGCATTAGTGTGTGCAAAGATAAACACTAGGGGTCAGCTTGGTCTTGCTTATGAACAGAAGCTCCATGAGGGTATCAGCTTGTCGTTATCAGGCCTGTATAGTATCAGTGAATTCAGTGCAGGGGGGCAGAGGCTTGGCGCTTCACTTAACTTTGAACTGTGAACATCTCACACATAGCAAGCAAAGTTAAGAGCTTCTTTGATGATGGACAACCCTGGGAGTTAAGAAGTGAATAAACTACTGTTTGAGGTTAGGTTTTACTTCTGTACAACCAGAAGTGAACTGTCTGGTTCTAAGTCAGTATAACACAAAACACACTTCATGGTTAAAAACAGGACTTAAAGTTTTATTCACAGTATTGATCCTTTTACTTATGTACAACTTGGTTTCTATTTAAATAAACATTGAACACAATGTAATATCCTTCATATATGTTCCTTGATTCTCCAGCACTGATTGTGGTTATGACTTTCCTCAAATCAAGTCTACTTAGAGTCTATGGCCTCTTAAGTTAAGATTGCCATGTAGAATTTTTTGTTTTTGGGTTACAGCTTATTAAAACGTATATACAAAATTATATAGCTTCTAAAATGCTAAAGACAGCATTTGAGCAGAATTTTGGTGACTGTGGATGAATTTTTCAACCAGAAACAAGTTGTTAAATGTTCAGTGCTATAATACAACAGTAATTATTCTCTGGTCAGTCTTTAGAGACAGTGGAAGGGGCAGATAGGACGTCACATGGCAACTATCACAAAGTGCTATCACACACAAAAGTATAGTAATTTTATCTTAGTTTAGTATCAAAACTGCATTTATACAAAATACAGAGTAATGTAATTACAAATGCTCTTTATTCTTGAGCCTAATTTAATGTACACATGGCTGAACAAAAGCAGCCCACAACTTATTTGATAGAAACATTGGATGTCTGTAATTACCATTTCCGTTTTTAGAAAGAGGTCTATCTGTGTATCTGTGAACAGCATAACTCAAAAACAAACAGTCAGATAAACACCAAACTTGGTATTTAGGTCCAGTACCTTTAGAAGTGAGATGATTTTCAAGAAAATCCTCCCACTCCAAACTACCCTTTACATGGAACATTTTTTGAAATTCTTGATTTTCAAAAACATGGCTCTAACAAATTTGATTAAAGTACTATTTATTAATGAGGACAATATCATCTTACAGTGTGCCCCACGGTGATGAATATGATGTGTTATATTGTCCAACAGATGTCACACTATGCCATGCACTAGCTCAACACATGTCACGTATGTCATATGTTTATGCTGCCAACATATAACAAATTAATGCCGCCAAAACGAAAATTAATGCCGCGAATGCGGAAACGACCACAGAGTGTAGCCCAGGGATCTTAGACAACCTGTGCTTTATGAATTAACGGAAGGTTACACTTACGTTAGATTTTTTGTTTATGTAAGCTTTCGAAAGGTTAGGTTTAGGTTAGTTTTTTTATATAAGCTTACGTTTCTGAATTCACGAAAGGTTAGGTTTAGGTTAGTTTTTTATATAAGCTTACGTTTCTGAATTCACGAAAGGTTAGGTTTAGGTTAGTTTTTTTATATAACCATAGGTTTCTGAATTACCTTTATATATATCCTTGTTTTAATTTGTTATCACTGTTTACATCAAAGCACGCGAGCGAAGCGAGCGTGCGTTCCTAAACTTACGTTTCTGATTCACGGGAGGTTAGGTTAGGTTTAGTTTTTTTTTATATCAGCTTACATTAATGGATTCACGGAAGGTTAGGTTTAGGTTAGTTTTTTTATATAAGCTTACGTTTCTGAAATCACGGGAGGTTAGGTTAGGTTTAGTTTTTTTTATATCAGCTTACGTTAATGGATTCACGGAAGGTTAGGTTTCTGTTAGTTTTTTTATATAAGCTTACGTTTCTGAATTCACGAAAGGTTAGGTTTAGGTTAGTTTTTTTATATAAGCTTACGTTTCTGAATTCAGGAAAGGTTAGGTTTAGGTTAGTTTTTTTTATATAAGCTTACGTTTCTGAATTCACGAAAGGTTAGGTTTAGGTTAGTTTTTTTTATATAACCATAGGTTTCTGAATTACCTTTATATATATATCTTTGTTTTAATTTGTTATCACTGTTTACATCAAAGCACGCGAGCAAAGCTCGCGTGCGTTCCTAAACTTACGTTTCTGATTCACGGGAGGTTAGGTTTAGTTTTTTATATAAGCTTACGTTTCTGAATTCAGAAAAGATTAGGTTTAGGTTAGTTTTTTATATAAGCTTACGTTTCTGAATTCACGAAAGGTTGGGTTTAGGTTAGTTTTTTTGGACAATATCATCTTACAATATCTTCTCATGATACATGAGAAATAAAATGCATACCTTGAATTTTCTGAGAATAGCTTTTGAAGTTCTCTTCGCTTGGAAGGAATTTTGTATAATCTTGTGTAACTGGTAAATGTTAAGTGATCGACGAAAACGTACTATACAAAAAATGTACATTTCTTTAAAACACACAATTTATTTGAAATAACTCAGCCATTTCTGAGATACCTGTTATTAATAGTTGGATTGTTCAATATTTTGTCATTGTTTACAAGTCCCGTCGACTTTCAGATATTTCTCATGTTGTCATGGAAACAGTACGGAATTTTAAGGCAGCATATAGCGTCCAGTTGTTAAACATTTGACTATCGCTGTTCTTTTTGTATCTATAACGAAATGTGTAATGTAGATGTTTCTGTAAATGTTTATCTCGATTAAAGTGTAGTAAATAAAAAAGAAGCTTGAGTAAGAATAGTGTGTATACCCACTAATAAGCGATAGAGGGCAGAGAAAGTCATAAGAATGTAATGCATCAAATTTTTTTATTCATGATGAATCACTTTTTGATATGGTAGGTAAAATGAAATGCTCCTATAGTTTACTGTACTGCTCCCAAATTTTTAATTTGAGCTTAGTATGCAGACATAAGAAATTGTGTCCAGGAATTTCTTAATTTCAATTAATTTAAGATTTGTGCACATGTTATTGAAATTTTTCAATGTAGTTATGGAAAATAATTTCAACTGAGCTTTGAACTATTGCATAACAATTCTTAAATCTGTAATTTCTGAAGCTCTCCTCAAAATTTCAAGCTATTAAAGTTATAAATTGCGGCTGAGTGGTTAAACCACTTGCATCTCAGCAAGGTGGTCCAGGTTCGATGTGGGTGGACGGGTTTTCCCCTGCTATTCATCTCATACCAGGCTTAGGGCTGATCCTGGGGGGAGGAAAAGCAAGTGTGGCCCAAGGAGCATTTTGAAAAGAGAAAACTTAAATGGTATAGGACCAACATCGAAATTGTTGACATAAAGTACAAGTTACATGATGCATGTAGGCAACAAGCAAATAGAAAACTCGGCCATAGCAAATCAGTTTTCCATTGTCAACCATCACCCAATTCAACCCAAAAGCGATTATTGAAAAACGTCACTGAATTAAAACTTTCAGAATACATCCACATAAGAACAAGTATAATGAATTTTGAAATCCTGCCCTTAAGCAACCTCCGCAGTTTCATCATAATGAAACCAGATGTCTCCAGTGTTGCCAGTCAAACCAAAGCTGAAGATGGAAGCAACTGCTGCCAAAACATGTTCCAAAACCAAATTTTAAGTAAGTGAAGTTACTGTCACTAAGCGACTCAACGATCTTTCAAAGTTATTGTTTCACTTCACTGTTCCCAACTTGTAAATTTATGAGAGCCCAAAAGGATATCTTTTTGGGTACAAATCAATATATATTTGTTAATATGTTATCCTTAGCATGTTGGAATTTTTACACCAATTTGAGACACTTACATGGTTTGTTCTCTCTCTCATAATAATATATAAATAACATGAAAAGGATTCAACTGCTTGATGGAACACCATTGCCATAACAAGCTGTCCTTCATGGTGTACTGGTTACCACGCTAGCCTCTAGTTCCTGAGGTCGCAGGTTCAAACCCAGCAGAGGGCGATGGATTTTTTTGGGTGTAAAAATCCTTAGCATGGCTTCCTTCAAAAGGGAAATAAAGCCAGTGGTCCCATGTTGTAAATTTATGGCACTTAAAAGAACCTCAAGTCTGATAAAGAGGCCTCTACTGGTCTTTCATGTCCAATATAATATGGGACACTAAGAACTACAGCATCCATAAATAAAACTAAATTGAATTTTTATTGTCCTAACAAGCCGAAAATCTGCTTTTCAAATTCCAGATATGAGAAGATTTGCAGGTCTGATCCTAATTACCATACAAGAACATACATTCTACTCATTTGCTTGGTACGCTCATTTCTTTGAGCCCGTCGAAAAGCAGTAACTGCATGGGCAGTTACTTGTTCATTCAACAATTTGTTGTCACACGTATTGCTTCAGCGTGCTAAGACAGATGAATAACAATATGGTAGTGCATTTTTGACTCTGTTTCTATCTATTTTTGGGGTCATTATGATACATAAATAATTCCATTTTACCCCTAAGCAAAGCACATATTAAAACATATAGTATAGTATCAATTTCATTCAGAATTTCTCTGACAGGAAAACAGTAATGTGTATAAATATTTAGCTGAAAACAAATGAGAAACTATAACCCTTCCCTCACAAAGTCAGATTTTTTCTCTCTAGGTATCATAGAACGCATAAACGCCCAGAAAAACCGATAGTGAGGGTCTTTACAGTTCATATGGTTTACAAGTCAATATATGACTCCTCTATTTGGTTAACAGCTGAAGTACTGTACACAATATTTGAGTGCCATGAAACCATGCTATCTTTCAGTTACCTTCAACTGCATAGATAAAATTCTATTGTTGATGTGTTTAGACATATAGTTTTGTTGGCTAACACTTTTATTTCTTTGTAAAGTCGTGTTCAATTAAAGATTATCGTATGCGTAAGAATTAGGCATTTAGTGCTTCACCATAAGTGTGAAGTATATACATCTAACATGTCTCGTAGATGTATTTATGTCGTTTATTAAAAGTATAATGACAATATTTACGTTGCTATAGGTTTCAGGGGGTTATGACTGACAGTGAAGAAAGGGATGCCAATATCAACATTTTATAATTCCCATGGGCTGAGTATGATCACTTACTGAATTTGACAAAATCAGAACTGCACAAAAATGCAATGTCTATGCACATCAAAGAATTACAATTGTTTCCAAGAAAACGTGATGTTTTCAAATGGACATTTTTGCTAGTGCCTGATATTCCAAGCATCAGCTTTCATCTCCAGATGAATAAAAATTACTCTTCATTTAACATCCATAGTTTATTAGCAAATGCCCTTGTGAGGGTGCCATACCCACTAGGCCACATTTCAAATATTTTCTCCTCTTCCTTAGTAGAAATTCACAAAAGAACATGTTTTGTAAAGAAATAAATATTCAGGACATATAATACAATAATGATTAATCTTTACACGAACAAACTTTAAAACAAATGCACATTAATTACCTTGCTATACACAATTACTGGAAAAAAAAAAAATCTGTCACATTCACATGACTTTCTCTACCCTCTATCATTTATTCATGGGTACATAAATTATTCTTATAAAAGTTTATTTTCATTTTAATTGAAGTTAATTTTTGCAGAAACGGTTGCATTACACGTTTTGTTATGGATACAAAGAGAATAGTGAGTCTAATATTTTAGAACTTGAAAACAATGGCTAATTAATTACAGTATTTCCAAAATGCTGATGCCCGTGAAATAAAGAGATTTACACCTTAACAACACTTAAAGCTATTCAAGATACACATTTTATGTAAATATTTTTAATATATGGTATTTTAATCAAAATCACTAGAGCCAGTTTTTAGAAAATCAAAAATCTCAAAAAAATGTTCCATGTAAAGGTTAGTTTGGGATGGAGGCTTTTCTTAAAAATCTTTGGAAGGTGCTGAACATAAACAACAAGTTTGGTATTTCTCTGATTTTTTGTTTTTGAGTTATGTTGTTTACAGGCAGACACACACATGGAACTTTTTCTGGAAATGCTTGTTTTTTGGTTTCAGGGAGTCTTAAAACATATATTTCTGGTGAAATCTCAACATAAAGTTTTTGGGTGGAATGCACTACTTCCCTTACTTACTGTGCAGTAGAGAAAGTAATAATGTTTGTTGCATATATTTAAAATTGTGTTTTGTTTTAACAAAATTTGAGAGTAAACTTGGCAATGACAAAAATCTGTAATGGAAAAATAAGAGTAGTTGAGAGCACCTTTATGTTTTAGAAAATTTCAAACAGTATAAGAATAAAACCAACGAAAGTTTGCTTAAAAGTGAATCTAAGAACAGCTCAAAACACTTCCTTACATTGCTTCTGCCAGTTTTATCGAACTGAGAAACTCTTTCATTTAATTTTAAGAAACAATTTTCACTTGACTCCATACCAGAATATCATGTGAAGCCTTCTTCTTGTGTCCGGTCACAACACTGGGCATTTTAGCAGGAAATGATAAACATGCTTGTTTGATATACCACAAAGAATGAGAGTCATCCTCCGTGGACTAATGGTACCATGCTAGCCTCCAGTTCCCAAGGTCACGGGTTCAAACCTGGTGGAGGGCAATGAATATTTTCGGGCGTAAAAATCCTTAGCATGGCTTCCTTCGGAAGGGTAGTAAAGTCGGTGGTCCTGATTTACAGCACGTAAAAGAACCTCAAGCCTCTGAGCAAAATTACCGGTCTATAGAATGTGACGCTAAGGACCACAGCGCCCATAAATAAAACTCAATTTTACAAAGTATGAGAGATGGACATTGCGTTCAAATGGTCCAAATTAATGGCCAAAACTCATTCGATGAACAGTTCTACTTGAGGTGTTGCCACTTTTTGAAACATTATCTTCATTTGCAACACAATTAAAATCATTTTAATAGAAACAAAAAGTTTCAAAATATAACATTTAAAAAACATGAGCTTTACTCACTTTAAAACAAAGAATTCAGCTTCTGTATAACATACGAAATTTCATATTAAAAAAGTAAGATCTTTTGAAACATCATTATAATTTTGAAAGAGATGTTATGTCATATTTGTAACAGACCTATGTGCGTATGTCTGCTAGCTGATTATAATGCAAAATAATTACACGGGAAGTTGAAACAGAATGCTGTGTCAAACTTAAAAAGAGCACGAAATATATGAGGCATGTTTTTAATAAAGGAAGAACTTAACACAGAGAAACCAATATTAAAATTAAGGTTTTGAATTTGTCAACTTAACACTCATGGGTTTCACTTACACATAATTAATGCGGCATTGTGCAAAAGTTCTTCTTGTTCGCCTTATATCACTTGATTTATGCTGGTGAAAAAAATGATGGCAGACACTAAGGTAGGAGATCTCAATGACTCAAAACCAAATATATAAAGTTAAAAGCAAAAAGAAGATTAATCTCAGCAAACATTCGATTCCTAAATTAATATTTGAAAAACAGGCCTTACCCAAAGTTCATTAGAAAGATAGTAAAGTACAGCCATAATAAAAACATGGATGAAAAGTAGCAATAAAATTAAAAATAGATAAAACTGATTTGGAATTATACTGCTAAATGAAAATATTGTTTAGGATAACTTTGAAGTGGACAGTTTTAAAGCACGTATCAACAAAAAAGACAAAAATGGAAGCTAAATAATCTTTGTCCAATTAAGCAAAAAACCAAGAAGCCACAGTCAACAAGCACTAATAACGTTGTGAACCTTGCACAAGAAAGTTTCAGCCCCCCAGTAGAAATGAATTTTCTGAACAAAGACAGCAGCTTCATAAATGAAGTGGAGGAATACATAGAAGGTATAGCACTGGCTATTATGATGGAAAACCATGTGAGGAAGTGGTAGAAGACATTTGCAGCACAAAGTGTACAAGTACATAGTAGGTATAGCACTGGCTATTATGATGGAAAACCACGTGAGGAAGTGGTAGAAGACATTTGCAGCACAAAGTGTACAAGTATATAGTAGGTATAACACTGGCTATTATGATGGAAAACCATGTGAGGAAGTGGTAGAAGGCATTTGCAGCACAAAGTGTACAAGTAAATAGGTATAGCACTGGCTATTATGATGGAAAACCATGTGAGGAAGTGGTAGAAGGCATTTGCAGCACAAAGTGTACAAGTACATAGTAGGTATAGCACTGGCTATTATGATGGAAAACCACGTGAGGAAGTGGTAGAAGGCATTTGCAGCACAAAGTGTACAAGTACATAGAAGGTATAGCACTGGCTATTATGATGGAAAACCACCTGAGGAAGTGGTAGAAGGCATTTGCAGCACAAAGTGTACAAGTACATAGAAGGTATAGCACTGGCTATTATGATGGAAAACCATGTGAGGAAGTGGTAGAAGACATTTGCAGCACAAAGTGTACAAGTACATAGAAGGTATAGCACTGGCTATTATAATGGAAAACCATGTGAGGAAGTGGTAGAAGACATTTGCAGCACAAAGTGTACAAGTACATAGAAGGTATAGCACTGGCTATTATGATGGAAAACCATGTGAGGAAGTGGTAGAAGGCATTTGCAGCACAAAGTGTACAAGTACATAGAAGGTATAGCATTGGCTATTATGATGGAAAACCATGTGAGGAAGTGGTAGAAGACATTTGCAGCACAAAGTGTACAAGTACATAGAAGGTATAGCACTGGCTATTATGATGGAAAACCATGTGAGGAAGTGGTAGAAGACATTTGCAGCACAAAGTGTACAAGTACATAGAAGGTATAGCACTGGCTATTATGATGGAAAACCATGTGAGGAAGTGGTAGAAGGCATTTGCAGCACAAAGTGTACAAGTACATAGAAGGTATAGCATTGGCTATTATGATGGAAAACCACGTGAGGAAGTGGCAGAAGGCATTTGCAGCACAAAGTGTACAAGTACATAGAAGGTATAGCACTGGCTATTATGATGGAAAACCATGTGAGGAAGTGGCAGAAGGCATTTGCAGCACAAAGTGTACAAGTACATAGAAGGTATAGCATTGGCTATTATGATGGAAAACCACGTGAGGAAGTGGTAGAAGGCATTTGCAGCACAAAGTGTACAAGTACATAGAAGGTATAGCACTGGCTATTATGATGGAAAACCATGTGAGGAAGTGGCAGAAGGCATTTGCAGCACAAAGTGTACAAGTACATAGAAGGTATAGCACTGGCTATTATGATGGAAAACCACGTGAGGAAGTGGCAGAAGGCATTTGCAGCACAAAGTGTACAAGTACATAGAAGGTATAGCACTGGCTATTATGATGGAAAACCATGTGAGGAAGTGGCAGAAGGCATTTTCAGCACAAAGTGTACAAGTACATAGAAGGTATAGCACTGGCTATTATGATGGAAAACCACGTGAGGAAGTGGCAGAAGGCATTTGCAGCACAAAGTGTACAAGTACATAGTAGGTATAGCACTGGCTATTATAATGGAAAACCATGTGAGGAAGTGGCAGAAGACATTTGCAGCACAAAGTGTACAAGTACATAGAAGGTATAGCACTGGCTATTATGATGGAAAACCATGTGAGGAAGTGGCAGAAGGCATTTGCAGCACAAAGTGTACAAGTACATAGAAGGTATAGCATTGGCTATTATGATGGAAAACCATGTGAGGAAGTGGCAGAAGGCATTTGCAGCACAAAGTGTACAAGTACATAGAAGGTATAGCACTGGCTATTATGATGGAAAACCATGTGAGGAAGTGGCAGAAGACATTTGCAGCACAAAGTGTACAAGTACATAGTAGGTATAGCATTGGCTATTATGATGGAAAACCATGTGAGGAAGTGGTAGAAGATATTTGCAGCACAAAGTGTACAAGTACATAGAAGGTATAGCACTGGCTATTATAATGGAAAACCATGTGAGGAAGTGGCAGAAGGCATTTGCAGCACAAAGTGTACAAGTACATAGTAGGTATAGCACTGGCTATTATGATGGAAAACCATGTGAGGAAGTGGCAGAAGGCATTTGCAGCACAAAGTGTACAAGTACATAGAAGGTATAGCACTGGCTATTATGATGGAAAACCATGTGAGGAAGTGGCAGAAGGCATTTGCAGCACAAAGTGTACAAGTACATAGAAGGTATAGCACTGGCTATTATGATGGAAAACCATGTGAGGAAGTGGTAGAAGGCATTTGCAGCACAAAGTGTACAAGTACATAGTAGGTATAGCACTGGCTATTATGATGGAAAACCACGTGAGGAAGTGGTAGAAGGCATTTGCAGCACAAAGTGTACAAGTACATAGTAGGTATAGAACTGGCTATTATGATGGAAAACCACGTGAGGAAGTGGTAGAAGGCATTTGCAGCACAAAGTGTACAAGTATATAGTAGGTATAGCACTGGCTATTATGATGGAAAACCATGTGAGGAAGTGGTAGAAGGCATTTGCAGCACAAAGTGTACAAGTATATAGTAGGTATAGCACTGGCTATTATGATGGAAAACCATTGGAGGAAGTGGTAGAAGGCATTTGCAGCACAAAGTGTACAAGTATATAGTAGGTATAGCACTGGCTATTATGATGGAAAACCATGTGAGGAAGTGGGAGAAGGCATTTGCAGCACAAAGTGTACAAGTACATAGTAGGTATAGCACTGGCTATTATGATGGAAAACCATGTGAGGAAGTGGCAGAAGGCATTTGCAGCACAAAGTGTACAAGTAAATAGGTATAGCACTGGCTATTATGATGGAAAACCATGTGAGGAAGTGGCAGAAGGCATTTGCAGCACAAAGTGTACAAGTAAATAGGTATAGCACTGGCTATTATGATGGAAAACCATGAGGAAGTGGTAGAAGGCATTTGCAGCACAAAGTGTACAAGTACATAGTAGGTATAGCACTGGCTATTATGATGGAAAACCATGTGAGGAAGTGGCAGAAGGCATTTGCAGCACAAAGTGTACAAGTAAATAGGTATAGCACTGGCTATTATGATGGAAAACCATGAGGAAGTGGTAGAAGGCATTTGCAGCACAAAGTGTACAAGTACATAGTAGGTATAGCACTGGCTATTATGATGGAAAACCACCTGAGGAAGTGGCAGAAGGCATTTGCAGCACAAAGTGTACAAGTAAATAGGTATAGCACTGGCTATTATGATGGAAAACCATGTGAGGAAGTGGCAGAAGGCATTTGCAGCACAAAGTGTACAAGTACATAGGTATAGCACTGGCTATTATGATGGAAAACCATGTGAGGAAGTGGCAGAAGGCATTTGCAGCACAAAGTGTACAAGTAAATAGGTATAGCACTGGCTATTATGATGGAAAACCATGTGAGGAAGTGGCAGAAGGCATTTGCAGCACAAAGTGTACAAGTACATAGTACGATGAGTAAATCTAAACATTGTAGTAGTGTATATGAAAGCTGACATAGATAGCATCAATCCTATTCTACAGACTGACAAATTTATGGAAATCAAAAAAGGAACTCAAAGATAGTAATATTATCACCAGGTCAGAAAAATTCAAAATAAAAACCATTAACCCTAAATTTGCCAAAAATCTATAAAGCAGGAAATAAAATGCAACCTATCATAAGTTACATCAATACTCCTGAAATCAGTTTGGAAAATGGCTTAATACAAAATTCACTTCCATTCGAAAGCCTTAGCATTAAGAATTCTTTGCAACTAGTGGGAAAAATTAAAGACATTCAGTTAGCCAGTGACGACATCATTCGATGTAGTGTCACTATTTCCAAGTGTGCCCAGGGAAAAACTTTCTATTTGGAAAAATGGTTATCTCATCCACCTTGAAATGCCTCACAAACATCTGCATTAAACAATCTATTTTTCAATTTCTTGGAAAATACTACAAGCACATTTACAGGACTTGGACCTTAGAATCTATGAATTATACTTTGTGGTTACTGAAACTTTTAGGACAACCCTTGTGGGAAAATTTATGGTAAAATTTCCTTACACTACTTAGCAAGAAAATGAGCGCCAAAATAATGAAACTAAAAAAGAAACTTAACAACCTTATATTCAAACAAAAAAACTCCCTGGAATATCGGAAAAAATCCCCTAGACATAACAAAAACGGAAAGCAACATATAAACATAACCTAAACAATGAACCTACAACAGGCCAATATGTAGTTAACCTCTCAAAAGAACCATTCACCAGCACTGAATTATCTGTCTTGAACAATGGCCTAAAAACCTGTATAAACTTCACCAAAACTACAGAAAACTTCGTTGCTGATATCGAAATAGCCTCCAATCACCTAACAGACAATGATAAAAGAATAATAAAATCACAGCATGAACCAATATTGGACCAGCTACAAGCCCAAAAATACCACTACATACCGCATCAAAAAATTATCAAATCTCTGAAGTCTATGCCTGTAGTATACACCAAAGCAGACAAAGAAAACACATTAGTGATATTAGACCAAAAAGATTATGAATCTAGGGTTATACAATTACTACATAGCCCAGAGTACATAGAAATCAACAAAAATCCATTAAAAGAATGCAACAAGTCACTCCAAAACACATTGATAGAAACCAAAACATTAACAAAAGCTGAAAAATCCAGAATTAAACCAGATTTTCCACCATACCTAGGTTATATGCACTACCAAAAATACACAAACTTGGCAACAAAATGTGGCCCATAGTGAATAATATAAACTCTCCCACAGATAAACTAGCAAAATGGCTTTCAAATACCTTCAACTCCATGCCTGTATTCAAAAGTCTAAGTATAAAAAATCCATTAGAATTAACCAGTCACCTTTCAGATATAAATATATCACCCACAGACATGATAGTATCATTTGATGTCACTGCACTCTTCCCAAGCATACCAAAAGAAGAATTATTACCACTCCTAGAAACTTGGATATTAAACAATGGCACACCTAGAGCACAAACAGAAGATTACTTAAAACTAACAAAATTATGTCTGGACCAGAATTTCTTTTCATTCCATAACAAAATCTTTAAACAAACCACAGGCCTAACTATGGGAAACTCTCTTTCACCAGTTTTAGCAGAACTATATATGAGCCATTTTGAATGTCATATTACTAAATCTTTCCCACATCTATTCAAAACCTGGTATAGGTACGTAGATGATATTTTTGCTATTGTTCCAAAAAAACTTTCAGAAGATGCTTTGAAATTATTGAATTTACAAAAAAGATCTATTAAATTCACAACAGAAAAAGAAGAACATGACCAATTACCTTACCTAGACATCAGGATCATCAGAAATAATGCACACAAGAAACTATCGTTCGGCATTTACAGAAAACCAACTCACACAAAAAATTATATTAAAAACAATAGCTACAATCCTACAAGCCATAAACATGCAATTTTAAATAGTATTACAAACAGGTTATTACATATACTAATGGAGAAAGAGGAATAACAGAAAGAATACAACACATTATCAACATAGCCACCATGACTGGATACCAGAAAAAAACAACAGATAGGAAGATAAAAAAAAGCTTGAAAGACAGAAATACATCCAACAAACGACTACTTTACTCAGACAAAAACCACAAGCATATAGAAAATTCACTTATCACCCTTGGACACATCATAAATTTCAAAGGATTTTCAAGAAATACATCACCCTGGCTCCACAGAATAACCACAATATACAGAAACTACTATGCAACAGAACAAAAGATCCTATCCCCAATGATAAATCAGCTGGTATATATCAAATTGATTGTAATGAATGTAACCTGGTATACATAAAAAGAACCAAAAGAAATCTTGAAATAAGACTTAAAGAGCATATGAGATGCATTTACCAAAAGCAGCCAGATAAATCAGCAGTAGCACATCATTTCTGGTCTTCAAACCATGATATCACTCCGAACATAAAACTCTTAAAACCGATCAACAGCAGCAATGAATTGGACATCTGGGAAAAAATACATATCGTCAAACACAGGAATCACCTAATGAATTTCGAACTGCCGCCACCCAACAGTCTTTGGAGGTTCATCAGCCCAGCACCAGAAAACATCACTAGCCACACACATCCCCCAGACGATGACCGGAAACATCAGTTGAGAACATGCTGACGATGGGAACAAGCCGTCTCCCGAAACGTGTTCAAGAAAGAACATTTTATGATGTAGTGTAACAATGTTCAACTCTCTTTATTTTAGACTACAAGCAAGGTTCAGGGCTAGCAATGGGTAACCCTTATCACCTCTTTTGGCCAACTTGTTCATGAAGTGCATGTTACAAACTCCTTCATGGTACCGTTACGCTGATGATGTGTTCGCCATAATAAATAAAAAAATTCATAGAGGATGCACTAAAACTGTTGAACCTGCAGGAGAGAACCATAAACTTTACTATGGAAATGGCCTTTCTTAAACTTGAAATTAAGTGGAACATTGAATTAGGAAGGACACTCACTCACAGACTGTTGAACAATGTGCAATACAAAAGGAGCCTACAGACGGCACAATGTAATGGTTTTACCAAAGAAATAGTAAAAAGGAAAATAAAAAAATTCAAAAGACATGGAGGAAATGACAACGCTCAAAAAAGAAAAACCTGATATGCAGTATAGAATATTTACCTTCCATCCAATAGCTATACAAACATTTTAGCACCTCAGAATGGACAAGGAACTTAATTAAATCAAACAAATGAAAAACCAGGGGTATAACAGATTAGCTGTTGGGACTGTGATGACATTTATATAGGAAAAACAAAGAGAAGCTTCAAATTGAGGAAAAAGGAGCATTTCAGATATAAACAAATCAGCAGTGGCCGATCATTTCTGGAAAACTAGTCACAACATTAATGGAGAAATTAAACTCTTAAAGACCACCTGAAGAAATGGATGTCTGAGAGATCAAATCCAAGATGGCAGCCATACAAGCAACCTTGTGCAATGGTTCCGTAAACAATTTGATAATTGTCAGAAGATAATAGAGTGATTGAGCAACAAAATATCCCTGGGAAATTAACATATAGTCAGGTTACAAAGTGGGATCAGGATAGAATAATGTCGTTACAAATGGTAATTGAGGTTTTGAAGAAAGATTGGAAATTGAAGCATCAAATAACCCACAAGTTGGGACCGATAAATAGTAGAAAATGTAAAGCAAATGAACCGGAAAATTGCTGGGTTACAACTGTAACTAAACAAAATTGGCAACAACCACCCATATCTTTCTGCAGTTACAACAAATTTGCAGTTTTACATATTGCTAATCCTGAAGACATGTGTAATATTAGTATTAACACAAGAAGCTCAACTGGTAGCAAGAAGTTCTTATGTTGGCAGACAGTCATCGCAATTAATGAATAGGGAATTTGAAAGTTATAACCTACAGACCTGTGTGTGATTAGGTGAAAAGTGTTGTGATATTGGCTGTAGTAATGGTGAACCAGATAAGGATACCAATGTAGTCATAGTGAAACTCCCACAGAGACATGACCTTGGCCCACAGTCCTGGGTAAATCGACAAATAATTCAAATGAACAATGATATAACCTACTGTGTAGAAAATATTCGCATGTAAAATTAATTAATACCTTTAATGTAAGACGAGATCTGTACACTAGACATGGTCTACATTTTAGCAAATAAAGTGCTGTATAAAAGTATACATAGAACCATTTTAGATTTTTTGAGCTTAGAAAATAATGATGTAGAATTGAATATATTTGATTCATTAGTCTTCCAAAATTGTAGTGTATCTAACCCAAAAAAACTAGGCAAGTCTTCTCTGGTAAAGTCTGGACATAAACTCTTGAAAATCACACATCAGAATGCTCAAAGTTTGCTCAATAAAATTGATCAATTTAATATTTTCATTGCTGAGCATGTACCCGATATACTAGTGATAACTGAACATGGGCTATAACGCTTTGTTCTGTAGATACGTCAGATTGGCTATCTCAGATTTCACTGTAGATTTGGATCTCCATATTGAATGTTGTGGAATAAATACAGTACTTAATAAATTGGTATATATCGTCCACCTAAAGGTAATATGGATAAGGTAGAACTGCTTCTGGATTGGGTAATTACACCTGACTGCATGTTGTAATAGTTGATTTTTTAAAAAACTCTAAAGATTAAGAGAAGTTTCAGTAGATAGATAGATAGATAATTTATTTTCCCATAACTATCAAATACATATACAAAGTATAATTACATTCAGTCAGCTCTACTACTTACCCTTAACCTACTTGTTAACACTACAGATTCTTTTATCCTGAATGCAATAACTCCCAACCTGTGAGTTGCTGCCTACCTAACCTTGGTTCCAGCAAGCTTCAACACGGCGGTTATTTTGCTGCTGAAACCATTATACAATTCTTTGGCTACTATCTCCTCTGTTGTGCCTATATCTCTTCCATAGTTCCCTCTTGTTGCCTTGCTTTGAAACTTCTCTTATATGTACTTAGGAATTTTACCCTTATTGGAAAATGATTACTTGAACACACTAAATTCACCACTTCAAACTCCATGATAAACGGATCAACTCTACTGAATATATCATATAGTCTACCACACTTACACATCCTCAAGTTGAACTCCTCACAAAATTCTATTAACTTCTTACCTTCGCAATTCAAGACTTTGTCTTTGCTCCTTCTTCGTACTATCTCATTCTCATCCCCTCTTAACTCATACTCAACATCTATTACATTTATTTTACTTACCCTTACCCTTGCATTGAAATCCCCCATTATAATAAAACAATTATTTAAATATCTATTTGTTATCTTATCTTAACAAATTAAATAGATTGGGATTATAAAATTCCGAGGCACTTGGAGGGTTATATACCACTGCAACACACACATTTAGCTTATCCCATTTACAACACACCACAGAACTGCATTTTCCCCTCTTTCACTTTGACTTGCAAGCTCTTCCTACAAATAACCCTAATCCACCTGATGCAGGATCGCTTTCTTTCTTTTTTAATCCAGCTTTACCATAAAAGTAAACATCTGACACATCCACTGGAATATCCTTTGTTACTCATGTCTCTACCACCCCTATCACTTCGCCTAATTTTCTCCATTATTTCCCCATATTTTAACTTTTCAACAGCCCTTGAATGTTCCATGCTACCACCCCCAATGGCTTTTCCTATTCAGATCCCTTCCTCTCAAACCTAAATTCCTGCAATTTTGCTTTACTCCTGGTCAGTCTTGGCCTACCCACTGGTTCATTCCCCACTGCTCCCTCTTCCACCTGCAAAATACTTCCCCCTGGTGATGAAATTATGCTAAGTGCAGTATCCTTCCAGACATCAATCCCCGCCACTGCTCCCAAGGCCATTCTACGCGAACCTTCAATCAGCTGCCTTTCTGGTGTTACTTGTTTAACTGGTGACGTTTGCTTCACTCCTCCCTTTCGTTCCTCTCCTCCGCCTGATGATGTTTGTCGTGTTTTCCCCCCTCTCCATTTACCATGCTACCCCTTCTCTGCCGCCTGTCCTTGGTTTCAACATGTGTTGCATTTCCCGGTGACGCTGATCTTCTCCAATTCAGCTGATGAATATCCTGTTTTCTATCATTTATCCACAAATCCAATCCTCTCACATAGGCTTTGTCACCTCTAGCTCTGGCACTTCTCATTTCTTTTACCAACAGACTTCTTATTTCTCTCTCTTTCTTCCCGTAATCATTTTCAAGGAATATTCTTGTCCCTTTTAATTTTTTAGCATTAGATAGCAATGTCCATTTCATTTTCACCGTCGCTAACTTGACGATTATCGGTCTTGGGTTCGAGCCTCTTCTCCCCACTCTGAAGGTATTAATTATCTCCCAGCCTGTTAACTTTATTCCTAGTTTATCTTGACAAATTTCCTCTACTTGTTCCCAAACTCGTTTCTCTCTTGTTTCCTCTACTCCAAATATTATCAAGTTCCTTTTTCTGCTCCTTTCCTCTGCTCTCTCCAGATTTGTTATTCGTCTGTTACATTCCACGAATCCTTTGTCCACCTCGTATTCAAAATTACTCCATACCGATTTCATCTCCTCAAATTGTTTTGTCAACTTCTCTTCAATTCTCCTTTCCATTCCTTTAAAATTAGTCATTTCTTCCGCGATGCATTTCAGCATTCCCATAATTTGTTCTGTATCCGGTCCCGGGTTTAACTCTACTCCTCCAATTATTAGTAGCACCATCAACACCAATGCATACCACGCTGTCCTTCCACTCTGTTCTCCCGTACATTTTCCACCCAAATTACCTCTTACTGAATTAAATAGACCTATTCTGGCTCTATAAACTTCTAGTTGCACTCCCATTTCGCTGTTCTAAGTTTCAGTATTTGTTGTTACAATCAACGAACCGACAGAATAGCTATTGACAGCATCATTACTAACATTATATCGTATGATGTAGAGTTTATCCAGTCTGATCATACTGCACAATGTATTAATATATTTGGTGTTACCAAGCCATCAGTTCCTAAAAACACTAATACAAACTCTTTTAGTGATTCTTGGAAAATCTCAGGATTGCCCAATTTCGAAAATTGGCATAAAGTTTATTGTTTACAGGATCCTAATCACTTGATATATTCTATGAAATCTAAACCTTTTCATTGGATCACTCCCAATTTAAATTTACTTCTGATGCAGTAATTTGTATCACAAATTACTTAAATGTAAATAATGATTGTAATATGAATATGCATTTTTATGTGACATTGATTTGAGATGTTTCTTGACTGTAATTATTGTTGAGAAGTAAGTTTTTAATACCTTACTGAAACTGTCAATAATAGCGCGCAATAATGCAGAGAGGGGGGTGAGCTGTTTATCATTATTGGAAACGAGGAAGTTACGTAATGTTGGCGCGTTTTTTCCGTTGAGAAACTTCTGGAATATTTTCTCCCTAAAGCATATGTATTCATAATTTTCATTGGATATTAAGATAGACGCTAATGTTGGCGCGTTGTATTAGCCAATTGCAGTTGTTATAATCTTTAGGCGTATCTGGATGCAGGAGTATAAATAGGGTAGGTTAGAGGTAGCTACATGCTCAGTTCATCAAAATTCTTTGTGCACTACACGTCGTCTTCAGTTCGTCAGTTCGTCAAAATATTGGTATGAGATACGTCGGCTATAGATTCACAAGTTACGAAAATCTAAAGTATTATAAAGTTAATTATACACAAAGTTGAAGTATGTGGATTAAAAGTGATCAGTAAGAAGTTATTATAACAGTTTCAGTTTGGCGAGTGTTAAGATCAATGTATAAATGTGATAGTTAACGTGTTTGACAATAAATGTGTAAAACAAATTTCTTCATCAGTGTTATATTTGGATAAAAGATTCCTTTCCGTTTACACAACCCTGATCAAGAGACATGTTCGACCGAGAGATAATAGCTAGCCGGAGGACAGTAAACAAAATTTAAATCAAATAACAGTCGCATTCTTTCGAACACTAACACTGATGCAAATTGCTAACACAAGATGGAGCTACAAACCGAACAAATGAATGACGTCACAAGATGGCAACACGTGATGTAAACAAACATCACAAGCATCAACATTATAAGTTATACCGTCGCAAATTGGCGCCAAACGTGGGGCTACAATAATGTTAAATACAAACATAAGTAATACCACTACAAATTGGCTCCCATACGTGGGGCAGTTAAAATTATGTAACCAAACAAAACAACATTAATTCTACATCAAATTGGCACCCAGAACGTGGGGCAGAGTAACCAGGAAAGGAACACGATGACCAGGAAAGGATCAGAATAACCAGGAAGGGGCAGAATTAACCAGGAAGAAGTGAGATGACCAGGAAGGGGCGAATGGAGAAGTGAACTGAACTACAAGACGCAGATTCCAGAAACAACAAAAGGAATGACAGACTACGCGGATGATTGGACATCGTAATTCCGAGATTACAAGGCAACAGGTGAATTCAACTACAAAAACATCGAGTAGACGCAGATTCCAGAAACTATAGGAACGACAGACTACGCGGATGAGTGGACACAAAAACATCGAGACGACGTAGATTCATCATAACACAACGCAGAAGCGACATATAATCTAGGAGAGAGGGGCAGGAAGCTGGACATCAAAGTAACAGCAACAAACAACATCACAAAAGGTCAGAGTATAGTAATTTTTTTTAGAAAACAAAATTATAACATTCAAATGTACTTGAGGAGTGGTAGGATAAAGAAAACAATGGCTACTAATAATACTGAAGAAACAATGATGGAGGGGGATAGTGTAACAGTTAGCTGTAATTCAATACAGGTTACAGAAAATAATTCAAGCAATGTAATATTTGAGGGAGAAAATGTTAGTGCAGAAAGTGAGAATAGAACATCAGGAAATGTAAATTTTGATGTTAGTATGATGATGGAAATGCTGAGAAATATGAATAATGAGAATATAAAAAAGAATAATGAGAATATGGAAAAGAATATAGAGAAATTGAGGGAAGATATTGATAGGAGTTTAGAAACAAAAACTAACTCAGAATAATGAGAAATTGAGGGAAGATATTCGTAGGAGCTTTGAACAAAACAGAAAAGATATTGGTAGGAGTAATGAGGTATTAGAGCAAAAAGTAGATCAAAGCAGTGAAGAAATTGAAAAGAAAGTTATGAAGCTAGATAGTAGTATGCCAAAAATGAGAGATGAAAATGAGGAAATAATAGTAAGTGAGATAGGAGAAATTTCAAAGAAAATGTTAGATATGAGCAGGGAAATAGGTAACAAAGAAAGTGAGGTTAATACTAAAAGTGAGGTTAATGTAGAATGCACAGAGTTAGGAAATCAAGTGAGTAGTATTTCAAGTGAGATAAGAGAGATAAAAGAGGTTATGAACGTAGATGTGAATCAGGCACAAGTTAATTTCAGAGGGGAGATATCAGAAATACAGAATGAGTCAGTAATGCAAAGAAATAAATTGTACGAAGAAGTTAAAGTTTTGCCTGTAAATAATCAAAAGCTAACTTCTGAAATTAACAAGTACCAAGATGTTCAAATTGAAAACTCCAGTCCAGTACAGTTTAGT
The DNA here is from genome assembly GCA_030765065.1 of Deroplatys truncata. Taxonomy (NCBI): domain Eukaryota; kingdom Metazoa; phylum Arthropoda; class Insecta; order Mantodea; family Mantidae; genus Deroplatys; species Deroplatys truncata. The sequence goes on from CM060984.1 coordinate 257,331,647, forward strand.
ACAGATTTGTCAGAGTACTCTCAGATTAAAGAGATAGTAGAAGAATTGAAAATGACAGTTGTTAAAAGATTTGTTGCTCAAGAAACTTTAGATTGTTTTCAAATGTTATCAGGGGACAAAATTTCATATGAATACAAGAGGTTATTCATGAACAAAAATTTGAAGGTTAGGATACGGCTACGAGTAATGTTTAGCCACATACAATTTGATCCAGGAGGGTAAATAGCAATGAGATGTAAAGTAAATGCTGGATAGTTAAAGATGACTTGCAGAGAAATGTATTGGAATGTAAGAGGGTTAATTATTTATATGTCATTTGAAAAGAGAAATAAATTACAACAAAAAAAAAAAAAAAAAAAAAAAAAAGAGAGAGAGAAATGTTAAAAAAAAAAAAAAAAAAATTAAATGTTTAGTAACTGTAACAACATTTGAAAATTAAGAATGCAAAGATTGAAACTTAATATGATATTAAATTAAAAGTACGTAAATACTATTTCAAGAGTATTGTGAATATAAATTACAAAACAACAAAAATAGGGTAAAAATAATTAAAACAAATACTTGTGTAGCAAACAGAACATGTGAAACAGTGCCTAGATTTAAGAGATGTAAATATATTTGTGTGGAAGGTGAATATTTTTGGTAAATATGTTTAATAATTACACAAATTTCTTGAATTGATAAATTTTTGTTAACAATATAAGAAAGTAAACCATTTTTTGAAACAGTCATTAAATAATTTGGGGTACAGTATTTGCTATAAAAAAAAACTGTAATGTCAGATTAATGTCTAAACAAATTAAACCAGAGCCAGTAAGTAGTGGCAAGATAAAAAAAAAAAAAACATATGTCGTGTGTTAAATGCGTGTGAAGTGTAAAGTGAAAGTGATAGCGTGTGTTCCAAGATTTAGGAGACTAAAAACCCAATTATAAAATTTCCAAACAAGTTGTAAATGTTTATAATTATGTTTCTAGTGGGGCATATGATGCAGTAATTTGTATCACAAATTACTTAAATGTAAATAATGATTGTAATATGAATATGCATTTTTATGTGACATTGATTTGAGATGTTTCTTGACTGTAATTATTGTTGAGAAGTAAGTTTTTAATACCTTACTGAAACTGTCAATAATAGCGCGCAATAATGCAGAGAGGGGGGTGAGCTGTTTATCATTATTGGAAACGAGGAAGTTACGTAATGTTGGCGCGTTTTTTCCGTTGAGAAACTTCTGGAATATTTTCTCCCTAAAGCATATGTATTCATAATTTTCATTGGATATTAAGATAGACGCTAATGTTGGCGCGTTTTATTAGCCAATTGCAGTTGTTATAATCTTTAGGCGTATCTGGATGCAGGAGTATAAATAGGGTAGGTTAGAGGTAGCTTCATGCTCAGTTCATCAAAATTCTTTGTGCACTACACGTCGTCTTCAGTTCGTCAGTTCGTCAAAATATTGGTATGAGATACGTCGGCTATAGATTCACAAGTTACGAAAATCTAAAGTATTATAAAGTTAATTATACACAAAGTTGAAGTACGTGGATTAAAAGTGATCAGTAAGAAGTTATTATAACAGTTTCAGTTTGGCGAGTGTTAAGATCAATGTATAAATGTGATAGTTACGTGTTTGACAATAAATGTGTAAAACAAATTTCTTCATCAGTGTTATATTTGGATAAAAGATTCCTTTCCGTTTACACAACCCTGATCAAGAGACATGTTCGACCGAGAGATAATAGCTAGCCGGAGGACAGTAAACAAAATTTAAATCAAATAACAGTCGCATTCTTTCGAACACTAACACTGATGCAAATTGCTAACACAAGATGGAGCTACAAACCGAACAAATGAATGACGTCACAAGATGGCAACACGTGATGTAAACAAACATCACAAGCATCAACATTATAAGTAAATACCGCATCACTTCACACCAGGATTAAGTTGATAACAGTTCAAACAAATACTAATAATAATCCAAGTTATAGAAATATTGACTTAATAAATTAAAAAAATATTATGACCAAACCATCTTAGAAGCTAAACGTAAAGCTATAAGTAAAAGAATCTTATCTGCCCATAATATAAGTAAAGCTAATTGGCAGGTGAGAAATAGCTTCAGAAATCATCACTTGCAGCCATTAATAAATTTGAAATCAAAGTTGGGAATAGTATTGTATGCAATCCGCTTCAGGTATCAACTGTGTTTAATAAACATCACTTGCAGCCATTAATCAATTTGAAATCAAAGTTGGGAATAGTATTGTATGCAATCCGCTTCAGGTATCAACTGTGTTTAATAAACATTTTGCTTTCCTTGGCAGTAATTTATAAGCCCAACATAGTAATTCTAATGTAATACATAATCATTTTCCTATAAATCCAAAATTAACACTAGTATATTCCTCTACCCTACAAATAATAACAAAATTATGAACATAATTAAAGCATTGATATTTGAAAAGAAGCTAGAAACAGTGATGTGTATTGAATTTATTTAAAGCACTTAAATCTAAAAGTAGTACTGGTGTAAATGGTATACCTATGACATTGATCAAAAAATGCAATAGTGAAATAATTCATCCTCTTGTGGATATTGCAAACCTTCTTTTGAATCTGGCATATTTCCTAACAAATTAAAAATAGCCAAAGTTATTCTGTTGTATAAAAAAGGTGATAAAAATGACAAACAATTACAGATCAATATCTATCCTGTCATTAATATCTAAAAATTTTGAAGGATTAATTTATAATCGTCTAATGAATTATTTAATCAAATTTGCTTTAGTTCCTAAACAACAAAAGGGCTTTGTTGAAAATAAGTTTACTATAACAGCTTTGACAGATTTTATTGAAAACAAAATAGGTAACATTGAACTAGGCCATTACAGTGCAGGTATTATGCTGGATCTGACTAAGGCATTTGATTGTGTGGATCCTACAATGTTAATGGACAAGTTATATATGTTAGGCATTAGGAGAATTGGTTATAATCTATTAAGATCTTTCATTACAAATAGGAAACAATATGTGGTTATAAATGTAAGTAAGTCTACAATACAAAATGTATTATTTGGTGTACCTCAAGGTTCAATACTAGGACCATTGCTGTTTATTTTGTATATCCATGATTTAAATGAACCAATATCTAAAAATTCTAGTATAATACAATTTGTGGATGACACTACTATTGTCGTAAGCAGTACTAGCATACCTCAACTCAATACTAATATTAATGACATTGTTAGATCAGTGGTTGAATATTTTGGAGATCTAAATCTATTTGTGAATCCAACCAAATGTGAAATGGTTAATTTTGGTTTTAAATATATAGACTGCTTAATCAAGCTTACTATTAATCAAACAACAGTTAACAATGTTAAAACTACTGAACTTCTAGGGTTAAATATACATAGTATATTTATGTATGATACTCACGTTGATAAACTTGCCTCTAAGATTTATAAAAACTTATTAATCCTTAGATATTTAAACAAATTTGTGGCTGATAGTACTGCCAGGATTATCTATTTTTTCCTTGTTCAAGCATGCATTACATACGTTATTAAACTATCAGGCAGTACCAGTAAAGCAAATTTCAATAACATTTTCTTTCTGCAAAAAAGGGCCGTTAGGTATCTTGCTATCTCGCAAGAAATGAATCTTGCAGAGACACTTTTAGACATCTAAAGCTTTTAACACTTCTTAGCTTATATATAAAACTATTTTGTATCTAAAAAGTTTAAATTACACATGTTAATTACCTCTGACAATCATAATTATAATACTAGAAATAACAATGACTTTTATGTTCAGGGTCACAGGCTTCGTCTTTTTGAGAAGATACCTAGCTTTATGGGAGCTAAACTTTATAATGCTTTAACCAATGATATCAAAATTGAAAATAATCTTTGTAAATTTAAAAAAGCTTTGGAAAATTCGTGATAGATCGTGTCTATTACACTATTGAAGAATATTTACTGCAACAATCTTTTTAATTTGTTTTGTTTTTTTCTAAGATACTATATTATGTATTTATAGTGACTTGATTCAATTGTATTGGATTGTAATTGTAAATCTTTATTAAGAAACATGAAGGATATGTGATTCCTAATGATGTCAATGCGTATGCAAAATTGTTCCAACTTACGGCGCCAGAGGAGACAAGGTTCCATTATGTGTAAGTGAAACCCATGAGGTTAAGTCGACCAATTCAAAACCTTAACTGCAGCTGCTATTTTGAGCATTTGTGATCACTTCCTCCACTCATTAGTAAACCGCTTTGTGTTTTCCTGTTAGAGCATTTTGAAATGTTGAAAACAAATGATGTCAGATCAGTGATTAGGCTAGCAAACATTCATCGCCAATGTGTGGGAAACAATAATGAGCAATGGAATGGTGAGGAAGTGGGTTAGACATTTTAACGAAGGTTGTGAAAATGTTCATGATGAGCCAAGCATCTGTCATCATGGAAGAAAACATTTCACCATACTGGTGTTGTCTTTGCACTCCTCTACAACTTTGTGACAGAATCCTTAGGATTTTGAAAATTATGCTCAAAAATCCTACTAATGAGCATAAGAACAAGCGATCTGCTGCTACAATGACTTGCTAATGCATATCGTTACAGATGATGAAGAATGGGTATCTCACATCACTCCTGAATCAAAGCAATAATCCGCAGTGTGGAGGCACAACAGCATCCCGTGAAGAAGAAATTCAAAAGATGATATGCACGGTGTTTCGCTGGTTGAATTCTTGCCCAGGAATGCAACAATCAACAAAGGCATCTATTGTGAGACACTACGAAAGCTCTGTCATGCAATACAGAACAAAAGGTGTGGAAGTTTTCACATGGAATCCCTTTGGTTCATGACAATGCCCGGTCACACACAGCCAAAATCTGATCGCATCATTTGATTGGGAACAATTCGACCACTCTCTCTACAGTCTGGCACCAAGTGATTTTCGTCTGTTTCTTCATCTGAAGAAATTCCTTGGTGGAAAACATTTCAACGATGATGAAGTTGTGAATTACAACATTGCATTGAAGTGTCTGAATAACGACAGCTACTATGTGGAGAAGCAGTGTAAGGTAGTGAATGATGATAAAGTATTTGCAAAACAATGCTCTGTTATTTTTTAAAAAATTGTTGGTACTTCCTTTAAAAACATGCCTTGTATATATTATTTTCTCATATTGTCGTTGCAATGGTAAAGTTGGAAAAGTGAAAATATACAACTTTACAGTAAGAACAAAGAACTTATTTAAAAGAGTTTTAAAAATCAGGTTTTAATGCAATTTGTCTGAAATTTACACAATGAAAACTATCACTGAAACAACTATAATGGTATACTTTGTAATCTCACACTTCAAAATGCAAATTTGCAATTTTACCAAAGCATGTAATTGTAAATGTTGCAGATATACAATTCACAAATTCTCTACCTTCATAAGGTGTTTTTCTCATAAGTCAAAGAAACAGTGTAATGTATTATCTTGTGTTATGTAGAATATTGTAACACATAGACAGTAACCAAGTTGGCTCACTTAAAGCAAGGTCCAGTAATATTCAAAATAATAAGAACAAGCAAATCTTAACTTTATCAATACAACAATTTACATATCACTAGCAGTATCTGGTCAATTAGCACAGAAATCGTGATCATTTCTTGAAAAAAGAAGATCTGTACATAAGTCCCTCTTCTTGGCAACAGAGATGTTAAATCTACTGGTGTGTGGATGTACAGATTTCGATATTACTGGACGACTGCTGCTTCTCACAAATGACAGTTTTTCAAAATCATCAACTGCATAATCAGTTTTTATGAAAATGGAATCTGTTTTCTCCTTTTCATATTGCATCGAAACTGCATCATAGAAATTTACTTTTCCTCTTTTCTTTGAGGAGTTTTGCCACTGAAGGTATCCCTGAAGTCTTCAAAATCATCATGAAGAAGGGTTGTTACTTCAAATGGCCGTGTTATGAGCGAAGTGTCCACTCATCTGGAGACATGACAATGAGTGGAGGCACAACTACCATGCCGTACTCCAATATTCATAGATACACATCTTCCTTGTAAACAAAACAGTTCACATCTTAATTTCCAAGATTATAAACTAAACGTTTTTCACCTTTACGAGTATTCAGAACGAGATGCAGCAGCACAAACTCACGTCATGTTTCAACAAAAAAGTGCTTGCCAACAACAATCACTTATATAGCTGTTGCAAATTTCCACAACATTCTGATTATCTGAGCATAGAGCTTCTGGACGAGCAATGCTACTTACCTCCCAAATAAAACCATAGACACTCCTTTACATGAAGAGAAGGTTGGCGTATGGTATGTGCACATAAGAGTACAGCTCTATGTTCTTTTACAATACAAACAATAGTGAAAGACACAGAATGGTTAACCAATATCGAGGTATCTCAATGCTTATTTCCAGCAGATGAAATGTCCAACTTCATAAAGGAAATACTCAAATACAAGTTTTTTAGTAGCAGATTATCATCTGTAGGTCCCTGATTTGTCAGCCTACAAGTTTTATTTATGGGGAAATCTACAAAATCAAGGACAGTAAAATCCTGGTAACATGTTGTCGTCCTCCGTGGTGTAGTGGTTACCATGCTAGCCTCTAGTTCCCGAGGTCGCGGGTTCAAACCTGGCGGAGGGCAATGGATTTTTTTGGGTGTAAAAATCCTTAGCATGGCTTCCTTCGAAAGGGAAGTAAAGCTGGTGGTCCTGTGTCGTAGATTTATGGCACGTAAAAGAACCTCGTCTGATAAAGAGGCCTCTGAGCAAAATTACAGGTCTTTCATGCCCAATATAGAATGGGATGCTAAGGACCACAGCAGTTGAAGAGCATCCATAAATAAAGCTCAATTTAATTTGGTAACATGTTACTGCAACAATTGGCAGTGTTCTTTTGCCACAAGCCTAAATTCCAATACAGTAACTCTACACAGTTAATCCTCCCCCTATACCACATTCCAAGAAATATTGTAGCATTATAACTACTGTAAAATGTGCAGGCCCACTATTATTTTACTGTTGGTGTTGGTTAGTGTGGTTTATTTGTATTTAAGATGTCAGTGAAAAGAAAGTGTGTTATAATAAGCTTGAACTGAAACTCTAAGCTGACAGTGGACGAGAGATTCAAAACATTAAAGGTAAGAAAGACTATAAATTCGTATTAAAATGTTAATGTGAAATACTGAATTACAATACCACCAATAACACAAAGCTTTTTGGTTTTAGGTTACACTGGAACAAAGCAGTGAATCAAAACCAACAGATATAATGCTTATCAAATGGTGATGTGATATAGTCGCCAACATTGCAAGAAGAAAGTTAACAAAAGAATTACTGATTTTATGAAATAGTCTTTGTAAATATTGTAATGCATATTTTAATAATATATCTAAGACAATTGGTCAGTTAAAAGACAGTATTGTACAACAAATCAGGAGAATTGACTAATTTTGAAGATTTAGAAGCTAGTAACAGTGATGTGTCATAATTAAAATACAGAGTTGAGGGTTGTTACACTACATCACTAAAAAAGTGATATCACTCCAAACATAAAACTCTTAAAACCGATCAACAACAGCAATGAATTGGACATCTGGGAAAAAATACATATTGTCAAACACAGGAATCACCTAATGAATTTCGAACTGCTGCCACCCAACAGCCTTTGGAGGTTCATCAGCCCAGCACCAGAGAACACCACAAACCACACACATCCCCCAGACGATGACCGGCAAAAATCAGTTGAGAGAAAATGCTGACGATGGGAACAAACCGTCTCCCGAAACGCGTTCAAGTAAGAATATTTTAGTGATGTAGTGTAACAACCCTCAACTTTCTATTTTAATAATAAACCAGGAGAATTACAGTAAACGAACTTGCACATCTAAATGCTAGAAATTGTTGCACCTGTAGTATGGTTAGTACACAGCATGAAAACTGTAATTAGATGCCGTTCATCACAGAATGTACCAGAGAATGTCAAGTCCAAATTTGCAACACTTTTATTATGTATACAAGTGGAGCATTTAATTTGAGAAAACAGTATATCTATGTACCAAAAATTAAATTTATTTGATAAAAGATGAGTACATACACTTATCTAAACTGACAATCCAATTTACACCATTATGGCACACAGTTTGCAACAACTAACACCCTGAGTTACGCTGGTCATATAGCTTTCTTTTAACAATTATTCAAAACACTCGCAACAAATTTTTAAGTACAAAATATGTCATGGTCAACAATCCACAGTAACCTGGAAAAACAAAAATGAAAGAATTAGATGCAAGTTATCGAGTGCAACTTACAAATGTTATACTATTCATAGGTGATGAGATGAATGATAGTTGAGATAATGATACTGCCCCGTTTGTATGTTGCAAGATTCAGACCGGGGTCCTCAATTTTCTCCTTCAACAGAGCCACAAGCTCGCTCCTTATGGTCTGCAATAACTCTGCCACCTAAAAACACACAGATACATAATGACATGGTTAGAAAACTAACAATCTGTTTTAGGGTTAGAGCTTAAGCTTCAAATGGAAGCTTCAGTTACATTGGAGTTTTTCATAACAAGCAGTGCAGGCGATAAACTAACGTTATGTAAGGGAACTTCAAAAAGCAAGTTACACATGATTATGGCAGGCCAAGTAACTTTTATTGAATGCTTACACAGATACATGACACTATTTTTGAACATAAGCCACAGTCTGAATGTTCTACCAATTGTTTCATTCCTTGATCATGGAGCCATCCAAGAAGCACTCTGCAAACTTCTATATGGTCTCTTTCCTCCCAGATGTTCTTTCAGCTTGCCAAATGATGGAAATTGTATGCCAGATACTTCCATACCTTTCATTGAACCAAAGCTTGTGTTATGCATACCATGAAACATAAGTCTTCTGTTATGTTCTTCCTCTTCCAGCATCAGTATAAATGGAATTAGTAAACAGTTTTCTGCTAGCCAATTCTTTTAGCAGATTGGAAATTTCTGATGATGAAAACATATCACTGTACTATCCTACAGCTATCTAAAGAGCTCAGTTAGTCATCTTAACATATTTGAATCTAAGATTCTTAAATCAATATGTGTTACTTTTTATTATGATACGAGATTACATGACATTTATTTTGTTATTAAAATTCATCTCTTAAAAGTTATTTGGGAGCACTATCTATCACCGGAACATTTATATTTTGTGCTAAAATAAACTCTGATAATTAAAATGACAAACTTCTATCATGCTTTTCCTCTTACAGCAACATTAAAATGATCTGTTGCGTTAGCATGAGGCTCTTGGGGTTCGTTGCATTCTTTATTGTTAACAAAATTCTGTTTTGTTACGAGTTATAGAATGCCAATCAATTGGTTAGCAGCTTTAACAAAACGTTACCGAAAGCCTGGATAACCTATCTTAGGAAACAGCTTCGTCATAAACAAACAATGTGCAACAACAGCTCAGTAAAGACTTGCTTAAGTGGCATCCGTAGCTGCTTCATCACCTAAGTATTTCCTTCTGATTATTGATTTGAACAAAGGAAACTTACTTTGTGGACACCACAGCTGCCTCATTTTCCAAACTTAAGCAACTTTTATTCTAAAAATGCTTTCATTTATTTATTTTTTTTTTATTTTTTTTTTAATTCAGGGCCTCAAAACTGTAATTCTAGTGAAATCTCTATCAGATTTTTGGGTGTAATACAATACTTCCTCTACTTACTATAGGAAAAGCTTACAATGTTCAAGTTTCTTGGCACAGCAGGTGAATGAACAACTCGGACGCAAACTGTTAGTTCACATTAAATTTCTCCCACCAACAGTATTGTGGTACGGCCAAGCTTGCCACGCAGATGGCAGTGTCCTTCAGTGCCAACGGCTGGTTGGTCAAAGAGATAAGGGTGGCAGCACTCTCACCATCAAACTACTTCAGGGTGTTTCTTCCCAGTCCCTAATTGTTGTTTCAAACAAATGACTGTGGCTTAAGTTTGATGATCTACGTAATTGTTTGGCAGCCATCAATAGCGAATGCTCTCAGCAAACTTGTAAACATGGATAAAATTGGACATTGTTATGTGATACAAAGGTCTTAGTACAACTAATATTTAAGCTGACTCTGGGGAGTCTGCTCCTTTGTTTACAACAGTAAAATATTGGGGGCAGAATTTAAGCAAGGCTGTACGAGCTGCCAAGATCAACATCTCAGTGGTTGACCACGCAACAAATTGTGAAGAAAAACCACAAAATGGTAATGAATGACTATTTGCTGAAAGTGTGTGAGCTAGCAGACATCGCAGGCATTTCAAAAAGTACTGTACATTGCACACTAACTGAAAATTTAGACATAAGAAAGCTGTGCGCAAGATGGGTGCCACATTTACTCACAATGGAACAAAAGCAGCATCGTGAGGATGTTTCAGTCAAATGTTTGGCGATGTTTCGCTGTAATAAAGCCGAGTTTTTACATCGATTCATAAACAAGGGCCCATCACTTCACACCTGAGATGAAGGAACAGTCAGGGAGAATCGGCACCAAAGAAGGTGAAGACAGTTCCATCTGCATGCAAGATCATGGCATCAGTTTTTAAGGCTGCGCGTGAGATAATTTTCATTATCTTCAAAAAGGAAAAGGAATCAATGGCGAGTATTATTCCAAATTATTGCAACGTTTGAATGATGAAATCAAGCAAAAACGGCTGCATTTAGCGAAAAAGAAAATTCTGTTTCATAAAGACAATGCACCAGTTCACACATCCATCATCACCATGGCCAAAATCAATGAGTTAAAGTTTGAATTGCTTCTTCATGCACCCTATTCGCTAGACTTAGCCCCCTCTGATTATTTTCTCTTTCAACGTGAAGAAATGGCTTGGTGGTAAAAGTTTTGCCAACAATGAAGAGGTGGAGTTTGCAATTGATGGCTATTTTGCAGAACTTGACAGTTCTCACTATAAACAGGGTATCGAAGCTATTGAACATCGCTGGGAAAAGTGTATAAAGCTGAAAGGAGACTATATAGAGAAACAAAGATCTTATTTTCCAAAAATTGTTTGCGTTTTCTTTGTTAGGTTGGGTACTTCTGGGACAGCCCTCATATATATCAGCAAGTGTGCTTGCAACAGTTAGTTGGCTGTTATTGTTGTGGCATATACCAATTGCTGCTCTATACGTGATAGAAGAGAAGTCCTGTGTTCAACATTGCAGTGAATGAAGCAAAAGGAAGAAGATGATACTATGCTTATGATAGAAAAGAAGTCCTGTGTTCAACTTTGCAGTGAGTGAAGCAAAAGGAAAAAGATGATACTATGCTTATGATAGAAAAGAAGTCCTGTGTTCAACTTTGCAGTGAATGAAGCAAAAGGAAGAAGATGATACTATGCTTATGATAGAAAAGAAGTCCTGTGTTCAACTTTGCAGTGAGTGAAGCAAAAGGAAGAAGATGATACTATGCTTATGATAGAAAAGAAGTCCTGTGTTCAACATTCCAGTGAGTGAAGCAAAAGGAAGAAGATGATACTATGCTTATGATAGAAAAGAAGTCCTGTGTTCAACTTTGCAGTGAGTGAAGCAAAAGGAAGAAGAGGATACTATGGGTATGATAGAAGAGAAGTCCCGTGTTCAACATTGCAGTGAGTGAAGCAAAAGGAAAAAGATGATACTATGCTTATGATAGAAAAGAAGTCCTGTGTTCAACTTTGCAGTGAGTGAAGCAAAAGGAAGAAGAGGATACTATGGGTATGATAGAAGAGAAGTCCCGTGTTCAACATTGCAGTAAGTGAAGCAAAAGGAAAAAGATGATACTATGCTTATGATAGAAAAGAAGTCCTGTGTTCAACTTTGCAGTGAGTGAAGCAAAAGGAAGAAGAGGATACTATGGGTATGATAGAAGAGAAGTCCTGTGTTCAACATTGCAGTGAGTGAAGCAAAAGGAAAAAGAGGATACTATGGGTATGATAGAAGAGAAGTCCTGTGTTCAACATTGCAGTGAGTGAAGCAAAAGGAAGAAGAGGATACTATGGGTATGATAGAAGAGAAGTCCCGTGTTCAACATTGCAGTGAGTGAAGCAAAAGGAAGAAGATGATACTATGGGTATGATAGAAGAGAAGTCCCGTGTTCAACTTTGCAGTGAGTGAAGCAAAAGGAAGAAGAGGATACTATGGGTATGATAGAAGAGAAGTCCCGTGTTCAACATTGCAGTGAGTGAAGCAAAAGGAAGAAGATGATACTATGTGTATGATAGAAGAGAAGTCCCGTGTTCAACATTGCAGTGAGTGAAGCAAAAGGAAGAAGAGGATACTATGGGTATGATAGAAGAGAAGTCCCGTGTTCAACATTGCAATGAGTGAAGCAAAAGGAAAAAGATGATACTATGGGTATGATAGAAGAGAAGTCCTGTGTTCAACATTGCAGTGAGTGAAGCAAAAGGAAAAGAGATGATACTATGGGTATGATAGAAGAGAAGTCCTGTGTTCAACATTGCAGTGAGTGAAGCAAAAGGAAAAAGAGGATACTATGGGTATGATAAAAGAGAAGTCCTGTGTTCAACTTTGCAGTGAGTGAAGCAAAAGGAAGAAGAGGATACTATGGGTATGATAGAAGAGAAGTCCTGTGTTCAACATTCCAGTGAGTGAAGCAAAAGGAAGAAGAGGATACTATGGGTATGATAAAAGAGAAGTTCTGTATTCAACATTCCAGTGAGTGAAGCAAAAGGAAGAAGAGGATACTATGGGTATGATAAAAGAGAAGTCCTGTGTTCAACATTCCAGTGAGTGAAGCAAAAGGAAGAAGAGGATACTATGGGTATGATAGAAGAGAAGTCCTGTGTTCAACATTCCAGTGAGTGAAGCAAAAGGAAAAAGAGACTACTATGCGTATGATAGAAGAGAAGTTCTGTATTCAACATTCCAGTGAGTGAAGCAAAAGGAAGATGATGATACTATGTGTATGATAGAAGAGAAGTGCTGTGTTGTTCAACATTCCAGTGAGTGAAGCAAAAGGAAGATGATACTATGTGTATGATAGCAGAGAAGTGTTGTGTTGTTCAACATTCCAGTGAGTGAAGCAAAAGGAAGATGATGATACTATGTGGATGATAGAAGAGAAGTGTTGTGTTGTTCAACATTCCAGTGAGTGAAGCAAAAGGAAGAAGATGATACTATGTGTATGATAGAAGAGAAGTGTTGTGTTGTTCAACATTCCAGTGAGTGAAGCAAAAGGAAGATGATGATACTATGTGTATGATAGAAGAGAAGTTCTGTATTCAACATTCCAGTGAGTGAAGCAAAAGGAAGAAGAGACTACTATGCTTATGATAGAAGAGAAGTGCTGTGTTGTTCAACATTCCAGTGAGTGAAGCAAAAGGAAGATGATGATACTATGTGTATGATAGAAGAGAAGTTCTGTATTCAACATTCCAGTGAGTGAAGCAAAAGGAAGATGATGATACTATGTGTATGATAGAAGAGAAGTGCTGTGTTGTTCAAGATTCCAGTGAGTGAAGCAAAAGGAAGATGATGATACTATGTGTATGATAGAAGAGAAGTGCTGTGTTGTTCAACATTCCAGTGAGTGAAGCAAAAGGAAGAAGATACTATGTGTATGATAGAAGAGAAGTGTTGTGTTGTTCAACATTCCAGTGAGTGAAGTAAAAGGAAGATGATGATACTATGTGTATGATAGAAGAGAAGTGCTGTGTTGTTCAACATTCCAGTGAGTGAAGCAAAAGGAAGATGATGATACTATGTGTATGATAGAAGAGAAGTGCTGTGTTGTTCAAGATTCCAGTGAGTGAAGCAAAAGGAAGATGATGATACTATGTGTATGATAGAAGAGAAGTGCTGTGTTGTTCAACATTCCAGTGAGTGAAGCAAAAGGAAGAAGATACTATGTGTATGATAGAAGAGAAGTGTTGTGTTGTTCAACATTCCAGTGAGTGAAGTAAAAGGAAGATGATGATACTATGTGTATGATAGAAGAGAAGTGCTGTGTTGTTCAACATTCCAGTGAGTGAAGCAAAAGGAAGATGATGATACTATGTGTATGATAGAAGAGAAGTGTTGTGTTGTTCAACATTCCAGTGAGTGAAGTAAAAGGAAGATGATGATACTATGTGTATGATAGAAGAGAAGTGTTGTGTTGTTCAACATTCCAGTGAGTGAAGCAAAAGGAAGAAGATGATACTATGTGTATGATAGAAGAGAAGTGCTGTGTTGTTCAACATTCCAGTGAGTGAAGCAAAACGAAGATGATGATACTATGTGTATGATAGAAGAGAAGTGTTGTGTTGTTCAACATTCCAGTGAGTGAAGCAAAAGGAAGAAGTTGATACTATGTGTATGATAGAAGAGAAGTGTTGTGTTGTTCAACATTCCAGTGAGTGAAGCAAAAGGAAGAAGATGATACTATGCGTATGATAGAAGAGAAGTGTTGTGTTGTTCTACATTCCAGTGAGTGAAGCAAAAGGAAGAAGAGGATACTATGCTTATGATAGAAGAGAAGTCCTTTGTTCAACATTCCAGTGAGCGAAGCAAAAGGAAGAAGATGATACTATGTGTATGATAGAAGAGAAGTGCTGTGTTGTTCAAGATTCCAGTGAGTGAAGCAAAAGGAAGATGATGATACTATGTGTATGATAGAAGAGAAGTGCTGTGTTGTTCAACATTCCAGTGAGTGAAGCAAAAGGAAGAAGATACTATGTGTATGATAGAAGAGAAGTGTTGTGTTGTTCAACATTCCAGTGAGTGAAGTAAAAGGAAGATGATGATACTATGTGTATGATAGAAGAGAAGTGCTGTGTTGTTCAACATTCCAGTGAGTGAAGCAAAAGGAAGATGATGATACTATGTGTATGATAGAAGAGAAGTGCTGTGTTGTTCAAGATTCCAGTGAGTGAAGCAAAAGGAAGATGATGATACTATGTGTATGATAGAAGAGAAGTGTTGTGTTGTTCAACATTCCAGTGAGTGAAGCAAAAGGAAGAAGATGATACTATGTGTATGATAGAAGAGAAGTGTTGTGTTGTTCAACATTCCAGTGAGTGAAGCAAAAGGAAGAAGATGATACTATGCGTATGATAGAAGAGAAGTGTTGTGTTGTTCAACATTCCAGTGAGTGAAGCAAAAGGAAGAAGAGGATACTATGCTTATGATAGAAGAGAAGTCCTTTGTTCAACATTCCAGTGAGCGAAGCAAAAGGAAGAAGATGATACTATGTGTATGATAGAAGAGAAGTGTTGTGTTGTTCAACATTCCAGTGAGTGAAGCAAAAGGAAGAAGATGATACTATGTGTATGATAGAAGAGAAGTGCTGTGTTGTTCAACATTCCAGTGAGTGAAGCAAAAGGAAGATGATGATACTATGTGTATGATAGAAGAGAAGTGTTGTGTTGTTCAACATTCCAGTGAGTGAAGCAAAAGGAAGATGATGATACTATGTGTATGATAGAAGAGAAGTGTTGTGTTGTTCAACATTCCAGTGAGTGAAGCAAAAGGAAGAAGATGATACTATGTGTATGATAGAAGAGAAGTGTTGTGTTGTTCAACATTCCAGTGAGTGAAGCAAAAGGAAGAAGATGATACTATGCGTATGATAGAAGAGAAGTGTTGTGTTGTTCAACATTCCAGTGAGTGAAGCAAAAGGAAGAAGAGGATACTATGCTTATGATAGAAGAGAAGTCCTTTGTTCAACATTCCAGTGAGCGAAGCAAAAGGAAGAAGATGATACTATGTGTATGATAGAAGAGAAGTTCTGTGTTGTTCAACATTCCAGTGAGTGAAGCAAAAGGAAGAAGATGATACTATGCGTATGATAGAAGAGAAGTTCTGTGTTGTTCAACATTCCAGTGAGTGAAGCAAAAGGAAGAAGATGATACTATGTGTATGATAGAAGAGAAGTGCTGTGTTGTTCAACATTGCAGTGAGTGAAGCAAAAGGAAGAAGAGGATACTATGCTTATGATAGAAGAGAAGTCCTGTGTTCAACATTCCAATGAGTGAAGCAAAAGGAAGAAGAGGCTACTATGCATATGATAGAAGAGAAGTTCTATATTCAACATTCCAGTGAGTGAAGCAAAAGGAAGAAGATGCTACTATGTGTATGATAGAAGAGAAGTCCTGTGTTCTTCAACATTCCAGTGAGTGAAGCCAATGGAAGAAGAGACTACTATGCGTATGATAGAAGAGAAGTCCTGTGTTCAACATTCCAGTGAGTGAAGCCAAAGGAAGAAGAGGATACTATACGTATGATAGAAGGGAAGTTCTGTGTTCAACATTCCAGTGAGTGAAGCAAAAGGAAGAGGAGAATACTATGCTTATGATAGAAGAGAAGTCCTGTGTTCAACATTCCAGTGAGTGAAGCAAAAGGAAGAAGAGGATACTATGGGTATGATAAAAGAGAAGTCCTGTGTTCAACATTCCAGTGAGTGAAGCAAAAGGAAGAAGAGGATACTATGGGTATGATAGAAGAGAAGTCCTGTGTTCAACATTCCAGTGAGTGAAGCAAAAGGAAAAAGAGACTACTATGCGTATGATAGAAGAGAAGTTCTGTATTCAACATTCCAGTGAGTGAAGCAAAAGGAAGATGATGATACTATGTGTATGATAGAAGAGAAGTGCTGTGTTGTTCAACATTCCAGTGAGTGAAGCAAAAGGAAGATGATACTATGTGTATGATAGCAGAGAAGTGTTGTGTTGTTCAACATTCCAGTGAGTGAAGCAAAAGGAAGATGATGATACTATGTGTATGATAGAAGAGAAGTGTTGTGTTGTTCAACATTCCAGTGAGTGAAGCAAAAGGAAGAAGATGATACTATGTGTATGATAGAAGAGAAGTGTTGTGTTGTTCAACATTCCAGTGAGTGAAGCAAAAGGAAGATGATGATACTATGTGTATGATAGAAGAGAAGTTCTGTATTCAACATTCCAGTGAGTGAAGCAAAAGGAAGAAGAGACTACTATGCTTATGATAGAAGAGAAGTGCTGTGTTGTTCAACATTCCAGTGAGTGAAGCAAAAGGAAGATGATGATACTATGTGTATGATAGAAGAGAAGTTCTGTATTCAACATTCCAGTGAGTGAAGCAAAAGGAAGATGATGATACTATGTGTATGATAGAAGAGAAGTGCTGTGTTGTTCAAGATTCCAGTGAGTGAAGCAAAAGGAAGATGATGATACTATGTGTATGATAGAAGAGAAGTGCTGTGTTGTTCAACATTCCAGTGAGTGAAGCAAAAGGAAGAAGATACTATGTGTATGATAGAAGAGAAGTGTTGTGTTGTTCAACATTCCAGTGAGTGAAGTAAAAGGAAGATGATGATACTATGTGTATGATAGAAGAGAAGTGCTGTGTTGTTCAACATTCCAGTGAGTGAAGCAAAAGGAAGATGATACTATGTGTATGATAGAAGAGAAGTGCTGTGTTGTTCAAGATTCCAGTGAGTGAAGCAAAAGGAAGATGATGATACTATGTGTATGATAGAAGAGAAGTGCTGTGTTGTTCAACATTCCAGTGAGTGAAGCAAAAGGAAGAAGATACTATGTGTATGATAGAAGAGAAGTGTTGTGTTGTTCAACATTCCAGTGAGTGAAGTAAAAGGAAGATGATGATACTATGTGTATGATAGAAGAGAAGTGCTGTGTTGTTCAACATTCCAGTGAGTGAAGCAAAAGGAAGATGATGATACTATGTGTATGATAGAAGAGAAGTGTTGTGTTGTTCAACATTCCAGTGAGTGAAGTAAAAGGAAGATGATGATACTATGTGTATGATAGAAGAGAAGTGTTGTGTTGTTCAACATTCCAGTGAGTGAAGCAAAAGGAAGAAGATGATACTATGTGTATGATAGAAGAGAAGTGCTGTGTTGTTCAACATTCCAGTGAGTGAAGCAAAACGAAGATGATGATACTATGTGTATGATAGAAGAGAAGTGTTGTGTTGTTCAACATTCCAGTGAGTGAAGCAAAAGGAAGAAGTTGATACTATGTGTATGATAGAAGAGAAGTGTTGTGTTGTTCAACATTCCAGTGAGTGAAGCAAAAGGAAGAAGATGATACTATGCGTATGATAGAAGAGAAGTGTTGTGTTGTTCAACATTCCAGTGAGTGAAGCAAAAGGAAGAAGAGGATACTATGCTTATGATAGAAGAGAAGTCCTTTGTTCAACATTCCAGTGAGCGAAGCAAAAGGAAGAAGATGATACTATGTGTATGATAGAAGAGAAGTGCTGTGTTGTTCAAGATTCCAGTGAGTGAAGCAAAAGGAAGATGATGATACTATGTGTATGATAGAAGAGAAGTGCTGTGTTGTTCAACATTCCAGTGAGTGAAGCAAAAGGAAGAAGATACTATGTGTATGATAGAAGAGAAGTGTTGTGTTGTTCAACATTCCAGTGAGTGAAGTAAAAGGAAGATGATGATACTATGTGTATGATAGAAGAGAAGTGCTGTGTTGTTCAACATTCCAGTGAGTGAAGCAAAAGGAAGATGATGATACTATGTGTATGATAGAAGAGAAGTGCTGTGTTGTTCAAGATTCCAGTGAGTGAAGCAAAAGGAAGATGATGATACTATGTGTATGATAGAAGAGAAGTGTTGCGTTGTTCAACATTCCAGTGAGTGAAGCAAAAGGAAGAAGATGATACTATGTGTATGATAGAAGAGAAGTGTTGTGTTGTTCAACATTCCAGTGAGTGAAGCAAAAGGAAGAAGATGATACTATGCGTATGATAGAAGAGAAGTGTTGTGTTGTTCAACATTCCAGTGAGTGAAGCAAAAGGAAGAAGAGGATACTATGCTTATGATAGAAGAGAAGTCCTTTGTTCAACATTCCAGTGAGCGAAGCAAAAGGAAGAAGATGATACTATGTGTATGATAGAAGAGAAGTGTTGTGTTGTTCAACATTCCAGTGAGTGAAGCAAAAGGAAGAAGATGATACTATGTGTATGATAGAAGAGAAGTGCTGTGTTGTTCAACATTCCAGTGAGTGAAGCAAAAGGAAGATGATGATACTATGTGTATGATAGAAGAGAAGTGTTGTGTTGTTCAACATTCCAGTGAGTGAAGCAAAAGGAAGATGATGATACTATGTGTATGATAGAAGAGAAGTGTTGTGTTGTTCAACATTCCAGTGAGTGAAGCAAAAGGAAGAAGATGATACTATGTGTATGATAGAAGAGAAGTGTTGTGTTGTTCAACATTCCAGTGAGTGAAGCAAAAGGAAGAAGATGATACTATGCGTATGATAGAAGAGAAGTGTTGTGTTGTTCAACATTCCAGTGAGTGAAGCAAAAGGAAGAAGAGGATACTATGCTTATGATAGAAGAGAAGTCCTTTGTTCAACATTCCAGTGAGCGAAGCAAAAGGAAGAAGATGATACTATGTGTATGATAGAAGAGAAGTTCTGTGTTGTTCAACATTCCAGTGAGTGAAGCAAAAGGAAGAAGATGATACTATGCGTATGATAGAAGAGAAGTTCTGTGTTGTTCAACATTCCAGTGAGTGAAGCAAAAGGAAGAAGATGATACTATGTGTATGATAGAAGAGAAGTGCTGTGTTGTTCAACATTGCAGTGAGTGAAGCAAAAGGAAGAAGAGGATACTATGCTTATGATAGAAGAGAAGTCCTGTGTTCAACATTCCAATGAGTGAAGCAAAAGGAAGAAGAGGCTACTATGCATATGATAGAAGAGAAGTTCTATATTCAACATTCCAGTGAGTGAAGCAAAAGGAAGAAGATGCTACTATGTGTATGATAGAAGAGAAGTCCTGTGTTCTTCAACATTCCAGTGAGTGAAGCCAATGGAAGAAGAGACTACTATGCGTATGATAGAAGAGAAGTCCTGTGTTCAACATTCCAGTGAGTGAAGCCAAAGGAAGAAGAGGATACTATACGTATGATAGAAGGGAAGTTCTGTGTTCAACATTCCAGTGAGTGAAGCAAAAGGAAGAGGAGAATACTATGCTTATGATAGAAGAGAAGTCCTGTGTTCAACATTCCAGTGAGTGAAGCAAAAGGAAGAAGGAGCTATTTTGCGTATGATAGAAGAGAAGTCCTGTGTTCAACATTCCAGTCAGTGAAGTAAAAGGAAGAAAAGGTTGCTACACGGAAAGAAAAGAAAACTTAGGTGACAGTGAAATCTAAGTCACAATATTAAATCTTGACAGGTGCACTAGGTTTCAGTCAGAGAATTTTATAATGACTACAATAAATGTGAATCCCTTTTATTCTTTTCACTAGGCAAATAATTAGCTGCAAGTCCATATACTATGACATTTTATATTACTTGTAAGGATTAGTAATGAGATCATATGGAAACTTAACAGAAAAATAATTTTAATTTTTTATAAATCTGAATGTTCACACTTAAAGCTTCATTTATGTCAAGTTGTAAAATCTTGGAAATCTTGGAACCGCCACCATGCTGAGGATGGAGATGAGTGTCTCCGAAAACTTTCCAAGATTTTATAGGGTGTTTACTGCCTTGAAGGTTTAAAATCCAAATATATTTCCAATGCTCTGGCAATATTCCAGTCCTGAATTGTGGCATACTGCAGTATTCACATGTTATGGTAACTTAACACCTTTACTGGTTTCCGCAGCTATAATATGAAGCTGTGTTTGTTACTAGCTGCCGTATTCAATATTGCACTGGTGGTTTTTTAAATCTCAAGTATAGATTTAATTAAATTTACTGTTTGTGCGCTTAATGAAATTATACCAGAACACTCTTCAAAATTATGTTAATGTGGTATAGGCTGTAAACAAATTTTAGGGTGAAATATTATCCAAATGTTTGAGTAATTTTTACATAAGATAAAAAATTATGCAAAACCATAACATTACAAATTTGATTAACAAGATTTTCCAAGACCAATCACCTGAGAATTCAATCTGAAATAAAACAATATTATATGAATATTTTGTACAATTTTTCCAATATTTAATCATTAATTCCAATATAATTTAGTATGTCCAGTATCAGTAGGCACTCTGTTTTACAACTTGACGTAAGTGAAGTTTTAAAAGTGAACATCGAATCATTCAGATTTTTAAAAAATGAAAATAACTTCACAGTTTTTAGTGCTTCTGTTTTTGATATTTGAAAGGAAATTGTACTTAAGATTGAGCCTAAAGTTGTTGAATTTAGTTCTTTATTTGATTCTAAAACCAATCCTTTCAAATATGATGGCTCTATTCTGAGATCCTAATTTATAAAAGCAGACAAATGGTATGCGGATAATATCAATGACAAGAAGATCATTGTGTTAACACAATCGATATTTCAAACCAGGATTATGACTGCATAAGAAACTGAGAAGATAACTTTAACACGCCACGTTGCTTGGTTGTTAAGCTGTTGTACGTTGCAGCATTCAAAATTATGGGCTAATGGTATGTAATAATGAGGGACCAGATTCTGATGGCATTGCTACATAAATCCTTATTCAGTGTTACATTCGCATGACTTTCTCTACCCTCTATCGTTTATTAGTGGATAAACAGGATGCTATATGCTGCCTTTCCATGACATTGAAGAATGGCTAAGTGTTGAACAATTTGAACTCATGCCCCAAAAGAAGTTGTTTGAGATAAATTGTGCATTTTAGAGAGATGTACATTTTGTGTGTGGCATGTTTTTGTCTATCGCTTAACATTTACCAATTATACAATATTAAACAAAATTTCTTCTGAATAAAGAGGAAAATTCAAGATATAGATTTTATTTGTCATGCAGGGGCTATGACCCACCAGACACGTTATTGGCAGATAACTAGAGTGTATCAAAACAGTTCTAGAATGTTTGAGAAAAGATTCCACTTACTGTATAAGTGAGTGGAGCAACGGGTTGTGTAGGTCTTGTGTGAAGAGGCAATGTCACCAGTGGCAGAGAAGTGAACTAGTTCACCTTAATGAAGTGAACTAGATAAAAGCTTAGAACAGTGACAGTGAAAATACTGGACAAAGTCACAATATCTTTAATATATCGTATTTTCATCAAATTGTTAAGAACCGCTTTCAAGAACTTAAAATATTTCGAAAAATCTCCCATGTCATTTTACACGCAAACAGTAAAAGTTGGCAAGTATGTGTATCTAAATATGAATTATTTTG
This sequence comes from Deroplatys truncata, assembly GCA_030765065.1. Lineage (NCBI taxonomy): Eukaryota > Metazoa > Arthropoda > Insecta > Mantodea > Mantidae > Deroplatys > Deroplatys truncata. The sequence continues at coordinate 257,353,793 of CM060984.1, forward strand.
TGCACCACATTTATAATTGAGGTGTCATCCTATTCCATGAGCCAAGTTTGTAACTCACGCAGGCATCATCTGCTGCTATACGTTGGGATTCTGGCTCCAACTCCTCCTTTATTAATAGTGTACATTAAAGTTCTTTGTTAATTTCAACTGTTGTATTTGACATGAAAGCTAGTTTTGAATTGCACATAAGGAAACTACAAATGATGCTTTTGCTAAAAGAACCAACACTCAATGAATATGAGGTAGTCAGGATGCACATTTGCTAGAATTTCTTCCCGTTTCATTTTCCCAGCTTGCAACTAGAGAGAATCTAGTGACTGTTTCACGTCACAGCTGCCTTGAATAATTTCTATAGTAAAGAGTCAAATATGCACAATATGCTGTGCCTGGAAATGATGTAATTTGGAAACCAGATTAAAACAGCATATGACATAGAAACGGAATGGATAAATCTGTACTTGCATCAGTTCTGGACGACAACACTACTAAAACCTACAAAATTCACAACAGAGTTTTGGGTAAAGATTTCAACACCGTGTAATGAATTTTGAATTGATCACAACACCAAGAGGAAGAGTCGATGATGAGCACAAGTAGCTCTCAAAATGGGTCAAGTGTTTCAACTCTGACTCACTTCTTCTATTGTGGCACAATTATTAAATGGGTCTTTGGCTTGACAACAAATCTTATAGTTGTAGGTTCATGAGTGATATCCTCAGGGAGTCCTACAAGGAAAATTTATTATCACGGATGAAATGAAGTTAAACCTTTTCTTATTTATGTCCCTTTCTTTTACATTTCACATGTTTCTTTACCATTTGAAAGCTCTCTTAGCATTTTACAAGGCTTAACGCCAATAAATATTACTACTACATGAGTGCTAATGCGATAATGAGCTTGCTATTGAAGACAAGAAAATTATTTGTTGTTCCATGGCAACATTTATTATTCTAATCCTTCACTTTTCATTTGTTTATTCCATGCCATGTATACTGCCCTTGCATAGATTTTTTCACATATAGGTTTTTAACCAAGTTTGCCATCGTTACTACCAAAATAACTAAATAAAATTTCCAAATAGATTAAATAAAACAAATCCTAAAATGACATCAAGAACATGAAAATACGCAATACATACATAAATGGAACCAATTGTGTATTTTCCATATATTAACTTAATCCTTCCGCAGTGGATGTGTTTTACAGCTCTGAGCAGAAGGTAATTTTATAAAAATATTGAACACTGTAAAATACATAATCACGCTCAAATGTATTAAGAAACATATTATACTTTAGTTCTTGCTGAATTGCCCCATTGCTGTGTTCCTGGAGTTAAGTTTTGTTACTCTGTTGCCCCAAAAATGGCATAAACAGCACTTTTCCATTTTGTATCATATAGTTCGTACTTATACCAGGAACTAAATAGTGTCACATAATGATATGTAATGCTTACATTTGTAAAAGTAATGGTAATGATGACAATAAACAATTTTGATAGAAACGTGAGCTAGCGCAGGGTATCCAACTGATTCTTTTATCTCAACATCAATTACACCGGTAATATATGAATAACTCATTATAATGTTCAAAGATGTGCGCCTGTTTCCTAAAAATGTTCTTTAGTGTGATACACATCTGGATGAAGTGCAAGTCTCAAAAAGTATATTGTTTATCCTAGGGGAAGAGTATTGTCATCAAAATGAGAAGGATTAATAGATGTGAGGAGGCTTGTGTCACTCTCGCTCTCGTATATATCACTTCCATCATATCTGACAACTCACTATCACTTTTGTTCAACAAACGCTTGCTTTCTTTCTTGCCATTATGTCAAAAAACAAAATAAAATCTGGCTCACTAGCTGCACTCTCTATTGTTTCACTGGTGAGGAATTCCTGACAAAGCAAACTTGGGGATTTACCAACCACTAATGTCAGAAAGAACAGTTTCTGCCATCTGTTGGCAGCATATCTGAACTATTTGAGTGATAAGAGCCAAGCACAATAGCTCTATAATTGCACTCCCATATATGGGTTTTCGCTCGTGAGGGTCTGGACAGGTAAGTTAAATATGTTTTATGTTTGACTTTTATTGATTGTTTCTGCTTCACATTAATACCAAGTTTGGTATTTATCGGACTTTTTGTTTTTGAGTTAAACACAAACACATGGACCTTTTATTAACCCTTTCACTACGAATATCAGAACAGTTCCGTCAGCGCTAATCACTGCTCTCCTTGCGAATGACGTAGCGTTGATCTGGACAAAACAACTTGCTGTGCATAAAGAGCAGGTGGTCTAAAGAGTCTTATCTTAACAGGGTTGGTCTGCCATCTATTGGTGTTGTATTTACTCAAGCTGCAATTCTTTCTCTGCTGTGTGGTGCATTCTACAGCAAAAAATGTAAAGCTATGCACGGTAACTTTATTTCCGACATCTGCTTGACATAGACGCCTGACTTTGCAATTCACGGGTGTACAAAATGATGGCTTCTCCCAGCGAGCAGACGCGTATTGTGCAGGATCCGGATTTACTGGCGGAATTTGAATCGTTATCATCTGATTTTTCAGATTTTGAGTTTAGCAACAGTGAGAGTGAAAGTTATACTGAAGATAATGTTATAAATAGTGAGAGTGACGACGCTGATATACAATCAGAACCCATGCAACATGCTAAAAGAAGACGCATTGCTTCTTCCTTCCAGTGGCAACAGGGTATATACTTTTGATGATCATAATTCAGGTATGCAAGCAGATTTGAATGTAAATTTCACAGTGGCTCATATTTTCAAGTTATTCTTTCCGTTGAATATTATGCATCATATTGCAAACGAGAGTAATAAGTACTTTACTTTCTTGTGCGAGAAATTACCACCAAGCCCCCATTCTCGTCTACGGACTTGGACAGAGACTTATCCTGAAGAACTTTACATTTTCTTTGCCTTGACAATGCTTATGACCAGAATAAAGAAGCATACAATAGCAGAATATAAGACAAAAAATCCCCTCATTGCCACTCCGTGCTTTTCGAACTACATGTCCAGGGATCGATATCTTTTACTTCTAAGACTTTTGCACTTCATTGATAATAAGACAGAGGCAAAAGGAGACAGACTGCATAAATTGAGACCTGTTATTGAGCATTTCAGACATACTTTCAGTGAGTTATTCACACCCTTTCAAAACTTGTGCATTGACAAAAGCCTTATGCTATTCAAAGGTCGTCTTTTATTCAAACAATACATTTCTTCTAAAAGACATAAAGACATAGGTTTGGTATAAAAGTGTTTGTTCTCTGTGATTGTGAGACTGGGTACATATTGGACTTCATTGTGTACACAGGAATCACCACAGAAATTGTTGATGACCGAGAACTTGGGGTGTCTGGGGCTGTGGTACAAAGTACCTGCATAAAGGGCACAATTTGTGCTTAGATAACTGGTACTCCAGTCCTTCTCTTTATAACTGGCTACATGATAATGGGACAAATGCTTGTGGAACTGTTAGAAGGAACAGAAAAGAAATACCAAGTCTGACAGCAAAATTAGACAAGGGACAAGTAGAATCTGCACATACAGATAATATGTTGGCACTAAAGTGGAAGGACAGACGAGAGGTGTGTATGCTAACTACTTTCCATACAGACTCAATGAGACCAACACACAAATAATGAAACCTGATTGTATTATGGACTACAATAAGAATATGGGTGCTGTAGACAAAACAGATATGATGATAGGATCCCTCGAGTGTGTAAGGAAGTCTTTGAAATGGTACAGAAAATTCTTTTTCCATCTATTAGATATGACACTCCTAAATTCACACTCACTATACAACGTAAAAACTGGTAAGAATATCACATTGGATGATTTTCAGCTTACTCTAATAACAGAAATTCTCCAAGAATTTCATATAGCAAGACTTAACCAGTAAACCTGAGAGGCCTTTATCTGGTGACCAACCCGTAAGACTGACTGAAAGGCACTTTATTTCCCTTATACCAGCAACACCAAACAAAAGAAAGCCTGCCAGAAGATGTCATGTGTGCTCCAACACCGTCCTTGGCCAGAAAAAAAGAAAAGAGACGAAGTACATGTGTGTCAAATGTGGAGTGAGTTTATGTTTATACCCCTGCTTCGAAATGTACCATACCCAAGTCAGATTTTAAGCATATTATGTAAAGGTGGCAATTCCTTAATGTGTATAATTTATAGCCATATCTGCTTTATACTTATAGAAAAAATTCTTTATAAATTAAAATTTGTACACCCCTGAATTGTTAATAAATTTCTGTTCATTAATATTTTGGAAAAGAAAGCTTTAAAAAGTAAGATTCAACATTTAAGACATTGTATAACAGCTTCCATTAATAGTTTCTTATTTTGGGCAATGGACAACCCTTTGTAAAGTGTGTTGCATGTGGTATTTTTCTCCTATTATAAAACTCTCTATTTTTTAAACGTGTGACATCAGTAGTCATCTACAACAACTTTGGTGAGTGTTTCAGGATATTTTATGTTAATTCTGCACGATATTATATAGAATATACAAATTAATGTTTACTTAAATTAACTCAGCAAGGAGGTTCTGTGTGCTTGCTAATACCTCAGCAGTGAAAGGGTTAAAAATGATTTTTTTTGGGTTCAAGGGTCCTCAAAACATGTCTGATGAAATCTCAATATCAAATTTTTGGGCGGAATGCAATATCTACATGTATGTGGTAGAGAAAGCAAACGTGATTATCAATAAAAAGAGTAATATCTTAAAAGTTGTATACAAAAACTCTTGTGTGTTACATTCACATGACCTTCTCTATCCATTCTTCTATCTATGCACGTTAAGATAAACCTTGAAAGAAATGAAAATATGTAGACTTAGTCAAATCCTTTAAGAGCTGGTTGCTATTTTGTACATACCTTATGTGTATTGACAGTGAACTTGATCCAGCCATCGTCTAGAGAGATGACAAAGGTTCCCTGATGCAGCTCTACGTTCAAGCTGCATCCAGAAAACAGAATGAGTGGAAGAACTGGCACCATGGAGCAATCTCTGATAAACACTCTACTTGTCTTCACTTTCTCCTGGTACACCAAATATGGGCTGCGGTAATGCGACACCAAGTAATTGATGGACGAGGGGTGCAGGAACACCTGTTATAAAATTCCTACTTCAAGAGCTGTGTCAAATAAATTTGGTTGTAAGCATACATCTTAAAACAAAAATCTGACGTGTTACATACACATTATTTTCTCTAGCCAGTATCCTACATAATAATGTTATGGGCTTGTTATTTTCTCTACCAATATACTTAGAAGGTATTGCATTGATACTGTTATGAGGCCTCCTAAAACGACCATGTGTGTCTTAACAAAATAACTCAAAAACGAAAAGTTGGATAAATATTTACTTGATATTTAAGTTCAGTTTCTTCCAAAGATGTGACACAAAGATTTTCAAAAAAATCCCTCCACCCTCAACTACCCTTTACATGGAAGCTTTTTATTTTCTCAAAAATGCCTGTAAGATTTTGATTAAAATACTATATATTACAGATATTTATATGAGGAAGCTTCTGGGAAGTCCTCTTCGTTCTGAAGAACTTTTATATAATCTTGTACAACTACACAAAATATGTACATGTCTTTAAAATACAGAATTTATTTTAAATAAATTTTTTTGTGCCATATGCATTTTCTAGATATCCATTATTAATGTTCAAATTGTTCATTATTCCGTCATTCTTTTTAACTCATGTGAACATTCAGTTGTTTCTCGCGATGTCATGGAAACAGTATGGAAGGCCAGCATATAGCGTCCAGTTGTTAAACATTTGACTATCGCTGTTCCCTTTGTATCTATAACGAAATGTGTAGTGCAACTATTTCTGCAGATGTTTATGTCGATTAAAATTAAGTAGATAGAAAAATAAGCTTTAGTAAGAATAGTATGTATACCCACTAACAAACAATAGGAGGTATAGAAAGTGATATGAATGTACTTCATGCTAATCAAGACAAAGCTTTGCAGAAATAGTTTCATTACAAGGTGGGTTGCCATATTGTTTGCATTGACAGCACTTCCACATTTTATGAGTTATGCAGAATGAAGGGAGGGGACTTCACAAGCTAGTCTCACAAAATTCAAAATATTAATTTTATTGCTCACATAAGTATCTTGTATTTTAATTAAAAATAATAAAGCCATTTAAATACGAAGACATTGTGAAATCTCTCTCAGACATTTTTGTCTCAAGTGTACCATATTGGCATGAATATAAGCTGGCTGAATGTCTGAGAGCTTTTCACAAGAAAAAATTACCAAAATATCAATTTAGCAAACTTTGCTTGTGAATGTTTTCCTGAGATGGCACATCTTGCGCAACTTGAAGTTATGTGAAGATGCTGACCAATGGCACCATCAGCGCTACATTCACATCAAGTTGAAGGAGATAAACATTTGAAAAATTTGTTTCCTTGTAGGTACAATAGGACTTAAGCGATACTGAAATCTCTTAAGAGCAGGTCACTATGCAATGACCAGGAGAAACAAATGAATAGTGACTTTCCTCTTAAGAACAGTACAAGTATTTCAAAATTCAAAAGAATAACTCAGAAATGGTTAACACCACAAAAAACTGTTTGACAAATTCTACGCTGTAACTTTGGTGTAATGTCTACCTCTTATTCCTTCACAACGAAGAGGACTTCAGAGGCTATTCCCACAAAACTCAACATATCTTAAACATAGTGTTTTAATTATCATTAGAGCCATTTTTGGGAAAATTCAAAACTTTGAAAAATGTTCCATGCAAAGCATAGTTTGGGGTGGAAGGGATTCTTTGTCGCATCTTGGGAAGATACTGAACTTAAATACAAAGTTTGATATTGTTGAGTCTCTCTTGCACGCACATGCATGTGTTTTTAAGTTCAAAGGAGCTCATAACACATATTTCCGGTGAAATCAAGTTTTTGGATGCAATGCACCACTTCCTACATAGTGGGGAAAGCAATGAGTGTGTTAGGCCATACGTATATGACAACTTTCGTTCAAATGCTAATTGCTCCTCTAAAAATATTTTTGGGAAACCACAAATTGAGATTTTTATTATTGTACACCACAAGTTTCTGCCGTGGTTGTAGGTGGCGTTAGGACGTACTGTGTAATGAGATCCTTTTCACATGGGACATCAAAATTTAATATACTGTGCTTCTTCTTGTTATGTATGACTAATTGGAGAGTTCTCTGCTTCTCTCAGGACCTTTAAGAGCTTCAGTTCCTCTTGTAGCTTACGTAACTGCTCATGTAATATCTGTTTTAAAAGGCATTTGTAACCAAAAAACACTAAAAATGATATACTTCTCTTATGTGCAATCTGCACTTGGCTATGGTATATTTATTTCGGGATCTGGCAGTGAAATAAGTACTCTTTTCATACTACAGAAAAAAAAAATAATCTATCTCTATCTCTCTCTCACACACACGCACGCACGTGTTCTTTGTCTTCACAATCCTGACATCCAATTTCATAAACACCAGCAGTTTTTCCGACTGGAACCTTGTCCTCTGCATTGGTTCAGAGTAAGTTTTTTAAGGACTGTTTATTAACTGGGGCTGAGGTTATATAATATTCTCTGAATATTTTTTGAATTTTAGGAAGACCCATGGGTGGAAAGTGCATTTTTTGAACTTTTTAGTGATTTCCTTTACTTGTTTCTTCTTTGACAATTTATCTTCCTGTCTACTTCTGGTAAAACTATTTTATGTACGATTTTCAGGATGTTGTTGTATTCTTGTGTGTTCACTAGTCACTTTCCACTCACCTAAAATTCAAAGAATATGGTATAACGTTAACCAGAGTTAATAAATACTCCTTAAAACATACTCAGGACCAGGGGCGGGTAATACCTCTGTGCCATGTCACTATCTTAATAAAATGAACAAATATATATTTGAAATTATTTGTATACTCCACGATTAAATGAAGAATACGATCATTCTTATTATTCTGGTGCTGTGCGCCAATTTGGCAGCATGGCATTTGCAGAAATGGTCCAGGGTTTGATGCTAGCTCAGGGACTTGCATGAATCTTGGATCTAGGGTTGGTGGTTAATACGACTGGTTCATTTCCCAGCCCATTTATTTCCAGTCACCTGATATTACCTCGCCACACATTCCTTTACTGCTGTGCTTCATACAATTGTGCCTATCACATTTGTTTTCACAACCACCTCCAAGGAAATACCACAAATAAGCGCCTTCTAAACTCTCTTTCTTTCATTTCAAAAATTTCCTATCTCCCCATTTCACTATCATATGATTTTACCTTCCTTCCTATGCACCAGTTTTTCAGGCGAACTAACGGTACACTAAAAAAGTGTATTCTATTCTCACTTGGGTGTAATGGGGAAAAGCCAATGCCACTTGCTGCTTGCACTGTCTCTCCAACCCATATTCATCTTTACTTCCCAGTCTTATTTCCTGCTGTTACTGATATTTATTTTCCCTATGGTTATCATTTTATATTTAGCTACACAGAACCTACTGCCTCAATATGCCCCGCTAGTAGAATGATGACCATTCCTTTAGTGTTAGTTGGCATTCTATTGGTGTCCCTGTCTAAAACCAGTTCTCTTCAACGACCGTACACATGTGTTTTTCGGTTTCACAGGGATTACACTTAAACATTTTAAGAAACACAATACAATCATACAGATACCTTTATGATTTAGCTATTAACAAAATAGAGCAAAGAACATACAACCAAAGTTGATCAGAAACAATATTCTTTACTATATTTTATACAAATTTATTTATAATTAATTCTAATTAGTTAATATTATCATATCTGTTTCTCGTTGATTTTCAAGTAATTGTTTCTTTTTATTGTTTTCCAATGATCACTCCAGTATTTGTACTTATTTAGTTATCTACTTATTGTTTTATAGCTTGCACATGCAACATTTTCCACTTTTCATGATTTATTTCACTTTACTGTTTCACTCACTAGCTTATTCTAACATGTACATACATTTATTTACATATCCATTATTATCCATACCCATAATGGAATGCTTATTCTTAATAAATGAACATACTATTACCCTTTCTCTCCCACTTTCAATTATTAGTTACTGCGACCACTCAAGGCCCCCTTCCTTTTTTTAATGTATTTCTCTATATGTGACATACTCCATTCACGATGCTAAACTTCTATTCATTTAATTCTTTAAAATGTCTCAACAGGGCAATGTTACACGTGCCCATAATTTTGTCTGCCTGAGTGCATTTTACTTCAAAAGAGTGATCCCCTAATTGCTTATCTCTGGACCTAACCACAGATTGTCCATACTGCTGTATCAGCGATCCAGTGCCGATACTGAGTTTTGTTTCTCACAAGAACCTTCTCGCCATTTTCTCTTATGATGCTTTGCATGCCTTCTCCTTGCTTTCAGCCTTTCAAAAGCTTTATTTAACATTTTTACTTTGTCTTTCAGCAGCACCCCTATAGTGATTGCTTCGGGTATTCTGGGCAGTATACTGGCTGCCTGTGTACGAGTGTATCTCCGGCACAAACTACGCTCTCTGTGCATGATACTAACCTAGAACATGTTGAAATCACATGGGTATTACCTTTTTCATCTGACTCTGATAAAATTCACTCATATCCAAAACTTGGGGCATCGTAATAAATCTTGAATGAAAGATCCAACAGTATAGCTTAGGCAAATAATTTCTTGATCTGCTCGAACGCTCCCCTCTCGTTTTCACCCCATTTCCATGGTGATCCTTTCCTTAATAATGCTCTCAAAGGTGCCACCACTGAAGTATAATTCACAAGGAATCTCGCTTGAAATTGCACCATCCTGGAAAATCTACTCAGTTTTTTGATATGCTTGGGAACAGGTATTATTTTATTTATGGCGCCTACTCTTTCGGGATCTGGGGACATACCTTTCTCAGAAATAATAAACCTGATGAAGTTTATTTGGGTAGAGAAAAACTCTGATTTTTCTATTGACCGTCATCCTGCATTCAACTAATCGAGAGAGCACGAGGCCTATATGGTGTATGTGTCGTGTAACAAGAAGTCGTCTACATATTGCATCATGAACTCCTCGGTGACATTTCCAAATACTCTGTGCATTGCTCTCAAGAATGCAGACCTACTGGTAGACAAACCAAAAATTTGTAAACTAATCCCCCCCCCCCCGTGAAGAAAGGCTGTATATTTTCTCAAATGATTTTTAAGTGGTATTTGGAGATATGACTTAGTAAGGATGATAGAGTAAAACCATTTTTTTGGTCCTATTTTCAATGCTTTCAGTACGGAAGTTATCTGAGAATGCATATCAATAGTTATCCATACTGCTAGTTCTTTATGATTCACGTAAGATGATTTTGATATTTCAATTATCCCCTAGTTCAACATTTTGCTTATCTCTTGGTCAACACTCTGCCTCCATTTCACGTAGACATTACAACATCCAGTTCTCTCAGAAAATGCTGGGCCATTATCAATTAGTATCATCTTCTGTTCATTGTTCAAACTACGCGCACTATTTATCTTCCGAAGGATCTCAGCCCCATTTACCGCACAGCTTCCCTATTTATGTGTGCTAATGAGTTCAACTCTTGTTCCAGTCACACTATAATACCTAATGGTTTTATACTGCTGTCTTCCACATTTTCATTCTCAATTATTTCATCATGATAATAATCCACACCCGTTTGTAACTGACCATCTTCAAAACAAACCTTCACAATTTCATCATGGCCATTTATTTGTAAATATTTGACAAAGAATGCTGCTTCTTCCTGGAGTTCCCTTTCCCCCTTTTCTTTATCCATGCTCTACCTGAACGAAAGGTTCAATGATTTTACGACCAGCTGTTTTCATGTGGTAATCTACCTGTGCTCTCATTGCGCTTAAGAAATCACTACCTAACAATATTTCTACCACCAGATATGAAATAACAAGAAAAATACAGTCTAACTCAATGCTTGCTATCTTTAGCGCCAGCATAAACTGTTGTTTTACATGCAGTTTATCAAGTAGAATACGTTCTTAATGGGTAGTGTCTGTAGCTAGTTAAATACATTGAACTGATTACAAAAACTGAAGCACCACTATCTATGGTCCCGTAATATTATTCTTTTTGTGTTAATACTTTGATTTTCTGTGCTTCCACTATCTCACATTTTTCTATCATGCCTAATCCAATTACATTAATTTGTTCATCTATCTCGCACCCTTCTTTGAGTAATGCTACAGACTCTGTGACCATACCTATTTTATTTATGGCGCCTACTCTTTCGGGATCTGGGGACATACCTTTCTCAGAAATAATAAACCTGATGAAGTTTATTTGGGTAGAGAAAAACTCTGATTTTTCTATTGACCGTCATCCTGCATTCAACTAATCGAGAGAGCACGAGGCCTATATGGTGTATGTGTCGTGTAACAAGAAGTCGTCTACATATTGCATTATGAACTCCTCGGTGACATTTCCAAATACTCTGTGCATTGCTCTCAAGAATGCAGACCTACTGGTAGACAAACCAAAAATTTGTAAACTAATCCCCCCCCCGTGAAGAAAGGCTGTATATTTTCTCAAATGATTTTTAAGTGGTATTTGGAGATATGACTTAGTAAGGATGATAGAGTAAAACCATTTTTTTGGTCCTATTTTCAATGCTTTCAGTACGGAAGTTATCTGAGAATGCGTATCAATAGTTATCCATACTGCTAGTTCTTTATGATTCACGTAAGATGATTTTGATATTTCAATTATCCCCTAGTTCAACATTTTGCTTATCTCTTGGTCAACACTCTGCCTCCATTTCACGTAGACATTACAACATCCAGTTCTCTCAGAAAATGCTGGGCCATTATCAATTAGTATCATCTTCTGTTCATTGTTCAAACTACGCGCACTATTTATCTTCCGAAGGATCTCAGCCCCATTTACTGCACAGCTTCCCTATTTATGTGTGCTAATGAGTTCAACTCTTGTTCCAGTCACACTATAATACCTAATGGTTTTATACTGCTGTCTTCCACATTTTCATTCTCAATTATTTCATCATGATAATAATCCACACCCGTTTGTAACTGACCATCTTCAAAACAAACCTTCACAATTTCATCATGGCCATTTATTTGTAAATATTTGACAAAGAATGCTGCTTCTTCCTGGAGTTCCCTTTCCCCCTTTTCTTTGTCCATGCTCTACCTGAACGAAAGGTTCAATGATTTTACGACCAGCTGTTTTCATGTGGTAATCTACCTGTGCTCTCATTGCGCTTAAGAAATCACTACCTAACAATATTTCTACCACCAGATATGAAATAACAAGAAAAATACAGTCTAACTCAATGCTTGCTATCTTTAGCGCCAGCATAAACTGTTGTTTTACATGCAGTTTATCAAGTAGAATACGTTCTTCATGGGTAGTGTCTGTAGCTAGTTAAATACATTGAACTGATTACAAAAACTGAAGCACCACTATCTATGGTCCCGTAATATTATTCTTTTTGTGTTAATACTTTGATTTTCTGTGCTTCCACTATCTCACATTTTTCTATCATGCCTAATCCAATTACATTAATTTGTTCATCTATCTCGCACCCTTCTTTGAGTAATGCTACAGACTCTGTGACCATACCTGGAGACACAGTGAGGTCTAATTGGGGCACTGCTTCGACATGTTCTGGGCCTGGCCTATTTCTGACGGATCTACTTTTGCCTCCTTGTGCGTAGGTTGGTTGGTGAGATACATCCGGTATTCACATTACTGTGTCCATCACATCTTGGCAGTCCGTTTACATATTGCCTCCTGTTATCATCCCCCCACCTATAGCCTCCTCTCCTTTTGGTTTCAAACTCCATGAAGTTTATGTGGGGACTCTGCCTGTTTTGTGCACTATTGAAATTACTATCCGCCTGGGGGTCCATTTCTCCTATAATTCGACCTATTAGTTGTTCCAGGAATGTTATCTCTATACCTCTCACAGACTTGATAATGCCTGCGAGCATTAAAATTGTGGCTTGCCCATTCCCCATCTACGAATTGAGTTCTGTGGGTTCCAAGACCAATGTTGCTTTGTTCGTAGGGCTGGCTTTGGAAAGCCATCAAAAGTTCCAGAACTTCCCCCATTGTTCATGGCTTTGCTACGATCACGTGGTTTTTTATCTCACTGGGAAAATGGTAAGCCATCAACGCTATAAATTTATCCTCCCTCATTGGTGGCTCTAACAAATGACTTTGTTGCGCTAGCTTCAGAAAATAATCAACCATTCCTTTCCCGATCACGTGGTTTTTTAGCTCACTGGGAAAATGGTAAGCCATCAACGCTATAAATTTATCCTCCCTCATTGGTGGCTCTAACAAATGACTTTGTTGCGCTAGCTTCAGAAAATAATCAACCATTCCTTTCCCTGACTGCAGTTGGTAACGTCCATTATTAATCTGTATCATGATATTGTATTGGATGGGTAAATTCCAATATTTGTTCAAGAAAACTTGCCTGAACTGCAGATAGGTTGCATGGTCTCCTAAGGTTAATCTAAACCAACTTAGGGATTGTCCTTTTAACCCTCTTATCACAATTATCATTCAGTATATTTCAGGAATTCTCTTTAATGCAAAATATTATTGTAACTCAAGGATATAATGCTTAGCATTGTCAGTGCAGTCATCTGAAAGTCAGAACTACAATTTTGTTCAACAATTGTGTGGGTATTTACTGGCCATGCACAAAATCATTTTTCGAATTGCCTGCACCATTATTGTTATTCTAACACGTTTGTGGCAAAATCGATCTCAATGGGGGTCGATCTGCCATCCCATTACTGTTTGAAACCCCTGAGGAGATAGCAATTTTATTTATCAAGTTCTTTTCTATTTCTATGCAGCTTATGGTCTCTTGCATTTCTTCTAAGTCCCTAGAAGTTTTGTGCTGGCTTTCAACAATTTGTGAGAGGGATCCCTTCAATACATTTATTTCTTGTGACTGATTTTTGTTTTGTTCTTCCACTGTTTTCTTAATAGTAACCAATTCAGAGCTGATGCAGTTTTCTATTTCTGCTCGATCCTCACACAATTGTTACGGAAATCATCACATAATTGCTCATGCACATTTACATTGTTACATTTTATAGTTTCAATTTGCTTTTTAACATACTCAATTTTGCCATGCGCTTCAGCACAAACTATAAAAAACTACTGATGCATATAATTTTGGCCTGACCTGATTTCACGTAAAACCTCATTGTTTGTCTAACCTCATGCATTACCTAACTTTTGGTTCTGGTTATCTTGCTTCCTCCTGCTTTACTAACCTATCTATTGCTTGGAATTGAGATAACATTTGTTGGAGGTTTGCTCTGACCCTGCTGTTCGCTAACTATTAGCCCATCACAATTTGAAGTGGCTACTGGCTCTACCTTTCCTACACCCATTTCATTTAAGCTGTGACTTTCTGATTTCTGTTCCATTTTATTGTCTATTTTACAATTAGTTACAACTTTTCTATTTCATAAATCATAGACTCTTAAATGTACTTTTTATAGATTACTGTGAACTACTATTTTTTTCTTCTTCTTCTTCTTTTGCTTTCAATGTAGTCTGATTATTTCTTTTTATGAAAATGCTGCAGTTACTTTTTCGCTGCCGTTGTTGCTGCTACACCTGCCACATGCGGTCGTGTTGGTCTCCTGTCTTTGTCTTGTGCAGTCGGCTAGGTTTAGGCCTGGTCGGTTTGATTCATATGCTGTCTCATACAATCGCTTTTATTCAGGTCCCAACATTAGGTGGCCAATTTGCAGGAATGGTCACGGGTTCCATGCTAGTTCAGGGACTCACATGGTTCTAGGGTTGGTGGTTCATTTCCCATCACCTTTTTAAAATCTGATATTACCTCGCGACCCACACACACATATTTCTTTACTGCTGTGCTTCATACAATCGCACCTATCTGCCGACACACACATTTGTTTTCAGAACAACCTCCAAGGAAATACGATGAACAAATGCCTTTTAAAACTCTCTTTCATTTCGAAATTTTCTCACTATCACATGATTTCTACCTTCTTTCTTATTGGTTGCCTGCAGCTACCACAGCACTGAACAGTACACTAACAAAGCATATTCTATTCTCACTTGAATATAATGAGGAAAACCAATGCCACTGCTTGCACTATCTCTCCAACCCATATTCATCTTTTCTTTCCAGTCCTATTTCCTGCTGTTATTAATATTTATTTTCCCTAGGGTTATCATTTTATATTTAGCTACGCAGAACATACTGCCTCTAATGGCTTGTCTGACAATAGAAAACTATAGAAGCTAAAGGAAGCAACTGTAAATTGCAAGTTTGCAACCTTATTTTATTATTCTATGGATGTCCTGGCACGGATTCATACACTCTGGGCTCTCAGTCTAGATTGAAAGAGCATGAGGATAGCCTGAATTCACATCAGTTAGTACCTGTCATGGCTTATCTTGGCAGCCTATGCAAATCATAAATACCAACTTTATCGTACACCTACGACAAAGTAAGCTATACTGTGATACGGTAATTTGTATCACAAATTACTTAAAGGTAAATAATTATTTTAATATGAATATGTATTTTTATGTAACATTGATTTCAGAGGTTTAATAATTGTAATTATTATTGGTAAATAATAATATACGGCTCTACTGAAACTGTCAACAATAACGCAATAATGCAGCAAGGGGTGAGTTGTTTATCGTTACCGGGAACCAGGAAGTTACGTAATAGTTCGCGCCTTTTCAGTAAAAAAAAAAGCTTCCAGAATGTTCTATTAAAGCATATGTATTCGTAGTTTTTATTGGATGTTAAAATAGACGCTAATGTTGGCGCGTTTTATTAGCCAATAGCATTTCATTTATAATCTTTAGGCGTATCTTAAGGCAAGCCTATAAATAAGCCATGTCTGAGGTAATCGTCCCCCAGTTCGGCAAGATTCTCAAAATATTACACATCGTCCCCCAGTGTTCAACAAGATTCTCAACACATAACACGTCAGCTCCCAGTTAAACAAGATTCTCATGTCGGTCTCTAAATTCATCAAGTTACGCGCAGCAGAAGTACGAGAAATCTTATAAAGTATTATACAGTTAAATATATAAAGTTGAAGTACGTGAGTTAAAAGTGATAAGAAGTTATTACAAACAGTTTCAGTATGGCGAGTATCCAAATTAATTTGTGAAAGTGTTCGTGAACGTGTTCTGCAATAAAGATTATAAAACACATTTCTTCACTAGTAATTTTTGGATAAAAGATTCCTTTCCGCTTCACAACCTGTAAGAAAAACATGCCTACCAGATCAGATGATAGCTAGCCGGTGGACATTTAAAATTCATGCAAATTGCTAATGCCAGAGGGATCTACGGACCAGACCAAACCAACGAGTGACGTCACACAAGATGGCAACGCACAAGTCAACATAACATTCTCCCATCAAATTGGCTTCCACAACGTGGTGCTATAAACACGTAAAATTGCTATTGCAAATTGGTTCCCATATGTGGGGCAGTTAAAGTTATGTAAACAAACATTAATTTGCAACATTCGTTCTCTTGCAAATTGGCGCCACCAACGTGGGGCGAAGTGACCAGGAAAGGATCAGCATAATCAGGACGTGGAACGAAAGCAGCAGTAAAATGATCTACAAGACGCAGATTCCAGAAACAAGAGGAGCGACAAACGGCGCGGATAAGTGGATACAAAAAAACATCGAAACGACGTAGATTCATCACAATACAACGCAGAAGCGACATACAAATCTAGGAGAAAGGGGCAGAACGCTGGACATCAAGGCTACATCAGCAGACAGCGTCACAAAAGGTCAGGTGATTGTAATTTTTTTTTAGAAAACAAAAACAATGGCTACTAATAATATTGAAGAAACAATGATGGAAGGGGATAGTGTAAAAGTTAGCTGTAATTCAATACAGATTACAGAAAACAGCTTAAACAATGTAATATTTGAGGGAGGAAATGTTAGTGCAGAAAGTAAGAATAGAATAGCGAGAAATATTACTATTGATGCTAGTATGATTATGGAAATGCTGAGAAATATAAGGGAAGATAATGAGAAATTAAGGGAAGATATGCAAAAGAGTCATAGGGAATTGATAGAAGCTATAAAAAAAGATCGTAGGGAATTAATAGAAAGTATTGGTAGGAAGAATGAGATATTAGAGCAAAAAGTAGATCAAAGCAGTGAAGAAATTGAAAAGAAAGTTACGAAGCTAGATAGTAGTATGCCAAAAATGAGAGATGAAAATGAGGAAATGATAGCAAGTGAGATAGGAGAAATTTCAAAGAAAATGCTAGACATGAGCAGGGAAATATGTAACAAAGAAAGTGAGGTTAATACTAAAAGTGAGGTTAATGTAGAATGCACAGAGTTAGGAAGTCAAATGAGTAGTATTACAAGTGAGCGAAGAGAGATAAAAGAGGTTATGAATGTAGATGTAAATGAGGCGCAAGTTAATTTCAGAGGGGAGATATCAGAAATACAGAAGGAGTCAGTAATGCAAAGAAATAAATTGTATCAAGATGTTCAAAATGAAAACTCCAGTCCAGTACAGTTTAGTACAGATTTGTCAGAGTACTCTCAAGTTAAAGAGATAGTAGAAGAATTGAAAATGAAAGTTGTTAAAGGATGTGTAATTCAAGAAACTGTAGATTGTTTGCAAATGTTATCATGGGACGAAATTTCATATGAATACAAGAGGTTATTCATGAACAACAATTTGAAGGTTAGGTTACGGCTACGAGTAATGTTTAGCCATACACAATTTGATCCAGGAGGGTAAATAGCAATGAGATATAAAGTAAATGCTGGATAGTTAAAGACGACTTGCAGAGAAATGTATTGGAACGTAAGAGGGTTAACTAAATATATGTCATTTGAAAAGA
Source organism: Deroplatys truncata (assembly GCA_030765065.1). Taxonomy (NCBI): domain Eukaryota; kingdom Metazoa; phylum Arthropoda; class Insecta; order Mantodea; family Mantidae; genus Deroplatys; species Deroplatys truncata. Next base: position 257,371,744 of record CM060984.1, read on the forward strand.
GAAATAAATTATAAAGAAAAAAAAGAGAAATTAAAAAAAAAAAAAAAAAAATAAATAAATTAATTTTTTAATAACTGTAACAACATTTGAAAATTAAGAATGCAAAGATTGAAACTTAATATGATATTAAATTAAAATTATATAAATACAATTCAAAGAGTATTGTTAAAATAAAATTCAAAACAACAAAAAATGGTAAAAATAATTCAAAACAAATATTTATGTAGTAAATAGAACATGTGAAACAGTGCCTAGATTTAAGAGATGTAAATATTTGTGCACAGAGTAAATATTTTTGGTAAATGTTTAATAATTTCAGAAATTCTTGAAGTATAAATTTTTGTTAACAACTTAAGAAAGTAAACAATTTGGTAACATTAATTCAATAATTTAGGGTAAAGTATTTGCTATAAAAAATTTTTTTTTGTAATGTCAGATTAATGTCAAAACAAATTAAACCAGAGCCAGTAAGTAGTGGCGACATAAAACATATGTCGTGTGTTAAATGCGTGTGAAGTGTTTAGTGAAAGTGATAGCGTGTGTTACAAGATTTAGGAGACTAAAAACAAAATTATAAAATTCTAAACAAGTTATAAATATTTATAATTATGTTTCTAGTGGGGCATATGATACGGTAATTTGTATCACAAATTACTTAAAGGTAAATAATTATTTTAATATGAATATGTATTTTTATGTAACATTGATTTCAGAGGTTTAATAATTGTAATTATTATTGGTAAATAATAATATACGGCTCTACTGAAACTGTCAACAATAACGCAATAATGCAGCAAGGGGTGAGTTGTTTATCGTTACCGGGAACCAGGAAGTTACGTAATAGTTCGCGCCTTTTCAGTAAAAAAAAAAGCTTCCAGAATGTTCTATTAAAGCATATGTATTCGTAGTTTTTATTGGATGTTAAAATAGACGCTAATGTTGGCGCGTTTTATTAGCCAATAGCATTTCATTTATAATCTTTAGGCGTATCTTAAGGCAAGCCTATAAATAAGCCATGTCTGAGGTAATCGTCCCCCAGTTCGGCAAGATTCTCAAAATATTACACATCGTCCCCCAGTGTTCAACAAGATTCTCAACACATAACACGTCAGCTCCCAGTTAAACAAGATTCTCATGTCGGTCTCTAAATTCATCAAGTTACGCGCAGCAGAAGTACGAGAAATCTTATAAAGTATTATACAGTTAAATATATAAAGTTGAAGTACGTGAGTTAAAAGTGATAAGAAGTTATTACAAACAGTTTCAGTATGGCGAGTATCCAAATTAATTTGTGAAAGTGTTCGTGAACGTGTTCTGCAATAAAGATTATAAAACACATTTCTTCACTAGTAATTTTTGGATAAAAGATTCCTTTCCGCTTCACAACCTGTAAGAAAAACATGCCTACCAGATCAGATGATAGCTAGCCGGTGGACATTTAAAATTCATGCAAATTGCTAACGCCAGAGGGATCTACGGACCAGACCAAACCAACGAGTGACGTCACACAAGATGGCAACGCACAAGTCAACATAACATTCTCCCATCAAATTGGCTTCCACAACGTGGTGCTATAAACACGTAAAATTGCTATTGCAAATTGGTTCCCATATGTGGGGCAGTTAAAGTTATGTAAACAAACATTAATTTGCAACATTCGTTCTCTTGCAACTGAGAGGTGAGAAATAAGGTACCAATCACTTGCAGTGTAAAAGTTAGCATAAAATTGTGCTTTATTATATCATATTCATAATTAATTTTCCATTATTTACACTTAAAATTAAATAAGTCATGTTTTTATAATGCTGCCAGCAGACGATGAAAGACTCTCCAGACAGCATCTGCACCCGGCTAGCTGTGACATTGCACACGTGATTTGAATGGAAACCGTGAGGTTTGGCTTAGTTTCATTAGTGCATGTATTTGAGCTCTATAGTAGTGTCTCTACCATTAAATTGCACTGTATGTTGCAAACCCTTTAGAAGGCATTTCAGCTTGAAATGGCACTTCTCCTTTCTCAATAAATTCTGAATGGTTTGCATCAAAGAACTTTCTCTGAAATATATATATATATATATATATATCAAGGAACTACTGAAAGTATATCCGTTATTTGAAGACAGATTGAAAAGTGAACTGGAGGTTTGTTTTTCAGGACAATTGAGTGCCACTGGAGCTGTACCACTACTGAAGATTTATGTGACACTTTCCAACAAACAGTAAACCTTCTGAAGTTGTTAATCATAAGGTCAGGGAGGTATAGCACTGTATTCAGGACCAATATGGAGGACAAAATTCAATTGGGAAAAACTGCTGGTGTTTATGAAATTGGATGCCAGGACTGCAAGAAAGTGTACACAGGGAAGACAAAGAGGCACAAGGTTTAAAGAACACATGAGAAATGTGAAATATCAGCAGTGTGGTCCACAGATCATCAGCTACAAGAGAAACTGAATCTCTTAAAGGTCCTTAGAGAAGCAGAGAACTCTCCAATTAGTCATACATAAGAAGAAGAAGCACAATATATTAAATTTTGATGTCCCATGTGAAAAGGATCTCATTACACAGTATGTCCTAACGCCACCTACAACCACGGCAGAAACTTGTGGTGTACAATAATAAAAATCTCAATCTGTGTTTTACCTACTAAATGTACTTACATAGCCATCATCTCTGGTCTTAAATCGCAGCTCATCTGCACGAAGTTCCTTGGGAACTGCTCCTGCAGCACTGGGGTTGAAACACTTTTCTGGGGTTAGCACCTTCACTACATTTGGATACAGTGCTGCACATAAGATGGCTGCTAGCAGTTGGCTGTTCTCTCCATTCATGTTCAACTGTCAAAAACCTTTACAATGAAATTAAAACATCCTGTATATAAATATATATAACCTACGCCCACGTTCAGGAAATGTGCTAAGAAGCTATTAATCAAGCACTGTTTCTATAACTTGCAACAAGTATGCTTTGTAATCTGTCAACGTCGTATCAAAATGTTTCCTTCTCTTATATTACATCCTTTGTAACGGTATTTAATATTAGTTGTTATATTATTGTGAATAAACAAATACAATCTATTAACAGCGATGTGCAAACTTAATTAACCCTTATGGTGGTCAGGATGTAGTCACAGCAAGTGTCCGGAGGCAAGGCAAACTTAGCTACCAACTGCACGTTATTATTAATTATTATTATTTATTAATAAATAATAATCATAATAATTTATTTATTTCCCATAGACTCAAATAAGTTTCAAGCATTGTCAAATACAAAAAAAAATAAAAAGTTGTAAAATTACAGTTAGTTTAGAACATGATTAATACAGGATTGAGAAAGAGTTTTTATACTTTGTTGAAAAATTGCAGTAAGTTAGTTTAAAAAAATCATTAATATTATATACAGACTCAGGTTTGAACATGCTCAAGTACAAAGAAAATAAACAAAGGTTGCAAATTACAGTACATCAGTTCAGAAAATCATTAATATTGTATACACCTTTGTTTAAGAGATATATTGTTTTACACTTATCCTGCTACTTTCACTTTTTACTTCAATTGGCAGTCGACTTTGCATATAAAAACTAATTATAAAAGGATCTTTAACTATTTTGATGCAAGTCCAATTTATACCTTGTGCCGTGCAGTTCTGTCAGACAGATTTACAAAGACACTACATGTGAGAGTTGCTCACAGGAATTCATGTCTTCCCATTTTGAACATTTCTTTTGGAGCACTAGTGAAGGTGATCTCTACTTCTATACCATATGGGATGTGCAAGCAAATTAAGGCACAATATGTAGTTTTGAGAACATTTATGTTACGCAATTTTGCACTCTCTCCCATCAGGTACAGGAGTGATTTTTTTTTTTCATCGGTTAGTCCTTGATATGTATTTATCTACCTAAGAATTTGTGTGAGGGGAGGATTCCTGAATCACTGTGTCTGCAAGCTTAATATGAAACAAAGCATCTTTTTTCTTATTCCTTAGTTCAAATTTAATTATAATAGCCTTCTCAGGGTTATTAGTGAGGCTTAAGAATTTGAAATACTTATCCATCCTAAGCGATTCCTTGATAAATGGTGACTGAAGGTCACGGCCATTATTTCCATTACAAACAATAGTAGTGTATAATTTATAATTTTACAATTTGCTGAAGGATACATGTCACTTATGTAGAGTATAAAAAAGTAAAGGGTCACTGCAGCAGACTTAACTTTTGCTATGTTAACTCCTTGTTTAAAACTTACTTTTGTGTATTGCATTAGCCCTTTTAGATACAATGATTGGTGTCTCTAATAAATAAAGAAGAGCCCACAAACCATGCATAATAAAAACAGACTTTAGATGTGCTTGTTATAAGCAGCGGTAGATTTACATCGTTTCTTGCACTTCAGTATGTGGTACTTTTCTGAGCACAAAACACAGATGTAGGTATCACTAAGTTCATGGAAAGCCCTCTTGGAGCACACCTTATGGTAGAAGCCATGGACTGCCAATATTGTAGTTCTTTCTCTTCATGTAGACTTGCAATGTCGTTCACCGATCCTGTATTATGACAGGTCTCTCTGGGAGTTCTCATACCATCCTCCATCTCGTACGCCTAACACTTTCTTGAGGTATATGTGGGATGTTGCCACAGTTAGGCAAAGGTGTACCTCCAGGGGAAGGAAGATCCAAATGACTGTCCCGCTTGCGCAGGGCTCAAAGTGATCTGACACACAGTCTACTGGCTACTATACACAAGGACATCTTTAACCTGAAGCAGTCTAATGTTCCTCATTTCATTCACTACGGCCACCGTTCTTGTTCTCTGAAGCTCTTCCCTGTAGATATTTGAAATTATTTGCCCTCCTAAGGAACTTCCCGCTGCATTTCAACTTTTCTGCTTTAATGAGCCTGCTCTAAATACTAACATTTCTGTGTTCTCTTCATTTATCTTTATGTCATTCTTCTCTGCTTATTGCTGACTGTAGTGTGCATATGTCTCTCTTTGTGTAGTCATGTCATCAGCATGCTGGCTCCTGTAACTTCTTTTGTGACGTTATATGTAAGGGCATTAAACAGTATTGTTTCCTACCTTGTCATCTATTTGGAGGGAGTTCTTTGCCAACCAATTCCTCTACCTTACCACCAAATTAGTGTCTCTATTGCTTTGCAGACATCAGCAGTACATCATCAGCAGATTTCAACTGTCAGACTTGTTGCTGCAGACTCACTGCATCCCTCTGTTGGTTACTTGATGAACTTGTATAGCAGATTATTTTCAGTGAGAATTTCAAAATTCATTACTTTGGTCTTTCCTATATATCTTTTTTCACAATTCATCATGTTTAACGCAGATTCCCAGCCACAAGTTTATGTCGTTGTACATGTGCAGGTGTGAGTAGTTCCATTCATCACATACAAAGATGGTATCAAAACCAACACTGAAATATTCAAAAATATACGTTCAATGAATTTAGTGATGATTCTTGTTATTTCCAGCCCTTTGGCTACTCCGTAGCAACAGAGTGTGCAAGTGTTACATACTGTTAGCAATGCCTTATCTCCATACAGGCAAGTGCATCAAACTTTATCACACGAAGTGGAGTGAACCTGTGAAGGTGTAATATCAATATATATAATGGGTCTTCAGATTTATTTGGCCAGACAGTTTAAATGCATGACATCATTATTAGTCCAGCGAGGACTGCATACATTTCCATACAGGTTGCTGTACTGTGGAAGTGACCTCTGATCACAGAATTTCCATGGTTGACTGCTACTTCTGAACTGGAAAGATACGAGGAAAAATTTATCATTATGATATTGGTTACTGTGTGAATGATTTCCTCCGTTCTTGAACAGAATTTCATCAAGTCTCGGGACAAAACTTGATAAAAAACAAGTAGTTGTTTTTATTAAAAAGGTTAAAGTTGTACCATTAAAGCCAAGGCACTCCAAATATTTCAGTTACCTATCAGTATACATGTTCAGATTGAGAGTTTATCAAACATAAGTGAAAGAAGTTCCAAATGTAAATACTGGAAAGGTGCAATACAAGTCCCATTTCACTAAAGTGACCTTGAAACTGTTGACATCCACTCCTTCCACTCATCTTTCGCTAGTCCTCTGCTAGAGGCGCTGGTTATAAACTCGCTGACATCGTGCACAGACAATTGACTGGTGGCAATGGCCAAATATATTGAAGACCCCCATATATGTACAACTTTCAGCACATAGACCAGCATCTTAGTGAATTTTTTTAAAATCTGCATAAAGTCATGTATGATCACTTACATTTGCACAATCTTACAATGCGCATAAATAAATTGTAAACAGCATAATATTTTCAATTTCAGAGCAACTTTAAAACTCTGTTAAATCTAATTTCACATGAGAAGAGATTTTAAAATTGCTACAAACAGCAAATGTTTTGAATGGGGTCCAGCATTTGGTCTGTAAAATGAAAACACATTAGCAATAATGAAATATTGTCATGCAACATGCCTGGTCAGTTAACATATGCTATTTGTGGTATCAACATATGTTGAAACACGTCTCTTTCGCTGTGAGCTGAATGTTCAGAGACAAGATAGGATTCCTTCGAGGAACACAATAGTGAATTCGTTTAGCATGTTTAATGCTACAGGCAGTTTAAAAACTTGATTCTATGGTAGCGGGCATTATGTCTGTACTGTGCAGTGAAGCCCAAGACATGCTGCAGTCTTGTACATATCTGATGGGACATTTTGTCACATTTCAAGGATCTAAAATTTCATCCCTACAAGACTGAGGTTGCTCATAAACTGAACCACAAGATTGTCTCTCTTGACTTCATTTTGCAAGAGAATTTAGTGCCATTGTTCAAGAAAATGATGTGTTGACTAATTTGTTTATGTCATACAACACACATTTTCACTTAAGTGGCTTGTCAACACGTAAACTTTGACACCGCATGAACAGCCATATGGTGTGCTGTTTCTGCAGGACTCACAATTGGTTCCTACTCTTTTGAACATGAAAATGAGAGAGCTGTTATGGTGAAAGGTATGTATCAACAAATGTTGCAGGCATTGAGAGAAACACTAAACAGGGACGGTCCCAACAAGACGAAGCTATGGCCCGTACTGTCGTTCAGAAATTGGTTCCTACTCTTTTGAACATGAAAATGAGAGAGATGTTATGGTGAAAGGTATGTATCAACAAATGTTGCAGGCATTGAGAGAAACACTAAACAGGGATGGTCCCAACAAGACGAACTGTCGTTCAGAAATTTCTACCCGTTTCTTGGTTTGGGGATAACAACTGCCCACCTTGGTCTCCAGGCCTAACAGTTCCTGACTTCTTTTTATGGGGACCTCAAAGCAAGACCACACTCTATACAGGATGTAAGAAATCAACAAAGCCCAGGTTTATTACAAAATGTCATGAACAACTTTCGAGCAAGATTACAACAAACTATAAGATATAAATGTGATGACTTGAAATGCATTGTTCAAGCCATATATAAGGAGCATCGGGACAAAATGCTTTTGATAGGGATTCCCCCTATTTCGATAGCACTGAACAACCGATCTGTTTCTTTCAAATAGCACTCCTTCCTATCGTATAATGGCTTTGAAATACACCGTTCAAAGATTGCTTACTTCGACACTGTTGATGCAGTAATTTGTATCACAAATTATTTAAATGTAAAGAGTGATTATAGTATGAATATGCATTTTTGTGTGACATTCATTTGAGATGTTTGTTGATTGTAATTATTGTTGGGAAGTAAGTTTATACTGCCTTACTGAAACTGACAATAATAGCGTGCAATAATGCAGCGAGGGGGTGAGCTGTTTATCATTATTGGAAACGAGGAAGTTACGTAATGTTGGCGCGTTTTTCTTTTAGAATCTTCTGGAACATTTCCCTAGAGCATATGTATTCATAATTTTCATTGGATATAAAAATAGACGCTAATGTTGGCGCGTTTTATTAGCAAATAGCAGCTCAGTTATAATCTTTAGGCATATCGGGGTGTATGAGTATAAAAGCGATAGGTTAGAGATAGACCCCGTCAGTTCATCAAAATTCTTTGTACATTACACGTCGCCTTCGGTCCGTCAGTTCGACGAAAATATTTGTATGATACACGTCGCCTTCAGTCCAGCAGAAATATTACACGTCGGCTATCGATTCGCAAGTTACGCGTATAAGAGTTATGAAAATTCTCAAGTATGGTAAAGTTAATTATACAAAAGGTTGAAGTACGTGGATTAAAAGTGATCAGTAAGAAGTTGTTATAACAGTTTCAGTTTGGCGAGTGTCAAGATCAATGTGTAAATGTGATAGTTAACGTGTTCGACAATAAAAGTATAAAACAAATTTCTTCATCAGTGTTCTCTTTGGATAAAAGATTCCTTCCGTTTACACAACCTGTATAAAGAGAAGTGCTTGACCCAAAAGATCAGAGCTAGCCGGAGGACAGTGAAACAAAATTAAATAAAAATAAAAGTAACATTCTTTCAAACAAAAACTAATACTGCCACAAATTGCTAACACCAGATGGAGCTACAAACCTAACAAAGAATCACGTCACAAAATGGCTTCACCACATGAAGTAAACACAAATACACAAATAACATTATAAATTTACCACCGCAAATTGGTTCCCAAAAATGGGGCTTAACAAATTAAATAATATTACAATAAATACCGTCACACTGTACATACATGCCTTTGACTGCTGTAGAACTAGAAATGCATGTATTGCTGCCAACAATATCAGATATCACTTCCCTGGTTCTTCTTAGCAATATTACGTCTCCTGAGATAGGGAGCCATGTCAAGGAAGCACTAATAGTAGATCTACAGCATGGAAAAGGAAATAATACTTTTGCAGGCAATAATAGAGATACCAGATAAAGAATGAAAATGCAGGAAACAATGAGAAGCAAAGGAGTAAAACTGAGGTAAATAGCTTGTCATGTCGCTAAAATGTATTTTTTGTATTATTGTCATGCAAAAAAATGCAGTGGAATGCCTGCAAAGGATAGCAAGATGATGTACTATGGTGCCATCCCTATCGCCACTGAGAAGGGGAGTGTACCACAGCAGAGTCAACATAGCAGAAAGAGGTGAGGTTCTATGTGAAGAGTCCACTTTCTGCAGCAAAAACCAAAATGGAGAAGAATCTGACTACTTAGACGAAGAAATGACATTGTTTAAATACACAAATAGAATTGTGCTTGTTGAAAGAAACATTGATATTAAAGTGTTTACAAAAAAAGTGACAAAGGAAATTTTAAGACTCACTTTTTTTCTAACAAATGACAAAGCAAAGTATAAAAATGCTTTTGTAAGCAGGATTGAAATTGACTAATTTTGAAGATTTAGAAGCTAGTAACAGTGATGTGTCATAATTTAAAATAAAGGATTGAAATTGTTTATTAAAATATCAACAAATATAATTCTTTTGCTATTTCTTCTTAATATCCAAGGCAGTATTTTCAGTATAATTGGTTCAAGACGCACTAACTGCAAAACATTTTTTTATTTTAAATGTGGTATTTTGGTGATAACTATTTAGGAAAATGGCCTTTCCACTACAGTTAGGTATGAAGAACTTTTTGATTAAATGCAACTCATCAGAACCAAATGCCATTTGGTGAGTCAAGAGTTGCACTAAATCCTTATGTTATAGCAGATGCCCTAGACATGCATCATCATACCTCACTCACTGCTTAAGCTCACCAATAATTCTTGTGATTTCTTGCAAAAAATAAATTGAGTTTTATTTATGGACGCTCTAACTGCTGTGGTCCTTAGCGTCCCATTCTATATTGGGCGTGAAAGACCAGAAATTTTGATCAGAGACCTCTTATCAGGCTTGAGGTTCTTCTACGTGCTGTAAATCTACAACATGGGATCACCGGTTTTACTTCCTTTCTGAAGGAAGCCATACTAAGGATTTTTACGTCCAAAAAAATCCATCACCCTCCGCCGGGTTTGAACCCGCGACCTCGGGAATTAGAGGCTAAGCACGGTAACCACTACACCACGGAGGACAACTGATTTCTTGCACAATAACATCTGTAGTGTGCAAGGACTTGAATAAGCTCATCTTTCAAAGAAGCCTATAAATGAAAATCGTAATTCGTTAGGTCGGGAGACCCTAATAATTCTGTCATCAAACACTTCTCTGATTGCATTTAATGATTTCACATTCATATGTGCTGTTGCAGAATCTTGCTGGAACAAAGCCTACGATTTTTCTTATTCTGTCAGGTGCTCAAAAAACGGTTCTCAAAATTAATCCCTCATATCGCTCTGCATTAATTGTTTCTTATAGAAAATAGGCCCTATTATTCTTCTAGCACTTATCATCCAACTTTGAGGTCATAGTGAGGTACATATTTCATGCAATAGTACAGCTTTTTCTGAAGCCTAATATTGACTGAGATGAGTGTTTGCATGTCCATGTAACTGAAACCAAGATTAAAAAAAATCTGATGTGTTACACTCACATGACCTTCTCTACTTTTGTACAAACTGTTTTTACAAACGCTTATTCTCCATATGCTTCATGTTAATCTTATTGCTAATTTTCTTGTAGATGCAAGGGGAATTGCTAGGTTTTAAGCGATAGTCAGATATTTTAAGAGCTGGTTGCTATGTGGAGTATTCCATTCTCTTTGCATTACCAGGACAAAAAAAAATCTGATGTGTTACACTCACATGACTTTCTCTACTCTTGTACAAACTATTTTTACAAACTCTTATTCTCCATCTACTTCATGTTAATCGAGATAAACATTTGCAGACTCTATCTTCTTGTAGATGTAAGGGGAATATATATTTACAAGGACAATATAGAAATACAGTAGCCTTTAAGCACATACATATCTCTTAATAGCTGGTTGCTAGATGCAGCACCATTCCCTTTTCCACAGATTAATACTCTTTGCATATCCAAGACAAAAAAATGAATAATGAATTCCCATTTGAGAAAATAAGTATTGAAAAATTTAAGAGAATAACAAGCAATATCTCGAAAATGGTTCACTCAAAAAAAAAAAAATGTATATGACATAAATTGTGTATTTTAATGTGATCTACATTTTTTGTGTAGTAAAATTTTGTCTATCTCTTATGGTTTACCAGTTATGCAAAAGTCGTTCACAATGAAGAATACTTTTGGAGACATTCCCAGGAAATTAAAGATATACATTTTATTTGTCATAAAAATATCTTAAACATATCCTATTTTAATCAAAATCGTTAGAGCCATTTTTGAGAAAATTAAAATTTTCGAAAAATCTTCCATGTAAAGGGTAATCTGGGGTGGGGAGATTTTCTTGAAAACCTTCGTGTCGCATCCTTGGAAGATGCTGAACCTAAATACCAAGTTTGGTGTTTATCCGACTGTTTGTTTCTGAGTTATGCTGTTCTCACACACACACGCACGCACGCACGCGCACACACACACACACGGACATGTTTCCAAAATGCTTTTTTTTGGATTCAGGGGGTCTCAAAACATGTATTTCCGGTGAAATCTCGGTATCGAATTTTTGGGTGGAATACAATACTTCCGCTACTTACTATACGTAGTAGAGAAAGTAAAAAGAAATGTAGCAACTTACAACTTGAAAAAACATATAACAAAGAACAACTCAGAAATAGTTAATGCCACCGATAAGTGTATTTCACACAAATTGTGAGCTTAACAGGATCTGCATGTTTTTGTGTGTATCTCTTACACAAATGTCGTTCAGAGTGAAGAGAACTTCACAGGCTATTCTTGGAGTATTCAAGATGTACACAACTATCTTAAACATATGCTATTTTAACCAAATTATTAGAACCATTTTAAGTAAATAATAAAATTTGTATGTAAAAGGTAGTCTGGAGTGGAGGGGGTGACTTTCTTAAAATCTTCATGTCACATCCTTGGAAATACCAAGTTTGGTATTTAACCAACTTACTGTTTTTATTCTCTGTCTCTCTTGCACCCATACGCACATGGACCCTTTTCAATTTTTATTATCATTATTATTTTATTCAGGGCACCTCCAAAGGCAAGTTGCAGAGAAAGTACCATTTTTATCCACACAACAAAATATGTTTTCAGCACTAGTCACCTGCTCTCCTGTCAAGCTCAGGATGTTGTCTGTACCACTCCTCTTGGGTCCCAAGTTGATCTGCACAAAACCAATGCTCACTAAAAGCTCAAGGAATTGCCGCTTGATGTCTGCTAGCATTTGTAGAGTTCTCCATGAGAGGAAGTTCTCTGAAGCAAATACCTGGCCCGCAAAATGGCTTTGTGCACCAGCTTTCAACCAGTTCTGCAAGCAGGCAACATTATTACAAATCTTTCTAGTTCATAGGATAATCTCAAATATCACTAAACTGATTTTGATAATTCTTTCCCCATTGAAAAGCCCTATTTTTTTCTGATGGACATCGGCTATAAAACACGTTTTAATTCCAATTCCAAAAAGGATTTACAAAACTATCTACTAGAACACAAACACATTGACTTTTAGTTGAGAATACCATTGTTACTCCACATGTAGAATGAAAAGACAAATACAGCAAATATTTCATTATAAACTGTCACGATTTACTAACAAAAGAGAACGGAATCTGCTTATAATGGTACAATATGCCAAAAGATTTAAATAACACTCATGCAAGAAAGTTTTGCTTTAGTTCCTTTGTATGGTGTAATCAAGTTCATTAGCAGGAATGTTAAAGAGAGAATTGTTAATAATAGAAATCAGTGAACAAATATTTTATAATTAACAGCTCACAAGATTATTTTTACTGATGGCTGCACACTATGGGCCGAATTCATAGTCATCACTTATTTCAAGGAAGTCCTTAAGCAGCAATTTTCAATTCGTAGACGTTACTGTTTCAGGTGAATAAGGAAGCTCCAACCTCTGCTTGTATGCAATAAGGAGAGCAGAATTTAACTGCCTACAATACACATTAACAATATTAATAGCAATTTTGTGGAGTATATGCACAGTATTTGTGGAATCCACTTGAAACGTACAGTAATGCTGAATCTAAGAAGTGATATCAGTTTGCTAAAGACAACAAACACAACTCCAAAATGTTGTGGAATCACACACAGTAAAGCAAGTGATAAAAGGCAGTTAATGCAACCTAAACACTCTTACTAACTTCGCTTACTTATTTTGCACAACATGTATCTTGAGCTCACATCACCATAAATAGGCGAATGAAGCTAGCAAGAGTGTTTAGGTTGACTCCACTTTCATAACTGCCTTTTAGAGGTTATGAAGTAGCTTACTTGAAAAGATGATGCATAGAATCTCAATGTCGTAACACTATCTATATGTTGTCCAAAATCATTTGCTCCCTAGAAAATGAGATTCTGCTACATTTATTCACAATCATTTAATAAAATCCTTTAACTAAATGCAGAAATATTTCTACAATAAATAAAGTACATCTCTGCAGTGCTTTTCTCCATCAACTTGCCTAATCACTACAGCTGCAATACATCACTTAATAAGTCACACTTCTTTACCATTAATTTGCAAATATTGTGTTATCAAAATCTAAAACAAATTTTTACAGATTGTATGTGTAAAGCCTCTATTCGAGCAAAGCACTGTAACTTATTGGCTGCTTATTGCTAGATGGTGTAGTAATTGTATTTGCGGTTTGCTTCCTAGCATGCACAGTGCGCAGATTGTTTTAAGAATACCATCACACAGCATCTGATTGCCTCTATTCTGTAGTGTCTTTATATCTCAGCACCAACTGTTTTTGTTCCTGGCCGCTCAAATGTTTTGCTTTTGGTATGTAACTGTACAATGGCAATATTGAAAATTTTTGGAAAGCTATGCTTCTAAAAACAAATAAAATTTGTTTATATCTGACAGGGCTCTGTATTAGGTCCTTTCTTATATTAATGATTTACCAGCCTATCTTCAACCTAGCAATACTGTACTATATGCTGATGACACTTCCATTCATATTTTGGGTACAAATAAAGAACAATTAGAAACTAACAACACTCATAGAGCATAAAATGCAGGAATGGTTTCTACAAAATAAATTAATAAAGAAAAATCTGTTGCTATGTCTTTTTGTCACAGTCAAAACCCTAAAGATTATAAACCACAGATAAAAATAGACAATCAATTAGTACGTTGATATTGTAATGAAAGGAAGCTAGAATTCCGACTCACCTTTAAATAAAATCAATTAGTACATTACAAACCATCTATATGAATTGATGAACATCTTAAGTGGAACACACATATTGACAAGCTGGCATCCAAACTACGTCAAATTTGTTTTGTATTTACAACTATAAATAAAGCAGTAAACTTAAAATACTTTAAGGAATTTATATTTTGTATATGTATGTAATTTATTCAAGTTTGGTGTAATATTTTGGGGAAATTCTGACAGGGGAGACATTTTTAAGTTACAAAAGCGAGTAATTAGACTAATGTTGGGATTAAATAGGACACATTCATGTAAAAATATATTTCAGTTACTATCAATATTGCCTTTTCCTTGTATATATATATTAGAGGTAATGATATATGTTAGAAAGCACTTAAAACAATTTGAAGTCAATATGACACCAGGAGTAAACAACAACTGAGCATCAGTCATAATACTACCCTATTTAGTAAAAGCACCAAGTATGCAGGTATTAAATTATATAATAAGCTGCCAGGAAAACTCAAACTTGCCACCTCAAGGTTAAAACATTTTTTAATGCAGCATTGCTTTTATTCCATTGAAGAATTCTTATCATCCTAAAACATTGTATTGTCTTATGTTGTAATAGTTATTATTTTGAATGTACATATTATCATTTGTTTTATTTGTATATTGACGATGCCATGAATTAATGTAATTCCTACGGCTGAAATAAATTGAATTGTTTTGCTGTGTAGTTTGTTCGATTTGTCTAACAGTTTGTTAATTATCATTATTTAAAAATTTTAACTTCACCCAAAAATGAATTTCACTAGAGAACATTTCTAGGCTTTGATTTTTTATGATTTTAAATAATTATTAATGTTTAAAGTAATGTGAAAATCAGCTTAGAAATGCATTTGGTGAAGAAGCCCCATATAAGGCAACAATTTATAATTGGTACAGCACATTCAAAAGAGGGAGATTTTTCTTAGTGATGAATTTCATGAAGGACGCCCAAGAACTGCTGTTACTGATGAAAATATTGCCACTGTTTGAGCAATGCTTGAAAATCGACAGACATCTTGTGAATTTATTCGGGCAACATTGGGCATTGGTGTGAGTCAAATCTAAAACGTTTTACATCAACAGTTAGACTTGAGAAAAGTTTGTTGTCAATGGATTCCACATAAACTGATTTCTGATCAAAAACAATTATACACCTCTGCAAAATTCTAAGGCAGCACTTCAAATTTGGTTTGGAATATCGTTATTGGTGACGAATCTTCAATTTATTGTTATGATCCTGAAAAGAAAAGTCACTTGGCTAAATAGGTCTTTCGAACAGAACCTAAGCCTACAAAAGTCCGATGAATTTGCACTGCTGGTGAGAAAGTGGTTCAGCGTTTCTTGAAAAAATTGGAACTTGTGTCGATTGATGATCGGTCAACAGATGGCACCAGAGAACCAGAAAGTCAGTCGACTGAGCATAGCAGCAGGGAAGGCATGTAATGTGGAGTAAAGAGTACCTTAAGTCGACTCATTCTTTCTTCAAGAAAGTGGTTACTAGTCTTCCTTTTAAAATGAGCCATATAGCATTAGAAGATAGATATACTGTTACTGCCGATTGGTACACAAATGTTTGAAAACACGTTACATCATGATAATGCATACAGCAGAACTAACAACTGAGTACCTGGATTTCCTAAAAGTCAGCACCATACAAGCGTGACCTAGGAACTTGTCATTTCTTTTTGCTTCCAAAAATTAAACGTGTGGGATCACTTTTACGTAATCAGATGAAGCAGCGAGGCATTATAAAAACCTGCTTTCTGAAGTGCTTTAGGAGTATGTATTGATGTTAAAGGGGAATATTTTGAAAGGCAATAAGATCATTTAAAGTTTGTAAAGATTTTCAGTGTTGCCCTCATGTAACTAATACTCTAAACTAATTGGTAAATGTACTACTCAAAACTCTCAAACTTTTACCATATGCTCATGTTGTGAACAAAACAACAATGAATATGGCTATGTTGTCACCTGCACGTTCTTCCTTCGCGCATCTGAGTGGCTGTGAAACAGCTGAACCATGTTGCCACAGAAATAAGGGAGTGTTGAGCATGTATACACCGTCCCGTCTATGTAAACCAAATGGTAATAACCATTTCCTTAGCAAAAGGAAATACTTATTGCTTTGCATATAAGGTCTGCATGTATTTTCGGGCCTGGGAGTTGGGAATTCTCATATTCATCTCTATTGTTGTATATGTTCAGGGTTTCTGCTTTTATGTATTTAAATAACTATAGGATCACAGAAAAGGTTTAAAATTCACCTACTGTTATTATCTAAACACTGACTCAACTGATGGGTCTTATGCAGCATTTCCAGAAGACTGTCATATGAGCGAGGGGGAATTCTGCCGATGTTTCACATAGATATCAGGGAATAGCTGGGGCGGAGGATTCAGCATAAAAGTCTTCTGGATCATTGGACAATGATTTCATAAAGAAATTGATTCAAGTTTTAAAAGCTACCATTGTAAAGAAAACTTTTGATAACGAATAGTAGGGAAATTATCACTTCACTTAAATTATTGGCAGAGCTTGTTTTGAAGACCTATTGTCCCATTTTCAGCTGCTGGTTGACTAACTAGTGAATCCCTGATCCACTTCTTTCCTAAGTATGTGTAGTGTCATCTGGTGTGTGGTTAGTGAATTTATCATCTACTGGAAATTCAAAGTTCATAATTTCAGGCTCAAAATTGTTAATATTTATTGTTTTCCCTAAGATGAGCTCTAAGGGGTTATGTTCTGTGCTTACATTTCTCTTGGTTTTCCCAAGCTATGTTTTGTTACAAACTAAACAGTCTACTTTATATATGCCCGGTTTCTTTTCTGTCAGATTGCTGAACCAGATCACAAATAAATCAGAGAATTCAAACAACAGAAATAGATCATAGATGACACAAAAGATCAAACTTCAAGAACCAACCAAAGCTAAATCACAGATTTCTGAACAATTTTTAAAAAACACAAAATCACATTAGCTGCCTACAAAAAATACTGTGCACTAAAGGGTTTCACTTTACGAAGGCTGTTCCAGAAGTACCCGACCTCACAAAAACATCTTTATTTCTCCTTTCAGCTCGATACACTTTTCCTAGCGATGTTCAATAGCTTCGACACCAGTGAGAACTGTCGAGTTCTGTAAAACAGCCATCAACTGCAAACTCCACCTCTTCAATGTTGGCAAATCGTTTACCACCAAGCCATTTTTTCAACTTCGGAAACACAAAATAATCAGAGGGGGCTAAGTCTGTCGAATAGGGTGCATGAGGAAGCAATTCAAACTTTAACTTATTTATTTTGGCCATGGTGATAATGGATGTGTGAACTGGTGCATTGTCTTGATGAAACAGGACTTTCTTCTTTGCTAATTGCAGCCGTTTTTGCTTGATTTCATCATTCAAATGCTGCAATAAGTTTGTATAATACTCTCCATTGATTGCTTTTCCTTTTTGAAGACAATCAATGAAAATTATCCCACGTGCATCCCAAAAAACTGATGCTATGACCTTGCCTGCAGATGGAACTGTCTTCACCTTCTTTGCAGACGATTCTCCCCTTTCAGGCCAGTGTTTTGACTGTTCCTCCATCTCAAGTGTGAAGTGATGGATCCATGTTTCATCTATGGTTATAAATCAATGCAAAAACTCGGCTTTATTGCAGCAAAATATCGCCAAACACTCGACTGAAACATCCTCATGATGCTGCTTTTGTTCCATTGTGAGTAAACGCGGCACCCACTTTGTGCACAGCTTTCTCATATCTAAATTAGTTAGTATGCGATGTACAGCACTTTGTGAAATGCCTACGATGTCTGCTAGCTCGTGCACTTTCAGTTGGCGTCATCCAATACCATTTTGTGGATTTTCTTCACAATTTCTGGCGTGGTTACCTCATTTGGTCGACCACTGAAATGTTCCGTCTTGGCAGCTCCTATGGCCTCGCTTAAACTCTGCCACCCAATATTTTACTGTTGTAAATGAAGGAGCCGATTCCCCCAGAGAAGAATCTAGCTCAGCTTTAATATTAGTTGGACAAATGAAAGTATTGTATCATATAGTGATGGCCAGTTTTATCCATGTTTACAAACTCGTTGAGTGTGTTCACTATTAATGGCTGCCAAACAATTATTAAACGATGTAGCATCGTCAAACTTACGCTTTATAAGGGTGGTACTATCTACCATAGTCATTTGTTTGAAACAACTGCTATTTATACCTTAGGTCGGTTACTTCTGGGAGTGTCCTTGTAAGTTCAAAGCAGTTGTAAACAAAACCATGTGACTATGGAGCATCCCATTGGCTGATGAGCTAACTACAACTTCCCTGCTTAGCATGTTGTCATGGTTACTCTTGTGCAGAGAGAACAGTTCAATTTATGAAACAAAATGTGTTTAATTAGAAATATGGGTCGGTGGTTGGGGCACTTTTACATCACAGGAGAACAGGTTTTGTTCCCATCTTTAGCATTTGTCCGACTGGCTGGCTTGGAGATATGTATTGAGTATAGAGTTCATAATTTGGTTCTTGTATTTTAAGATGTATATCTTCTCCCAACTCTTGTGTGTTTCAACAGATTTATATTGGGTGTAATGGTGTGCTACAGCAGATTCATCAGTTTAAGATATATGCATCTCATGTGTTCTTTGAGTCTGGTTTCCTTTTAGTTCTGCCAATACCATGTTGCAATCTACAGCTTTCTTGTTGTTGGAGATGGGGTCTTTTAATTTGGTCATAGTATTTTTTGTACACTGTAGTGGTTCTGGGAGCCTAAAGCAATGATGTACTTTTTAAAAATCTGTTGAAATTTGCGGGTGGGTGGTATGTGAATTCTTGAAATGTTGTGGATCTTGTTGAGCCTGTAGTGTTGTTGATTCCTTTTTGTTTCTTGAATGTCTATGATGGATGTATGAAATCTGTTGTTGGAGGCTGCCTGGATTGGTACATGCACTAATCTGTATGTCATGCTATTTACAACTGCCTATTTGTGTGATGGTGGCGGTGCCGTGGTCGAGTGGTTAGACCGCTCTCCTCCCACCGAGGTGGCCCAGGTTCAATCCCAGGGACCTGCATGTGGGATTTGTGGTGGACGAAGCAGCGTCTGGGCGGGTTTTCTCCGGGTTCTCCGGTTTCCCCCGCCATTCATTCCACCAACTGCTCCATCATCACCTTTCCTTTCATCCATTCCACCAACATTTTGTTTCATCTACTTCCTTCATCCCATACCAGGCATCGGGCTGATCACCCATCCTGGATGCTCTGTCTGATCCATGAGTGTCTGCTCCTCGACGGGCCTCTGACCCCAGGCACCCGCTTGTAAGTCCTGGGGGGTGTAAGTCCTACATAAGAGGAGGGTAAACAGATAATGAATGAATGAATATTAAAAGACCCCATCTCCAACAACAAGAAAGCTGTAGATTGCAACATGGTATTGGCAGAACTAAAAGGAAACCAGACTCAAAAGAACACATGAAATGCATATATCTTAAACAAACTGATGAATCTGCTGTAGCACACCATTACACCCAATATAAATCTGTTGAAACACACAAGAGTTGGGAGAAGATATAAATCTTAAAATACAAGAACCAAATTATGAACTCCATACTCAATACATATGTTATAGCTTTGGTAATGTCGCCAGTTTCTTATTGGCTAATTCTAGTTCAATAGAATTTAAGTATTCAAATTAAAACTTTTCTTTACTGTTGATTGGCTAATTCCAAACTGTAAGCGAAACTACATTATTACCAATCTTTTCATAACCAGTATTTTTTTTAAATTCCAGACACATTGTCACAAAATTACATTATTACCTCATTATTAACATCCTAAAACATATTATTCTCACAGTTTTTGCACTATTAGCATATGTAAACATTTACATATCACTAATAAATACGTTTACAATAAAAATAAGTATTTACAATGACTTTACATACAATATAAATAATTATATACATATTGTTTTTCAAGATGGGCTGTTATTGAATTTAATTATAATAAAACACAATTAATATCATTTAGGCTTTAAAATACTGCCTCAAATTTTCTAACTTTGCCAGCTGTTGTCCATACATAACTCTGATGTGAAGTCACTGCCTCGGCTCCTAATCCCCTCCCTGACTCGACCATCTTCTTCCTGCCAGCCCCACGTAGCAGTGACATAACTTCCATTTTCCTTGTTTTGCCAGCTGATGCCCTTGCATCACTCTGATCTGACATTCTGACTGCGTCTTGGCCACACATACTCTCTAACACCGTCATCTTCTTTCTGCCAGCCCCACGTGCCAGTGACGTAACTTCCATATATCGATCCTTATCCTCTGGTCTCTGATTGCTCTTTGGACTTCCTCTGCATTCCTTCTCTCTGGTCTCGGATGTATTTCGTTGAATCATATCCTGCACCTGCGATCTGCTGTTCCTTGTGTCACTTTCGTATCCCGTCACCATACGCCCATCGACCCACAATCGTAGATTCTTTATGAAGGCCCGTTTCCCTTCCATTCTTGCCAGCATCATTTGTTGTATTAAATCCTTCTTCAAGGCCCGTTGTTCCAATAAATCTCTATTTATAAAAATATTTGTTCCTTTTAGTAGCTTTGATTTCTTCAACACTTCATAAACAAACTTCACTGACGTAAATCTTGCAACTATCATTCTGGCTCCTCTTGATCTCCCCACTCTAAATGCTTCTCTATCTCCCAGCCCTGTAGCTTCAAACCAAGCTTTCCTTCTATAATCTCTCTGATCTCATCTACAGGCCATACTCCATTCCTTTCTTTCACTCCTGCTATAACCAAATTAAATCTTCGGTGTCTCTCTTCCAGCAGCTCACTCTTCTTTTAACTTTCTGTACCTCATTTCGTATAACTTGCATTTCATTTTTGATGTCTCCCTTGATATCTATTAGTTCCTTTTCCATTCCATTGAGTTTATTTCCTAATCTCTCATCCATATCTTTAATGTATGCCAACGTTTGTTCCATGACGTTTCGATCCCCATTTGGCCCAGGGTTGATTTCAACTCCACCAATTACCAATAGTATACCTATTACACATGTCAGAGGAAACATGTTTACCATCTCTTCTACACCTTTGTTTGTTTTAACTTATTAAATGCTCTGTGCACCTCAATACTAATTGAGCCCTTCTTTCTTCCGCTCCAGGAGCTTCCTCCTTACACTTGCACTGCTTGCTTAGCACTCCCCGATTCATTTATAACTAACTGAACCATTATAGCAGAGGCTCTGCTCGTAGTTTGTTTCCTTGCCAGTAATGAGAAAACATTACTTTCGAGTGTTATAGCTGAGAATCCTCTGCCACTGTGGAAAACTTAAGAAATGGAAAGAAGATGAGTGTATTAAATTTTTACAACAAATTCTGTGCAAAGGTCCCACTTTTAATTGACAATGAATAGCGTTGGCTGTGGTTTACCAATAATTCATTAATGATACAGAATTATTCCTAAGATAGCTTCGGTCATATTTGTTTTCTCTAACAGAGTGCTAATCATTTTCTTAACTTGTTGACTCATAAAAGGTTAAAGTAAAAGTGGTATACTGACATTATGATTAAATGAATTATTTTTAAAACCTGAAGTTAAGAACAGTTTAATCACAGATGCCCAACTGTTCAGGTACTTTTCTACTCATCATATTACGTGTTACAAGTTTAGGAATAACTCATACAAAATGTTTAAAAGCTAATAATCCCCAAGCTGCACAACATACCGCATTCTGTCTGAAGCAATTTCCTCTAGTCGGTACCTTGAAAGGGGAACCATACATATAAGAATTGTACAGTAATAATTTAATTCACTAACATGTTAAAATATTCAACACCCAACATTTGTACAGAGCTGATTGTAAGACACAGGCAGGCTAGCAGAATTCCAAGAAATCATAAAGACCGTACCTGGCACCGAGAGGTACCACGCTACATCATGGCGCCCAAGCGCACGGATCTGAACCCGCACATTCTCATACATGTCAGGGTAATGCAGCCTGAGGGTCAATAGGAAACGTCGTTACATTTTCAAACGCGGAGAGGAGCGTCACTAGGCTCCCGTATATAAGGGCAGACAAAGCCTCAGAGCCCACTCTTATTCTGATTCTAACTCGAGAAGTCACGGCTACATGAGGTGCTACAGATGCACATGGGTGCACAAGGGTGGAGTGCGTGTGAATATAGCTAGGCTCCTCACTTAAAGTGGTGGGATTATTATTATAATAATGGGAAAAGCTAGCCGCCCATAACTATTCAAAGTGTGAAATAAAGTTCATTGATTAAGGGAAACTCGCAGTGTATGTTTAACTTGCCTCACCCACTAGAAATAATTAAACATAGCTAGGAATGGAATACTCAACAACCGGTCATGAGCACCAATAGCCGAGGAAGAACAACACTGCAACAGGCAACAACGACCCAAGGATCTTTGATTTCCCGCCACAACCGACTTCCTATCATCCTCCATGTGGTGCAGCTATGCTTGCTGGAGTGCTACACAAGTTTTGTTTACTTCTAGAGTAAAACAGGTAAAATGTAAAAGATCCAATCCCAGAATACGAAAGTCTAGCACTTACAGAATAAACTGTGCACATTGCAACAAACTATACATAGGAAAAATCAAGAGAAATCTAGAAACAAGATTAAATAACATCTGAGAGCAGGTAAATACAAATTTGCCATTGCTCACCACTTCTACTCAACCGACCATGAAATAACACAAAATATAATTTATTTAAAGGTGAGTCGGAATTGTAACACTAACATCACTTAAGTTTACTCACTTAACATGTTTCGGGAAACCGTTGTTCCCATCCTCAGAAGGTTATCACAGTTGTGATAACCTTCTGAGGATGGGAACAACGGTTTCCCGAAACATGTTAAGTGAGTAAACTTAAGTGATGTTAGTGTTACAATTCCGACTCACCTTTAAATAAATTCAATACACATCACTGTTTCTAGCTTCTTTTCATTACAATATCAACAAAATATAATGCTCATATAACCTGTAAAATACACAACAGAATTAGGTACATGGGAAAAGATGTTAATTTTTTAAGAACCAAGACAACATACTGAATTTTGATTCATCACCAATGACATCGAAGTCAACCTCTTCCAATGCCACAGCATCAGTTGGAGAATACATGTTCAGGTAAGACTTACCTTTACTCATGTTACTTCTAATTCAAACACATCACAGTTTCCAACTTCTTGTATTTATTTGTGGTGCCTTGTGAAATGTCCAGGGGGTTAGTACAGCTATTTCTTTGAGCTACATGGAGCAATGGCAGTGCTTAATGTTGTTCGGTCACTCAGCATTTTCAAACTTTTAGCCTAGTATGGACACTGTTCTCATTTCCATATAGGCATGCAGTGTAGTATTAAATAATGAACAAATTTTATCCATGATGACCGCAGAATGGCTTGGCGAATATTTGGAGAAAAAGAGAAACAAATAAGAGGAGAGGTGCAAGAAGAAGATATTGTTCAGTCAAATAACAGAGAGAGGTATACAGACAACACCTGGCTAAGAGCAGCAATCAACGAAATAGTTATCCACAACGTGATATGGGGGGGGGGGGGGAGGATAATTGCAGCAGATGATATCTGAATGGAGGGAAAGTGAGATTTGTAGAAAACAAAATGCATCATTAATAATGAATAGCAAGGCCAAAATAAATAAAATCTGATATGAATAAAAGTCAATATTTACAAAAAAAGTAAAACATAAATGGAAATGCAGTGTTAAAACAGGAAACGGACAATAATTTATGAGTATATAACAGTGGCCAGCCAATACTAACAAACCAAACTGAGCACACATACCTTATATGCTTTGAGAACAGTTAGCTGATCACTGTTTGCTGTTGCAAACTCCTTCTTACGTAGATGTGCTTGTTCTTTCTTGCCAAAAGGGGTAACAAATGGCGATCTGTAGCTTAAGAATGCTGCTATTGTTAATGCTGAATCTATGCAGCAGAATATCGCTCCAAACAGCATCAGCTTTCCAACTCTAGAAATGTGTACACAAAAGAAATTGAGTTAAAACCTGTATCTAGCCATGTGAACTATATTCACTTTTCAATGCTTTTAATAGTTAGTTTAGCACATGTTAAAATCCAATCCCCATAGCCTGCTCATTAGCCAATCACATAGTCCAGCCAATACATGTCTGTATTATTTCTGGATCTGATAGAGTGTCTATGGCCAAAATTTTTTAAATATACGTGGTCAGCTAAGACTGACCATCGAATGCACTACCATACTTACCAACTTCCTGAAACTGAAACCTACAAAACTTTCCTTGTGTAATGTTTTGCAATGACATCAAATTCAGAAGGTGTGAAATGTTTAGTGCAGTAAATGAATAAAAATTTCATTTAAAATAAATGGGTATTCCTTTATAAATGGACCCTGAAGATCTGGCAATACTTCTTCTTGATGAAACCCTAACTGGTACCATAGTAAACAGGCATTAAAGCAAAGAACACCACTTCCTAGACTATACACAGATTTCTAAATTACACTTCATAACATCAACTATAAACAAAAATTGTCACAAAAAAGAAAAAAACATATCCTGCAGAAATAGAACATGAATATAATCAACAATTTAGGTGAGGAAGTTGATTTAACAACTCAATTCATCCATTACTGAATGATCACACCCTGGTTATTAAAGGTCACTAGTACAACAATCAAATTTTAAATCTGCATGCTATACATTTGGTTTCAGCCCAGTGAAGAGGGACCATGATCATGACGAAGGATAGACATACAGATAAGCTCTGGTCTATCATAGCACTGTATACCATTTACTAGATGTCACTAGTGGTGCTATACATTTGGTTTCAGCCCAGAAGAGGAACCATGATCATGACGAAGGATAGACATACAGATAATCTCTGGTCTATCATAGCACTGTATACCATTTATCAGACGACACTAGTGGTGCTATACATTTGGTTTCAGCCCAGTGAAGAGGAACCATGATCATGACAAAGGATAGACATACAGATAAGCTCTGGTCTATCATAGCACTGTATACCATTTACTAGATGTCACTAGTGGTGCTATACATTTGGTTTCAGCCCAGTGAAGAGGAACCATGATCATGACGAAGGATAGACATACAGATAATCTCTGGTCTATCATAGCACTGTACACCATTTACTAGATGTCACTAGTGGTGCTATACATTTTGTTTCAGCCCAGTGAAGGGGGACCATGATCATGACGAAGGATAGACACACAGATAAGCTCTGGTCTATCATAGCACTGTATACCATTTACTAGATGTCACAAGTGGTGCTATACATTTAGTTTCAGCCCAGTGAAGAGGAACCATGATCATGACGAAGGATAGACATACAGATACGCTCTGGTCTATCATAGCTCTGTATACCATTTACTAGAGGTCACTAGTGGTGCTATATATTTTGTTGCAGTCCAATGAAGGGGGACCATGATCATGATGGATAGACACACAGATAAGCTCTGGTCTATCATAGCACTGTATACCATTTACTAGAGGTCACTAGTGGTGCTATACATTTTGTTGCAGTCCAATGAAGGGGGACCATGATCATGATGAAGGATAGACATACAGATAAGCTCTGGTCTATCATAGCACTGTACACCATTTACTAGAGGTCACTAGTGGTGGTATACATTTTGTTGTAGCCCAGTGAAGGGGGCTCATGATCATGATGGATAGACACACAGATAAGCTCTGGTCTATCATACCACTGTATATCATTTACTAGAGATCACTAGTGGTGCTATACATTTTGTTACAGCCCAGTGAAGAGGGACCATGATCATGATGAAGGATAGACACACAGATAAGCTCTGGTCTATCATAGCACTGTATACCATTTACTAGAGATCACCAGTGGTGCTATACATTTTGTTACAGCCCAGTGAAGAGGGACCATGATCATGATGAAGGATAGACATACAGATAAGCTCTGGTCTATCATAACACTGTATACCATTTACTAGGTGTCACTAGTGGTGCTATAAATTTTGTTACAGCCCTGTGAAGAGGGACCATGATCATGATGAAGGATAGACACACAGATAAGCTCTGGTCTATCATACCACTGTATACCATTTACTAGAGGTCACAAGTGGTGCTATATATTTTGTTACAGCCCAGTGAAGAGGGACCATGATCATGATAAAGGATAGACACACAGATAAGCTCTGGTCTATCATAGCACTGTATACCATTTACTAGATGTCACTAGTGGTGCTATACATTTGGTTTCAGTCCAGAAGAGGGACCATGATCATGACGAAGGATAGACATACAGATAATCTCTGGTCTATCATAGCACTGTATACCATTTACTAGATGTCACTAGTGGTGCTATACATTTGGTTTCAGCCCAGTGAAGAGGAACCATGATCATGACGAAGGATAGACATACAGATAAGCTCCGGTCTATCATAGCACTGTATACCATTTACTAGATGTCACTAGTGGTGCTATACATTTGGTTTCAGCCCAGAAGAGGAACCATGATCATGACGAAGGATAGACATACAGATAATCTCTGGTCTATCATAGCACTGTATACCATTTATTAGACGTCACTAGTGGTGCTATACATTTGGTTTCAGCCCAGTGAAGAGGAACCATGATCATGACGAAGGATAGACATACAGATAATCTCTGGTCTATCATAGCACTGTATACCATTTATTAGACGTCACTAGTAGTGCTATACATTTGGTTTCAGCCCAGTGAAGAGGAACCATGATCATGACGAAGGATAGACATACAGATAAGCTCTGGTCTATCATAGCACTGTATACCATTTACTAGATGTCACTAGTGGTGCTATACATTTGGTTTCAGCCCAGTGAAGAGGAACCATGATCATGACGAAGGATAGACATACAGATAATCTCTGGTCTATCATAGCACTGTATACCATTTACTAGATGTCACTAGTGGTGCTATACATTTTGTTTCAGCCCAGTGAAGGGGGACCATGATCATGACGAAGGATAGACACACAGATAAGCTCTGGTCTATCATAGCACTGTATACCATTTACTAGATGTCACTAGTGGTGCTATACATTTAGTTTCAGCCCAGTGAAGAGGAACCATGATCATGACGAAGGATAGACATACAGATAAGCTCTGGTCTATCATAGCACTGTATACCATTTACTAGAGGTCACTAGTGGTGCTATATATTTTGTTGCAGTCCAATGAAGGGGGACCATGATCATGATGGATAGACACACAGATAAGCTCTGGTCTATCATAGCACTGTATACCATTTACTAGAGGTCACTAGTGGTGCTATACATTTTGTTGCAGTCCAATGAAGGGGGACCATGATCATGATGAAGGATAGACATACAGATAAGCTCTGGTCTATCATAGCACTGTACACCATTTACTAGAGGTCACTAGTGGTGGTATACATTTTGTTGTAGCCCAGTGAAGGGGGCCCATGATCATGATGGATAGACACACAGATAAGCTCTGGTCTATCATAGCACTGTATACCATTTACTAGAGATCACTAGTGGTGCTATACATTTTGTTACAGCCCAGTGAAGAGGGACCATGATCATGATGAAGGATAGACATACAGATAAGCTCTGGTCTATCATAGTACTGTATACTATTTACTGGAAGGTCACTAGTGGTGCTATACATTTTGTTACAGCCCAGTGAAGGGGGACCATGATCATGATGAAGGATAGACACACAGATAAGCTCTGGTCTATCATAACACTGTATACCATTTACTAGAGGTCAGTAGTGGTGCCATACATTTTGATACAGCCCAGTGAAGAGGGATCATGATGAAGGATAGACACACAGATAAGCTCTGGTCTATCATAACACTGTATACCATTTACTAGAGGTCACTAGTGGTGCCATACATTTTGATACAGCCCAGTGAAGAGGGATCATGATGAAGGATAGACACACAGATAAGCTCTGGTCTATCATAGTACTGTATAGTATTTACTAGAGGTCACTAGTACAACAATCAAATTTTAAATCTGCATGCTATACATTTGGTTTCAGCCCAGTGAAGAGGGACCATGATCATGATGGATAGACACTCAGATAAGCTCTGGTCTATCATAGTACTGTATACTATTTACTAGAGGTCACTAGTACAACAATCAAATTTTAAATCTGCATGCTATACATTTGGTTTCAGCCCAGTGAAGAGGGACCATGATCATGATGAAGGATAGACACACAGATAAGCTCTGGTCTATCATAGTACTGTATACTATTTACTAGAGGTCACTAGTGGTGGTATACGTTTTGTTGTAGCTCAGTGAAGAGGGACCATGATCATGATAAAGCATAGACACACAGATAAGCTCTGGTCTATCATAGTACTGTATACTACTTACTAGAGGTCACTAGTACAACAATCAAATTTTAAATCTGCATGCTATACATTTGGTTTCAGCCCAGTGAAGAGGGATCATGATCATGATGAAGGATAGACACACAGATAAGCTCTGGTCTATCATAGTGCTGTATACTATTTACTAGAGGTCACTAGTACAACAATCAAATTTTAAATCTGCATGCTATACATTTGGTTTCTGCCCAGTGAAGAGGGACCATGATCATGATGAAGGATAGACACACAGATAAGCTCTGGTCTATCATAGTACTGTATACTATTTACTAGAGGTCACCAGTGGTGGTATACGTTTTGTTGCAGCCCAGTGAAGAGGGACCATGATCATGATGAAGGATAGACACACAGATAAGCTCTGGTCTATCATAGTACTGTATACCATTTACTAGATGTCACTAGTGGTGCTATACGTTTTGTTTCTTCCCAGTGAAGAGGAACCATGATCATGATGAAGGATACACACACAGATTAGCTCTGGTCTATCATAGTACTATATACCATTTACTAGATGTCACTAGTGGTACTATACGTTTTGTTGCAGCCCAGTGAAGAGGGACCATGATCATGATGAAGGATACACACACAGATAAGCTCTGGTCTATCTAGTACTATATACCATTTACTAGATGTCACTACTGGTGGTATACATTTTGTTGTAGCTCAGTGAAGGGGGACCATGATCATGATGAAGGATACACACACAGATAAGGAGATAAGCTCTGGCCTATCACTGTACTGTATACCATTCAGTCTGTAATCTTAAGTTACAACATAATGCAATGGAATTTAATGCTTTGTCATGTCTGTGGTGAAAAATCTGTAACACTTTTTATCTACCCACAAAGCAGTAAAAATGCCTTCTTTGCATAAAAGCATAAAGAACCTCTGGTCCTGGACATTTTGTGGGCAGACCATAAAAACTGGCAAGTTGGCAAGTGGTTACTACCAATGCATATGTAGATCAGCAGTAAGTAGTGACAAAATGCTGCATTTATTTGAAATTCTGACAAAATATGAATCACAGCTGTTCTTTCAGACTAAAAGAAATGCAAATTTGCATTGCTTTACAAAAATTATGGAAATGGTGTTATTCACATGAAAACATGCAAAAAAAAAATTCCTGTTATCAGAAATGAAGGAGATAAAGGTTCTGGACATTAATGTATGCTCTGTTGTCTGAAATGGTGTGAGTTATAGGAACTTCAAAATTATGCAAATGTAAATCCACATTAAAGTGAAATAAAGGATCACGATGGCAAGATATTAATTCTGGGATGATAAAACTGAGATGCTATTATATTAAAATGAAGTACTATCAGCAGTTGCTCATGCTAAGAGATCTTTAATTTTGAACCATAAATACCTTATAATAATTTGTAAATAAACTGCCAAGTGAAAGTAATACTATATAATGTCAAACACAAACTTTCATTCTTTCTTTTTTGGGAAGATAGAAGAAGACTTGGCTAATATATGCCAGGGGTATAGAGTTTGCATATGCTGTACAATGGACAGGAGCAGTGAGCAGAATCTTTGAACTTGTGTGCACTGAGCCATAAGAGTAAACTAGTGAGAGATTCATCTATATTAGCCTTTAATGTTACACTTCCTCCCCACAGTCACACCATGGACAATAATGTAGCTTTATATTTATTTCTGAACAAGAGTTGCAGGAAAGCTATTACAAACATATGAAATGAGTCAAATATTTAAACACAATGAACTCCACTTACATTTTTAATAACAAGACCAGTTTCAGAGAGCGTCCTCCCTATCCTCAGTTGTTGAGTTGACTGAAGCTCCCATTAAAATTCTACAAACAATCAAAAGGACTAGCAATGGAAAGCCCACTGTCCCCCATTCTGGCAGAACTATATATGAGCCACCTTGAAGTCCACAAAGTGAAAGCTTTCCCCCACATATATAAATTTTGGCAGAGATATGTTGATATATTTTTTCCATCATACCCCAGAAATTAACAGAACACGCTTTGAAACTGTTGAACCTTCAGGACAACAGCATTAAATTCACAATCAAAATTGAAGAGAACAACACCTTATCCTTCCTGGACCTCATTATAACCAGAGATCAAAATAGCTTTAAATTCGGTATACATAGAAAACCCACACATGTGGACAACTACATAAAGAAAAATAGTTACAACCCATCTTCACAACAACTAGCTGCCTTTAGAAGTTTAATCCACCGGTTGCATAGTGTCCCCTTGAGTAAAGAAGAATTTTTAAAAGAACAACAACGTATAGAAAAAATAGCAGTAACTAATGGATTCAACTCAGATCTCATAAGGAACATGATATACAAGAAGGAAAAACTCAAGGCAATTTCACATTCCACCACTCTAACACCTCTCTCAAACACAAATTGTTGGAAATACAAGAAATTCACATACCACCCTTGGCCCTTTAGAAAATTTGAACGAATCTTCAACAAATTTAACATTAGAGTAGCTCAACAGAACAAATCCAGCTTGAACTTACTAAACACACCTCTCAAAAATACCATCCCAAACACACTAAAATCTGGAATTTACCAGATTAGTTGTGATGAATGGGAGAAATACTACATAGGAAAAACTAAAAGAAACTTGGAAACCAGACTTAAGGAACACCAAAGAAACATAAAACTAAAACAAATAGAGAAATCTGCTGTATCACACCATTTTTGGACAGAAAACCACAACATTGGCCAAAATTTAAAGTTGTTAAAGCCCCTCACCACACCAATAGAATTGAACATCTGGGAAAAAATACACATCATCAAAAACAGCAACAACGTCATTAATTTTGAAATCCCGCCTGTAAGTAATGTGTTAAAACTTTGTGCCCCCAACACCAGATGGCAACAGGGTCAGAATCCACAGGATGAGGAAGAAGAGGACACAGGAGAAAGCGACTCTTAGTCACCCAGTCGCTGACGATGAGGACGAATGCCCTCGAAAACGTTTCCTTTTTATATAACTTTTAATTAGTGAAGGTGAGTGTAAAAAAGTGTGACTCAATCTACATCATGAAGCTCCCATGTCGTGCTGGGTGTAATGTTACCTATCTTCTCTGTAAAGTAAATGACATTATCTACCTCCCGAATCTCAAAATTCATAAGATCTCTTTTGTTTTTAGTAATAAAAATATTCTCCCATGTCTCCAATTTAATTAGTTTTTACTTTCCTTACTATATATAGTAAGTAGGGGAAGTATTGTATTCCACCCAAAAATTTGATACCGTGATTTCACCAGAAATACATGTTTTGAGACCCCCTGAATCCAAAAAAAGCATTTTTGGAAACATGTCCGTGTGTGTGTCTGTGTGTGTGTGTGTGTGTGTGTGTGTGTGTGTGTGTGTGTGTGTGTGTGAACAGCATAACTCAGAAACACAGTCGGATAAACACCAAACTTGGTATTTAGGTTCAGTATCTTCCAGAGATGCGACACGAAGGTTTTCAAGAAAATCCCCCCACCCCATACTACCGTTTTCATGGAACATTTTTCGAAACTTTTAATTTTCTCAAAAATGACTAACGATTTTGATTAAAATATCATATGTTTAATATATTTTCATGACAAATGAAATGTATATCTCGAATTTTCTGGGAATGTCTCCAAAAGTGTTCTTCATTGTGAACGACTTTTGCATAACTGGTAAACCATAAGAGATAGGCAAACTTTTACTGCACAAAAAATGTAGATCACGTTAAAATACACAATTTATGTCATATACATTTTTTTTGTTGAGTGAACCATTTTCGAGATATTGCTTGTTATTCCCTTAAATTTTCCAATACTTATACTTTTTCTCAAATTCGTTATTCATTTTTTACTTTCTCTACTACGTATAGTGATGTAACATTATTGTAGCCCCACGTTTGGGAGCCAATTTGTAACGGTATCACTTACAAATGTTTGTTTACATCAGTGTTGAAGCCATCTTGTGACGTCATTCTTTGTTAGGTTCGTAGCTCCATCTTGTGTTAGCAATTTGCATCAGTGTTAGCTTTTTTTGTTTGATTTCATTTCAAATGTCCTCCGGCTAGCTATTATCTTATCTTGGGTCGAACATGTGTCTCTATACAGGTTGTGAAGCGGAAAGGAATCTTTTATCCAAAAATTACACTGATGAAGAAATTTTTTTTATAATTTTTATTGTTGAACACGTTCACTATCACTTTTACATATTGATCTGGATACTCGCCAAACTGAAACTGTTATAATACTTCTTACTGATCACTTTTAATGCACGTACTTCAATCTTTTGTATAATTAACTTTACCATACTTTAGATCTTTCATAATTCTGCTGCGCGTAACTTGTGAATCTATATCCGATGTATGACGAACTAATACTTTCGACGAACTGACTGACTGAAGACGACATGTAGTGTACACAGATTTTTGATGAACTGGCCGCGATCTACCTCTGACTTGGCTTATTTATACTCCTTCGTCCAGATACGCCTAAAGATTATAAATGAATTACTATTGGCTAATAAAACGCGCCAACATTAGCGTCTATTTTAATATCCAATGAAAACCACGAATACATATTGCTTTTAGGGAGAAAATATTCCAGAAGTTTCTACCGAAAATGCGCCAACATTACGTAACTTCCTTGTTTCCAATAATGATAAACAGCTCACCCCCTCTTTGCATTATTGCGCTATTATTGACAGTTTCAGTAAAGCCGTATAAACTTATTTCCCAATAATAATTACAATTAATAAACATCTGAAATCAATGTCACATAAAAATGCATACTCATATTACAACCATTATTTACATTTAAGTAATTTGTGATACAAATTACTGCATCAATAGTAAGTAGGGGAAGTATTGCATTCCACCCAAAAATTCGATACCGAGATTTCACCGGAAATACATGTTTTGAGACCTCCTGAATCCAAAAAAAGCATTTTTGGAAACATGTCCGTGTGTGTGTGTGCCTGTGTGTGTGTCTGTGAACCGCATAACTCAAAAACTAACAGTCGGATAAACACCAAACTTGGTTTTTATTTAAAGGTGAGTCGAAATTGTTACACTAACATCACTTAAGTTTACTTAAGTGATGTTAGTGTAAACTTGTAAACTTAAGTGATGTTAGTGTAACAATTTCGACTCACCTTTAAATAAATTCAATACACATCACTGTTTCTAGCTTCTTTTCATTACAATACATACCAAACTTGGTATTTACGTTCAGTATCTTCCAGAGATGCGACACGAAGATTTTCAAGAAAATCCCCCCACCCCAGACTACCCTTTACATGGAACATTTTTCGAAATTTTAATTTTCTCAAAAATGGCTCTAACGATTTTGATGAAAATATCATATGTTTAAGATAATGTCATGAGAAATGAAATGTATATCTTGAAATTTCTGGGAATGTCTCCAAAAGTATTCTTCATTATGAACGACTTTTGCATAACTGGTAAACCATAAGAGATAGACAAAATTTTACTACACAAAAAATGTAGATCGTGTTAAAATACACAACTTATATCATATACATTTTTTGTTGTTGAGTGAACCGTTTTCGAGATATTGCTTGTTATTTCCTTAAGTTTTCCAATACTTATACTTTTTCTCAAATTCGTTATTCATTTTTTTATGTCCTGGACATGCAAAGAGAATGGAATGCGCCACATAGCAACCAGCGATAAAATATTTGACTATCGCTTAAAAGCTACCATATTCCCCTTGTATCTACAAGAAAATTACCAATAAGATTGACATCTCGATTAACATGAAGCATATGGAGAATAAGCGTTTGTAAAAATAGTTTGTACAAGAGTAGAGAAAGTCATGTGAGTGTGACACATCAGATTTTTTTTTATGTCCTGGACATGCAAAGAGAATATTTGACTATCGTTTAAAACCTACCATATTACCCTTGCATCTACAAGAAAATTAGCAATAAGATTGACATCTCGATATCTCGATTAACATGAAGCATATGGAGAATAGGCGTTTGTAAAAATAGTTCATACAAGAGTAGAGAAAGTCATGTGAGTGTAACACATCAGATTTTTTTTTAACATGTTTTAACAATTTAACCTCGGGTTCAATATTGATGAGCTACAGCTGATTTGTTGGTATATTTACATTTCTCATGTGTTCTTTCCTTCTAGTGTTCAAACTTCTGTTATCAGCTGTAGCTCATCACTTTTGGATGGAAAATCACATGTTAAAGAACCGACTGAATTGGAGACATGGGAGAATATTTTTATTACTAAATACAAATGAGATCTTATGAATTTTGAGATTCTGGAAGTAGATGACAGAGAGGATTAGTAACATTACACCCAGCACGACATAGGAGCTTCAGTCGACTCAACAACTGAGGATAGACACTCCATGAAACATTACAAATGTAAGTGGAGTTCATTCTGTTTAAATATTTGACTCATTATAAAACATCATGCTCTACTGTATAAAATACTTCACAATTATCTACACGTAGTGTGTACTTAATATTCAATTTAAATTGGCCAGAGATGGGGTACTTACATGAGCACATATTCTTGTACTAGTTATAATGGGAAAATAATTCCTATACAAGATTTCAAACATTTGCACACTGAATATATGTAACCAAAATGCAATTCATTCATTGGTGTTCAAGTATAGTATGACTCAAGTTCATTACAATGCCATGCATAGCTCAGTGGAACTTACTGTTCCTCAGGTTCAAGTTCAAATCTCTTCCCCCCCACCCTTTGATTTTAAATACATGAGTAAAAATATAATAGGTTTTCATCATTTTTATACTCAATTTAATTTCACAACCACAAATTTTGCTATTATTGTAATTATATTTGTAATATTATTTAAATGTATTACAGTAAATCAAGTTGTAAAAACTATAAGATAACAATCCATTATGGAGCTGCTTGTGTAAAGTTAAGGAAGCTGCTAAAGTGGAGCATAGAAGTTGACTTAACTGCTCAAGAGACCAACCACTTTTAGCTTCCAAGAAAAGTGAGCATATTGTTTTCTTTCTTTTGGCCTGGCAATACAGTGTAATAAATTCATATTCGTGGATTCTAAAACATCATATTTTCATAAGCCCTTCATTCTAAAATGTGCGCCAACTGTCACTGGACATGTCTGCTTGCTTAGAAAACAAGAGGCAATGTTTATCCTCTGCGCTTACTCCACAAGTGAAGGTAGAATCAGACTGAAACATTCAATGCCATAGCCAGGATTTGAACATAGATCTGCAGTTGCTCTAACCACCGACTACCCTGATGTTTGTGCCATAAAGCGTGCATTTCCTAACCAAGCTTACGATGTTTGAGCTCAAAGGTACTCGTGCACTTTCAGTTGTCAGTGTTAACATACTTCAGCTTAACTGAAGTATTAGTGGTCAGTCACCAACCTCAGATTTACACAAAACAACTAACCTCCCACATATTTCACAATACTGTGACTTTATCCAGTTTTTCAACTGTCATCTCATTGTTTTGATGTGGTTCAAGTCACAGTGTCCCCGACTCTTCACTTTCCTTTTTGATGTAGCAGTGTTCAGTTGCAGACTTGGGCATGCTGGTATTAGAGCAAATGAGATGTTCTTACTTACCCTTCAGGTATGAGATAACCAAGCAGGCCAGTTTCTGCAGAATTTGACATCTAAGTTGAGAGGAGGCTTACACAAGACTTCACTATGTGAGTGTGATCATGGGGGGATCATCAAACTTGAGCAATGCTAAGAGCTCTATGATCCTATGTGCAGGTCACAGCAACACATGTTTATATAGCCAATCAAATCTCCAGAGTGTTCTCAAATGTTCGAGAAAGAGATTGTGGTTACTGTTATTTATCTCTAATAACCTTGGCCCCTCCACATACTAGTGATTACTTGAAGGCAAACAATAGCAACTACATGCTCGTGCTCTTGTTGACATGAATGTATTTAGCTGCTCACCTGACATCTACAGGGAGAGCTGCCAAGTGTCTTCCCAGAGGTGTAAGATTCTTCTCACAATCTAAGGCTCCAACGTCCTGAAGTCTAATCAGTGCTGAGTCAATGTTTTCATCTGGGGGAGGTTCAAGTGTTCGAGCTGAAACAGCAGAGAAGACCCAGCAATACACTTGTACAATGTATGTGTTTCCTCATAGCAATTCCAAAGCTTGCACACCTCGATCTCTCTACTGCTCTTATAAAACAATGAGAATGTACATATTAGCTACAGCTGCTTACACTTCATGACTAACTTACTGCATTTGTTACTTGCAGGTTCACCAACTTAACAATGGCAACTATTGTACTGAGTTGAGAAGAGGTCACTTGTAGCTGAGGTAAAAAGCTTTACTTGCTAAAACAAATAGTACAATAAAATATACAGGATGAACCACAGTATTCATAAGCCATTTATTTTCGAAAATATGGCATTTAAGTTTCTGAAACAAAAATATTATAACTAAAGGACATGTGACCTTGATTTCATTTATCAGACGTAACCACCAGATAGAGCTTTCATAGGAATCATTTTTGTTAATTGACCCGAACCCCAGATGGCTGACTAATCAATGTTTTATTTTGTGGCTAACACAAATTTACTTGGGCCACAGACATATGCTTTTCTCCTTCAAAGAGTATGAATTAATAACAAATGTCCTATTAAAATGGTTTGTTTTGAAGTGCTCCAACTAATGGTGCCTATTTCACCCTCACTCACACTTGAAATTTTAAACTGATACGCCATTAACTCCACTTCCAGTTATAGCTCAGAGATGAAATCAAAGCTCTATGAAAGTTCACAAGTGATTTAGTTAGACACGTTTTTGTCTCGAAGATTTTAGCCTGTATTTTCTGAAATAGATGTTATATTTCCATTTATGATGTAAATTCCTATATAAGGAGCATTGCAGAATGATAAAACCACACGGTCTGTTATAGGAAGAAGCAAATGCAGAGCCAGTGCACAAGTCTTGTTTAAACACCATGGGATACTGTTTGCCATCTGCATATACTGCATGGGGTTCAGATCTAGTGGATCTGTTACATATACTCCATTCTGTAGAAACCATTCCCACAATTGGAGTTTGCAACATGAATACTGCTGCTAAGAAAATCCAAAATGGACCTCCAACTGCTTCCCCAAGAGGTAAAATATAAACATCCAGCAGATCTTGGTAGTCACTTGCTTTCATTTGACCCATTGGGAATGCACACAAGCACCAAACCCAGTGGAAACCATTAATGAACCTCTTCCCAGCTGGCGTTTGGAAAATATCCTTTCTGCAAATCGTGCTAATAGCAGAATTTCTTCTGTGCTACAATTTGAGACAGCATGTGAATCCTTGGATCTTGAGCCAATGAACTGTTGTTTCATTACAATTCTCTCCTGCCTTCCAGAGGACTTGTTAATGCTATAATTTGTCCCAAATTGTTCACAACAGAAGGAGATCTTGCTATTTCTCCTCGCCTCATAATTCTGGTTTACATCCTTGACCACTACTGTAGCAGTGATCGTGTTACTGTACAGCAAATGCTTCTCTTGCACTACAGCTCAAAACCAATGGTTATATCATTTTGCTCTGCATCTTTGGACATTCCCTTCACCAGTTGTATGTTAGGACAGAGAACTCACCCAAAACGTGATGTGCATCGTCACCTCTGAAGGCATCCAGTGTTTTAATACGTAACAGAAGTTGCTCTAATGGAACACGATGTAGCTCTGGAACTGGCTGGGCCAGTAAATGATAATCGAAGTGATGTTTTGTGAACAGATGTACGCAAACACCAGGCATCACACGTCCTGCGCGTCCTCTCCTTTGTAGTCCATTTGCTCTCGACACCCACACCAGCTCCAAACTTTCCATATTCTTGTTCGAATCAAATCTGCAATTAATGCACATATCAGTAAACAAGAGTTGCTCTGGAGCTTGTTACCTAAGGGTTCCTACTCTTAGAATATAGCACTTTCTCTATCCAGCATCTAGATACAAGAGAGAAACCAAATGTTTAAAAAGTGGAGTTAAAATATGAGGAGCACTCAATCTGATGGAAACTCAAAAACGACAGATATCTTGCAAATAGCTCATATTAATATGAGCGCAGATTGATAAGTCAGACACTTTTTAAAGAAAATAACAATTTTTTCCAAAAAATAAATTTTACTTCTCAATATAGTCTCCTTTCAATCCAATACACATTGTCTGTTTCTCCCATTTGTTTTAACCCTTCCAAACAATATTATTTTTCGAAGTCTGCAAAATATGAAGTTGTTTCTGACATGATGTGTTCACTGCATGTGAATTTCTTTCCAGCGAGCCAATTTTTCAGGTTTGCGAAGAGGAAGAAGTCGCTCTGAGCCAAATCTGAAGAATACGGTGGGTGAGATAGCAGTTCGTAGCCCAATTCCACAAATTTTGCAATGGCAATGGCTGACTTGTGTGCAGGTGCATTATCCTGGTGAAAGAGAATCTTTATCTTCACCAAATAGGGGGTCATTTCATTAACAATTCCTTGTGAAACTGATCCAGCATTGCAGCATAACATGAACTTGTGATCGTTTTACCCTTTTCCAAGTAGTGGATGTCTATCACCCCTTGTGAATCCCAAAAGACAGTTGCCATGATTTTTCCTGCCAACGGAATGGTTTTCGCTTTCTTTGGAACAAGTTTTCCGAAGGAAATTTACTGCTTTGATTGTTGTTTGGTAATGGATCCAAGTTTCACATCTCTGTGAGTAGTCAGAGCATGCAGCTTCCTGCAGTATATTATACACCCATTCACTCGGCAATCTTCCACACAATATCATCAACTTTGTTCACCTGCTGTGCTTGGACGGCCACATTGAAATTCTGTGAATCATGCCATGTGATGGAGCAGAGTCCCCATAATACTTGCTCAGCTTTTCTTCTGTTTCCTTCACCGTCTTACCACACAAAAAGTAGTGCTTTATCACAACACAAAATTCAATTTTCTCCAACACACATGTGCTTATTTTAGACGCTCTCAACAATATTCTGACGTGTTACATTATAAGATGTAAGACTTGGGTGCAAACAAGAAACCTGTGATTAGAATGCTACCTCTCGTTAAAGTCAATCCACCCTCGTAAATTGCATCCTTTTAGTGAGATCTACATGTTTCTGTCTCCCTCTTATGGTTTACCAGTTCCACAAAATTATATGGAACTCCTTTAAAATAAAGAGTGTATTCTCAGTAAACTTAAGACATACATTTTATTTATCCTCATTACAGCCATTTTTAGTAAATACTTTCAAATGATTCATGTAAAGGGTAGTGGGGGGGGAGGCTTTTCTTGAAAATCTTTATGTCACATCTCTGGAAGCTAGTGAACTTATTTATTTTGGTCTTTAACCAAGTTTGTTTTTGAGTTATACTGTTCTCTCTCTCACGCACAAACCTTTTTTCTATAAATGCAATTTTTTTCCCAGTGAAATCTCAGTATTGAAATTTTGGGTGAAATGCAATAATTCCTCTACTTATTATAGGTAAGTAAGTAGTAAAGAAATTAAAAATGACAAATCCTAAAAAATAATGGATATCTCAGAAATGGCTAATTCCACAGAAGTTATTTGAAATACAAAACCACAGTATCATAGACAGTGTGCAGAGCAATCCATGGCCTATACATTATGTGTTTTAACAAGATCTACATATTTTAAAATAGAGAGTTGAGGGTTGTTACACTACATCACTATGATATTCTTACTTGAACACGTTTCGGGAGACAGCTTGTTCCCATCGTCAGCATTTTCTCTTTAGTTGAGAGAAAATGCTGACGATGGGAACAAGCCGTCTCCCGAAACGCGTTCAAGTAAGAATATCATAGTGATGTAGTGTAACAACCCTCAACTCTCTATTTTAAATTATGACACATCACTGTTACCAGCTTCTAAATCTTCAAAATTAGTCAAGATCTACATACTTTATGTAATAAGCTATTGTTTCTCTCTCTCTTATGGTTTACCCATTAAACAAAATTCTTTTCAAGATACATATTTTGTCATGTAATTATCTTAAATATGTGGCATTTTAATCAAAATTGAGAAAACAAAAAATTTCAAAAAATGTTCTATGTAAAATGTAGTTTGGGGTGCGGGAATTCTCTTGAAAATCTTCATATTGCATCTCTGGAAGTTGCTGAAGTAAAACACCCAAGTTATGTTTGTCTAACATTTCAATTTTTAGTTATGTTTGCACACATGTTTTTATCTAATTTTGTATTCAGAGAACCCCAAAATGTCATTTCTGGTGAATTCTCAATATCAGATGTAATACTTAGCTTATTTACTACATAGCTTCTGAAATGTAAGTCTGAGAAAAATACACATGAATTTGGAAACATTAACATAAGGACTATATCCTGCCCTTGAAATGGGAAATGCTGTACTCAAGAACCTCATTTATCCGGATCAGGTGGAACCGGAGAGGGTGAAAAATAAAGAAAACAATTGAAAGCTGAGACGTCTACAATCGCTATTAGGACTGTCATGAAACACAATCTCATATACTTTATATTTGTTATTCTGTAACACTGACCAAGGATAGCTTGAAGCCTGCAATCTTGCCAACATTATAACCATACACGAGGTTCATTTCAGAAGCCATGACATCTTCCGAATAACTGAATGTGCAATTAGTTCAATATATATGTTTGAAAACATGTTGTACACAGTACAAGATGCCACATCAGATTGCATTGGTACCAGTAGACAGCACATGCAAAAGTTGGTATCCTAGAGGCCCTGTTCCGAGATGGATGCCAGTAACGTTGAACAGCAGTCATATGATCATCAGTGTCATGCTGAGCTAAGAGAAGCATTGCCTTATCGAGCTGTGGCCCAGCTCAAACATGGATGTGTAGCAACTGTTGACCTGCCGAGTAGTGGACATCCAGAGTCTGCTCACACAGACGTGCAAGTGACTGTTGTAGAACACTGTTTAAAACATGAAAGGAGTTTGACTGTGGTGATATTATCTGCACATACTAGTATTTGTACATCAACAGAATTCCACATTTAAAGAGGAGACTTGGAGATCTGCAAAGTGGGTGCCACATGAGTTACACAAGGCACAAAAATGGACCTGATAAGAAACATACCGTATACAACTAGTATGAATCTGATTCCAGCGTGACAAAATCACATGCTCAACTGAATAATTGCAACTGATGGAACTTGGGCACAAGCGTATGAACTGGAACTATAAAGTTGGACACAAGTATATCAAATGGAACTAAAGAGATGGGCACAAGTTTATAACTGGAACTAAAAACTTTGACACAAGTATATCAACTAGAACTAAAGAGTTGGGCACAAGTTTATAACTGGAACTAAAAACCTTGACACAAGTATATCAACTGGAACTAAAGAGTTGGGCACAAGTTTATAACTGGAACTAAAAAGTTTGACACAAGTGTATCAACTGGAACTAAAGAGTTGGGCACAAGTTTATAACTGGAACTAAAAAGTTTGACACAAGTGTATCAACTGCAACTAAAGAGTTGGGCACAAGTTTATAACTGGAACTAAAAAGTTTGACACAAGTATATCAACTGGAACTAAAGAGTTGGGCACAAGTTTATAACTGGAACTAAAAACCTTGACACAAGTATATCAACTGGAACTAAAGAGTTGGGCACAAGTTTATAACTGGAACTAAAAAGTTTGACACAAGTATATCAACTGGAACTAAAGAGTTGGGCACAAGTTTATAACTGGAACTAAAAAGTTTGACACAAGTGTATCAACTGCAACTAAAGAGTTGGGCACAAGTTTA
This sequence comes from Deroplatys truncata, assembly GCA_030765065.1. NCBI lineage: Eukaryota > Metazoa > Arthropoda > Insecta > Mantodea > Mantidae > Deroplatys > Deroplatys truncata. Next base: position 257,414,168 of record CM060984.1, read on the forward strand.
TAACTGGAACTAAAAACTTTGACAGAAGTATATCAACTGGAACTAAAAAGTTTGACACAAGTATATCAACTGGAACTAAAGAGTTGGGCACAAGTGTATCAACTGGAACTAAAGAGTTGGGCACAAGTGTATCAACTGCAACTAAAGAGTTAGGCACAAGTGTATCTACTGCAACTAAAAGGTTGGGCACAAGTGTATCAACTGGAACTAAAGTGTTGGGCACAAGTGTATCAACTGCAACTAAAGAGTTAGGCACAAGTGTAGCAACTGCAAGTAAAGAGTTGGGCACAAGTGTAGCAACTGGAAATAAAGAGTTAGGCACAAGTGTAGCAACTGGAAATAAAGAGTTGGGCACAAGTGTATCAACTGGAACTAAAGAGTTGGACACAAGTGTATCAACTGGAACTAAAGAGTTGGGCACAAGTGTATCAACCAGAACTAAAGAGTTGGGCACAAGTTTATGAACTGGAACCAAAGAGTTGGGCACAAGTGTATCAACTGGAACTAAAGAGTTGGGCACAAGTATATCAACTGCAACTAAAGAGTTGGACACAAGTGTATCAACTGCAACTAAGGAGTTGGGCACAGGTGTATCAACTGGAACTAAAGAGTTGGACACAAGTGTATCAACTGCAACTAAAGAGTTGGACACAAGTGTATCAACTGCAACTAAAAACTTGTACTGGAACTAAAGAGTTGGGCACAAGTGTATCAACTGGAACTAAAGAGTTGGGCACAAGTGTATCAACTGGAACTAAAGAGTTAGGCACAAGTGTATCAACTGGAACTAAAGAATTGGGCACAAGTGTATCAACTGGAACTAAAGAGTTGGGCACAAGTATATCAACTGCAACTAAAGAGTTGGGCACAAGTGTATCAACTGGAACTAAAGAGTTGGGCACAAGTGTATCAACTGGAACTAAAGAGTTGGGCACAAGTGTATCAACTGGAACTAAAGAGTTGGGCACAAGTATATCAACTGCAAATAAAGAGTTGGGCACAAATGTATCAACTGGAACTAAAGAGTTGGGCACAAGTGTATCAACTGCAACTTAAGAGTTGGGCACAAGTGTATCAACTGCAACTTAAAAGTTGGGCACAAGTGTATCAACTGGAACTAAAGTGTTGGGCACAAGTGTATCAACTGCAACTAAAGAGTTAGGCACAAGTGTAGCAACTGCAACTAAAGAGTTGGGCACAAGTGTATCAACTGGAACTAAAGAGTTGGACACAAGTGTATCAACTGCAACTAAAGAGTTGGACACAAGTGTATCAACTGCAACTAAAAACTTGTACTGGAACTAAAGAGTTGGGCACAAGTGTATCAACTGGAACTAAAGAGTTGGGCACAAGTGTATCAACTGGAACTAAAGAGTTGGGCACAACTGTATCAACTGGAACTAAAGAGTTGGGCACAAGTATATCAACTGCAAATAAAGATTTGGGCACAAGTGTATCAACTGGAACTAAAGAGTTGGGCACAAGTGTATTAACTGCAACTAAAGAGTTGGGCACAAGTGTATCAACTGGAACTAAAGTGTTGGGCACAAGTGTATCAACTGCATTAAAGAGTTAGGCACAAGTGTAGCAACTGTAACTAAAGAGTTGGGCACAAGTGTAGCAACTGCAACTAAAGAGTTGGGCACAAGTGTAGCAACTGCAACTAAAGAGTTGGGCACAAGTGTATCAACTGGAACCAAAGAGTTGGACACAAGTGTATCAACTGGAACTAAAGAGTTGAGCACAAGAGTATCTACTGGAACTAAAGATTTGGACACAAGTGTATCAACTGCAACTAAAGAGTTGGACACAAGTGTATCAACTGCAACTAAAAACTTGTACTGGAACTAAAGAGTTGGGCACAAGTGTATCAACTGGAACTAAAGAGTTGGGCACAAGTGTATCAACTGGAACTAAAGAGTTGGGCACAAATGTATCAACTGGAACTAAAGAGTTGGGCACAAGTGTATCAACTGCAACTAAAGAGTTGGGCACAAGTGTATCAACTGCAACTAAAAAGTTGGGCACAAGTGTATCAACTGGAACTAAAGTGTTGGGCACAAGTGTATCAACTGCAACTAAAGAGTTAGGCACAAGTGTAGCAACTGCAACTAAAGAGTTGGGCACAAGTGTAGCAACTGGAACTAAAGAGTTGGGCACAAGTGTATCAACTGGAACTAAAGAGTTGGACACAAGTGTATCAACTGGAACTAAAGAGTTGGGCACAAGTGTATCAACCAGAACTAAAGAGTTGGGCACAAGTTTATGAACTGGAACCAAAGAGTTGGGCACAAGTGTATCAACTGGAACTAAAGAGTTGGGCACAAGTATATCAACTGCAACTAAAGAGTTGGACACAAGTGTATCAACTGCAAGTAAAGAGTTGGGCACAGGTGTATCAACTGGAACTAAAGAGTTGGACACAAGTGTATCAACTGCAACTAAAGAGGTGGACACAAGTGTATCAACTGCAACTAAAAACTTGTACTGGAACTAAAGAGTTGGGCACAAGTGTATCAACTGGAACTAAAGAGTTGGGCACAAGTGTCTCAACTGGAACTAAAGAGTTGGGAACAAGTGTATCAACTGGAACTAAACAGTTGGGCACAAGTGTATCAACTGGAACTAAAGAGTTGGGCACAACTGTATCAACTGGAACTAAAGAGTTGGGCACAAGTATATCAACTGCAAATAAAGATTTGGGCACAAGTGTATCAACTGGAACTAAAGAGTTGGGCACAAGTGTATTAACTGCAACTAAAGAGTTGGGCACAAGTGTATCAACTGGAACTAAAGTGTTGGGCACAAGTGTATCAACTGCATTAAAGAGTTAGGCACAAGTGTAGCAACTGTAACTAAAGAGTTGGGCACAAGTGTAGCAACTGCAACTAAAGAGTTGGGCACAAGTGTAGCAACTGCAACTAAAGAGTTGGGCACAAGTGTATCAACTGCAACCAAAGAGTTGGACACAAGTGTATCAACTGGAACTAAAGAGTTGAGCACAAGAGTATCTACTGGAACTAAAGATTTGGACACAAGTGTATCAACTGCAACTAAAAACTTGTACTGGAACTAAAGAGTTGGGCACAAGTGTATCAACTGGAACTAAAGAGTTGGGCACAAGTATATCAACTGCAAATAAAGAGTTGGGCACAAATGTATCAACTGGAACTAAAGAGTTGGGCACAAGTGTATCAACTGCAACTAAAGAGTTGGGCACAAGTGTATCAACTGCAACTAAAAAGTTGGGCACAAGTGTATCAACTGGAACTAAAGTGTTGGGCACAAGTGTATCAACTGCAACTAAAGAGTTAGGCACAAGTGTAGCAACTGCAACTAAAGAGTTGGGCACAAGTGTAGCAACTGGAACTAAAGAGTTGGGCACAAGTGTATCAACTGGAACTAAAGAGTTGGACACAAGTGTATCAACTGGAACTAAAGAGTTGGGCACAAGTGTATCAACCAGAACTAAAGAGTTGGGCACAAGTTTATGAACTGGAACCAAAGAGTTGGGCACAAGTGTATCAACTGGAACTAAAGAGTTGGGCACAAGTATATCAACTGCAACTAAAGAGTTGGACACAAGTGTATCAACTGCAAGTAAAGAGTTGGGCACAGGTGTATCAACTGGAACTAAGGAGTTGGACACAAGTGTATCAACTGCAAATAAAGAGTTGGACACAAGTGTATCAACTGCAACTAAAAACTTGTACTGGAACTAAAGAGTTGGGCACAAGTGTATCAACTGGAACTAAAGAGTTGGGCACAAGTGTCTCAACTGGAACTAAAGAGTTGGGCACAAGTGTATCAACTGGAACTAAAGAGTTGGGCACAAGTGTATCAACTGGAACTAAAGAGTTGGGCACAACTGTATCAACTGGAACTAAAGAGTTGGGCACAAGTATATCAACTGCAAATAAAGATTTGGGCACAAGTGTATCAACTGGAACTAAAGAGTTGGGCACAAGTGTATCAACTGCATTAAAGAGTTCGGCACAAGTGTAGCAACTGTAACTAAAGGGTTGGGCACAAGTGTATCAACTGGAACTAAAGAGTTGGGCACAAGTGTAGCAACTGCAACTAAAGAGTTGGGCACAAGTGTATCAACTGGAACTAAAGAGTTGGACACAAGTGTATCAACTGGAACTAAAGAGTTAGACACAAGTGTATCAACTGCAACTAAAGATTTGGGCACAAGTGTATCAACTGGAACTAAAGAGTTGAGCACAAGAGTATCTACTGGAACTAAAGATTTGGGCACAAGTGTATCAACTGGAACTAAAGAGTTGGGCACAAGTGTATCAAGTGGAACTAAAGAGTTGGGCACAAGTGTATCAACTGGAACTAAAGAGTTGGACACAAGTGTATCAACTGAACCTAAAGAGTTGGGCACAAGTGTATCAACTGGAACTAAAGAGTTGGGCACAAGTATATCAACTGCAACTAAAGAGTTGAGCACAAGTGTATCAACTGGAACTAAAGAGTTGGGCACAAGTGTATCAACTGGAACTAAAGAGTTGGGCACAAGTGTATCAACTGCAAATAAGGAGTTGGGCACAAGTGTATCAACTGGAACTAAAGAGTTGGGCACAAGTGTATCAACTGCAAATAAGGAGTTGGGCACAAGTGTAGCAACTGGAACTAAAGAGTTGGGCACAAGTGTATCAACTGGAACTAAAGAGTTGGGCACAAGTATATCAACTGCAAATAAGGAGTTGGGCACAAGTGTAGCAACTGGAACTAAAGAGTTGGGCACAAGTATATCAACTGCAAATAAAGAGTTGGGCACAACTGTATCAACTGGAACTAAAGAGTTGGGCACAAGTATATCAACTGCAAATAAAGAGTTGGGCACAAGTGTATCAACTGGAAATAAAGAGTTGGGCACAAGTGCATCAAATGCACCTAAAGATTTGGGCACAAGTGTATCAACTGGAACTAAAGAGTTGGACACAAGTGTATCAACTGCAACTAAAGAGTTGGGCACAAGTGTATCAACTGGAACTAAAGAGATGAGCACAAGAGTATCAACTGGAACTAAAGATTTGGGCACAAGTGTATCAACTGGAACTAAAGAGTTGGGCACAAGTGTATCAACTGGAACTAAAGAGTTGGGCACAAGTGTATCAACTGGAACTAAAGAGTTAGGCACAAGTGTAGCAACTGCAAGTAAAGAGTTGGGCACAAGTGTAGCAACTGGAAATAAAGAGTTAGGCACAAGTGTAGCAACTGGAAATAAAGAGTTGGGCACAAGTGTATCAACTGGAACTAAAGAGTTGGACACAAGTGTATCAACTGCAACTAAAAACTTGTACTGGAACTAAAGAGTTGGGCACAAGTGTATCAACTGGAACTAAAGAGTTGGGCACAAGTGTATCAACTGGAACTAAAGAGTTGGGCACAACTGTATCAACTGGAACTAAAGAGTTGGGCACAAGTATATCAACTGCAAATAAAGATTTGGGCACAAGTGTATCAACTGGAACTAAAGAGTTGGGCACAAGTGTATTAACTGCAACTAAAGAGTTGGGCACAAGTGTATCAACTGGAACTAAAGTGTTGGGCACAAGTGTATCAACTGCATTAAAGAGTTAGGCACAAGTGTAGCAACTGTAACTAAAGAGTTGGGCACAAGTGTAGCAACTGCAACTAAAGAGTTGGGCACAAGTGTAGCAACTGCAACTAAAGAGTTGGGCACAAGTGTATCAACTGGAACCAAAGAGTTGGACACAAGTGTATCAACTGGAACTAAAGAGTTGAGCACAAGAGTATCTACTGGAACTAAAGATTTGGACACAAGTGTATCAACTGCAACTAAAGAGTTGGACACAAGTGTATCAACTGCAACTAAAAACTTGTACTGGAACTAAAGAGTTGGGCACAAGTGTATCAACTGGAACTAAAGAGTTGGGCACAAGTGTATCAACTGGAACTAAAGAGTTGGGCACAAATGTATCAACTGGAACTAAAGAGTTGGGCACAAGTGTATCAACTGCAACTAAAGAGTTGGGCACAAGTGTATCAACTGCAACTAAAAAGTTGGGCACAAGTGTATCAACTGGAACTAAAGTGTTGGGCACAAGTGTATCAACTGCAACTAAAGAGTTAGGCACAAGTGTAGCAACTGCAACTAAAGAGTTGGGCACAAGTGTAGCAACTGGAACTAAAGAGTTGGGCACAAGTGTATCAACTGGAACTAAAGAGTTGGACACAAGTGTATCAACTGGAACTAAAGAGTTGGGCACAAGTGTATCAACCAGAACTAAAGAGTTGGGCACAAGTTTATGAACTGGAACCAAAGAGTTGGGCACAAGTGTATCAACTGGAACTAAAGAGTTGGGCACAAGTATATCAACTGCAACTAAAGAGTTGGACACAAGTGTATCAACTGCAAGTAAAGAGTTGGGCACAGGTGTATCAACTGGAACTAAAGAGTTGGACACAAGTGTATCAACTGCAACTAAAGAGGTGGACACAAGTGTATCAACTGCAACTAAAAACTTGTACTGGAACTAAAGAGTTGGGCACAAGTGTATCAACTGGAACTAAAGAGTTGGGCACAAGTGTCTCAACTGGAACTAAAGAGTTGGGAACAAGTGTATCAACTGGAACTAAACAGTTGGGCACAAGTGTATCAACTGGAACTAAAGAGTTGGGCACAACTGTATCAACTGGAACTAAAGAGTTGGGCACAAGTATATCAACTGCAAATAAAGATTTGGGCACAAGTGTATCAACTGGAACTAAAGAGTTGGGCACAAGTGTATTAACTGCAACTAAAGAGTTGGGCACAAGTGTATCAACTGGAACTAAAGTGTTGGGCACAAGTGTATCAACTGCATTAAAGAGTTAGGCACAAGTGTAGCAACTGTAACTAAAGAGTTGGGCACAAGTGTAGCAACTGCAACTAAAGAGTTGGGCACAAGTGTAGCAACTGCAACTAAAGAGTTGGGCACAAGTGTATCAACTGCAACCAAAGAGTTGGACACAAGTGTATCAACTGGAACTAAAGAGTTGAGCACAAGAGTATCTACTGGAACTAAAGATTTGGACACAAGTGTATCAACTGCAACTAAAAACTTGTACTGGAACTAAAGAGTTGGGCACAAGTGTATCAACTGGAACTAAAGAGTTGGGCACAAGTATATCAACTGCAAATAAAGAGTTGGGCACAAATGTATCAACTGGAACTAAAGAGTTGGGCACAAGTGTATCAACTGCAACTAAAGAGTTGGGCACAAGTGTATCAACTGCAACTAAAAAGTTGGGCACAAGTGTATCAACTGGAACTAAAGTGTTGGGCACAAGTGTATCAACTGCAACTAAAGAGTTAGGCACAAGTGTAGCAACTGCAACTAAAGAGTTGGGCACAAGTGTAGCAACTGGAACTAAAGAGTTGGGCACAAGTGTATCAACTGGAACTAAAGAGTTGGACACAAGTGTATCAACTGGAACTAAAGAGTTGGGCACAAGTGTATCAACCAGAACTAAAGAGTTGGGCACAAGTTTATGAACTGGAACCAAAGAGTTGGGCACAAGTGTATCAACTGGAACTAAAGAGTTGGGCACAAGTATATCAACTGCAACTAAAGAGTTGGACACAAGTGTATCAACTGCAAGTAAAGAGTTGGGCACAGGTGTATCAACTGGAACTAAGGAGTTGGACACAAGTGTATCAACTGCAAATAAAGAGTTGGACACAAGTGTATCAACTGCAACTAAAAACTTGTACTGGAACTAAAGAGTTGGGCACAAGTGTATCAACTGGAACTAAAGAGTTGGGCACAAGTGTCTCAACTGGAACTAAAGAGTTGGGCACAAGTGTATCAACTGGAACTAAAGAGTTGGGCACAAGTGTATCAACTGGAACTAAAGAGTTGGGCACAACTGTATCAACTGGAACTAAAGAGTTGGGCACAAGTATATCAACTGCAAATAAAGATTTGGGCACAAGTGTATCAACTGGAACTAAAGAGTTGGGCACAAGTGTATCAACTGCATTAAAGAGTTCGGCACAAGTGTAGCAACTGTAACTAAAGGGTTGGGCACAAGTGTATCAACTGGAACTAAAGAGTTGGGCACAAGTGTAGCAACTGCAACTAAAGAGTTGGGCACAAGTGTATCAACTGGAACTAAAGAGTTGGACACAAGTGTATCAACTGGAACTAAAGAGTTAGACACAAGTGTATCAACTGCAACTAAAGATTTGGGCACAAGTGTATCAACTGGAACTAAAGAGTTGAGCACAAGAGTATCTACTGGAACTAAAGATTTGGGCACAAGTGTATCAACTGGAACTAAAGAGTTGGGCACAAGTGTATCAAGTGGAACTAAAGAGTTGGGCACAAGTGTATCAACTGGAACTAAAGAGTTGGACACAAGTGTATCAACTGAACCTAAAGAGTTGGGCACAAGTGTATCAACTGGAACTAAAGAGTTGGGCACAAGTATATCAACTGCAACTAAAGAGTTGAGCACAAGTGTATCAACTGGAACTAAAGAGTTGGGCACAAGTGTATCAACTGGAACTAAAGAGTTGGGCACAAGTGTATCAACTGCAAATAAGGAGTTGGGCACAAGTGTATCAACTGGAACTAAAGAGTTGGGCACAAGTGTATCAACTGCAAATAAGGAGTTGGGCACAAGTGTAGCAACTGGAACTAAAGAGTTGGGCACAAGTGTATCAACTGGAACTAAAGAGTTGGGCACAAGTATATCAACTGCAAATAAGGAGTTGGGCACAAGTGTAGCAACTGGAACTAAAGAGTTGGGCACAAGTATATCAACTGCAAATAAAGAGTTGGGCACAACTGTATCAACTGGAACTAAAGAGTTGGGCACAAGTATATCAACTGCAAATAAAGAGTTGGGCACAAGTGTATCAACTGGAAATAAAGAGTTGGGCACAAGTGCATCAAATGCACCTAAAGATTTGGGCACAAGTGTATCAACTGGAACTAAAGAGTTGGACACAAGTGTATCAACTGCAACTAAAGAGTTGGGCACAAGTGTATCAACTGGAACTAAAGAGATGAGCACAAGAGTATCAACTGGAACTAAAGATTTGGGCACAAGTGTATCAACTGGAACTAAAGAGTTGGGCACAAGTGTATCAACTGGAACTAAAGAGTTGGGCACAAGTGTATCAACTGGAACTAAAGAGTTAGGCACAAGTGTATCAACTGGAACTAAAGAGTTGGGCACAAGTGTATCAACTGGAACTAAAGAGTTGGGCACAAGTATATCAACTGCAACTAAAGAGTTGGGCACAAGTGTATCAACTGGAACTAAAGATTTGGGCACAAGTGTATCAACTGGAACTAAAGAGTTGGGCACAAGTGTATCAACTGGAACTAAAAAGTTGGGCATTAGTGTATCAACTGCAACTAAAGATTTGGGCACAAGTGTATCAACTGCAACTAAAGAGTTGGGCACAAGTGTATCAACTGCAACTAAAGAGTTAGGCACAAGTGTATCAACTGGAACTAAAGAGGAGTTGGGCACAAGTCTATCAACTGGAACTAAAGAGTTGGACACAAGTGTATCAACTGGAACTAAAGAGTTGGGCACAAGTGTATCAACTGCAACTAAAGAGTTGGGCACAAGTGTATCAGCTGGTACTAAAGAGTTGGGCACAAGTGTATCAACTGGAACTAAAGAGTTGGGCACAAGTGTATCAACTGGAACTAAAGAGTTGGGCACAAGTTTATTAACTGCAACTAAAGAGTTGGGCACAAGTGTATCAACTGGAACTAAAGTGTTGGGCACAAGTGTATCAACTGCATTAAAGAGTTCGGCACAAGTGTAGCAACTGTAACTAAAGAGTTGGGCACAAGTGTATCAACTGCAACTAAAGAGTTGGGCACAAGTGTAGCAACTGCAACTAAAGAGTTGGGCACAAGTGTATCAACTGGAACTAAAGAGTTGGGCACAAGTGTATCAACTGGAACTAAAGAGTTGGACACAAGTGTATCAACTGAACCTAAAGAGTTGGGCACAAGTGTATCAACTGGAACTAAAGAGTTGGGCACAAGTATATCAACTGCAACTAAAGAGTTGGGCACAAGTGTATCAACTGGAACTAAAGAGTTGGGCACAAGTGTATCAACTGCAAATAAGGAGTTGGGCACAAGTGTATCAACTGGAACTAAAGAGTTGGGCACAAGTGTATCAACTGGAACTAAAGAGTTGGGCACAAGTATATCAACTGCAAATAAGGAGTTGGGCACAAGTGTATCAACTGGAACTAAAGAGTTGGGCACAAGTATATCAACTGCAAATAAAGAGTTGGGCACAACTGTATCAACTGGAACTAAAGAGTTGGGCACAAGTATATCAACTGCAAATAAAGAGTTGGGCACAAGTGTATCAACTGGAAATAAAGAGTTGGGCACAAGTGTATCAAATGCACCTAAAGATTTGGGCACAAGTGTATCAACTGGAACTAAAGAGTTGGACACAAGTGTATCAACTGCAACTAAAGAGTTGGGCACAAGTGTATCAACTGGAACTAAAGAGATGAGCACAAGAGTATCAACTGGAACTAAAGATTTGGGCACAAGTGTATCAACTGGAACTAAAGAGTTGGGCACAAGTGTATCAACTGGAACTAAAGAGTTGGGCACAAGTGTATCAACTGGAACTAAAGAGTTAGGCACAAGTGTATCAACTGGAACTAAAGAGTTAGGCACAAGTGTATCAACTGGAACTAAAGAGTTGGGCACAAGTGTATCAACTGGAACTAAAGAGTTGGGCACAAGTATATCAACTGCAACTAAAGAGTTGGGCACAAGTGTATCAACTGGAACTAAAGATTTGGGCACAAGTGTATCAACTGGAACTAAAGAGTTGGGCACAAGTGTATCAACTGGAACTAAAAAGTTGGGCATTAGTGTATCAACTGCAACTAAAGATTTGGGCACAAGTGTATCAACTGCAACTAAAGAGTTGGGCACAAGTGTATCAACTGGAACTAAAGTGTTGCGCACAAGTGTATCAACTGCAACTAAAGAGTTAGGCACAAGTGTAGCAACTGCAACTAAAGAGTTGGGCACAAGTGTAGCAACTGGAACTAAAGAGTTGGGCACAAGTGTATCAACTGGAACTAAAGAGTTGGGCACAAGTGTATCAACTGGAACTAAAGAGTTGGGCACAAGTTTATGAACTGAAACCAAAGAGTTGGGCACCAGTTTATGAACTGGAACCAAAGAGTTGGGCACAAGTGTATCAACTGGAACTAAAGAGTTGGGCACAAGTATATCAACTGCAACTAAAGAGTTGGACACAAGTGTATCAACTGCAACTAAAGAGTTGGGGACAGGTGTATCAACTGGAACTAAAGAGTTGGACACAAGTGTATCACCTGCAACTAAAGAGTTGGACACAAGTGTATCAACTGCAACTAAAAACTTGTACTGGAACTAAAGAGTTGGCCACAAGTGTATCAACTGGAACTAAAGAGTTGGGCACAAGTGTATCAACTGGAACTAAAGAGTTGGGCACAAGTGTATCAACTGGAACTAAAGAGTTGGGCACAAGTGTATCAACTGCAACTAAAGAGTTAGGCACAAGTGTATCAACTGGAACTAAAGAGTTGGGCACAAGTGTATCAACTGGAACTAAAGAGGAGTTGGGCACAAGTCTATCAACTGGAACTAAAGAGTTGGACACAAGTGTATCAACTGGAACTAAAGAGTTGGGCACAAGTGTATCAACTGCAACTAAAGAGTTGGGCACAAGTGTATCAACTGGTACTAAAGAGTTGGGCACAAGTGTATCAACTGGAACTAAAGAGTTGGGCACAAGTGTATCAACTGGAACTAAAGAGTTGGGCACAAGTTTATTAACTGCAACTAAAGAGTTGGGCACAAGTGTATCAACTGGAACTAAAGTGTTGGGCACAAGTGTATCAACTGCATTAAAGAGTTCGGCACAAGTGTAGCAACTGTAACTAAAGAGTTGGGCACAAGTGTATCAACTGCAACTAAAGAGTTGGGCACAAGTGTAGCAACTGCAACTAAAGAGTTGGGCACAAGTGTATCAACTGGAACTAAAGAGTTGGGCACAAGTGTATCAACTGGAACTAAAGAGTTGGACACAAGTGTATCAACTGAACCTAAAGAGTTGGGCACAAGTGTATCAACTGGAACTAAAGAGTTGGGCACAAGTATATCAACTGCAACTAAAGAGTTGGGCACAAGTGTATCAACTGGAACTAAAGAGTTGGGCACAAGTGTATCAACTGCAAATAAGGAGTTGGGCACAAGTGTATCAACTGGAACTAAAGAGTTGGGCACAAGTGTATCAACTGGAACTAAAGAGTTGGGCACAAGTATATCAACTGCAAATAAGGAGTTGGGCACAAGTGTATCAACTGGAACTAAAGAGTTGGGCACAAGTATATCAACTGCAAATAAAGAGTTGGGCACAACTGTATCAACTGGAACTAAAGAGTTGGGCACAAGTATATCAACTGCAAATAAAGAGTTGGGCACAAGTGTATCAACTGGAAATAAAGAGTTGGGCACAAGTGTATCAAATGCACCTAAAGATTTGGGCACAAGTGTATCAACTGGAACTAAAGAGTTGGACACAAGTGTATCAACTGCAACTAAAGAGTTGGGCACAAGTGTATCAACTGGAACTAAAGAGTTGAGCACAAGAGTATCAACTGGAACTAAAGAGTTGAGCACAAGAGTATCAACTGGAACTAAAGATTTGGGCACAAGTGTATCAACTGGAACTAAAGAGTTGGGCACAAGTGTATCAACTGGAACTAAAGAGTTGGGCACAAGTGTATCAACTGGAACTAAAGAGTTGGGCACAAGTGTATCAACTGGAACTAAAGAGTTGGGCACAAGTGTATCAACTGGAACTAAAGAGTTGGGCACAAGTGTATCAACTGGAACTAAAGAGTTGGGCACAAGTGTATCAACTGCAACTAAAGGGTTGGGCACAAGTGTATCAACTGGAACTAACGATTTGGGCACAAGTGTATCAACTGGAACTAAAGATTTGGGCACAAGTGTATCAACTGGAACTAAAGAGTCGGGCACAAGTGTATCAACTGCAACTAAAGAGTTGGGCACAAGTGTATCAACTGCAACTAAAGAGTTGGGCACAAGTGTATCAACTGGAACTAAAGTGTTGGGCACAAGTGTATCAACTGCAACTAAAGTTGGGCACAAGTGTAGCAACTGCAACAAAAGAGTTGGGCACAAGTGTAGCAACTGGAACTAAAGAGTTGGGCACAAGTGTATCAACTGGAACTAAAGAGTTGGACACAAGTGTATCAACTGGAACTAAAGAGTTGGGCACAAGTGTATCATCTGGAACTAAAGAGTTGGGCACAAGTTTATGAACTGGAACCAAAGAGTTGGGCACCACTTTATGAACTGGAACCAAAGAGTTGGGCACAAGTGTATCAACTGGAACTAAAGAGTTGGGCACAAGTGTATCAACTGGAACTAAAGAGTTGGGCACAAGTATATCAACTGCAACTAAAGAGTTGAGCACAAGTGTATCAACTGGAACTAAAGAGTTGGGCACAAGTGATTTAACTGGAACTAAAGAGTTGGGCACAAGTGTATCAACTGGAACTAAAGAGTTGGGCACAAGTGTATCAACTGCAAATAAGGAGTTGGGCACAAGTGTATCAACTGGAACTAAAGAGTTGGGCACAAGTGTATCAACTGGAACTATAGAGTTGGGCACAAGTATATCAACTGCAAATAAGGAGTTGGGCACAAGTGTATCAACTGGAACTAAAGAGTTGGGCACAAGTATATCAACTGCAAATAAAGAGTTGGGCACAACTGTATCAACTGGAACTAAAGAGTTGGGCACAAGTATATCAACTGCAAATAAAGAGTTGGGTACAAGTGTATCAACTGAAAATAAAGAGTTGGGCACAAGTGCATCAAATGCACCTAAAGATTTGGGCACAAGTGTATCAACTGGAACTAAAGAGTTGGACACAAGTGTATCAACTGCAACTAAAGAGTTGGGCACAAGTGTATCAACTGGAACTAAAGAGTTGGGCACAAGTGTATCAACTGGAACTAAAGAGTTAGGCACAAGTGTATCAACTGGAACTAAAGATTTGGGCACAAGTGTATCAACTGGAACTAAAGAGTTGGGCACAAGTGTATCAACTGGAACTAAAGAGTTGGGCACAAGTGTATCAACTGCAACTAAAGATTTGGGCACAAGTGTATAAACTGCAACTAAAGAGTTGGGCACAAGTGTATCAACTGGAACTAAAGTGTTGCGCACAAGTGTATCAACTGCAACTAAAGAGTTAGGCACAAGTGTAGCAACTGCAACTAAAGAGTTGGGCACAAGTGTAGCAACTGGAACTAAAGAGTTGGGCACAAGTGTATCAACTGGAACTAAAGAGTTGGACACAAGTGTATCAACTGAAACTAAAGAGTTGGGCACAAGTGTATCAACTGGAACTAAAGAGTTGGGCACAAGTATATCAACTGCAAATAAAGAGTTGGGCACAAATGTATCAACTGGAACTAAAGAGTTGGGCACAAGTGTATCAACTGCAACTAAAGAGTTGGGCACAAGTGTATCATCTGGAACTAAAGAGTTGGGCACAAGTTTATGAACTGGAACCAAAGAGTTGGGCACCAGTTTATGAACTGGAACCAAAGAGTTGGGCACAAGTGTATCAACTGGAACTAAAGAGTTGGGCACAAGTATATCAACTGCAACTAAAGAGTTGGGCACAGGTGTATCAACTGGAACTAAAGAGTTGGACACAAGTGTATCAACTGCAACTAAAGATTTGGACACAAGTGTATCAACTGCAACTAAAAACGTGTACTGGAACTAAAGAGTTGGGCACAAGTGTATCAACTGGAACTAAAGAGTTGGGCACAAGTGTATCAACTGGAACTAAAGAGTTGGGCACAAGTGTATCAACTGGAACTAAAGAGTTGGGCACAAGTGTATCAACTGGAACTAAAGAGTTGGGCACAAGTGTATCAACTGGAACTAAAGAGGAGTTGGGCACAAGTGTATCAACTGGAACTAAAGAGTTGGGCACAAGTGTATCAACTGGAACTAAAGAGTTGGGCACAAGTGTATCAACTGCAACTAAAGAGTTGGGCACAAGTGTATCAACTGGAACTAAAGAGTTGGGCACAAGTGTATCAACTGGAACTAAAGAGTTGGGCACAACTGTATCAACTGGAACTAAAGAGTTGGGCACAAGTATATCAACTGCAAATAAAGATTTGGGCACAAGTGTATCAACTGGAACTAAAGAGTTGGGCACAAGTGTAACAACTGGAACTAAAGAGTTGGGCACAAGTGTATCAACTGGAACTAAAGAGTTGGACACAAGTGTATCAACTGAACCTAAAGCGTTGGGCACAAGTGTATCAACTGGAACTAAAGAGTTGGGCACAAGTATATCAACTGCAACTAAAGAGTTGGGCACAAGTGTATCAACTGGAACTAAAGAGTTGGGCACAAGTGTATCAACTGGAACTAAAGAGTTGGGCACAAGTATATCAACTACAAATAAGGAGTTGGGCACAAGTGTATCAACTACAAATAAGGAGTTGGGCACAAGTGTATCAACTGGAACTAAAGAGTTGGGCACAAGTATATCAACTGCAAATAAAGAGTTGGGCACAACTGTATCAACTGGAACTAAAGAGTTGGGCACAAGTATATCAACTGCAAATAAAGAGTTGGGCACAAGTGTATCAACTGGAAATAAAGAGTTGGGCACAAGTGTATCAAATGCAACTAAAGATTTGGGCACAAGTGTATCAACTGGAACTAAAGAGTTGGACACAAGTGTATCAACTGGAACTAAAGAGTTGGGCACAAGTGTATCAACTGGAACTAAAGAGTTGGACAGAAGTGTATCAACTGAAACTAAAGAGTTGGGCACAATTGTATGAACTGGAACTAAAGAGTTTGGCACAAGTGTATCAACTGGAACTAAAGAGTTGGGCACAAGTGTATCAACTGGAACTAAAGAGTTGGACACAAGTGTATCAACTGGAACTAAAGAGTTGGGCACAAGTGTATCAACTGGAACTAAAGAGTTGAGCATAAGGTATGAACTGGAACTAAAGAGCAGACATAAGGTATGAACTGGAACTAAAGAGTCAGGCATAAGGTATGAACTGGAACTAAACAGTCAGAGACAAGGTATGAACTGGAACTAAATAGTCAGGCACAAGGTATGAACTGGAACTAAAGAGCAGACATAAGGTATGAACTGGAACTAAAGAGTCAGGCACAAACATATGAACTGGAACTAAACAGTCATGCACTAGCATATGAACTGGAACTAAAGAGTCAGGCACAAGTTATGAATTGGAACTAAAGAGTCAGGCACAAGGTATGAATTGGAACTTAAGAGTCAGGCACAAGTTATGAACTGGAACTAAAGAGTCAGGCACAAGTTATGAACTGGAACTAAAGAGTCAGGCACAAGTTATGAACTGGAACTAAAGAGTCAGGCACAAGTTATGAACTGGAACTAAAGAGTCAGGCACAAGTTATGAACTGGAACTAAAGAGTCAGGCACAAGTTATGAACTGGAACTAAAGAGTCAGGCACAAGGTATGAACTGGAATTAAAGAGCAGACATAAGGTATGAACTGGAACTAAAGAGTCAGACACAAGGTATGAACTGGAACTAAAGAGTCAGGCACAAGGTATGAACTGGAACTAAAGAGTGAGACACACAGTATGAAGTGGAACTAAAGAGTCAGGCACAAGGTATGAACTGGAACTAAAGAGTCAGGCACAAGCATATGAAGTGGAACTAGAGAGTCAGGCAAAAGGTATGAACTGGAACTAAAGAGCAGACATAAGGTATGAACTGGAACTAAAGAGTCAGGCACAAACATATGAACTGGAACTAAACAGTCATGCACTAGCATATGAACTGGAACTAAAGAGTCAGGCACAAGTTATGAACTGGAGCTAAAGAGTCAGGCACAAGTTATGAATTGGAACTAAAGAGTCAGGCACAAGGTATGAATTGGAACTTAAGAGTCAGGCACAAGTTATGAACTGGAACTAAAGAGTCAGGCACAAGTTATGAACTGGAACTAAAGAGTCAGGCACAAGTTATGAACTGGAACTAAAGAGTCAGGCACAAGTTATGAACTGGAACTAAAGAGTCAGGCACAAGTTATGAACTGGAACTAAATAGTCAGGCACAAGTTATGAACTGGAACTAAAGAGTCAGGCACAAGGTATGAACTGGAATTAAAGAGCAGACATAAGGTATGAACTGGAACTAAAGAGTCAGACACAAGGTATGAACTGGAACTAAAGAGTCAGGCACAAGGTATGAACTGGAACTAAAGAGTGAGACACACAGTATGAAGTGGAACTAAAGAGTCAGGCACAAGGTATGAACTGGAACTAAAGAGTCAGGCACAAGCATATGAAGTGGAACTAGAGAGTCAGACACAAGCATATAAACTGGAAATAAAGAGTCAGGCACAAGGTATGAACTGGAACTAAAGAGTCAGGCACAAGCATATGAAGTGGAACTAGAGAGTCAGACACAAGCATATGAAGTGGAACTAGAGAGTCAGACACACGCATATGAAGTGGAACTAGAGAGTCAGACACAAGCATATAAACTGGAACTAGAGAGTCAGGCACAAGCATATGAACTGGAACTAAAGAGTCTGACACAAGCATATGAACTGGAACTAAAGAGTCAGGTACAAACATATGAACTGGAACTAAAGAGTCAGGCACAAGTATATGAAGTGGAACTAGAGAGTCAGACACAAGCATATAAACTGGAACTAAAGAGTCAGGCACAAGCATATGAACTGGAACTAAAGAGTCAGACACAAGCATATGAACTGGAACTAAAGAGTCAGGCACAAGCATATGAACTGGAACTAAAGAGTCAGACACAAGCATATGAACTGGAATTAAAGAGTCAGGTACAAACATATAAACTGGAACTAAAGAGTCAGGCACAAGCATATAAACTGGAACTAAAGAGTCAGGCACAAACATATAAACTGGAACTAAAGAGTCAGGCACAAACATATGAACTGGAACTAAAGTCAGGCACAAACATATGAACTGGAACTAAAGAGTCAGGTACAAACATATGAACTGGAACTAAAGAGTCAGGTACAAACATATAAACTGGAACTAAAGAGTCAGGCACAAGTATATAAACTGGAACTAAAGAGTCAGGCACAAACATATAAACTGGAACTAAAGTGTCAGGCGCAAGCATATAAACTGGAACTAAAGAGTCAGGCACAAGCATATAAACTGGAACTAAAGAGTCAGCCACAAACATATGAACTGGAACTAAAGAGTCAGGCACAAGCATATAAACTGGAACTAAAGAGTCAGGTACAAACATATGAACTGGAACTAAAGAGTCAGACACAAGCATATAAACTGGAACTAAAGAGTCAGGCACAAGGTATGAACTGGAACTAAAGAGTCAGGCACAAGCATATGAAGTGGAACTAGAGAGTCAGACACAAGCATATGAAGTGGAACTAGAGAGTCAGACACACGCATATGAAGTGGAACTAGAGAGTCAGACACAAGCATATAAACTGGAACTAAAGAGTCAGGCACAAGCATATGAACTGGAACTAAAGAGTCAGACACAAGCATATGAACTGGAACTAAAGAGTCAGGCACAAGCATATGAACTGGAACTAAAGAGTCAGACACAAGCATATGAACTGGAATTAAAGAGTCAGGTACAAACATATAAACTGGAACTAAAGAGTCAGGCACAAGCATATAAACTGGAACTAAAGAGTCAGGCACAAACATATAAACTGGAACTAAAGAGTCAGGCACAAACATATGAACTGGAACTAAAGTCAGGCACAAACATATGAACTGGAACTAAAGAGTCAGGTACAAACATGTGAACTGGAACTAAAGAGTCAGGTACAAACATATAAACTGGAACTAAAGAGTCAGGCACAAGTATATAAACTGGAACTAAAGAGTCAGGCACAAACATATAAACTGGAACTAAAGTGTCAGGCACAAGCATATAAACTGGAACTAAAGAGTCAGGCACAAGTATATAAACTGGAACTAAAGAGTCAGCCACAAACATATGAACTGGAACTAAAGAGTCAGGCACAAGCATATAAACTGGAACTAAAGAGTCAGGTACAAACATATGAACTGGAACTAAAGAGTCAGGTACAAGCATATAAACTGGAACTAAAGAGTCAGACACAAACATATGAACTGGAACTAAAGAGTCAGGCACAAGCATATGAACTGGAACTAAAGAGTCAGACACAAGCATATGAACTGGAACTAATGAGTCAGGTACAAACATATGAACTGGAACTAAAGAGTCAGGCACAAGCATATGAACTGGAACTAGAATCCGTCGAATGAATGGCAACATCGTGGTTCACAGCGAAGACACAAGTTTCAACAGAATCCATCACCCAGGAAGGGCATCATCATTTTGGCAGGTATGCTAGACTGTCGTCATATTCGTGAATCCATGTACTACAGAGCATTCCTGTTACACAATCTGCATCATACTCTATGGAGGAAATGCCCAGCACTTCTACATTTCCATGATAATGCAACAAGCCACTTTGCCGCGGTGGTGGCGGGAGATCTTGTAATACCCTGATCTCAGTCTCTCCGACTTTTATCTCATTCTGAAATTGAAGAAGCCGCTGCGTGGGCAACAGGGAACACATGCTAAGTGTTTCGACAAGAGGTGGTGCAAATAGATGCGGTATTCAACGCCTTCCTCATAGTTGGCAAAGATGTGTGGGGGATTACTTTGAAGGGTGTTAGCTGTGAGTACATTGTAAAACAATGATATTCCATTTATGCATCTTTCAGTGTCCGTTATCCATAGACTCCATTACCTGGATCCTAATTTTGTACCAGCAATGCGAAGGACATTCCAGTGACTTTCAATCATATAAACTGAATAAAATAGTTAGCATGACTTATGAAATGACCCTCATACATTTGTATGCATTTATCAAAGAACGTAGATATTTTTGAATAAGCAATCTGGATTAATAAGGGACAGACAAATGAGCTTCTAGTGTATTAAGTGTAAATACACAACTTGGAAATTACCTTATTTTCAATTTGACTATGTCAGAATGAATGCTCAATGTGTTTAAATGCATTAAAGTTAGTCTATCAAAGGACCGAAAAACATTCCACACTTCTGTTAATTCATTATATGTATGTTCAGCTCTGCATCAAATGAATTTTTATTGTTTTTTGTCAAGTAAAACTAACTGCTCTGTCGTAACATTACTTATATACATAAAAGTATTTAAGCTGTGGATACTTACCGTTTTTCCTTCATTTTTCCACAGTCTATTACATATACACAATCATCTATTGTCACAGAAGTTTCTGCAATATTGGTTGACAGCACTATTTTTCTGACCCCTGGTTTTGGTTTCCTGTTACAACAAAATAGTAGCACAGTCAGTTTTGCAGTGGAGGGGGGGCACAGTGTTTAATAATAGCATACTGTGATGCCAGTTTGGTAAGACCTTGATTTGAATCAGGGAGAGAGTTTTTTTCAATTTCCATGATTCTGTTATGTGCTTACCAAATGGGTATTGTGTACTATGTTTTGTACGATGGGTATTTAATATCAATTGAATTATATTGAGACATTAACTGAAATATTTATATATATTATTGAAGACAGATGTTACATTTTAGAAGGTGATTTGCCTATATGTGTTGCTATGCAGACAGAAGGTTTGTAAATATGCATTATTGTCAGTGTTGTCATATTACGTTGTATTTTATACTTATGTTAGAAATTTGATTTATTTTATTTTTACTTCATTATAAAAAAAGTAATAGATGACATGTCTGTCCTATGATATGGAAATCTTGAAAAAGTGGGTGTGACGAGTTAACACCGAAGAAATCATGAGTTGGCATATACTTCATTCTGCTAATGTTTAAAAGAAAAAGGTGTAGATATTAATGACAAGAATGTATTGGCATATTTCCTTCTATGAAGTAGTAAATTGACAAGTCCACAAAGTTTGTGACTATGATAAAGTTAAATGATGTTGGAACTTTGTATTGTGATGTTCTTACTTCCTGCACTAGTGGTTCTGATTTCTTTTGTTTTCCGAGCAACTACACTGAATGTCAACTTCCGATCCATAGCAATATGTTGGTAGGTACCAAAAATTACTTACTTCATGCAACACAAGCTTAAATTGTAACTCATTATATACATGTACAGCTGGTTACTAATGTGGGATTATTTTCATACTGTTTCACATTGATATTACTAGGTTATAAATGACGTTCTCTGGTACGATTAAACTAATTTCAGTGTGCACAATTAAAAAATACATTCTGCTTTTAGCACAACTTGTTTTGGAAATATGACAATGTTGAATGAAAATGTAATTGTAAAATTTGCAAAAATATTACACACTCATATACAACTTTTAAAGAACAACATGAAAGCTACCCCCAAGTGTTCTCTGATAGGTTTGTTGCAGTAACTGGTCCTATGTGTTCTGTTGAATCCTTTCACCTTGCTCTTCCCTTGATGGATGGCAAGTAGTCAAGATGTGACTTGAGGAAATGAAACTTCAAACTCATATTACAGCCCAGCATATTTCTGGCAATTTCTTTGTAATGAATGTCTTTCACGTTGCCCAGAAATTTCTTAGCAACCTCTCTGAATCCATTCCACACATTTCATTCATAGAACTGGTAAAGTTAACATCTTTCATCAATTTCCTTATTTGTGGCCCATCAAATACTCCCTCTGACTTTAGCAAGTGACAATGATGGAAACTTTGTGTATAAGTACTGGATACAAAAGCAACTTTCACCAATTGTTTCATTGCCAAGTTTTATGTGAAATGGAGGCAGTAGAATTTTTTGACGATCAACAAGAGGCACATTGGTAACATTGATCAGCTTTCCAATGTTTGTCCCTCGCCCTGCTATACCCTTTGCAAAGAAAACAAGGGAATTTTGTGTATCGTCCCTGTTGTCGTAGTACCAGACCAATGACCTTCAAGTCACCACATATTTGCGGTACTTAATTTTCTCAAGAACACACTTCAGAGTTTCATAAGATTCTCTTTTGTTCGTAGAATGTGCAAGCTAACTTGTTGCCATTATGAAGTAATGGAAGAATAAATAAAAAGATGGCAGTTACTTGGATCATATGATTTCCTGTCCAACTGTTGAATAAGATTATACACAAAACACAAGTTGATCTTCTGCGTAGTACTTGTGCAACTGTATTTCGTGATTCCTATACCACAAGAATGTAATGCTAGGTGATAAATTCTTCTCCTGTAGTCTTGAGCCCAGTCATTCACTTTAATGTTTTGTGAGGCTACATCATTTAACTCAAATTGATTAAACTGTTGTGTGAATTCTCAAATTCTTCTGGATCAGAAACCAACTCATTATTGGAAGTCGTGGAATTGCTTTCGGATTCACTGAAATTGAGGTCTGCTGATGGTATGGGTCCATCGTGTAGCCGAGTTCAGATTTGGATATTTAATTCCCGCCTTATTTTTTTTTGTTGTGTCCAACAACTTCGACATGAAAAGTAAGAATCGTCATGGTGATTCTGCTCTTCTCTCTGTTTTCCTTCATACTAATAACACAATGATTCATCCTGATCACCAACTTTCTCTTGGTAACAAAACTTGTGAGGACACTGTCTCCTGATAATAAGTAAAGTAATAAAGTAATATTTATTTTCATCATTATTACAATAATACAAATAAAGCTTACATCTAAAATTTATGTCTAGTGCACCAGTTTTCTAGCTCCCCCATATTTAGCCCCTAGGCTGTATATATGGGATAAAGCTACTATACCATCTCTCCACTTTACAAACTATGCTCGTTCAGCTGTACCTTTCTTAAGCTCCTTATCCACTTATCCCTTGTGTTGCCTAAAAATGTCCCCATCATTTTAATTATTTCTACTTTTGTGCTTCCCAACATTCTTAATGCTACTGCTTCTTTATTTAACTTGTCCCATTTTTTATTCCATATAACCTCTCTCCACCTTTTAACCTTATCACATTCTATTAGACAATGAAAAGTACTACCCGATTAATCAGTAGTACTATTTCTTCCACATTTTACACAAAATTTAATTCCTTCATACAATTTTTGTACCCCCTCGATGAATGCAGTGCTGACTCCTTTGTTCCTCAATTTATATGCCAAAGCCTCTCTGTTTATAGTATCAAAAGCCTTCTCGAAGTCTGCAAAAAATATGTATACCCTACCCCTTTTATTTCTTAAATATTTGTTTACTATAGTTTGAATTATCATTATGTTATCTATTGTTCTTTTTCCTCTCCTAAAACCTGTTTGGTATTCTGATAACTTATCTTCCCTCTCTACCCACTCGTATAATCTTCTAGCTAATATACCAGTGTATATCTTGCCTAATATAGATAATAAACTAATTCCTCTGTAGTTGCTTGGATTATTTGTATCTCCCTTTCCTTTATACAATGGTGCAATAATGCTCACTTCCCAGCTTTCCGGTATCACTTTCTTCTCTTTGATTCTGTTAAATAGCTGTGTCAACAACTTTGTACCCTCACCTAACTCCCCAAAATTTTTCCAAAATTCCCCCGGAATTCCATCGGCCCCTGTAGCCTTCTTCTGTTTTAATTTTTTTATTTCATACTCTACCTCTATGGTTGTAATCTCTTTGTCTAAGTGCTCCACTCTGTTCTCAAAATTTCCCCAATATACTTCACTTTTTTGAACTCTTCCTCCCCCCAATAAACCTTCGAAATGATATTTCCATTCCCTTGGTGTTATCTTATTAACTACCTGTTTCTTTCTGTACATTTCCTTAACAACTGACCATATATATTTATTTTCTTTCCCTCTGACCGCCTCCTTAATCTTTTCTCCCATTCTTTGCTGCCAATCCTGCTTTTTCTCATCTAGTAGACATTTATAACCCCTTTTATTTGCTAAAAAAATTTGCCTATCTTCCTCCTCTTCTGACCTTCTCCATCTATCCATTTCTTTCATCACTTCTTTCTTAGCCTTTCCACACTCTTCATCATACCACCCACACTGATTTACATTCACTTTAGGCTTCACTTCCATCCTACTACCTGCCCACTTAACCATTGATTCTAGCCTTTCCAGTGCTCCCTTTATCCTCCCACCCTGTAATGCTTCTCTAATACCAAGTTTCCTTAATTCACCACACTTGGAAGTTAAATTACACCTAAATTGTTCTGCATTCTCCTCTTTCCATTTGTAACTTCTGATTTGTTTTAATGCTAATTTTTCATCTTCCTTGTAACATAACCCTAGTCTTATTTTCATCTTTAATGGAAAATGACTACTATTTGTTATTATGTTCATAATCTTGAATTCTTCCATCACCTCTTCGATTCCTATACTACATATCATATAGTCTATTACACTTTGTCCAATTACACTTACAAATGTAAACTCTCCCCACTGGTCCTCTCCTTTGTTTCCATTACATATTATTAAATTATTCTGTTCGCAGAATTCTATTAACTTTCTACCTTCTGCATTTATCACTTTATCTCTACTTCTCCTCTCCTTTTCCTCATTTTTTTCCCAGATACATTCACTTTCTACATTTAAACTTCTTGGATTATATTCCCCTACTCTTGCATTAAAATCCCCTACTACAATGATCTCTATGTTAGGATTTTTGCTTCTTAAATCTTCCATACTATCATTCAGTCTTATATATAAATTGTCCTTATAAAATTCCGAGACTTCTGGTGGGTTATACACTATGCCTAATCCTATACAAACTTCCATCCCCTTCGCCCTATTTATCTTTATCCACATTATTTGGCCTTTCTCTATACTCAACACTTCACACGCATTTATTCCACTACTCTTGTTAATGAACGCTCCAATACCACCGGAGGCCCTCCCTCTTTTGCTTTTCCTTTTACCATGATCCCCTATATAGTCATATCCTACCACATCTATCTTCTCACTTTCATTCAACCAAGTTTCCACCATTACTATTATTTCACCTAATTTTAGCACTTCAAATACTTCGCCATTTATCACTTTCGCTTTTAGCCCTTCCACATTAAATGACACCACCATCAGATTTAGACCCTATCTTGAATCCCTTCTTCCCTCTCTGTATTATTCTAACTTTGCCCTATATCTAGTTTTCCTCTCCTGCGCCGCCGGATCTTCTTTCTCCTCCTCTAATTCCAGGATACTTCCTTCTGGGGTTGACACCACTTTGAGGCCGGTTCCACTCGCGATCATCTGTTTTTCTCGATCAGCTGCCACCAGGGTCAACACCTCTTGCTTCTCTCGTTCACTGGGTATGACGCATCTCCTTGGTGACGTCACGCCAGCTGTTTCCTCCCTTCCACTTGCACCTCTACGCACGTGTCCCTCTCGTTCTTGGATTACGTCGGCCGGCTTCACTGCATTCGCTTCCTCTGCTGAATTTGCTCTGCTTGTTGTTCGATCTGAAATCAAACGCTGACTCATATCCTGCTTCCTGCCATCTATCCACAGTTCTAGTCCTCTTACAAATGAGTTTTTTCCTTCTTGCCTGGCTTGATTCATTTTCGCTAATAATAATCTTCTTATCTCTCTCTCTTCTTTTCCATAGTCTCGTTCAACAAAAATTCTCGTTCCTTTCAATTTTCTTCCGTTATTCAAAACTGTCCATTTGATTTTACTAGTTGCAAATTTTACTACTATAGGTCTGGCTCTGTTGCCCCTTCTTCCGATTCTAAAACACGTTATAATTTCCCAGCCTGCCAGCTTTATATCCATTCGTCTTTCTAATATTTCCTCCACTGCTTGCTCTAGGCTTTTCTCTCTGTTTTCCTCCACCCCGAATATCACTATATTGTGTCTTCTTGTCTCCATTTCCATATTCCGTTCCATCTTGTTCAATCTTTCTTTACAGATGCAAAGTTCTTCATGCACTTCCTTCGTTGTAGTGAATAACATTCCTTTCAATTCTTCTATCTTTCTATCGATATTTAATTCTATTCTCTTTTCTATTTTCTTCAGATCCACTATATCCTCTGAAATGATTTTTAACATTGTCATTATTTGTGTCATTCCTTCAGGTCCTGGGTTTAATTCTACTCGTCCAATAACCAATAATACTGCCAGGATCACAAACAGCCATAGGTATTCCTTGTCTCCTGATATACAAGTTATGTTAGCACTACACATATAGAAGACGAACATGCGTTGACAGATGTAAATAAATACCTGACACATTAAGTGCTGGGAATATAAACAAAACATCTAGGTGATAAGGGAGGATGGAAGTGAGCTGATTAAGAACATAGCTGAATGAATTTAGCACCATAGACACACATCATACAAACTATATGTAATAGACAAAAACGGACCTCATTTTTGAAATCAGGGCACTCATTTCCATTGGTCACATATTTTAGAATCAATGTTGGCCAGTTATTTATTATTCATGTACTGTTATTATTAAGGCACGTATTGTGAATTGTTTTTGTGTTAGGAAAGCTACATTGAATTTAGGTTGTGCTTTATTCTAAATAAAGTTACCATGGCACACTAATATACAAGCTATATGCTACAGAATATGTGTACGTTTTGTCCATGGAGAACTAACACACGACAACTAGATTACTTTGCACAATAGTAACACAATAAGAAAACAAATTGTTATGGAAAACTTTCACCAAAATTACATGGGAGAGAAAGAGTTAATTGCGACAAATTGTTGTGGATGCAAAACCAACACATTAGCAAACTTATTAGCAGAATTTGTTCATTGTATACCATTGGTAATACGAGGCATATTCCGATGAATAATATTTAATAGATGGTAGGCCTGAATGAAGTTTCACGCCTGCAGCGCTGTCTACCGACTCCTGAGGAACCTACCGCAGTGCTGGTGTGGTGATATAGGCATTTAAGTCGGTGGGAGCAGAACGCAATGGCCACGACAATCGTAGGTCCTGCCAGTTGTGAAGTGTGCGGTGTGATTAGATTTTTGTAAGTAAAAGGATCGTCAACTGTGGACATTCATCATGAGTTATGCCTTGTGTATGGCTCAGACATAATGAGTGTCAAACAAGCTTGACACTGGTGTCGAGAATTTCGAAATGGCCGCACAAATGTGCACGATGAACAGTGGAGTGGTAGGCCCAGTATTCAGACTGACAACATCGTTGAGCAACTAAACTAAAGACTTCGAATTGATCGGCGTTTGACAATTAGTGGTCTGGCTGATGAATTCTCCTCACTTTACAGGATTGTGACTGAACAGCTTGGATATCAGAAATTTTGTGCGAGGTGGCTGCTCACAGGTCAGCACAAAGAGCAACGAATGCGTAGTTGAGGCAGTATTTTAATGCCTAAATGATATTAATTGTATTTTTTATTAATTAAATTCAATAACAGCCCACTTTAAAAAAACAATATGTATATAATTATTTAAATTGTTATGTAAAGTCATTGTAAATACTTATTTTTATTGTAAACACAATTATTAATGTTATGTAAATGTTTATATACTCTAATAGTGTAAACACTGTGAGAATAATGTTTTAGGATGTTAATAATGAAGTAATAATGTAAATTTGGTGACTATAATGTGTCTGGAATTTAAAAAAATACTGGTTATGAAAAGATCGGTAATAACGTAATTTCGCTTACAGTTTGGAATTAGCCAATCAACAGTAAAGAAAAGCTTTAGTTTGAATACTTAAATTCTATTGGACTAGAATTAGCCAATAAGGGACTGGCATTACCGAAGCTATAAGATTTTTTACCGTTGAATTTAGTCAGTCGCGGGCAACATATTGTATACAACAGACGTAAAAGTCGCAGGTAAGATGTTGTAAAGTACGGATGGTAAAAATTGTGTTCTCCCCTAGAATATATATAAAGTGCTTACAGTTTTTCTTTTATAAAGTGTTGTGTTATAAATGTGCAAGTATAAAGAGAAATAAAAAGAAGTGAAATTAAAAAGTAAATTCTGTGACATATTTTAATTCTTGTCTTATCACAACCCTACAAGAACTCGTGTTTCTATAGTGCGACTGAAAGCAGCCGAGGCAAATAACTTTAATAATATTACATAAAACAAGCATCATCTTCGCTATAAAGTTTGGAGTACCAAGCATCAAACATCAAAGAAAAGTATCTTCATTACGTAAGTTAAATACTTCTTCGTAAGTGACGCACATACATGGGGATTCTCACATCTCATATCCAGCATTCAGCTAAATACTTTTTCAAAGTTGGCAACAAATACAACGAGGCTCAATTTCATTCTTCAAATTGGCGTCCTCAACGGGGAGCTAAATAATTACATAACAGCACTCTTTTGCAAATATACGTAATAATATTTTTACGTAAGCAAAAACAATTGAAGAACATCAATACTTCTTCAAATTGACGCCCAAGCGTGGTGGCTTCAAAGCGATGAGAATTGATGACATCACAGAAGAAAATTCAACAGGGCGGCCAAAAACAACAAACATACAGCGAGACTGTAGCTTGGAACTTCAAGATCCGCACCAAATTGACAAAGGAATCCAGGATACCAACAATTCTTCAGGAGTAAGGGGCACATGGTCAATATCTTAACAACAAATTACGCGGGAGCACTAAGTATTAGAAATTAAATAACCACCAAAAAGAAAGGTCAGAAGATTAATTTTTTTTTTATGTTGTAAATGTAAAATTTAGGAAAATATTGTAAATTTTAAGTAAAATTCATGCTGTTGAGAAGTGGAAAAGTTAAATTAAATAGTTCAAAAGTGAATAGAAACAATAAAATGGAAAATATAAGCAATGAAAATATGGAGATAGTTGAGGTTAGGTCAGCTATTACAAACTGTAATATAGAAGTGGAATGAGCAGTTATCTGAAAATTCAGAAGTAGATATTGAAAGAGATAGCAATAGTATGCAAAGTCATTCAGATAGCAGTTGTACACAAGGTCAATCACCTTCACAAATTTTAGTGCAAGAAACAAAACAAACAGATACTATCTCTCAAACATCTAGCCAACAAGAGCAAGAAAACTTATCACAACAAATAATGTGCCTTGTAAAAGTAGTAACTGAAATGAGAGGAGGGTTAAAAGAAACAAGAGTAGAATTAAGTAAAGAATTTAACAATAAGTTAACAGAAACTAATACAGAGCTATCTAGTATTAAAACTGATCTGGCTAGGCAAATAGAAACTTGTATGAAAGAATGTAAAGCAGAAAGCAGGAGGTTAGAAATAAAGCTAGAACAATCTTCCAAAGCAATTCAAAAAGACATAGATATAAAAGTAAACAAAAGTTGTAAATAGCTAGAACAGAAATTGTCAAGTCATATTGACAAAAATGTAACTGAAATGGAGTTTAAACTCGCTGATACTAAACAGAGTATTTGTTATAAATTAGATAAACAAGGTGAGAAATTGAAAACAATGGTAGGAAATACTAATGCAGATCTTGGATTTAACTGGGGAAATTAATAAAATGCATGAAATGGTAAAACCAAATGCAGCAGCAGTTAAAGAAGCAAGTACAGGGCAAGGAGAAGTAAGGTCAATGATAGACGAAATAAAAGATAAAGTACAAGAAAGTAGTAAGGAAATTGACAAACTTAGAAATAGCTTTGAAAATTTAAGTACAAATGTACCAAGGATAAATGCAAGTACCAGTAGTTCTGTAAATGCTAACCAAATGCATGTAAATAATATAAGTACAGAAAGAAGTATATCACCATTGTTAACAAACAACCCAAGAGACGCTAATGCTTTTTCAATAGCATCAGCTTCTCAAACACGCAACATTGACGACACACATTTGCATATACCAAACCAAGCATCAAACTATCATTCTGTGCTTAATGAGTTACCATTACCTAATTTTAATGCTTCCTTAAGTCCAGTGCAGTTTATTAATGATCTCATAGAGTATTTTAAATTGAAAAATGTGCCAGAAGCATTAAAAATGATCCTGGTTAGACAACAAAACACTAGAATATTTACATATGGTAGTGGATAGTGAAATGAATTTTGAAACTTTCAGAATTTTATTCATGAATAAATTTTGGAATACCACTGTACAACATAAGATTAGGGCGAGCTTAAGCTACTCACAGTACAATAGGGACGACAATTTGTCAATGACGGATTATCTGATTAAATATGCAGGATATTTAACTCCAGCTATGCATGAGGAGGATTTCATTAGTTTAATTACTAGACACTATCCTCTACACATACAAAACTACATCCTAATTGCTAGACCCAAAACAATCTATAATGAAACGTGGAGTCCACACAGGCGAGATAGACAGATCAGGCGAGAAAGACGCAATGATATGCCATACAATACACGCTACCACAATATAAACAGAAGAAATAATGAATTTCAGGGTCAGAATAGGTTTAACTACAACACAGAGATCAGAGATTCAAGACAACAAGGGAGACAGGAACACATAAATTATGTGAGAACTGAGAGAATGAATCAGCAAAATTCTACTTCACCGAGGGGTAATAACAAATTCCAACATAGAGGAAATATGCAAAACAGGGGAAACTTCCATAACTATAATCAGACAAGTGATGATCATCGTGAAGAATATATACGCGGAGGACGTAGCAATTTCAGAGGAAGAACGAGAGCTAGAGGGCATGGCTTGTATTCAAATATTGATGATGAAATAATTGTAACTGTGGTACAAAATGGCAATCCGGTAAGTACTGAGAATACTTACCAGGAAAACTAAATTATGTATTGCCTGACATAGATTCTGGTAATACAGTACCTTCTGCTCTTAGTGGCAAAAGTAAAATACCTACACACTTTGATTGTTATCGTTTAAGCACAAACACCGGGAATTGTGAAAATAAATATGATTCACCGTACATACAAGCTATAATAGCAGGAAAGGAAGTAAATGTTGCAGTAGATTCAGGATCATCAAGCTCTATCTGCTCAAAGAAATTTTTTGAACAATTGCTAAATGAAGGAATACAGCTCATGATTGCACCAATCAGCAATTTAATATGTAGGGTAGCTATAGCTACAATAACACAAACCATCAAATCACAAGCATTGATACCTGTACAGATAGCAGATATTACATTGGAGGTTATGTTTTTAATTGTTCCAAACTTGATATGCGAAGTTATAATTGGGTGTGATGTTTTAATAGAGTTCTCTGCAATAGTTGATTTTAAAATGGACAGACTTATATTAAATAAAGAAGAAAAGAAGATATAAGTGCCATTTATTAAAGATAAAGTATGTAAAGTATGAAGGATGAAGCAAGAAAATGCAGTATATGAAGAAGAGTGCTTTATACAGATAATTAATGTCCAAGCGAGCAGAGAAAACAAAGAAAGGTTATTGACCCTTAACTTCCAAGAACAAAACACTGACCTTACCAAATGGAACCCTCATGTAAAGAAATCTAATGCAGAAGAAAATATTTTAGAGCAGGTAGAATATATTTATGCAACAGAGATTGAAGACAGGAAGATACATACAGACACACTGATGACAAATACAATACTGACAGACAATGAAAAGTTAATAATGGAGAAGGTGTTAGAAGACAATAAACATGTTTTCAGTGAAATTCCAGGATGGTGTACATCATATGTTCACACATTCACAGTAGAAAATTTACCAGCATTTCGGAGAAAGTATAATAATCTACCAGTGAATTTAAGAAACGAAGCTAAAAAGTTAATAACTAGTATGTTAGAAAACAACATCATAGAACTTAGCAATTCACAATATATAAATAGTGTTTGTTGGACAGTGAAGAAAGACAATAGTTTAAGAATAACTATAGATGGGAGATATTTAAACAAATTCATGCTACCAGATTACTTTCAAAATGAAAGTATAGAACAAACCATTGCAAAATTATCACGTGGCAAATATATCTCTTCCATAGATCTTACAGCTTTATTTTGGCAAGTCGAGCTAGATCCTAAAGTACGTGATTATACAGCATTTCAAGTTTTTGGATTACAGTATAGGTATTGTGTAAATCCATATGGATTGAAGAATAGTGCTAGTGAATTCCTGAGAGC
Source organism: Deroplatys truncata (assembly GCA_030765065.1). Taxonomy (NCBI): domain Eukaryota; kingdom Metazoa; phylum Arthropoda; class Insecta; order Mantodea; family Mantidae; genus Deroplatys; species Deroplatys truncata. Next base: position 257,446,273 of record CM060984.1, read on the forward strand.
AATTCATAGTATCTTTGGTAACACAGCAGATGATTTCTTAATTAGATACACTGACGACTTCCTAATAATAAGTCAAACCTTTGAGGAACATTTAGAAAATGTAATTTATGTGTTGAACAAATTACATGAACATGGCATGACAGTAAACATCACAAAGTCAAAATTTTGTGTACCTGAAATCAAATTTTTAGGTTATGTGATAAATGAAGTAGGCATTCGGCCAGATGAAGAAAGAATAGAAGCCACATTAAGAATACCACCACCTAAGAATATTCGACAGCTAAAACGTTTATTTGGAATTTGGAATTATGAAAGTAAATTCTTACCAAGATATGCTATAGAAGTAGAACCTTTAATACAACTGCTGAAGAAGACAAATAAATGGAAATGGACAGCAGAGCTACAAGAATGTTTTGAAAATGTCCGACAGCTGTTTGCAAATGCAATATTATTGGAACGACCAAGAGATGAGTTAGATTACAAGTTATACGTGGATGCATCTTGTCAGGGATATGCAGAAATACTTGGACAAAGAGAACATGACAACACATTTCATGTTATTAGTACTGCATCACGTGGCCTTACCAATATTGAAAGGAATGCATCAGTAACAATGTTAGAAATTGGAGCATTATATTTTTCACTACTAAAATTTAAAATATATATATTTCAGAAGAAAGTGAAAATATATACAGATCATATTAGCTTAACTTTCATTCAGAAATGCAAGTTATATAGTGGCAAATTAGCTAGAATGATTCTTGCTATAATGAAATTTGATGTTGAAATTGTCCATATTCCAGGAAAACAATATACATTTAGTGATTCAATTTCAAAGATCAATCACAACAAACAATTTCCTGAAAGTTGCTCAAGACAACAATACGAAATTAAAGTTGACATTCCAATGAGGAAAGAATTGAAGAATCAATTCAAGAATATTAAAGAAGAACAAGACAAAGATATTAAACTAGCAGGTTTAAAAGAAAAAGATCCAATGACAGAAGAGGCACAGAACAATACAATCGCTGTTAAAGATGGAGTACTTTACAAGAAACATGGAAAAGAAATAAAGAGGTGGAAAACATATATTCCAAAAAGCATGGAATTTAAAATAATAGAGCAATTTTATTTAGGATTAATGCATGCAGGTACAGAGAAGACAACCCTAACCATTTTGGAAAATTTATACATCTCAAAATTAGGACATAAAGTTAGAAAATAGATATCATGTTGTGACCTCTGTCAGAAAGCAAAACAAATTAATGTTGCCTATGACTATACAACAAATTCAGTACTTAGAGATAAACCAAGATGTTTATTGAGTTTAGATTTACATGGTCCGATGCCAGCAAGTACATTTGGATACAAATTTTTATTTGTATGCTATGACGTATTTAGTAAATATGTAAGAATTTATGCACTCAAGAATGCAACCAGCATAGCATGCTTAAACAAGCTAACAAAATCATATTTCCCAGAGGAAGGAATAGTTGAGGCCATACTTTGTGATAAAGCATCAGTGTTTACTAGTTCTAAATTTATCAATGGAATTAGAAATTTAGGAGTCAAACAGTATTTTTCATCAAGATACAGACCAAACGCCAATCCAGTGGAAAGAGAAATTAAAGAAATTGCAAATTATCTACGTGTAGTATGTCATAATAAACAGAGCCGTTGGTAGTCATACATCAGTATTATCCAAAATCTATTAAATCAATCCATAAATGCAGTTACAGGATTTAAACCAACTGAACTTCACCATGGAAAATTGTACAACACATTGAGCTCTAATATACCAAAAGTTATTGAAGACCAAACAACTAAATTACCAGAGAAAGAAGAAATCTTTAAATTAGCATTTTCAAAATTACAAGCAAAAGCCCTCAAGAGAAAACAAAAACATGAAGAAAGAAAACAAAGAATTTGGAAAATAAAATTAGGAGATCAAGTGTTAGTGAAGAACAAAAGATTATCAAATAAACTTCGTAAAGAATATTGGAGATTATTTTTGAGCTACCATGGTCCTTATGAAGTAATAAATATATTTGGAACACATACATATGAACTTAGAAACAATAACACAAACAAATGTTAAAGCCATGTAAAAGTAAACAATCTGAGGCACAATAAAAGAAAGAAATTAATGTATCTGGAACATAAAAGGGGAAAGCAATGTAATTTAAAATTGTAAAATACTATGTAAATAATAATTTTTTTACTAAATAGAGCAAATAATAAATAACAAAAGAAAGTTTAGAAACAGAAGAATTAAATTAAAAATCCATTGTTAGTAGAAAATCTAAGTAGCAATTACATTTATATTATAAATTAAAATTTAGGAAACAAATTGTAAACAAAGGGTAACACATGTTAACATTGACTAATTTTGAAGATTTAGAAGCTGGTAATAGTGATGTGTCATAATTTAAAATAGAGAGTTGAGGGTTGTTACACTACATCACTATGATATTCTTACTTGAACGCGTTTCGGGAGACGGCTTGTTCCCATCGTCAGCATTTTCTATGAATGCAGCAATGAATTGGACATCTGGGAAAAAATACATATTGTCAAACACAGGAATCACCTAATGAATTTTGAACTGCCGCCACCCAACAGCCTTTGGAGGTTCATCAGCCCAGCACCAGAGAACACCACAAACCACACACATCCCCCAGACGATGACCGGCAAAAATCAGTTGAGAGAAAATGCTGACGATGGTAACAAGCCGTCTCCCGAAACGCGTTCAAGTAAGAATATCATAGTGATGTAGTGTAATAACCCTCAACTCTCTATTTTAAAACATGTTAACATGTTTAATTGTATATAAAAATGTAAAGCATATAAAGTGTTTACTAGTGAAAGTGGTAGTGAATGAGCAAACTTAGCTCAGGTCATTAATCTTATACAAGGTCATTAACCTTGAAAAGTGCTACACAAGTGAATAGGAAGTGTTCAGCTATATACGAGCGTTGTGAAAAACCAGTGTTGAAGAAAAAGTGAGAAAGTGAAAGATAGGAAGTGCAAAATAAAAGTTATGTTTCTTACTTTCAGGAGACTTTTTGAAAATATTTGAAAATTTAAAAGAATCAACAAAAAGAATAAATTTTAAATATTTCTAAAAGGGGGCAATTTTAGGCAGTATTTTTAATGCCTAAATGATATTAATTGTATTTTTATTAACTAAATTCAATAACAGCCCACTTTAAAAAAACAATATGTATATAATTATTTAAATTGTTATGTAAAGTCATTGTAAACACTTAATTTTATTGTAAACACAATTATTAATGTTATGTAAATGTTTATATACTCTAATAGTGTAAAAACTGTGAGAATAATATGTTTTAGGATGTTAATAATGAAGTAATAATGTAAATTTGGTGACTATAATGTGTCTGGAATTTAAAAACATACTGGTTATGAAAAGATCGGTAATAACGTAATTTCGCTTACAGTTTGGAATTAGCCAATCAACAGTAAAGAAAAGTTTTAGTTTGAATACTTAAATTCTATTGGACTAGAATTAGCCAATAAGAGACTGGCATTACCGAAGCTATAAGATTTTTACCGTTGAATTTAGTCAGTCGCGGGCAAGATATTGTATAGAGCAGACGTAAAAGTCGCGGGTAAGATGTTGTAAAGTACGGATGGTAAAAATTGTGTTCTCCCCTAGAATATATATAAAGTGCTCACAGTTTTTCTTTTATAAAGTGTTGTGTTATAAATGTGCAAGTATAAAGAGAAATAAAAAGAAGTGAAATTAAAAAGTAAATTCTGTGACGTATTTTAATTCTTGTCTTATCACAACCCTACAAGAACTCGTGTTTGTATAGTGCGACTGAAAGCAGCCGAGGCAAATAACTTTAATAATATTACATAAAACAAGCATCATCTTCGCTATAAAGTTTGGAGAACCAAGCATCAAACATCAAAGAAAAGTATCTTCATTACGTAAGTTAAATACTTCTTCGTAAGTGACGCACATACGTGGGGATTCTCACATCTCATATCCAGCATTCAGCTAAATAACTTTTTCAAAGTTGGCAACAAATACAACGAGGCTCAATTTCATTCTTCAAATTGGCGTCCTCAACGGGGAGCTAAATAATTACATAACAGCACTCTTTTGCAAATATACATAATAATATTTTTACGTAAGCAAAAACAATTGAAGAACATCAATACTTCTTCTTAGTGCACAGCAGTTTTTGGAGCGTTATAGACAAGATCCAGATGGTTTTCCCACATTGTTATGGGTGACGAGACACCAATGCAGAATCGAAACAACAGTCAATGCAGTGGCGTCGTTCCGGTTCACCCAAACCAAAAAAGTGTAAGCAATCGCCATACATGAGTTGCAAAATGATGGCTACCATGTTTTGGGACGAAAAGGGCGTACATTTGATTGATTTCATGGACTGTGTAATGCTTACCGAAGTGCGATCCAAAATCAACTGTTGTCTGGCATCATCCTCCTGCACGCACAACACTGCCAAAACCAAAGAGAAGATTAAAGCGTTTCGTTGGGAACTCTCTGACCACCCTAGTGACTATTTACTCTTCTTACATTTGAAACGGTTGTGGGTGGACAATGAACTCAAGATGAGCGTTACCAACTGGTTCAAGTCCTAGGCAGCAGAGTTCTATGCCGAGGAGATAAAGAAGCTGGTGCAGCGTTATGTGGAAAAGTAAAGTAGGCACATATTACTGTCAATAAAAACCTTGTCTCATGTTATTATTATGACCAAATGTACCTAGTTTTGGAATATGCCAAATATTATAATATATTGAATTCTTTATGAAGTTACAAATAAATTATTTAGAAGATATAATAAGACTAAATTCTTATTGCTCTCCTGTTACTATGCCCTGAGGATGAAATATAGATTCTATTGCTACCATGACCTGAATGAATGAATTAATTAATCAATAATAATAATAATCAAAAAAAATTGAATTGAGTTTTATTCATGGATGCTCTATAACTGCTGTGGTCCTTATTGTCCCATTCTATTGGGCGCGAGAGACCGGTAATTTTACTCAGAGGCCTCTTTATCAGGCTTGAGGTTCTTTTACGTGCCGTAAATTTACGAAACGGGATCACCGGCTTTACTTCCTTTCCGAAGAAAGCCATGCTAAGGATTTTTACGCCCGAAAAAAATCCATCGCCCTCCACCGGTTTTGAACCCGTGACCTTGGGAACTAGAGGCTACACCATGGAGGACGACAACTATTTCATTTAAAACCTGCTAATTACTTGCAGTTATAATGAGCATATTATATTTACTCTACCGAACGGGATTGGCGCTGACTGAAATACGAGATAGTGCCCATATTGTGGTCCAAAGAGCATATGTTGTTAATACAACAGAGCTTCTTCCCCATCAAACAATTACGTTATCTAGTCACTTGGAGCACATGATTCTCAAGGACTGACCAAGGTCCTATTACGGTAGGTATGGGATTGGCGCTCCCGAGCCACACATATTAACAAAGTATATTTAAAACATGGTTTAGATACGTTGACGATATTTTCACTATTGTTTAAAAAAAACTAATTCAGGATGCCTTAAAACTATTGAATTTGCAGCATGCATCTATAAAATTCACCACTGAAATAGAACAAGATGGATGGCTACCTTTCCTGGATTTAAAAATTAAGAAAAATATGAATAAATTAGAATACGGCATATACAGAAAAACCAACACTGTGGATAATTATATAAAAAATAATAATTTCAACGCAAAAGCACACCAGCATGCCATTTTTCACAGCTTAATACATAGATTGATTAACATCCCTTTAACTAATAATGAATATAACAGCACATCAAATATGTCACAAATTTGAATGGTTTAAAGTCCAACTGTGTAACAAAAATGATTAAAAACATAGAACATGGAAAACTATTAGGGATGTTAAATGCATTAAAACAGGAGACACACAGGAAAGATTCTGCAAATTCACAAACCACCCAAAAGTGTTAAATAAATTCAACAGATTTTCAAAGACTATAATATAAAACAAACATAGTGCAAGAAATCTGCTTAACCACCCTTTGTAAAGTGCCACTCTAAGCAAAATAAATTATCAGGAATCTACCGCATCAATTGTGAAGACTGTCATAAAATATATATTGAAAAGACAAAGAGAAACTTAGAAACAGATTGGCTGAACATCTCAGAAACATAAATCAGCCATAGCCCATCACTTTTGGTCAAACAACCATAATATTAGCCAAGAAATCAAACTTTTAAAACCAGCCAAGAACCATTGGGAATTAACAGTGTGGGAAAATATTTATATCATTAAGAACATAAATCAATTTCAAAAGACAATGTCTTGCAACTGACCAATAGGAAGAGTGGTAGACAGGCAATGAGGGAAGGGGAAGACACCTGAAATGAACTTCAGTCGGCTGATCTGCTGAGAATGGAGAGCATGCCTCTTTGAAACATGTCCAATTGAATTTTAAGTGGAACAATTTGTGTTTTTTAACATTTTACAACATAATTTACTAATTTATTTAAAGGTGAGTCGGAATTGTTACACTAACATCACTTAAGTTTACTCACTTAACATGTTTCGGGAAACGGTTGTTCCCATCCTCAGAAGGTTAATTCGACTGGCCCGTGTTGTTGGTGTTTCCGTTTTTTGGACTGGATCCTGTGGTGGCATCTTGTGGTGGAGAAATGTACTTCCAGAGAGGATTTGGTGGCGGCAAATCAAAATTCATTAGATGTGTGTTGTGTTTTAGAATGGTGATCTTCTCCCATGCATCTAATTCAGCTGCAAATTTGGCTGGTTTGACTAATGTAATATTGGGTTTGATGTTGTGATTAGTGATCCAAAAATGGTGTGAAACTGCAGATTTGTCCATTTGTTTGTATTTAATACATCTCATGTGCTCCTTTAGCCTAGTTTCTAGGTTTCTTTTTGTCTTACCTATGTATACTTTATTGCAATCTGAACAATTGATTTTATAGATTCCAGCTTTTTTGTCTTGTGGAATGGGGTCTTTTAACTTGTTACAAAGTAATTTCTCTATGTTAAATTTGTTCTGTGGAGCTAGGCTGATGTTATGTTTCATGAAAATCTTCTTAAATTTGTGAAAAGTTCCTGGGTGGTATGTGAATTTCTTGAACTTTAGCTCTTTATCTTGCTGGCTGAGATTTGTTGTGTTTCTGATGTGCATCTGTCGTTTGAATTTTGCAATTTTTTTGTCAATAGTTGTTTTGTTGTACCCATTATGTATTGCTGTGTCTACTATATGCTGGTATTCTAACTGGTATTCTTTTTTATTTAAGGGGGTATATACCAGTCTATGTGTTAGGCTGTTTAGTACTGCATGTTTGTGTGTGGTTGGATTGAAACTCTTATTTTTTATGTAATTAGTAGAGTGTGTTGGCTTCCTGTATATGCCAAAGGTTAGGTTCTTTTGTTCTCTGATGATTTTTAGGTCTAAAAATGGTAGCATGCCTTCTTTTTCTATTTCTATGGTGAATTTTATTGATTGGTTCTGTAGGTTTAGTAAGGCTAAGGAGTCTTGTATGAACCTGTTAGGGACAACAGCGAAGATGTCGTCAACATATCTGTGCCAAACTTTAAACATGTATGGAAAGGAAGTTATGTGTGTTTCTAAGTAGCTCATAAATAAATCTGCCAAGAAGGGTGAAAGTGGGTTGCCCATGGTTAGACCAGTTGGTTGTTGATAGAACTTCTTATTGAAACTAAAACAATTTTGTGCAATGCATAAATTGGTAAGTTGTATGAGGTCTTCTATTTCTTCTTCAAGTAGGTTAGTCTGCTGTAGCCATTTCTTTAATTGACGCAGGAGTTGATCTGTAGGAACACTTGGAAATAGTGCAGTGACATCAAAGGAAACTAATCTGTCTTCTGGTTCGAGTTCCAGGGATTTTATCTTCTGTATTAAATCTTCTGAATTCATTATGTTTTTGCTATTGAATTTTGGTAGTGAAGAGAATCTCTGTACTAACCATTTTGCCATGCAAATGCTCCAGATTTGATTTTACACAAGGTTATTCAACTGCAAAGAATGGGATGAAGTGACATCACATAATATATGAATGTTCCCTTATTGTACACTTTGAATCACAGTATATGGTGTTGCAAATACAAATCAGTGAGTTCAGTTTTAAAACATATTTAGCTTTTTTTTACCTAAATACTGCAGTCTGCTCCTCATTGGAGAGGGTTGAGTGTAAAGGCAATATAATGAACTTTCCTGAGCGAGGAGACAACGTAGGATGGTCCATCAACTGATCATGTAATGTTGATATATCTTGCATTCCAGGGAGAAACACCTGCAAAAAATGCAATTACTGAAACACTAATTATATTCTGGAAGTTTGTAATCAAAGCTTTCTTCCTGGAGATTTACATTTTATTACCACTTTTGACTGTAAGCAATGATTATTAATGATGGACCTGGACATCTTTTGACAATGAATGAAAGCTACACTTACAAGAATGGAGCCTTGCTGAGGATAAGTATGTTCTCCAGATACAATCCAAACAAGGACAGCTTCGATTAAGTCATAGTTAATCTTCTCCGTGTTCATCAGGTACAGATTTTTACATGTCTGTCTACTGTAATCTGTAAATAGAGAATAGAAACCTTGTAGTTATCTGTCAGATGTCTTTACAATGAAATTTAACCCTTCACGGTTGGAACGCAGGCATCCGGAGGTGAGTATTTGCAGCTGGATCTGTCTAATGCTTCTTCAGATGTCACTACATGTTTAAGGAGGAGAGAGAGTGTGACAGTGCATGTGTGATTTATTTAATAACTTCCCCAAATGATTTGAATTCTGACACTTATCAAATTAAATGTGATGATTGTGACAGATCTTACATAGCAATGACCAAGAGGAATTTGAATATCAGATTGAAAGGATGTAGAAGAAACATAAAATTTAAACAAATTGACAAATCAGCAGTAGTATAGCATTTTTGGACAACCACTATTCAAAATGAAATGAAATTATTAAAATCTATGACAACCACACTAGAACTGATCATGTGAGAAAAGACTTTTATTTTAAAAAATTCCAAGAGACTGTTAAATTTTGAGATTCTGTCAGTAATGAATGTCATTAAGTTGACCTCCAGATGGCAGCAGTTAGATGCCTAGGTTGAGGAAAGAGAGAACAACTTTCCAACTTCACAGTTAACTTATAATATTTGGGACAGGTATAATCATGACGGCTCTCACTTTTATGTCAATGTTCCACAACACCATGACCCTGATTTCAATCCTCTCGACTTTTTTCTTTGGAAGAGCCATGTTGCCAATGCTATGAGATATGTGTATGCTTGCATTATGATGATCTCTTCTTTCAGCACTACACTGAAAATAACACCACCAGTATCGTAGTGAATGTTTTCAAAATCAACATTCACGTATGATTACTTACATTTACACAATATTCGTTATAATATGCATGAATAGCGTAATATTTCAATTTTAAAGCTTTCTTAAATCCAACGCACACTAACTCCAAGTGTTCTCAAGTAGAGCTGCTAATTAAGTTAGTTTTCAAATTACTTTCAATGAGGAACCAGTGTTCCTGCTCATGATTGTGGCAGGACTGGATATACGAGGGATGTTTCTAAAGTAGGGTCTGTTATACAATAAAATAAGAACTACTGAATATTTTGGTTAACAGATTTTTTATTCTATTGCATATGTCTTAAGCTTTCTTTTCACAATCAATTAATTTCTCATTCTGGTGTAGAATATCCTTCTAATATAAGTTCACCCTAAAAAAATTATATAGTTTGAGATACATTTTTCTGTATCTAAGATTCCATTGCATTATTGGTTTGAAGAGTGGTCCGGAAGTGAGATTAGCTGCAAGTTGATGTGATGTCAGCCACAACAGACAACTCATTCATGTCCTTCAACAAGAATTTGTACATGTACCGCAAATGTTCCCTAAGACATCATCACAACTCATTTTCAATACAGAGAAATTTAACTCCAGAAACAGCTACATGTTTCCTAGATGGACTGCAACGGAAGTCTCCGACTATGTGTTAAAAAATTATGCTACGCTAAGACATGCTCAAAAAACATACACATTCACATGACTTTCTCTACCCTCTATCTTTGCAAACTATTCTTACTAATGCTTATTTTTCTATCTACTACATTTTAATCCAAATAAACCTTTGCAGAAATAGCTACATTACACATTTTATTATGGATATAAACAGAACAGCGATAGTCAAATGTTTAACAACTGGATGCTATACGCTGGCCCTAAAATTCTATATTGTTTTTATGACATTGCAACAAACACGTAAATGTTGACAGGACTTTACGAGAATGACCAAGTAATGAACAATTTACACCATTAATAACAGATATCTCAGAAATGGCTTATGCCACAAAACAACTTATTTGAAATAAATTGTGTGTTTTAAACAGATCTACATTTCTTGTGTAACACATTTTTGTCTATCACTTAACGTTTACCAGTTATATAAAACTCCTTCTGAACGAAGAGAACTTCACAGGCTATTCCCATAAAATTCAAAATATACATTTTATTTGTCATGTAAAGCCTGGTTCAGCCACCCGAGAACAGGAAGCGCACAGCAGCATACAAGATTTTGGTTTACAACAGCCCGGTAACGAGAACAAGAATGTATATCGATGATCTCAATCACAAAGAGAAAGTCGATTGGGGTTTCATTTGTTTTTATTTCACCAATGATATTTTTTCACCAACTTCCAATTTAACCAACATGAAAATTCAATAGAGCAAACATTATCTAAATGGATGTTCATTACATTTCTGACCCCTCTAGTTGTACCAAGCTTTCATTCTTTTATTTAATGGCATACATTAAAGTGGTTTTTTGTTCTTTGTTTTTCTAGCTTTTGCCATTGTTTTTGAGGCAATAGCCAGTTTTGAGTTGGATATAGATGATCCTTTCACTACAAGAACCAACGCTGCTCAATGGGTCTGGAAGCACTAATTTCTTCCAGTTTGTGACTGTAGCAGCACCAACAATAACCTCTACATTAAAGTGGTTTTTTGTTCTTTGTTTTTCTAGCTTTTGCCATTGTTTTTCAGGCATTAGCCAGTTTTGAGTTGCATATAGATGATCCTTTCACTACAAGAACCAACGCTCAATGGGTCTGGAAGCACTAATTTCTTCCAGTTTGTGACTGTAGCAGCACCAACAATAACCTCTACATTAAAGTGGTTTTTTGTTCTTTGTTTTTCTAGCTTTTGCCATTGTTTTGAGGCAATAGCCAGTTTTGAGTTGCATATAGATGATCCTTTCACTACAAGAACCAACGCTCAATGGGTCTGGAAGCACTAATTTCTTCCAGTTTGTGACTGTAGCAGCACCAACAATAACCTCTACATTAAAGAGTCTAATGTGCCGTGGCTGGGAACGAGAAAGTTAAAACTTGGGCAGGAAGGCTTCCCATCAATTGTGAACGTCGTTGGTTCCGAACCAGCCTTAAATATCTTTAATATGTGGTATTTTAATCAAAATTTTCAAAAAATGTTCCATGTAAAGGGTAGTTGAGGTTGTAGGATTTTCTTGAAAATTTTTGTGTTGCATCCTTGGAAGATATTAAACTTAAATACCAACTTTGGTATCTATCTGACATTTCGTTTTTGAGTTATGCTGTTCACAGACACAAACACACACACACATGCATGGACATGTTTCCAAAAATGCTTTATTTGGCTTCAGGATTCAGGGGGCTCATTTCCAGTGAAATCTCGGAATTGAATTTTTGGGTGGAAAAAATTTTCCCACTTTCTCTACTTACTATGTATGTGGTAGAGAAAGTAAACAGACTATCAAAATAAATTTAGTAGTACATACTTTATTGGAAAATGGACGCTACTTTTAAAATACCCCTTCTATGACTTCAGCTTTAAACACTGGTACACATAGTGGACATCATTTGCTTGTAACTGACCAATGTTGTCAATTTCCAATTCAGCCAAAATCAATAGCGTTAACATTATTATTTTGTACCAAACTTCATTTCTTTGTCAATAGTGTGCATTTGTTGTTGTTTCTACTGGTTCTTGTATTATTTTTGAGGCAACACTCAGTGAGTCAAGATGCCTTCCGTAGTTTCACTTTCCCAGCTTGCAACCAGAGAGCTCTAGCAGCCACCTCTACAATATGCCAGTCTTCTTTCCCATTCCTGAGACCCAAGTAAGCTTCCTGCTAATTGCAAAACATCCCTTTATAACTTTCATAAAGCTGAACTGAATTTGTAACACTTACACCATTCATTTATTGAAAAAAGGAAGAGCTAATCACTCTCATTATAAGTTCCAGGTTGACTGGATGAACTTCTGCATTAGGACGTCACCGGGCACAATTTCAAAGTTTAAGACACGCGTCTTGTTTCCCCAGGCTGCAAGTCCTGTTTTGCCTGTGATGTTTCTAAGTAATTCGTGATCTCTGTTGTGCCAAGCTACTGCTGATTTTTCTTCCTGTTTCTAATGTGTTCTTTTGCTCTTGTTTTAATGTTCTTTTGATCTTTTCAATTGATACAGTTTATCTGATATATTCCTAAGGGATGTCATCTTTTAATTTGAAATTTACTATCTGGAGTAACTGCTAGAATGATGATGTGCTCTTTGCAATTTATAGAAAGCTCATGAATGGTATATGGAAGTGCTATTTTCTTCTTTGTTTGAAAGGAGTGTACTGATGTCTTTGATTTTCTGTTCATTCTGTTTACTTTTTATATATTACCTCTTTTTCAAATCCATATGTTTACTTCCTGATTGTATTCCTCTTTGCTCATGGGGACATTAACTAAAATAAAAAGAGAATCAAAGACATCAGTAAATTCTTTGCACACATCACTGTTACAAAAGCCCAACATATTTAATAAAACAATATTTTATCTTTGTTGTTCTAGTTTCCATTCTGTTGCTATGAACCAGCCTTAACAACACATGCGCTGCAGTTCTGCCACTCCTATTTGAAGTTCAGTTTCTACTTGATTATCTGCACTCAAAATAACAAGTACAAATAGTTTTTATTGAAATACTTCTTTCTGGTGAACCTTAATGTAACAAAGTGAAATTACTGATTCTCTTTACATCATTCATTTATGCATATCTCACTTACAACATTACCACTGTGTATAGCCAATGCATATTTGCCAACTTCCTCAAACTGAAACCTGTAAAACTTCCCGTTGTCCAAAAAGCATAATAATTTTATGACTATGTGAAATTTAGAAACCTTAAATGATGCAGTAAATGTATAAATATTACATGTACAAAATTATAAGAATCCCTGAAGGCCTGGTAGTACAGCTTCTTGCTGAAATTCTTCCTCATACTTCAATAAACACATATTAAAGCAAAGACCACCACTTCCTACGCCTTACACACACTTCTAGTCCATATTTTGTTTCAGCCCAGTGAAGAGGGACCATGATCATGATGAAGACTGGACACACAGATAAGCTCTGGTCTACCATAACACTGTATACCATTTACTAGAGGTCACTAGTGGTGTTATACATTTTGTTGTAGCCCAGTGAAGAGGGACCATGATCATGATGAAGACTGGACACACAGATAAGCTCTGGTCTACCATAACACTGTATACCATTTACTAGAGGTCACTAGTGGTGTTATACATTTTGTTGTAGCCCAGTGAAGGGGGACCATGATCATGATGAAGGATAGACACACAGATAAGCTCTGGTCTATCATAACACTGTATACCATTTACTAGAGGTCACTAGTGGTGTTATACATTTTGTTGTAGCCCAGTGAAGGGGGACCATGATCATGATGAAGGATACACACACAGATAAGCTCTGGTCTATCATAGTACTGTATACCATTTACTAGAGGTCACTAGTGGTGCTATACATTTTGTTGCAGCCCAGTGAAGGGGGACCATGATCATGATGAAGGATACACACACAGATAAGCTCTGGTCTATCATAACAGTGTATACCATTTACTAGGGATCACTAGTGGTGCTATACATTTTGTTGTAGCCCAGTGAAGGGGGACCATGATCATGATGAAGGATAGACACACAGATAAGCTCTGGTCTATCATAGTACTGTATACCATTTACTAGAGGTCACTAGTGGTGCTATACATTTTGTTGCAGCCCAGTAAAGGGGGACCATGATCATGATGAAGGATACACACACAGATAAGCTCTGGTCTATCATAGTACTGTATACTATTTACTAGAGGACACTAGTTGCTATACATTTTGTTGCAGCCCAGTGAAGAGGGACCATGATCATAATGAAGGATAGACACACAGATAAGCTCTGTCTATCATAGTACTGTATACCATTTACTAGAGGACACTAGTGGTGCTATACATTTTGTTGCAGCCCAGTGAAGGGGGACCATGATCATGATGAAGGATACACACACAGATAAGCTCTGGTCTATCATAGTACTGTATACTATTTACTAGAGGACACTAGTTGCTATACATTTTGTTGCAGCCCAGTGAAGGGGGACCATGATCATAATGAAGGATACACACACAGATAAGCTCTGGTCTATCATAGTACTGTATACCATTTACTAGAGGACACTAGTGGTGCTATACATTTTGTTGCAGCCCAGTGAAGGGGGACCATGATCATGATGAAGGATACACACACAGATAAGCTCTGGTCTATCATAGTACTGTATACTATTTACTAGAGGACACTAGTTGCTATACATTTTGTTGCAGCCCAGTGAAGGGGGACCATGATCATAATGAAGGATACACACACAGATAAGCTCTGGTCTATCATAGTACTGTATACTATTTACTAGAGGACACTAGTTGCTATGCATTTTGTTGCAACCCAGTGAAGGGGGACCATGATCATAATGAAGGATACACACACAGATAAGCTCTGGTCTATCATAGTACTGTATACTATTTACTAGAGGACACTAGTTGCTATGCATTTTGTTGCAACCCAGTGAAGGGGGACCATGATCATGATGAAGTATAGACACACAGATAAGCTCTGGTCTATCATAGTACTGTATACCATTTACTAGAGGACACTAGTTGCTATACATTTTGTTACTGCCCAGTGAAGAGGGACCATGATCATGATGAAGCATAGACACACAGATAAGCTCTGGTCTATCATAGCACTGTATACTATTTACTAGAGGACACTAGTTGCTATACATTTTGTTGCAGCCCAGTGAAGGGGGACCATGATCATGATGAAGTATAGACACACAGATAAGCTCTGGTCTATCATAGCACTGTATACTATTTACTAGAGGACACTAGTGGTGCTATACATTTTGTTACTGCCCAGTGAAGAGGGACCATGATCATGATGAAGTATAGACACACAGGTAAGTTCTGGTATATCATAGCACTGTATACCATTTACTAGAGGTAACCAGTGGTGCTATACATTTTGTTACTGCCCAGTGAAGGTGGACCATGATCATGATGAAGGATAGACACATAAGTAAGCTCTGGTCTATCATAGTACTGTATACCATTTACTAGAGGTCATTAGTGATGCTATACATTTTGTTGCAGCCCAGTGAAGGTGTCCCATGATCATGATGAGGGATAGACACACAGATAAGCTCTGGTCTATCATAGCACAGTATATCATTTACTACAGATCACTAGTGGTGGTATACATTTTGTTACAGCCCAGTGAAGAGGGACCATGATCATGATGAAGTATAGACACACAGATAAGCTCTGGTCTATCATAGCACTGTATATCATTTACTACAGATCACTAGTGGTGTTATACATTTTGTTACAGCCCAGTGAAGAGGGACCATGATCATGATGAAGTATAGACACACAGATAAGCTCTGTTCTATCATAGCACTGTATATCATTTACTAGAGATCACTAGTGGTGGTATACATTTTGTTACAGCCCAGTGAAGAGGGACCATGATTGTGATGAAGGATAGACAGACAGATAAGCCCTGGGTTATCATGGCACTGGATATCATTTACTAGAGGTCAATAGTGGTGGTATACATTTTGTTACATTTTGTCATATCCATAGTGAAAATGTATCACATTTTGAAGCTGCCCACAAAGCAGTAAACACACCTCCTGTCCTGTAAAATTCACAGGCAAAGTGTAAAAGTTGCCAACTATGTAATTATAAGAGCCAGTTTCACCAACTGATGCTAAAAATACCTTAATATCTTGTTTGTTAACCTTATATTAAAAGTTTATGATAATGTTAAAACTCTTGTGTTTCATCAAGTATTTACTAATTACCAAAGGAAAGTTTTACTGGTGATAATTTTTTAAATAATTCACATTTAATTTTTTTATTAATATTAACATTGTATTTATTTATAATTATTATTATTATTATTATTATTATTATTATTGTTAATATTGATAAATTAATTATTTCAATAATTTCAGAACAAAAATAAAATATATGTGTAGTTCATATAATAACCAACTCTGAAATTCATTTGGACAAAAAAGATTAACTTACGTCACATAATAGTGTGGCATGTGCACAGATTGTAGTAATAGCCATGCCCTCTGGTTACTCAAGCTGAAGGTTGGCAGCTTATCCGAGGAGGGGCGTTTGAGGGGAAATAGTCTCATTGGAGGGGATATGGCGTTAGGACGCCAAGCTTAACGAGTTTTTTCAAGAGTCAGTGTCTAGTCTTCGCGGTGTTGAGATGTACGGATAGTTGTGCAATGATAGGGCGTCCTCGTCCCGGCAGACACATGGGTAAGCATATTTAATAAATCTTCTACTTATGCTTCTTCCTTGACTTTTTAATTATGGTAGTATAGAATCCTTGCCTTTCCCTTCAGCCAGGAATTATGTGAGTGTAGAATATCTGTGAGTTTAACTTTAGCTGCGTCCCTTTGTGTCGGTGCCTCTTAAAGTAAAGTTTCCTTAGTTTTGAATAACGATCCCTCTCACAGCGAGTAGCTCTCCTCTGAAAGTTAAATAATAAATTACAAATTATTGAGGCACGCGACAAATTGGCGGAGGTGCCGAGCAATTAGTTTGATTTGTTTTGAGATTTTAAGTGCAAAATTTTTTTTTCCCTCCAAATTTAACGGTTTGTCCTCCACGTGGTCGTGAAAAATGTAAAGTTCTTTCTGGCTAAAGGGTAAGGATTTTTATACTTTTATTTGTGGTTCTCTTCTTCTAAATTTTGTTTCCATCATTTCTGAAAGTTTGGTATCGAAATTTCAATTTTGAGTTCATTTTTGCATTTTTTTTCATTGTCTGCCGGGTGACGCTAAAACTTCTGACTCCATTTTCCCCTTGTTTTGGCTTCATTTCCTTTAAATTGTATCACTGTGTTCCGTTCTTTGTGCTGGTTATTTTCAAGAAAAAATGTTTTTGTGAAAATTTGAGAAGAAACGAGCGAGATAGTTGTTTCAAAATGTGCTCGTCACGTGTTGGCTATCCGTTTGCAAATCTTCTTTTCTGTGCTTATTAGCAGTGGTTTGGAAATGTATAACTTTATATTCCAGTGATTGTGATTTCTAGCTATTTACTGCACTTTTCTGAGTTATTTTTCGTGTAACTTTTATGTACGCACGTGTGTTGTGTAATTCCCGCGTGGTCGTGCATTTCAGCAACAATTTTTAGCTTGTGTAACCAGTCTCCTTCAGCACGTGTTTTGGCGCGTTTCTTTGCGTGTGCATATCAGATTATATACATTTGATTTTAGAAAAAAAAGAGAAGTTTTGTGTGCTAGTTTAAATTACATGTTTGTATTCTGCTCCTTTTGAGAATCTTCGCGGTGGTCACAGTAAGTGTGACGTAGTTTTTTTAAGTTCCAGTTCGAGGTTTCTCACTGCAGCTATCATTTTGGTTATCTTCCATATGTCCATTCTGCTTAAAAATCTTGGTATTGTGTCCAAGTGGCTTGTGTAGCCGTGTGTTAGTATAATTTTCTGATATTTCGCCGCGGGCGCTTAATTGTGTTCTTTCTGCAACTGTTTTATTTGGCTATGTTCTGATCTTGCTACTTACATTCATGTGATGCTATAAGTGTTTAGGTTGGTGTAATCTGAATTGCTTGGTTCTACTGTTTGTTTATTGGTTGCGTTATCTTTTGTGCTACAATCATGCCTAAACGACGTACTGCACAGAAATCTGATATAGCAATTGTTCCAGTTACCGAGCACAGTGAGATGGAATCTCTGTCCAGTGTTAGTACGCCTGTTGTTACGCAGTTGTCAGTGATGCCTACTCCGCCTGTCGTGGCACATGTCCCGCCACCAGCTGCCTGCCGTCCGGTCATTGACCCCTCGTACTTTGAGAATTCTAGTAGGATGTCGGCACATGAATTTCTGCAGAACTTTGAAATGGTCGCTGCTGCTAATGGCTGGTCAGAGGAAATTAAATTGAAATGCTTTCCATGCTATTTACGAGATACTGCTGCATCATGGTTTCAAACTTTTCGCCATCGGCACCCTCACCATGATTGGATTTTCTTATCTACACAATTTTTAAATGCATTTCAGTTAACAAACCAGAGTGATATTCTGGAAATGAAACTCAGACAGCGGGTACAGTTGGATGATGAACCTGTTATTAGTTACATCTATGACGTACTATCTTTATGTGACCAAGTCAATCCAGCTACGTTGCAGTTGGAACAAATTAAACATTTGCTTAAAGGCCTTAGACCTCTGTATGTGCAAGCTTTATTGCCATTAAATCCTCAAACTGTTGATGAGGTGATTCAAATCATTCGACGAGTGGACAAAGCTCAGTTTTACATGCAGAACCGTGAACATCTAGTGTATGCTCAATCTCAGGCTGCAGTGGTTACGCCACCCTCTGCTCTATTTAATACTGCATCTGTTCCTGCTGTTATTTTACCAGCTTCTCCTCAGCCTTCTCTTGTGGGCATACCTATCGATCCTATGCATCAGCTGATTGATTGTGTGGAACAGTTATGTAACAGAGTTAACCAGTTTCAGTTACCATCTGCGGAGAGAACTTCCCAGCATTCACAGCTTCCACGGTCAGCTGACTTCAACCGGAGGGACCCACCCGTCACCTGCTATAGATGCAACAGGCAGGGCCACCTGGCTCGCTTTTGCCGGAGCCGCCTCCCGCAGTCAAAAAACGACTGGCGCCGAGCCTCGCGCGACGAGACGTAGCAGCACCACCACCCACCAGCATGGCTGCACCTCAACGGGACATGGCTACACCTCAACGGGATGTGTCTGCAGTATCAGGTCAGATATTGCAAGTTCCTGGTCGTATTGCCCAGACAGAGCTCTCCATCTTGCTCGATACAGGAAGCGCAGTGAGTATTGTGAATGCTGCACATGTTATTGATCATTCTACACTAAAACCTATAGAGATGATGCTCCGCACTGCAGGAAACAAGTTACTTGATGCACCTTACCACACTGTGTTAGATTTCCATATTAATGATGTTCTTTTTCAGGAGGATGTACTAGTTGTGAAAGAGTTGTCCCATGATTTGATTTTAGGTAATGACTTTTTGCAAACCCATGATGTTATAATTGATTATGCACAAAATCTGATAACCTTGAAATCTTCTAAGAATGATGCATTCAGTATACCAATAACTCTCACACAAGGACCTTTTGTTGATATGGCAGTAAACCCTCTCCAAGATAATGATTGTACAGATTCTGGTGTTAAAATGGCAGTTATGCATGATGTTAAAATTCCACCTCTGTCTACATGCTATATATCAGTTAAGCCTTTGTCAACCATTAGTAATGAGGTTATGTTTGAACCTGCTCTCAACATAATGCAAAAGAAGAATCTTTCTATTCCACCGTTATTGTGTCATTCTACCTCTGAACTTAGTATTCCAGTGCATAATAATACTTCAGTTCCACAAACATTGTTTGCAAATACAGTCTTAGCTAAAGCGTATGATGTTGCACTTGTTCAGAGTAATTCTGTTTTGTCATCCGATGTTACTCCTCTGCCAGCTCCAAATTGTAATTTTAATGTTAATGGTAAACTCTTGGAAACACAAAGGGCTGACTTACATGCTTTGTTATTGAAATATAGTGATCTTTTTGCCACAACATTACAAGAACTTGGTACTACAGATGTTGCAGAATTTGATATCAAAGTAAATGATCCTAAACCAATTAAGCAAAGACCATATCGAGTTCCCCATAAACAAAAAGAAATTATTGCTGAGCAAGTTAAAGAAATGCAAGACGCTGGCATTATCAAGGAATCACAGTCCTCCTGGGCTTCTCCTGTAGTACTTGTCAAAAAGAAAGATGGCTCAATGAGATTTTGTGTCGACTATAGAAAATTGAATGCTGTCACAGAGACCACCTCTTTCCCGTTACCATTGATAGATGATTTGTTAAGTTATTTGGGGGAGGCTAAATGGTTTGTCTCATTAGATTTACTGTCAGCATACTTTCAGGTACCTATTGCAGAGGATAGCCAGAAGTACACCTCTTTTGTCACTTTTCAAGGTCAATATCAATTTACACGCTTGAGTTTTGGGTTGGCAAATGCCCCTAGGTTCTTCAGTTACATCGCAGACAAGTTGTTAGGCGATTTGAATTTTAAAAAGGCTATTGCATATCTGGATGACATTGTTGTTTTTGCTAAAACCTTTGAGGAGTTGTTGCAAAATCTTGAGGCTGTTTTTCAACGTCTGGATCACCACAAGTTTAAACTTAAACCAGAAAAATGTTTTTTCGCCATGCAAAAGATCAAACTCTTAGGTTTTGAAGTTTCTAAAGATGGTATTTCACCTGATTCTGACAAAGTTGTTTCCATTCAAAATTTGCCTCGTCCTAAGAATGTTCGAGATGTCAGAAAAGTTTTAGGATTGTTTAATTTTTACAGGAAATTCATCAAGGACTATGCTAATATTGCTCAACCTCTAATTCAGTTGACTAGGAAGAATCAAAGTTTTATTTGGGGATCTGATCAGCAAACTGCATTTCAAAATTTGAAAGACTTATTAGTTTCGGCCCCTGTCTTAGCTCACTATACTCCTGGTGCTTATACAGAACTACACTCTGATGCCAGTGGATTAGGGGTTGCCTCAGTGTTGTATCAGAAGATTGATAATGTGTTGAAACCAGTGGGCTATGCTTCGAGGACACTATCTAAATGTGAACGTAATTACAGTGTTCCTGAGTTGGAATTGTTGGCCATCTTGTTTGGACTTACCCACTTTCGCAGTTTTGTTTATGGCTACAAGGTTCATATTGTATCTGATCATCACTCTCTTTGTTATCTAAATAATTTGAAAGATTTGACTGGGCGTTTGGCACGATGGAGTTTGAAATTGCAAGAGTTTGATTATACCATTTCTTATAAGTCTGGCAAGAAACATCATGATGCTGATACTCTATCGAGATTTCCTGTGTTACAACCTACAGAAAGTGATCTTGAACAGCTTGATGAACTCCCCACATGTTTGCTGTCATCAGTTGAAGTTGCTGACCATCAGAAGAAAGATACTGGGTTACTGGAGCTTATTAATGCTCTCCATGATCCTCCGTCGGCCCCTGCTAAGCTTCAGAGACAAGTTTCCAACTACACACTCAAATCAGGTGTTCTTTATCGTAAAAATGCTGGCTCTACTGGCCCCCTCCATCTACTGGTTATTCCAGAAGCTCTAAAACATGAAATTCTTTCTTCATGTCATGATGATCCTCTTTCAGGCCACTTAGGTTTCTCGAAAATATTTGCCAAAATTCACTCCAGGTATTACTGGGTTGGTTGAAGAAAGATATTGAACATTTTGTCCGAACCTGTCCCAGCTGTCAAACAAGAAAGGGACCGAAGAATCAGAAACCAGCAGGCTTATTACAACCAATTCCGGTTACATCTGTAGGCGAGCGGTGGGGTATTGATTTGCTTGGGCCTCTCCCACGCTCCAATTCTGGACACAAGTATGTTGCCGTTGCGACCGAGTATGCTTCTCGCTGGGTCGAGTCTGCGTCGCTTTCTTCAGCAACAATTCCTCAAGTTGCTAAATTTATTTTGCACAACATCATCTGTAAGCATGGAGCCCCTGCTGCCTTGTTATCTGATCGTGGCTCAGTTTTCTTGAGTGAGGTGACACAAGAATTGTTGAGATCTTTATCAGTGTCTTCCAATTTCACCAGTGCTTATCATCCAGCTTGCAACGGACTTACTGAAAGATTTAACCAAACCCTCTTAAATATGCTCAGCCATTTTGTGGATAATAATCAGAAGAATTGGGACTCAATTTTGCCCTATGTCATCTTTTCATATAACTCGAGTGTTCAAGAGTCTACTAAATTTTCACCCTTTTTCTTGATATATGGTCGAGAACCTTCTTTACCTAACCAGGTTCAGCTACAAGCTACGTCGAATGACCTTTTTGTGCGACAGACATTGCAAGAGATTCAAAAGGCACGAGAGGTTGCTGTTGCTAACATTACAAAGCAGCAGGTGAAGCAAAAAGAAGCATTTGATGCTAAACATAGAGATGTGGTTTATAATGTGGGTCAATTAGTTAAAGTTTTCACTCCCATTAGGAAGAAAGGTAAATGTACAAAGTTGTTACATAGATATTTTGGTCCTTTTGAAATTATCCGACAGATCACTCCTGTTACCTACCTTGTTGGTCGACCTCATGCTCCCCGTACCAAACATCAGAGTGTTCATGTGTCACGCCTTTACCCTTACTATGATCCTGTGGGTCCTTATAGGCTGTAAAGTCTGAGTTTTTGATGCTTAATTAAGCTTTGTTTTTCAGGAATATGTGATATGAATGTCTCTGCTAAATTATAAGTATATTGTTATTTTGGGTGTAACTTAAATTTTGAATTATGTTTTGGTAACTGCAAATCATTTGTTTTGTTGTTGTGTTATACTGCAGGAATGTGTTTTAGGTGTACAATATGCTTAATTAAGCTTTCATTTTCAGGAATGTTATGTGACAATATTGTTTTGAATAATGATGTGATGTTGTTTTGTTGCATTCGATTTGATTTGATATGATTTGATTTTGACTCGATTTGATTTTGGGTTCCATAATGATGCTGTGATCTTTATTTGCAGAAAATTTGTTGCATGAATAGTGTTTGTATGTATGTGGGTATTTGAGGTTATGTGATATAGGTGAGATTTGCCTCGGTGGATGTGCGTAAGAGTAACCCCGACGGTGTTGATGAGGAGAGATGAGAAGAGATGAGATGATGTCAGCTTCGGTGGAGGTGCCACAGTGTAACCCCGATAGTTGAAGTGTATGAATGTGTTGATTTTTCAGGAGGGCTACATGTACCTGGAAAGTTGATGTGATGATTGTATTGATTTTGCTTATTGGTGTTGCTGTAACGTGCCCAGTATAGCGTGTGTGATGAATTCACACGAGAGATTACATAGATGGAAGTGAATGTAATGAAAATAATTTTTTTTTTTTTTTCTCTGTTTATGCAACAAGTTTATTACCATCTTAGATAGCAAATGTTAATAACACCTGTTTTTCCAGCTTATTTCTTGATTTTGAGGATGTAGATGCAACATTATAATGTCATGTTATTTGTGTAATTCCTGAGTTAATGTGATTTCTTGAAGGTTATGCCTATGTCAGATGTTTTGAATTTGCAGCATGCTAAATGAGAGACGTAAGTGCAGATGTTTTGTTTTGGAGAGAAAATTGAAAGATGATGATGATTGAAGTAATGATTGAGATTGCACTATTACTGCTACTGATGATGATGATGATTATGGAAGATGATAGTTAAACTGCGATGAGAACAATAATGATGTGGATAAGAAGTTGTATTCATGACAAGAGTAGGACACTAGTAGTTGAAAGCATGTCACGTGGCGTAGTTTAGAAATGTATTGTGGATGTAGTTTGTAGTGATGCATACACTAGTTTGAGTAGATAGTTAAGTTAGTGTTGTGTGTAATTTGGGGCCATGGTCAGTGTGAATGAGTTCATTTCATCGTCATGTGTGACTGTCTTGTAAGTGCACTTACTTTCTTTTGTTAGTGATACCAGCTGGTTATTGAGTTGTAATATTGGGATCCCAAGATAAGGTTATGTTTCATTTCTGTCATGTTTATGTGCTTTGAGTCTGTTTTACTGTTATTTGGATTATGAAGCATTGTAAGTTTAATTTTGGATGGCAACTCTGTAAAATTTCTTTTTATGCCAAGTTGTTCTAATTTTCTTTTCTCTTTACTTGCCCATGTTAAAAGAATTTTTTTGTGTACACTTTTCATACTTTAAAATCTTTATTTGTAAAGGACATACCCTTCTTTTCTGTGTGATTCTTTGTGGGAGCATCCTGTTTATTGTGTCGTGGTTTTGTTTTAGAATTATGCTGTGGTAGAGAGCGAGAAAATCCAAGAGCATCCCCGGGGCACACCAGAAGTCAAGAAACACCACAGGGAAGCTGTCGGGCAGCCACTACACTGCCGTGGCATAAGGAGCCACCATGTCGGGGGGCAGTCCAAGCCAGCGACTGCCCACCCTGTTGTCATCACCAGAGACCTGCGGTGCTAATCCTACACCAGGACAAATCGTCGTTGTGGGCACTGTCTCAACCACCCACAAACAGTTACGGCAGTTCATCACCCTTTTGCGCAGTGTAGTGTGTCTGTGAACTAAGGCAGCGTGGTGTGTGCGTGTGCGGGATGCCAAAGCTAGTGCATTAACAATATTACGTCGAATGCACTTACATCGCTCTCGCTTCTCGTTATCACCCAGCACCATTGTCGTCGGCTGGGTGCAACCACAAATATGTATTGCTCTTTTATTTTACATCACACATTTCTATGTCATTCTATGTTTACAATAATATTGCTAGTATTAACAAGGGGAACTGTGATCTTGATTCAGCAGCTAAGCAATATCGACAGACAGTTGAACATTCTTTTGTGCAAAGTAACTCTGTTTTTCAAAATGATAATCGACCCAAAAAACAAAACAAGAAGGCTTATACAAATTATACGTCGAGCTTATCAACTCCAGCTAAGAACCAGGGAACCTTGGATCACACTGTAAATATAAAGGTAAGTGGTTACTTAGATGTGCTAAAAGAGCATTTTATACTTCTACACCACAACGTTCAATCATTAAACAACAAAATCAGCTTCATAGAGATTCTACTTGCAACTTATCTACAGCATGTCAGTGTTCTGTGTTTTAGCGAACACTGGCTTCAGAAAAGTAACCTATTTGTGATTGATAAATTCAAAGATTTCACGCTAGCAGCATGGTCATGTAGGGACAGTAAAAAAGGTGGGGGCACATGTATTCTTGTAAGAAAAGGCATTAATTTCAGAAACATAGAAACCATTGATCGTATTACAAAGGAACAGGACCTAGAAATATCAGGTGTGTATTTACCTGATTTGCAAATAACAACACTCTGTATATATAGAGCTCCCGACACCAACATAAATTCATTTCTGAGTGGACTGGAAATGGTTCTAGATAATATTAAACACTTTAAAAATACTGTAATAGTATGTGGTGACTTCAACATTGATTTTTGTAAAGAATCAAAAGCTACCTCTGACCTACTAAATACGTTAAAATCTTATAATCTGGAACCCACAATCCATGGTCCAACTCGAATCACAGAAAACTCTTCAACACTAATCGATCAAATTTTTGTTAACAATACTCTCCTGTGCAAAAGCCAAACCTTTGATATGGGTTTTAGTGACCATAATGCACAAATACTAAACCTTCCCTTGGCTAACAAATATTCCCAATCAATAGAATTCACTAAAAAAAGGATCTTCAATGATGAGAATATCCAATACTTTACTCACTTACTTAGCAGCGAAGCATGGGTAGAAATCTATAAAACCAAAAGTGTATCAGAAAAGTTTGAATTGTTCCTTCAGACACTACAACATTACATAAACTTAGCTTTTCCATTCAAAACTGTAAAAGATATTCCAGAAAAAAACGCTAAATCCTGGATTACTACAGGAATTAAAAAATCCTGTGAAACTAAACGCTATCTACATAAATTATCAAAAACATACCCATTAACCGTAGAATTCCAAAACTACATCAAGAAGTATAAACTAATCTTAAGTAAAGTAGTAAGAGAAGCAAAAACAATGACAAATGACCGACTCATCAATATAGCAAGTAACAAAACAAAAGCAATGTGGAAGATAATTAAAAAGGAAACGGGTACTAATAAAATAATAGTGAACAACATAAACTTGCTCATAAATTCTAAAAAAGTTGTAGATCCAATTGAAGTAGCAGAAAACTTTAATACATACTTTGTTAATATAGCAGATAATCTCATAAAACAAGCCTCGTTAAATAATCCCCCTCCTACATTAAATTTTCACAGCTCAATACATGAATCAATATACCTTACACCGACAAACGAGAAAGAAATTTTACAAATAATAAAAGATCTTAAGCCAAAAAACTCGGCTGGCATTGATAGGGTACCAGACTTTCTTATTAAAAAATGCGCACATGTAATTGTGAATCCAATAACACATCTATGTAATGAATCTTTAAGCTCAGGTTCTTTTCCCACTTGTCTAAAAACAGCCATAATCAAACCATTACATAAAAAAGGGAAAAACAATGATATGTCTAATTATCGGCCCATAGCGCTACTTTCAGTTTTCTCTAAAATATTGGAGAAACTGTTTCTTAAACGACTTTCCAACTTCTTAGAGAAACATAAATTATTATCGGACTCTCAGCACGGCTTCAGGAAAAATTACTCAACTGAATCTGGAATTTTCTCATTTATAACCGCGTCCCTTAAAGCCATTGATCAAAAGCAACATGCCTCGGCTATATTTTTAGACTTAACAAAGGCATTCGACACCATAGATCATCAGCTTTTGTTAACGAAAATAGAGGCTCTAGGCATAAGAGGGTTGGCCAATAAATGGTTAGAATCATATCTATGTGGTCGTATGCAAATAGTGGAAATAAAGAATAAATCAAATAATCAGATCAATTATTATCACTCCAGTCCACTCCAAGTAAGCTATGGTGTGCCACAAGGTTCTATACTAGGTCCTGTCCTATTTCTTCTTTTCATAAATGATTTCCACATAAATGATCCATGTACTAAAACCATTTTATATGCTGATGATACAAACATCCTGGTTAAGGCAACCCAAAAAGAAACCTTTCTAACCTCTATTCACCAAGTCTCAGAGAAAATCTCAAACTATTTTACATTGAATAATCTTATTATAAATACAAATAAAACTGTAGCAATGGATATACACACAAATATGAACAAAAATTATCTTGCCCCTCAAATACAACTCTCTAATCAGACACTTAAAAAAGTAGAATCTATAAAATTCCTTGGGGTCTGCGTACAAAGCAATCTGAAATGGGATGCCCACACTAGCCTCATAAATAATAAACTCAGCTCTCTATGTTATATGCTAAGAATATTGACAACATGCACAAGTAAAGAAACAGTTAGAGCAGCATATTTTGCACATGTGCACTCACTCCTAAGTTATGGAGTAGTCTTCTGGGGTGAGTCTCCAACAAGCAAGTCAATCTTTATTGCACAGAAAAAAATTATCAGAACTATTGAAGGAGTCAGCCCAAAGTCGTCATGTAAACCTCTCTTTAAAAAACTGGGGATCCTCCCACTTCCCTGCATTTACATATATGCAGTTATTCTGCTTATAGTCAAGAACATTAATGCTTCTGATTCACTATTCATAACTAATAATATGGTGCATGAACACAATACTAGGGAAAATACACAAATACATGTGACCAGCTGCAACACCTCGCTCTACCAAAAAAGTATCTTATTCTCTGGCATTAAACTTTATAATAATTTACCAAGTAATATTAAGGCAATTAAAAATGTAAACCAGCTGAAATCCAGTCTCAAGGCACATCTAGTTAACCACTCCTTTTATTCTATTAATGATTTCCTTGAACACAAATGTATATCATGAACCATAGTATTTAGCATGTAAATACCTATTGTATAATGTAAAAACATATTGTATATATTGCAAAAACCTATTATTGTTTATGTTTATAGCTTGACGTGTCCAATAGTGAATGTACATTGTACCAAACCACTTTAACGGATGAATAAACTAACTAACTAACTAATTTTTTTTTTTGGTATGTCTTTCTTTTGTTTTTCCTGTATTTTGTACTTATGTTCTTTCTGTCGACGAGGACGTCGACTTGGGTGGCCAGGGGGAGATGTGGCATGTGCACAGATTGTAGTAATAGCCGTGCCCTCTGGTTACTCAAGCTGAAGGTTGGCAGCTTATCCGAGGAGGGGCGTTTGAGGGGAAATAGTCTCATTGGAGGGGATATGGCGTTAGGACGCCAAGCTTAACGAGTTTTTTCAAGAGTCAGTGTCTAGTCTTCGCGGTGTTGAGATGTACGGATAGTTGTGCAAT
The DNA here is from genome assembly GCA_030765065.1 of Deroplatys truncata. Taxonomy (NCBI): domain Eukaryota; kingdom Metazoa; phylum Arthropoda; class Insecta; order Mantodea; family Mantidae; genus Deroplatys; species Deroplatys truncata. Next base: position 257,474,680 of record CM060984.1, read on the forward strand.
GATAGGGCGTCCTCGTCCCGGCAGACACATGGGTAAGCATATTTAATAAATCTTCTACTTATGCTTCTTCCTTGACTTTTTAATTATGGTAGTATAGAATCCTTGCCTTTCCCTTCAGCCAGGAATTATGTGAGTGTAGAATATCTGTGAGTTTAACTTTAGCTGCGTCCCTTTGTGTCGGTGCCTCTTAAAGTAAAGTTTCCTTAGTTTTGAATAACAATCCCTCTCACAGCGAGTAGCTCTCCTCTGAAAGTTAAATAATAAATTACAAATTATTGAGGCACGCGACAATAGAATATTATTGTTTTTTTTGATAAAATTGAATTTATTGATACCATGAGTACTTTGTGAGAGGTTTAACGGAGATGCAAACATTATTTAGCCCAATTGTTTGTTACAATGTTTTCAGATCATTGAAGATGTCGTCAGTAACCACTAAATTATAGTATCTTTAACTGTCTGCAGTCATAAGGCTTGAACACATGTCTCACAAACTGTATGAAACTGCTTACATTTGGCTTTAAATGTCAACAGAGCATGTACTACGCCAACTTCATTACTACCCTGATACAAAGTTGAACAATTCAATATTACATAAAAGTACATTATTATTTTTACTCTGAAATTCAGGTAGCTGGTTAAACATAATCTTTACCAAATCAAAATTGATATCAGATTTTGCAATTAATTTTGATAGTTTAAAAAGGAAATCAAGTACTTTGATTAGCTTTATATCGTCAACATGCAAGTGTTGTAATTAATTTTTAAAATATGCCAATTTTTGCGCTTATTGTGCAAATAAAGTTTTTAATGATAAAAGGAGATATTTATGAAAATTCGCATAAAATTAAGGTTTAAATTGTCTACATTTATTGTGAAACATATACATAGTTTTAGTCAAAGTTGTACAACATTTTTCACGTTTATCGTTAACAACAAAAACCATGACTCTGCTAATTCCTTTTACAAATTGTTAGCTAACATTTTTTTAACCTCAAAGACAACCCTTTCAAGAAGGTGGTGACTGAACACTCTCTAGTTAAATTAATGGGCAACTGCCATGTTATGTTCCCGAGTATTTGAGGTTAGAATCCCGATTACTGAAAACACTAGATGCAGAGGATCTAAATGGTTCAAAAAGTGTTCAAAAGAACTGGTTACGCACACGTTTCTCCCAGGTCCAGTAAGGAACTGCGGCTAACTTAAGTGCAGTACCCAAAATGTCAGGTGCAAAGAGCATTTAGCACAGTTTTATAAACTGCTGGTGGACTCCACATTGAAACTAAAGTGGACGAAAGTGTGTCATCGCTGATCAAGCTGTTTGCTTCACAAACACCAACACTATCTCAGAGGGAGAGACCTACTTCTCACAAAACCATGTTCATTACCACAGTCTGTAAGAACTGCTTTCTATTATGATGCAAGCCTGCTCTTCCATTAGCAAACTTACATCAACAGCTTGCTTTACAGTAGCTATTTTGCAACGTCTAACATTTGTTAAATGCCTTAAGGCAGCATTAACTTCATACCAAGTTTAACACATTGTTTGATGAAACAGAATTTGCATTACCTTCAGTGTTAAATCAGCTTAACCTGATGTTAAAATTTAGCATCAGTTGGTGAAACTGACCACTTATTCACCGAGTTACAGGCTGAAACATATATTACCTTTGTAGCGGTGGTAAAGCTGAGTTAACGTAAGATTCTGATCACGAGTAGCTGGATTTGCAATCACAGTTGTGGACAACTGAATGTCAGCCATTTCCAGTTCCACTTCCAAGGACTCAATATCTTCTGGGTTTATACCACCTTTTTTCATCTCGCGTGCATAAGCTGAATTTTCTTCTAAGGCATAGTTTGTTACATTTAAAATGTCTTCCAGGAAGAACGTCTCAACTGGAAATGTTCGTCCTAATGCAGACAATAAACTAGTTAGCATCTTAAACATCACATTTTCATATAAATGACAGTAAAGTTCTGATAGCAAGAAACTCTACTGAACAATAACATATTCTATAACCTGCATTTATAACACAATAGATATTTTGTATTACTAAAGAGATTTTAAATTGTACTTTATCAAACTGTTTTGGGATCACATACACTGGTTGTAGTACAGGATAACATTGTCAACATTAAAACCTGTCACGATGGTACGATCTATGTGCTAGCTTCTCATTGCATCAGTTGAGTGAGTTACTGAAATGTTTTATAAACACAGATTTCAATTGTTCCTGTTATTATACTGCAACCATGTTCCAAAATGCTTAGTTTGGTACTGCCTTTCTGCTCTACAATCTTCTGCATTCACATGACTTTCTCTACTCTGTATTGTTCATTAGTGGCTATAAAAATTATTCTTATTAAAGTTTATTCTCCTATCTACTTCATTTTAATTGAGATAAAACTTTCCACAAATAGCTACATTACACATTTTGTAATAGATGCAAAGGGAACAGCAAATGAATGGCAAATTTTAAGAACTGGACTTAAATGCTGGCCTTAAAATTCCACACTGTTTCCAAGACATCGCGAGAAACAACTGAATGTTGACAGGACTTTATAGAAATGGCTAAGTATTGAATAATTCAAACCATTAATAACAGACATCTCGGATATGGTTGGTGCTACAAAAAAAGTTATTGGAAATAAATTGAGTGTTTTAAAGAGACCTATATTTCTTATATAAAATGTTTTCGTCAGTGCTTAATGTTTATCAATTATACAAGGTTTATACAAAATTCATTCCGAATGAAGAGGACTTCACAGGCTATTTCCAGAAAATTCAACATATATATATTTTATCATGTAAATATCTTTAATATATGGTATTTTAACCAAAATGTTACAAGTCATTTTTTAGAAAATCAAATATTTAAAAAAAATCTTCCATGTTAAGGGTAGTTTGGAGTGGGTGAATTTTCTACGAATTCTCGTACACATACACACACAAAAAGACCTTTTTTTTTTAAACATACTTTATTCGGATTTAGGGCCCTTAAAACATATGTTTCCAGTGAAACTCTAATGGTTTGTCGAAGATAATACATTCACAGCATCCTCTACCAATAAAGAGTGGTGATGTTGTCAATTAACATTTTCAGACCCGAGATGACCAAGAAAATAATCATCTCTTCCTGACAATGAAAGAAAGACTGTGTTGAATTATTTCTTAAACATTAATGTCAGCATTATATGGCACTGTTAAACTCTACATTACATTAAACAATTTATATTTAAAACTTATATTGTACCAAATTACTCCGGGACTATTGTGTTTCAAGTGAGCCAATATGAGTGCTTCACTGCGTGCAGACCACCCATAACAGTCACTTCAGCATTAAAATATTTAAAAAGAAAGAGTAGGAGTCAAATAGGGTACCATTAGATAGAGCTTTTAAATACAAACAACTTTCAATGAGGGCAGCATAGACTGCCAGTCAGTCACGGTAGTAAATGGAATATAAGGTACTTCAGGATAGCAAACAAAGCAGATTTATTCTAACAAATAAATGGCAGGGTAAGCCTTTGTTACTGGCATGAGCCATTTTCGAGGTGTACTTATTATTGGTTTGGTTTTTTTTAATGTTTTATCGTTTTATAAAGCTGCTGTTGGTAATTCCTTGTGTTTTTGTTCTGTAACTTTTAACGCCTAAATGATAGTTACACCTTTTGTTGAAATTCTTTTTCCTGTAATTTTATAATTCTAATACCTGATTTTCTCACATCAAACATTTTAATTATGTTATATGATACGGTAATTTGTATCACAAATTACTTAAAGGTAAATAATTATTTTAATATGAATATGTATTTTTATGTAACATTGATTTCAGAGGTTTATTAATTGTAATTATTATTGGTAAATAATAATATACGGCTCTACTGAAACTGTTAACAATAACGCAATACTGCAGCAAGGGGATGAGTTGTTTATCATTACCGGGAACCAGGAAGTTACGTAATGTTTCGCGCCTTTTCGGTAAAAAAAAGCTTCCAGAATGTTCTCTAAAAGAAATATGTATTAGTGGTTTTCATTGGATGTTAAAATAGACGCTAATGTTGGCGCGTTTTATTAGCCAATAGCATTTCATTTATAATCATTAGGCGTATCTTGAGGTAAGCCTATAAATAGTGTAAATTCAAGAGAGGGTCCCCCAGTGTTCAACAAGATTCTCAACACATAACACGTCAGCTCCCAGTTCAACAAGATTCTCATGTCGGTCTTTCATTTCGTAAAGTTACGCGCAGCAGAAGTAGGAGAAATCTTATAAAGTATTATACAGTTGAATATATAAAGTTGAAGTACGTGAGTTAAAAGTGATAAGCAATTATTATCAACAGTTTCAGTATGGCGATTATCTAGATAAATCTGTGAAAGTGTTCGTGAACGTGTTCTGCAATAAAGATTATAAAACCAATTTCTTCGTCAGTATCATTTCTAGACAAAAGATTCCTTTCCGCTTCACACCCTGCAAGAGAAACATGTTAGATCCCAAACAGCTGGCCGGAGGACATTTTAAAATAAACTATTTCAAAAACTGATACAGATTGCTACGCCAGAGGGAACTATGGACCAGACCAACGAATGACGTCACACAAGATGGCTTCGCGTGAAGTAAACACATATTTGCTCTCGTAAATTGGCTTCCACAACGTGGTGCTATAAACACGTAAAATTGCTATTGCAAATTGGCTCCCATAACGTGGGGCAGTTAAAGTTATGTAGACAAACATTTATATGTAAACAAACATAATTATTTGCACTCGCAAATTGGCACCCAGGACGTGGGGCGAAGTGACCAGGAAAGGAAGGCAAAGTGACCAGGAAAGGAACTCGAGTAACCAGGAAAGCAAAGTGACTAGGAAAGGAACAAGAATAACCAGGAAGAGGCGAACGCAGCAGTGAAACGATCTACAAGACGCAGATTCCAAGACAACAGGGTAATTCAACTACAAAAACATCGAGACAACGTAGATTCATCATCATACAACGCAGAAGCGACATACAAACCTAGGAGAATGGGGCAGAACGCTGGACATCAAAGCTACAGCAACATACAGCATCAAAAAGGTATCGTAATTTTTTTTTAGAAAACAAAAACAATGGCTGCAAGTAATACAGAAGAAACAATGATGGAGGGAGATAGTGTAACAGTTAGCTGTAATTCAATACAGGTTACAAAAAAAAGCTTAAACAATGTAGTAGTTGAGGGAGGAAATGTTAGTAAACAAAGTCAGAATAGAATAACAGGAAATATTAATATTGATGCTGGTATGATGATGGAAATAATGAAAATGCTGAAAGATATTCGTAAGAGTCGAGAAGAATTAAGGGAAGATATGCAAAAGAGTTATGAGAAATTAGGACAAAAATTAACTCAGAGTATAAGGGAAGAAATTTGTAAGAATAATGAGAAATTAGAAAAGAAAATAGATCAAAACAGGGAAGATATGCAAAAGAGTTATAGGGAATTAAGGGAAGATATTGGTAAAAGCTTTGAACAAAACAGGAAATCAATTGAAAGTATTGGTAGGAGGAATGAGAAAGTAGAGCAAACAGTAGATCAAAGCAGTGAAGAAATTGAAAAGAAAGTTATGAAGTTAAATAGTAGTATGCCAGAAATGAGAGATGAAAATGAGGAAGTAATAGTAAGTGAGACAGGAAAAATTTCAAAGAAAATGCTAGACACGAGCAGGGAAATATGTAACAAAGAAAGTGAGGTTAATGTAGAATGTACAGAGTTAGGAAGTCAAATGAGTAGTATTTCAAGTGAACTAAGAGAGATAAATGAGGTTAGGAATGTAGATGTAAATCAGGCGCAAGTTAATTTCAGAGCGGAGATATCAGAAATACAAAAAGAATCAGAAATGCAAAGAAATAAATTGTACCAAGATGTTCAAATTGAAAACTCCAGTCCAGTACAGTTTAGTACAGATTTGTCAGAGTACTTTCAAATTAAAGAGATGGGTGAAGAATTGAAAATGAAAGTTGTTAAAAGATGTGTAATTCAAGAAACTGTAGATTGTTTTCAAATGTTATCAGGGAACGAAATGTCATATGAATACAAGAGGTTATTCATGAACAAAAATTTGAAGGTTAGGTTATGGCTACGAGTAATGTTTAGCCACACACAATTTGATCCAGGAGGGTAAATAGCAATGAGATGTAAACTAAATGCTGGATAGATAAAGATGACTTGCAGAGAAATGTATTGGAACGTAAGAGGGTTAATTATTTATATGTCATTTGAAAAGAGAAATAAATATATATATAAAAAAAAATTGAATTTTTAGTAACTGTAACAACATTTGAAAATTAAGAATGCAAAGATTGAAACTTAAGATGATATTAAATTAAAAGTACGTAAATACAATTCCAAGATTTAAAAATTAAGAATGCAAAGATTGAAACTTAATATGATATTAAATTAAACGTACGTAAATACACTTCCAAAAGTATTGTTAAAATAATAATAATAATAAATTCAGAAAAAAAAAAAATATATATACTTATGTAGAAAACAGAAAAGGTGAAACATTGTCTAGATTTAATAGATGTAAATATTTGTGTAGAGGGTGCATATTTTGGTAAATATGTATAATAATTACAAAAATCTTAAATGTATAAATTTTTTTGTCAACAACTTAATGTAAACAATTTGGTAGCAGTAAATAAGTAATTTAGGGTAAAGTATTTGCTATAAAAAAAAATTTTGTGATGTCAGATGAATATCTAAATTAATTAAACCAGAGCCAGTAAGTAGTGGCGAGATAAAACATATGTCATGTGTTAAATGCGTGTGAAGTGTAAAGTGAAAGTGATAGCGTGTGTTCCAAGATTTAGGAGACTAAAAAACACAATTATAAAATTTTCAAACAAGTTATAAATATTTATAATTATGTTTCTAGTGGGGCATATGATACGGTAATTTGTATCACAAATTACTTAAAGGTAAATAATTATTTTAATATGAATATGTATTTTTATGTAACATTGATTTCAGAGGTTTATTAATTGTAATTATTATTGGTAAATAATAATATACGGCTCTACTGAAACTGTTAACAATAACGCAATACTGCAGCAAGGGGATGAGTTGTTTATCATTACCGGGAACCAGGAAGTTACGTAATGTTTCGCGCCTTTTCGGTAAAAAAAAGCTTCCAGAATGTTTTCTAAAAGAAATATGTATTAGTGGTTTTCATTGGATGTTAAAATAGACGCTAATGTTGGCGCGTTTTATTAGCCAATAGCATTTCATTTATAATCATTAGGCGTATCTTGAGGTAAGCCTATAAATAGTGTAAATTCAAGAGAGGGTCCCCCAGTGTTCAACAAGATTCTCAACACATAACACGTCAGCTCCCAGTTCAACAAGATTCTCATGTCGGTCTTTCATTTCGTAAAGTTACGCGCAGCAGAAGTAGGAGAAATCTTATAAAGTATTATACAGTTGAATATATAAAGTTGAAGTACGTGAGTTAAAAGTGATAAGCAATTATTATCAACAGTTTCAGTATGGCGATTATCTAGATAAATCTGTGAAAGTGTTCGTGAACGTGTTCTGCAATAAAGATTATAAAACCAATTTCTTCGTCAGTATCATTTCTAGACAAAAGATTCCTTTCCGCTTCACACCCTGCAAGAGAAACATGTTAGATCCCAAACAGCTGGCCGGAGGACATTTTAAAATAAACTATTTCAAAAACTGATACAGATTGCTACGCCAGAGGGAACTATGGACCAGACCAACGAATGACGTCACACAAGATGGCTTCGCGTGAAGTAAACACATATTTGCTCTCGTAAATTGGCTTCCACAACGTGGTGCTATAAACACGTAAAATTGCTATTGCAAATTGGCTCCCATAACGTGGGGCAGTTAAAGTTATGTAGACAAACATTTATATGTAAACAAACATAATTATTTGCACTCGCATATAATATGCTAACATACATTATTTCTCTGAAAATAGAAGCAGGTTTATAATTTCATTACAACTGACAACTCTCACAAACTTAACTTGCTGAAAACTGTAAGTTATTTGGTACGAGTCGAATTGCTCTCTGCCGTTAAGACAGCCTCTATTTCACGGCCAGAAATATGCTGTTGGTGGAGTGTGGCTAGACCCAATGGGTGCTTTATCTTGTCTGTGGATTAAGATGGGGTGGACCCAGGTTAAATAATTGGTGGTACGACATAATCTGGATGACGATGGTGCAGGTAGTGCGATACTTTTCTAAATTTTCAAAACATCTATACTTACTTCTTATATTTAATTAATATTGTATCTGAACAGTGATTTTTGGGCTCCTACAAGCTAGACACTGAATTGCTCACTTTCACGGTGTCCAAAAACTTTTGACCGGCAGTGTATGTGTGTGCAGTGGTCTGACAAGCACGCACATCGGCTCGGCAGTTCAATAACATCAACATTTGGAGTAGAAGGTATACCCAGCTACAAAAATGCAGAAAACAAAAACACTTGATTGCCAAGGCCAACATTTCTCAATATGAATGGCACTGCTATGTGCCTTTGCAAATGCTTTTGACATTGAAACAATGTGAATTACTAAAAGCATATTTGCTACAAAAGCTGTTTATTTTGAAGAGCTCTATTTAATGGTATCCCATTTTGAATTTTAAAGTGATATGTCAACGAGCTCACTTCTGGTGAAATGAAGCTCAAGTGAGGTTCATATAAGCTTTAGTTATAATATTTTTGTCTCAAAACCTTAAACAGCACGTTTACCGAAATTATGACTGCTAATGGTTCACCTGTATATTATTATACAGTCAACGTATTCCACTTACCTGGAATTTCAATGACGTGAGCCTTCCCAAAATAGTCAGAGAAGAGATGAGCATTTAAAGTTGCGCTCATTAGAATAACCTTCAAATCCTGTCGCACAGCCATAAGATCTCTCAGTATCAGTAACAAGAAGTCACTGCCAACACAAAGTTACATTTAGCTAGCAGTGAAACTACTACACATGGTTCTGTACCCAGGTGCAAGATTTGCTGCTCTGAATGGTACATTTATCATTTCATAATGGACTGATACCTGCTTCATTCCTGCCAAACATCTGAAATTGCAACCCATAAAACTTTCCCTCATAGAACAAAGCATAGTAATTTTGTGATTAAATGAAATATATAATGTAGAAAATGTTAAAAGCAGTAAATATACAACAATTGCGTGTAAAATAAATAGCAGTTTCACTTTATAAGAATCCTTGAAGACCTAATAGTATTGCTTCTTGTTGAAATTCTTCCTGCTATCACAATAAACAAATATTAAAGCACAGAATGCCACTTCCTAGACTATACTCACATATCTAGTCCATATTCTGTGCTTCATAACATCAACTATAAACAAAAACTGTCACCGAAAATGCGAAATTATATGCTACAGCCATAGAACATCAATAAGATAAATAAATTACATGAGGGAGTGGACTTTAAAATTCACGTTGTCCATTACGGAATGTTTGCAGCCATTACTAGAGGTCATTAGTGGTACAACAAAATTTTCAATCTGCATGCTATAGATTTTGTTGCAGCTCACTAAAGGAGGACCATGATCATGGACACACACACACATAAGCTCTGGTCTATCACACCACTGTATAACATTTACAAAAGGCCATAGTAGTACAATACATCTTGTTGCAGCCCAGTGAAGGGGGACCATGATCATCATGGACACACACACATAAGCTCTGGTCTATCACACCACTGTATAACATTTACAAAAGGCCATAGTAGTACAATACATTTTGTTGCAGCCCAGTGAAGGGGGACCATGATCATGATGAACACACACACAGATAAGCTCTGGTCTATCACACCACTGTATAACATTTACAAAAGGCCATAGTAGTACAATACATTTTGTTGCAGCCCAGTGAAGGGGGACCATGATCATCATGAACACACACACACACACACACACACACACACACACATAAGCTCTGGTCTATCACACCACTGTATAACATTTACAAAATGCCATAGTAGTACAATACATTTTGTTGCAGCCCAGTGAAGGGGGACCATGATCATCACACGCACGCACACGCACACGCCCACGCCCACGCCCACACCCATACGCACACCCCCACCCACATCCCCCCCCCACACACACACACACAAGCTCTGGTCTATCACACCACTGTATAACATTTACAAAAGGCCATAGTAGTACAATACATTTTGTTGCAGCCCAGTGAAGAGGGACCATGATCATCATGGACACACACACATAAGCTCTGGTCTATCACACCACTGTATAACATTTACAAAAGGCCATAGTAGTACAATACATTTTGTTGCAGCCCAGTGAAGGGGGACCATGATCATCATGGACACACACACACACACACACATAAGCTCTGGTCTATCACACCACTGTATAACATTTACAAAAGGCCATAGTAGTACAATACATTTTGTTGCAGCCCAGTGAAGGGGGACCATGATCATCATGAACACACTCACACACAGATAAGCTCTGGTCTATCACACCACTGTATAACATTTACAAAAGGCCATAGTAGTACAATACATTTTGTTGCAGCCCAGTGAAGGGGGACCATGATCATCATGAACACACACACGATAAGCTCTGGTCTATCACACCACTGTATAACATTTACAAAAGGCCATAGTAGTACAATACATTTTGTTGCAGCCCAGTGAAGGGGGACCATGATCATCATGAACACACACACAGATAAGCTCTGGTCTATCACACCACTGTATAACATTTACAAAGGCCACTAGTAGTACTATACATTTTGTTGCAGCCCAGTGAAGGGGGATCATGAAGGACACACACACAGATAAGCTCTGGTCTATCACACCACTGTATAACATTTTCAAAAGGCCACTAGTAGTACTATACATTTTGTTGCAGCTCACTGAATGAGGACCATGATCATGAAGGGGGGGGACACACACACACACACACACGCACGCACGCCCGCGCACTCACACACACACACACACACACACACAAAAGCTCTGGTCTATCATAGCACTGTATACCATTTACTAGAGATCACTAGTGGTGCTTTACATTTTGTTGCAGCTCACTGAACGGGGACCATGATCATGAAGGACACACACACTGTAAGTGTAATTACTTGTGATGTTTGTGTATGTGTGTTTACTTCACGTGGTGATGCCATTTTGTGACGTAATTCTTTGTTAGGTTTGTATCTGGTGTTAGCAATTTGCGGCAGGATTAGTTTTTTGTTTGAAAGAATTGTTACTCTTTTTTATTTAATTTTTTTTTACTGTCCTCCGGCTAGCTATTTGGTCGAGCACTTCTCTTTATACAGATTGTGTAAACGGAAAGGAATCTTTTATCCAAAGATAACACTGATGAAGGAATTGGTTTTACACTTTTATTGTCGAACACAGTCACTATCACAATTACACATTGATCTTGACACTCGCCAAACTGAAACTGTTATAATAACTTCATTACTGATCACTCTTAATTTGCGTACTTCAACTTTTTGTATAATTAACTTTACAACACTTTAGATTTTTCATAATTCTGCTACGCGTAACTTGTGAATCTATAGCCCACGTGTAATATTTCAGCTGGACTGAAGGCGACGTGTATCATACAAATATTTTCGTCGAACTGACGGACTGAATGTGACGTGTAATGTACTAAGATTTTCGATGAACTGACGGGGTCTTTACCTCTAACCTACCTTTTATACTCCTTCATCCAGATATGCCTAAAGATTATAACTGAACTGCAATTGGCTAATAAAACGCGGGAACATTAGCGTCTATTTTTTATATCCAATGAAAATTATGAATACATATGCTCTAGGGAAATATTCCAGAAGATTCTAAACGCGCCAACTTTACGCAACTTCCTCGTTTCCAATAATGATAAACAGCTCACCCCCTCGCTGCATTATTGCACGCTATTATTGTCAGTTTCAGTAAGGCCGTATAAACTTACTTCTCAACAATAATTACAATCAAGAAACATCTCAAATCAATGTCACATAAAAATGCATATTCATATTACAATCATTATTTACATTTAAGTAATTTGTGATACAAATTACTGCATCATATGCCCCACTAGAAACATAATTATGAATATTTACAACTTGTTTGGAAATTTTATAATTGGGTTTTTAGTCTCCTAAATCTTGGAACACACGCTATCACTTTCACTTGACACTTCACACGTATTTAACACACGACATATGTTTCTTTTTCTTTTTTTTATCTCACCACTACTTACTGGCTCTGGTTTAATTTTTTTAGACATTAATCTGACATCACAATTTTTTATAGCAAATACTGTACCCTGAAGTATTTAATTACTGTTACAAAATTGTTTACTTTCTTAGATTGTTGACAAAAATTTGTGCATTTAAGAATTTTTGTAATTACTATACATATTTACCAAAAATATTCACCCCTTACATAAATATATTTACATCTATTAAATCTAGACACTGTTTCACATTTTCTGTTTGCTACATAAGTATTTGTTTTTAATTATTTTTACCCATTTTTGTTATTTTGTACTTTATTTTAACAATACTCTTGGAATTGTATTTACGTACTTTTACTTTAATATCATATTAAGTTTCAATCTTTACATTCTTAATTTTCAAATACTGTTATAGTTACAAAAAAAATGTTATTTTCCTTTTAAAAAAAAATTTAATTATGTCCAAAATTTTATTTCTCCTTTCACATGACGTACATATTTATTTAACCCTCTTACGTTCCAATACATTTCTCTGCAAGTCATCTTTAACTATCCAGCATTTACTTTACATCTCATTGCTATTTACCCTCCTGGATCAAATTGTCTGTAGCTAAGCATTACTCGTAGCCGTATCCTAATCTTCAAAAATTTGTTCATGAATAACCTCTTAAAGGATTCAAATGAAATTTCACCCCAAGATATAATTTGAAAACAATCTAAAGTTTTCTGAACAACACATCTTTTAACAACTGTCATTCTCAATTCTTCTGCTATCATTTTAATTTGAGAGTACTCTAACAAATCTGTACTAAATTGTACTGGACTGGAGTTTTCAATTTGAACATCATGGTACTTGTTAACTTCAGAAGTTAGCTTTTGATTATTTACAGGCAAAACTTTAACTTCTTCGTACAATTTATTTCTTTGCATTACTGACTCCTTCTGAATTTCAGATATTTCCCCTCTGAAATTAACTTGCACCTGAATTAAATCTGCATTTGTAGCCTCCATCATCTCTCTTAACTCACTTGAAATGTTACTCATTCTACTACCTAACTCTGTACATTCTACATCAACATGTTCACTTTTAGTATTAACCTCACTTTCTTTGTTACCTATTTCCCTGCTCATGTCTAGCATTTTCTTTGAAATTTCTCCTATCCTACTTGCTATCACTTCCTGATTTTCATCTCTCATTTTTGGCATACTACTATCTAGCTTCATAACTTTCTTTTCAATTTCTTCACTGCTTTGATCTACTGTTTGCTCTAATATCTCATTACTCCTACCAATATCTTCTCTCAATTCCATATGATTCTTTTGCATATCTTCCCTGTTTTGATCTAATTTCTTTACTAATTTCTCAAAATTCTTTTGCATATCTTCCCTGTTTTGATCTATTTTCTTACTATATCTACCCTTAATTCCCTATGACTCCTTTCCATATTCTCATTCATATTTCTCAGCATTTCCATCATCATACTAGCATCAAAATTTACATTTACTGCTGTTCTATTCTCACTTTCTGCACTGACATTTCCTCCCTCAATTCCTACATTGTTTGAGCTATTTTCTGTAACCTGTATTGAATTACAGCTAACTGTTACATTATCTCCCTCCATAATTATTTCTTCAATATTACTAGTAGCCATTATTTTCTTTATCCTACCGCTCCTTAAGTACATTTGATTGTTACTATTTTGTTTTCTAAAAAAAAATTACGATACTCTGACCTTTGAGATGCTGTCTGTTGCTGTTACTTTGATGTCCAGCTTCCTGCCCCTCTCTCCTAGATTATATGTCGCTTCTGCGTTGTATTAATGATGAATCTGCATCGTCTCGATGTTTTTGTGTCCACTCATCCGCGTCGTTTGTCGTTCCTCTAGTTGTTTCTGGAATCTGCGTCTTCTCGATGTTTTTGTGTCCACTCATCCGCGTCTGTCGTTCCTCTAGTTGTTTCTGGAATCTGCGTCTTCTCGATGTTTTTGTGTCCACTCATCCGCGTCTGTCGTTCCTCTAGTTGTTTCTGGAATCTGCATCTTGTAGTTCAGTTCACTACTCCATTCGCTTCACGTCCTGGTTCCTTCGCCCCTTCCTGGTTATTTCACTCCTTTCCTGGTCACTCTGCCCCACGTTGGGCGCCAATTTGTAAGTGTAATTACTTGTGATGTTTGTGTATGTGTGTTTACTTCACGTGGTGATGCCATTTTGTGACGTAATTCTTTGTTAGGTTTGTAGCTCCATCTGGTGTTAGCAATTTGCGGCAGTATTAGTTTTTTGTTTGAAAGAATTGTTACTCTTTTTTATTTAATTTTTTTTTACTGTCCTCCGGCTAGCTATTTGGTCGAGCACTTCTCTTTATACAGATTGTGTAAACGGAAAGGAATCTTTTATCCAAAGATAACACTGATGAAGGAATTGGTTTTACACTTTTATTGTCGAACACAGTCACTATCACAATTACACATTGATCTTGACACTCGCCAAACAAACTGTTTTAATAACTTCATTACTGATCACTCTTAATTCGCGTACTTCAACTTTTTGTATAATTAACTTTACAACACTTTAGATTTTTCATAATTCTGCTACGCGCAACTTGTGAATCTATAGCCGACGTGTAATATTTCAGCTGGACTGAAGGCGACGTGTATCATACAAATATTTTCGTCGAACTGACGGACTGAAGGCGACGTGTAATGTACTAAGATTTTCGATGAACTGACGGGGTCTTTACCTCTAACCTACCTTTTATACTCCTTCATCCAGATATGCCTAAAGATTATAACTGAACTACAATTGGCTAATAAAACGCGCGAACATTAGCATCTATTTTTTATATCCAATGAAAATTATGAATACATATGCTCTAGGGAAATATTCCAGAAGATTCTAAACGCGCCAACATTATGCAACTTCCTCGTTTCCAATAATGATAAACAGCTCACCCCCTTGCTGCATTATTGCACGCTATTATTGTCAGTTTCAGTAAGGCCGTATAAACTTACTTCTCAACAATAATTGCAATCAAGAAACATCTCAAATCAATGTCACATAAAAATGCATATTCATATTACAATCATTATTTACATTTAAGTAATTTGTGATACAAATTACTGCATCCACAC
This sequence comes from Deroplatys truncata, assembly GCA_030765065.1. Classification (NCBI taxonomy): domain Eukaryota; kingdom Metazoa; phylum Arthropoda; class Insecta; order Mantodea; family Mantidae; genus Deroplatys; species Deroplatys truncata. Next base: position 257,490,069 of record CM060984.1, read on the forward strand.
ATAAGCTCTGGTCTATCACACCAGTGTATAACATTTACAAAAGGCCACTAGTAGTACTGTACATTTTGTTACAGCCCAGTGAAGGGGGATCATGAAGGACACACACACAGATAAGCTCTGGTCTATCACACCAGTGTATAGCATTTATAAAAGGCCATTAGTAGTACTATACATATTGTTGCAGCCCAGTGAAGGTGGACCATGATCATGATGAACACTGGACACACAGATAAGCTCTGGTCTATCATAGCACTGTATACCATCTACTAGAGGTCACTAGTGGTGCTATACATTTTGTTACAGCCCAGTGAAGGGGGACCATGATCATGATGAAGGATAGACACACAGATAAGCTCTGGTCTATCATAGTACTGTATACCATTTACTAGAGGTCACTAGTGGTGCTATACATTTTGTTACAGCCCAGGGAAGGGGGACCATGATCATGATGAAGGATAGACACACAGATAAGCTCTGGTCTATCATAGCACTGTATACCATTTACTAGAGGTCACTAGTGGTGCTATACATTTTGTTACAGCCCAGGGAAGAGGGACCATGATCATGATGAAGGATAAACACACAGATAAGCTCTGGTCTATCATAGTACTATATACCATTTACTAGAGGTCACTAGTGGTGCTATACATTTTGTTACAGCCCAGGGAAGGGGGACCATGATCATGATGAAGGATAGACACACAGATAAGCTCTGGTCTATCATAGTACTATATACCATTTACTAGAGGTCACTAGTGGTGCTATACATTTTGTTACAGCCCAGTGAAGGGGGACCATGATCATGATGGTCACACGCACGCACGCACACACACAGAAGCTCTGGTCTATCATAGCACTGTATAACATTTACTAGAGGTCACTAGTAGTGCTAAACATTTTGTTACAGCTCAGTGAAGGTGGACCATGATCATGATGAAGTATACACACACAGATAAGCTCTGGTCTATCATAGTAATGTATACCATTTACTAGATGTCACTAGTGGTGCTATACATTTTGTTACAGCCCAGTGAAGGGGGACCATGATCATGATGGACACACGCACGCACGCGCGCACACAAGCTCTGGTCTATCATAGCACTGTATACCATTTACTAGATGTCACTAGTGGTGCTATACATTTTGTTACAGCTCAGTGAAGGTGGACCATGATCATGATGAAGTATACACACACAGAAAAGCTCTGGTCTATCATAGTAATGTATACCATTTACTAGATGTCACTAGTGGTGCTATACATTTTGTTACAGCTCAGTGAAGAGGGACCATGATCATGATGAAGTATACACACACAGATAAGCTCTGGTCTATCATAGTAATGTATACCATTTACTAGAGGTCACTAGTGGTGCTATACATTTTGTTACAGCCCAGTGAAGGGGGACCATGATCATGATGGACACACGCACGCACGCGCGCACGCGCGCACACAAGCTCTGGTCTATCATAGCACTGTATACCATTTACTAGATGTCACTAGTGGTACTATACATTTTGTTACAGCTCAGTGAAGGTGGACCATGATCATGATGAAGTATACACACACAGATAAGCTCTGGTCTATCATAGTAATGTATACCATTAGATGTCACTAGTGGTGCTATACATTTTATTACAGCTCAGTGAAGAGGGACCATGATCATGATGAAGTATACACACACAGATAAGCTCTGGTCTATCATAGTAATGTATACCATTTACTAGAGGTCACTAGTGGTGCTATACATTTTGTTACAGCCCAGTGAAGGGGGACCATGATCATGATGGTCACACGCACGCACGCACACACACAGATAAGCTCTGGTCTATCATAGTAATGTATACCATTTACTAGATGTCACTAGTAGTGCTACACATTTTGTTACAGCTCAGTGAAGGTGGACCATGATCATGATGGTCACACGCACGCACGCACACACACAGATAAGCTCTGGTCTATCATAGTATTGTATACCATTTACTAGACGTCACTAGTAGTGCAATACATTTTGTTACAGCTCAGTGAAGGTGGACCATGATCATGATGAAGTATACACACACAGATAAGCTCTGGTCTATCATAGTAATGTATACCATTTACTAGACGTCACTAGTAGTGCAATACATTTTGTTACAGCTCAGTGAAGGTGGACCATGATCATAATGGTCACACGCACGCACGCACACACACAGATAAGCTCTGGTCTATCATAGTAATGTATACCATTTACTAGATGTCACTAGTGGTGCTATACATTTTGTTACAGCTCAGTGAAGAGGGACCATGATCATGATGAAGTATACACACACAGATAAGCTCTGGTCTATCATAGTAATGTATACCATTTACTAGAGGTCACTAGTGGTGCTATACATTTTGTTACAGCCCAGTGAAGGGGGACCATGATCATGATGGTCACACGCACGCACGCACACACACAGATAAGCTCTGGTCTATCATAGTAATGTATACCATTTACTAGATGTCACTAGTAGTGCTACACATTTTGTTACAGCTCAGTGAAGGTGGACCATGATCATGATGGTCACACGCACGCACGCACACACACAGATAAGCTCTGGTCTATCATAGTAGTGTATACCATTTACTAGACGTCACTAGTAGTGCAATACATTTTGTTACAGCTCAGTGAAGGTGGACCATGATCATGATGAAGTATACACACACACAGATAAGCTCTGGTCTATCATAGTAATGTATGCCATTTACTAGACGTCACTAGTAGTGCAATACATTTTGTTACAGCTCAGTGAAGGTGGACCATGATCATGATGGTCACACGCACGCACGCACACACACAGATAAGCTCTTGTCTATCATAGTAACGTATACCATTTACTAGATGTCACTAGTGGTGCTATACATTTTGTTACAGCTCAGTGAAGGTGGACCATGATCATGATGAAGTATACACACACAGATAAGCTCTGGTCTATCATAGTACTGTATACCATTTACTAGAGGTCACTAGTGGTGCTATACATTTTGTTACAGCCCAGAGAAGGGGGACCATGATCATGATGAAGGATAGACACACAGATAAGCTCTGGTCTATCATAGCACTGTATACCATTTACTAGAGGTCACTAGTGGTGCTATACATTTTGTTACAGCCCAGGGAAGGGGGACCATGATCATGATGAAGGATAAACACACAGATAAGCTCTGGTCTATCATAGTACTATATACCATTTACTAGAGGTCACTAGTGGTGCTATACATTTTGTTACAGCCCAGAGAAGGGGGACCATGATCATGATGAAGGATAGACACACAGATAAGCTCTGGTCTATCATAGCACTGTATACCATTTACTAGAGGTCACTAGTGGTGCTATACATTTTGTTACAGCCCAGGGAAGGGGGACCATGATCATGATGAAGGATAAACACACAGATAAGCTCTGGTCTATCATAGTACTATATACCATTTACTAGAGGTCACTAGTGGTGCTATACATTTTGTTACAGCCCAGGGAAGGGGGACCATGATCATGATGAAGGATAGACACACAGATAAGCTCTGGTCTATCATAGTACTATATACCATTTACTAGAGGTCACTAGTGGTGCTATACATTTTGTTACAGCCCAGTGAAGGGGGACCATGATCATAATGGTCACACGCACGCACGCACACACACAGAAGCTCTGGTCTATCATAGCACTGTATAACATTTACTAGAGGTCACTAGTAGTGCTAAACATTTTGTTACAGCTCAGTGAAGGTGGACCATGATCATGATGAAGTATACACACACAGATAAGCTCTGGTCTATCATAGTAATGTATACCATTTACTAGATGTCACTAGTGGTGCTATACATTTTGTTACAGCCCAGTGAACGGGGACCATGATCATGATGGACACACGCACGCACGCGCGCACACAAGCTCTGGTCTATCATAGCACTGTATACCATTTACTAGATGTCACTAGTGGTGCTATACATTTTGTTACAGCTCAGTGAAGGTGGACCATGATCATGATGAAGTATACACACACAGATAAGCTCTGGTCTATCATAGTAATGTATACCATTTACTAGATGTCACTAGTGGTGCTATACATTTTGTTACAGCTCAGTGAAGAGGGACCATGATCATGATGAAGTATACACACACAGATAAGCTCTGGTCTATCATAGTAATGTATACCATTTACTAGAGGTCACTAGTGGTGCTATACATTTTGTTACAGCCCAGTGAAGGGGGACCATGATCATGATGGACACACGCACGCACGCGCGCACACAATCTCTGGTCTATCATAGCACTGTATACCATTTACTAGATGTCACTAGTGGTACTATACATTTTGTTACAGCTCAGTGAAAGTGGACCATGATCATGATGAAGTATACACACACAGATAAGCTCTGGTCTATCATAGTAATGTATACCATTTACTAGATGTCACTAGTGGTGCTATACATTTTGTTACAGCTCAGTGAAGAGGGACCATGATCATGATGAAGTATACACACACAGATAAGCTCTGGTCTATCATAGTAATGTATACCATTTACTAGATGTCACTAGTAGTGCTACACATTTTGTTACAGCTCAGTGAAGGTGGACCATGATCATGATGGTCACACACACGCACGCACGCACACACACAGATAAGCTCTGGTCTATCATAGTATTGTATACCATTTACTAGACGTCACTAGTAGTGCAATACATTTTGTTACAGCTCAGTGAAGGTGGACCATGATCATGATGAAGTATACACACACAGATAAGCTCTGGTCTATCATAGTAATGTATACCATTTACTAGACGTCACTAGTAGTGCAATACATTTTGTTACAGCTCAGTGAAGGTGGACCATGATCATAATGGTCACACGCACGCACGCACACACACAGATAAGCTCTGGTCTATCATAGTAATGTATACCATTTACTAGATGTCACTAGTGGTGCTATACATTTTGTTACAGCTCAGTGAAGAGGGACCATGATCATGATGAAGTATACACACACAGATAAGCTCTGGTCTATCATAGTAATGTATACCATTTACTAGAGGTCACTAGTGGTGCTATACATTTTGTTACAGCCCAGTGAAGGGGGACCATGATCATGATGGTCACACGCACGCACGCACACACACAGATAAGCTCTGGTCTATCATAGTAATGTATACCATTTACTAGATGTCACTAGTAGTGCTACACATTTTGTTACAGCTCAGTGAAGGTGGACCATGATCATGATGGTCACACGCACGCACGCACACACACAGATAAGCTCTGGTCTATCATAGTAATGTATACCATTTACTAGACGTCACTAGTAGTGCAATACATTTTGTTACAGCTCAGTGAAGGTGGACCATGATCATGATGAAGTATACACACACACAGATAAGCTCTGGTCTATCATAGTAATGTATGCCATTTACTAGACGTCACTAGTAGTGCAATACATTTTGTTACAGCTCAGTGAAGGTGGACCATGATCATGATGGTCACACGCACGCACGCACACACACAGATAAGCTCTGGTCTATCATAGTAACGTATACCATTTACTAGATGTCACTAGTCGTGCTATACATTTTGTTACAGCTCAGTGAAGGTGGACCATGATCATGATGAAGTATACACACACAGATAAGCTCTGGTCTATCATAGTACTGTATACCATTTACTAGAGGTCACTAGTGGTGCTATACATTTTGTTACAGCCCAGAGAAGGGGGACCATGATCATGATGAAGGATAGACACACAGATAAGCTCTGGTCTATCATAGCACTGTATACCATTTACTAGAGGTCACTAGTGGTGCTATACATTTTGTTACAGCCCAGGGAAGGGGGACCATGATCATGATGAAGGATAAACACACAGATAAGCTCTGGTCTATCATAGTACTATATACCATTTACTAGAGGTCACTAGTGGTGCTATACATTTTGTTACAGCCCAGAGAAGGGGGACCATGATCATGATGAAGGATAGACACACAGATAAGCTCTGGTCTATCATAGCACTGTATACCATTTACTAGAGGTCACTAGTGGTGCTATACATTTTGTTACAGCCCAGGGAAGGGGGACCATGATCATGATGAAGGATAAACACACAGATAAGCTCTGGTCTATCATAGTACTATATACCATTTACTAGAGGTCACTAGTGGTGCTATACATTTTGTTACAGCCCAGGGAAGGGGGACCATGATCATGATGAAGGATAGACACACAGATAAGCTCTGGTCTATCATAGTACTATATACCATTTACTAGAGGTCACTAGTGGTGCTATACATTTTGTTACAGCCCAGTGAAGGGGGACCATGATCATGATGGTCACACGCACGCACGCACGCACACACACAGAAGCTCTGGTCTATCATAGCACTGTATAACATTTACTAGAGGTCACTAGTAGTGCTAAACATTTTGTTACAGCTCAGTGAAGGTGGACCATGATCATGATGAAGTATACACACACAGATAAGCTCTGGTCTATCATAGTAATGTATACCATTTACTAGATGTCACTAGTGGTGCTATACATTTTGTTACAGCCCAGTGAAGGGGGACCATGATCATGATGGACACACGCACGCACGCGCGCACACAAGCTCTGGTCTATCATAGCACTGTATACCATTTACTAGATGTCACTAGTGGTGCTATACATTTTGTTACAGCTCAGTGAAGGTGGACCATGATCATGATGAAGTATACACACACAGATAAGCTCTGGTCTATCATAGTAATGTATACCATTTACTAGATGTCACTAGTGGTGCTATACATTTTGTTACAGCTCAGTGAAGAGGGACCATGATCATGATGAAGTATACACACACAGATAAGCTCTGGTCTATCATAGTAATGTATACCATTTACTAGAGGTCACTAGTGGTGCTATACATTTTGTTACAGCCCAGTGAAGGGGGACCATGATCATGATGGACACACGCACGCACGCGCGCACACAAGCTCTGGTCTATCATAGCACTGTATACCATTTACTAGATGTCACTAGTGGTACTATACATTTTGTTACAGCTCAGTGAAAGTGGACCATGATCATGATGAAGTATACACACACAGATAAGCTCTGGTCTATCATAGTAATGTATACCATTTACTAGATGTCACTAGTGGTGCTATACATTTTGTTACAGCTCAGTGAAGAGGGACCATGATCATGATGAAGTATACACACACAGATAAGCTCTGGTCTATCATAGTAATGTATACCATTTACTAGAGGTCACTAGTGGTGCTATACATTTTGTTACAGCCCAGTGAAGAGGGACCATGATCATGTTGGTCACACGCACGCACGCACACACACAGATAAGCTCTGGTCTATCATAGTAATGTATACCATTTACTAGATGTCACTAGTAGTGCTACACATTTTGTTACAGCTCAGTGAAGGTGGACCATGATCATGATGGTCACACGCACGCACGCACACACACAGATAAGCTCTGGTCTATCATAGTATTGTATACCATTTACTAGACGTCACTAGTAGTGCAATACATTTTGTTACAGCTCAGTGAAGGTGGACCATGATCATGATGAAGTATACACACACAGATAAGCTCTGGTCTATCATAGTAATGTATACCATTTACTAGACGTCACTAGTAGTGCAATACATTTTGTTACAGCTCAGTGAAGGTGGACCATGATCATAATGGTCACACGCACGCACGCACGCACACACACAGATAAGCTCTGGTCTATCATAGCACTGTATACCATTTACTAGATGTCACTAGTGGTGCTATACATTTTGTTACAGCTCAGTGAAGAGGGACCAAGATCATGATGAAGTATACACACACAGATAAGCTCTGGTCTATCATAGTAATGTATACCATTTACTAGAGGTCACTAGTGGTGCTATACATTTTGTTACAGCCCAGTGAAGGGGGACCATGATCATGATGGTCACACGCACGCACGCACACACACAGATAAGCTCTGGTCTATCATAGTAATGTATACCATTTACTAGATGTCACTAGTAGTGCTACACATTTTGTTACAGCTCAGTGAAGGTGGACCATGATCATGATGGTCACACGCACGCACGCACACACACACACAGATAAGCTCTGGTCTATCATAGTAATGTATACCATTTACTAGACGTCACTAGTAGTGCAATACATTTTGTTACAGCTCAGTGAAGGTGGACCATGATCATGATGAAGTATACACACACACAGATAAGCTCTGGTCTATCATAGTAATGTATACCATTTACTAGACGTCACTAGTAGTGCAATACATTTTGTTACAGCTCAGTGAAGGTGGACCATGATCATGATGAAGTATACACACACACAGATAAGCTCTGGTCTATCATAGTAATGTATACCATTTACTAGACGTCACTAGTAGTGCAATACATTTTGTTACAGCTCAGTGAAGGTGGACCATGATCATGATGGTCACACGCACGCACGCACACACACAGATAAGCTCTGGTCTATCATAGTAATGTATACGATTTACTAGATGTCACTAGTGGTGCTATACATTTTGTTACAGCTCAGTGAAGGTGGACCATGATCATGATGAAGTATACACACACAGATAAGCTCTGGTCTATCATAGTAATGTATACCATTTACTAGATGTCACTAGTGGTGCTATACATTTTGTTACAGCTCAGTGAAGAGGGAGCATGATCATGATGAAGTATACACACACAGATAAGCTCTGGTCTATCATAGCACTGTATACCAATCAATCTGTAATACTAAGTTACAATTCAATGCTATACTTTGTTAATTCTATGGTGAAAGTCTGTAACACTTTGAATCTGCCCAAAAAACTGTAAAGACCTAAGGACCTCTAGCCATTGCTCCCATACATGTTACAGGCAAACCGCAAAAGTTGGAAACTATGTTAGTTGTATCTAAATGCTAATGAATATTGTAAAAGAAACCAATTCATTTTCACTAGATGTGAGAGAGAGGTTAATATAACAGGAAACAAATGAATTTACTGCTCAGTGATATGTAATTTGTGGTTCTGTACCTTTCTTCCGAACGTTCATGCACCTCATCTACTATGATATGAGATACAGTGGACAGTTGTGGTTCACTTTCAAGTCTACGTAACAGAATTCCTGTTGTACAGAAAAGTAGCCTTGTTAAATTGGACACCTTGCTTTCCAGACGGATCTGTAGGAAAGAAAAGTTCATGTTTCTAAATTGAAATCTCCATTCTGAAAGGTAAAACAATCCTCTTTTATTATTATTCTAACAATTTGTTAGTATTAATAACAGCAGATACGACAGGAATATGAATTGTGATATTATTCGTTACCTCACTACTTCAAGTGATAGCAGAAAACAAGTTTTTGTATGCCTTCACCTATGATGAAAGCCAAGTCTGCACTTCTTCTTTTACAACATTGTCGTCATTTTGAAATGCTTTCTTCAAATGAAGAAACATGAAGGGAAGGTGGTTATTGCAATCAGATCTTGAGTTTGTGTGGCCGGGCATTATTGCTACCTCATAAACAATTGGTGGGTTTGTCATGCAATTGATTGCTCTTAATGACACAAAGTGACAATCGGTGTGTCTGGCTTCGTAAGGAATAGAGTAAGTGATCGTATATGCTCAAAATTGTGACTGCAGGAGCAAAATATTAAAGCGTTACTTAATTTAAAAACATGCTCAAGAAGCAGAAGATAAGTAAGGAACTTTTCAAAGAGCACAAAGACCACTGAAGGACAGATGTTACACAATTTAAAAACATGCTCAAGAAGCAGAAGATAAATAAGGAACTTTTCAAAGAGCACAAAGACCACTGAAGGACAGATGTTACACAATTTAAAAACATGGTCAAGAATCAGAAGATAAGTAAGGAACTTTTCAAAGAGCACAAAGACCACTGAAGGACAGATGTTACACAATTTAAAAACATGCTCAAGAAGCAGAAGATAAGTAAGGAACTTTTCAAAGAGCACAAAGACCACTGAAGGACAGATGTTACACAATATAAAAACATGCTCAAGAATCAGAAGATAAGTAAGGAACTTTTCAAAGAGCACAAAGACCACTGAAGGACAGATGTTACACAATTTAAAAACATGCTGAAGAAGCAGAAGATAAGTAAGGAACTTTTCAAAGAGCACAAAGACCACTGAAGGACAGATGTTACACAATTTAAAAACATGCTCAAGAAGCAGAAGATAAATAAGGAACTTTTCAAAGAGCACAAAGACCACTGAAGGACAGATGTTACACAATTTAAAAACATGGTCAAGAATCAGAAGATAAGTAAGGAACTTTTCAAAGAGCACAAAGACCACTGAAGGACAGATGTTACACAATTTAAAAACATGCTCAAGAAGCAGAAGATAAGTAAGGAACTTTTCAAAGAGCACAAAGACCACTGAAGGACAGATGTTACACAATATAAAAACATGCTCAAGAATCAGAAGATAAGTAAGGAACTTTTCAAAGAGCACAAAGACCACTGAAGGACAGATGTTACACAATTTAAAAACATGCTGAAGAAGCAGAAGATAAATAAGGAACTTTTCAAAGAGCACAAAGACCACTGAAGGACAGATGTTACACAATTTAAAAACATGCTCAAGAAGCAGAAGATAAGTAAGGAACTTTTCAAAGAGCACAAAGACCACTGAAGGACAGATGTTACACAATATAAAAACATGCTCAAGAAGCAGAAGATAAGTAAGGAACTTTTCAAAGAGCACAAAGACCACTGAAGGACAGATGTTACACAATATAAAAACATGCTCAAGAAGCAGAAGATAGTAAGGAACTTTTCAAAGAGCACAAAGACCACTGAAGGACAGATGTTACACAATTTAAAAACATGCTCAAGAAGCAGAAGATAAGTAAGGAACTTTTCAAAGAGCACAAAGACCACTGAAGGACAGATGTTACACAATATAAAAACATGCTCAAGAAGCAGAAGATAAGTAAGGAACTTTTCAAAGAGCACAAAGACCGCTGAAGGACAGATGTTACACAATTTACAAACATGCTCAAGAAGCAGAAGATAGTAAGGAACTTTTCAAAGAGCACAAAGACCGCTGAAGGACAGATGTTACACAATATAAAAACATGCTCAAGAAGCAGAAGATAAGTAAGGAACTTTTCAAAGAGCACAAAGACGACTGAAGGACAGATGTTACACAATTTAAAAACATGCTGAAGAAGCAGAAGATAGTAAGGAACTTTTCAAAGAGCACAAAGACCACTGAAGGACAGATGTTACACAATTTAAAAACATGCTCAAAAAGCAGAAGATAAGTAAGGAACTTTTCAAAGAGCACAAAGACCACTGAAGGACAGATGTTACACAATTTAAAAACATGCTCAAGAAGCAGAAGATAGTAAGGAACTTTTCAAAGAGCACAAAGACCACTGAAGGACAGATGTTACACAATTTTTGAACAACTATCACAAAATCCTAAGGGCAAGAGATTTATATTACCTTGATGTAATAGTTCCCTTACATGATTACCTCTGCTCCTCTTTTAACCGATGAATAAGAAATCTGAAGTGTTGCACTCACATGGCTTTCTCTACTCACTCTTCTACAAACTATTCTTAAAACGGTTTAATCTTCTGTCTACTTCTTGTTAATAGAGATTCCTTTTTAGAAATTTATGAGGGTGTTTTATTTGTAATGTCCATCAGAAAGAATAAGGCTTTTATATGGTGAAAGTATGAGCTGAGTGTTCCCTGTTTATAATATGAGTATACATTTCAAGATTGTTACTGCCCATGTTGTAGCTAAAAGCTGGTTTTGAGAAAATTAACAAAATATGCTCCAAAGATGCCAGGATTGCAAATGACAAATTGAACCTTTGTAATGCTAAGCACCCCAGTGTTAACTTTTAATGAAGTATATTATGTGTGTTTAAAGGGGTGGTTTAAGATTACCGATACTTCTGAGGGTCTATGATATTGATAAAGGTAGTTCAAATAATTTCACTGAATATTTATTTTTAAAACAGCACAATGGAATATATATAATATTTCAGAACATAAACTTAGTTATTAGTTTAAGTTTCGTAACAGGTCTGAATTATCAGTGAGAAACTTCAGCCTGCCACTACTTAAACAAAAGTTCAATTGAAGACAAGCATTTCCTGTTCAACTCAGACATGTCTCATATGTTTCTTATTTTTTATGTTGGTTAGTGTCAAGAATACCAGCTCGGACGAGTGTGTGGTGCAAAAATGAAACACGGTATTACCTCCTTTCACTGCTGGGTACTCCTTCACTAAGATACAAAACTTGATAAGTGGTAGTTCACCATACTTCAGTTGAAGTGTTCGATCTGTCTGTCTGTCTGAAGTTCTGTGAGCTGCTATTACTGGTACTCTTTCATCACTAGGATACAAAACTTGATAAGTGGTAGTTCACCATACTTCAGTTAAAGTGTTTGGTCTGTCTGTCTGTCTGAAGTTCTGTGAGCTGCTATTACTGGTACTCTTTCATCACTAAGATACAAAACTTGATAAGTGGTAGTTCACCATACTTCAGTTGAAGTGTTCGGTCTGTCTGTCTGTCTGAAGTTCTGTGAGCTGCTATTACTGGTACTCTTTCATCATTAAGATACAAAACTTGGTAAGTGGTAGTTCACCATACTTCAGTTAAAGTGTTTGGTCTGTCTGTCTGTCTGTCTGAAGTTCTGTGAGCTGCTATTACTGGTACTCTTTCATCACTAAGATACAAAACTTCATAACTGGTAGTTCACCATACTTCAGTTAAAGTGTTTGGTCTGTCTGTCTGTCTGTCTGTCTGTCTGTCTGTCTGTCTGTCTGTCTGTCTGTCTGTCTGAAGTTCTGTGAGGTGCTATTACTGGTACTCTTTCATCACTAAGATACAAAACTTGATAAGTGGTAGTTCACCATACTTCAGTTGAAGTGTTCGATCTGTCTGTCTGTCTGAAGTTCTGTGAGCTGCTATTACTGGTACTCTTTCATCACTAGGATACAAAACTTGATAAGTGGTAGTTCACCATACTTCAGTTAAAGTGTTTGGTCTGTCTGTCTGAAGTTCTGTGAGCTGCTATTACTGGTACTCTTTCATCATTAAGATACAAAACTTGGTAAGTGGTAGTTCACCATACTTCAGTTAAAGTGTTTGGTCTGTCTGTCTGTCTGTCTGTCTGAAGTTCTGTGAGCTGCTATTACTGGTACTCTTTCATCACTAAGATACAAAACTTGATAAGTGGTAGTTCACCATACTTCAGTTGAAGTGTTTGGTCTGTCTGTCTGTCTGTCTGTCTGAAGTTCTGTGAGGTGCTATTACTGGTACTCTTTCATCACTAAGATACAAAACTTGATAAGTGGTAGTTCACCATACTTCAGTTGAAGTGTTCGATCTGTCTGTCTGTCTGAAGTTCTGTGAGCTGCTATTACTGGTACTCTTTCATCACTAGGATACAAAACTTGATAAGTGGTAGTTCACCATACTTCAGTTAAAGTGTTTGGTCTGTCTGTCTGTCTGTCTGTCTGAAGTTCTGTGAGGTGCTATTACTGGTACTCTTTCATCACCAAGATACAAAATTGATAAGTGGTAGTTCACCATACTTCAGTTAAAGTGTTTGGTCTGTCTGTCTGTCTGAAGTTCTGTGAGCTGCTATTACTGGTACTCTTTCATCACTAAGATACAAAACTTGATAAGTGGTAGTTCACCATACTTCAGTTAAAGTGTTTGGTCTGTCTGTCTGTCTGTCTGTCTGAAGTTCTGTGAGCTGCTATTACTGGTACTCTTTCATCACTAAGATACAAAACTTGATAAGTGGTAGTTCACCATACTTCAGTTGAAGTGTTCTGTCTGTCTGTCTGAAGTTCTGTGAGCTGTTATTACTGGTACTCCTTCACTAAGATACAAAACTTGATAAGTGGTAGTTCACCATACTTCAGTTGAAGTGTTCTGTCTGTCTGAAGTTCTGTGAGCTGCTATTACTGGTACTCTTTCATCACTAGGATACAAAACTTGATAAGTGGTAGTTCACCATACTTCAGTTGAAGTGTTCGGTCTGTCTGTCTGAAGTTCTGTGAGCTGTTATTACTGATACTCCTTCACTAAGATACAAAACTTGATAAGTGGTAGTTCACCATACTTCAGTTGAAGTGTTCTGTCTGTCTGAAGTTCTGTGAGCTGCTATTACTGGTACTCTTTCATCACTAGGATACAAAACTTGATAAGTGGTAGTTCACCATACTTCAGTTAAAGTGTTTGGTCTGTCTGTCTGTCTGTCTGTCTGAAGTTCTGTTAGCTGCTATTACTGGTACTCTTTCATCACTAAGATACAAAACTTGATAACTGGTAGTTCACCATACTTCAGTTAAAGTGTTTGGTCTGTCTGTCTGTCTGTCTGTCTGAAGTTCTGTGAGGTGCTATTACTGGTACTCTTTCATCACTAAGATACAAAACTTGATAAGTGGTAGTTCACCATACTTCAGTTGAAGTGTTCTGTCTGTCTGTCTGAAGTTCTGTGAGCTGTTATTACTGGTACTCCTTCACTAAGATACAAAACTTGATAAGTGGTAGTTCAGCATACTTCAGTTGAAGTGTTCTGTCTGTCTGAAGTTCTGTGAGCTGCTATTACTGGTACTCTTTCATCACTAGGATACAAAACTTGATAAGTGGTAGTTCACCATACTTCAGTTAAAGTGTTTGGTCTGTCTGTCTGTCTGAAGTTCTGTGAGCTGCTATTACTGGTACTCTTTCATCACTAAGATACAAAACTTGATAAGTGGTAGTTCACCATACTTCAGTTGAAGTGTTCTGTCTGTCTGTCTGTCTTAAGTTCTGTGAGCTGCTATTACTGGTACTCTTTCATCACTAAGATACAAAACTTGATAAGTGGTAGTTCACCATACTTCAGTTGAAGTGTTCTGTCTGTCTGTCTTAAGTTCTGTGAGCTGCTATTACTGGTACTCTTTCATCACTAGGTTACAAAACTTGATAAGTGGTAGTTCACCATACTTCAGTTGAAGTGTTCGATCTGTCTGTCTGTCTGAAGTTCTGTGAGCTGCTATTACTGGTACTCTTTCATCATTAAGATACAAAACTTGGTAAGTGGTAGTTCACCATACTTCAGTTAAAGTGTTTGGTCTGTCTGTCTGTCTGTCTGAAGTTCTGTGAGCTGCTATTACTGGTACTCTTTCATCACTAAGATACAAAACTTGATAACTGGTAGTTCACCATACTTCAGTTAAAGTGTTTGGTCTGTCTGTCTGTCTGTCTGTCTGTCTGAAGTTCTGTGAGGTGCTATTACTGGTACTCTTTCATCACTAAGATACAAAACTTGATAAGTGGTAGTTCACCATACTTCAGTTGAAGTGTTCGATCTGTCTGTCTGTCTGAAGTTCTGTGAGCTGCTATTACTGGTACTCTTTCATCACTAGGATACAAAACTTGATAAGTGGTAGTTCACCATACTTCAGTTAAAGTGTTTGGTCTGTCTGTCTGTCTGTCTGTCTGTCTGAAGTTCTGTGAGCTGCTATTACTGGTACTCTTTCATCACTAAGATACAAAACTTGATAAGTGGTAGTTCACCATACTTCAGTTGAAGTGTTCTGTCTGTCTGTCTGAAGTTCTGTGAGCTGTTATTACTGGTACTCCTTCACTAAGATACAAAACTTGATAAGTGGTAGTTCACCATACTTCAGTTGAAGTGTTCTGTCTGTCTGAAGTTCTGTGAGCTGCTATTACTGGTACTCTTTCATCACTAGGATACAAAACTTGATAAGTGGTAGTTCACCATACTTCAGTTGAAGTGTTTGGTCTGTCTGTCTGTCTGTCTTAGGTTCTGTGAGCTGCTATTACTGGTACTCTTTCATCACTAAGATACAAAACTTGATAAGTGGTAGTTCACCATACTTCAGTTGAAGTGTTCTGTCTGTCTGTCTGTCTTAAGTTCTGTGAGCTGCTATTACTGGTACTCTTTCATCACTAAGATACAAAACTTGATAAGTGGTAGTTCACCATACTTCAGTTGAAGTGTTCTGTCTGTCTGTCTTAAGTTCTGTGAGCTGCTATTACTGGTACTCTTTCATCACTAGGTTACAAAACTTGATAAGTGGTAGTTCACCATACTTCAGTTGAAGTGTTAGATCTGTCTGTCTGTCTGAAGTTCTGTGAGCTGCTATTACTGGTACTCTTTCATCATTAAGATACAAAACTTGGTAAGTGGTAGTTCACCATACTTCAGTTAAAGTGTTTGGTCTGTCTGTCTGTCTGTCTGAAGTTCTGTGAGCTGCTATTACTGGTACTCTTTCATCACTAAGATACAAAACTTGATAACTGGTAGTTCACCATACTTCAGTTAAAGTGTTTGGTCTGTCTGTCTGTCTGTCTGTCTGAAGTTCTGTTAGTTGCTATTACTGGTACTCTTTCATCACTAAGATACAAAACTTGATAAGTGGTAGTTCACCATACTTCAGTTGAAGTGTTCGATCTGTCTGTCTGTCTGAAGTTCTGTGAGCTGCTATTACTGGTACTCTTTCATCACTAGGATACAAAACTTGATAAGTGGTAGTTCACCATACTTCAGTTAAAGTGTTTGGTCTGTCTGTCTGTCTGTCTGTCTGTCTGAAGTTCTGTGAGGTGCTATTACTGGTACTCTTTCATCACTAAGATACAAAATTGATAAGTGGTAGTTCACCATACTTCAGTTAAAGTGTTTGGTCTGTCTGTCTGTCTGAAGTTCTGTGAGCTGCTATTACTGGTACTCTTTCATCACTAAGATACAAAACTTGATAAGTGGTAGTTCGCCATACTTCAGTTAAAGTGTTTGGTCTGTCTGTCTGTCTGTCTGTCTGAAGTTCTGTGAGCTGCTATTACTGGTACTCTTTCATCACTAAGATACAAAACTTGATAAGTGGTAGTTCACCATACTTCAGTTGAAGTGTTCTGTCTGTCTGTCTGAAGTTCTGTGAGCTGTTATTACTGGTACTCCTTCACTAAGATACAAAACTTGATAAGTGGTAGTTCACCATACTTCAGTTGAAGTGTTCTGTCTGTCTGAAGTTCTGTGAGCTGCTATTACTGGTACTCTTTCATCACTAGGATACAAAACTTGATAAGTGGTAGTTCACCATACTTCAGTTGAAGTGTTCGTCTGTCTGTCTGTCTGTCTTAGGTTCTGTGAGCTGCTATTACTGGTACTCTTTCATCACTAAGATACAAAACTTGATAAGTGGTAGTTCACCATACTTCAGTTGAAGTGTTCTGTCTGTCTGTCTGAAGTTCTGTGAGCTGTTATTACTGGTACTCCTTCACTAAGATACAAAACTTGATAAGTGGTAGTTCACCATACTTCAGTTGAAGTGTTCTGTCTGTCTGTCTTAAGTTCTGTGAGCTGCTATTACTGGTACTCTTTCATCACTAGGTTACAAAACTTGATAAGTGGTAGTTCACCATACTTCAGTTGAAGTGTTCGATCTGTCTGTCTGTCTGTCTGAAGTTCTGTGAGCTGCTATTACTGGTACTCTTTCATCACTAAGATACAAAACTTGATAAGTGGTAGTTCACCATACTTCAGTTGAAGTGTTCTGTCTGTCTGTCTGTCTTAAGTTCTGTGAGCTGCTATTACTGGTACTCTTTCATCACTAAGATACAAAACTTGATAAGTGGTAGTTCACCATACTTCAGTTGAAGTGTTCGGTCAGTCTGTCTGTCTGTCTGTCTGTCTGTCTGTCTGTCTGAAATTCTGTGAGCTGCTATTACTGGTACTCTTTCATCACTAGGATACAAAACTTGATAAGTGGTAGTTCACCATACTTCAGTTGAAGTGTTCTGTCTGTCTGAAGTTCTGTGAGCTCCTATTACTGGTACTCTTTCATCACTAAGATACAAAACTTGATGAGTGGTAGTTCACCATACTTCAGTTGAAGTGTTCTGTCTGTCTGAAGTTCTGTGAACTGCTATTACTGGTACTCTTTCATCACTAGGATACAAAACTTGATAAGTGGTAGTTCACCATACTTCAGTTGAAGTGTTCTGTCTGTCTGAAGTTCTGTGAACTGCTATTACTGGTACTCTTTCATCACAAGGATACAAAACTTGATAAGTGGTAGTTCACCATATTTCAGTTGAAGTGTTCTGTCTGTCTGAAGTTCTGTGAGCTGCTATTACTGGTACTCTTTCATCACTAACATACAAAACTTGATAAGTGGTAGTTCACCATACTTCAGTTGAAGTGTTCGGTCTGTCTGTCTGTCTGTCTGTCTGTCTGAAGTTCTGTGAGATGCTATTACTGGTACTCTTTCATCACTAGGATACAAAACTTGATAAGTGGTAGTTCACCATACTTCAGTTGAAGTGTTCGGTCAGTCTGTCTGTCTGTCTGTCTGCCTGCCTGTCTGAAGTTCTGTAAGCTGCTATTACTGGTACTCTTTCATCACTAGGATACAAAACTTGATAAGTGGTAGTTCACCATACTTCAGTTGAAGTGTTCGGTCTGTCTGTCTGTCTGTCTTAAGTTATGTGAGCTGCTATTACTGGTACTCTTTCATCACTAAGATACAAAACTTGATAAGTGGTAGTTCACCATACTTCAGTTGAAGTGTTCTGTCTGTCTGTCTTAAGTTCTGTGAGCTGCTATTACTGGTACTCTTTCATCACTAAGATACAAAACTTGATAAGTGGTAGTTCACCATACTTCAGTTGAAGTGTTCGGTCAGTCTGTCTGTCTGTCTGTCTGTCTGTCTGTCTGAAGTTCTGTGAGCTGCTATTACTGGTACTCTTTCATCACTAGGATACAAAACTTGATAAGTGGTAGTTCACCATACTTCAGTTGAAGTGTTCTGTCTGTCTGAAGTTCTGTGAGCTCCTATTACTGGTACTCTTTCATCACTAAGATACAAAACTTGATGAGTGGTAGTTCACCATACTTCAGTTGAAATGTTCTGTCTGTCTGAAGTTCTGTGAACGGCTATTACTGGTACTCTTTCATCACTAGGATACAAAACTTGATAAGTGGTAGTTCACCATATTTCAGTTGAAGTGTTCTGTCTGTCTGAAGTTCTGTGAGCTGCTATTACTGGTACTCTTTCATCACTAAGATACAAAACTTGATAAGTGGTAGTTCACCATACTTCAGTTGAAGTGTTCGGTCTGTCTGTCTGTCTGAAGTTCTGTGAGCTGCTATTACTGGTACTCTTTCATCACCAGGATACAAAACTTGATAAGTGGTAGTTCACCATACTTCAGTTAAAGTGTTTGGTCTGTCTGTCTGTCTGAAGTTCTGTGAGCTGCTATTACTGGTACTCTTTCATCACTAAGATACAAAACTTGATAAGTGGTAGTTCACCATACTTCAGTTAAAGTGTTTGGTCTGTCTGTCTGTCTGTCTGTCTGAAGTTCTGTGAGCTGCTATTACTGGTACTCTTTCATCACTAAGATACAAAACTTGATAAGTGGTAGTTCACCATACTTCAGTTGAAGTGTTCTGTCTGTCTGTCTGAAGTTCTGTGAGCTGTTATTACTGGTACTCCTTCACTAAGATACAAAACTTGATAAGTGGTAGTTCACCATACTTCAGTTGAAGTGTTCTGTCTGTCTGAAGTTCTGTGAGCTGCTATTACTGGTACTCTTTCATCACTAGGATACAAAACTTGATAAGTGGTAGTTCACCATACTTCAGTTGAAGTGTTCGGTCTGTCTGTCTGAAGTTCTGTGAGCTATTATTACTGATACTCCTTCACTAAGATACAAAACTTGATAAGTGGTAGTTCACCATACTTCAGTTGAAGTGTTCTGTCTGTCTGAAGTTCTGTGAGCTGCTATTACTGGTACTCTTTCATCACTAGGATACAAAACTTGATAAGTGGTAGTTCACCATACTTCAGTTAAAGTGTTTGGTCTGTCTGTCTGTCTGTCTGTCTGTCTGAAGTTCTGTGAGCTGCTATTACTGGTACTCTTTCATCACTAAGATACAAAACTTGATAAGTGGTAGTTCACCATACTTCAGTTGAAGTGTTCTGTCTGTCTGTCTGAAGTTCTGTGAGCTGTTATTACTGGTACTCCTTCACTAAGATACAAAACCTGATAAGTGGTAGTTCACCATACTTCAGTTGAAGTGTTCTGTCTGTCTGAAGTTCTGTGAGCTGCTATTACTGGTACTCTTTCATCACTAGGATACAAAACTTGATAAGTGGTAGTTCACCATACTTCAGTTAAAGTGTTTGGTCTGTCTGTCTGTCTGTCTGAAGTTCTGTGAGCTGCTATTACTGGTACTCTTTCATCACTAAGATACAAAACTTGATAAGTGGTAGTTCACCATACTTCAGTTGAAGTGTTCTGTCTGTCTGTCTGTCTTAAGTTCTGTGAGCTGCTATTACTGGTACTCTTTCATCACTAAGATACAAAACTTGATAAGTGGTAGTTCACCATACTTCAGTTGAAGTGTTCTGTCTGTCTGTCTTAAGTTCTGTGAGCTGCTATTACTGGTACTCTGTCATCACTAGGTTACAAAACTTGATAAGTGGTAGTTCACCATACTTCAGTTGAAGTGTTAGATCTGTCTGTCTGTCTGAAGTTCTGTGAGCTGCTATTACTGGTACTCTTTCATCATTAAGATACAAAACTTGGTAAGTGGTAGTTCACCATACTTCAGTTAAAGTGTTTGGTCTGTCTGTCTGTCTGAAGTTCTGTGAGCTGCTATTACTGGTACTCTTTCATCATTAAGATACAAAACTTGGTAAGTGGTAGTTCACCATACTTCAGTTAAAGTGTTTGGTCTGTCTGTCTGTCTGAAGTTCTGTGAGCTGCTATTACTGGTACTCTTTCATCATTAAGATACAAAACTTGGTAAGTGGTAGTTCACCATACTTCAGTTAAAGTGTTTGGTCTGTCTGTCTGTCTGTCTGAAGTTCTGTGAGCTGCTATTACTGGTACTCTTTCATCATTAAGATACAAAACTTGGTAAGTGGTAGTTCACCATACTTCAGTTAAAGTGTTTGGTCTGTCTGTCTGTCTGTCTGTCTGAAGTTCTGTGAGCTGCTATTACTGGTACTCTTTCATCACTAAGATACAAAACTTGATAACTGGTAGTTCACCATACTTCAGTTAAAGTGTTTGGTCTGTCTGTCTGTCTGTCTGTCTGTCTGTCTGTCTGTCTGTCTGTCTGAAGTTCTGTGAGGTGCTATTACTGGTACTCTTTCATCACTAAGATACAAAACTTGATAAGTGGTAGTTCACCATACTTCAGTTGAAGTGTTCGATCTGTCTGTCTGTCTGAAGTTCTGTGAGCTGCTATTACTGGTACTCTTTCATCACTAGGATACAAAACTTGATAAGTGGTAGTTCACCATACTTCAGTTAAAGTGTTTGGTCTGTCTGTCTGTCTGTCTGTCTGAAGTTCTGTGAGCTGCTATTACTGGTACTCTTTCATCACTAAGATACAAAACTTGATAAGTGGTAGTTCACCATACTTCAGTTGAAGTGTTCTGTCTGTCTGTCTGAAGTTCTGTGAGCTGTTATTACTGGTACTCCTTCACTAAGATACAAAACTTGATAAGTGGTAGTTCACCATACTTCAGTTGAAGTGTTCTGTCTGTCTGAAGTTCTGTGAGCTGCTATTACTGGTACTCTTTCATCACTAGGATACAAAACTTGATAAGTGGTAGTTCACCATACTTCAGTTGAAGTGTTTGGTCTGTCTGTCTGTCTGTCTTAGGTTCTGTGAGCTGCTATTACTGGTACTCTTTCATCACTAAGATA
Source organism: Deroplatys truncata (assembly GCA_030765065.1). Taxonomy (NCBI): domain Eukaryota; kingdom Metazoa; phylum Arthropoda; class Insecta; order Mantodea; family Mantidae; genus Deroplatys; species Deroplatys truncata. The sequence continues at coordinate 257,511,817 of CM060984.1, forward strand.
CAAAACTTGATAAGTGGTAGTTCACCATACTTCAGTTGAAGTGTTCTGTCTGTCTGTCTGTCTTAAGTTCTGTGAGCTGCTATTACTGGTACTCTTTCATCACTAAGATACAAAACTTGATAAGTGGTAGTTCACCATACTTCAGTTGAAGTGTTCTGTCTGTCTGTCTTAAGTTCTGTGAGCTGCTATTACTGGTACTCTTTCATCACTAGGTTACAAAACTTGATAAGTGGTAGTTCACCATACTTCAGTTGAAGTGTTAGATCTGTCTGTCTGTCTGAAGTTCTGTGAGCTGCTATTACTGGTACTCTTTCATCATTAAGATACAAAACTTGGTAAGTGGTAGTTCACCATACTTCAGTTAAAGTGTTTGGTCTGTCTGTCTGTCTGTCTGAAGATTAGATTAGATTAGATTAGATTAGATTGTATTCTGTGAGTTCACTAGCAGCCATAAAGACTTGTGAACATAGAACATGTCAAGGAAATGTACAAAAATTATATATAAACATAAATATTACATAGAATATGGAACATTTGAAATAAAATACAAATACTATATGGGTGTTAAGGAAATGTACAATAAAGTTACATATATACATAAATATTACATAGTATACAGAACATTTAAAATAAAATAAGGACATATTATATACAAAATGAAAGAAACCAAGTGTAACTTATTACAGAGTTGTATACCTCCTTACTGTTATAAGGTTAACATACGTATAGGCAAGAACAGTTATTTTAACATTCACTACGATTTTACCTTTGTTAGTCTGATCATTTTGTTCTATTTGATGTGTAATGCATAGCATTTACTATCAGTTCTTAATATACATACATTTAAATAGCTTCATTAATTCTAGAGCAGATATCAAATATGACTGGCAATTGTCATTAATATTTACTAATACTACTTACAGAGCTATATAAGTATTATCAGTAGGATAATTTATCATTAAGATAATCTTGTACAGAATAATATGCTTTTGAGCATAGGTACTCTTTAACAGCAGTTTTAAAGACATTGAAGTTGTCAACTTTTCTCTTAAGATCATTAGGGAGAGTATTAAATATTTTTATGGTCTCATAATATACACCTTTCTGGAAGCAAGAAAGCTTTGTACTGGGACGATGGATGTTACCCTTTTGTCTAGTGTTTATCTCATGAATTTCCATGTTTGTAATAAATGTGGTTCGATTGCATACATAGAATTTTAAGATTGAAAATATATACATGCAAGGTAGGGTTAATAACTTTAGTCTTCTAAAAAGATGTTTGCAAGAGTGTCTGCTATGAGTACTGGAAATGATTCTTATAACCTTCTTTTGCATGAGGAATATTCGTTGACTTTCTACCGAATTTCCCCAAAATAATATTCCATATTCAATGATAGAGTTAAAATATGCATAGTATACTAATTTAAGTGTATCTATAGAACTGACATTTACCAATGCTCGGATAGCATAACATGCAGAACTGAGTTTGGGTATGATATACCTAATGTGAACTTTCCAATCTAAATATCTGTCTACTTGGAGGCCCAGAAATTTAATGTTGTCTATTTGTTCTAGTGACATGTCATTAATCCCAATTTCTATTGGAGTGTGTAGTGATTGATGGGTTATAAATTTAACAACTTTTGTTTTGTCTAAATTTACAGACAATTTGTTAGCTTTAAACCAGTGTGACATACAGTTCAAAACATAATTCAATTTAATTACACACTCATTCAAGTTTTTACTAGTCACCAGAACACTCGTGTCATCAGCAAACAGAATTATACTTGCAATATCCTTTATATAAAGTGATAGGTCATTTATGTAGATCAAGAATAATAAAGGTCCTAGGACTGAACCTTGGGGCACTCCATGTGTTACTGTTTTCCATTTTGATGTCTGTTTTCCAAATTCAATATCATTGACAACTTCAACACTTTGTTTTCTTTCATTTAGATATGATACAAACCAACTTAGAGTTTCATTTTTTAGTCCATAGAATTTCAATTTTGCTATCAGAATATCATGATTAACACAGTCAAATGCCTTTGCTAAGTCACAAAAAATCCCACCTACATGCATTTTTTTGTTTAATGCAGTTAACACTTCATGAGTAAGTTTATAAGTTGCATTATTGGTCGACATTCCTTTTCTGAACCCGAACTGATCCCTGACAAGTATGTTGTTACATTCAAGGTATTTATAAAGTCTATTAAACATCACCTTTTCAAGAACCTTTGAGAAAATTGGCAAGAGAGATATTGGTCTATAATTTGAAACATTATTGCGTTTGCCTTTTTTGAAAAGTGGTTTAACAATGGAAAATTTCATTCTGTCAGGGAAAATTCCTGACCTTAGTGACTCATTGCACAAATAACTAAGGGGAGTGGAAATTTGAGATGAGCATGATTTTAAGACTTTTATTGTTATTTCATCATAACCAGAAGAGTTTTTTGTTTTGAAAGAGTTAATAATTTTGTTTATTTCAGAAGGCGTTGTCAGGCTAACTTTAAATTCAGGCACTTCATTAGTGAAATTTGATCTTAGAAATTCCAAAGCTGCCTCTTTACTTCCAAAATTAATACTCATTTTGTTTGTTACACCCAAAAAGAATTTGTTAAATATTTCTGCAACTTCATGAGGTTTACTAATTTCTTGATTATCAATGTTTAGTGTTATTAAGTCATTTTGTAATGAGGATTTACCGGCTTCTCTTTTTATTATATTCCAAGTAGTTTTTATTTTATTGTCAGAGAGTTGAATCTGTTTATTGTAATGCAATATTCTAGCCGCTTTTATTACCTTCTTTAGAAGCTTACAATATTTTTTGAAGTAGTGTTTTAAATCTATATTATTACTAATTCTTACTTGCTCATATAATTCTCTTTTACGTCTACATGACGTCCTAATTCCTAAAGTGATCCAGGCGTTCTCTCTTTTGAAGTTAGATATTTTGTTTAACTTGACCGGGAAGCAAGCTTCAAAGTGGGTTTTGAAACACTGAAGAAAGATGTTATATTTATTATTGGTTCCATTCGTTTGGTAAGTTTGATTCCATGACTCAAGTTCAAGTATTTTGCTAAACTCACTCAGAGTATTTTCATTTATTTCCCTAGATTTCTGATAAGTATATTTAGGTTTGGATTTTAAATTTAACTTTTTAATGTGTAGAACTTGTGCATCGTGATCCGACAAGCCATTAGATTTTGATGAGACATTGCAAAAATTAATGCTATCTGAGTTTACAAATATATTATCTATAGCTGTAGAGGAGCTGTTTTGGATTCTTGTTGGAAAGTTTACTGTATGTGTCATGTGGTATGTTGTAAGTAAAGTGCTGAGTTGTTCCCTTTGAGGACTAGGTTTCAAATAATCAACATTTATATCACCACATATGATTAATTCTCTTTTTGGTTTGAATAAAAATTTTAGAAGATGTTCAAGTTGCTTTCTGAATATTTCAAAATTGCCTAAGGGAGATCGATAAAGGGCTACTATAGTTAAATTTAATTTACCTTCATTTAGCTGAACTGCACAGAGTTCAAGGTTTTGTTCACTACAAAACTTGGATAAATCCAAAACTTTATAAGTCACATCATTTCTGACATATATACAAACCCCACCTTTATGTAAGATTTTTCTTGAAAACTCTGCTGCTAAAGAGTACCCATGCAGTAAAATTGGCTGAAATTCCTGTTGTGTCAAGTGGTGTTCGGATAAACACAAAATGTGTGGCAGTGAGTTTTCAGTATTAAGACTAATAGTAAGTTCATCTACTTTGTTTCTTAAGCCTCTTATATTCTGATGAAATACAGACAGGCAGTTTTTATTTTTATTATTATCATTATTACTATTGATGTCAGAAGCATTATTTCTATAGTTACTTGTGGATACAGAGGTATTTGGGATGGTTATCTCAATTTGCTTTAAGTGTCGATGATTATGTTGACTATGGGACATACTTAACCTAAAAAAGACCTCCTACTAGTGACAACAGGAATTTTACCCTTAATTCTGTCAGCAATAAGAAGAGAAAGCTTCTCTTTGCCTCTAGAATTTAGGTGTAGGCCATGAGAGGTATAACCATTCCTGCCTATACCGTCGACATCTATCATACACATGTGAGATGCAGCAGGACTTAACAAGGCACGCTCAAGTCTCAGATTCATATCCCTCACCCTCCAATGAAGCTGAGGCTTGTCATGCCTATGTAAAAGACCCACTACCTTCACATTAGTATGGCTGCTGGTCTCACTGATGTCACACAGATCCTTTTCAATAATATAACTACTATTTCTATCCAGGCTATTCCCTGGCCCACCCACTATCACTACATGATCCCTCTTGGTAAAACCTGCAGTTAGCTTTACCAGGTCTTCAGTGACATCAGAGAGCGCAGCACTGGGTTTAACTATGCCTACTACATCATAATCACAACCCAAGTCCCGTTTGAGCAGGGATGCCATGCCCCTCCCATGACTACTCCCAAGCAACAAGACCTTGCTTTTTGTGTGATTTACAGATTCATCTAAGACCTGCTCTTGGGGATTTGTGGCCTGATCAACATTCAGCGTTTCAAGAACACTGAATCTGTTGCTCAGTTGGACAAGATGTTGATCATCTGCAGAGAAACGCCTTTTCCTCCTGAGATTCTTCTTAGAAACCATCCTGAAGTCCTCAAAGTCATTAGCCAAAATATTTGAAGCCGAAACAGTGCTTCTAGTTTCTTTTTTGAAAAATTCTAGTTCTTTTCTCAGGTTGGAAATGGTTTCCTCGTGCTTTCTGACCAGTGCCTTATACTTACAAAGTTCACAAAACCACTCCGCACAATTACTCACATTCTCACTAACAATGTTCGCACACGCCCAGTGAAACCAAAACTTACATCCTGCACAGAAAACACCCTGGCTAACCCTCCGGCGACAAGCACCACAATTACCACTAAGATCACACGATTTACCACTCATTATTAGCACACTGCACTGACAGACACAATAAAGCTAAACTAACACCGTCAGAAGATTAGTACAATCTGCAAGCACTTATGTTACGACTACAATGTTTACTACAGTTATACCAATTTATAATACACCTACAGCTTTATATCTTAATAAGTTACTCTACAACACACACACACGCACAGAAATCACATACAATTACAAAAAGATAATCTAACACACGTCTACCTTACTTAAACCACTAGTAACGCACCAAAACACTTATTTCACTTCTTAAACTACTGGTAATACACCAAGCACTAATTTCACCTTTTAAACCACTAGTAATGCACTAAGTAATTTCCTAATTAAGCACAAACACAAGTCACTAATCGTCCAAAGACAGAAAACACGAAAAAATAGGCTATACAAACACAAACAGATCAATTCAATATGGCGGACGTAAACAGCTGATATTAACACATGGTATTATTTGTTTTTTTTACACTACAATGTATAATAAAAATATATTCTTATGTGAAAGCAGCTGCAATTTAAACTCGACTACACTCCTAAAAGCTTACACTACTGAGAGATGAAAGTTTTAAGAAAATATAAGTAAAAATACGGGAGCTCACAAACACAGTGCCTAGACTCAGAAGCCACCTAGCGGAAGCCTGATAGGCTAGTGCCTATCTGTGAGCTGCTATTACTGGTACTCTTTCATCACTAAGATACAAAACTTGATAACTGGTAGTTCACCATACTTCAGTTAAAGTGTTTGGTCTGTCTGTCTGTCTGTCTGAAGTTCTGTGAGGTGCTATTACTGGTACTCTTTCATCACTAAGATACAAAACTTGATAAGTGGTAGTTCACCATACTTCAGTTGAAGTGTTCGATCTGTCTGTCTGTCTGAAGTTCTGTGAGCTGCTATTACTGGTACTCTTTCATCACTAGGATACAAAACTTGATAAGTGGTAGTTCACCATACTTCAGTTAAAGTGTTTGGTCTGTCTGTCTGTCTGAAGTTCTGTGAGGTGCTATTACTGGTACTCTTTCATCACTAAGATACAAAATTGATAAGTGGTAGTTCACCATACTTCAGTTAAAGTGTTTGGTCTGTCTGTCTGTCTGAAGTTCTGTGAGCTGCTATTACTGGTACTCTTTCATCACTAAGATACAAAACTTGATAAGTGGTAGTTCACCATACTTCAGTTAAAGTGTTTGGTCTGTCTGTCTGTCTGTCTGTCTGAAGTTCTGTGAGCTGCTATTACTGGTACTCTTTCATCACTAAGATACAAAACTTGATAAGTGGTAGTTCACCATACTTCAGTTGAAGTGTTCTGTCTGTCTGTCTGAAGTTCTGTGAGCTGTTATTACTGGTACTCCTTCACTAAGATACAAAACTTGATAAGTGGTAGTTCACCATACTTCAGTTGAAGTGTTCTGTCTGTCTGAAGTTCTGTGAGCTGCTATTACTGGTACTCTTTCATCACTAGGATACAAAACTTGATAAGTGGTAGTTCACCATACTTCAGTTGAAGTGTTCGGTCTGTCTGTCTGTCTGTCTGTCTTAGGTTCTGTGAGCTGCTATTACTGGTACTCTTTCATCACTAAGATACAAAACTTGATAAGTGGTAGTTCACCATACTTCAGTTGAAGTGTTCTGTCTGTCTGTCTGTCTTAAGTTCTGTGAGCTGCTATTACTGGTACTCTTTCATCACTAAGATACAAAACTTGATAAGTGGTAGTTCACCATACTTCAGTTGAAGTGTTCTGTCTGTCTGTCTTAAGTTCTGTGAGCTGCTATTACTGGTACTCTTTCATCACTAGGTTACAAAACTTGATAAGTGGTAGTTCACCATACTTCAGTTGAAGTGTTCGATCTGTCTGTCTGTCTGTCTGAAGTTCTGTGAGCTGCTATTACTGGTACTCTTTCATCACTAAGATACAAAACTTGATAAGTGGTAGTTCACCATACTTCAGTTAAAGTGTTCTGTCTGTCTGTCTGTCTTAAGTTCTGTGAGCTGCTATCACTGGTACTCTTTCATCACTAAGATACAAAACTTGATAAGTGGTAGTTCACCATACTTCAGTTGAAGTGTTCGGTCAGTCTGTCTGTCTGTCTGTCTGTCTGTCTGTCTGTCTGTCTGTCTGAAGTTCTGTGAGCTGCTATTACTGGTACTCTTTCATCACTAGGATACAAAACTTGATAAGTGGTAGTTCACCATACTTCAGTTGAAGTGTTCTGTCTGTCTGAAGTTCTGTGAGCTCCTATTACTGGTACTCTTTCATCACTAAGATACAAAACTTGATGAGTGGTAGTTCACCATACTTCAGTTGAAGTGTTCTGTCTGTCTGAAGTTCTGTGAACTGCTATTACAGGTACTCTTTCATCACTAGGATACAAAACTTGATAAGTGGTAGTTCACCATACTTCAGTTGAAGTGTTCTGTCTGTCTGAAGTTCTGTGAACTGCTATTACTGGTACTCTTTCATCACTAGGATACAAAACTTGATAAGTGGTAGTTCACCATATTTCAGTTGAAGTGTTCTGTTTGTCTGAAGTTCTGTGAGCTGCTATTACTGGTACTCTTTCATCACTAAGATACAAAACTTGATAAGTGGTAGTTCACCATACTTCAGTTGAAGTGTTCGGTCTGTCTGTCTGTCTGTCTGTCTGAAGTTCTGTGAGATGCTATTACTGGTACTCTTTCATCACTAGGATACAAAACTTGATAAGTGGTAGTTCACCATACTTCAGTTGAAGTGTTCGGTCAGTCTGTCTGTCTGTCTGTCTGCCTGTCTGAAGTTCTGTAAGCTGCTATTACTGGTACTCTTTCATCACTAGGATACAAAACTTGATAAGTGGTAGTTCACCATACTTCAGTTGAAGTGTTCGGTCTGTCTGTCTGTCTTAAGTTATGTGAGCTGCTATTACTGGTACTCTTTCATCACTAAGATACAAAACTTGATAAGTGGTAGTTCACCATACTTCAGTTGAAGTGTTCTGTCTGTCTGTCTGTCTTAAGTTCTGTGAGCTGCTATTACTGGTACTCTTTCATCACTAAGATACAAAACTTGATAAGTGGTAGTTCACCATACTTCAGTTGAAGTGTTCGGTCAGTCTGTCTGTCTGTCTGTCTGTCTGAAGTTCTGTGAGCTGCTATTACTGGTACTCTTTCATCACTAGGATACAAAACTTGATAAGTGGTAGTTCACCATACTTCAGTTGAAGTGTTCTGTCTGTCTGAAGTTCTGTGAGCTCCTATTACTGGTACTCTTTCATCACTAAGATACAAAACTTGATGAGTGGTAGTTCACCATACTTCAGTTGAAATGTTCTGTCTGTCTGAAGTTCTGTGAACGGCTATTACTGGTACTCTTTCATCACTAGGATACAAAACTTGATAAGTGGTAGTTCACCATATTTCAGTTGAAGTGTTCTGTCTGTCTGAAGTTCTGTGAGCTGCTATTACTGGTACTCTTTCATCACTAAGATACAAAACTTGATAAGTGGTAGTTCACCATACTTCAGTTGAAGTGTTCGGTCTGTCTGTCTGTCTGAAGTTCTGTGAGCTGCTATTACTGGTACTCTTTCATCACCAGGATACAAAACTTGATAAGTGGTAGTTCACCATACTTCAGTTGAAGTGTTCGGTCAGTCTGTCTGTCTGTCTGTCTGCCTGCCTGTCTGAAGTTCTGTAAGCTGCTATTACTGGTACTCTTTCATCACTAGGATACAAAACTTGATAAGTGGTAGTTCACCATACTTCAGTTGAAGTGTTCGGTCTGTCTGTCTGTCTTAAGTTCTGTGAGCTGCTATTACTGGTACTCTTTCATCACTAGGATACAAAACTTGATAAGTGGTAGACCACCATACTTCAGTTGAAGTGTTCGGTCTGTCTGTCTGTCTGAAGTTCTGTGAGCTGCTATTACTGGTACTCCTTCTTCACTAAGATACAAAACTTGATAAGTGGTAGTTCACCATACTTCAGTTGAAGTGTTCTGTCTGTCTGAAGTTCTGTGAGCTGCTATTACTGGTACTCTTTCATCACTAAGATACAAAACTTGATGAGTGAGAGTTCACCATACTTCAGTTGAAGTGTTCTGTCTGTCTGAAGTTCTGTGAGCTGCTATTACTGGTACTCTTTCATCACTAGGATACAAAACTTGATAAGTGGTGGTTCACCATACTTCAGTTGAAGTGTTCGATCCGTCTGTCTGTCTGAAGTTCTGTGAGCTGCTATTACTGGTACTCTTTCATCACTAAGATACAAAACTTGATAAGTGGTAGTTCACCATACTTCAGTTGAAGTGTTCTGTCTGTCTGTCTGTCTTAAGTTCTGTGAGCTGCTATTACTGGTACTCTTTCATCACTAGGTTACTAAACTTGATAAGTGGTAGTTCACCATACTTCAGTTGAAGTGTTCGATCTGTCTGTCTGTCTGGAGTTCTGTGAGCTGCTATTACTGGTACTCTTTCATCACTAGGTTACAAAACTTGATAAGTGGTAGTTCACCATACTTCAGTTGAAGTGTTCGATCTGTCTGTCTGTCTGTCTGTCTGTGTGAAGTTCTGTGAGCTGCTATTACTGGTACTCTTTCATCACTAAGATACAAAACTTGATAAGTGGTAGTTCACCATAATTCAGTTGAAGTGTTCTGTCAGTCTGTCTGTCTGTCTGAAGTTCTGTGAGCTGCTATTACTGGTACTCTTTCATCACTAGGATACAAAACGTGATAAGTGGTAGTTCACCATACTTCAGTTGAAGTGTTCTGTCTGTCTGAAGTTCTGTGAGCTCCTATTACTGGTACTCTTTCATCACTAAGATACAAAACTTGATGGGTGGTAGTTCACCATACTTCAGTTGAAGTGTTCTGTCTGTCTGAAGTTCTGTGAACTGCTATTACTGGTACTCTTTCATCACTAGGATACAAAACTTGATAAGTGGTAGTTCACCATACTTCAGTTGAAGTGTTCTGTCTGTCTGAAGTTCTGTGAGCTGCTATTACTGGTACTCTTTCATCACTAAGATACAAAACTTGATAAGTGGTAGTTCACCATACTTCAGTTGAAGTGTTCGGTCTATCTGTCTGTCTGTCTGAAGTTCTGTGAGCTGCTATTACTGGTACTCTTTCATCACTAGGATACAAAACTTGATAAGTGGTAGTTCACCATACTTCAGTTGAAGTGCTCGGTCAGTCTGTCTGCCTGTCTGAAGTTCTGTAAGCTGCTATTACTGGTACTCTTTCATCACTAGGATACAAAACTTGATAAGTGGTAGTTCACCATACTTCAGTTGAAGTGTTCGGTCTGTCTGTCTGTCTTAAGTTCTGTGAGCTGCTATTACTGGTACTCTTTCATCACTAGGATACAAAACTTGATAAGTGGTAGTTCACCATACTTCAGTTGAAGTGTTAGGTCTGTCTGTCTGTCTGTCTGAAGTTCTGTGAGCTGCTATTACTGGTACTCCTTCTTCACTAAGATACAAAACTTGATAAGTGGTAGTTCACCATACTTCAGTTGAAGTGTTCTGTCTGTCTGAAGTTCTGTGAGCTGCTATTACTGGTACTCTTTCATCACTAGGATACAAAACTTGATAAGTGGTAGTTCACCATACTTCAGTTGAAGTGTTCTGTCTGTCTGAAGTTCTGTGAGCTGCTATTACTGGTACTCTTTCATCACTAGGATACAAAACTTGATAAGTGGTAGTTCACCATACTTCAGTTGAAGTGTTCGGTCAGTCTGTCTGTCTGTCTGTCTGAAGTTCTGTGAGCTGCTATTACTGGTACTCTTTCATCACTAGGATACAAAATTTGATAAGTGGTAGTTCACCATACTTCAGTTGAAGTGTTCTGTCTGTCTGAAGTTCTGTGAGCTGCTATTACTGGTACTCTTTCATCACTAGGATACAAAACTTGATAAGTGGTAGTTCACCATACTTCAGTTGAAGTGTTCGGTCAGTCTGTCTGTCTGTCTGTCTGTCTGTCTGTCTGAAGTTCTGTGAGCTGCTATTACTGGTACTCTTTCATCACTAGGATACAAAACTTGATAAGTGGCAGTTCACCATACTTCAGTTGAAGTGTTCGGTCAGTCTGTCTGTCTGACTGTCTGTCTGTCTGTCTGAAGTTCTGTGAGCTGATATTACTGGTACTCTTTCATCACTAGGATACAAAACTTGATAAGTGGTAGTTCACCATACTTCAGGTGAAGTGTTCGGTCTGTCTGAAGTTCTGTGAGCTGCTATTACTGGTACTCTTTCATCACTAAGATACAAAACTTGATAAGTGGTAGTTCACCATACTTCAGTTGAAGTGTTCTGTCTGTCTGTCTGAAGTTCTGTGAGCTGTTATTACTGGTACTCCTTCACTAAGATACAAAACTTGATAAGTGGTAGTTCACCATACTTCAGTTGAAGTGTTCTGTCTGTCTGAAGTTCTGTGAGCTGCTATTACTGGTACTCTTTCATCACTAGGATACAAAACTTGATAAGTGGTAGTTCACCATACTTCAGTTGAAGTGTTCGGTCTGTCTGTCTGAAGTTCTGTGAGCTGTTATTACTGATACTCCTTCACTAAGATACAAAACTTGATAAGTGGTAGTTCACCATACTTCAGTTGAAGTGTTCTGTCTGTCTGAAGTTCTGTGAGCTGCTATTACTGGTACTCTTTCATCACTAGGATACAAAACTTGATAAGTGGTAGTTCACCATACTTCAGTTAAAGTGTTTGGTCTGTCTGTCTGTCTGTCTGTCTGAAGTTCTGTTAGCTGCTATTACTGGTACTCTTTCATCACTAAGATACAAAACTTGATAACTGGTAGTTCACCATACTTCAGTTAAAGTGTTTGGTCTGTCTGTCTGTCTGTCTGTCTGAAGTTCTGTGAGGTGCTATTACTGGTACTCTTTCATCACTAAGATACAAAACTTGATAAGTGGTAGTTCACCATACTTCAGTTGAAGTGTTCTGTCTGTCTGTCTGAAGTTCTGTGAGCTGTTATTACTGGTACTCCTTCACTAAGATACAAAACTTGATAAGTGGTAGTTCAGCATACTTCAGTTGAAGTGTTCTGTCTGTCTGAAGTTCTGTGAGCTGCTATTACTGGTACTCTTTCATCACTAGGATACAAAACTTGATAAGTGGTAGTTCACCATACTTCAGTTAAAGTGTTTGGTCTGTCTGTCTGTCTGAAGTTCTGTGAGCTGCTATTACTGGTACTCTTTCATCACTAAGATACAAAACTTGATAAGTGGTAGTTCACCATACTTCAGTTGAAGTGTTCTGTCTGTCTGTCTGTCTTAAGTTCTGTGAGCTGCTATTACTGGTACTCTTTCATCACTAAGATACAAAACTTGATAAGTGGTAGTTCACCATACTTCAGTTGAAGTGTTCTGTCTGTCTGTCTTAAGTTCTGTGAGCTGCTATTACTGGTACTCTTTCATCACTAGGTTACAAAACTTGATAAGTGGTAGTTCACCATACTTCAGTTGAAGTGTTCGATCTGTCTGTCTGTCTGAAGTTCTGTGAGCTGCTATTACTGGTACTCTTTCATCATTAAGATACAAAACTTGGTAAGTGGTAGTTCACCATACTTCAGTTAAAGTGTTTGGTCTGTCTGTCTGTCTGTCTGAAGTTCTGTGAGCTGCTATTACTGGTACTCTTTCATCACTAAGATACAAAACTTGATAACTGGTAGTTCACCATACTTCAGTTAAAGTGTTTGGTCTGTCTGTCTGTCTGTCTGTCTGTCTGAAGTTCTGTGAGGTGCTATTACTGGTACTCTTTCATCACTAAGATACAAAACTTGATAAGTGGTAGTTCACCATACTTCAGTTGAAGTGTTCGATCTGTCTGTCTGTCTGAAGTTCTGTGAGCTGCTATTACTGGTACTCTTTCATCACTAGGATACAAAACTTGATAAGTGGTAGTTCACCATACTTCAGTTAAAGTGTTTGGTCTGTCTGTCTGTCTGTCTGTCTGTCTGAAGTTCTGTGAGCTGCTATTACTGGTACTCTTTCATCACTAAGATACAAAACTTGATAAGTGGTAGTTCACCATACTTCAGTTGAAGTGTTCTGTCTGTCTGTCTGAAGTTCTGTGAGCTGTTATTACTGGTACTCCTTCACTAAGATACAAAACTTGATAAGTGGTAGTTCACCATACTTCAGTTGAAGTGTTCTGTCTGTCTGAAGTTCTGTGAGCTGCTATTACTGGTACTCTTTCATCACTAGGATACAAAACTTGATAAGTGGTAGTTCACCATACTTCAGTTGAAGTGTTTGGTCTGTCTGTCTGTCTGTCTTAGGTTCTGTGAGCTGCTATTACTGGTACTCTTTCATCACTAAGATACAAAACTTGATAAGTGGTAGTTCACCATACTTCAGTTGAAGTGTTCTGTCTGTCTGTCTGTCTTAAGTTCTGTGAGCTGCTATTACTGGTACTCTTTCATCACTAAGATACAAAACTTGATAAGTGGTAGTTCACCATACTTCAGTTGAAGTGTTCTGTCTGTCTGTCTTAAGTTCTGTGAGCTGCTATTACTGGTACTCTTTCATCACTAGGTTACAAAACTTGATAAGTGGTAGTTCACCATACTTCAGTTGAAGTGTTAGATCTGTCTGTCTGTCTGAAGTTCTGTGAGCTGCTATTACTGGTACTCTTTCATCATTAAGATACAAAACTTGGTAAGTGGTAGTTCACCATACTTCAGTTAAAGTGTTTGGTCTGTCTGTCTGTCTGTCTGAAGTTCTGTGAGCTGCTATTACTGGTACTCTTTCATCACTAAGATACAAAACTTGATAACTGGTAGTTCACCATACTTCAGTTAAAGTGTTTGGTCTGTCTGTCTGTCTGTCTGTCTGAAGTTCTGTTAGTTGCTATTACTGGTACTCTTTCATCACTAAGATACAAAACTTGATAAGTGGTAGTTCACCATACTTCAGTTGAAGTGTTCGATCTGTCTGTCTGTCTGAAGTTCTGTGAGCTGCTATTACTGGTACTCTTTCATCACTAGGATACAAAACTTGATAAGTGGTAGTTCACCATACTTCAGTTAAAGTGTTTGGTCTGTCTGTCTGTCTGTCTGTCTGTCTGAAGTTCTGTGAGGTGCTATTACTGGTACTCTTTCATCACTAAGATACAAAATTGATAAGTGGTAGTTCACCATACTTCAGTTAAAGTGTTTGGTCTGTCTGTCTGTCTGAAGTTCTGTGAGCTGCTATTACTGGTACTCTTTCATCACTAAGATACAAAACTTGATAAGTGGTAGTTCGCCATACTTCAGTTAAAGTGTTTGGTCTGTCTGTCTGTCTGTCTGTCTGAAGTTCTGTGAGCTGCTATTACTGGTACTCTTTCATCACTAAGATACAAAACTTGATAAGTGGTAGTTCACCATACTTCAGTTGAAGTGTTCTGTCTGTCTGTCTGAAGTTCTGTGAGCTGTTATTACTGGTACTCCTTCACTAAGATACAAAACTTGATAAGTGGTAGTTCACCATACTTCAGTTGAAGTGTTCTGTCTGTCTGAAGTTCTGTGAGCTGCTATTACTGGTACTCTTTCATCACTAGGATACAAAACTTGATAAGTGGTAGTTCACCATACTTCAGTTGAAGTGTTCGTCTGTCTGTCTGTCTGTCTTAGGTTCTGTGAGCTGCTATTACTGGTACTCTTTCATCACTAAGATACAAAACTTGATAAGTGGTAGTTCACCATACTTCAGTTGAAGTGTTCTGTCTGTCTGTCTGAAGTTCTGTGAGCTGTTATTACTGGTACTCCTTCACTAAGATACAAAACTTGATAAGTGGTAGTTCACCATACTTCAGTTGAAGTGTTCTGTCTGTCTGTCTTAAGTTCTGTGAGCTGCTATTACTGGTACTCTTTCATCACTAGGTTACAAAACTTGATAAGTGGTAGTTCACCATACTTCAGTTGAAGTGTTCGATCTGTCTGTCTGTCTGTCTGAAGTTCTGTGAGCTGCTATTACTGGTACTCTTTCATCACTAAGATACAAAACTTGATAAGTGGTAGTTCACCATACTTCAGTTGAAGTGTTCTGTCTGTCTGTCTGTCTTAAGTTCTGTGAGCTGCTATTACTGGTACTCTTTCATCACTAAGATACAAAACTTGATAAGTGGTAGTTCACCATACTTCAGTTGAAGTGTTCGGTCAGTCTGTCTGTCTGTCTGTCTGTCTGTCTGTCTGTCTGAAATTCTGTGAGCTGCTATTACTGGTACTCTTTCATCACTAGGATACAAAACTTGATAAGTGGTAGTTCACCATACTTCAGTTGAAGTGTTCTGTCTGTCTGAAGTTCTGTGAGCTCCTATTACTGGTACTCTTTCATCACTAAGATACAAAACTTGATGAGTGGTAGTTCACCATACTTCAGTTGAAGTGTTCTGTCTGTCTGAAGTTCTGTGAACTGCTATTACTGGTACTCTTTCATCACTAGGATACAAAACTTGATAAGTGGTAGTTCACCATACTTCAGTTGAAGTGTTCTGTCTGTCTGAAGTTCTGTGAACTGCTATTACTGGTACTCTTTCATCACAAGGATACAAAACTTGATAAGTGGTAGTTCACCATATTTCAGTTGAAGTGTTCTGTCTGTCTGAAGTTCTGTGAGCTGCTATTACTGGTACTCTTTCATCACTAACATACAAAACTTGATAAGTGGTAGTTCACCATACTTCAGTTGAAGTGTTCGGTCTGTCTGTCTGTCTGTCTGTCTGTCTGAAGTTCTGTGAGATGCTATTACTGGTACTCTTTCATCACTAGGATACAAAACTTGATAAGTGGTAGTTCACCATACTTCAGTTGAAGTGTTCGGTCAGTCTGTCTGTCTGTCTGTCTGCCTGCCTGTCTGAAGTTCTGTAAGCTGCTATTACTGGTACTCTTTCATCACTAGGATACAAAACTTGATAAGTGGTAGTTCACCATACTTCAGTTGAAGTGTTCGGTCTGTCTGTCTGTCTGTCTTAAGTTATGTGAGCTGCTATTACTGGTACTCTTTCATCACTAAGATACAAAACTTGATAAGTGGTAGTTCACCATACTTCAGTTGAAGTGTTCTGTCTGTCTGTCTTAAGTTCTGTGAGCTGCTATTACTGGTACTCTTTCATCACTAAGATACAAAACTTGATAAGTGGTAGTTCACCATACTTCAGTTGAAGTGTTCGGTCAGTCTGTCTGTCTGTCTGTCTGTCTGTCTGTCTGTCTGTCTGTCTGTCTGAAGTTCTGTGAGCTGCTATTACTGGTACTCTTTCATCACTAGGATACAAAACTTGATAAGTGGTAGTTCACCATACTTCAGTTGAAGTGTTCTGTCTGTCTGAAGTTCTGTGAGCTCCTATTACTGGTACTCTTTCATCACTAAGATACAAAACTTGATGAGTGGTAGTTCACCATACTTCAGTTGAAATGTTCTGTCTGTCTGAAGTTCTGTGAACGGCTATTACTGGTACTCTTTCATCACTAGGATACAAAACTTGATAAGTGGTAGTTCACCATATTTCAGTTGAAGTGTTCTGTCTGTCTGAAGTTCTGTGAGCTGCTATTACTGGTACTCTTTCATCACTAAGATACAAAACTTGATAAGTGGTAGTTCACCATACTTCAGTTGAAGTGTTCGGTCTGTCTGTCTGTCTGAAGTTCTGTGAGCTGCTATTACTGGTACTCTTTCATCACCAGGATACAAAACTTGATAAGTGGTAGTTCACCATACTTCAGTTAAAGTGTTTGGTCTGTCTGTCTGTCTGAAGTTCTGTGAGCTGCTATTACTGGTACTCTTTCATCACTAAGATACAAAACTTGATAAGTGGTAGTTCACCATACTTCAGTTAAAGTGTTTGGTCTGTCTGTCTGTCTGTCTGTCTGAAGTTCTGTGAGCTGCTATTACTGGTACTCTTTCATCACTAAGATACAAAACTTGATAAGTGGTAGTTCACCATACTTCAGTTGAAGTGTTCTGTCTGTCTGTCTGAAGTTCTGTGAGCTGTTATTACTGGTACTCCTTCACTAAGATACAAAACTTGATAAGTGGTAGTTCACCATACTTCAGTTGAAGTGTTCTGTCTGTCTGAAGTTCTGTGAGCTGCTATTACTGGTACTCTTTCATCACTAGGATACAAAACTTGATAAGTGGTAGTTCACCATACTTCAGTTGAAGTGTTCGGTCTGTCTGTCTGAAGTTCTGTGAGCTATTATTACTGATACTCCTTCACTAAGATACAAAACTTGATAAGTGGTAGTTCACCATACTTCAGTTGAAGTGTTCTGTCTGTCTGAAGTTCTGTGAGCTGCTATTACTGGTACTCTTTCATCACTAGGATACAAAACTTGATAAGTGGTAGTTCACCATACTTCAGTTAAAGTGTTTGGTCTGTCTGTCTGTCTGTCTGTCTGTCTGAAGTTCTGTGAGCTGCTATTACTGGTACTCTTTCATCACTAAGATACAAAACTTGATAAGTGGTAGTTCACCATACTTCAGTTGAAGTGTTCTGTCTGTCTGTCTGAAGTTCTGTGAGCTGTTATTACTGGTACTCCTTCACTAAGATACAAAACCTGATAAGTGGTAGTTCACCATACTTCAGTTGAAGTGTTCTGTCTGTCTGAAGTTCTGTGAGCTGCTATTACTGGTACTCTTTCATCACTAGGATACAAAACTTGATAAGTGGTAGTTCACCATACTTCAGTTAAAGTGTTTGGTCTGTCTGTCTGTCTGTCTGAAGTTCTGTGAGCTGCTATTACTGGTACTCTTTCATCACTAAGATACAAAACTTGATAAGTGGTAGTTCACCATACTTCAGTTGAAGTGTTCTGTCTGTCTGTCTGTCTTAAGTTCTGTGAGCTGCTATTACTGGTACTCTTTCATCACTAAGATACAAAACTTGATAAGTGGTAGTTCACCATACTTCAGTTGAAGTGTTCTGTCTGTCTGTCTTAAGTTCTGTGAGCTGCTATTACTGGTACTCTTTCATCACTAG
This sequence comes from Deroplatys truncata, assembly GCA_030765065.1. NCBI lineage: Eukaryota > Metazoa > Arthropoda > Insecta > Mantodea > Mantidae > Deroplatys > Deroplatys truncata. The sequence continues at coordinate 257,529,740 of CM060984.1, forward strand.
GTTACAAAACTTGATAAGTGGTAGTTCACCATACTTCAGTTGAAGTGTTAGATCTGTCTGTCTGTCTGAAGTTCTGTGAGCTGCTATTACTGGTACTCTTTCATCATTAAGATACAAAACTTGGTAAGTGGTAGTTCACCATACTTCAGTTAAAGTGTTTGGTCTGTCTGTCTGTCTGAAGTTCTGTGAGCTGCTATTACTGGTACTCTTTCATCATTAAGATACAAAACTTGGTAAGTGGTAGTTCACCATACTTCAGTTAAAGTGTTTGGTCTGTCTGTCTGTCTGAAGTTCTGTGAGCTGCTATTACTGGTACTCTTTCATCATTAAGATACAAAACTTGGTAAGTGGTAGTTCACCATACTTCAGTTAAAGTGTTTGGTCTGTCTGTCTGTCTGTCTGAAGTTCTGTGAGCTGCTATTACTGGTACTCTTTCATCATTAAGATACAAAACTTGGTAAGTGGTAGTTCACCATACTTCAGTTAAAGTGTTTGGTCTGTCTGTCTGTCTGTCTGTCTGAAGTTCTGTGAGCTGCTATTACTGGTACTCTTTCATCACTAAGATACAAAACTTGATAACTGGTAGTTCACCATACTTCAGTTAAAGTGTTTGGTCTGTCTGTCTGTCTGTCTGTCTGTCTGTCTGTCTGTCTGTCTGAAGTTCTGTGAGGTGCTATTACTGGTACTCTTTCATCACTAAGATACAAAACTTGATAAGTGGTAGTTCACCATACTTCAGTTGAAGTGTTCGATCTGTCTGTCTGTCTGAAGTTCTGTGAGCTGCTATTACTGGTACTCTTTCATCACTAGGATACAAAACTTGATAAGTGGTAGTTCACCATACTTCAGTTAAAGTGTTTGGTCTGTCTGTCTGTCTGTCTGTCTGAAGTTCTGTGAGCTGCTATTACTGGTACTCTTTCATCACTAAGATACAAAACTTGATAAGTGGTAGTTCACCATACTTCAGTTGAAGTGTTCTGTCTGTCTGTCTGAAGTTCTGTGAGCTGTTATTACTGGTACTCCTTCACTAAGATACAAAACTTGATAAGTGGTAGTTCACCATACTTCAGTTGAAGTGTTCTGTCTGTCTGAAGTTCTGTGAGCTGCTATTACTGGTACTCTTTCATCACTAGGATACAAAACTTGATAAGTGGTAGTTCACCATACTTCAGTTGAAGTGTTTGTTCTGTCTGTCTGTCTGTCTTAGGTTCTGTGAGCTGCTATTACTGGTACTCTTTCATCACTAAGATACAAAACTTGATAAGTGGTAGTTCACCATACTTCAGTTGAAGTGTTCTGTCTGTCTGTCTGTCTTAAGTTCTGTGAGCTGCTATTACTGGTACTCTTTCATCACTAAGATACAAAACTTGATAAGTGGTAGTTCACCATACTTCAGTTGAAGTGTTCTGTCTGTCTGTCTTAAGTTCTGTGAGCTGCTATTACTGGTACTCTTTCATCACTAGGTTACAAAACTTGATAAGTGGTAGTTCACCATACTTCAGTTGAAGTGTTAGATCTGTCTGTCTGTCTGAAGTTCTGTGAGCTGCTATTACTGGTACTCTTTCATCATTAAGATACAAAACTTGGTAAGTGGTAGTTCACCATACTTCAGTTAAAGTGTTTGGTCTGTCTGTCTGTCTGTCTGAAGATTAGATTAGATTAGATTAGATTAGATTGTATTCTGTGAGTTCACTAGCAGCCATAAAGACTTGTGAACATAGAACATGTCAAGGAAATGTACAAAAATTATATATAAACATAAATATTACATAGAATATGGAACATTTGAAATAAAATACAAATACTATATGGGTGTTAAGGAAATGTACAATAAAGTTACATATATACATAAATATTACATAGTATACAGAACATTTAAAATAAAATAAGGACATATTATATACAAAATGAAAGAAACCAAGTGTAACTTATTACAGAGTTGTATACCTCCTTACTGTTATAAGGTTAACATACGTATAGGCAAGAACAGTTATTTTAACATTCACTACGATTTTACCTTTGTTAGTCTGATCATTTTGTTCTATTTGATGTGTAATGCATAGCATTTACTATCAGTTCTTAATATACATACATTTAAATAGCTTCATTAATTCTAGAGCAGATATCAAATATGACTGGCAATTGTCATTAATATTTACTAATACTACTTACAGAGCTATATAAGTATTATCAGTAGGATAATTTATCATTAAGATAATCTTGTACAGAATAATATGCTTTTGAGCATAGGTACTCTTTAACAGCAGTTTTAAAGACATTGAAGTTGTCAACTTTTCTCTTAAGATCATTAGGGAGAGTATTAAATATTTTTATGGTCTCATAATATACACCTTTCTGGAAGCAAGAAAGCTTTGTACTGGGACGATGGATGTTACCCTTTTGTCTAGTGTTTATCTCATGAATTTCCATGTTTGTAATAAATGTGGTTCGATTGCATACATAGAATTTTAAGATTGAAAATATATACATGCAAGGTAGGGTTAATAACTTTAGTCTTCTAAAAAGATGTTTGCAAGAGTGTCTGCTATGAGTACTGGAAATGATTCTTATAACCTTCTTTTGCATGAGGAATATTCGTTGACTTTCTACCGAATTTCCCCAAAATAATATTCCATATTCAATGATAGAGTTAAAATATGCATAGTATACTAATTTAAGTGTATCTATAGAACTGACATTTACCAATGCTCGGATAGCATAACATGCAGAACTGAGTTTGGGTATGATATACCTAATGTGAACTTTCCAATCTAAATATCTGTCTACTTGGAGGCCCAGAAATTTAATGTTGTCTATTTGTTCTAGTGACATGTCATTAATCCCAATTTCTATTGGAGTGTGTAGTGATTGATGGGTTATAAATTTAACAACTTTTGTTTTGTCTAAATTTACAGACAATTTGTTAGCTTTAAACCAGTGTGACATACAGTTCAAAACATAATTCAATTTAATTACACACTCATTCAAGTTTTTACTAGTCACCAGAACACTCGTGTCATCAGCAAACAGAATTATACTTGCAATATCCTTTATATAAAGTGATAGGTCATTTATGTAGATCAAGAATAATAAAGGTCCTAGGACTGAACCTTGGGGCACTCCATGTGTTACTGTTTTCCATTTTGATGTCTGTTTTCCAAATTCAATATCATTGACAACTTCAACACTTTGTTTTCTTTCATTTAGATATGATACAAACCAACTTAGAGTTTCATTTTTTAGTCCATAGAATTTCAATTTTGCTATCAGAATATCATGATTAACACAGTCAAATGCCTTTGCTAAGTCACAAAAAATCCCACCTACATGCATTTTTTTGTTTAATGCAGTTAACACTTCATGAGTAAGTTTATAAGTTGCATTATTGGTCGACATTCCTTTTCTGAACCCGAACTGATCCCTGACAAGTATGTTGTTACATTCAAGGTATTTATAAAGTCTATTAAACATCACCTTTTCAAGAACCTTTGAGAAAATTGGCAAGAGAGATATTGGTCTATAATTTGAAACATTATTGCGTTTGCCTTTTTTGAAAAGTGGTTTAACAATGGAAAATTTCATTCTGTCAGGGAAAATTCCTGACCTTAGTGACTCATTGCACAAATAACTAAGGGGAGTGGAAATTTGAGATGAGCATGATTTTAAGACTTTTATTGTTATTTCATCATAACCAGAAGAGTTTTTTGTTTTGAAAGAGTTAATAATTTTGTTTATTTCAGAAGGCGTTGTCAGGCTAACTTTAAATTCAGGCACTTCATTAGTGAAATTTGATCTTAGAAATTCCAAAGCTGCCTCTTTACTTCCAAAATTAATACTCATTTTGTTTGTTACACCCAAAAAGAATTTGTTAAATATTTCTGCAACTTCATGAGGTTTACTAATTTCTTGATTATCAATGTTTAGTGTTATTAAGTCATTTTGTAATGAGGATTTACCGGCTTCTCTTTTTATTATATTCCAAGTAGTTTTTATTTTATTGTCAGAGAGTTGAATCTGTTTATTGTAATGCAATATTCTAGCCGCTTTTATTACCTTCTTTAGAAGCTTACAATATTTTTTGAAGTAGTGTTTTAAATCTATATTATTACTAATTCTTACTTGCTCATATAATTCTCTTTTACGTCTACATGACGTCCTAATTCCTAAAGTGATCCAGGCGTTCTCTCTTTTGAAGTTAGATATTTTGTTTAACTTGACCGGGAAGCAAGCTTCAAAGTGGGTTTTGAAACACTGAAGAAAGATGTTATATTTATTATTGGTTCCATTCGTTTGGTAAGTTTGATTCCATGACTCAAGTTCAAGTATTTTGCTAAACTCACTCAGAGTATTTTCATTTATTTCCCTAGATTTCTGATAAGTATATTTAGGTTTGGATTTTAAATTTAACTTTTTAATGTGTAGAACTTGTGCATCGTGATCCGACAAGCCATTAGATTTTGATGAGACATTGCAAAAATTAATGCTATCTGAGTTTACAAATATATTATCTATAGCTGTAGAGGAGCTGTTTTGGATTCTTGTTGGAAAGTTTACTGTATGTGTCATGTGGTATGTTGTAAGTAAAGTGCTGAGTTGTTCCCTTTGAGGACTAGGTTTCAAATAATCAACATTTATATCACCACATATGATTAATTCTCTTTTTGGTTTGAATAAAAATTTTAGAAGATGTTCAAGTTGCTTTCTGAATATTTCAAAATTGCCTAAGGGAGATCGATAAAGGGCTACTATAGTTAAATTTAATTTACCTTCATTTAGCTGAACTGCACAGAGTTCAAGGTTTTGTTCACTACAAAACTTGGATAAATCCAAAACTTTATAAGTCACATCATTTCTGACATATATACAAACCCCACCTTTATGTAAGATTTTTCTTGAAAACTCTGCTGCTAAAGAGTACCCATGCAGTAAAATTGGCTGAAATTCCTGTTGTGTCAAGTGGTGTTCGGATAAACACAAAATGTGTGGCAGTGAGTTTTCAGTATTAAGACTAATAGTAAGTTCATCTACTTTGTTTCTTAAGCCTCTTATATTCTGATGAAATACAGACAGGCAGTTTTTATTTTTATTATTATCATTATTACTATTGATGTCAGAAGCATTATTTCTATAGTTACTTGTGGATACAGAGGTATTTGGGATGGTTATCTCAATTTGCTTTAAGTGTCGATGATTATGTTGACTATGGGACATACTTAACCTAAAAAAGACCTCCTACTAGTGACAACAGGAATTTTACCCTTAATTCTGTCAGCAATAAGAAGAGAAAGCTTCTCTTTGCCTCTAGAATTTAGGTGTAGGCCATGAGAGGTATAACCATTCCTGCCTATACCGTCGACATCTATCATACACATGTGAGATGCAGCAGGACTTAACAAGGCACGCTCAAGTCTCAGATTCATATCCCTCACCCTCCAATGAAGCTGAGGCTTGTCATGCCTATGTAAAAGACCCACTACCTTCACATTAGTATGGCTGCTGGTCTCACTGATGTCACACAGATCCTTTTCAATAATATAACTACTATTTCTATCCAGGCTATTCCCTGGCCCACCCACTATCACTACATGATCCCTCTTGGTAAAACCTGCAGTTAGCTTTACCAGGTCTTCAGTGACATCAGAGAGCGCAGCACTGGGTTTAACTATGCCTACTACATCATAATCACAACCCAAGTCCCGTTTGAGCAGGGATGCCATGCCCCTCCCATGACTACTCCCAAGCAACAAGACCTTGCTTTTTGTGTGATTTACAGATTCATCTAAGACCTGCTCTTGGGGATTTGTGGCCTGATCAACATTCAGCGTTTCAAGAACACTGAATCTGTTGCTCAGTTGGACAAGATGTTGATCATCTGCAGAGAAACGCCTTTTCCTCCTGAGATTCTTCTTAGAAACCATCCTGAAGTCCTCAAAGTCATTAGCCAAAATATTTGAAGCCGAAACAGTGCTTCTAGTTTCTTTTTGAAAAATTCTAGTTCTTTTCTCAGGTTGGAAATGGTTTCCTCGTGCTTTCTGACCAGTGCCTTATACTTACAAAGTTCACAAAACCACTCCGCACAATTACTCACATTCTCACTAACAATGTTCGCACACGCCCAGTGAAACCAAAACTTACATCCTGCACAGAAAACACCCTGGCTAACCCTCCGGCGACAAGCACCACAATTACCACTAAGATCACACGATTTACCACTCATTATTAGCACACTGCACTGACAGACACAATAAAGCTAAACTAACACCGTCAGAAGATTAGTACAATCTGCAAGCACTTATGTTACGACTACAATGTTTACTACAGTTATACCAATTTATAATACACCTACAGCTTTATATCTTAATAAGTTACTCTACAACACACACACACGCACAGAAATCACATACAATTACAAAAAGATAATCTAACACACGTCTACCTTACTTAAACCACTAGTAACGCACCAAAACACTTATTTCACTTCTTAAACTACTGGTAATACACCAAGCACTAATTTCACCTTTTAAACCACTAGTAATGCACTAAGTAATTTCCTAATTAAGCACAAACACAAGTCACTAATCGTCCAAAGACAAAAAACACGAAAAAATAGGCTATACAAACACAAACAGATCAATTCAATATGGCGGACGTAAACAGCTGATATTAACACATGGTATTATTTGTTTTTTTTACACTACAATGTATAATAAAAATATATTCTTATGTGAAAGCAGCTGCAATTTAAACTCGACTACACTCCTAAAAGCTTACACTACTGAGAGATGAAAGTTTTAAGAAAATATAAGTAAAAATACGGGAGCTCACAAACACAGTGCCTAGACTCAGAAGCCACCTAGCGGAAGCCTGATAGGCTAGTGCCTATCTGTGAGCTGCTATTACTGGTACTCTTTCATCACTAAGATACAAAACTTGATAACTGGTAGTTCACCATACTTCAGTTAAAGTGTTTGGTCTGTCTGTCTGTCTGTCTGAAGTTCTGTGAGGTGCTATTACTGGTACTCTTTCATCACTAAGATACAAAACTTGATAAGTGGTAGTTCACCATACTTCAGTTGAAGTGTTCGATCTGTCTGTCTGTCTGAAGTTCTGTGAGCTGCTATTACTGGTACTCTTTCATCACTAGGATACAAAACTTGATAAGTGGTAGTTCACCATACTTCAGTTAAAGTGTTTGGTCTGTCTGTCTGTCTGAAGTTCTGTGAGGTGCTATTACTGGTACTCTTTCATCACTAAGATACAAAATTGATAAGTGGTAGTTCACCATACTTCAGTTAAAGTGTTTGGTCTGTCTGTCTGTCTGAAGTTCTGTGAGCTGCTATTACTGGTACTCTTTCATCACTAAGATACAAAACTTGATAAGTGGTAGTTCACCATACTTCAGTTAAAGTGTTTGGTCTGTCTGTCTGTCTGTCTGTCTGAAGTTCTGTGAGCTGCTATTACTGGTACTCTTTCATCACTAAGATACAAAACTTGATAAGTGGTAGTTCACCATACTTCAGTTGAAGTGTTCTGTCTGTCTGTCTGAAGTTCTGTGAGCTGTTATTACTGGTACTCCTTCACTAAGATACAAAACTTGATAAGTGGTAGTTCACCATACTTCAGTTGAAGTGTTCTGTCTGTCTGAAGTTCTGTGAGCTGCTATTACTGGTACTCTTTCATCACTAAGATACAAAACTTGATAAGTGGTAGTTCACCATACTTCAGTTGAAGTGTTCGGTCTGTCTGTCTGAAGTTCTGTGAGCTGCTATTACTGGTACTCTTTCATCACTAAGATACAAAACTTGATAAGTGGTAGTTCACCATACTTCAGTTGAAGTGTTCTGTCTGTCTGTCTGAAGTTCTGTGAGCTGTTATTACTGGTACTCCTTCACTAAGATACAAAACTTGATAAGTGGTAGTTCACCATACTTCAGTTGAAGTGTTCTGTCTGTCTGAAGTTCTGTGAGCTGCTATTACTGGTACTCTTTCATCACTAGGATACAAAACTTGATAAGTGGTAGTTCACCATACTTCAGTTGAAGTGTTCGGTCTGTCTGTCTGTCTGTCTGTCTTAGGTTCTGTGAGCTGCTATTACTGGTACTCTTTCATCACTAAGATACAAAACTTGATAAGTGGTAGTTCACCATACTTCAGTTGAAGTGTTCTGTCTGTCTGTCTGTCTTAAGTTCTGTGAGCTGCTATTACTGGTACTCTTTCATCACTAAGATACAAAACTTGATAAGTGGTAGTTCACCATACTTCAGTTGAAGTGTTCTGTCTGTCTGTCTTAAGTTCTGTGAGCTGCTATTACTGGTACTCTTTCATCACTAGGTTACAAAACTTGATAAGTGGTAGTTCACCATACTTCAGTTGAAGTGTTCGATCTGTCTGTCTGTCTGTCTGAAGTTCTGTGAGCTGCTATTACTGGTACTCTTTCATCACTAAGATACAAAACTTGATAAGTGGTAGTTCACCATACTTCAGTTAAAGTGTTCTGTCTGTCTGTCTGTCTTAAGTTCTGTGAGCTGCTATCACTGGTACTCTTTCATCACTAAGATACAAAACTTGATAAGTGGTAGTTCACCATACTTCAGTTGAAGTGTTCGGTCAGTCTGTCTGTCTGTCTGTCTGTCTGTCTGTCTGTCTGTCTGAAGTTCTGTGAGCTGCTATTACTGGTACTCTTTCATCACTAGGATACAAAACTTGATAAGTGGTAGTTCACCATACTTCAGTTGAAGTGTTCTGTCTGTCTGAAGTTCTGTGAGCTCCTATTACTGGTACTCTTTCATCACTAAGATACAAAACTTGATGAGTGGTAGTTCACCATACTTCAGTTGAAGTGTTCTGTCTGTCTGAAGTTCTGTGAACTGCTATTACAGGTACTCTTTCATCACTAGGATACAAAACTTGATAAGTGGTAGTTCACCATACTTCAGTTGAAGTGTTCTGTCTGTCTGAAGTTCTGTGAACTGCTATTACTGGTACTCTTTCATCACTAGGATACAAAACTTGATAAGTGGTAGTTCACCATATTTCAGTTGAAGTGTTCTGTTTGTCTGAAGTTCTGTGAGCTGCTATTACTGGTACTCTTTCATCACTAAGATACAAAACTTGATAAGTGGTAGTTCACCATACTTCAGTTGAAGTGTTCGGTCTGTCTGTCTGTCTGTCTGTCTGAAGTTCTGTGAGATGCTATTACTGGTACTCTTTCATCACTAGGATACAAAACTTGATAAGTGGTAGTTCACCATACTTCAGTTGAAGTGTTCGGTCAGTCTGTCTGTCTGTCTGTCTGCCTGTCTGAAGTTCTGTAAGCTGCTATTACTGGTACTCTTTCATCACTAGGATACAAAACTTGATAAGTGGTAGTTCACCATACTTCAGTTGAAGTGTTCGGTCTGTCTGTCTGTCTTAAGTTATGTGAGCTGCTATTACTGGTACTCTTTCATCACTAAGATACAAAACTTGATAAGTGGTAGTTCACCATACTTCAGTTGAAGTGTTCTGTCTGTCTGTCTGTCTTAAGTTCTGTGAGCTGCTATTACTGGTACTCTTTCATCACTAAGATACAAAACTTGATAAGTGGTAGTTCACCATACTTCAGTTGAAGTGTTCGGTCAGTCTGTCTGTCTGTCTGTCTGTCTGAAGTTCTGTGAGCTGCTATTACTGGTACTCTTTCATCACTAGGATACAAAACTTGATAAGTGGTAGTTCACCATACTTCAGTTGAAGTGTTCTGTCTGTCTGAAGTTCTGTGAGCTCCTATTACTGGTACTCTTTCATCACTAAGATACAAAACTTGATGAGTGGTAGTTCACCATACTTCAGTTGAAATGTTCTGTCTGTCTGAAGTTCTGTGAACGGCTATTACTGGTACTCTTTCATCACTAGGATACAAAACTTGATAAGTGGTAGTTCACCATATTTCAGTTGAAGTGTTCTGTCTGTCTGAAGTTCTGTGAGCTGCTATTACTGGTACTCTTTCATCACTAAGATACAAAACTTGATAAGTGGTAGTTCACCATACTTCAGTTGAAGTGTTCGGTCTGTCTGTCTGTCTGAAGTTCTGTGAGCTGCTATTACTGGTACTCTTTCATCACCAGGATACAAAACTTGATAAGTGGTAGTTCACCATACTTCAGTTGAAGTGTTCGGTCAGTCTGTCTGTCTGTCTGTCTGCCTGCCTGTCTGAAGTTCTGTAAGCTGCTATTACTGGTACTCTTTCATCACTAGGATACAAAACTTGATAAGTGGTAGTTCACCATACTTCAGTTGAAGTGTTCGGTCTGTCTGTCTGTCTTAAGTTCTGTGAGCTGCTATTACTGGTACTCTTTCATCACTAGGATACAAAACTTGATAAGTGGTAGACCACCATACTTCAGTTGAAGTGTTCGGTCTGTCTGTCTGTCTGAAGTTCTGTGAGCTGCTATTACTGGTACTCCTTCTTCACTAAGATACAAAACTTGATAAGTGGTAGTTCACCATACTTCAGTTGAAGTGTTCTGTCTGTCTGAAGTTCTGTGAGCTGCTATTACTGGTACTCTTTCATCACTAAGATACAAAACTTGATGAGTGAGAGTTCACCATACTTCAGTTGAAGTGTTCTGTCTGTCTGAAGTTCTGTGAGCTGCTATTACTGGTACTCTTTCATCACTAGGATACAAAACTTGATAAGTGGTGGTTCACCATACTTCAGTTGAAGTGTTCGATCCGTCTGTCTGTCTGAAGTTCTGTGAGCTGCTATTACTGGTACTCTTTCATCACTAAGATACAAAACTTGATAAGTGGTAGTTCACCATACTTCAGTTGAAGTGTTCTGTCTGTCTGTCTGTCTTAAGTTCTGTGAGCTGCTATTACTGGTACTCTTTCATCACTAGGTTACTAAACTTGATAAGTGGTAGTTCACCATACTTCAGTTGAAGTGTTCGATCTGTCTGTCTGTCTGGAGTTCTGTGAGCTGCTATTACTGGTACTCTTTCATCACTAGGTTACAAAACTTGATAAGTGGTAGTTCACCATACTTCAGTTGAAGTGTTCGATCTGTCTGTCTGTCTGTCTGTCTGTGTGAAGTTCTGTGAGCTGCTATTACTGGTACTCTTTCATCACTAAGATACAAAACTTGATAAGTGGTAGTTCACCATAATTCAGTTGAAGTGTTCTGTCTGTCTGTCTGTCTGACTTAAGTTCTGTGAGCTGCTATTACTGGTACTCTTTCATCACTAAGATACAAAACTTGATAAGTGGTAGTTCACCATACTTCAGTTGAAGTGTTCGGTCAGTCTGTCTGTCTGTCTGTCAGTCTGTCTGTCTGTCTGAAGTTCTGTGAGCTGCTATTACTGGTACTCTTTCATCACTAGGATACAAAACGTGATAAGTGGTAGTTCACCATACTTCAGTTGAAGTGTTCTGTCTGTCTGAAGTTCTGTGAGCTCCTATTACTGGTACTCTTTCATCACTAAGATACAAAACTTGATGGGTGGTAGTTCACCATACTTCAGTTGAAGTGTTCTGTCTGTCTGAAGTTCTGTGAACTGCTATTACTGGTACTCTTTCATCACTAGGATACAAAACTTGATAAGTGGTAGTTCACCATACTTCAGTTGAAGTGTTCTGTCTGTCTGAAGTTCTGTGAGCTGCTATTACTGGTACTCTTTCATCACTAAGATACAAAACTTGATAAGTGGTAGTTCACCATACTTCAGTTGAAGTGTTCGGTCTATCTGTCTGTCTGTCTGAAGTTCTGTGAGCTGCTATTACTGGTACTCTTTCATCACTAGGATACAAAACTTGATAAGTGGTAGTTCACCATACTTCAGTTGAAGTGCTCGGTCAGTCTGTCTGCCTGTCTGAAGTTCTGTAAGCTGCTATTACTGGTACTCTTTCATCACTAGGATACAAAACTTGATAAGTGGTAGTTCACCATACTTCAGTTGAAGTGTTCGGTCTGTCTGTCTGTCTTAAGTTCTGTGAGCTGCTATTACTGGTACTCTTTCATCACTAGGATACAAAACTTGATAAGTGGTAGTTCACCATACTTCAGTTGAAGTGTTAGGTCTGTCTGTCTGTCTGTCTGAAGTTCTGTGAGCTGCTATTACTGGTACTCCTTCTTCACTAAGATACAAAACTTGATAAGTGGTAGTTCACCATACTTCAGTTGAAGTGTTCTGTCTGTCTGAAGTTCTGTGAGCTGCTATTACTGGTACTCTTTCATCACTAGGATACAAAACTTGATAAGTGGTAGTTCACCATACTTCAGTTGAAGTGTTCTGTCTGTCTGAAGTTCTGTGAGCTGCTATTACTGGTACTCTTTCATCACTAGGATACAAAACTTGATAAGTGGTAGTTCACCATACTTCAGTTGAAGTGTTCGGTCAGTCTGTCTGTCTGTCTGTCTGAAGTTCTGTGAGCTGCTATTACTGGTACTCTTTCATCACTAGGATACAAAATTTGATAAGTGGTAGTTCACCATACTTCAGTTGAAGTGTTCTGTCTGTCTGAAGTTCTGTGAGCTGCTATTACTGGTACTCTTTCATCACTAGGATACAAAACTTGATAAGTGGTAGTTCACCATACTTCAGTTGAAGTGTTCGGTCAGTCTGTCTGTCTGTCTGTCTGTCTGTCTGTCTGAAGTTCTGTGAGCTGCTATTACTGGTACTCTTTCATCACTAGGATACAAAACTTGATAAGTGGCAGTTCACCATACTTCAGTTGAAGTGTTCGGTCAGTCTGTCTGTCTGACTGTCTGTCTGTCTGTCTGAAGTTCTGTGAGCTGATATTACTGGTACTCTTTCATCACTAGGATACAAAACTTGATAAGTGGTAGTTCACCATACTTCAGGTGAAGTGTTCGGTCTGTCTGAAGTTCTGTGAGCTGCTATTACTGGTACTCCTTCGTCACTAAGATACAAAACTTGATAAGTGGTAGTTCACCATACTTCAGTTGAAGTGTTCTGTCTGTCTGTCTTAAGTTCTGTGAGCTGCTATTACTGGTACTCCTTCTTCACTAAGATAGAAAACTTGATAAGTGGTAGTTCACCATACTTCAGTTGAAGTGTTCGGTCTGTCTGTCTGTCTGAAGTTCTGTGAGCTGCTATTACTGGTACTCTTTCATCACTAGGATACAAAACTTGATAAGTGGTAGTTCACCATACTTCAGTTGAAGTGTTCCGTCTGTCTGTCTGAAGTTCTGTTAGCTGCTATTACTGGTACTCTTTCATCACTAGAATACAAAACTTGATAAGTGGTAGTTCACGATACTTCAGTTGAAGTGTTCCGTCAGTCTGTCTGGAGTTCTGTAAGCTGCTATTACTGGTACTCTTTCATCACTAGGATACAAAACTTGATAAGTGGTAGTTCACCATACTTCAGTTGAAGTGTTCGGTCCGTCTGTCTGTCTTAAGTTCTGTGAGCTGCTATTACTTGTACTCTTTCTATACTAGGATACAAAACTTGATAAGTGGTAGTTCACCATACTTCAGTTGAAGTGTTCGGTCTGTCTGTCTGAAGTTCTGTGAGCTGCTATTACTGGTACTCTTTCTGCACTAAGATACAAAACTTGATAAGTGGTAGTTCACCATACTTCAGTTGAAGTGTTCGGTCGGTCTGTCTGTCTGAAGTTCTGTGAGCTGCTATTACTGGTACTCTTTCTGCACTAAGATACAAAACTTGATAAGTGGTAGTTCACCATACTTCAGTTGAAGTGTTCCGTCTGTCTGTCTGAAGTTCTGTGAGCTGCTATTACTGGTACTCTTTCATCACTAGGATACAAAACTTGATAAGTGGTAGTTCCCCATACTTCAGTTGAAGTGTTCCGTCTGTCTGTCTGAAGTTCTGTTAGCTGCTATTACTGGTACTCTTTCATCACTAGGATACAAAACTTGAGAACAGGTAGTTCACCATACTTCAGTTGAAGTGTTCCGTCTGTCTGTCTGAAGTTCTGTGAGCTGCTATTACTGGTACTCTTTCATCACTAAGATACAAAACTTGATAAGTGGTAGTTCACCATACTTCAGTTGAAGTGTTCGGTCTGTCTGTCTGTCTGTCTTAAGTTCTGTGAGCTGCTATTACTGGTACTCTTTCATCACTAGGATACAAAACTTGATAAGTGGTAGTTCACCATACTTCAGTTGAAGTGTTCGGTCAGTCTGTCTGTCTGTCTGTCTGCCTGTCTGAAGTTCTGTAAGCTGCTATTACTGGTACTCTTTCATCACTAGGATACAAAACTTGATAAGTGGTAGTTCACCATACTTCAGTTGAAGTGTTCGGTCTGTCTGTCTGTCTTAAGTTATGTGAGCTGCTATTACTGGTACTCTTTCATCACTAAGATACAAAACTTGATAAGTGGTAGTTCACCATACTTCAGTTGAAGTGTTCTGTCTGTCTGTCTGTCTTAAGTTCTGTGAGCTGCTATTACTGGTACTCTTTCATCACTAAGATACAAAACTTGATAAGTGGTAGTTCACCATACTTCAGTTGAAGTGTTCGGTCAGTCTGTCTGTCTGTCTGTCTGTCTGAAGTTCTGTGAGCTGCTATTACTGGTACTCTTTCATCACTAGGATACAAAACTTGATAAGTGGTAGTTCACCATACTTCAGTTGAAGTGTTCTGTCTGTCTGAAGTTCTGTGAGCTCCTATTACTGGTACTCTTTCATCACTAAGATACAAAACTTGATGAGTGGTAGTTCACCATACTTCAGTTGAAATGTTCTGTCTGTCTGAAGTTCTGTGAACGGCTATTACTGGTACTCTTTCATCACTAGGATACAAAACTTGATAAGTGGTAGTTCACCATATTTCAGTTGAAGTGTTCTGTCTGTCTGAAGTTCTGTGAGCTGCTATTACTGGTACTCTTTCATCACTAAGATACAAAACTTGATAAGTGGTAGTTCACCATACTTCAGTTGAAGTGTTCTGTCTGTCTGTCTGTCTTAAGTTCTGTGAGCTGCTATTACTGGTACTCTTTCATCACTAAGATACAAAACTTGATAAGTGGTAGTTCACCATACTTCAGTTGAAGTGTTCGGTCAGTCTGTCTGTCTGTCTGTCTGTCTGAAGTTCTGTGAGCTGCTATTACTGGTACTCTTTCATCACTAGGATACAAAACTTGATAAGTGGTAGTTCACCATACTTCAGTTGAAGTGTTCTGTCTGTCTGAAGTTCTGTGAGCTCCTATTACTGGTACTCTTTCATCACTAAGATACAAAACTTGATGAGTGGTAGTTCACCATACTTCAGTTGAAATGTTCTGTCTGTCTGAAGTTCTGTGAACGGCTATTACTGGTACTCTTTCATCACTAGGATACAAAACTTGATAAGTGGTAGTTCACCATATTTCAGTTGAAGTGTTCTGTCTGTCTGAAGTTCTGTGAGCTGCTATTACTGGTACTCTTTCATCACTAAGATACAAAACTTGATAAGTGGTAGTTCACCATACTTCAGTTGAAGTGTTCGGTCTGTCTGTCTGTCTGAAGTTCTGTGAGCTGCTATTACTGGTACTCTTTCATCACCAGGATACAAAACTTGATAAGTGGTAGTTCACCATACTTCAGTTGAAGTGTTCGGTCAGTCTGTCTGTCTGTCTGTCTGCCTGCCTGTCTGAAGTTCTGTAAGCTGCTATTACTGGTACTCTTTCATCACTAGGATACAAAACTTGATAAGTGGTAGTTCACCATACTTCAGTTGAAGTGTTCGGTCTGTCTGTCTGTCTTAAGTTCTGTGAGCTGCTATTACTGGTACTCTTTCATCACTAGGATACAAAACTTGATAAGTGGTAGACCACCATACTTCAGTTGAAGTGTTCGGTCTGTCTGTCTGTCTGAAGTTCTGTGAGCTGCTATTACTGGTACTCCTTCTTCACTAAGATACAAAACTTGATAAGTGGTAGTTCACCATACTTCAGTTGAAGTGTTCTGTCTGTCTGAAGTTCTGTGAGCTGCTATTACTGGTACTCTTTCATCACTAAGATACAAAACTTGATGAGTGAGAGTTCACCATACTTCAGTTGAAGTGTTCTGTCTGTCTGAAGTTCTGTGAGCTGCTATTACTGGTACTCTTTCATCACTAGGATACAAAACTTGATAAGTGGTGGTTCACCATACTTCAGTTGAAGTGTTCGATCCGTCTGTCTGTCTGAAGTTCTGTGAGCTGCTATTACTGGTACTCTTTCATCACTAAGATACAAAACTTGATAAGTGGTAGTTCACCATACTTCAGTTGAAGTGTTCTGTCTGTCTGTCTGTCTTAAGTTCTGTGAGCTGCTATTACTGGTACTCTTTCATCACTAGGTTACTAAACTTGATAAGTGGTAGTTCACCATACTTCAGTTGAAGTGTTCGATCTGTCTGTCTGTCTGGAGTTCTGTGAGCTGCTATTACTGGTACTCTTTCATCACTAGGTTACAAAACTTGATAAGTGGTAGTTCACCATACTTCAGTTGAAGTGTTCGATCTGTCTGTCTGTCTGTCTGTCTGTGTGAAGTTCTGTGAGCTGCTATTACTGGTACTCTTTCATCACTAAGATACAAAACTTGATAAGTGGTAGTTCACCATAATTCAGTTGAAGTGTTCTGTCTGTCTGTCTGTCTGACTTAAGTTCTGTGAGCTGCTATTACTGGTACTCTTTCATCACTAAGATACAAAACTTGATAAGTGGTAGTTCACCATACTTCAGTTGAAGTGTTCGGTCAGTCTGTCTGTCTGTCTGTCAGTCTGTCTGTCTGTCTGAAGTTCTGTGAGCTGCTATTACTGGTACTCTTTCATCACTAGGATACAAAACGTGATAAGTGGTAGTTCACCATACTTCAGTTGAAGTGTTCTGTCTGTCTGAAGTTCTGTGAGCTCCTATTACTGGTACTCTTTCATCACTAAGATACAAAACTTGATGGGTGGTAGTTCACCATACTTCAGTTGAAGTGTTCTGTCTGTCTGAAGTTCTGTGAACTGCTATTACTGGTACTCTTTCATCACTAGGATACAAAACTTGATAAGTGGTAGTTCACCATACTTCAGTTGAAGTGTTCTGTCTGTCTGAAGTTCTGTGAGCTGCTATTACTGGTACTCTTTCATCACTAAGATACAAAACTTGATAAGTGGTAGTTCACCATACTTCAGTTGAAGTGTTCGGTCTATCTGTCTGTCTGTCTGAAGTTCTGTGAGCTGCTATTACTGGTACTCTTTCATCACTAGGATACAAAACTTGATAAGTGGTAGTTCACCATACTTCAGTTGAAGTGCTCGGTCAGTCTGTCTGCCTGTCTGAAGTTCTGTAAGCTGCTATTACTGGTACTCTTTCATCACTAGGATACAAAACTTGATAAGTGGTAGTTCACCATACTTCAGTTGAAGTGTTCGGTCTGTCTGTCTGTCTTAAGTTCTGTGAGCTGCTATTACTGGTACTCTTTCATCACTAGGATACAAAACTTGATAAGTGGTAGTTCACCATACTTCAGTTGAAGTGTTAGGTCTGTCTGTCTGTCTGTCTGAAGTTCTGTGAGCTGCTATTACTGGTACTCCTTCTTCACTAAGATACAAAACTTGATAAGTGGTAGTTCACCATACTTCAGTTGAAGTGTTCTGTCTGTCTGAAGTTCTGTGAGCTGCTATTACTGGTACTCTTTCATCACTAGGATACAAAACTTGATAAGTGGTAGTTCACCATACTTCAGTTGAAGTGTTCTGTCTGTCTGAAGTTCTGTGAGCTGCTATTACTGGTACTCTTTCATCACTAGGATACAAAACTTGATAAGTGGTAGTTCACCATACTTCAGTTGAAGTGTTCGGTCAGTCTGTCTGTCTGTCTGTCTGAAGTTCTGTGAGCTGCTATTACTGGTACTCTTTCATCACTAGGATACAAAATTTGATAAGTGGTAGTTCACCATACTTCAGTTGAAGTGTTCTGTCTGTCTGAAGTTCTGTGAGCTGCTATTACTGGTACTCTTTCATCACTAGGATACAAAACTTGATAAGTGGTAGTTCACCATACTTCAGTTGAAGTGTTCGGTCAGTCTGTCTGTCTGTCTGTCTGTCTGTCTGTCTGAAGTTCTGTGAGCTGCTATTACTGGTACTCTTTCATCACTAGGATACAAAACTTGATAAGTGGCAGTTCACCATACTTCAGTTGAAGTGTTCGGTCAGTCTGTCTGTCTGACTGTCTGTCTGTCTGTCTGAAGTTCTGTGAGCTGATATTACTGGTACTCTTTCATCACTAGGATACAAAACTTGATAAGTGGTAGTTCACCATACTTCAGGTGAAGTGTTCGGTCTGTCTGAAGTTCTGTGAGCTGCTATTACTGGTACTCCTTCGTCACTAAGATACAAAACTTGATAAGTGGTAGTTCACCATACTTCAGTTGAAGTGTTCTGTCTGTCTGTCTTAAGTTCTGTGAGCTGCTATTACTGGTACTCCTTCTTCACTAAGATAGAAAACTTGATAAGTGGTAGTTCACCATACTTCAGTTGAAGTGTTCGGTCTGTCTGTCTGTCTGAAGTTCTGTGAGCTGCTATTACTGGTACTCTTTCATCACTAGGATACAAAACTTGATAAGTGGTAGTTCACCATACTTCAGTTGAAGTGTTCCGTCTGTCTGTCTGAAGTTCTGTTAGCTGCTATTACTGGTACTCTTTCATCACTAGAATACAAAACTTGATAAGTGGTAGTTCACGATACTTCAGTTGAAGTGTTCCGTCAGTCTGTCTGGAGTTCTGTAAGCTGCTATTACTGGTACTCTTTCATCACTAGGATACAAAACTTGATAAGTGGTAGTTCACCATACTTCAGTTGAAGTGTTCGGTCCGTCTGTCTGTCTTAAGTTCTGTGAGCTGCTATTACTTGTACTCTTTCTATACTAGGATACAAAACTTGATAAGTGGTAGTTCACCATACTTCAGTTGAAGTGTTCGGTCTGTCTGTCTGAAGTTCTGTGAGCTGCTATTACTGGTACTCTTTCTGCACTAAGATACAAAACTTGATAAGTGGTAGTTCACCATACTTCAGTTGAAGTGTTCGGTCGGTCTGTCTGTCTGAAGTTCTGTGAGCTGCTATTACTGGTACTCTTTCTGCACTAAGATACAAAACTTGATAAGTGGTAGTTCACCATACTTCAGTTGAAGTGTTCCGTCTGTCTGTCTGAAGTTCTGTGAGCTGCTATTACTGGTACTCTTTCATCACTAGGATACAAAACTTGATAAGTGGTAGTTCCCCATACTTCAGTTGAAGTGTTCCGTCTGTCTGTCTGAAGTTCTGTTAGCTGCTATTACTGGTACTCTTTCATCACTAGGATACAAAACTTGAGAACAGGTAGTTCACCATACTTCAGTTGAAGTGTTCCGTCTGTCTGTCTGAAGTTCTGTGAGCTGCTATTACTGGTACTCTTTCATCACTAAGATACAAAACTTGATAAGTGGTAGTTCACCATACTTCAGTTGAAGTGTTCGGTCTGTCTGTCTGTCTGTCTTAAGTTCTGTGAGCTGCTATTACTGGTACTCTTTCATCACTAGGATACAAAACTTGATAAGTGGTAGTTCACCATACTTCAGTTGAAGTGTTCGGTCTGTCTGTCTGAAGTTCTGTGAGCTGCTATTACTGGTACTCTTTCTGCACTAAGATACAAAACTTGATAAGTGGTAGTTCACCATACTTCAGTTGAAGTGTTCGGTCTGTCTGTCTGAAGTTCTGTGAGCTGCTATTACTGGTACTCTTTCTGCACTAAGATACAAAACTTGATAAGTGGTAGTTCACCATACTTCAGTTGAAGTGTTCGGTCTGTCTGTCTGAAGTTCTGTGAGCTGCTATTACTGGTACTCTTTCTGCACTAAGATACAAAACTTGATAAGTGGTAGTTCACCATACTTCAGTTGAAGTGTTCGGTCTGTCTGTCTGTCTGAAGTTCTGTGAGCTGCTATTACTGGTACTCTTTCTGCACTAAGATACAAAACTTGATAAGTGGTAGTTCACCATAGTTCAGTTGAAGTGTTCTGTCTGTCTGAAGTTCTGTGAGCTGCTATTACTGGTACTCTTTCATCACTAGGATACAAAACTTGATAAGTGGGAGTTCACCATACTTCAGTTGAAGTGTTCTGTCTGTCTGAAGTTCTGTGAGCTGCTATTACTGGTACTCTTTCATCACTAGGATACAAAACTTGATAAGTGGTAGTTCACCATACTTCAGTTGAAGTGTTCGGTCAGTCTGTCTGTCTGTCTGTCTTAAGTTCTGTGAGCTGCTATTACTGGTACTCTTTCATCACTAAGATACAAAACTTGATAAGTGGTAGTTCACCATACTTCAGTTGAAGTGTTCGGTCAGTCTGTCTGTCTGTCTGTCTGTCTGTCTGTCTGAAGTTCTGTGAGCTGCTATTACTGGTACTCTTTCATCACTAGGATACAAAACTTGATAAGTGGTAGTTCACCATACTTCAGTTGAAGTGTTCGGTCAGTCTGTCTGTCTGACTGTCTGTCTGTCTGTCTGTCTGTCTGTCTGTCTGTCTGAAGTTCTGTGAGCTGCTATTACTGGTACTCTTTCATCACTAGGATACAAAACTTGATAAGTGGTAGTTCACCATACTTCAGTTGAAGTGTTCGGTCTGTCTGAAGTTCTGTGAGCTGCTATTACTGGTACTCCTTCGTCACTAAGATACAAAACTTGATAAGTGGTAGTTCACCATACTTCAGTTGAAGTGTTCTGTCTGTCTGTCTGTCTGTCTGTCTTAAGTTCTGTGAGCTGCTATTACTGGTACTCCTTCGTCACTAAGATACAAAACTTGATAAGTGGTAGTTCACCATACTTCAGTTGAAGTGTTCGGTCTGTCTGTCTGTCTGAAGTTCTGTGAGCTGCTATTACTGGTACTCTTTCATCACTAGGATACAAAACTTGATAAGTGGTAGTTCACCATACTTCAGTTGAAGTGTTCCATCTGTCTGTCTGAAGTTCTGTTAGCTGCTATTACTGGTACTCTTTCATCACTAGAATACAAAACTTGATAAGTGGTAGTTCACCATACTTCAGTTGAAGTGTTCCGTCTGTCTGTCTGGAGTTCTGTGAGCTGCTATTACTGGTACTCTTTCATCACTAGGATACAAAACTTGATAAGTGGTAGTTCACCATACTTCAGTTGAAGTGTTCGGTCCGTCTGTCTATCTTAAGTTCTGTGAGCTGCTATTACTGGTACTCTTTCATCACTAGGATACAAAACTTGATAAGTGGTAGTTCACCATACTTCAGTTGAAGTGTTCGGTCTGTCTGTCAGAAGTTCTGTGAGCTGCTATTACTGGTACTCTTTCTGCACTAAGATACAAAACTTGATAAGTGGTAGTTCACCATACTTCAGTTGAAGTGTTCGGTCTGTCTGTCTGAAGTTCTGTGAGCTGCTATTACTGGTACTCTTTCTGCACTAAGATACAAAACTTGATAAGTGGTAGTTCACCATACTTCAGTTGAAGTGTTCGGTCGGTCTGTCTGTCTGAAGTTCTGTGAGCTGCTATTACTGGTACTCTTTCTGCACTAAGATACAAAACTTGATAAGTGGTAGTTTACCATACTTCAGTTGAAGTGTTCCGTCTGTCTGTCTGAAGTTCTGTGAGCTGCTATTACTGGTACTCTTTCATCACTAGGATACAAAACTTGATAAGTGGTAGTTCCCCATACTTCAGTTGAAGTGTTCCGTCTGTCTGTCTGAAGTTCTGTTAGCTGCTATTACTGGTACTCTTTCATCACTAGGATACAAACTTGATAACAGGTAGTTCACCATACTTCAGTTGAAGTGTTCCGTCTGTCTGTCTGAAGTTCTGTGAGCTGCTATTACTGGTACTCTTTCATCACTAAGATACAAAACTTGATAAGTGGTAGTTCACCATACTTCAGTTGAAGTGTTCGGTCTGTCTGTCTGTCTGTCTTATGTTCTGTGAGCTGCTATTACTGGTACTCTTTCATCACTAAGATACAAAACTTGATAAGTGGTAGTTCACCATACTTCAGTTAAAGTGTTCTGTCTGTCTGTCTGTCTGTCTTAAGTTCTGTGAGCTGCTATTACTGGTACTCTTTCATCACTAAGATACAAAACTTGATAAGTGGTAGTTCACCATACTTCAGTTGAAGTGTTCGGTCAGTCTGTCTGTCTGTCTGTCTGTCTGTCTGTCTGAAGTTCTGTGAGCTGCTATTACTGGTACTCTTTCATCACTAGGATACAAAACTTGATAAGTGGTAGTTCACCATACTTCAGTTGAAGTGTTCTGTCTGTCTGAAGTTCTGTGAGCTCCTATTACTGGTACTCTTTCATCACTAAGATACAAAACTTGATGAGTGGTAGTTCACCATACTTCAGTTGAAGTGTTCTGTCTGTCTGAAGTTCTGTGAACTGCTATTACTGGTACTCTTTCATCACTAGGATACAAAACTTGATAAGTGGTAGTTCACCATATTTCAGTTGAAGTGTTCTGTCTGTCTGAAGTTCTGTGAGCTGCTATTACTGGTACTCTTTCATCACTAAGATACAAAACTTGATAAGTGGTAGTTCACCATACTTCAGTTGAAGTGTTCGGTCTGTCTGTCTGTCTGTCTGTCTGAAGTTCTGTGAGATGCTATTACTGGTACTCTTTCATCACTAGGATATAAAACTTGATAAGTGGTAGTTCACCATACTTCAGTTGAAGTGTTCGGTCAGTCTGTCTGTCTGTCTGTCTGTCTGCCTGCCTGTCTGAAGTTCTGTAAGCTGCTATTACTGGTACTCTTTCATCACTAGGATACAAAACTTGATAAGTGGTAGTTCACCATACTTCAGTTGAAGTGTTCGGTCTGTCTGTCTGTCTTAAGTTATGTGAGCTGCTATTACTGGTACTCTTTCATCACTAAGATACAAAACTTGATAAGTGGTAGTTCACCATACTTCAGTTGAAGTGTTCTGTCTGTCTGTCTGTCTTAAGTTCTGTGAGCTGCTATTACTGGTACTCTTTCATCACTAAGATACAAAACTTGATAAGTGGTAGTTCACCATACTTCAGTTGAAGTGTTCGGTCAGTCTGTCTGTCTGTCTGTCTGTCTGTCTGTCTGTCTGTCTGAAGTTCTGTGAGCTGCTATTACTGGTACTCTTTCATCACTAGGATACAAAACTTGATAAGTGGTAGTTCACCATACTTCAGTTGAAGTGTTCTGTCTGTCTGAAGTTCTGTGAGCTCCTATTACTGGTACTCTTTCATCACTAAGATACAAAACTTGATGAGTGGTAGTTCACCATACTTCAGTTGAAATGTTCTGTCTGTCTGAAGTTCTGTGAACGGCTATTACTGGTACTCTTTCATCACTAGGATACAAAACTTGATAAGTGGTAGTTCACCATATTTCAGTTGAAGTGTTCTGTCTGTCTGAAGTTCTGTGAGCTGCTATTACTGGTACTCTTTCATCACTAAGATACAAAACTTGATAAGTGGTAGTTCACCATACTTCAGTTGAAGTGTTCGGTCTGTCTGTCTGTCTGTCTGTCTGAAGTTCTGTGAGCTGCTATTACTGGTACTCTTTCATCACCAGGATACAAAAGTTGATAAGTGGTAGTTCACCATACTTCAGTTGAAGTGTTCGGTCAGTCTGTCTGTCTGTCTGTCTGCCTGCCTGTCTGAAGTTCTGTAAGCTGCTATTACTGGTACTCTTTCATCACTAGGATACAAAACTTGATAAGTGGTAGTTCACCATACTTCAGTTGAAGTGTTCGGTCTGTCTGTCTGTCTTAAGTTCTGTGAGCTGCTATTACTGGTACTCTTTCATCACTAGGATACAAAACTTGATAAGTGGTAGTTCACCATACTTCAGTTGAAGTGTTCGGTCTGTCTGTCTGTCTGAAGTTCTGTGAGCTGCTATTACTGGTACTCCTTCTTCACTAAGATACAAAACTTGATAAGTGGTAGTTCACCATACTTCAGTTGAAGTGTTCTGTCTGTCTGAAGTTCTGTGAGCTGCTATTACTGGTACTCTTTCATCACTAAGATACAAAACTTGATGAGTGAGAGTTCACCATACTTTAGTTGAAGTGTTCTGTCTGTCTGAAGTTCTGTGAGCTGCTATTACTGGTACTCTTTCATCACTAGGATACAAAACTTGATAAGTGGTGGTTCACCATACTTCAGTTGAAGTGTTCGATCCGTCTGTCTGTCTGAAGTTCTGTGAGCTGCTATTACTGGTACTCTTTCATCACTAAGATACAAAACTTGATAAGTGGTAGTTCACCATACTTCAGTTGAAGTGTTCTGTCTGTCTGTCTGTCTTAAGTTCTGTGAGCTGCTATTACTGGTACTCTTTCATCACTAGGTTACTAAACTTGATAAGTGGTAGTTCACCATACTTCAGTTGAAGTGTTCGATCTGTCTGTCTGTCTGGAGTTCTGTGAGCTGCTATTACTGGTACTCTTTCATCACTAGGTTACAAAACTTGATAAGTGGTAGTTCACCATACTTCAGTTGAAGTGTTCTGTCTGTCTGAAGTTCTGTGAGCTCCTATTACTGGTACTCTTTCATCACTAAGATACAAAACTTGATGAGTGGTAGTTCACCATACTTCAGTTGAAGTGTTCTGTCTGTCTGAAGTTCTGTGAACTGCTATTACTGGTACTCTTTCATCACTAGGATACAAAACTTGATAAGTGGTAGTTCACCATATTTCAGTTGAAGTGTTCTGTTTGTCTGAAGTTCTGTGAGCTGCTATTACTGGTACTCTTTCATCACTAAGATACAAAACTTGATAAGTGGTAGTTCACCATACTTCAGTTGAAGTGTTCGGTCTGTCTGTCTGTCTGTCTGTCTGAAGTTCTGTGAGATGCTATTACTGGTACTCTTTCATCACTAGGATACAAAACTTGATAAGTGGTAGTTCACCATACTTCAGTTGAAGTGTTCGGTCAGTCTGTCTGTCTGTCTGTCTGCCTGTCTGAAGTTCTGTAAGCTGCTATTACTGGTACTCTTTCATCACTAGGATACAAAACTTGATAAGTGGTAGTTCACCATACTTCAGTTGAAGTGTTCGGTCTGTCTGTCTGTCTTAAGTTATGTGAGCTGCTATTACTGGTACTCTTTCATCACTAAGATACAAAACTTGATAAGTGGTAGTTCACCATACTTCAGTTGAAGTGTTCTGTCTGTCTGTCTGTCTTAAGTTCTGTGAGCTGCTATTACTGGTACTCTTTCATCACTAAGATACAAAACTTGATAAGTGGTAGTTCACCATACTTCAGTTGAAGTGTTCGGTCAGTCTGTCTGTCTGTCTGTCTGTCTGTCTGTCTGTCTGTCTGAAGTTCTGTGAGCTGCTATTACTGGTACTCTTTCATCACTAGGATAAAAAACTTGATAAGTGGTAGTTCACCATACTTCAGTTGAAGTGTTCTGTCTGTCTGAAGTTCTGTGAGCTCCTATTACTGGTACTCTTTCATCACTAAGATACAAAACTTGATGAGTGGTAGTTCACCATACTTCAGTTGAAATGTTCTGTCTGTCTGAAGTTCTGTGAACGGCTATTACTGGTACTCTTTCATCACTAGGATACAAAACTTGATAAGTGGTAGTTCACCATATTTCAGTTGAAGTGTTCTGTCTGTCTGAAGTTCTGTGAGCTGCTATTACTGGTACTCTTTCATCACTAAGATACAAAACTTGATGAGTGAGAGTTCACCATACTTCAGTTGAAGTGTTCTGTCTGTCTGAAGTTCTGTGAGCTGCTATTACTGGTACTCTTTCATCACTAGGATACAAAACTTGATAAGTGGTGGTTCACCATACTTCAGTTGAAGTGTTCGATCCGTCTGTCTGTCTGAAGTTCTGTGAGCTGCTATTACTGGTACTCTTTCATCACTAAGATACAAAACTTGATAAGTGGTAGTTCACCATACTTCAGTTGAAGTGTTCTGTCTGTCTGTCTGTCTTAAGTTCTGTGAGCTGCTATTACTGGTACTCTTTCATCACTAGGTTACTAAACTTGATAAGTGGTAGTTCACCATACTTCAGTTGAAGTGTTCGATCTGTCTGTCTGTCTGGAGTTCTGTGAGCTGCTATTACTGGTACTCTTTCATCACTAGGTTACAAAACTTGATAAGTGGTAGTTCACCATACTTCAGTTGAAGTGTTCGATCTGTCTGTCTGTCTGTCTGTGTGAAGTTCTGTGAGCTGCTATTACTGGTACTCTTTCATCACTAAGATACAAAACTTGATAAGTGGTAGTTCACCATAATTCAGTTGAAGTGTTCCGTCTGTCTGTCTGTCTGTCTTAAGTTCTGTGAGCTGCTATTACTGGTACTCTTTCATCACTAAGATACAAAACTTGATAAGTGGTAGTTCACCATACTTCAGTTGAAGTGTTCGGTCAGTCTGTCTGTCTGTCTGTCAGTCTGTCTGTCTGTCTGAAGTTCTGTGAGCTGCTATTACTGGTACTCTTTCATCACTAGGATACAAAACGTGATAAGTGGTAGTTCACCATACTTCAGTTGAAGTGTTCTGTCTGTCTGAAGTTCTGTGAGCTCCTATTACTGGTACTCTTTCATCACTAAGATACAAAACTTGATGGGTGGTAGTTCACCATACTTCAGTTGAAGTGTTCTGTCTGTCTGAAGTTCTGTGAACTGCTATTACTGGTACTCTTTCATCACTAGGATACAAAACTTGATAAGTGGTAGTTCACCATACTTCAGTTGAAGTGTTCTGTCTGTCTGAAGTTCTGTGAGCTGCTATTACTGGTACTCTTTCATCACTAAGATACAAAACTTGATAAGTGGTAGTTCACCATACTTCAGTTGAAGTGTTCGGTCTATCTGTCTGTCTGTCTGAAGCTCTGTGAGCTGCTATTACTGGTACTCTTTCATCACTAGGATACAAAACTTGATAAGTGGTAGTTCACCATACTTCAGTTGAAGTGCTCGGTCAGTCTGTCTGCCTGTCTGAAGTTCTGTAAGCTGCTATTACTGGTACTCTTTCATCACTAGGATACAAAACTTGATAAGTGGTAGTTCACCATACTTCAGTTGAAGTGTTCGGTCTGTCTGTCTGTCTTAAGTTCTGTGAGCTGCTATTACTGGTACTCTTTCATCACTAGGATACAAAACTTGATAAGTGGTAGTTCACCATACTTCAGTTGAAGTGTTAGGTCTGTCTGTCTGTCTGTCTGAAGTTCTGTGAGCTGCTATTACTGGTACTCCTTCTTCACTAAGATACAAAACTTGATAAGTGGTAGTTCACCATACTTCAGTTGAAGTGTTCTGTCTGTCTGAAGTTCTGTGAGCTGCTATTACTGGTACTCTTTCATCACTAGGATACAAAACGTGATAAGTGGTAGTTCACCATACTTCAGTTGAAGTGTTCTGTCTGTCTGAAGTTCTGTGAGCTGCTATTACTGGTACTCTTTCATCACTAGGATACAAAACTTGATAAGTGGTAGTTCACCATACTTCAGTTGAAGTGTTCGGTCAGTCTGTCTGTCTGTCTGTCTGAAGTTCTGTGAGCTGCTATTACTGGTACTCTTTCATCATTAGGATACAAAATTTGATAAGTGGTAGTTCACCATACTTCAGTTGAAGTGTTCTGTCTGTCTGAAGTTCTGTGAGCTGCTATTACTGGTACTCTTTCATCACTAGGATACAAAACTTGATAAGTGGTAGTTCACCATACTTCAGTTGAAGTGTTCGGTCAGTCTGTCTTTCTGTCTGTCTGTCTGAAGTTCTGTGAGCTGCTATTACTGGTACTCTTTCATCACTAGGATACAAAACTTGATAAGTGGTAGTTCACCATACTTCAGTTGAAGTGTTCGGTCAGTCTGTCTGTCTGACTGTCTGTCTGTCTGTCTGAAGTTCTGTGAGCTGATATTACTGGTACTCTTTCATCACTAGGATACAAAACTTGATAAGTGGTAGTTCACCATACTTCAGGTGAAGTGTTCGGTCTGTCTGAAGTTCTGTGAGCTGCTATTACTGGTACTCCTTCGTCACTAAGATACAAAACTTGATAAGTGGTAGTTCACCATACTTCAGTTGAAGTGTTCTGTCTGTCTGTCTGTCTGTCTTAAGTTCTGAGAGCTGCTATTACTGGTACTCCTTCTTCACTAAGATAGAAAACTTGATAAGTGGTAGTTCACCATACTTCAGTTGAAGTGTTCGGTCTGTCTGTCTGTCTGAAGTTCTGTGAGCTGCTATTACTGGTACTCTTTCATCACTAGGATACAAAACTTGATAAGTGGTAGTTCACCATACTTCAGTTGAAGTGTTCGGTCTGTCTGTCTGAAGTTCTGTGAGCTGCTATTACTGGTACTCTTTCTGCACTAAGATACAAAACTTGATAAGTGGTAGTTCACCATACTTCAGTTGAAGTGTTCGGTCTGTCTGTCTGAAGTTCTGTGAGCTGCTATTACTGGTACTCTTTCTGCACTAAGATACAAAACTTGATAAGTGGTAGTTCACCATACTTCAGTTGAAGTGTTCGGTCTGTCTGTCTGAAGTTCTGTGAGCTGCTATTACTGGTACTCTTTCTGCACTAAGATACAAAACTTGATAAGTGGTAGTTCACCATACTTCAGTTGAAGTGTTCGGTCTGTCTGTCTGTCTG
Organism: Deroplatys truncata; assembly: GCA_030765065.1. Classification (NCBI taxonomy): domain Eukaryota; kingdom Metazoa; phylum Arthropoda; class Insecta; order Mantodea; family Mantidae; genus Deroplatys; species Deroplatys truncata. The sequence continues at coordinate 257,558,294 of CM060984.1, forward strand.
AAGTTCTGTGAGCTGCTATTACTGGTACTCTTTCTGCACTAAGATACAAAACTTGATAAGTGGTAGTTCACCATAGTTCAGTTGAAGTGTTCTGTCTGTCTGAAGTTCTGTGAGCTGCTATTACTGGTACTCTTTCATCACTAGGATACAAAACTTGATAAGTGGGAGTTCACCATACTTCAGTTGAAGTGTTCTGTCTGTCTGAAGTTCTGTGAGCTGCTATTACTGGTACTCTTTCATCACTAGGATACAAAACTTGATAAGTGGTAGTTCACCATACTTCAGTTGAAGTGTTCGGTCAGTCTGTCTGTCTGTCTGTCTGTCTGTCTGAAGTTCTGTGAGCTGCTATTACTGGTACTCTTTCATCACTAGGATACAAAACTTGATAAGTGGTAGTTCACCATACTTCAGTTGAAGTGTTCGGTCAGTCTGTCTGTCTGACTGTCTGTCTGTCTGTCTGTCTGAAGTTCTGTGAGCTGCTATTACTGGTACTCTTTCATCACTAGGATACAAAACTTGATAAGTGGTAGTTCACCATACTTCAGTTGAAGTGTTCGGTCTGTCTGAAGTTCTGTGAGCTGCTATTACTGGTACTCCTTCGTCACTAAGATACAAAACTTGATAAGTGGTAGTTCACCATACTTCAGTTGAAGTGTTCTGTCTGTCTGTCTGTCTGTCTGTCTGTCTTAAGTTCTGTGAGCTGCTATTACTGGTACTCCTTCTTCACTAAGATACAAAACTTGATAAGTGGTAGTTCACCATACTTCAGTTGAAGTGTTCGGTCTGTCTGTCTGTCTGAAGTTCTGTGAGCTGCTATTACTGGTACTCTTTCATCACTAGGATACAAAACTTGATAAGTGGTAGTTCACCATACTTCAGTTGAAGTGTTCCGTCTGTCTGTCTGAAGTTCTGTTAGCTGCTATTACTGGTACTCTTTCATCACTAGAATACAAAACTTGATAAGTGGTAGTTCACCATACTTCAGTTGAAGTGTTCCGTCTGTCTGTCTGAAGTTCTGTGAGCTGCTATTACTGGTACTCTTTCATCACTAGGATACAAAACTTGATAAGTGGTAGTTCCCCATACTTCAGTTGAAGTGTTCCGTCTGTCTGTCTGAAGTTCTGTTAGCTGCTATTACTGGTACTCTTTCATCACTAGGATACAAACTTGATAACAGGTAGTTCACCATACTTCAGTTGAAGTGTTCCGTCTGTCTGTCTGAAGTTCTGTGAGCTGCTATTACTGGTACTCTTTCATCACTAAGATACAAAACTTGATAAGTGGTAGTTCACCATACTTCAGTTGAAGTGTTCGGTCTGTCTGTCTGTCTGTCTTAAGTTCTGTGAGCTGCTATTACTGGTACTCTTTCATCACTAAGATACAAAACTTGATAAGTGGTAGTTCACCATACTTCAGTTAAAGTGTTCTGTCTGTCTGTCTGTCTTAAGTTCTGTGAGCTGCTATTACTGGTACTCTTTCATCACTAAGATACAAAACTTGATAAGTGGTAGTTCACCATACTTCAGTTGAAGTGTTCGGTCAGTCTGTCTGTCTGTCTGTCTGTCTGTCTGAAGTTCTGTGAGCTGCTATTACTGGTACTCTTTCATCACTAGGATACAAAACTTGATAAGTGGTAGTTCACCATACTTCAGTTGAAGTGTTCTGTCTGTCTGAAGTTCTGTGAGCTCCTATTACTGGTACTCTTTCATCACTAAGATACAAAACTTGATGAGTGGTAGTTCACCATACTTCAGTTGAAGTGTTCTGTCTGTCTGAAGTTCTGTGAACTGCTATTACTGGTACTCTTTCATCACTAGGATACAAAACTTGATAAGTGGTAGTTCACCATATTTCAGTTGAAGTGTTCTGTCTGTCTGAAGTTCTGTGAGCTGCTATTACTGGTACTCTTTCATCACTAAGATACAAAACTTGATAAGTGGTAGTTCACCATACTTCAGTTGAAGTGTTCGGTCTGTCTGTCTGTCTGTCTGTCTGTCTGAAGTTCTGTGAGATGCTATTACTGGTACTCTTTCATCACTAGGATACAAAACTTGATAAGTGGTAGTTCACCATACTTCAGTTGAAGTGTTCGGTCAGTCTGTCTGTCTGTCTGTCTGCCTGCCTGTCTGAAGTTCTGTAAGCTGCTATTACTGGTACTCTTTCATCACTAGGATACAAAACTTGATAAGTGGTAGTTCACCATACTTCAGTTGAAGTGTTCGGTCTGTCTGTCTGTCTTAAGTTATGTGAGCTGCTATTACTGGTACTCTTTCATCACTAAGATACAAAACTTGATAAGTGGTAGTTCACCATACTTCAGTTGAAGTGTTCTGTCTGTCTGTCTGTCTTAAGTTCTGTGAGCTGCTATTACTGGTACTCTTTCATCACTAAGATACAAAACTTGATAAGTGGTAGTTCACCATACTTCAGTTGAAGTGTTCGGTCAGTCAGTCTGTCTGTCTGTCTGTCTGTCTGTCTGAAGTTCTGTGAGCTGCTATTACTGGTACTCTTTCATCACTAGGATACAAAACTTGATAAGTGGTAGTTCACCATACTTCAGTTGAAGTGTTCTGTCTGTCTGAAGTTCTGTGAGCTCCTATTACTGGTACTCTTTCATCACTAAGATACAAAACTTGATGAGTGGTAGTTCACCATACTTCAGTTGAAATGTTCTGTCTGTCTGAAGTTCTGTGAACGGCTATTACTGGTACTCTTTCATCACTAGGATACAAAACTTGATAAGTGGTAGTTCACCATATTTCAGTTGAAGTGTTCTGTCTGTCTGAAGTTCTGTGAGCTGCTATTACTGGTACTCTTTCATCACTAAGATACAAAACTTGATAAGTGGTAGTTCACCATACTTCAGTTGAAGTGTTCGGTCTGTCTGTCTGTCTGAAGTTCTGTGAGCTGCTATTACTGGTACTCTTTCATCACCAGGATACAAAACTTGATAAGTGGTAGTTCACCATACTTCAGTTGAAGTGTTCGGTCAGTCTGTCTGTCTGTCTGTCTGCCTGCCTGTCTGAAGTTCTGTAAGCTGCTATTACTGGTACTCTTTCATCACTAGGATACAAAACTTGATAAGTGGTAGTTCACCATACTTCAGTTGAAGTGTTCGGTCTGTCTGTCTGTCTTAAGTTCTGTGAGCTGCTATTACTGGTACTCTTTCATCACTAGGATACAAAACTTGATAAGTGGTAGTTCACCATACTTCAGTTGAAGTGTTCGGTCTGTCTGTCTGTCTGAAGTTCTGTGAGCTGCTATTACTGGTACTCCTTCTTCACTAAGATACAAAACTTGATAAGTGGTAGTTCACCATACTTCAGTTGAAGTGTTCTGTCTGTCTGAAGTTCTGTGAGCTGCTATTACTGGTACTCTTTCATCACTAAGATACAAAACTTGATGAGTGAGAGTTCACCATACTTCAGTTGAAGTGTTCTGTCTGTCTGAAGTTCTGTGAGCTGCTATTACTGGTACTCTTTCATCACTAGGATACAAAACTTGATAAGTGGTGGTTCACCATACTTCAGTTGAAGTGTTCGATCCGTCTGTCTGTCTGAAGTTCTGTGAGCTGCTATTACTGGTACTCTTTCATCACTAAGATACAAAACTTGATAAGTGGTAGTTCACCATACTTCAGTTGAAGTGTTCTGTCTGTCTGTCTGTCTTAAGTTCTGTGAGCTGCTATTACTGGTACTCTTTCATCACTAGGTTACTAAACTTGATAAGTGGTAGTTCACCATACTTCAGTTGAAGTGTTCGATCTGTCTGTCTGTCTGGAGTTCTGTGAGCTGCTATTACTGGTACTCTTTCATCACTAGGTTACAAAACTTGATAAGTGGTAGTTCACCATACTTCAGTTGAAGTGTTCTGTCTGTCTGAAGTTCTGTGAGCTCCTATTACTGGTACTCTTTCATCACTAAGATACAAAACTTGATGAGTGGTAGTTCACCATACTTCAGTTGAAGTGTTCTGTCTGTCTGAAGTTCTGTGAACTGCTATTACTGGTACTCTTTCATCACTAGGATACAAAACTTGATAAGTGGTAGTTCACCATATTTCAGTTGAAGTGTTCTGTTTGTCTGAAGTTCTGTGAGCTGCTATTACTGGTACTCTTTCATCACTAAGATACAAAACTTGATAAGTGGTAGTTCAGCATACTTCAGTTGAAGTGTTCGGTCTGTCTGTCTGTCTGTCTGTCTGTCTGAAGTTCTGTGAGATGCTATTACTGGTACTCTTTCATCACTAGGATACAAAACTTGATAAGTGGTAGTTCACCATACTTCAGTTGAAGTGTTCGGTCAGTCTGTCTGTCTGTCTGTCTGCCTGTCTGAAGTTCTGTAAGCTGCTATTACTGGTACTCTTTCATCACTAGGATACAAAACTTGATAAGTGGTAGTTCACCATACTTCAGTTGAAGTGTTCGGTCTGTCTGTCTGTCTTAAGTTATGTGAGCTGCTATTACTGGTACTCTTTCATCACTAAGATACAAAACTTGATAAGTGGTAGTTCACCATACTTCAGTTGAAGTGTTCTGTCTGTCTGTCTGTCTTAAGTTCTGTGAGCTGCTATTACTGGTACTCTTTCATCACTAAGATACAAAACTTGATAAGTGGTAGTTCACCATACTTCAGTTGAAGTGTTCGGTCAGTCTGTCTGTCTGTCTGTCTGTCTGTCTGTCTGAAGTTCTGTGAGCTGCTATTACTGGTACTCTTTCATCACTAGGATAAAAAACTTGATAAGTGGTAGTTCACCATACTTCAGTTGAAGTGTTCTGTCTGTCTGAAGTTCTGTGAGCTCCTATTACTGGTACTCTTTCATCACTAAGATACAAAACTTGATGAGTGGTAGTTCACCATACTTCAGTTGAAATGTTCTGTCTGTCTGAAGTTCTGTGAACGGCTATTACTGGTACTCTTTCATCACTAGGATACAAAACTTGATAAGTGGTAGTTCACCATATTTCAGTTGAAGTGTTCTGTCTGTCTGAAGTTCTGTGAGCTGCTATTACTGGTACTCTTTCATCACTAAGATACAAAACTTGATAAGTGGTAGTTCACCATACTTCAGTTGAAGTGTTCGGTCTGTCTGTCTGTCTGAAGTTCTGTGAGCTGCTATTACTGGTACTCTTTCATCACCAGGATACAAAACTTGATAAGTGGTAGTTCACCATACTTCAGTTGAAGTGTTCGGTCAGTCTGTCTGTCTGTCTGTCTGCCTGCCTGTCTGAAGTTCTGTAAGCTGCTATTACTGGTACTCTTTCAACACTAGGATACAAAACTTGATAAGTGGTAGTTCACCATACTTCAGTTGAAGTGTTCGGTCTGTCTGTCTGTCTTAAGTTCTGTGAGCTGCTATTACTGGTACTCTTTCATCACTAGGATACAAAACTTGATAAGTGGTAGTTCACCATACTTCAGTTGAAGTGTTCGGTCTGTCTGTCTGTCTGTCTGAAGTTCTGTGAGCTGCTATTACTGGTACTCCTTCTTCACTAAGATACAAAACTTGATAAGTGGTAGTTCACCATACTTCAGTTGAAGTGTTCTGTCTGTCTGAAGTTCTGTGAGCTGCTATTACTGGTACTCTTTCATCACTAAGATACAAAACTTGATGAGTGAGAGTTCACCATACTTCAGTTGAAGTGTTCTGTCTGTCTGAAGTTCTGTGAGCTGCTATTACTGGTACTCTTTCATCACTAGGATACAAAACTTGATAAGTGGTGGTTCAGTTCACCATACTTCAGTTGAAGTGTTCGATCCGTCTGTCTGTCTGAAGTTCTGTGAGCTGCTATTACTGGTACTCTTTCATCACTAAGATACAAAACTTGATAAGCGGTAGTTCACCATACTTCAGTTGAAGTGTTCTGTCTGTCTGTCTGTCTTAAGTTCTGTGAGCTGCTATTACTGGTACTCTTTCATCACTAGGTTACTAAACTTGATAAGTGGTAGTTCACCATACTTCAGTTGAAGTGTTCGATCTGTCTGTCTGTCTGGAGTTCTGTGAGCTGCTATTACTGGTACTCTTTCATCACTAGGTTACAAAACTTGATAAGTGGTAGTTCACCATACTTCAGTTGAAGTGTTCGATCTGTCTGTCTGTCTGTCTGTCTGTGTGAAGTTCTGTGAGCTGCTATTACTGGTACTCTTTCATCACTAAGATACAAAACTTGATAAGTGGTAGTTCACCATAATTCAGTTGAAGTGTTCCGTCTGTCTGTCTGTCTGTCTTAAGTTCTGTGAGCTGCTATTACTGGTACTCTTTCATCACTAAGATACAAAACTTGATAAGTGGTAGTTCACCATACTTCAGTTGAAGTGTTGGGTCAGTCTGTCTGTCTGTCTGTCAGTCTGTCTGTCTGTCTGAAGTTCTGTGAGCTGCTATTACTGGTACTCTTTCATCACTAGGATACAAAACGTGATAAGTGGTAGTTCACCATACTTCAGTTGAAGTGTTCTGTCTGTCTGAAGTTCTGTGAGCTCCTATTACTGGTACTCTTTCATCACTAAGATACAAAACTTGATGGGTGGTAGTTCACCATACTTCAGTTGAAGTGTTCTGTCTGTCTGAAGTTCTGTGAACTGCTATTACTGGTACTCTTTCATCACTAGGATACAAAACTTGATAAGTGGTAGTTCACCATACTTCAGTTGAAGTGTTCTGTCTGTCTGAAGTTCTGTGAGCTGCTATTACTGGTACTCTTTCATCACTAAGATACAAAACTTGATAAGTGGTAGTTCACCATACTTCAGTTGAAGTGTTCGGTCTATCTGTCTGTCTGTCTGAAGTTCTGTGAGCTGCTATTACTGGTACTCTTTCATCACTAGGATACAAAACTTGATAAGTGGTAGTTCACCATACTTCAGTTGAAGTGCTCGGTCAGTCTGTCTGCCTGTCTGAAGTTCTGTAAGCTGCTATTACTGGTACTCTTTCATCACTAGGATACAAAACTTGATAAGTTGTAGTTCACCATACTTCAGTTGAAGTGTTCGGTCTGTCTGTCTGTCTTAAGTTCTGTGAGCTGCTATTACTGGTACTCTTTCATCACTAGGATACAAAACTTGATAAGTGGTAGTTCACCATACTTCAGTTGAAGTGTTAGGTCTGTCTGTCTGTCTGTCTGAAGTTCTGTGAGCTGCTATTACTGGTACTCCTTCTTCACTAAGATACAAAACTTGATAAGTGGTAGTTCACCATACTTCAGTTGAAGTGTTCTGTCTGTCTGAAGTTCTGTGAGCTGCTATTACTGGTACTCTTTCATCACTAGGATACAAAACTTGATAAGTGGTAGTTCACCATACTTCAGTTGAAGTGTTCTGTCTGTCTGAAGTTCTGTGAGCTGCTATTACTGGTACTCTTTCATCACTAGGATACAAAACTTGATAAGTGGTAGTTCACCATACTTCAGTTGAAGTGTTCGGTCAGTCTGTCTGTCTGTCTGTCTGAAGTTCTGTGAGCTGCTATTACTGGTACTCTTTCATCACTAGGATACAAAATTTGATAAGTGGTAGTTCACCATACTTCAGTTGAAGTGTTCTGTCTGTCTGAAGTTCTGTGAGCTGCTATTACTGGTACTCTTTCATCACTAGGATACAAAACTTGATAAGTGGTAGTTCACCATACTTCAGTTGAAGTGTTCGGTCAGTCTGTCTGTCTGTCTGTCTGTCTGTCTGAAGTTCTGTGAGCTGCTATTACTGGTACTCTTTCATCACTAGGATACAAAACTTGATAAGTGGTAGTTCACCATACTTCAGTTGAAGTGTTCGGTCAGTCTGTCTGTCTGACTGTCTGTCTGTCTGTCTGAAGTTCTGTGAGCTGATATTACTGGTACTCTTTCATCACTAGGATACAAAACTTGATAAGTGGTAGTTCACCATACTTCAGGTGAAGTGTTCGGTCTGTCTGAAGTTCTGTGAGCTGCTATTACTGGTACTCCTTCGTCACTAAGATACAAAACTTGATAAGTGGTAGTTCACCATACTTCAGTTGAAGTGTTCTGTCTGTCTGTCTGTCTGTCTTAAGTTCTGTGAGCTGCTATTACTGGTACTCCTTCTTCACTAAGATAGAAAACTTGATAAGTGGTAGTTCACCATACTTCAGTTGAAGTGTTCGGTCTGTCTGTCTGTCTGAAGTTCTGTGAGCTGCTATTACTGGTACTCTTTCATCACTAGGATACAAAACTTGATAAGTGGTAGTTCACCATACTTCAGTTGAAGTGTTCCGTCTGTCTGTCTGAAGTTCTGTTAGCTGCTATTACTGGTACTCTTTCATCACTAGGATACAAAACTTGATAAGTGGTAGTTCACGATACTTCAGTTGAAGTGTTCCGTCAGTCTGTCTGGAGTTCTGTAAGCTGCTATTACTGGTACTCTTTCATCACTAGGATACAAAACTTGATAAGTGGTAGTTCACCATACTTCAGTTGAAGTGTTCGGTCCGTCTGTCTGTCTTAAGTTCTGTGAGCTGCTATTACTTGTACTCTTTCTACACTAGGATACAAAACTTGATAAGTGGTAGTTCACCATACTTCAGTTGAAGTGTTCGGTCTGTCTGTCTGAAGTTCTGTGAGCTGCTATTACTGGTACTCTTTCTGCACTAAGATACAAAACTTGATAAGTGGTAGTTCACCATACTTCAGTTGAAGTGTTCGGTCTGTCTGTCTGAAGTTCTGTGAGCTGCTATTACTGGTACTCTTTCTGCACTAAGATACAAAACTTGATAAGTGGTAGTTCACCATACTTCAGTTGAAGTGTTCGGTCGGTCTGTCTGTCTGAAGTTCTGTGAGCTGCTATTACTGGTACTCTTTCTGCACTAAGATACAAAACTTGATAAGTGGTAGTTCACCATACTTCAGTTGAAGTGTTCCGTCTGTCTGTCTGAAGTTCTGTGATCTGCTATTACTGGTACTCTTTCATCACTAGGATACAAAACTTGATAAGTGGTAGTTCCCCATACTTCAGTTGAAGTGTTCCGTCTGTCTGTCTGAAGTTCTGTTAGCTGCTATTACTGGTACTCTTTCATCACTAGGATACAAAACTTGATAACAGGTAGTTTACCATACTTCAGTTGAAGTGTTCCGTCTGTCTGTCTGAAGTTCTGTGAGCTGCTATTACTGGTACTCTTTCATCACTAGGATACAAAACTTGATAAGTGGTAGTTCACCATACTTCAGTTGAAGTGTTCGGTCTGTCTGTCTGAAGTTCTGTGAGCTGCTATTACTGGTACTCTTTCTGCACTAAGATACAAAACTTGATAAGTGGTAGTTCACCATACTTCAGTTGAAGTGTTCGGTCTGTCTGTCTGAAGTTCTGTGAGCTGCTATTACTGGTACTCTTTCTGCACTAAGATACAAAACTTGATAAGTGGTAGTTCACCATACTTCAGTTGAAGTGTTCGGTCTGTCTGTCTGAAGTTCTGTGAGCTGCTATTACTGGTACTCTTTCTGCACTAAGATACAAAACTTGATAAGTGGTAGTTCACCATACTTCAGTTGAAGTGTTCGGTCTGTCTGTCTGTCTGAAGTTCTGTGAGCTGCTATTACTGGTACTCTTTCTGCACTAAGATACAAAACTTGATAAGTGGTAGTTCACCATAGTTCAGTTGAAGTGTTCTGTCTGTCTGAAGTTCTGTGAGCTGCTATTACTGGTACTCTTTCATCACTAGGATACAAAACTTGATAAGTGGTAGTTCACCATACTTCAGTTGAAGTGTTCGGTCAGTCTGTCTGTCTGTCTGTCTGTCTGTCTGTCTGTCTGTCTGAAGTTCTGTGAGCTGCTATTACTGGTACTCTTTCATCACTAGGATACAAAACTTGATAAGTGGTAGTTCACCATACTTCAGTTGAAGTGTTCGGTCAGTCTGTCTGTCTGACTGTCTGTCTGTCTGTCTGTCTGTCTGTCTGTCTGTCTGAAGTTCTGTGAGCTGCTATTACTGGTACTCTTTCATCACTAGGATACAAAACTTGATAAGTGGTAGTTCACCATACTTCAGTTGAAGTGTTCGGTCTGTCTGAAGTTCTGTGAGCTGCTATTACTGGTACTCCTTCGTCACTAAGATACAAAACTTGATAAGTGGTAGTTCACCATACTTCAGTTGAAGTGTTCTGTCTGTCTGTCTGTCTGTCTTAAGTTCTGTGAGCTGCTATTACTGGTACTCCTTCTTCACTAAGATACAAAACTTGATAAGTGGTAGTTCACCATACTTCAGTTGAAGTGTTCGGTCTGTCTGTCTGTCTGAAGTTCTGTGAGCTGCTATTACTGGTACTCTTTCATCACTAGGATACAAAACTTGATAAGTGGTAGTTCACCATACTTCAGTTGAAGTGTTCCGTCTGTCTGTCTGAAGTTCTGTTAGCTGCTATTACTGGTACTCTTTCATCACTAGAATACAAAACTTGATAAGTGGTAGTTCACCATACTTCAGTTGAAGTGTTCCGTCTGTCTGTCTGGAGTTCTGTGAGCTGCTATTACTGGTACTCTTTCATCACTAGGATACAAAACTTGATAAGTGGTAGTTCACCATACTTCAGTTGAAGTGTTCGGTCCGTCTGTCTATCTTAAGTTCTGTGAGCTGCTATTACTGGTACTCTTTCATCACTAGGATACAAAACTTGATAAGTGGTAGTTCACCATACTTCAGTTGAAGTGTTCGGTCTGTCTGTCAGAAGTTCTGTGAGCTGCTATTACTGGTACTCTTTCTGCACTAAGATACAAAACTTGATAAGTGGTAGTTCACCATACTTCAGTTGAAGTGTTCGGCCTGTCTGTCTGAAGTTCTGTGAGCTGCTATTACTGGTACTCTTTCTGCACTAAGATACAAAACTTGATAAGTGGTAGTTCACCATACTTCAGTTGAAGTGTTCGGTCGGTCTGTCTGTCTGAAGTTCTGTGAGCTGCTATTACTGGTACTCTTTCTGCACTAAGATACAAAACTTGATAAGTGGTAGTTTACCATACTTCAGTTGAAGTGTTCCGTCTGTCTGTCTGAAGTTCTGTGAGCTGCTATTACTGGTACTCTTTCATCACTAGGATACAAAACTTGATAAGTGGTAGTTCCCCATACTTCAGTTGAAGTGTTCCGTCTGTCTGTCTGAAGTTCTGTTAGCTGCTATTACTGGTACTCTTTCATCACTAGGATACAAAACTTGATAACAGGTAGTTCACCATACTTCAGTTGAAGTGTTCCGTCTGTCTGTCTGAAGTTCTGTGAGCTGCTATTACTGGTACTCTTTCATCACTAAGATACAAAACTTGATAAGTGGTAGTTCACCATACTTCAGTTGAAGTGTTCGTTCGGTCTGTCTGTCTGTCTTAAGTTCTGTGAGCTGCTATTACTGGTACTCTTTCATCACTAAGATACAAAACTTGATAAGTGGTAGTTCACCATACTTCAGTTAAAGTGTTCTGTCTGTCTGTCTTAAGTTCTGTGAGCTGCTATTACTGGTACTCTTTCATCACTAAGATACAAAACTTGATAAGTGGTAGTTCACCATACTTCAGTTGAAGTGTTCGGTCTGTCTGAAGTTCTGTGAGCTCCTATTACTGGTACTCTTTCATCACTAAGATACAAAACTTGATGAGTGGTAGTTCACCATACTTCAGTTGAAGTGTTCTGTCTGTCTGAAGTTCTGTGAACTGCTATTACTGGTACTCTTTCATCACTAGGATACAAAACTTGATAAGTGGTAGTTCACCATACTTCAGTTGAAGTGTTCTGTCTGTCTGAAGTTCTGTGAGCTCCTATTACTGGTACTCTTTCATCACTAAGATACAAAACTTGATGAGTGGTAGTTCACCATACTTCAGTTGAAATGTTCTGTCTGTCTGAAGTTCTGTGAACGGCTATTACTGGTACTCTTTCATCACTAGGATACAAAACTTGATAAGTGGTAGTTCACCATATTTCAGTTGAAGTGTTCTGTCTGTCTGAAGTTCTGTGAGCTGCTATTACTGGTACTCTTTCATCACTAAGATACAAAACTTGATAAGTGGTAGTTCACCATACTTCAGTTGAAGTGTTCGGTCTGTCTGTCTGTCTGTCTGTCTGAAGTTCTGTGAGCTGCTATTACTGGTACTCTTTCATCACCAGGATACAAAACTTGATAAGTGGTAGTTCACCATACTTCAGTTGAAGTGTTCGGTCAGTCTGTCTGTCTGTCTGTCTGCCTGCCTGTCTGAAGTTCTGTAAGCTGCTATTACTGGTACTCTTTCATCACTAGGATACAAAACTTGATAAGTGGTAGTTCACCATACTTCAGTTGAAGTGTTCGGTCTGTCTGTCTGTCTTAAGTTCTGTGAGCTGCTATTACTGGTACTCTTTCATCACTAGGATACAAAACTTGATAAGTGGTAGTTCACCATACTTCAGTTGAAGTGTTCGGTCTGTCTGTCTGTCTGAAGTTCTGTGAGCTGCTATTACTGGTACTCCTTCTTCACTAAGATACAAAACTTGATAAGTGGTAGTTCACCATACTTCAGTTGAAGTGTTCTGTCTGTCTGAAGTTCTGTGAGCTGCTATTACTGGTACTCTTTCATCACTAAGATACAAAACTTGATGAGTGAGAGTTCACCATACTTCAGTTGAAGTGTTCTGTCTGTCTGAAGTTCTGTGAGCTGCTATTACTGGTACTCTTTCATCACTAGGATACAAAACTTGATAAGTGGTGGTTCACCATACTTCAGTTGAAGTGTTCGATCCGTCTGTCTGTCTGAAGTTCTGTGAGCTGCTATTACTGGTACTCTTTCATCACTAAGATACAAAACTTGATAAGTGGTAGTTCACCATACTTCAGTTGAAGTGTTCTGTCTGTCTGTCTGTCTTAAGTTCTGTGAGCTGCTATTACTGGTACTCTTTCATCACTAGGTTACTAAACTTGATAAGTGGTAGTTCACCATACTTCAGTTGAAGTGTTCGATCTGTCTGTCTGTCTGGAGTTCTGTGACCTGCTATTACTGGTACTCTTTCATCACTAGGTTACAAAACTTGATAAGTGGTAGTTCACCATACTTCAGTTGAAGTGTTCTGTCTGTCTGAAGTTCTGTGAGCTCCTATTACTGGTACTCTTTCATCACTAAGATACAAAACTTGATGAGTGGTAGTTCACCATACTTCAGTTGAAGTGTTCTGTCTGTCTGAAGTTCTGTGAACTGCTATTACTGGTACTCTTTCATCACTAGGATACAAAACTTGATAAGTGGTAGTTCACCATATTTCAGTTGAAGTGTTCTGTTTGTCTGAAGTTCTGTGAGCTGCTATTACTGGTACTCTTTCATCACTAAGATACAAAACTTGATAAGTGGTAGTTCACCATACTTCAGTTGAAGTGTTCGGTCTGTCTGTCTGTCTGTCTGTCTGTCTGAAGTTCTGTGAGATGCTATTACTGGTACTCTTTCATCACTAGGATACAAAACTTGATAAGTGGTAGTTCACCATACTTCAGTGAAGTGTTCGGTCAGTCTGTCTGTCTGTCTGTCTGCCTGTCTGAAGTTCTGTAAGCTGCTATTACTGGTACTCTTTCATCACTAGGATACAAAACTTGATAAGTGGTAGTTCACCATACTTCAGTTGAAGTGTTCGGTCTGTCTGTCTGTCTTAAGTTATGTGAGCTGCTATTACTGGTACTCTTTCATCACTAAGATACAAAACTTGATAAGTGGTAGTTCACCATACTTCAGTTGAAGTGTTCTGTCTGTCTGTCTGTCTTAAGTTCTGTGAGCTGCTATTACTGGTACTCTTTCATCACTAAGATACAAAACTTGATAAGTGGTAGTTCACCATACTTCAGTTGAAGTGTTCGGTCAGTCTGTCTGTCTGTCTGTCTGTCTGTCTGTCTGTCTGAAGTTCTGTGAGCTGCTATTACTGGTACTCTTTCATCACTAGGATAAAAAACTTGATAAGTGGTAGTTCACCATACTTCAGATGAAGTGTTCTGTCTGTCTGAAGTTCTGTGAGCTCCTATTACTGGTACTCTTTCATCACTAAGATACAAAACTTGATGAGTGGTAGTTCACCATACTTCAGTTGAAATGTTCTGTCTGTCTGAAGTTCTGTGAACGGCTATTACTGGTACTCTTTCATCACTAGGATACAAAACTTGATAAGTGGTAGTTCACCATATTTCAGTTGAAGTGTTCTGTCTGTCTGAAGTTCTGTGAGCTGCTATTACTGGTACTCTTTCATCACTAAGATACAAAACTTGATAAGTGGTAGTTCACCATACTTCAGTTGAAGTGTTCGGTCTGTCTGTCTGTCTGTCTGAAGTTCTGTGAGCTGCTATTACTGGTACTCTTTCATCACCAGGATACAAAACTTGATAAGTGGTAGTTCACCATACTTCAGTTGAAGTGTTCGGTCAGTCTTGTTTTCTGTCTGTCTGCCTGCCTGTCTGAAATTCTGTAAGCTGCTATTACTGGTACTCTTTCATCACTAGGATACAAAACTTGATAAGTGGTAGTTCACCATACTTCAGTTGAAGTGTTCGGTCTGTCTGTCTGTCTTAAGTTCTGTGAGCTGCTATTACTGGTACTCTTTCATCACTAGGATACAAAACTTGATAAGTGGTAGTTCACCATACTTCAGTTGAAGTGTTCGGTCTGTCTGTCTGTCTGAAGTTCTGTGAGCTGCTATTACTGGTACTCCTTCTTCACTAAGATACAAAACTTGATAAGTGGTAGTTCACCATACTTCAGTTGAAGTGTTCTGTCTGTCTGAAGTTCTGTGAGCTGCTATTACTGGTACTCTTTCATCACTAGGATACAAAACTTGATAAGTGGTGGTTCACCATACTTCAGTTGAAGTGTTCGATCCGTCTGTCTGTCTGAAGTTCTGTGAGCTGCTATTACTGGTACTCTTTCATCACTAAGATACAAAACTTGATAAGTGGTAGTTCACCATACTTCAGTTGAAGTGTTCTGTCTGTCTGTCTGTCTTAAGTTCTGTGAGCTGCTATTACTGGTACTCTTTCATCACTAGGTTACTAAACTTGATAAGTGGTAGTTCACCATACTTCAGTTGAAGTGTTCGATCTGTCTGTCTGTCTGGAGTTCTGTGAGCTGCTATTACTGGTACTCTTTCATCACTAGGTTACAAAACTTGATAAGTGGTAGTTCACCATACTTCAGTTGAAGTGTTCGATCTGTCTGTCTGTCTGTCTGTCTGTGTGAAGTTCTGTGAGCTGCTATTACTGGTACTCTTTCATCACTAAGATACAAAACTTGATAAGTGGTAGTTCACCATAATTCAGTTGAAGTGTTCCGTCTGTCTGTCTGTCTGTCTTAAGTTCTGTGAGCTGCTATTACTGGTACTCTTTCATCACTAAGATACAAAACTTGATAAGTGGTAGTTCACCATACTTCAGTTGAAGTGTTCGGTCAGTCTGTCTGTCTGTCTGTCAGTCTGTCTGTCTGTCTGTCTGTCAGTCTGTCTGTCTGTCTGAAGTTCTGTGAGCTGCTATTACTGGTACTCTTTCATCACTAGGATACAAAACGTGATAAGTGGTAGTTCACCATACTTCAGTTGAAGTGTTCTGTCTGTCTGAAGTTCTGTGAGCTCCTATTACTGGTACTCTTTCATCACTAAGATACAAAACTTGATGGGTGGTAGTTCACCATACTTCAGTTGAAGTGTTCTGTCTGTCTGAAGTTCTGTGAACTGCTATTACTGGTACTCTTTCATCACTAGGATACAAAACTTGATAAGTGGTAGTTCACCATACTTCAGTTGAAGTGTTCTGTCTGTCTGAAGTTCTGTGAGCTGCTATTACTGGTACTCTTTCATCACTAAGATACAAAACTTGATAAGTGGTAGTTCACCATACTTCAGTTGAAGTGTTCGGTCTATCAGTCTGTCTGTCTGAAGTTCTGTGAGCTGCTATTACTGGTACTCTTTCATCACTAGGATACAAAACTTGATAAGTGGTAGTTCACCATACTTCAGTTGAAGTGCTCGGTCAGTCTGTCTGCCTGTCTGAAGTTCTGTAAGCTGCTATTACTGGTACTCTTTCATCACTAGGATACAAAACTTGATAAGTGGTAGTTAACCATACTTCAGTTGAAGTGTTCGGTCTGTCTGTCTGTCTTAAGTTCTGTGAGCTGCTATTACTGGTACTCTTTCATCACTAGGATACAAAACTTGATAAGTGGTAGTTCACCATACTTCAGTTGAAGTGTTAGGTCTGTCTGTCTGTCTGTCTGAAGTTCTGTGAGCTGCTATTACTGGTACTCCTTCTTCACTAAGATACAAAACTTGATAAGTGGTAGTTCACCATACTTCAGTTGAAGTGTTCTGTCTGTCTGAAGTTCTGTGAGCTGCTATTACTGGTACTATTTCATCACTAGGATACAAAACTTGATAAGTGGTAGTTCACCATACTTCAGTTGAAGTGTTCTGTCTGTCTGAAGTTCTGTGAGCTGCTATTACTGGTACTCTTTCATCACTAGGATACAAAACTTGATAAGTGGTAGTTCACCATACTTCAGTTGAAGTGTTCGGTCAGTCTGTCTGTCTGTCTGTCTGAAGTTCTGTGAGCTGCTATTACTGGTACTCTTTCATCACTAGGATACAAAATTTGATAAGTGGTAGTTCACCATACTTCAGTTGAAGTGTTCTGTCTGTCTGAAGTTCTGTGAGCTGCTATTACTGGTACTCTTTCATCACTAGGATACAAAACTTGATAAGTGGTAGTTCACCATACTTCAGTTGAAGTGTTCGGTCAGTCTGTCTTTCTGTCTGTCTGTCTGAAGTTCTGTGAGCTGCTATTACTGGTACTCTTTCATCACTAGGATACAAAACTTGATAAGTGGTAGTTCACCATACTTCAGTTGAAGTGTTCGGTCAGTCTGTCTGTCTGACTGTCTGTCTGTCTGTCTGAAGTTCTGTGAGCTGATATTACTGGTACTCTTTCATCACTAGGATACAAAACTTGATAAGTGGTAGTTCACCATACTTCAGGTGAAGTGTTCGGTCTGTCTGAAGTTCTGTGAGCTGCTATTACTGGTACTCCTTCGTCACTAAGATACAAAACTTGATAAGTGGTAGTTCACCATACTTCAGTTGAAGTGTTCTGTCTGTCTGTCTGTCTGTCTTAAGTTCTGTGAGCTGCTATTACTGGTACTCCTTCTTCACTAAGATAGAAAACTTGATAAGTGGTAGTTCACCATACTTCAGTTGAAGTGTTCGGTCTGTCTGTCTGTCTGAAGTTCTGTGAGCTGCTATTACTGGTACTCTTTCATCACTAGGATACAAAACTTGATAAGTGGTAGTTCACCATACTTCAGTTGCAGTGTTCGGTCTGTCTGTCTAAAGTTCTGTGAGCTGCTATTACTGGTACTCTTTCTGCACTAAGATACAAAACTTGATAAGTGGTAGTTCACCATACTTCAGTTGAAGTGTTCGGTCTGTCTGTCTGAAGTTCTGTGAGCTGCTATTACTGGTACTCTTTCTGCACTAAGATACAAAACTTGATAAGTGGTAGTTCACCATACTTCAGTTGAAGTGTTCGGTCTGTCTGTCTGAAGTTCTGTGAGCTGCTATTACTGGTACTCTTTCTGCACTAAGATACAAAACTTGATAAGTGGTAGTTCACCATACTTCAGTTGAAGTGTTCGGTCTGTCTGTCTGTCTGAAGTTCTGTGAGCTGCTATTACTGGTACTCTTTCTGCACTAAGATACAAAACTTGATAAGTGGTAGTTCACCATAGTTCAGTTGAAGTGTTCTGTCTGTCTGAAGTTCTGTGAGCTGCTATTACTGGTACTCTTTCATCACTAGGATACAAAACTTGATAAGTGGGAGTTCACCATACTTCAGTTGAAGTGTTCTGTCTGTCTGAAGTTCTGTGAGCTGCTATTACTGGTACTCTTTCATCACTAGGATACAAAACTTGATAAGTGGTAGTTCACCATACTTCAGTTGAAGTGTTCGGTCAGTCTGTCTGTCTGTCTGTCTGTCTGTCTGAAGTTCTGTGAGCTGCTATTACTGGTACTCTTTCATCTCTAGGATACAAAACTTGATAAGTGGTAGTTCACCATACTTCAGTTGAAGTGTTCGGTCAGTCTGTCTGTCTGACTGTCTGTCTGTCTGTCTGTCTGTCTGAAGTTCTGTGAGCTGCTATTACTGGTACTCTTTCATCACTAGGATACAAAACTTGATAAGTGGTAGTTCACCATACTTCAGTTGAAGTGTTCGGTCTGTCTGAAGTTCTGTGAGCTGCTATTACTGGTACTCCTTCGTCACTAAGATACAAAACTTGATAAGTGGTAGTTCACCATACTTCAGTTGAAGTGTTCTGTCTGTCTGTCTGTCTGTCTGTCTGTCTTAAGTTCTGTGAGCTGCTATTACTGGTACTCCTTCTTCACTAAGATACAAAACTTGATAAGTGGTAGTTCACCATACTTCAGTTGAAGTGTTCGGTCTGTCTGTCTGTCTGAAGTTCTGTGAGCTGCTATTACTGGTACTCTTTCATCACTAGGATACAAAACTTGATAAGTGGTAGTTCACCATACTTCAGTTGAAGTGTTCCGTCTGTCTGTCTGAAGTTCTGTTAGCTGCTATTACTGGTACTCTTTCATCACTAGAATACAAAACTTGATAAGTGGTAGTTCACCATACTTCAGTTGAAGTGTTCCGTCTGTCTGTCTGAAGTTCTGTGAGCTGCTATTACTGGTACTCTTTCATCACTAGGATACAAAACTTGATAAGTGGTAGTTCCCCATACTTCAGTTGAAGTGTTCCGTCTGTCTGTCTGAAGTTCTGTGAGCTGCTATTACTGGTACTCTTTCATCACTAAGATACAAAACTTGATAAGTGGTAGTTCACCATACTTCAGTTGAAGTGTTCGGTCTGTCTGTCTGTCTGTCTTAAGTTCTGTGAGCTGCTATTACTGGTACTCTTTCATCACTAAGATACAAAACTTGATAAGTGGTAGTTCACCATACTTCAGTTAAAGTGTTCTGTCTGTCTGTCTGTCTTAAGTTCTGTGAGCTGCTATTACTGGTACTCTTTCATCACTAAGATACAAAACTTGATAAGTGGTAGTTCACCATACTTCAGTTGAAGTGTTCGGTCAGTCTGTCTGTCTGTCTGTCTGTCTGAAGTTCTGTGAGCTGCTATTACTGGTACTCTTTCATCACTAGGATACAAAACTTGATAAGTGGTAGTTCACCATACTTCAGTTGAAGTGTTCTGTCTGTCTGAAGTTCTGTGAGCTCCTATTACTGGTACTCTTTCATCACTAAGATACAAAACTTGATGAGTGGTAGTTCACCATACTTCAGTTGAAGTGTTCTGTCTGTCTGAAGTTCTGTGAACTGCTATTACTGGTACTCTTTCATCACTAGGATACAAAACTTGATAAGTGGTAGTTCACCATATTTCAGTTGAAGTGTTCTGTCTGTCTGAAGTTCTGTGAGCTGCTATTACTGGTACTCTTTCATCACTAAGATACAAAACTTGATAAGTGGTAGTTCACCATACTTCAGTTGAAGTGTTCGGTCTGTCTGTCTGAAGTTCTGTGAGATGCTATTACTGGTACTCTTTCATCACTAGGATACAAAACTTGATAAGTGGTAGTTCACCATACTTCAGTTGAAGTGTTCGGTCAGTCTGTCTGTCTGTCTGTCTGCCTGCCTGTCTGAAGTTCTGTAAGCTGCTATTACTGGTACTCTTTCATCACTAGGATACAAAACTTGATAAGTGGTAGTTCACCATACTTCAGTTGAAGTGTTCGGTCTGTCTGTCTGTCTTAAGTTATGTGAGCTGCTATTACTGGTACTCTTTCATCACTAAGATACAAAACTTGATAAGTGGTAGTTCACCATACTTCAGTTGAAGTGTTCTGTCTGTCTGTCTGTCTTAAGTTCTGTGAGCTGCTATTACTGGTACTCTTTCATCACTAAGATACAAAACTTGATAAGTGGTAGTTCACCATACTTCAGTTGAAGTGTTCGGTCAGTCAGTCTGTCTGTCTGTCTGTCTGTCTGAAGTTCTGTGAGCTGCTATTACTGGTACTCTTTCATCACTAGGATACAAAACTTGATAAGTGGTAGTTCACCATACTTCAGTTGAAGTGTTCGGTCTGTCTGTCTGTCTGAAGTTCTGTGAGCTGCTATTACTGGTACTCCTTCTTCACTAAGATACAAAACTTGATAAGTGGTAGTTCACTATACTTCAGTTGAAGTGTTCTGTCTGTCTGAAGTTCTGTGAGCTGCTATTACTGGTACTCTTTCATCACTAAGATACAAAACTTGATGAGTGAGAGTTCACCATACTTCAGTTGAAGTGTTCTGTCTGTCTGAAGTTCTGTGAGCTGCTATTACTGGTACTCTTTCATCACTAGGATACAAAACTTGATAAGTGGTGGTTCACCATACTTCAGTTGAAGTGTTCGATCCGTCTGTCTGTCTGAAGTTCTGTGAGCTGCTATTACTGGTACTCTTTCATCACTAAGATACAAAACTTGATAAGTGGTAGTTCACCATACTTCAGTTGAAGTGTTCTGTCTGTCTGTCTGTCTTAAGTTCTGTGAGCTGCTATTACTGGTACTCTTTCATCACTAGGTTACTAAACTTGATAAGTGGTAGTTCACCATACTTCAGTTGAAGTGTTCGATCTGTCTGTCTGTCTGGAGTTCTGTGAGCTGCTATTACTGGTACTCTTTCATCACTAGGTTACAAAACTTGATAAGTGGTAGTTCACCATACTTCAGTTGAAGTGTTCTGTCTGTCTGAAGTTCTGTGAGCTCCTATTACTGGTACTCTTTCATCACTAAGATACAAAACTTGATGAGTGGTAGTTCACCATACTTCAGTTGAAGTGTTCTGTCTGTCTGAAGTTCTGTGAACTGCTATTACTGGTACTCTTTCATCACTAGGATACAAAACTTGATAAGTGGTAGTTCACCATATTTCAGTTGAAGTGTTCTGTTTGTCTGAAGTTCTGTGAGCTGCTATTACTGGTACTCTTTCATCACTAAGATACAAAACTTGATAAGTGGTAGTTCACCATACTTCAGTTGAAGTGTTCGGTCTGTCTGTCTGTCTGTCTGTCTGTCTGAAGTTCTGTGAGATGCTATTACTGGTACTCTTTCATCACTAGGATACAAAACTTGATAAGTGGTAGTTCACCATACTTCAGTTGAAGTGTTCGGTCAGTCTGTCTGTCTGTCTGTCTGCCTGTCTGAAGTTCTGTAAGCTGCTATTACTGGTACTCTTTCATCACTAGGATACAAAACTTGATAAGTGGTAGTTCACCATACTTCAGTTGAAGTGTTCGGTCTGTCTGTCTGTCTTAAGTTCTGTGAGCTGCTATTACTGGTACTCTTTCATCACTAAGATACAAAACTTGATAAGTGGTAGTTCACCATACTTCAGTTGAAGTGTTCGGTCAGTCTGTCTGTCTGTCTGTCTGTCTGTCTGAAGTTCTGTGAGCTGCTATTACTGGTACTCTTTCATCACTAGGATAAAAAACTTGATAAGTGGTAGTTCACCATACTTCAGTTGAAGTGTTCTGTCTGTCTGAAGTTCTGTGAGCTCCTATTACTGGTACTCTTTCATCACTAAGATACAAAACTTGATGAGTGGTAGTTCACCATACTTCAGTTGAAATGTTCTGTCTGTCTGAAGTTCTGTGAACGGCTATTACTGGTACTCTTTCATCACTAGGATACAAAACTTGATAAGTGGTAGTTCACCATATTTCAGTTGAAGTGTTCTGTCTGTCTGAAGTTCTGTGAGCTGCTATTACTGGTACTCTTTCATCACTAAGATACAAAACTTGATAAGTGGTAGTTCACCATACTTCAGTTGAAGTGTTCGGTCTGTCTGTCTGTCTGAAGTTCTGTGAGCTGCTATTACTGGTACTCTTTCATCACCAGGATACAAAACTTGATAAGTGGTAGTTCACCATACTTCAGTTGAAGTGTTCGGTCAGTCTGTCTGTCTGTCTGTCTGCCTGTCTGAAGTTCTGTAAGCTGCTATTACTGGTACTCTTTCATCACTAGGATACAAAACTTGATAAGTGGTAGTTCACCATACTTCAGTTGAAGTGTTCGGTCTGTCTGTCTGTCTTAAGTTCTGTGAGCTGCTATTACTGGTACTCTTTCATCACTAGGATACAAAACTTGATAAGTGGTAGTTCACCATACTTCAGTTGAAGTGTTCGGTCTGTCTGTCTGTCTGAAGTTCTGTGAGCTGCTATTACTGGTACTCCTTCTTCACTAAGATACAAAACTTGATAAGTGGTAGTTCACCATACTTCAGTTGAAGTGTTCTGTCTGTCTGAAGTTCTGTGAGCTGCTATTACTGGTACTCTTTCATCACTAAGATACAAAACTTGATGAGTGAGAGTTCACCATACTTCAGTTGAAGTGTTCTGTCTGTCTGAAGTTCTGTGAGCTGCTATTACTGGTACTCTTTCATCACTAGGATACAAAACTTGATAAGTGGTGGTTCACCATACTTCAGTTGAAGTGTTCGATCCGTCTGTCTGTCTGAAGTTCTGTGAGCTGCTATTACTGGTACTCTTTCATCACTAAGATACAAAACTTGATAAGTGGTAGTTCACCATACTTCAGTTGAAGTGTTCTGTCTGTCTGTCTGTCTTAAGTTCTGTGAGCTGCTATTACTGGTACTCTTTCATCACTAGGTTACTAAACTTGATAAGTGGTAGTTCACCATACTTCAGTTGAAGTGTTCGATCTGTCTGTCTGTCTGGAGTTCTGTGAGCTGCTATTACTGGTACTCTTTCATCACTAGGTTACAAAACTTGATAAGTGGTAGTTCACCATACTTCAGTTGAAGTGTTCGATCTGTCTGTCTGTCTGTCTGTCTGTGTGAAGTTCTGTGAGCTGCTATTACTGGTACTCTTTCATCACTAAGATACAAAACTTGATAAGTGGTAGTTCACCATAATTCAGTTGAAGTGTTCCGTCTGTCTGTCTGTCTGTCTTAAGTTCTGTGAGCTGCTATTACTGGTACTCTTTCATCACTAAGATACAAAACTTGATAAGTGGTAGTTCACCATACTTCAGTTGAAGTGTTCGGTCAGTCTGTCAGTCTGTCTGTCTGTCTGAAGTTCTGTGAGCTGCTATTACTGGTACTCTTTCATCACTAGGATACAAAACGTGATAAGTGGTAGTTCACCATACTTCAGTTGAAGTGTTCTGTCTGTCTGAAGTTCTGTGAGCTCCTATTACTGGTACTCTTTCATCACTAAGATACAAAACTTGATGGGTGGTAGTTCACCATACTTCAGTTGAAGTGTTCTGTCTGTCTGAAGTTCTGTGAACTGCTATTACTGGTACTCTTTCATCACTAGGATACAAAACTTGATAAGTGGTAGTTCACCATACTTCAGTTGAAGTGTTCTGTCTGTCTGAAGTTCTGTGAGCTGCTATTACTGGTACTCTTTCATCACTAAGATACAAAACTTGATAAGTGGTAGTTCACCATACTTCAGTTGAAGTGTTCGGTCTATCTGTCTGTCTGTCTGAAGTTCTGTGAGCTGCTATTACTGGTACTCTTTCATCACTAGGATACAAAACTTGATAAGTGGTAGTTCACCATACTTCAGTTGAAGTGCTCGGTCAGTCTGTCTGCCTGTCTGAAGTTCTGTAAGCTGCTATTACTGGTACTCTTTCATCACTAGGATACAAAACTTGATAAGTGGTAGTTCACCATACTTCAGTTGAAGTGTTCGGTCTGTCTGTCTGTCTTAAGTTCTGTGAGCTGCTATTACTGGTACTCTTTCATCACTAGGATACAAAACTTGATAAGTGGTAGTTCACCATACTTCAGTTGAAGTGTTAGGTCTGTCTGTCTGTCTGTCTGAAGTTCTGTGAGCTGCTATTACTGGTACTCCTTCTTCACTAAGATACAAAACTTGATAAGTGGTAGTTCACCATACTTCAGTTGAAGTGTTCTGTCTGTCTGAAGTTCTGTGAGCTGCTATTACTGGTACTCTTTCATCACTAGGATACAAAACTTGATAAGTGGTAGTTCACCATACTTCAGTTGAAGTGTTCTGTCTGTCTGAAGTTCTGTGAGCTGCTATTACTGGTACTCTTTCATCACTAGGATACAAAACTTGATAAGTGGTAGTTCACCATACTTCAGTTGAAGTGTTCGGTCAGTCTGTCTGTCTGTCTGTCTGAAGTTCTGTGAGCTGCTATTACTGGTACTCTTTCATCACTAGGATACAAAATTTGATAAGTGGTAGTTCACCATACTTCAGTTGAAGTGTTCTGTCTGTCTGAAGTTCTGTGAGCTGCTATTACTGGTACTCTTTCATCACTAGGATACAAAACTTGATAAGTGGTAGTTCACCATACTTCAGTTGAAGTGTTCGGTCAGTCTGTCTGTCTGTCTGTCTGTCTGAAGTTCTGTGAGCTGCTATTACTGGTACTCTTTCATCACTAGGATACAAAACTTGATAAGTGGTAGTTCACCATACTTCAGTTGAAGTGTTCGGTCAGTCTGTCTGTCTGACTGTCTGTCTGTCTGTCTGAAGTTCTGTGAGCTGATATTACTGGTACTCTTTCATCACTAGGATACAAAACTTGATAAGTGGTAGTTCACCATACTTCAGGTGAAGTGTTCGGTCTGTCTGAAGTTCTGTGAGCTGCTATTACTGGTACTCCTTCGTCACTAAGATACAAAACTTGATAAGTGGTAGTTCACCATACTTCAGTTGAAGTGTTCTGTCTGTCTGTCTGTCTGTCTTAAGTTCTGTGAGCTGCTATTACTGGTACTCCTTCTTCACTAAGATAGAAAACTTGATAAGTGGTAGTTCACCATACTTCAGTTGAAGTGTTCGGTCTGTCTGTCTGTCTGAAGTTCTGTGAGCTGCTATTACTGGTACTCTTTCATCACTAGGATACAAAACTTGATAAGTGGTAGTTCACCATACTTCAGTTGAAGTGTTCTGTCTGTCTGAAGTTCTGTGAGCTGCTATTACTGGTACTCTTTCATCACTAAGATACAAAACTTGATGAGTGAGAGTTCACCATACTTCAGTTGAAGTGTTCTGTCTGTCTGAAGTTCTGTGAGCTGCTATTACTGGTACTCTTTCATCACTAGGATACAAAACTTGATAAGTGGTGGTTCACCATACTTCAGTTGAAGTGTTCGATCCGTCTGTCTGTCTGAAGTTCTGTGAGCTGCTATTACTGGTACTCTTTCATCACTAAGATACAAAACTTGATAAGTGGTAGTTCACCATACTTCAGTTGAAGTGTTCTGTCTGTCTGTCTGTCTTAAGTTCTGTGAGCTGCTATTACTGGTACTCTTTCATCACTAGGTTACTAAACTTGATAAGTGGTAGTTCACCATACTTCAGTTGAAGTGTTCGATCTGTCTGTCTGTCTGGAGTTCTGTGAGCTGCTATTACTGGTACTCTTTCATCACTAGGTTACAAAACTTGATAAGTGGTAGTTCACCATACTTCAGTTGAAGTGTTCTGTCTGTCTGAAGTTCTGTGAGCTCCTATTACTGGTACTCTTTCATCACTAAGATACAAAACTTGATGAGTGGTAGTTCACCATACTTCAGTTGAAGTGTTCTGTCTGTCTGAAGTTCTGTGAACTGCTATTACTGGTACTCTTTCATCACTAGGATACAAAACTTGATAAGTGGTAGTTCACCATATTTCAGTTGAAGTGTTCTGTTTGTCTGAAGTTCTGTGAGCTGCTATTACTGGTACTCTTTCATCACTAAGATACAAAACTTGATAAGTGGTAGTTCACCATACTTCAGTTGAAGTGTTCGGTCTGTCTGTCTGTCTGTCTGTCTGTCTGAAGTTCTGTGAGATGCTATTACTGGTACTCTTTCATCACTAGGATACAAAACTTGATAAGTGGTAGTTCACCATACTTCAGTTGAAGTGTTCGGTCAGTCTGTCTGTCTGTCTGTCTGCCTGTCTGAAGTTCTGTAAGCTGCTATTACTGGTACTCTTTCATCACTAGGATACAAAACTTGATAAGTGGTAGTTCACCATACTTCAGTTGAAGTGTTCGGTCTGTCTGTCTGTCTTAAGTTATGTGAGCTGCTATTACTGGTACTCTTTCATCACTAAGATACAAAACTTGATAAGTGGTAGTTCACCATACTTCAGTTGAAGTGTTCTGTCTGTCTGTCTGTCTTAAGTTCTGTGAGCTGCTATTACTGGTACTCTTTCATCACTAAGATACAAAACTTGATAAGTGGTAGTTCACCATACTTCAGTTGAAGTGTTCGGTCAGTCTGTCTGTCTGTCTGTCTGTCTGTCTGAAGTTCTGTGAGCTGCTATTACTGGTACTCTTTCATCACTAGGATAAAAAACTTGATAAGTGGTAGTTCACCATACTTCAGTTGAAGTGTTCTGTCTGTCTGAAGTTCTGTGAGCTCCTATTACTGGTACTCTTTCATCACTAAGATACAAAACTTGATGAGTGGTAGTTCACCATACTTCAGTTGAAATGTTCTGTCTGTCTGAAGTTCTGTGAACGGCTATTACTGGTACTCTTTCATCACTAGGATACAAAACTTGATAAGTGGTAGTTCACCATATTTCAGTTGAAGTGTTCTGTCTGTCTGAAGTTCTGTGAGCTGCTATTACTGGTACTCTTTCATCACTAAGATACAAAACTTGATAAGTGGTAGTTCACCATACTTCAGTTGAAGTGTTCGGTCTGTCTGTCTGTCTGAAGTTCTGTGAGCTGCTATTACTGGTACTCTTTCATCACCAGGATACAAAACTTGATAAGTGGTAGTTCACCATACTTCAGTTGAAGTGTTCGGTCAGTCTGTCTGTCTGTCTGTCTGTCTGCCTGTCTGAAGTTCTGTAAGCTGCTATTACTGGTACTCTTTCATCACTAGGATACAAAACTTGATAAGTGGTAGTTCACCATACTTCAGTTGAAGTGTTCGGTCTGTCTGTCTGTCTTAAGTTCTGTGAGCTGCTATTACTGGTACTCTTTCATCACTAGGATACAAAACTTGATAAGTGGTAGTTCACCATACTTCAGTTGAAGTGTTCGGTCTGTCTGTCTGTCTGAAGTTCTGTGAGCTGCTATTACTGGTACTCCTTCTTCACTAAGATACAAAACTTGATAAGTGGTAGTTCACCATACTTCAGTTGAAGTGTTCTGTCTGTCTGAAGTTCTGTGAGCTGCTATTACTGGTACTCTTTCATCACTAAGATACAAAACTTGATGAGTGAGAGTTCACCATACTTCAGTTGAAGTGTTCTGTCTGTCTGAAGTTCTGTGAGCTGCTATTACTGGTACTCTTTCATCACTAGGATACAAAACTTGATAAGTGGTGGTTCACCATACTTCAGTTGAAGTGTTCGATCCGTCTGTCTGTCTGAAGTTCTGTGAGCTGCTATTACTGGTACTCTTTCATCACTAAGATACAAAACTTGATAAGTGGTAGTTCACCATACTTCAGTTGAAGTGTTCTGTCTGTCTGTCTGTCTTAAGTTCTGTGAGCTGCTATTACTGGTACTCTTTCATCACTAGGTTACTAAACTTGATAAGTGGTAGTTCACCATACTTCAGTTGAAGTGTTCGATCTGTCTGTCTGTCTGGAGTTCTGTGAGCTGCTATTACTGGTACTCTTTCATCACTAGGTTACAAAACTTGATAAGTGGTAGTTCACCATACTTCAGTTGAAGTGTTCGATCTGTCTGTCTGTCTGTCTGTCTGTGTGAAGTTCTGTGAGCTGCTATTACTGGTACTCTTTCATCACTAAGATACAAAACTTGATAAGTGGTAGTTCACCATAATTCAGTTGAAGTGTTCCGTCTGTCTGTCTGTCTGTCTTAAGTTCTGTGAGCTGCTATTACTGGTACTCTTTCATCACTAAGATACAAAACTTGATAAGTGGTAGTTCACCATACTTCAGTTGAAGTGTTCGGTCAGTCTGTCAGTCTGTCTGTCTGTCTGAAGTTCTGTGAGCTGCTATTACTGGTACTCTTTCATCACTAGGATACAAAACGTGATAAGTGGTAGTTCACCATACTTCAGTTGAAGTGTTCTGTCTGTCTGAAGTTCTGTGAGCTCCTATTACTGGTACTCTTTCATCACTAAGATACAAAACTTGATGGGTGGTAGTTCACCATACTTCAGTTGAAGTGTTCTGTCTGTCTGAAGTTCTGTGAACTGCTATTACTGGTACTCTTTCATCACTAGGATACAAAACTTGATAAGTGGTAGTTCACCATACTTCAGTTGAAGTGTTCTGTCTGTCTGAAGTTCTGTGAGCTGCTATTACTGGTACTCTTTCATCACTAAGATACAAAACTTGATAAGTGGTAGTTCACCATACTTCAGTTGAAGTGTTCGGTCTATCTGTCTGTCTGTCTGAAGTTCTGTGAGCTGCTATTACTGGTACTCTTTCATCACTAGGATACAAAACTTGATAAGTGGTAGTTCACCATACTTCAGTTGAAGTGCTCGGTCAGTCTGTCTGCCTGTCTGAAGTTCTGTAAGCTGCTATTACTGGTACTCTTTCATCACTAGGATAAAAAACTTGATAAGTGGTAGTTCACCATACTTCAGTTGAAGTGTTCGGTCTGTCTGTCTGTCTTAAGTTCTGTGAGCTGCTATTACTGGTACTCTTTCATCACTAGGATACAAAACTTGATAAGTGGTAGTTCACCATACTTCAGTTGAAGTGTTAGGTCTGTCTGTCTGTCTGTCTGAAGTTCTGTGAGCTGCTATTACTGGTACTCCTTCTTCACTAAGATACAAAACTTGATAAGTGGTAGTTCACCATACTTCAGTTGAAGTGTTCTGTCTGTCTGAAGTTCTGTGAGCTGCTAATACTGGTACTCTTTCATCACTAGGATACAAAACTTGATAAGTGGTAGTTCACCATACTTCAGTTGAAGTGTTCTGTCTGTCTGAAGTTCTGTGAGCTGCTATTACTGGTACTCTTTCATCACTAGGATACAAAACTTGATAAGTGGTAGTTCACCATACTTCAGTTGAAGTGTTCGGTCAGTCTGTCTGTCTGTCTGTCTGAAGTTCTGTGAGCTGCTATTACTGGTACTCTTTCATCACTAGGATACAAAATTTGATAAGTGGTAGTTCACCATACTTCAGTTGAAGTGTTCTGTCTGTCTGAAGTTCTGTGAGCTGCTATTACTGGTACTCTTTCATCACTAGGATACAAAACTTGATAAGTGGTAGTTCACCATACTTCAGTTGAAGTGTTCGGTCTGTCTGTCTGTCTGTCTGAAGTTCTGTGAGCTGCTATTACTGGTACTCTTTCATCACTAGGATACAAAACTTGATAAGTGGTAGTTCACCATACTTCAGTTGAAGTGTTCGGTCAGTCTGTCTGTCTGACTGTCTGTCTGTCTGTCTGTCTGAAGTTCTGTGAGCTGATATTACTGGTACTCTTTCATCACTAGGATACAAAACTTGATAAGTGGTAGTTCACCATACTTCAGGTGAAGTGTTCGGTCTGTCTGAAGTTCTGTGAGCTGCTATTACTGGTACTCCTTCGTCACTAAGATACAAAACTTGATAAGTGGTAGTTCACCATACTTCAGTTGAAGTGTTCTGTCTGTCTGTCTGTCTGTCTTAAGTTCTGTGAGCTGCTATTACTGGTACTCCTTCTTCACTAAGATAGAAAACTTGATAAGTGGTAGTTCACCATACTTCAGTTGAAGTGTTCGGTCTGTCTGTCTGTCTGAAGTTCTGTGAGCTGCTATTACTGGTACTCTTTCATCACTAGGATACAAAACTTGATAAGTGGTAGTTCACCATACTTCAGTTGAAGTGTTCTGTCTGTCTGAAGTTCTGTGAGCTGCTATTACTGGTACTCTTTCATCACTAAGATACAAAACTTGATGAGTGAGAGTTCACCATACTTCAGTTGAAGTGTTCTGTCTGTCTGAAGTTCTGTGAGCTGCTATTACTGGTACTCTTTCATCACTAGGATACAAAACTTGATAAGTGGTGGTTCACCATACTTCAGTTGAAGTGTTCGATCCGTCTGTCTGTCTGAACTTCTGTGAGCTGCTATTACTGGTACTCTTTCATCACTAAGATACAAAACTTGATAAGTGGTAGTTCACCATACTTCAGTTGAAGTGTTCTGTCTGTCTGTCTGTCTTAAGTTCTGTGAGCTGCTATTACTCGTACTCCTTCATCACTAGGTTACTAAACTTGATAAGTGGTAGTTCACCATACTTCAGTTGAAGTGTTCGATCTGTCTGTCTGTCTGGAGTTCTGTGAGCTGCTATTACTGGTACTCTTTCATCACTAGGTTACAAAACTTGATAAGTGGTAGTTCACCATACTTCAGTTGAAGTGTTCTGTCTGTCTGAAGTTCTGTGAGCTCCTATTACTGGTACTCTTTCATCACTAAGATACAAAACTTGATGAGTGGTAGTTCACCATACTTCAGTTGAAGTGTTCTGTCTGTCTGAAGTTCTGTGAACTGCTATTACTGGTACTCTTTCATCACTAGGATACAAAACTTGATAAGTGGTAGTTCACCATATTTCAGTTGAAGTGTTCTGTTTGTCTGAAGTTCTGTGAGCTGCTATTACTGGTACTCTTTCATCACTAAGATACAAAACTTGATAAGTGGTAGTTCACCATACTTCATTTGAAGTGTTCGGTCTGTCTGTCTGTCTGTCTGTCTGTCTGAAGTTCTGTGAGATGCTATTACTGGTACTCTTTCATCACTAGGATACAAAACTTGATAAGTGGTAGTTCACCATACTTCAGTTGAAGTGTTCGGTCAGTCTGTCTGTCTGTCTGTCTGCCTGTCTGAAGTTCTGTAAGCTGCTATTACTGGTACTCTTTCATCACTAGGATACAAAACTTGATAAGTGGTAGTTCACCATACTTCAGTTGAAGTGTTCGGTCTGTCTGTCTGTCTTAAGTTATGTGAGCTGCTATTACTGGTACTCTTTCATCACTAAGATACAAAACTTGATAAGTGGTAGTTCACCATACTTCAGTTGAAGTGTTCTGTCTGTCTGTCTGTCTTAAGTTCTGTGAGCTGCTATTACTGGTACTCTTTCATCACTAAGATACAAAACTTGATAAGTGGTAGTTCACCATACTTCAGTTGAAGTGTTCGGTCAGTCTGTCTGTCTGTATGTCTGTCTGAAGTTCTGTGAGCTGCTATTACTGGTACTCTTTCATCACTAGGATAAAAAACTTGATAAGTGGTAGTTCACCATACTTCAGTTGAAGTGTTCTGTCTGTCTGAAGTTCTGTGAGCTCCTATTACTGGTACTCTTTCATCACTAAGATACAAAACTTGATGAGTGGTAGTTCACCATACTTCAGTTGAAATGTTCTGTCTGTCTGAAGTTCTGTGAACGGCTATTACTGGTACTCTTTCATCACTAGGATACAAAACTTGATAAGTGGTAGTTCACCATATTTCAGTTGAAGTGTTCTGTCTGTCTGAAGTTCTGTGAGCTGCTATTACTGGTACTCTTTCATCACTAAGATACAAAACTTGATAAGTGGTAGTTCACCATACTTCAGTTGAAGTGTTCGGTCTGTCTGTCTGTCTGAAGTTCTGTGAGCTGCTATTACTGGTACTCTTTCATCACCAGGATACAAAACTTGATAAGTGGTAGTTCACCATACTTCAGTTGAAGTGTTCGGTCAGTCTGTCTGTCTGTCTGTCTGCTTGTCTGAAGTTCTGTAAGCTGCTATTACTGGTACTCTTTCATCACTAGGATACAAAACTTGATAAGTGGTAGTTCACCATACTTCAGTTGAAGTGTTCGGTCTGTCTGTCTGTCTTAAGTTCTGTGAGCTGCTATTACTGGTACTCTTTCATCACTAGGATACAAAACTTGATAAGTGGTAGTTCACCATACTTCAGTTGAAGTGTTCGGTCTGTCTGTCTGTCTGAAGTTCTGTGAGCTGCTATTACTGGTACTCCTTCTTCACTAAGATACAAAACTTGATAAGTGGTAGTTCACCATACTTCAGTTGAAGTGTTCTGTCTGTCTGAAGTTCTGTGAGCTGCTATTACTGGTACTCTTTCATCACTAAGATACAAAACTTGATGAGTGAGAGTTCACCATACTTCAGTTGAAGTGTTCTGTCTGTCTGAAGTTCTGTGAGCTGCTATTACTGGTACTCTTTCATCACTAGGATACAAAACTTGATAAGTGGTGGTTCACCATACTTCAGTTGAAGTGTTCGATCCGTCTGTCTGTCTGAAGTTCTGTGAGCTGCTATTACTGGTACTCTTTCATCACTAAGATACAAAACTTGATAAGTGGTAGTTCACCATACTTCAGTTGAAGTGTTCTGTCTGTCTGTCTGTCTTAAGTTCTGTGAGCTGCTATTACTGGTACTCTTTCATCACTAGGTTACTAAACTTGATAAGTGGTAGTTCACCATACTTCAGTTGAAGTGTTCGATCTGTCTGTCTGTCTGGAGTTCTGTGAGCTGCTATTACTGGTACTCTTTCATCACTAGGTTACAAAACTTGATAAGTGGTAGTTCACCATACTTCAGTTGAAGTGTTCGATCTGTCTGTCTGTCTGTCTGTCTGAAGTTCTGTGAGCTGCTATTACTGGTACTCTTTCATCACTAAGATACAAAACTTGATAAGTGGTAGTTCACCATAATTCAGTTGAAGTGTTCCGTCTGTCTGTCTGTCTGTCTTAAGTTCTGTGAGCTGCTATTACTGGTACTCTTTCATCACTAAGATACAAAACTTGATAAGTGGTAGTTCACCATACTTCAGTTGAAGTGTTCGGTCAGTCTGTCAGTCTGTCTGTCTGTCTGAAGTTCTGTGAGCTGCTATTACTGGTACTCTTTCATCACTAGGATACAAAACGTGATAAGTGGTAGTTCACCATACTTCAGTTGAAGTGTTCTGTCTGTCTGAAGTTCTGTGAGCTCCTATTACTGGTACTCTTTCATCACTAAGATACAAAACTTGATGGGTGGTAGTTCACCATACTTCAGTTGAAGTGTTCTGTCTGTCTGAAGTTCTGTGAACTGCTATTACTGGTACTCTTTCATCACTAGGATACAAAACTTGATAAGTGGTAGTTCACCATACTTCAGTTGAAGTGTTCTGTCTGTCTGAAGTTCTGTGAGCTGCTATTACTGGTACTCTTTCATCACTAAGATACAAAACTTGATAAGTGGTAGTTCACCATACTTCAGTTGAAGTGTTCGGTCTATCTGTCTGTCTGTCTGAAGTTCTGTGAGCTGCTATTACTGGTACTCTTTCATCACTAGGATACAAAACTTGATAAGTGGTAGTTCACCATACTTCAGTTGAAGTGCTCGGTCAGTCTGTCTGCCTGTCTGAAGTTCTGTAAGCTGCTATTACTGGTACTCTTTCATCACTAGGATACAAAACTTGATAAGTGGTAGTTCACCATACTTCAGTTGAAGTGTTCGGTCTGTCTGTCTGTCTTAAGTTCTGTGAGCTGCTATTACTGGTACTCTTTCATCACTAGGATACAAAACTTGATAAGTGGTAGTTCACCATACTTCAGTTGAAGTGTTAGGTCTGTCTGTCTGTCTGTCTGAAGTTCTGTGAGCTGCTATTACTGGTACTCCTTCTTCACTAAGATACAAAACTTGATAAGTGGTAGTTCACCATACTTCAGTTGAAGTGTTCTGTCTGTCTGAAGTTCTGTGAGCTGCTATTACTGGTACTCTTTCATCACTAGGATACAAAACTTGATAAGTGGTAGTTCACCATACTTCAGTTGAAGTGTTCTGTCTGTCTGAAGTTCTGTGAGCTGCTATTACTGGTACTCTTTCATCACTAGGATACAAAACTTGATAAGTGGTAGTTCACCATACTTCAGTTGAAGTGTTCGGTCAGTCTGTCTGTCTGTCTGTCTGAAGTTCTGTGAGCTGCTATTACTGGTACTCTTTCATCACTAGGATACAAAATTTGATAAGTGGTAGTTCACCATACTTCAGTTGAAGTGTTCTGTCTGTCTGAAGTTCTGTGAGCTGCTATTACTGGTACTCTTTCATCACTAGGATACAAAACTTGATAAGTGGTAGTTCACCATACTTCAGTTGAAGTGTTCGGTCAGTCTGTCTGTCTGTCTGTCTGTCTGAAGTTCTGTGAGCTGCTATTACTGGTACTCTTTCATCACTAGGATACAAAACTTGATAAGTGGTAGTTCACCATACTTCAGTTGAAGTGTTCGGTCAGTCTGTCTGTCTGACTGTCTGTCTGTCTGTCTGAAGTTCTGTGAGCTGATATTACTGGTACTCTTTCATCACTAGGATACAAAACTTGATAAGTGGTAGTTCACCATACTTCAGGTGAAGTGTTCGGTCTGTCTGAAGTTCTGTGAGCTGCTATTACTGGTACTCCTTCGTCTCTAAGATACAAAACTTGATAAGTGGTAGTTCACCATACTTCAGTTGAAGTGTTCTGTCTGTCTGTCTGTCTGTCTTAAGTTCTGTGAGCTGCTATTACTGGTACTCCTTCTTCACTAAGATAGAAAACTTGATAAGTGGTAGTTCACCATACTTCAGTTGAAGTGTTCGGTCTGTCTGTCTGTCTGAAGTTCTGTGAGCTGCTATTACTGGTACTCTTTCATCACTAGGATACAAAACTTGATAAGTGGTAGTTCACCATACTTCAGTTGAAGTGTTCCGTCTGTCTGTCTGAAGTTCTGTTAGCTGCTATTACTGGTACTCTTTCATCACTAGGATACAAAACTTGATAAGTGGTAGTTCACGATACTTCAGTTGAAGTGTTCCGTCAGTCTGTCTGGAGTTCTGTAAGCTGCTATTACTGGTACTCTTTCATCACTAGGATACAAAACTTGATAAGTGGTAGTTCACCATACTTCAGTTGAAGTGTTCGGTCCGTCTGTCTGTCTTAAGTTCTGTGAGCTGCTATTACTTGTACTCTTTCTACACTAGGATACAAAACTTGATAAGTGGTAGTTCACCATACTTCAGTTGAAGTGTTCGGTCTGTCTGTCTGAAGTTCTGTGAGCTGCTATTACTGGTACTCTTTCTGCACTAAGATACAAAACTTGATAAGTGGTAGTTCACCATACTTCAGTTGAAGTGTTCGGTCTGTCTGTCTGAAGTTCTGTGAGCTGCTATTACTGGTACTCTTTCTGCACTAAGATACAAAACTTGATAAGTGGTAGTTCACCATACTTCAGTTGAAGTGTTCGGTCGGTCTGTCTGTCTTAAGTTCTGTGAGCTGCTATTACTGGTACTCTTTCTGCACTAAGATACAAAACTTGATAAGTGGTAGTTCACCATACTTCAGTTGAAGTGTTCCGTCTGTCTGTCTGAAGTTCTGTGATCTGCTATTACTGGTACTCTTTCATCACTAGGATACAAAACTTGATAAGTGGTAGTTCCCCATACTTCAGTTGAAGTGTTCCGTCTGTCTGTCTGAAGTTCTGTTAGCTGCTATTACTGGTACTCTTTCATCACTAGGATACAAAACTTGATAACAGGTAGTTTACCATACTTCAGTTGAAGTGTTCCGTCTGTCTGTCTGAAGTTCTGTGAGCTGCTATTACTGGTACTCTTTCATCACTAGGATACAAAACTTGATAAGTGGTAGTTCACCATACTTCAGTTGAAGTGTTCGGTCTGTCTGTCTGAAGTTCTGTGAGCTGCTATTACTGGTACTCTTTCTGCACTAAGATACAAAACTTGATAAGTGGTAGTTCACCATACTTCAGTTGAAGTGTTCGGTCTGTCTGTCTGAAGTTCTGTGAGCTGCTATTACTGGTACTCTTTCTGCACTAAGATACAAAACTTGATAAGTGGTAGTTCACCATACTTCAGTTGAAGTGTTCGGTCTGTCTGTCTGAAGTTCTGTGAGCTGCTATTACTGGTACTCTTTCTGCACTAAGATACAAAACTTGATAAGTGGTAGTTCACCATACTTCAGTTGAAGTGTTCGGTCTGTCTGTCTGTCTGAAGTTCTGTGAGCTGCTATTACTGGTACTCTTTCTGCACTAAGATACAAAACTTGATAAGTGGTAGTTCACCATAGTTCAGTTGAAGTGTTCTGTCTGTCTGAAGTTCTGTGAGCTGCTATTACTGGTACTCTTTCATCACTAGGATACAAAACTTGATAAGTGGGAGTTCACCATACTTCAGTTGAAGTGTTCTGTCTGTCTGAAGTTCTGTGATCTGCTATTACTGGTACTCTTTCATCACTAGGATACAAAACTTGATAAGTGGTAGTTCACCATACTTCAGTTGAAGTGTTCGGTCAGTCTGTCTGTCTGTCTGTCTGTCTGTCTGTCTGTCTGTCTGAAGTTCTGTGAGCTGCTATTACTGGTACTCTTTCATCACTAGGATACAAAACTTGATAAGTGGTAGTTCACCATACTTCAGTTGAAGTGTTCGGTCAGTCTGTCTGTCTGACTGTCTGTCTGTCTGAAGTTCTGTGAGCTGCTATTACTGGTACTCTTTCATCACTAGGATACAAAACTTGATAAGTGGTAGTTCACCATACTTCAGTTGAAGTGTTCGGTCTGTCTGAAGTTCTGTGAGCTGCTATTACTGGTACTCCTTCGTCACTAAGATACAAAACTTGATAAGTGGTAGTTCACCATACTTCAGTTGAAGTGTTCTGTCTGTCTGTCTGTCTGTCTTAAGTTCTGTGAGCTGCTATTACTGGTACTCCTTCTTCACTAAGATACAAAACTTGATAAGTGGTAGTTCACCATACTTCAGTTGAAGTGTTCGGTCTGTCTGTCTGTCTGAAGTTCTGTGAGCTGCTATTACTGGTACTCTTTCATCACTAGGATACAAAACTTGATAAGTGGTAGTTCACCATACTTCAGTTGAAGTGTTCCGTCTGTCTGTCTGAAGTTCTGTTAGCTGCTATTACTGGTACTCTTTCATCACTAGAATACAAAACTTGATAAGTGGTAGTTCACCATACTTCAGTTGAAGTGTTCCGTCTGTCTGTCTGGAGTTCTGTGAGCTGCTATTACTGGTACTCTTTCATCACTAGGATACAAAACTTGATAAGTGGTAGTTCACCATACTTCAGTTGAAGTGTTCGGTCCGTCTGTCTATCTTAAGTTCTGTGAGCTGCTATTACTGGTACTCTTTCATCACTAGGATACAAAACTTGATAAGTGGTAGTTCACCATACTTCAGTTGAAGTGTTCGGTCTGTCTGTCAGAAGTTCTGTGAGCTGCTATTACTGGTACTCTTTCTGCACTAAGATACAAAACTTGATAAGTGGTAGTTCACCATACTTCAGTTGAAGTGTTCGGCCTGTCTGTCTGAAGTTCTGTGAGCTGCTATTACTGGTACTCTTTCTGCACTAAGATACAAAACTTGATAAGTGGTAGTTCACCATACTTCAGTTGAAGTGTTCGGTCGGTCTGTCTGTCTGAAGTTCTGTGAGCTGCTATTACTGGTACTCTTTCTGCACTAAGATACAAAACTTGATAAGTGGTAGTTTACCATACTTCAGTTGAAGTGTTCCGTCTGTCTGTCTGAAGTTCTGTGAGCTGCTATTACTGGTACTCTTTCATCACTAGGATACAAAACTTGATAAGTGGTAGTTCCCCATACTTCAGTTGAAGTGTTCCGTCTGTCTGTCTGAAGTTCTGTTAGCTGCTATTACTGGTACTCTTTCATCACTAGGATACAAAACTTGATAACAGGTAGTTCACCATACTTCAGTTGAAGTGTTCCGTCTGTCTGTCTGAAGTTCTGTGAGCTGCTATTACTGGTACTCTTTCATCACTAAGATACAAAACTTGATAAGTGGTAGTTCACCATACTTCAGTTGAAGTGTTCGGTCTGTCTGTCTGTCTGTCTTAAGTTCTGTGAGCTGCTATTACTGGTACTCTTTCATCACTAAGATACAAAACTTGATAAGTGGTAGTTCACCATACTTCAGTTAAAGTGTTCTGTCTGTCTGTCTTAAGTTCTGTGAGCTGCTATTACTGGTACTCTTTCATCACTAAGATACAAAACTTGATAAGTGGTAGTTCACCATACTTCAGTTGAAGTGTTCGGTCAGTCTGTCTGTCTGTCTGTCTGTCTGTCTGAGGTTCTGTGAGCTGCTATTACTGGTACTCTTTCATCACTAGGATACAAAACTTGATAAGTGGTAGTTCACCATACTTCATTTGAAGTGTTCTGTCTGTCTGAAGTTCTGTGAGCTCCTATTACTGGTACTCTTTCATCACTAAGATACAAAACTTGATGAGTGGTAGTTCACCATACTTCAGTTGAAGTGTTCTGTCTGTCTGAAGTTCTGTGAACTGCTATTACTGGTACTCTTTCATCACTAGGATACAAAACTTGATAAGTGGTAGTTCACCATACTTCAGTTGAAGTGTTCTGTCTGTCTGAAGTTCTGTGAACTGCTATTACTGGTACTCTTTCATCACTAGGATACAAAACTTGATAAGTGGTAGTTCACCATATTTCAGTTGAAGTGTTCTGTCTGTCTGAAGTTCTGTGAGCTGCTATTACTGGTACTCTTTCATCACTAAGATACAAAACTTGATAAGTGGTAGTTCACCATACTTCAGTTGAAGTGTTCGGTCTGTCTGTCTGTCTGTCTGTCTGTCTGAAGTTCTGTGAGATGCTATTACTGGTACTCTTTCATCACTAGGATACAAAACTTGATAAGTGGTAGTTCACCATACTTCAGTTGAAGTGTTCGGTCAGTCTGTCTGTCTGTCTGTCTGCCTGTCTGAAGTTCTGTAAGCTGCTATTACTGGTACTCTTTCATCACTAGGATACAAAACTTGATAAGTGGTAGTTCACCAT
This sequence comes from Deroplatys truncata, assembly GCA_030765065.1. NCBI lineage: Eukaryota > Metazoa > Arthropoda > Insecta > Mantodea > Mantidae > Deroplatys > Deroplatys truncata. Next base: position 257,597,023 of record CM060984.1, read on the forward strand.
ACTTCAGTTGAAGTGTTCGGTCTGTCTGTCTGTCTTAAGTTATGTGAGCTGCTATTACTGGTACTCTTTCATCACTAAGATACAAAACTTGATAAGTGGTAGTTCACCATACTTCAGTTGAAGTGTTCTGTCTGTCTGTCTGTCTTAAGTTCTGTGAGCTGCTATTACTGGTACTCTCTCATCACTAAGATACAAAACTTGATAAGTGGTAGTTCACCATACTTCAGTTGAAGTGTTCGGTCAGTCTGTCTGTCTGTCTGTCTGTCTGTCTGAAGTTCTGTGAGCTGCTATTACTGGTACTCTTTCATCACTAGGATACAAAACTTGATAAGTGGTAGTTCACCATACTTCAGTTGAAGTGTTCTGTCTGTCTGAAGTTCTGTGAGCTCCTATTACTGGTACTCTTTCATCACTAAGATACAAAACTTGATGAGTGGTAGTTCACCATACTTCAGTTGAAATGTTCTGTCTGTCTGAAGTTCTGTGAACGGCTATTACTGGTACTCTTTCATCACTAGGATACAAAACTTGATAAGTGGTAGTTCACCATACTTCAGTTGAAGTGTTCGGTCTGTCTGTCTGTCTGTCTGTCTGTCTGTCTGTCTGAAGTTCTGTGAGCTGCTATTACTGGTACTCTTTCATCACCAGGATACAAAACTTGATAAGTGGTAGTTCACCATACTTCAGTTGAAGTGTTCGGTCAGTCTGTCTGTCTGTCTGTCTGCCTGCCTGTCTGAAGTTTTGTAAGCTGCTATTACTGGTACTCTTTCATCACTAGGATACAAAACTTGATAAGTGGTAGTTCACCATACTTCAGTTGAAGTGTTCGGTCTGTCTGTCTGTCTTAAGTTCTGTGAGCTGCTATTACTGGTACTCTTTCATCACTAGGATACAAAACTTGATAAGTGGTAGTTCACCATACTTCAGTTGAAGTGTTCGGTCTGTCTGTCTGTCTGAAGTTCTGTGAGCTGCTATTACTGGTACTCCTTCTTCACTAAGATACAAAACTTGATAAGTGGTAGTTCACCATACTTCAGTTGAAGTGTTCTGTCTGTCTGAAGTTCTGTGAGCTGCTATTACTGGTACTCTTTCATCACTAAGATACAAAACTTGATGAGTGAGAGTTCACCATACTTCAGTTGAAGTGTTCTGTCTGTCTGAAGTTCTGTGAGCTGCTATTACTGGTACTCTTTCATCACTAGGATACAAAACTTGATAAGTGGTGGTTCACCATACTTCAGTTGAAGTGTTCGATCCGTCTGTCTGTCTGAAGTTCTGTGAGCTGCTATTACTGGTACTCTTTCATCACTAAGATACAAAACTTGATAAGTGGTAGTTCACCATACTTCAGTTGAAGTGTTCTGTCTGTCTGTCTGTCTTAAGTTCTGTGAGCTGCTATTACTGGTACTCTTTCATCACTAGGTTACTAAACTTGATAAGTGGTAGTTCACCATACTTCAGTTGAAGTGTTCGATCTGTCTGTCTGTCTGGAGTTCTGTGAGCTGCTATTACTGGTACTCTTTCATCACTAGGTTACAAAACTTGATAAGTGGTAGTTCACCATACTTCAGTTGAAGTGTTCGATCTGTCTGTCTGTCTGTCTGTGTGAAGTTCTGTGAGCTGCTATTACTGGTACTCTTTCATCACTAAGATACAAAACTTGATAAGTGGTAGTTCACCATAATTCAGTTGAAGTGTTCTGTCTGTCTGTCTGTCTGTCTGTCTTAAGTTCTGTGAGCTGCTATTACTGGTACTCTTTCATCACTAAGATACAAAACTTGATAAGTGGTAGTTCACCATACTTCAGTTGAAGTGTTCGGTCAGTCTGTCTGTCTGTCTGTCAGTCTGTCTGTCTGTCTGAAGTTCTGTGAGCTGCTATTACTGGTACTCTTTCATCACTAGGATACAAAACGTGATAAGTGGTAGTTCACCATACTTCAGTTGAAGTGTTCTGTCTGTCTGAAGTTCTGTGAGCTGCTATTACTGGTACTCTTTCATCACTAGGATACAAAACTTGATAATTGGTAGTTCACCATACTTCAGTTGAAGTGTTCTGTCTGTCTGAAGTTCTGTGAGCTGCTATTACTGGTACTCTTTCATCACTAAGATACAAAACTTGATAAGTGGTAGTTCACCATACTTCAGTTGAAGTGTTCGGTCTATCTGTCTGTCTGTCTGCCTGAAGTTCTGTGAGCTGCTATTACTGGTACTCTTTCATCACTAGGATACAAAACTTGATAAGTGGTAGTTCACCATACTTCAGTTGAAGTGCTCGGTCAGTCTGCCTGTCTGAAGTTCTGTAAGCTGCTATTACTGGTACTCTTTCATCACTAGGATACAAAACTTGATAAGTGGTAGTTCACCATACTTCAGTTGAAGTGTTCGGTCTGTCTGTCTGTCTTAAGTTCTGTGAGCTGCTATTACTGGTACTCTTTCATCACTAGGATACAAAACTTGATAAGTGGTAGTTCACCATACTTCAGTTGAAGTGTTAGGTCTGTCTGTCTGTCTGTCTGTCTGAAGTTCTGTGAGCTGCTATTACTGGTACTCCTTCTTCACTAAGATACAAAACTTGATAAGTGGTAGTTCACCATACTTCAGTTGAAGTGTTCTGTCTGTCTGAAGTTCTGTGAGCTGCTATTACTGGTACTCTTTCATCACTAGGATACAAAACTTGATAAGTGGTAGTTCACCATACTTCAGTTGAAGTGTTCTGTCTGTCTGAAGTTCTGTGAGCTGCTATTACTGGTACTCTTTCATCACTAGGATACAAAACTTGATAAGTGGTAGTTCACCATACTTCAGTTGAAGTGTTCGGTCAGTCTGTCTGTCTGTCTGTCTGTCTGAAGTTCTGTGAGCTGCTATTACTGGTACTCTTTCATCACTAGGATACAAAATTTGATAAGTGGTAGTTCACCATACTTCAGTTGAAGTGTTCTGTCTGTCTGAAGTTCTGTGAGCTGCTATTACTGGTACTCTTTCATCACTAGGATACAAAACTTGATAAGTGGTAGTTCACCATACTTCAGTTTAAGTGTTCGGTCAGTCTGTCTGTCTGTCTGAAGTTCTGTGAGCTGCTATTACTGGTACTCTTTCATCACTAGGATACAAAACTTGATAAGTGGTAGTTCACCATACTTCAGTTGAAGTGTTCGGTCAGTCTGTCTGTCTGACTGTCTGTCTGTCTGTCTGAAGTTCTGTGAGCTGCTATTACTGGTACTCTTTCATCACTAGGATACAAAACTTGATAAGTGGTAGTTCACCACACTTCAGGTGAAGTGTTCGGTCTGTCTGAAGTTCTGTGAGCTGCTATTACTGGTACTCCTTCGTCACTAAGATACAAAACTTGATAAGTGGTAGTTCACCATACTTCAGTTGAAGTGTTCTGTCTGTCTGTCTGTCTTAAGTTCTGTGAGCTGCTATTACTGGTACTCCTTCTTCACTAAGATAGAAAACTTGATAAGTGGTAGTTCACCATACTTCAGTTGAAGTGTTCGGTCTGTCTGTCTGTCTGAAGTTCTGTGAGCTGCTATTACTGGTACTCTTTCATCACTAGGATACAAAACTTGATAAGTGGTAGTTCACCATACTTCAGTTGAAGTGTTCCGTCTGTCTGTCTGTCTGAAGTTCTGTTAGCTGCTATTACTGGTACTCTTTCATCACTAGAATACAAAACTTGATAAGTGGTAGTTCACGATACTTCAGTTGAAGTGTTCCGTCTGTCTGTCTGGAGTTCTGTGAGCTGCTATTACTGGTACTCTTTCATCACTAGGATACAAAACTTGATAAGTGGTAGTTCACCATACTTCAGTTGAAGTGTTCGGTCCGTCTGTCTGTCTTAAGTTCTGTGAGCTGCTATTACTTGTACTCTGTCTACACTAGGATACAAAACTTGATAAGTGGTAGTTCACCATACTTCAGTTGAAGTGTTCGGTCTGTCTGTCTGAAGTTCTGTGAGCTGCTATTACTGGTACTCTTTCTGCACTAAGATACAAAACTTGATAAGTGGTAGTTCACCATACTTCAGTTGAAGTGTTCGGTCTGTCTGTCTGAAGTTCTGTGAGCTGCTATTACTGGTACTCTTTCTGCACTAAGATACAAAACTTGATAAGTGGTAGATCACCATACTTCAGTTGAAGTGTTCGGTCGGTCTGTCTGTCTGAAGTTCTGTGAGCTGCTATTACTGGTACTCTTTCTGCACTAAGATACAAAACTTGATAAGTGGTAGCTCACCATACTTCAGTTGAAGTGTTCCGTCTGTCTGTCTGAAGTTCTGTGAGCTGCTATTACTGGTACTCTTTCATCACTAGGATACAAAACTTGATAAGTGGTAGTTCCCCATACTTCAGTTGAAGTGTTCCGTCTGTCTGTCTGAAGTTCTGTTAGCTGCTATTACTGGTACTCTTTCATCACTAGGATACAAAACTTGATAACAGGTAGTTCACCATACTTCAGTTGAAGTGTTCCGTCTGTCTGTCTGAAGTTCTGTGAGCTGCTATTACTGGTACTCTTTCATCACTAAGATACAAAACTTGATAAGTGGTAGTTCACCATACTTCAGTTGAAGTGTTCGGTCTGTCTGTCTGTCTGTCTTAAGTTCTGTGAGCTGCTATTACTGGTACTCTTTCATCACTAGGATACAAAACTTGATAAGTGGTAGTTCACCATACTTCAGTTGAAGTGTTCGGTCTGTCTGTCTGAAGTTCTGTGAGCTGCTATTACTGATACTCTTTCTGCACTAAGATACAAAACTTGATAAGTGGTAGTTCACCATACTTCAGTTGAAGTGTTCGGTCTGTCTGTCTGAAGTTCTGTGAGCTGCTATTACTGGTACTCTTTCTGCACTAAGATACAAAACTTGATAAGTGGTAGTTCACCATACTTCAGTTGAAGTGTTCGGTCTGTCTGTCTGAAGTTCTGTGAGCTGCTATTACTGGTACTCTTTCTGCACTAAGATACAAAACTTGATAAGTGGTAGTTCACCATACTTCAGTTGAAGTGTTCGGTCTGTCTGTCTGTCTGTCTGAAGTTCTGTGAGCTGCTATTACTGGTACTCTTTCTGCACTAAGATACAAAACTTGATAAGTGGTAGTTCACCATAGTTCAGTTGAAGTGTTCTGTCTGTCTGAAGTTCTGTGAGCTGCTATTACTGGTACTCTTTCATCACTAGGATACAAAACTTGATAAGTGGGAGTTCACCATACTTCAGTTGAAGTGTTCTGTCTGTCTGAAGTTCTGTGAGCTGCTATTACTGGTACTCTTTCATCACTAGGATACAAAACTTGATAAGTGGTAGTTCACCATACTTCAGTTGAAGTGTTCGGTCAGTCTGTCTGTCTGTCTGTCTGTCTGAAGTTCTGTGAGCTGCTATTACTGGTACTCTTTCATCACTAGGATACAAAACTTGATAAGTGGTAGTTCACCATACTTCAGTTGAAGTGTTCGGTCAGTCTGTCTGTCTGACTGTCTGTCTGTCTGTCTGAAGTTCTGTGAGCTGCTATTACTGGTACTCTTTCATCACTAGGATACAAAACTTGATAAGTGGTAGTTCACCATACTTCAGTTGAAGTGTTCGGTCTGTCTGAAGTTCTGTGAGCTGCTATTACTGGTACTCCTTCGTCACTAAGATACAAAACTTGATAAGTGGTAGTTCACCATACTTCAGTTGAAGTGTTCTGTCTGTCTGTCTGTCTGTCTTAAGTTCTGTGAGCTGCTATTACTGGTACTCCTTCTTCACTGAGATACAAAACTTGATAAGTGGTAGTTCACCATACTTCAGTTGAAGTGTTCGGTCTGTCTGTCTGTCTGAAGTTCTGTGAGCTGCTATTACTGGTACTCTTTCATCACTAGGATACAAAACTTGATAAGTGGTAGTTCACCATACTTCAGTTGAAGTGTTCCGTCTGTCTGTCTGAAGTTCTGTTAGCTGCTATTACTGGTACTCTTTCATCACTAGAATACAAAACTTGATAAGTGGTAGTTCACCATACTTCAGTTGAAGTGTTCCGTCTGTCTGTCTGGAGTTCTGTGAGCTGCTATTACTGGTACTCTTTCATCACTAGGATACAATACTTGATAAGTGGTAGTTCACCATACTTCAGTTGAAGTGTTCGGTCTGTCTGTCTGAAGTTCTGTGAGCTGCTATTACTGGTACTCTTTCTGCACTAAGATACAAAACTTGATAAGTGGTAGTTCACCATACTTCAGTTGAAGTGTTCGGTCTGTCTGTCTGTCTGAAGTTCTGTGAGCTGCTATTACTGGTACTCTTTCATCACTAGGATACAAAACTTGATAAGTGGTAGTTCACCATACTTCAGTTGAAGTGTTCCATCTGTCTGTCTGAAGTTCTGTTAGCTGCTATTACTGGTACTCTTTCATCACTAGGATACAAAACTTGATAACAGGTAGTTTACCATACTTCAGTTGAAGTGTTCCGTCTGTCTGTCTGAAGTTCTGTGAGCTGCTATTACTGGTACTCTTTCATCACTAGGATACAAAACTTGATAAGTGGTAGTTCACCATACTTCAGTTGAAGTGTTCGGTCTGTCTGTCTGAAGTTCTGTGAGCTGCTATTACTGGTACTCTTTCTGCACTAAGATACAAAACTTGATAAGTGGTAGTTCACCATACTTCAGTTGAAGTGTTCGGTCTGTCTGTCTGAAGTTCTGTGAGCTGCTATTACTGGTACTCTTTCTGCACTAAGATACAAAACTTGATAAGTGGTAGTTCACCATACTTCAGTTGAAGTGTTCGGTCTGTCTGTCTGAAGTTCTGTGAGCTGCTATTACTGGTACTCTTTCTGCACTAAGATACAAAACTTGATAAGTGGTAGTTCACCATACTTCAGTTGAAGTGTTCGGTCTGTCTGTCTGTCTGAAGTTCTGTGAGCTGCTATTACTGGTACTCTTTCTGCACTAAGATACAAAACTTGATAAGTGGTAGTTCACCATAGTTCAGTTGAAGTGTTCTGTCTGTCTGAAGTTCTGTGAGCTGCTATTACTGGTACTCTTTCATCACTAGGATACAAAACTTGATAAGTGGGAGTTCACCATACTTCAGTTGAAGTGTTCTGTCTGTCTGAAGTTCTGTGAGCTGCTATTACTGGTACTCTTTCATCACTAGGATACAAAACTTGATAAGTGGTAGTTCACCATACTTCAGTTGAAGTGTTCGGTCAGTCTGTCTGTCTGTCTGTCTGTCTGAAGTTCTGTGAGCTGCTATTACTGGTACTCTTTCATCACTAGGATACAAAACTTGATAAGTGGTAGTTCACCATACTTCAGTTGAAGTGTTCGGTCAGTCTGTCTGTCTGACTGTCTGTCTGTCTGTCTGTCTGTCTGAAGTTCTGTGAGCTGCTATTACTGGTACTCTTTCATCACTAGGATACAAAACTTGATAAGTGGTAGTTCACCATACTTCAGTTGAAGTGTTCGGTCTGTCTGAAGTTCTGTGAGCTGCTATTACTGGTACTCCTTCGTCACTAAGATACAAAACTTGATAAGTGGTAGTTCACCATACTTCAGTTGAAGTGTTCTGTCTGTCTGTCTGTCTGTCTTAAGTTCTGTGAGCTGCTATTACTGGTACTCCTTCTTCACTAAGATACAAAACTTGATAAGTGGTAGTTCACCATACTTCAGTTGAAGTGTTCGGTCTGTCTGTCTGTCTGAAGTTCTGTGAGCTGCTATTACTGGTACTCTTTCATCACTAGGATACAAAACTTGATAAGTGGTAGTTCACCATACTTCAGTTGAAGTGTTCCGTCTGTCTGTCTGAAGTTCTGTTAGCTGCTATTACTGGTACTCTTTCATCACTAGAATACAAAACTTGATAAGTGGTAGTTCACCATACTTCAGTTGAAGTGTTCCGTCTGTCTGTCTGGAGTTCTGTGAGCTGCTATTACTGGTACTCTTTCATCACTAGGATACAAAACTTGATAAGTGGTAGTTCACCATACTTCAGTTGAAGTGTTCGGTCCGTCTGTCTATCTTAAGTTCTGTGAGCTGCTATTACTGGTACTCTTTCATCACTAGGATACAAAACTTGATAAGTGGTAGTTCACCATACTTCAGTTGAAGTGTTCGGTCTGTCTGTCAGAAGTTCTGTGAGCTGCTATTACTGGTACTCTTTCTGCACTAAGATACAAAACTTGATAAGTGGTAGTTCACCATACTTCAGTTGAAGTGTTCGGCCTGTCTGTCTGAAGTTCTGTGAGCTGCTATTACTGGTACTCTTTCTGCACTAAGATACAAAACTTGATAAGTGGTAGTTCACCATACTTCAGTTGAAGTGTTCGGTCGGTCTGTCTGTCTGAAGTTCTGTGAGCTGCTATTACTGGTACTCTTTCTGCACTAAGATACAAAACTTGATAAGTGGTAGTTCCCCATACTTCAGTTGAAGTGTTCCGTCTGTCTGTCTGAAGTTCTGTTAGCTGCTATTACTGGTACTCTTTCATCACTAGGATACAAAACTTGATAACAGGTAGTTCACCATACTTCAGTTGAAGTGTTCCGTCTGTCTGTCTGAAGTTCTGTGAGCTGCTATTACTGGTACTCTTTCATCACTAAGATACAAAACTTGATAAGTGGTAGTTCACCATACTTCAGTTGAAGTGTTCGGTCTGTCTGTCTGTCTGTCTTAAGTTCTGTGAGCTGCTATTACTGGTACTCTTTCATCACTAAGATACAAAACTTGATAAGTGGTAGTTCACCATACTTCAGTTAAAGTGTTCTGTCTGTCTGTCTTAAGTTCTGTGAGCTGCTATTACTGGTACTCTTTCATCACTAAGATACAAAACTTGATAAGTGGTAGTTCACCATACTTCAGTTGAAGTGTTCGGTCAGTCTGTCTGTCTGTCTGTCTGTCTGTCTGTCTGTCTGTCTGTCTGTCTGTCTGTCTGTCTGAGGTTCTGTGAGCTGCTATTACTGGTACTCTTTCATCACTAGGATACAAAACTTGATAAGTGGTAGTTCACCATACTTCAGTTGAAGTGTTCTGTCTGTCTGAAGTTCTGTGAGCTCCTATTACTGGTACTCTTTCATCACTAAGATACAAAACTTGATGAGTGGTAGTTCACCATACTTCAGTTGAAGTGTTCTGTCTGTCTGAAGTTCTGTGAACTGCTATTACTGGTACTCTTTCATCACTAGGATACAAAACTTGATAAGTGGTAGTTCACCATACTTCAGTTGAAGTGTTCTGTCTGTCTGAAGTTCTGTGAACTGCTATTACTGGTACTCTTTCATCACTAGGATACAAAACTTGATAAGTGGTAGTTCACCATATTTCAGTTGAAGTGTTCTGTCTGTCTGAAGTTCTGTGAGCTGCTATTACTGGTACTCTTTCATCACTAAGATACAAAACTTGATAAGTGGTAGTTCACCATACTTCAGTTGAAGTGTTCGGTCTGTCTGTCTGTCTGTCTGTCTGAAGTTCTGTGAGATGCTATTACTGGTACTCTTTCATCACTAGGATACAAAACTTGATAAGTGGTAGTTCACCATACTTCAGTTGAAGTGTTCGGTCAGTCTGTCTGTCTGTCTGTCTGCCTGCCTGTCTGAAGTTCTGTAAGCTGCTATTACTGGTACTCTTTCATCACTAGGATACAAAACTTGATAAGTGGTAGTTCACCATACTTCAGTTGAAGTGTTCGGTCTGTCTGTCTGTCTTAAGTTATGTGAGCTGCTATTACTGGTACTCTTTCATCACTAAGATACAAAACTTGATAAGTGGTAGTTCACCATACTTCAGTTGAAGTGTTCTGTCTGTCTGTCTGTCTTAAGTTCTGTGAGCTGCTATTACTGGTACTCTTTCATCACTAAGATACAAAACTTGATAAGTGGTAGTTCACCATACTTCAGTTGAAGTGTTCGGTCAGTCTGTCTGTCTGTCTGTCTGTCTGAAGTTCTGTGAGCTGCTATTACTGGTACTCTTTCATCACTAGGATACAAAACTTGATAAGTGGTAGTTCACCATACTTCAGTTGAAGTGTTCTGTCTGTCTGAAGTTCTGTGAGCTCCTATTACTGGTACTCTTTCATCACTAAGATACAAAACTTGATGAGTGGTAGTTCACCATACTTCAGTTGAAATGTTCTGTCTGTCTGAAGTTCTGTGAACGGCTATTACTGGTACTCTTTCATCACTAGGATACAAAACTTGATAAGTGGTAGTTCACCATATTTCAGTTGAAGTGTTCTGTCTGTCTGAAGTTCTGTGAGCTGCTATTACTGGTACTCTTTCATCACTAAGATACAAAACTTGATAAGTGGTAGTTCACCATACTTCAGTTGAAGTGTTCGGTCTGTCTGTCTGTCTGTCTGAAGTTCTGTGAGCTGCTATTACTGGTACTCTTTCATCACCAGGATACAAAACTTGATAAGTGGTAGTTCACCATACTTCAGTTGAAGTGTTCGGTCAGTCTGTCTGTCTGCCTGCCTGTCTGAAGTTCTGTAAGCTGCTATTACTGGTACTCTTTCATCACTAGGATACAAAACTTGATAAGTGGTAGTTCACCATACTTCAGTTGAAGTGTTCGGTCTGTCTGTCTGTCTTAAGTTCTGTGAGCTGCTATTACTGGTACTCTTTCATCACTAGGATACAAAACTTGATAAGTGGTAGTTCACCATACTTCAGTTGAAGTGTTCGGTCTGTCTGTCTGTCTGAAGTTCTGTGAGCTGCTATTACTGGTACTCTTTCTTCACTAAGATACAAAACTTGATAAGTGGTAGTTCACCATACTTCAGTTGAAGTGTTCTGTCTGTCTGAAGTTCTGTGAGCTGCTATTACTGGTACTCTTTCATCACTAAGATACAAAACTTGATGAGTGAGAGTTCACCATACTTCAGTTGAAGTGTTCTGTCTGTCTGAAGTTCTGTGAGCTGCTATTACTGGTACTCTTTCATCACTAGGATACAAAACTTGATAAGTGGTGGTTCACCATACTTCAGTTGAAGTGTTCGATCCGTCTGTCTGTCTGAAGTTCTGTGAGCTGCTATTACTGGTACTCTTTCATCACTAAGATACAAAACTTGATAAGTGGTAGTTCACCATACTTCAGTTGAAGTGTTCTGTCTGTCTGTCTGTCTTAAGTTCTGTGAGCTGCTATTACTGGTACTCTTTCATCACTAGGTTACTAAACTTGATAAGTGGTAGTTCACCATACTTCAGTTGAAGTGTTCGATCTGTCTGTCTGTCTGGAGTTCTGTGAGCTGCTATTACTGGTACTCTTTCATCACTAGGTTACAAAACTTGATAAGTGGTAGTTCACCATACTTCAGTTGAAGTGTTCGATCTGTCTGTCTGTCTGTCTGTGTGAAGTTCTGTGAGCTGCTATTACTGGTACTCTTTCATCACTAAGATACAAAACTTGATAAGTGGTAGTTCACCATAATTCAGTTGAAGTGTTCTGTGTGTCTGTCTGTCTGTCTGTCTTAAGTTCTGTGAGCTGCTATTACTGGTACTCTTTCATCACTAAGATACAAAACTTGATAAGTGGTAGTTCACCATACTTCAGTTGAAGTGTTCGGTCAGTCTGTCTGTCTGTCTGTCAGTCTGTCTGTCTGTCTGAAGTTCTGTGAGCTGCTATTACTGGTACTCTTTCATCACTAGGATACAAAACGTGATAAGTGGTAGTTCACCATACTTCAGTTGAAGTGTTCTGTCTGTCTGAAGTTCTGTGAGCTGCTATTACTGGTACTCTTTCATCACTAGGATACAAAACTTGATAATTGGTAGTTCACCATACTTCAGTTGAAGTGTTCTGTCTGTCTGAAGTTCTGTGAGCTGCTATTACTGGTACTCTTTCATCACTAAGATACAAAACTTGATAAGTGGTAGTTCACCATACTTCAGTTGAAGTGTTCGGTCTATCTGTCTGTCTGTCTGCCTGAAGTTCTGTGAGCTGCTATTACTGGTACTCTTTCATCACTAGGATACAAAACTTGATAAGTGGTAGTTCACCATACTTCAGTTGAAGTGCTCGGTCAGTCTGCCTGTCTGAAGTTCTGTAAGCTGCTATTACTGGTACTCTTTCATCACTAGGATACAAAACTTGATAAGTGGTAGTTCACCATACTTCAGTTGAAGTGTTCGGTCTGTCTGTCTGTCTTAAGTTCTGTGAGCTGCTATTACTGGTACTCTTTCATCACTAGGATACAAAACTTGATAAGTGGTAGTTCACCATACTTCAGTTGAAGTGTTAGGTCTGTCTGTCTGTCTGTCTGTCTGAAGTTCTGTGAGCTGCTATTACTGGTACTCCTTCTTCACTAAGATACAAAACTTGATAAGTGGTAGTTCACCATACTTCAGTTGAAGTGTTCTGTCTGTCTGAAGTTCTGTGAGCTGCTATTACTGGTACTCTTTCATCACTAGGATACAAAACTTGATAAGTGGTAGTTCACCATACTTCAGTTGAAGTGTTCTGTCTGTCTGAAGTTCTGTGAGCTGCTATTACTGGTACTCTTTCATCACTAGGATACAAAACTTGATAAGTGGTAGTTCACCATACTTCAGTTGAAGTGTTCGGTCAGTCTGTCTGTCTGTCTGTCTGTCTGTCTGTCTGTCTGTCTGTCTGAAGTTCTGTGAGCTGCTATTACTGGTACTCTTTCATCACTAGGATACAAAATTTGATAAGTGGTAGTTCACCATACTTCAGTTGAAGTGTTCTGTCTGTCTGAAGTTCTGTGAGCTGCTATTACTGGTACTCTTTCATCACTAGGATACAAAACTTGATAAGTGGTAGTTCACCATACTTCAGTTTAAGTGTTCGGTCAGTCTGTCTGTCTGTCTGTCTGTCTGAAGTTCTGTGAGCTGCTATTACTGGTACTCTTTCATCACTAGGATACAAAACTTGATAAGTGGTAGTTCACCATACTTCAGTTGAAGTGTTCGGTCAGTCTGTCTGTCTGACTGTCTGTCTGTCTGTCTGAAGTTCTGTGAGCTGCTATTACTGGTACTCTTTCATCACTAGGATACAAAACTTGATAAGTGGTAGTTCACCACACTTCAGGTGAAGTGTTCGGTCTGTCTGAAGTTCTGTGAGCTGCTATTACTGGTACTCCTTCGTCACTAAGATACAAAACTTGATAAGTGGTAGTTCACCATACTTCAGTTGAAGTGTTCTGTCTGTCTGTCTGTCTTAAGTTCTGTGAGCTGCTATTACTGGTACTCCTTCTTCACTAAGATAGAAAACTTGATAAGTGGTAGTTCACCATACTTCAGTTGAAGTGTTCGGTCTGTCTGTCTGTCTGAAGTTCTGTGAGCTGCTATTACTGGTACTCTTTCATCACTAGGATACAAAACTTGATAAGTGGTAGTTCACCATACTTCAGTTGAAGTGTTCCGTCTGTCTGTCTGTCTGAAGTTCTGTTAGCTGCTATTACTGGTACTCTTTCATCACTAGAATACAAAACTTGATAAGTGGTAGTTCACGATCCTTCAGTTGAAGTGTTCCGTCTGTCTGTCTGGAGTTCTGTGAGCTGCTATTACTGGTACTCTTTCATCACTAGGATACAAAACTTGATAAGTGGTAGTTCACCATACTTCAGTTGAAGTGTTCGGTCCGTCTGTCTGTCTTAAGTTCTGTGAGCTGCTATTACTTGTACTCTTTCTACACTAGGATACAAAACTTGATAAGTGGTAGTTCACCATACTTCAGTTGAAGTGTTCGGTCTGTCTGTCTGAAGTTCTGTGAGCTGCTATTACTGGTACTCTTTCTGCACTAAGATACAAAACTTGATAAGTGGTAGTTCACCATACTTCAGTTGAAGTGTTCGGTCTGTCTGTCTGAAGTTCTGTGAGCTGCTATTACTGGTACTCTTTCTGCACTAAGATACAAAACTTGATAAGTGGTAGATCACCATACTTCAGTTGAAGTGTTCGGTCGGTCTGTCTGTCTGAAGTTCTGTGAGCTGCTATTACTGGTACTCTTTCTGCACTAAGATACAAAACTTGATAAGTGGTAGTTCACCATACTTCAGTTGAAGTGTTCCGTCTGTCTGTCTGAAGTTCTGTGAGCTGCTATTACTGGTACTCTTTCATCACTAGGATACAAAACTTGATAAGTGGTAGTTCCCCATACTTCAGTTGAAGTGTTCCGTCTGTCTGTCTGAAGTTCTGTTAGCTGCTATTACTGGTACTCTTTCATCACTAGGATACAAAACTTGATAACAGGTAGTTCACCATACTTCAGTTGAAGTGTTCCGTCTGTCTGTCTGAAGTTCTGTGAGCTGCTATTACTGGTACTCTTTCATCACTAAGATACAAAACTTGATAAGTGGTAGTTCACCATACTTCAGTTGAAGTGTTCGGTCTGTCTGTCTGTCTGTCTTAAGTTCTGTGAGCTGCTATTACTGGTACTCTTTCATCACTAAGATACAAAACTTGATAAGTGGTAGTTCACCATACTTCAGTTGAAGTGTTCGGTCTGTCTGTCTGAAGTTCTGTGAGCTGCTATTACTGATACTCTTTCTGCACTAAGATACAAAACTTGATAAGTGGTAGTTCACCATACTTCAGTTGAAGTGTTCGGTCTGTCTGTCTGAAGTTCTGTGAGCTGCTATTACTGGTACTCTTTCTGCACTAAGATACAAAACTTGATAAGTGGTAGTTCACCATACTTCAGTTGAAGTGTTCGGTCTGTCTGTCTGAAGTTCTGTGAGCTGCTATTACTGGTACTCTTTCTGCACTAAGATACAAAACTTGATAAGTGGTAGTTCACCATACTTCAGTTGAAGTGTTCGGTCTGTCTGTCTGTCTGTCTGAAGTTCTGTGAGCTGCTATTACTGGTACTCTTTCTGCACTAAGATACAAAACTTGATAAGTGGTAGTTCACCATAGTTCAGTTGAAGTGTTCTGTCTGTCTGAAGTTCTGTGAGCTGCTATTACTGGTACTCTTTCATCACTAGGATACAAAACTTGATAAGTGGGAGTTCACCATACTTCAGTTGAAGTGTTCTGTCTGTCTGAAGTTCTGTGAGCTGCTATTACTGGTACTCTTTCATCACTAGGATACAAAACTTGATAAGTGGTAGTTCACCATACTTCAGTTGAAGTGTTCGGTCAGTCTGTCTGTCTGTCTGTCTGTCTGTCTGAAGTTCTGTGAGCTGCTATTACTGGTACTCTTTCATCACTAGGATACAAAACTTGATAAGTGGTAGTTCACCATACTTCAGTTGAAGTGTTCGGTCAGTCTGTCTGTCTGACTGTCTGTCTGTCTGTCTGAAGTTCTGTGAGCTGCTATTACTGGTACTCTTTCATCACTAGGATACAAAACTTGATAAGTGGTAGTTCACCATACTTCAGTTGAAGTGTTCGGTCTGTCTGAAGTTCTGTGAGCTGCTATTACTGGTACTCCTTCGTCACTAAGATACAAAACTTGATAAGTGGTAGTTCACCATACTTCAGTTGAAGTGTTCTGTCTGTCTGTCTGTCTGTCTTAAGTTCTGTGAGCTGCTATTACTGGTACTCCTTCTTCACTAAGATACAAAACTTGATAAGTGGTAGTTCACCATACTTCAGTTGAAGTGTTCGGTCTGTCTGTCTGTCTGAAGTTCTGTGAGCTGCTATTACTGGTACTCTTTCATCACTAGGATACAAAACTTGATAAGTGGTAGTTCACCATACTTCAGTTGAAGTGTTCCGTCTGTCTGTCTGAAGTTCTGTTAGCTGCTATTACTGGTACTCTTTCATCACTAGAATACAAAACTTGATAAGTGGTAGTTCACCATACTTCAGTTGAAGTGTTCCGTCTGTCTGTCTGGAGTTCTGTGAGCTGCTATTACTGGTACTCTTTCATCACTAGGATACAAAACTTGATAAGTGGTAGTTCACCATACTTCAGTTGAAGTGTTCGGTCTGTCTGTCTGAAGTTCTGTGAGCTGCTATTACTGGTACTCTTTCTGCACTAAGATACAAAACTTGATAAGTGGTAGTTCACCATACTTCAGTTGAAGTGTTCGGTCTGTCTGTCTGTCTGAAGTTCTGTGAGCTGCTATTACTGGTACTCTTTCATCACTAGGATACAAAACTTGATAAGTGGTAGTTCACCATACTTCAGTTGAAGTGTTCCGTCTGTCTGTCTGAAGTTCTGTTAGCTGCTATTACTGGTACTCTTTCATCACTAGAATACAAAACTTGATAAGTGGTAGTTCACCATACTTCAGTTGAAGTGTTCCGTCTGTCTGTCTGGAGTTCTGTGAGCTGCTATTACTGGTACTCTTTCATCACTAGGATACAAAACTTGATAAGTGGTAGTTCACCATACTTCAGTTGAAGTGTTCGGTCCGTCTGTCTATCTTAAGTTCTGTGAGCTGCTATTACTGGTACTCTTTCATCACTAGGATACAAAACTTGATAAGTGGTAGTTCACCATACTTCAGTAAAAGTGTTCGGTCTGTCTGTCTGAAGTTGTGTGAGCTGCTATTACTGGTACTCTTTCTGCACTAAGATACAAAACTTGATAAGTGGTAGTTCACCATACTTCAGTTGAAGTGTTCGGTCGGTCTGTCTGTCTGAAGTTCTGTGAGCTGCTATTACTGGTACTCTTTCTGCACTAAGATACAAAACTTGATAAGTGGTAGTTTACCATACTTCAGTTGAAGTGTTCCGTCTGTCTGTCTGAAGTTCTGTGAGCTGCTATTACTGGTACTCTTTCATCACTAGGATACAAAACTTGATAAGTGGTAGTTCCCCATACTTCAGATGAAGTGTTCCGTCTGTCTGTCTGAAGTTCTGTTAGCTGCTATTACTGGTACTCTTTCATCACTAGGATACAAAACTTGATAACAGGTAGTGCACCATACTTCAGTTGAAGTGTTCCGTCTGTCTGTCTGAAGTTCTGTGAGCTGCTATTACTGGTACTCTTTCATCACTAAGATACAAAACTTGATAAGTGGTAGTTCACCATACTTCAGTTGAAGTGTTCGGTCTGTCTGTCTGTCTGTCTTAAGTTCTGTGAGCTGCTATTACTGGTACTCTTTCATCACTAAGATACAAAACTTGATAAGTGGTAGTTCACCATACTTCAGTTGAAGTGTTCTGTCTGTCTGTCTGTCTTAAGTTCTGTGAGCTGCTATTACTGGTACTCCTTCTTCACTAAGATAGAAAACTTGATAAGTGGTAGTTCACCATACTTCAGTTGAAGTGTTCGGTCTGTCTGTCTGTCTGAAGTTCTGTGAGCTGCTATTACTGGTACTCTTTCATCACTAGGATACAAAACTTGATAAGTGGTAGTTCACCATACTTCAGTTGAAGTGTTCCGTCTGTCTGTCTGTCTGAAGTTCTGTTAGCTGCTATTACTGGTACTCTTTCATCACTAGAATACAAAACTTGATAAGTGGTAGTTCACGATCCTTCAGTTGAAGTGTTCCGTCTGTCTGTCTGGAGTTCTGTGAGCTGCTATTACTGGTACTCTTTCATCACTAGGATACAAAACTTGATAAGTGGTAGTTCACCATACTTCAGTTGAAGTGTTCGGTCCGTCTGTCTGTCTTAAGTTCTGTGAGCTGCTATTACTTGTACTCTTTCTACACTAGGATACAAAACTTGATAAGTGGTAGTTCACCATACTTCAGTTGAAGTGTTCGGTCTGTCTGTCTGAAGTTCTGTGAGCTGCTATTACTGGTACTCTTTCTGCACTAAGATACAAAACTTGATAAGTGGTAGTTCACCATACTTCAGTTGAAGTGTTCGGTCTGTCTGTCTGAAGTTCTGTGAGCTGCTATTACTGGTACTCTTTCTGCACTAAGATACAAAACTTGATAAGTGGTAGATCACCATACTTCAGTTGAAGTGTTCGGTCGGTCTGTCTGTCTGAAGTTCTGTGAGCTGCTATTACTGGTACTCTTTCTGCACTAAGATACAAAACTTGATAAGTGGTAGTTCACCATACTTCAGTTGAAGTGTTCCGTCTGTCTGTCTGAAGTTCTGTGAGCTGCTATTACTGGTACTCTTTCATCACTAGGATACAAAACTTGATAAGTGGTAGTTCCCCATACTTCAGTTGAAGTGTTCCGTCTGTCTGTCTGAAGTTCTGTTAGCTGCTATTACTGGTACTCTTTCATCACTAGGATACAAAACTTGATAACAGGTAGTTCACCATACTTCAGTTGAAGTGTTCCGTCTGTCTGTCTGAAGTTCTGTGAGCTGCTATTACTGGTACTCTTTCATCACTAAGATACAAAACTTGATAAGTGGTAGTTCACCATACTTCAGTTGAAGTGTTCGGTCTGTCTGTCTGTCTGTCTTAAGTTCTGTGAGCTGCTATTACTGGTACTCTTTCATCACTAAGATACAAAACTTGATAAGTGGTAGTTCACCATACTTCAGTTGAAGTGTTCGGTCTGTCTGTCTGAAGTTCTGTGAGCTGCTATTACTGATACTCTTTCTGCACTAAGATACAAAACTTGATAAGTGGTAGTTCACCATACTTCAGTTGAAGTGTTCGGTCTGTCTGTCTGAAGTTCTGTGAGCTGCTATTACTGGTACTCTTTCTGCACTAAGATACAAAACTTGATAAGTGGTAGTTCACCATACTTCAGTTGAAGTGTTCGGTCTGTCTGTCTGAAGTTCTGTGAGCTGCTATTACTGGTACTCTTTCTGCACTAAGATACAAAACTTGATAAGTGGTAGTTCACCATACTTCAGTTGAAGTGTTCGGTCTGTCTGTCTGTCTGTCTGAAGTTCTGTGAGCTGCTATTACTGGTACTCTTTCTGCACTAAGATACAAAACTTGATAAGTGGTAGTTCACCATAGTTCAGTTGAAGTGTTCTGTCTGTCTGAAGTTCTGTGAGCTGCTATTACTGGTACTCTTTCATCACTAGGATACAAAACTTGATAAGTGGGAGTTCACCATACTTCAGTTGAAGTGTTCTGTCTGTCTGAAGTTCTGTGAGCTGCTATTACTGGTACTCTTTCATCACTAGGATACAAAACTTGATAAGTGGTAGTTCACCATACTTCAGTTGAAGTGTTCGGTCAGTCTGTCTGTCTGTCTGTCTGTCTGTCTGAAGTTCTGTGAGCTGCTATTACTGGTACTCTTTCATCACTAGGATACAAAACTTGATAAGTGGTAGTTCACCATACTTCAGTTGAAGTGTTCGGTCAGTCTGTCTGTCTGACTGTCTGTCTGTCTGTCTGAAGTTCTGTGAGCTGCTATTACTGGTACTCTTTCATCACTAGGATACAAAACTTGATAAGTGGTAGTTCACCATACTTCAGTTGAAGTGTTCGGTCTGTCTGAAGTTCTGTGAGCTGCTATTACTGGTACTCCTTCGTCACTAAGATACAAAACTTGATAAGTGGTAGTTCACCATACTTCAGTTGAAGTGTTCTGTCTGTCTGTCTGTCTGTCTTAAGTTCTGTGAGCTGCTATTACTGGTACTCCTTCTTCACTAAGATACAAAACTTGATAAGTGGTAGTTCACCATACTTCAGTTGAAGTGTTCGGTCTGTCTGTCTGTCTGAAGTTCTGTGAGCTGCTATTACTGGTACTCTTTCATCACTAGGATACAAAACTTGATAAGTGGTAGTTCACCATACTTCAGTTGAAGTGTTCCGTCTGTCTGTCTGAAGTTCTGTTAGCTGCTATTACTGGTACTCTTTCATCACTAGAATACAAAACTTGATAAGTGGTAGTTCACCATACTTCAGTTGAAGTGTTCCGTCTGTCTGTCTGGAGTTCTGTGAGCTGCTATTACTGGTACTCTTTCATCACTAGGATACAAAACTTGATAAGTGGTAGTTCACCATACTTCAGTTGAAGTGTTCGGTCTGTCTGTCTGAAGTTCTGTGAGCTGCTATTACTGGTACTCTTTCTGCACTAAGATACAAAACTTGATAAGTGGTAGTTCACCATACTTCAGTTGAAGTGTTCGGTCTGTCTGTCTGTCTGAAGTTCTGTGAGCTGCTATTACTGGTACTCTTTCATCACTAGGATACAAAACTTGATAAGTGGTAGTTCACCATACTTCAGTTGAAGTGTTCCGTCTGTCTGTCTGAAGTTCTGTTAGCTGCTATTACTGGTACTCTTTCATCACTAGAATACAAAACTTGATAAGTGGTAGTTCACCATACTTCAGTTGAAGTGTTCCGTCTGTCTGTCTGGAGTTCTGTGAGCTGCTATTACTGGTACTCTTTCATCACTAGGATACAAAACTTGATAAGTGGTAGTTCACCATACTTCAGTTGAAGTGTTCGGTCCGTCTGTCTATCTTAAGTTCTGTGAGCTGCTATTACTGGTACTCTTTCATCACTAGGATACAAAACTTGATAAGTGGTAGTTCACCATACTTCAGTAAAAGTGTTCGGTCTGTCTGTCTGAAGTTGTGTGAGCTGCTATTACTGGTACTCTTTCTGCACTAAGATACAAAACTTGATAAGTGGTAGTTCACCATACTTCAGTTGAAGTGTTCGGTCGGTCTGTCTGTCTGAAGTTCTGTGAGCTGCTATTACTGGTACTCTTTCTGCACTAAGATACAAAACTTGATAAGTGGTAGTTTACCATACTTCAGTTGAAGTGTTCCGTCTGCCTGTCTGAAGTTCTGTGAGCTGCTATTACTGGTACTCTTTCATCACTAGGATACAAAACTTGATAAGTGGTAGTTCCCCATACTTCAGTTGAAGTGTTCCGTCTGTCTGTCTGAAGTTCTGTTAGCTGCTATTACTGGTACTCTTTCATCACTAGGATACAAAACTTGATAACAGGTAGTGCACCATACTTCAGTTGAAGTGTTCCGTCTGTCTGTCTGAAGTTCTGTGAGCTGCTATTACTGGTACTCTTTCATCACTAAGATACAAAACTTGATAAGTGGTAGTTCACCATACTTCAGTTGAAGTGTTCGGTCTGTCTGTCTGTCTGTCTTAAGTTCTGTGAGCTGCTATTACTGGTACTCTTTCATCACTAAGATACAAAACTTGATAAGTGGTAGTTCACCATACTTCAGTTAAAGTGTTCTGTCTGTCTGTCTGTCTTAAGTTCTGTGAGCTGCTATTACTGGTACTCTTTCATCACTAAGATACAAAACTTGATAAGTGGTAGTTCACCATACTTCAGTTGAAGTGTTCGGTCAGTCTGTCTGTCTGTCTGTCTGTCTGTCTGAAGTTCTGTGAGCTGCTATTACTGGTACTCTTTCATCACTAGGATACAAAACTTGATAAGTGGTAGTTCACCATAATTCAGTTGAAGTGTTCTGTCTGTCTGAAGTTCTGTGAGCTCCTATTACTGGTACTCTTTCATCACTAAGATACAAAACTTGATGAGTGGTAGTTCACCATACTTCAGTTGAAGTGTTCTGTCTGTCTGAAGTTCTGTGAACTGCTATTACTGGTACTCTTTCATCACTAGGATACAAAACTTGATAAGTGGTAGTTCACCATACTTCAGTTGAAGTGTTCTGTCTGTCTGAAGTTCTGTGAACTGCTATTACTGGTACTCTTTCATCACTAGGATACAAAACTTGATAAGTGGTAGTTCACCATATTTCAGTTGAAGTGTTCTGTCTGTCTGAAGTTCTGTGAGCTGCTATTACTGGTACTCTTTCATCACTAAGATACAAAACATGATAAGTGGTAGTTCACCATACTTCAGTTGAAGTGTTCGGTCTGACTGTCTGTCTGTCTGTCTGAAGTTCTGTGAGATGCTATTACTGGTACTCTTTCATCACTAGGATACAAAACTTGATAAGTGGTAGTTCACCATACTTCAGTTGAAGTGTTCGGTAAGTCTGTCTGTCTGTCTGTCTGCCTGCCTGTCTGAAGTTCTGTAAGCTGCTATTACTGGTACTCTTTCATCACTAGGATACAAAACTTGATAAGTGGTAGTTCACCATACTTCAGTTGAAGTGTTCGGTCCGTCTGTCTGTCTTAAGTTCTGTGAGCTGCTATTACTTGTACTCTTTCTACACTAGGATACAAAACTTGATAAGTGGTAGTTCACCATACTTCAGTTGAAGTGTTCGGTCTGTCTGTCTGAAGTTCTGTGAGCTGCTATTACTGGTACTCTTTCTGCACTAAGATACAAAACTTGATAAGTGGTAGTTCACCATACTTCAGTTGAAGTGTTCGGTCTGTCTGTCTGAAGTTCTGTGAGCTGCTATTACTGGTACTCTTTCTGCACTAAGATACAAAACTTGATAAGTGGTAGATCACCATACTTCAGTTGAAGTGTTCGGTCGGTCTGTCTGTCTGAAGTTCTGTGAGCTGCTATTACTGGTACTCTTTCTGCACTAAGATACAAAACTTGATAAGTGGTAGTTCACCATACTTCAGTTGAAGTGTTCCGTCTGTCTGTCTGAAGTTCTGTGAGCTGCTATTACTGGTACTCTTTCATCACTAGGATACAAAACTTGATAAGTGGTAGTTCCCCATACTTCAGTTGAAGTGTTCCGTCTGTCTGTCTGAAGTTCTGTTAGCTGCTATTACTGGTACTCTTTCATCACTAGGATACAAAACTTGATAACAGGTAGTTCACCATACTTCAGTTGAAGTGTTCCGTCTGTCTGTCTGAAGTTCTGTGAGCTGCTATTACTGGTACTCTTTCATCACTAAGATACAAAACTTGATAAGTGGTAGTTCACCATACTTCAGTTGAAGTGTTCGGTCTGTCTGTCTGTCTGTCTTAAGTTCTGTGAGCTGCTATTACTGGTACTCTTTCATCACTAGGATACAAAACTTGATAAGTGGTAGTTCACCATACTTCAGTTGAAGTGTTCGGTCTGTCTGTCTGAAGTTCTGTGAGCTGCTATTACTGATACTCTTTCTGCACTAAGATACAAAACTTGATAAGTGGTAGTTCACCATACTTCAGTTGAAGTGTTCGGTCTGTCTGTCTGAAGTTCTGTGAGCTGCTATTACTGGTACTCTTTCTGCACTAAGATACAAAACTTGATAAGTGGTAGTTCACCATACTTCAGTTGAAGTGTTCGGTCTGTCTGTCTGAAGTTCTGTGAGCTGCTATTACTGGTACTCTTTCTGCACTAAGATACAAAACTTGATAAGTGGTAGTTCACCATACTTCAGTTGAAGTGTTCGGTCTGTCTGTCTGTCTGTCTGAAGTTCTGTGAGCTGCTATTACTGGTACTCTTTCTGCACTACGATACAAAACTTGATAAGTGGTAGTTCACCATAGTTCAGTTGAAGTGTTCTGTCTGTCTGAAGTTCTGTGAGCTGCTATTACTGGTACTCTTTCATCACTAGGATACAAAACTTGATAAGTGGGAGTTCACCATACTTCAGTTGAAGTGTTCTGTCTGTCTGAAGTTCTGTGAGCTGCTATTACTGGTACTCTTTCATCACTAGGATACAAAACTTGATAAGTGGTAGTTCACCATACTTCAGTTGAAGTGTTCGGTCAGTCTGTCTGTCTGTCTGTCTGTCTGTCTGAAGTTCTGTGAGCTGCTATTACTGGTACTCTTTCATCACTAGGATACAAAACTTGATAAGTGGTAGTTCACCATACTTCAGTTGAAGTGTTCGGTCAGTCTGTCTGTCTGACTGTCTGTCTGTCTGTCTGAAGTTCTGTGAGCTGCTATTACTGGTACTCTTTCATCACTAGGATACAAAACTTGATAAGTGGTAGTTCACCATACTTCAGTTGAAGTGTTCGGTCTGTCTGAAGTTCTGTGAGCTGCTATTACTGGTACTCCTTCGTCACTAAGATACAAAACTTGATAAGTGGTAGTTCACCATACTTCAGTTGAAGTGTTCTGTCTGTCTGTCTGTCTGTCTTAAGTTCTGTGAGCTGCTATTACTGGTACTCCTTCTTCACTAAGATACAAAACTTGATAAGTGGTAGTTCACCATACTTCAGTTGAAGTGTTCGGTCTGTCTGTCTGTCTGAAGTTCTGTGAGCTGCTATTACTGGTACTCTTTCATCACTAGGATACAAAACTTGATAAGTGGTAGTTCACCATACTTCAGTTGAAGTGTTCCGTCTGTCTGTCTGAAGTTCTGTTAGCTGCTATTACTGGTACTCTTTCATCACTAGAATACAAAACTTGATAAGTGGTAGTTCACCATACTTCAGTTGAAGTGTTCCGTCTGTCTGTCTGGAGTTCTGTGAGCTGCTATTACTGGTACTCTTTCATCACTAGGATACAAAACTTGATAAGTGGTAGTTCACCATACTTCAGTTGAAGTGTTCGGTCTGTCTGTCTGAAGTTCTGTGAGCTGCTATTACTGGTACTCTTTCTGCACTAAGATACAAAACTTGATAAGTGGTAGTTCACCATACTTCAGTTGAAGTGTTCGGTCTGTCTGTCTGTCTGAAGTTCTGTGAGCTGCTATTACTGGTACTCTTTCATCACTAGGATACAAAACTTGATAAGTGGTAGTTCACCATACTTCAGTTGAAGTGTTCCGTCTGTCTGTCTGAAGTTCTGTTAGCTGCTATTACTGGTACTCTTTCATCACTAGAATACAAAACTTGATAAGTGGTAGTTCACCATACTTCAGTTGAAGTGTTCCGTCTGTCTGTCTGGAGTTCTGTGAGCTGCTATTACTGGTACTCTTTCATCACTAGGATACAAAACTTGATAAGTGGTAGTTCACCATACTTCAGTTGAAGTGTTCGGTCCGTCTGTCTATCTTAAGTTCTGTGAGCTGCTATTACTGGTACTCTTTCATCACTAGGATACAAAACTTGATAAGTGGTAGTTCACCATACTTCAGTAAAAGTGTTCGGTCTGTCTGTCTGAAGTTGTGTGAGCTGCTATTACTGGTACTCTTTCTGCACTAAGATACAAAACTTGATAAGTGGTAGTTCACCATACTTCAGTTGAAGTGTTCGGTCGGTCTGTCTGTCTGAAGTTCTGTGAGCTGCTATTACTGGTACTCTTTCTGCACTAAGATACAAAACTTGATAAGTGGTAGTTTACCATACTTCAGTTGAAGTGTTCCGTCTGTCTGTCTGAAGTTCTGTGAGCTGCTATTACTGGTACTCTTTCATCACTAGGATACAAAACTTGATAAGTGGTAGTTCCCCATACTTCAGTTGAAGTGTTCCGTCTGTCTGTCTGAAGTTCTGTTAGCTGCTATTACTGGTACTCTTTCATCACTAGGATACAAAACTTGATAACAGGTAGTGCACCATACTTCAGTTGAAGTGTTCCGTCTGTCTGTCTGAAGTTCTGTGAGCTGCTATTACTGGTACTCTTTCATCACTAAGATACAAAACTTGATAAGTGGTAGTTCACCATACTTCAGTTGAAGTGTTCGGTCTGTCTGTCTGTCTGTCTTAAGTTCTGTGAGCTGCTATTACTGGTACTCTTTCATCACTAAGATACAAAACTTGATAAGTGGTAGTTCACCATACTTCAGTTAAAGTGTTCTGTCTGTCTGTCTGTCTTAAGTTCTGTGAGCTGCTATTACTGGTACTCTTTCATCACTAAGATACAAAACTTGATAAGTGGTAGTTCACCATACTTCAGTTGAAGTGTTCGGTCAGTCTGTCTGTCTGTCTGTCTGTCTGTCTGAAGTTCTGTGAGCTGCTATTACTGGTACTCTTTCATCACTAGGATACAAAACTTGATAAGTGGTAGTTCACCATAATTCAGTTGAAGTGTTCTGTCTGTCTGAAGTTCTGTGAGCTCCTATTACTGGTACTCTTTCATCACTAAGATACAAAACTTGATGAGTGGTAGTTCACCATACTTCAGTTGAAGTGTTCTGTCTGTCTGAAGTTCTGTGAACTGCTATTACTGGTACTCTTTCATCACTAGGATACAAAACTTGATAAGTGGTAGTTCACCATACTTCAGTTGAAGTGTTCTGTCTGTCTGAAGTTCTGTGAACTGCTATTACTGGTACTCTTTCATCACTAGGATACAAAACTTGATAAGTGGTAGTTCACCATATTTCAGTTGAAGTGTTCTGTCTGTCTGAAGTTCTGTGAGCTGCTATTACTGGTACTCTTTCATCACTAAGATACAAAACATGATAAGTGGTAGTTCACCATACTTCAGTTGAAGTGTTCGGTCTGACTGTCTGTCTGTCTGTCTGAAGTTCTGTGAGATGCTATTACTCGTACTCTTTCATCACTAGGATACAAAACTTGATAAGTGGTAGTTCACCATACTTCAGTTGAAGTGTTCGGTAAGTCTGTCTGTCTGTCTGTCTGACTGCCTGTCTGAAGTTCTGTAAGCTGCTATTACTGGTACTCTTTCATCACTAGGATACAAAACTTGATAAGTGGTAGTTCACCATACTTCAGTTGAAGTGTTCGGTCTGTCTGTCTGTCTTAAGTAATGTGAGCTGCTATTACTGGTACTCTTTCATCACTAAGATACAAAACTTGATAAGTGGTAGTTCACCATACTTCAGTTGAAGTGTTCTGTCTGTCTGTCTGTCTTAAGTTCTGTGAGCTGCTATTACTGGTACTCTTTCATCACTAAGATACAAAACTTGATAAGTGGTAGTTCACCATACTTCAGTTGAAGTGTTCGGTCAGTCTGTCTGTCTGTCTGTCTGTCTGTCTGTCTGTCTGTCTGTCTGAAGTTCTGTGAGCTGCTATTACTGGTACTCTTTCATCACTAGGATACAAAACTTGATAAGTGGTAGTTCACCATACTTCAGTTGAAGTGTTCTGTCTGTCTGAAGTTCTGTGAGCTCCTATTACTGGTACTCTTTCATCACTAAGATACAAAACTTGATGAGTGGTAGTTCACCATACTTCAGTTCAAATGTTCTGTCTGTCTGAAGTTCTGTGAACGGCTATTACTGGTACTCTTTCATCACTAGGATACAAAACTTGATAAGTGGTAGTTCACCATATTTCAGTTGAAGTGTTCTGTCTGTCTGAAGTTCTGTGAGCTGCTATTACTGGTACTCTTTCATTACTAAGATACAAAACTTGATAAGTGGTAGTTCACCATACTTCAGTTGAAGTGTTCGGTCTGTCTGTCTGTCTGTCTGTCTGAAGTTCTGTGAGCTGCTATTACTGGTACTCTTTCATCACCAGGATACAAAACTTGATAAGTGGTAGTTCACCATACTTCAGTTGAAGTGTTCGGTCAGTCTGTCTGTCTGTCTGTCTGCCTGCCTGTCTGAAGTTCTGTAAGCTGCTATTACTGGTACTCTTTCATCACTAGGATACAAAACTTGATAAGTGGTAGTTCACCATACTTCAGTTGAAGTGTTCGGTCTGTCTGTCTGTCTTAAGTTCTGTGAGCTGCTATTACTGGTACTCTTTCATCACTAGGATACAAAACTTGATAAGTGGTAGTTCACCATACTTCAGTTGAAGTGTTCGGTCTGTCTGTCTGTCTGAAGTTCTGTGAGCTGCTATTACTGGTACTCCTTCTTCACTAAGATACAAAACTTGATAAGTGGTAGTTCACCATACTTCAGTTGAAGTGTTCTGTCTGTCTGAAGTTCTGTGAGCTGCTATAACTGGTACTCTTTCATCACTAAGATACAAAACCTGATGAGTGAGAGTTCACCATACTTCAGTTGAAGTGTTCTGTCTGTCTGAAGTTCTGTGAGCTGCTATTACTGGTACTCTTTCATCACTAAGATACAAAACTTGATAAGTGGTAGTTCACCATACTTCAGTTGAAGTGTTCTGTCTGTCTGTCTGTCTTAAGTTCTGTGAGCTGCTATTACTGGTACTCTTTCATCACTAGGTTACTAAACTTGATAAGTGGTAGTTCACCATACTTCAGTTGAAGTGTTCGATCTGTCTGTCTGTCTGGAGTTCTGTGAGCTGCTATTACTGGTACTCTTTCATCACTAGGTTACAAAACTTGATAAGTGGTAGTTCACCATACTTCAGTTGAAGTGTTCGATCTGTCTGTCTGTCTGTCTGTCTGTGTGAAGTTCTGTGAGCTGCTATTACTGGTACTCTTTCATCACTAAGATACAAAACTTGATAAGTGGTAGTTCACCATAATTCAGTTGAAGTGTTCTGTCTGTCTGTCTGTCTGTCTGTCTGTCTGTCTTAAGTTCTGTGAGCTGCTATTACTGGTACTCTTTTATCACTAAGATACAAAACTTGATAAGTGGTAGTTCACCATACTTCAGTTGAAGTGTTCGGTCAGTCTGTCTGTATGTCTGTCAGTCTGTCTGTCTGTCTGAAGTTCTGTGAGCTGCTATTACTGGTACTCTTTCATCACTAGGATACAAAACGTGATAAGTGGTAGTTCACCATACTTCAGTTGAAGTGTTCTGTCTGTCTGAAGTTCTGTGAGCTCCTATTACTGGTACTCTTTCATCACTAAGATACAAAACTTGATGGGTGGTAGTTCACCATACTTCAGATGAAGTGTTCTGTCTGTCTGAAGTTCTGTGAACTGCTATTACTGGTACTCTTTCATCACTAGGATACAAAACTTGATAAGTGGTAGTTCACCATACTTCAGTTGAAGTGTTCTGTCTGTCTGAAGTTCTGTGAGCTGCTATTACTGGTACTCTTTCATCACTAAGATTCAAAACTTGATAAGTGGTAGTTCACCATACTTCAGTTGAAGTGTTCGGTCTATCTGTCTGTCTTAAGTTCTGTGAGCTGCTATTACTGGTACTCTTTCATCACTAGGATACAAAACTTGATAAGTGGTAGTTCACCATACTTCAGTTGAAGTGTTCTGTCTGTCTGAAGTTCTGTGAGCTGCTATTACTGGTACTCTTTCATCACTAGGATACAAAACTTGATAAGTGGTAGTTCACCATACTTCAGTTGAAGTGTTCGGTCTGTCTGTCTGTCTTAAGTTCTGTGAGCTGCTATTACTGGTACTCTTTCATCACTAGGATACAAAACTTGATAAGTGGTAGTTCACCATACTTCAGTTGAAGTGTTCTGTCTGTCTGTCTGTCTGTCTGAAGTTCTGTGAGCTGCTATTACTGGTACTCCTTCTTCACTAAGATACAAAACTTGATAAGTGGTAGTTCACCATACTTCAGTTGAAGTGTTCTGTCTGTCTGAAGTTCTGTGAGCTGCTATTACTGGTACTCTTTCATCACTAGGATACAAAACTTGATAAGTGGTAGTTCACCATACTTCAGTTGAAGTGTTCTGTCTGTCTGAAGTTCTGTGAGCTGCTATTACTGGTACTCTTTCATCACTAGGATACAAAACTTGATAAGTGGTAGTTCACCATACTTCAGTTGAAGTGTTCGGTCAGTCTGTCTGTCTGTCTGTCTGAAGTTCTGTGAGCTGCTATTACTGGTACTCTTTCATCACTAGAATACAAAATTTGATAAGTGGTAGTTCACCATACTTCAGTTGAAGTGTTCTGTCTGTCTGAAGTTCTGTGAGCTGCTATTACTGGTACTCTTTCATCACTAGGATACAAAACTTGATAAGTGGTAGTTCACCATACTTCAGTTGAAGTGTTCGGTCAGTCTGTCTGTCTGTCTGTCTGTCTGAAGTTCTGTGAGCTGCTATTACTGGTCCTCTTTCATCACTAGGATACAAAACTTGATAAGTGGTAGTTCACCATACTTCAGTTGAAGTGTTCGGTCAGTCTGTCTGTCTGACTGTCTGTCTGTCTGTCTGAAGTTCTGTGAGCTGCTATTACTGGTACTCTTTCATCACTAGGATACAAAACTTGATAAGTGGTAGTTCACCATACTTCAGGTGAAGTGTTCGGTCTGTCTGAAGTTCTGTGAGCTGCTATTACTGGTACTCCTTCGTCACTAGGATACAAAACTTGATAAGTGGTAGTTCACCATACTTCAGTTGAAGTGTTCTGTCTGTCTGTCTGTCTGTCTTAAGTTCTGTGAGCTGCTATTACTGGTACTCCTTCTTCACTAAGATAGAAAACTTGATAAGTGGTAGTTCACCATACTTCAGTTGAAGTGTTCGGTCTGTCTGTCTGTCTGAAGTTCTGTGAGCTGCTATTACTGGTACTCTTTCATCACTAGGATACAAAACTTGATAAGTGGTAGTTCACCATATTTCAGTTGAAGTGTTCCGTCTGTCTGTCTGAAGTTCTGTTAGCTGCTATTACTGGTACTCTTTCATCACTAGAATACAAAACTTGATAAGTGGTAGTTCACGATACTTCAGTTGAAGTGTTCCGTCTGTCTGTCTGGAGTTCTGTGAGCTGCTATTACTTGTACTCTTTCTACACTAGGATACAAAACTTGATAAGTGGTAGTTCACCATACTTCAATTGAAGTGTTCGGTCTGTCTGTCTGAAGTTCTGTGAGCTGCTATTACTGGTACTCTTTCTGCACTAAGATACAAAACTTGATAAGTGGTAGTTCACCATACTTCAGTTGAAGTGTTCGGTCTGTCTGTCTGAAGTTCTGTGAGCTGCTATTACTGGTACTCTTTCTGCACTAAGATACAAAACTTGATAAGTGGTAGTTCACCATACTTCAGTTGAAGTGTTCGGTCGGTCTGTCTGTCTGAAGTTCTGTGAGCTGCTATTACTGGTACTCTTTCTGCACTAAGATACAAAACTTGATAAGTGGTAGTTCACCATACTTCAGTTGAAGTGTTCCGTCTGTCTGTCTGAAGTTCTGTGAGCTGCTATTACTGGTACTCTTTCATCACTAGGATACAAAACTTGATAAGTGGTAGTTCCCCATACTTCAGTTGAAGTGTTCCGTCTGTCTGTCTGAAGTTCTGTTAGCTGCTATTACTGGTACTCTTTCATCACTAGGATACAAAACTTGATAACAGGTAGTTCACCATACTTCAGTTGAAGTGTTCCGTCTGTCTGTCTGAAGTTCTGTGAGCTGCTATTACTGGTACTCTTTCATCACTAAGATACAAAACTTGATAAGTGGTAGTTCACCATACTTCAGTTGAAGTGTTCGGTCTGTCTGTCTGTCTGTCTTAAGTTCTGTGAGCTGCTATTACTGGTACTCTTTCATCACTAGGATACAAAACTTGATAAGTGGTAGTTCACCATACTTCAGTTGAAGTGTTCGGTCTGTCTGTCTGAAGTTCTGTGAGCTGCTATTACTGGTACTCTTTCTGCACTAAGATACAAAACTTGATAAGTGGTAGTTCACCATACTTCAGTTGAAGTGTTCGGTCTGTCTGTCTGAAGTTCTGTGAGCTGCTATTACTGGTACTCTTTCTGCACTAAGATACAAAACTTGATAAGTGGTAGTTCACCATACTTCAGTTGAAGTGTTCGGTCTGTCTGTCTGAAGTTCTGTGAGCTGCTATTACTGGTACTCTTTCTGCACTAAGATACAAAACTTGATAAGTGGTAGTTCACCATACTTCAGTTGAAGTGTTCGGTCTGTCTGTCTGTCTGAAGTTCTGTGAGCTGCTATTACTGGTACTCTTTCTGCACTAAGATACAAAACTTGATAAGTGGTAGTTCACCATAGTTCAGTTGAAGTGTTCTGTCTGTCTGAAGTTCTGTGAGCTGCTATTACTGGTACTCTTTCATCACTAGGATACAAAACTTGATAAGTGGGAGTTCACCATACTTCAGTTGAAGTGTTCTGTCTGTCTGAAGTTCTGTGAGCTGCAATTACTGGTACTCTTTCATCACTAGGATACAAAACTTGATAAGTGGTAGTTCACCATACTTCAGTTGAAGTGTTCGGTCAGTCTGTCTGTCTGTCTGTCTGTCGGTCTGTCTGTCTGTCTGAAGTTCTGTGAGCTGCTATTACTGGTACTCTTTCATCACTAGGATACAAAACTTGATAAGTGGTAGTTCACCATACTTCAGTTGAAGTGTTCGGTCAGTCTGTCTGTCTGACTGTCTGTCTGTCTGTCTGTCTGTCTGAAGTTCTGTGAGCTGCTATTACTGGTACTCTTTCATCACTAGGATACAAAACTTGATAAGTGGTAGTTCACCATACTTCAGTTGAAGTGTTCGGTCTGTCTGAAGTTCTGTGAGCTGCTATTACTGGTACTCCTTCGTCACTAAGATACAAAACTTGATAAGTGGTAGTTCACCATACTTCAGTTGAAGTGTTCTGTCTGTCTGTCTGTCTGTCTGTCTTAAGTTCTGTGAGCTGCTATTACTGGTACTCCTTCTTCACTAAGATACAAAACTTGATAAGTGGTAGTTCACCATACTTCAGTTGAAGTGTTCGGTCTGTCTGTCTGTCTGAAGTTCTGTGAGCTGCTATTACTGGTACTCTTTCATCACTAGGATACAAAACTTGATAAGTGGTAGTTCACCATACTTCAGTTGAAGTGTTCCGTCTGTCTGTCTGAAGTTCTGTTAGCTGCTATTACTGGTACTCTTTCATCACTAGAATACAAAACTTGATAAGTGGTAGTTCACCATACTTCAGTTGAAGTGTTCCGTCTGTCTGTCTGGAGTTCTGTGAGCTGCTATTACTGGTACTCTTTCATCACTAAGATACAAAACTTGATAAGTGGTAGTTCACCATACTTCAGTTGAAGTGTTCGGTCCGTCTGTCTGTCTTAAGTTCTGTGAGCTGCTATTACTGGTACTCTTTCATCACTAGGATACAAAACTTGATAAGTGGTAGTTCACCATACTTCAGTTGAAGTGTTCGGTCTGTCTGTCAGAAGTTCTGTGAGCTGCTATTACTGGTACTCTTTCTGCACTAAGATACAAAACTTGATAAGTGGTAGTTCACCATACTTCAGTTGAAGTGTTCGGTCTGTCTGTCTGTCTGAAGTTCTGTGAGCTGCTATTACTGGTACTCTTTCTGCACTAAGATACAAAACTTGATAAGTGGTAGTTCACCATACTTCAGTTGAAGTGTTCGGTCGGTCTGTCTGTCTGAAGTTCTGTGAGCTGCTATTACTGGTACTCTTTCTGCACTAAGATACAAAACTTGATAAGTGGTAGTTTACCATACTTCAGTTGAAGTGTTCCGTCTGTCTGTCTGAAGTTCTGTGAGCTGCTATTACTGGTACTCTTTCATCACTAGGATACAAAACTTGATAAGTGGTAGTTCCCCATACTTCAGTTGAAGTGTTCCGTCTGTCTGTCTGAAGTTCTGTTAGCTGCTATTACTGGTACTCTTTCATCACTAGGATACAAAACTTGATAACAGGTAGTTCACCATACTTCAGTTGAAGTGTTCCGTCTGTCTGTCTGAAGTTCTGTGAGCTGCTATTACTGGTACTCTTTCATCACTAAGATACAAAACTTGATAAGTGGTAGTTCACCATACTTCAGTTGAAGTGTTCGGTCTGTCTGTCTGTCTGTCTTAAGTTCTGTGAGCTGCTATTACTGGTACTCTTTCATCACTAGGATACAAAACTTTATAAGTGGTAGTTCACCATACTTCAGTTGAAGTGTTCGGTCTGTCTGTCTGAAGTTCTGTGAGCTGCTATTACTGGTACTCTTTCTGCACTAAGATACAAAACTTGATAAGTGGTAGTTCACCATACTTCAGTTGAAGTGTTCGGTCTGTCTGTCTGAAGTTCTGTTAGCTGCTATTACTGGTACTCTTTCTGCACTAAGATACAAAACTTGATAAGTGGTAGTTCACCATACTTCAGTTGAAGTGTTCCGTCTGTCTGTCTGAAGTTCTGTTAGCTGCTATTACTGGTACTCTTTCATCACTAGAATACAAAACTTGATAAGTGGTAGTTCACCATACTTCAGTTGAAGTGTTCCGTCTGTCTGTCTGGAGTTCTGTGAGCTGCTATTACTGGTACTCTTTCATCACTAGGATACAAAACTTGATAAGTGGTAGTTCACCATACTTCAGTTGAAGTGTTCGGTCCGTCTGTCTGTCTTAAGTTCTGTGAGCTGCTATTACTGGTACTCTTTCTGCACTAAGATACAAAACTTGATAAGTGGTAGTTCACCATACTTCAGTTGAAGTGTTCGGTCTGTCTGAAGTTCTGTGAGCTGCTATTACTGGTACTCTTTCATCACTAAGATACAAAACTTGATGAGTGAGAGTTCACCATACTTCAGTTGAAGTGTTCTGTCTGTCTGAAGTTCTGTGAGCTGCTATTACTGGTACTCTTTCATCACTAGGATACAAAACTTGATAAGTGGTAGTTCACCATACTTCAGTTGAAGTGTTCGGTCTGTCTGTCTGTCTGAAGTTCTGTGAGCTGCTTCTCTTCCTCCAGAGAAAGATTGCTGGTGTACGTATCACATAAGGATTGTGTACCCAGTCATATTTGTTGAAGTGATAGAGGGAAGATATTGTGCCATGTTATTCTCAAGAACGATGAGGTGTTTTAAAATGAGTTTGCAGGTTATGTTACTGTGTGGATCTACCGCAAATGAAAGAGGAAACATCTTGGAATTTTTCTCTCCCACATGTGATTTCCATAGACTAAGCAAGTTTATTGCTTGACATCAGCACATTTTCTTGTTTTGCTTACATACTCTCATTCAGATAATTTAAATGGTGAAAAATAAAGGCAAATATGCTACCTTTGCACACCATCTCTCGTCATTTAACTTTGCATATTTCTTACTGTTTACCAGTTATGCAAAAGTCATTCAGAAAAAGGATGACTTTTGGGGACATTGCTAGAAAGTTCAAGATATACATTTTATTTGGCACAAAAATACATTAAATAGGTATATGATATTTTAACCAAAATCGTTAAGAGCCATTTTTGAGGAAATCAGAATTTTTAAAATGTTCCATATAAAGGGTAATCTGGGGTGGAGGGATTCTCTTGAAAATCTTCATGTTGCATCTTTGGATCGTAGTGAACCTAAACACCAAGTGTGGTATTTATTGAACTTTTCATTTTTGAGTTATGGTGTTAACAGACACACACACGGAACTTTTCCTAAAGGCTTCCGGTGAAATCTCGGTATCAAATTTTTGGGTGGAATGCAATGATTCCCCCACTTGGTAGCATTCACCCTCATCATCAGCATGTTGTTTCTTCTCCTCTCCTGGTTGGGCTTGATCCTGCTGCCATCTATGAGTACAGTAACTACTCATTGATGGGATTTCAAAATTTATGATGTTCTCAGTTTTCTTGGCAATAAACATTTTCTCCTAAATAGTCAGTTCTAGTGATAAAGAAATTAGTTTTAATAAAATACAGTTGATGAATGTGGAGTCAACCTAAACACTCTTACTAGCTTCACTTATTTATTTTGCAGAACATGTATCGTGAGCATGAGCTCACATCATCAGCTGCCTGTTGACTCTCGAGTCGTATTGTTGAAAGCCTGGGGTGTCCTCTGGTGGCTTATGGATGAAACTAAATAGAGGGTTGTCTGCTTCTGACAAATCAAAGTTCATGATGCGGTTTTTAAACTTCATGTAAATGTGCTCCCATATTTGAAGCTCTTTGGGCTTTTGGACTGGTTTCAACAACTGGATATTGCTGTCTATTTCATGGTTACGAGTCCAGAAGTGAAAAGCAACTGTCAGTCTGTTTGAACTTTGTGCAACGCCGGTGTTCTTTGAAGCAGGTGCCTGTGTTCCTTTTCACAATTTTCACATTGGATGTGCTAGATTCCTGACTTTTTGTCCTGGGTTATGGGATCAGATTTTCTTGCTTTAATGAGATGCTTGATGCTAAATTTGTTGTGCACTGACAGGGTAATGTCATTCTTGAATATTTTCTGAAATTTGTGAGAGAGACCTGGGTAGTATGTGAATTTCCTGAAGTTGATCTTTTCTCCTGCGTTAGAAAGTATGGTGATCTGCTTGATGCATTTTTCTTTTGAATTTACATATTTTCCTATCTACCAATTCCTGGCTGAATCCATTCCCTACTGCAGATGTGTTGATATTTTTTATAGTATACAGTTCTGTTGAAAACCGCTTCTTGTGTGCTTTGATGTAATTATCTGTGTGCGTGGCTTTTCTATGCCATCTGAAATCTTTGTTAATTTGAGGTCCAGCAGTTGTTGGTGAATTGAATGGATGGGTCCTCTATGTGCTTGTGAATATGTCATCAACGTATCCGTACCAAACTTTGAACATGTAGGGGAACACTTTGGTGATGAGCATTT
Organism: Deroplatys truncata; assembly: GCA_030765065.1. Taxonomy (NCBI): domain Eukaryota; kingdom Metazoa; phylum Arthropoda; class Insecta; order Mantodea; family Mantidae; genus Deroplatys; species Deroplatys truncata. Next base: position 257,632,854 of record CM060984.1, read on the forward strand.
CAAGTTGGCTCATAAATAAATATGCCAGGAAAAGAGATAGGGGCTTCTCATAGTCAAATCTTTTTCCTGTTGGTAGAAATTCCCTTCAAAAACAAAGAAGGAATGGTTTAGGCAGATCCTGGTGAGGTGTTCGGCAGGAATGTGAGTAACCATTTTCTCAGAAATGTGACCAGCTTGTCTATGGGAATGCTGGGAAATACGTTTTTGATGTTGAATGTGCGGAGTGTGTCCTGAGGGTCCAGTTTTTCCACTAGCTCAAGGGAGTTTTTGATGCTGTGGCAGTGCTTGAAATTGATGCAACCAGCTGGCAAAGCGATAAGAGGGGGTGTTTATATAACTAATTACTGGCCTTGTTGGTGCCAGGCTTGTGGATTTTGGGCGCCATAAATAACAGCCATATCATCCCAAAAAGACAGACGCCATAGTATCAAGATGAACCCCAAGTTAGCCAGAATATATGGCCCCCCCCCAAAAATCCCGGCAATATCCAGTTGCTGAAACCAGCTCAAAAACCCAAAGAGCTTGAAGTATGGGACAAGATTTACATAAAGAAGTTTGAAAACTGCTTCATGAACTTTGATTTGCCAGAAGCAAACAACCCTCTATTTAGTTTCATCCATAGGCCACCCCAGGCTTTCAACAATACAACTCGAGAGTTGATCTGACAGTCAACAGGCAGCTGATGATTTGAGCTCATGTTCTGCAAAATAAATAAGTGAGTGAAGCTAGTAAGAGTGTTTAGGTTGACTCCACTTTCATCAAGTGTGTGTGATTCCACTACTCTTTGGAGAGTTTTAATAACTTTATGGCTTGTGAAACACCAACTTTCAGTTTTCAAAAGTTTTATTCATACATTAAAGTCCCTCTAAGTAAAGAAATACTGAAAAGAACATTAGTGTATACTGGATATAGCAGACTTTAATGGCTTCAACCCAAGTTCAATACCTAAGATGATGAAACAGAGTGAGAAACTTTAACCCAAACAACAATTCTAAGACAATCAACTGGGAATATAAAAAATTTACTTATCATCCAGGGGCATTTCAGAAATCTGAGAAAAACTTCAATAGATATGACATTTGATTAGCTCCTCAAAACAAATATACCTGAACAGTTCCAGATACACTAAAATTCGGAATCTGCCAAAATCAAAAGGATTTTGACCATTAGACTGATAGAAGACCAGAGAAATATAAAAGGGAAACAAATATATAAATCTGCATAGCACAACATTGATCAAGCCATAAAATGTATCCACCGACCCAAGATTCAATTAAATTACTGTTAAAACCAGTTTCTCACTATTTGGGGGAAAATATATTTTATTGTCAATAATGTTGAAGTCATAAATCTTCCAATGAGTTACCCTGGTAGCAGGATCAAACCTAGCCAGGAGGGTGATGAGCACAAATACCCGCAAAATGTTACAGTGAAGGTATGTGACAAAAATGGTGCGTTAACAAGAAGTAGGGTACAAAAAAAAGCTGGAAAGTATGTCATAAGGATCAACATACGAGTGAAAATATGCAGAAAGACTACAGGGAAACCCAGGAAAATGAAAGAAGCATTAAAGCTGACTTGAAAACCAAGCTGGATCATTCAGCAGGCTATATGAGTATACAGTATACGCTTCACTTTTTCAAGTAAATACTCGGTTTGGTAAGAATAAAACCATCCGAGTATCTACTTCATTTTGAGAACATACTCACGCATCCATCTTACAACAGATAGTATATTCTCAGTTTTATGAGTTCATTCTCCTTTCATGCTGAGCATAGTAGATGCATGCTCGCTTCTGAATATATACTGAGTTTTCTTTACTTAAAACTAAATATGAAGAGAATGGCACAGTTTATGAGCTGTATAGTACTCATGGAAAAGTTACAAACACAGCCATATGTATTAAAGAAGTTTCAAAATCTTGCATTGTTTCAGAAATAACATTGAAAGTCAACTCTACTTACTTCAAAATCCAGATACCAACTTTATAAGAAAACTGTTTCATAGTATACCTAAATAGTGTAAACATCCTGGATTCAAGAAACAGTCTGATTTGAATTTGCATCTGGCACCTTCTAATTATGACTTAAGAATCCGTGAATATTTTCTTTTTGCGTGATTTATTGATAATAGAATTTTGCCTATTTCATTTTATTTGTTGTTTTGCTAATTTCATTTACAGCTATGCTTTTGTATGTGTTGCTTCAATTAATTTTTCATTTCTTGAAGGACCTAATATTTCTCTAACATTTCTGCTGAAACTTGTTATAAAACACAGGATAATTCCTGAGCAGTTTAGATGGGCCGAACCAAATACAACAAAATGTACTCCTCTAATTCAGAATGCCAAATAGCACACCACACACTCAATGAAGCAGAAATATTAAAGAAATAAGAAGCCTAATTAAAGCAGTTGAAACTAGAAATCATGTCACTCTACAATGGATCCCAGCTCATGTCGGACTTTTGGGCAATGAACATGTGGATCAATTAGCAAAGAAAGGTGCAAAACAACAAATGAAATCTGTAGGACAAATAGAAATAAATAAACAATTGAATAACATTAAACAATATTTCAAAAGACACCAGAGACTTGATGAAGAAGATAAATTAAAAGATAAAGACTATAAGAATACTAAAGATAGAGTTGATATACAAAAAATGCCAAGGAAGACTGCAGTGGCCTTATTTAGGCTGGCAACTGACCACAATTGCCTTGCAGAACATCTCTACAAGATACGATGCCTACCTACACCCAAGTGCACTCTCTGTGAAGAAGATGTCATCCTGAACAAACAACATCTCGCCAAATGCAAAGGCCTTAAAAGTGATAACTTACAGACTTTATATTGGGAAGCCAGAGGGAAAATGATGCAGATCAATTAATCCCCAGTGCCATTAGTCAACAACAACAATCAACAAAGCTAGTATATGGTCAAAGTGTAGATGACATGGGTATATACTTACATTTAAGTGAACAAGATGGCTGTGGGGATGAGTATATTCTTGTATGAGGTAGTAGACTTTTATTCTTATGAAAACGAGTATGTTCTCATTGAGCTGAGTATACAATCACAGAAAGTGTTCTTACTCATGAGTATAAACTTTGAGTAAGTACTTGCTTTTTATTCATGTGAACCCAGCAAATGCCTAGCAATACAGGACGCAGTTGGTGATAGATATCTTAAATAAGGACCTAAAAGGAGCAAAGGAAGAGATAAACCTTTAAAAATGGAAAATCAAGCAATGAAAATCAAATATTTTCATCAATGGAAACAAATGAAAACTTATACATGGAAATTGCAAGAAAAAGGCAGACAGAATCTTGGAGCATAACCTCAAACTACATCACCTTGGAAAACCGATTTCAAGGCTTAAGCTATCAAGCGGAAGAAGAAAAACCTTCCGAAAACCTAGAAAATCAAATAAATAAAGGAAGTGTGGGGAAAACTTTGTGGTATAAATGGAAAAGCAACAAACTAATAACACCACAGCAAAAGATACAAGGCAAGTAAAGAAGCAAAGTTGAAAGAAAATTACTTAGTGGTAGTGGCTCAATGTAGTGTTAAACAGAGGTGATACAACAATGAAAGTGTTTAGGGGTATGCAAGTGCAATACTTGCTGAGTCTATTTGATCAAGAAGAAAACAAGCACAGAATAAACACATTGGTGCTACATATATTCATGGGTAACTGGGAGCAGATGCTGAAGTGTACAATGTAATACGACACACCAAAACGTGTTTCCCATCGACAACTATGGTTGTAAACGGTATACTGAGAAGTAGGAAATATATTGCTGATATAAATGAATGTGATACTCTTGTAGATGTAAATACATTTGGATGATTTAAGTAAAAATGATGAAAGGGATAAAATAAAGAAACAAAACATTGAAAATATCACTATAGATGACACAAATTATGAAAATGTAAAGTCCATAATGCACGTCAGAGAAAAAATAGCGACATAGTAATTTTTCATCAAAATACTCTGTATATAAGCAACAAATGAATGTCTATGGAGCTAAGTATAATAGACTTAGAACCTAACATTACGGACCCCAGATTGTAGGTAAATAAAATAATGTAATATCGGTGTAAAAATATTATAGTGAGCGGTGTTTTGGGCGGTAAATAAAACTGCTTAACGGTGTTATCTCGTGCAAAAAAAAGGGAAAAAACAAAAACACAGTTTAAACTATTTTACTGTGGAACAAAGGGCACCTTACATGTAAGTTAAAAAAGAGGAGCATGAAAATATTTACATAGTATACATTTTGACTGATTTACTTTGTTAGAGACAAAGCCACCATAAGTTCGGTGTTCTCTGGCTTAAGATTTGTTCTTAAGTTTGTCATGATGTTCCAATATGCAGAGAAAAGTCTTTCACTGTCCACATTGGACATGGGTACCCACAATAGTTTCATACACTTCTCACTGAAACACAAGTGATCACATTGAAGTCCAGAAAGTAAATCCATACGTTCACTTCAGCAGCATCATCTAATTTCTCACACACTATGTTCTTCAGAGCAGCATATCCCTCCTCGAATGTCTTCTCTGGCAAGTCTCGCAGAAAAGGTAACATTCTTCTTTCTTTTTCTATAGTTATATCAGTAGATGCCTCATTTGATACTATTTTTGGTACATCAAACAATTTACCTGCAGAATGAATATCATCATCAGCTGGATCAGCTGACATTAAGGAATTCAGCTTGGTAACTGACTTTATGCCCAATTGCTTGAACTGACTGATAACATAAGACTTCTTGAGGGTTGGCAGTCTCTGAAGAAGACTTGAAGTTTTCTCTCCAAACGAGCCCTCAGCTACTATTGTGAAGCCATTTGATATATCTTTAAGTTTGCTATACAGTTTATGAACAAATGGATATTTAGATCCCTCAAGCACTTCAATAAGGCAAATGGTGTCTTTGCAGTGTTCAAGAAGGAAAGATGCCTGGCAGTTTATTATATTTTGAGACCGCATTGAAATGCTACTGTGGAATCAGTTTGAACTCCCGCGTGCCGCAAAACTAAACTGACCTGGCAACGTCTTGCACATGCTGTCTGTAAGGCACGCGAACGGCACGTTGCCAACTCCACCGTCAGCCGAATTGTGCATGCGCTTAATTTGAAACGTGGTTCCATCGGCATAATTCCTTTTCTTTTTCAGAGCAGAAGGTAAACAGACTCCTTGTGCTAAATTGTAACGTAATTTAAAGAATATAACTTGACTCCAAACGAATCTTTCAGTATAGCGGACACAAAATATACCTAGACATGCGTTCACATTATGGCAACGTCGCGAGACAGCAACAATTTTCGTGCGAGGGGTACAGGAAATGGAGACAGTGATTGGTAGAAGAGGCTGTCTACTGTCAGAATTGACTTAAACCAGACTTAGAAATTCATGCATTATTTAACGATACTTTTGCGACAGTCTTTTCCAGCCGGCATGAAATGGGGTGATGCAAGCACGAATCATTAAAATATGGCATTAGAGAAGAATTGCAGGTAGTATTGTCATTTAAATCCAAAGAATAATTTGAGTGAAATGAGAAATCCGTCACTGATACAGTGTTGCCGAGTTCCGATAAACATGGCATTCGTTTTGTTGTGCATGCGATAGGTGAAGAGTGAAGGGGACGGGGTATCGAAGCAGTACCGATGTTTGCCGAAGCTCTGGTTAAATTACAGTGCAGTTTGGTGTTCTGTGCCGTGCAGCACACAACACCATGCAGCATGGCCGTAGCGAATGACAATACACGTATCCGTAAATGATTGATAAGCCAAATATCTGATTGTTTATGTGAAAAGGAGAGACAAATGCCAAAAAAAGAAAGGGGAGAGAGAGAGAGAGAGAGAGAGAGAGAAAAATGTCGGGTTATTTTGTACATTTTTTTTCATAACGATGTTATTTCACGTTTTCGCGATATAGAACTAATGTCGCGTTATTTCGCGACTCAGAATGGACATATATGTGGAATTTAAAAATAATTGATTAAAGGTTTTCCTTATTGTTAATTTTCGGCCAACTTCGCGGATTAACTACTCGCAAAAAGTCGGGGTCCCTACCTAACATTATCATATTCATAGAACATAGCCTAAAAGACAGGAAATTGTAGCAAATAATTACCATGCATACATGCAAAGGTCATGGGCAGTAACACAAAAATGGAGGGGTAGCTCTATGTGGAAATTGGTATAAAGCTTAAAGAGATGGAGTGTAAAAGTATAGAGACAAAATGATATGTGAACTACCAGCATAATGTTGATTGGAGTGTATGGATTCTCCAGGGGGAAGTAAAGAATTCTTTCTTAAAGACATAGAAAACCTATTAAATGCAAAAGTATTAATGGTGATTTAAATATTGATATGATAAATGAAAGTAATTATAAATCATCACTTGCAGAAATCTTAAGACAGGCATAGAAAAACCCACAAGAGTAATGAAGTACTCTGAAATTGTATAGATAATGTTTTAACCTCCCAGAAACAAAATGGAAAACTTCAATCATAAATGCAGCGATAGGCAATCACATTTTGGTCAACTTCTAAAATTAAGCTTTGAAAAAGATATTGCACAATTTAACTCTGAGTACAGGAGACAGATAAACAAGGAAAATTTGCAGACGTTAACTGGGAGGAGATATATGATACAAATGACAAACCAAAAATATGAGATTTTCAACAAAAAAATTCAATATGTCTCTTAGAAGGGTTAAAATAAATGTCGATGATAAGGGTAACGATCTTAAAAACTGAATAACAAAAGCAATAAAACTATCATGCAATGGAATGAGGTTTTTACACTGAATAAAACAGCCAAACATGAGTGAAAAAGCATTAAATTACATTGAAAATTACAAGAAAACACTAAATGTAGTAATTGCAAAGGCTGAAATGAACCACAAAAGAACAAATCGAAAGAGCAGAAAATGAAGCTAAAGTAGTACAGAAAATTTTAAATCAAATACATAAAGGTGGTGGTAGTAATAATTTATTCACCAATAGTTGCAATAGGCTTTGTCAAAACAGAAATCTTAAAAACCACACCATATATGGCTAATAAACACTATTTGCTTTCTGAATCAAATTCCTGTATGCCATATACAAGATGTTTTATTAACCATCTATACAATCTATCTTTAAACAGTTTAACATTTGTGGTAGTTATTTTTGAGGGAAGTAAATTGAAAAACTTTATGCCCACTACCTTATAATTCTTCTGCAATCTGTGATACGGTATATCGTTATTCCTACCACGTATATTATGTTTATGTATAGCCCCCCCTTATGTCATAGGGTTACAAGTTCTCTTATTTGGACCAACACATCATAAATATATAAATTAATAAACTAGGAACTCCTAATTTTATAAATAAAGATTTACAGTGTTCTAGTTTACTTGATGTCAATTCTTTTACTTTTTTTAAATCCTTATTACCTCTGTTATTCTAGACTACTGCCGCATATCTGAATATTGATTAAAAAAAATTAAAAATATGGCAATCGAACGAAATCTTTTAGCACTGCTCTTTTTAAGTTAGATAAGAGAAATACCATATGTGGATTCCAGGATAGGTGTTTATCAATTACAATACCAAAAAGTTTCACATTTACATGTTTTAAATTAAAGATTATTTGCTGGAAGCCATTACTTCTAAACCAAGTTTGAGCTTGCTGCATGGTTCCATTAACAGACTGTCTCACGTCTTTATTTACATTAAGGGAGGATGTAACATCTGCATAAACACTTGTGTGGCAGGGATAACATTTGATACATTATTAGAAAAAGCAGGGGTGCCAGTACTGAGCCCTGCTGAACTCCAATTTTCACCTTGGTGGTGCTTGATTGTTTTTCTCCGACTATTACTAGCTGTTTACAACCTCTAAGTATCATTTAAATATATTTAATTTTTTTCCTTTGATACTATATGTTTGTAGCTGTTAAAGAAAGATATCATGTATACACAATCAAAAGCTTTACTTAGGTCACAAAGTGTGCCTTGAGCCTAACCAAGTTTGATAAATTTTATCTACTAATGCATCAACATCTAGCATTGTTGATTTTGTTCTACAATATCCAAATTGATTACTAAAGAATAACTTTTGCTTTCCAAAAAACTATTGCAATTGGCTTTTTAAACAGACATTCCATAATGATTTAGATTGAGTCACACTTTTATACACTCACCTTCACTAATTAAAAGTTATATAAAAAGGAAACGTTTTCGAGGGCATTCGTCCTCATCGTCAGCGACTGGGTGACTAAGAGTCGCTTTCTCCTGTGTCCTCTTCTTCCTCATCCTGTGGATTCTGACCCTGTTGCCATCTGGTGTTGGGGGCACAAAGTTTTAACACATTACTTACAGGCGGGATTTCAAAATTAATGACGTTGTTGCTGTTTTTGATGATGTGTATTTTTTCCCAGATGTTCAATTCTATTGGTGTGGTGAGGGGCTTTAACAACTTTAAATTTTGGCCAATGTTGTGGTTTTCTGTCCAAAAATGGTGTGATACAGCAGATTTCTCTATTTGTTTTAGTTTTATGTTTCTTTGGTGTTCCTTAAGTCTGGTTTCCAAGTTTCTTTTAGTTTTTCCTATGTAGTATTTATCACAATCCTCACAACTGATCTCGTAAATTCCAGATTTTAGTGTGTTTGGGATGGTATTTTTGAGAGGTGTGTTTAGTAAGTTCTTCAAGCTGAATTTGTTCTGTGGAGCTAGTCTAATGTTACATTTGTTGAAGATTCGTTCAAATTTTCTAAACTAACTTCACTGTTAATAACGCTTCTATTTTTAATCTTTAAGACATTCCATAATTTTTGCCATTTTTGTCAGAATTACTGACTTTTTGAGTTCTTTAATTTTTTTACTGACTTTTATAACCCCATCACTCGTTACTTCTTTAAGCAAAAACCCCTTATTTTCTTCTTCTTTCTACTGCATTCATAAAAGTTATTGTAGTTTCTGGACATGAATGTACTATAAAAAGAAATCATCAGACTCAACTGTTGAGTTGAGAGAAAATGCTGACGATGAGAACAAGCCGTCTCCGAAACGCGTTCAAGTAAGAATATCATAGTGATGTAGTGTAACAACCCTCAACTCTCTATTTTAAAATATAATAGATGCTTCACTAATAAATGCAATATCTCCAGATAAACTAAAAATATGTTATTGTTACACCAATATACCAAAAAAAAGAAAGTACATTCAATATACAAAATTATAGACCAATCACACTATGCTCAGTAGTATCAAAAGTGATGGAAGGAGTATATTTGAAGCAACTACAGAAATATTTTGAAAAACAAAAAATTTTATCAGAGTTGCAATATGGTTTTCAGAAACATAAATCCACAACAGATGCAATAAATAAAGCAAATGATATAATTATTAATGCTCTCCATAATAAAGAAATTGTGGTAGCCATATTTTTAGACTTGTCAAAGGCATTTTGACAGTGTAAATATAAACACATTAGAAAAATATGGGGTTCAAGGGGTTGCAGTGGATTGTATCAAGACAGCAATGTGCAGAAATAAATTATAAAAATTATAAGCGTATGGTAAATAAAGTAAGATCAAAGTTTGAATCAATTAAACAAGGAGTTCCATAGGGTTCAAAGTTGGGTCCTTTCTGTATTTAGGTATATAAATGAGCTTTTTGAAATAGTAGCAAGAAATGGAAGTATGGCAATTGGCTATGTAGAGGATGCAACAATAATAATTAGGGACCATACCACAAGAGGTGCAAAAATTACGGTTAATTATACCATGAAGATTTTAAAAGAATACTTTCTAAATTTGGATCTAGCACTAAATGTAAAAAAGACTGCATGGATAAATTTCACATTAAAAGAGCAACATATAGATTCATATGACCTCAAAGTAGATGGGGAAAGTATTCCTGAAACACAAGCCACAAATTTTCTACGTGTTTTATAGATAAATATCTAAACTGGCAACCACATGTATCGTACATAACGGGTTTATACATAATAAAAACTGGTTAAGAATAGCATGGATAATAAAACATTGAAAGAAGCGTATTATCTTTTTTATATTCATATATAAAATATGGAACAACATTATGAGGAAATATTGCAGCTAATGAAGTACTTAAGGTGTTTAAATTACAGAAGAAGGCCATTAGAATAATAGGGAAACTGAAAACATACTTACAGGGAGACATGCCCTAACTGCTCCATATATATATATGAAAGTATCAAACGAGCTACTCAACAAAAAATACTTCATATACATGATTATAACATAAGAAATAAAGGTGATTATTACAGAACTGCACATTAAATAATCATTCATTAGAAAATTTAGAGAGAGAACATTAAAATGCATTACCTAGAAAAATTAAAGATAGGAACAAAGAGAAATACGCATAAACAGCAAAAAATGTTTAATAAAAAATGCATTCTACAGCATTAAAGAGTTTAAGTTTAATACAAAATAAAATCACAAAGTATATATACTGTGAAAATGATTAAGATATAAGAAGGTTGTAAGAAATGTATTGACGTATCCTATGTATTTGAATGAAATGTGTACAGATAGCATGACTCATTCTAAACTTAACACTATTAAATAATCTTTCAAAATATATGAGTGATCTTAGCACCAAATGTTGGGAAAGATTTAGACCCCTAAAAGTTTTCACAGTTGGTAGTAAAAAAGTGCACTGTTTTGGTTTATTATGTGCCCATTGTTGACATGCATTTTTCAACAAAATATTTTGTATACATTTGCTGTCAGCCTGTGAAAAAGAAGAAACAAACAGTCGGTCAGTAAAATGTTGGAGAGAGACCTATCATTTGGCATGTAATACAACGTAGTAACAATGAACAAGAATAGCAAACTCTTGTTAACTTGCTCATCAAACAATGGGAGCAGGAGCTACAATTATATGCATTGTTTATTATTTCATGTCTATATCATAAATATTCTGATGTGATACATTCACATGACTTTCTCTACCCTCTATTGTTTATTAGTTGTTGTTGACCAATGGCACTGGGGATTAATTGATCTGCATCATTTTCCCTCTGTCTTCCCAATATAAAGTCTGTAAGTTATCACTTTTAAGGCCTTGCATTTGGTGAGATGTTGTTTGTTCAGGTGACATCTTCTTCACAGAGAGTGCACTTGAGTGCAGGTAGGCATCGTATCTTGTAGAGGTGTTCTGCGAGGCAATCATGGCCAGTTGCCATCCTAAATAAGGCCACTGCAGTCTTCCTTGGCATTTTTTGTATATCAACTCTAATCTTTAATATTCTTATAATCTTTATGCTTTAATTTATTTTCATCAAGTCTCTGCTGTCTTTTGAAATGTTGTTTAATGTTATATAATTGTTTATTTATTTCTATTTGTCTTACAGGTTTTATTTGTTGTATTGCACCTTTCTTTGCTAATTGATCTGCATGTTCATTGCCCAAAAGTCCGACATGAGCTGGGATCCATTGTAGAGTGACATGATTTCTAGTTTCAACTGCTTTAATTAAGCTTTTTATTTCTTTAATATTTCTTCTTGTTGAACAAGGGGAACAACGCAGTCCGCCTCCACGCGGTGTTCCAGGTAACACTAAATGGACAACACAGGCATGCTTCCCAAGCTATTGTTTATTAGTGGGTATACAAATTATTATTACAGAAGTTTATTTTCATATCTACTTCATTTTAATCGAGATAAACTTTTGCAGAAATAGTTACATTACACACTTCATTATAGATACAAAGAGAATAACGACAGTTACATGTTCAAGAGTTGGATGCTAATGCTGGCCTTAAAATTCCATGCTCTTTACCAAAAAAACAACAAAAATCTATAGGACTTTAGGGGAATGACAAAGTATTGAGCAAATTGAACCGTTAATAATGGATATCTCAGAAATGGCCGAGGCCACAAAAAATGTTATTGGAAAGTATATGTTTTAAAGAGATCTAATTTTTTGTGAAGTATGTCTTTGTCTATCACTTACATTTTATTTGTCATGCCTTTAATACAGGGTAGGTATTTTAATCAAAATCCTTAGGAACCATTTTTAGAAAGTAAAAAATTAAGAAAAAATTCTCCATGTAAAGGGTAGTTGCGGTGGGGGAATTTTCTTGAAAATCTTTTGTGTCGCATCTTTGGAAGATGCTAAAGCTTTTTTGAGTTATGATGTTCACAGATACACAGACCTTTTCTTGGGCTCAGGGGTTCTCAAAACATAGACATCAAATTTTTTGGTTGAATACAATAGAAGGTACTACCTGATAGCCAACAGAGTTGCCTATTGCTTCAGCACGTTCTTCTGCCACTCTCTCTGCTACACCAACAGCAGACAGTCTCCGAGGCTGTGTACACACTATCTCTATATGCTGCTGTTTGTTACAAGGTGACATCAGACTGCGCAGCCACTCATCCATAAGGAACTGTGGCACCTAAAAACAATAAGTAATGTTCTCTACTCACTCTTCTTGTTAATCAACATAAACTTGTTTCATTACATATTTATACATTTTCTTGTAGGTGTAATAAAAATACAGCAGGCTAAAAAGTGTGATGGCTCTTTGCATGACCACGAGAAAATACAAACAATAACTTATCACTTGAAAAAAATAAAAGTGTTTTAGAATTCAAACACCAACAACAAAGAATATCTCCAAAATGGTGGTTAATGCCACAAAAAATTTTGAATAAATTATGTACTATAACAAGATCTACATGTTTTGGTAGTAATTGCATTTATATCTATACTGACGGCTCTCTACTGGATTATGGAGGAGCTGGAACTGGTGCATTTTTCCAATTCTTTTCCTCTCATAAAAAATTGGGGGAAATAAACAATGAATTTTGACGGTGAAATTGATGCCATATATACATCACTTCAAAATTTATTTCTGTGATTACCTAAATGCAAAAATATAGATATTCTATTATCTGATTCTAAAGCTGCACTTGAAGCAGTCCAAAATGATGAAGATTAAAGAAATACATGATATGAGCAAACAAATAAAAGTAGTCTTACAGTGGATTCCTGCACACGCAGTATTTTGGAAATGAAATGTCACATAATTTTACCAAAGAAACAAACTAAAATCAGCTTTGTGATAAAACAAAATTTTTTGCAAGAATCAATTAAACAAATCATATAAAAAAAAATAATTTCTAATTATAACCAACAGATGAACACTTCATTGTGATTCTCTTTGGCTTTTGAAAAACTAACATCAAAATATTGGAAAGCAAGAAGGAGAATAATATAATTATTAAATGCACATACATTTTCGTATTAAGATTTTGTCCCTCTCTTACGGTTTATTGATAATTCAAAAGTCATTCAGAATGAAGAGCTTCACAGGCTATTCAACATATACATTTCATTCACCACTTTTGAGAAAATAACAAAACGTTATGGAATGGCACTAGAAGGAAGACACCCCGGTACCAGTAGTGGAAGAGAAGAGCTGCAAAGTATGAGTCATCGCGAGCCAAGATTTATTGCACACTGCTAAAGGTTTAAGACGAGGGAAATATACTGTAGCATATCAAGTGAATTATCCTTGAAAAGAGAAGTGTATAATAGATAGAGATTAGACACGATGAAGGATTCATATTTGTATCTCCTCACAAAATACAGTAACCTGAAACAAAGTGAAGTACATGCAACTAAACGTCTATCATCAGGAAGATCTGTTCACTTGTATGGTAAATTGTTAGTGAAAAGAAGTATTTAATTGATGGTAGATTGAGTCACACACTCACCTGCTGTATAACACAGAAACGTTTTCAAGAACACATAAGTGTGACTCACTCTACCATCATCAAGAATACTTCACTGTTTTAAAGTATTTAATTGTTGTTGCATCTTACACTCTAAAATCAAGCTAGTGATTATTTTGATAAGTAATCCTCTTCACCACACAGAGGAGAACTTGCATACATCATGGATAAGGTTATGTGCAATAGGAAAACTTCAGTGAAACAGATAAATGTTTGTTGGTACAGATAATGAAAATTCATTTCAACAATATGTTCCTAATCTTCATATTTGCATTGCATATCATTTATGTGTTGATGGAGAAATACCCTTTCTAATTTTGGAAAAAGCTGACCATTTTCATCTGATGGGCACAAAATAGGAACATGCATACAATCAATTTCACCCACAATGTGTGGGAAACCTGCAAAATGAAGAAAAATTGCATTTCATTTTCTGAACACTCATGTATATTTATTTACACACACCTTAAGACAAAAAAAAATGAGCAGACTCTTGAAGTATATATTTGTTCGTTTCCACAGCCAGTTCACAATGCTGTAGCTTCATTTTACTGCCATGACATCTAGTGCCAAGTGGTTATAAACAGTTACGTAGCAACGAGACCTACCAAGCAGTGTTTATTAGGCATATTATGATATAATTTCCAATTGCTGGGATTTATTTGATTTCAGGGCATTAATGTTCACACATCAAAACTGTAACACTCTCCTGAAATAAGCAAATAAAAATACCAGTGAACTTAACATCAGGTATGTAAACACTGCCCTCATCCTTATGGACATGCCTAGACACGGAGGAAACCTCCTCCCAAGCATCCTGTACATGATCCCACAAAACCTTGTGTTGTCTTGCAGGCCAACTTTCTTCACCTCTGCCCATAGGACTCAAATCTCATGAGCAAGGAGGCCAATAAATCAATCACTATCATATCTTACCTTTGTGAGAAGCACTGAAAAAAATCCGCTGTCTTGTGCGGACAGGCTGGTTATCCTACTGGAATTCAATCATTCCGTTTGGGAATATCTAGTCCTTACACAAGGAGCTATAGTGTCTTTATACTGCTGGCTTTTTAATGTGCCATCAAGCTACCATACCTCATCTGTGAATATAACCCTATTCCAGTTATGGTTGACAAATGCAAGGCGAGAAAATCTGTGATCATCTGTAGGTACTGCTTCTTAGCTGCCAATTCAGCCCTGCTGTAGTCAAACGACGCAGGAAATTACAATTACTTGTAGTTGTAGGCACATGCAGGAAGAGATTCTTGTGTGCCTGTTCTACAAGTGCAGTGTCCTACTCAGGAGTGGACAAATGTTTTCAACCCAAACCATCCCTTCCGTGGATAACCGCACTCACCTCATAGCCATAGTGCTCTTGCAGCCTGAGACACAGAGTATCCAGCAACGCTCGCTAACGTAAGGAGAGATCTCTTTGTAGCTTTGTCTTTATGTGTGCGCTCAGTCATATCAAAAGTCAGTATTATTGCTCACACATCATGCAGAACTCCAAGCCTATGAGGTGCATAACTGAAGAATGAAAGAGAGTTTGCACATCCAATATTAAGTCAATTAAATATTTGGTTTTTCACTTTAGAATTTTGACCAGAGAGAAACAAGGAGAAGTAGCACAATCACTGCGGTGGCAATGAACTGAAACAACTACGTCAGAACCAACAAATGACAATGACCAGCAAAAATGCAGGAAGAGAAGACAAGGTAGGAAAACAGGTGACGTCACAAACACATGATGCATCTAACTGAGTCTCGGTCAAGATCATGACCACGAATCAAATATCAACCGGTTGAAGCAGCTACATCAGGGGAGGAAGTGATCATTGTGAACACAAATCAAGTCAGTGACAGTGCTAATGCCAGTGTGGTCTCTCGTCAAAGAGGCATCTTGACAATGGATGGAAATAAGCCGTCAACATCAAAAGGAGAAAGTAGGGAGTTAAGGAATTTAAAGACACAGATTTAGGAGACAGGTTAGGCTCACAATAGGAAAAGGAGAAATTGAGGAGTCTGGGCGTTGGGAACCGCGAGGGGGTGAAAAACAAAATATATGCAGGTACTCTAATGCAGATATTGGTCAAATTGCATTACTTAGTAACAGTTGAAACATGGTTATGATGATGATGATATGCGGCTTAAGGGCGCTAAACTGCTGAGGTCATCAGCGCCCTTACAAGGTATAAAATATAAAGTCAAAAAATAAAAGACAGGTAAAAAACCGCATAATTAAAAAACGGGACACAAACCCGCGATGTCAAAAAGCTAAAACGAACAATATAACAATAACAAATATAACAATAACAATAATAACAATAACAATAACAATAAAAACAATAATAACAATAACAACAATAATAAGAACAAGACAAAGATCTGAAAAACAACACACTAAAAACAACTAGGCAGTAAAGGATTAAAACGTGTCAGGAACTGTAGAATGCGAGGGACATGAGCGTCATATGTCCACTGGGGATAAGAGTTCCCATAAAAAACCGACAGGATAAAAGTACGAAGCTAACAGACGCTCAACGCATTAAATGCGCAGATGAAAATCACTGTCATGAATAAAACGTAAAACACATTCCACAGCATGCGTGTCGTCTGCCAAAACGTTGGCTAGGCCAACAGGCAGACCCACACGAACACGCAATGCAGCTAAAACCTGACACTCTGTTAAAATGTGACGCACCGTTAAGGGCACGTCACACTGCCCACAGAGTGGCGCGGGGTCACCACTCAGCAAATACTTATGACTAAAAATGCAATGTCCGATACGAAGGCGTGTTAAAATTACCTCTTCCCGACGAGAAGCACGGGAAGAGGTAGCCCAGACTAACGGGAGAGGCTTAACCTCCCGCAACTTGTTCCCCCGGAGGGCCGTCCACTCATCGCTCCAAAGCGAGAGGATGCGGCGACGTAAAACAATAAACAAATCTGACGAGGGAACAACAGAGGTAAAACGTCTGGGTGATAAAATCGCCGACTTGGCAGCGACATCGGCAGACTCATTACCTGAGATGCCCACATGACCTGGAATCCACAAGAAGGAGACGCTGATGCCAGAGACATCAAGCGAGTGGAGAAGGTCATGAATGCGCTGTACGAGCGGGTGGTAACTGTACAGCGAGCTAATACTTTGAAGAGCACTCAGGGAGTCGGAACAAATAAAACAGTGCCGTAAGTCGTGCCGCTGAATATATAAAAGAGACTGATAAATGCTAAAAAGTTCGGCGGTAAAAATCGAACATTGCTCTGGTAAACGAAAGGTAAAACTATTTCCACCACAAAAAAAGGCACATCCTACTCCAGCATCAGTCTTAGATCCATCAGTAAAGATAAAAGGCAAGTCCCCGAATTGCGACTGAAGTTCTAAAAACGCTGATCTAAAGACTGAAGAAGGGGTCTCATTCTTCGGCATTGACGATAACCCAAGGTGACAGAGGGCCTCAGCGCGCGACCATGGAGGAAAACGCGTTTCCCCCCTTGGAAGGGCCGGCGCTGGCGTAACGTCCAAATGCCGAAGGAGCAGTCGAAATCGAACCCCTGGAGGGAGCAATGCAGAGGAGCTAACTAAATATTGCCGCTCAAGTGAATCCTCGAAAAATGCCGCGAAAGACGGGTGGTCAGGTAAGCTTGAGAGTCGACAGGCATAGCTGCACAAGAGCATCTCACGCCTGGAGGACAGCGGAGGCTCTGCAGCTTCAGCATAAAGACTGGGCACGGGGCTAGTTGGAAAGGCCCCTGTAGCGACTCTAAGACCACGATGATGAATGGGATTCAAACGACGCAACACAGATGGACGTGCCGACGAATAAACAAAACACCCGTAATCAAGTTTGGATCGGACCAAAGAGCGATAAAGGCGAAGAAGGACGGTCCGATCAGCTCCCCAGGATGTGTCACTTAAAACACGTAAAAGATTAAGAGAACGGTCACACTTTGCTTTTAAAAAGGAAACGTGCGAGGTCCAACACAACTTCCTATCAAAAATCAACCCCAAAAATTTCGCCTCGTCTGCAAACGGAAGTATCCCTGGCCCAAGATGGAGAGAGGGCGGAGGGAAATACTTCCGGCGCCAGAAGTTGATGCACACGGATTTCTCGGCGGAGAAATTAAAGCCGTTGGCGTTACTCCAGGCGTAGAGACGGTCGATACAGCTCTGGAGACGGCGTTCGAGTAGACAGGTCCGCCGTGAACTGCAATAAATAGCGAAATCGTCAACAAAAAGGGACGATGAAATGCCAGGTGGAATACAATCAACAATGGGGTTGATAGCAATCGCAAAAAGTGTGACACTGAGTACAGAGCCCTGCAGTACTCCGTTCTCTTGAATAAAACGACGAGATAAAACCGAGCCCACACGTACACGAAAGACGCGGTCCGTCATAAACTCCCGAAGAAATATGGGAAGACGACCGCGGATATTCCAATCGTGAAGTGTACGTAAAATGCCGCCCCTCCAACAAGTGTCATAAGCTTTCTCCAGGTCAAAGAATACAGCCACGGTTTGACACTTTCTCAGAAATCCATGCATAATATGCGTCGACAAGGACACCAGATGGTCGACGGTAGAGCGACAGCGACGAAACCCGCACTGAGCGTTCGCTAGAAGTTTCTGAGACTCAAGCCACCATGTCAACCGCCCGTTGATCATGCGCTCCATCACCTTGCAAATGCAACTGGTGAGGGAGATAGGGCGGTAGCTGGAAGGTAGTTGGCGATACTTCCCAGGCTTAAGTATAGGGACTATGGTGGCTTCGCGCCAAACGGAAGGAAAAATGCCGTCTTGCCAAATACGGTTATAGACCTGTAAGAGAAATAGTTTACTGTCGGCTGAAAGGTTCTTTAACATCAGGACATGAATGCCGTCCGGCCCGGGAGCGGAGTGCCGAGAGCAATGAAGAGCGTGCTCCAGCTCCCTCATTGTGAATAGTTCGTTATAGCATTCATCATTAGCAGTTCGAAAAGTATATGATGCGGAATCCTGCCGGTCTTTAATAGAGCGAAAGCCGGCGGAATAATGGTCGGAATTGGAAACCGCCTCAAACGCAGAACCCAGAGTGTTAGCGATGGCAGCCGGATCCACTATGGTGGCATTAGAAACCTGAAGGCCAGAAACAGTACAATGTGACACTTTACCTGAGAAGCGACGAAGTTTATCCCAAACAACGGATGAAGGCGTAAAACGATTAAAAGACTCGACAAAACGAGCCCAAGATGCCTTCTTGCTATCCTGAATAATGCGACGAGCCCTGGCGCGCGATTGTTTAAGTCACCAAATTATCAAGTGTAGGGTGGCGCCGAAACACCCTAAGTGCAGTCCTACGGGCACGAACGGCGTCCCGACAATCCTCGTTCCACCACGGAACAGGTGGCCGCCGAGGTTGGGAGGATGAACGGGGTATTGCACGTTCGGCGGCTGAGAAAAGAATAGACGTAAGGTGCTGCACTAGTTGATTAATGTCGGAGAAGGGCTGGTCGTCAAAATGCACGAGGCTGGAATACAAGCTCCAGTCGGCTTTTGCGAATATCCAGGTAGGTACTCTGGAATGCTGTACGTGGTGCGACAGAAGAGAAACGATGCAGGGGTAATGGTCGCTGGAGTAGGTGTCAGCGACGACGTTCAAGTGAAGACGACGTGCAAGCTGGAGTGAGCAAATGGCAAGGTCCAGGTGAGAAAATGTACCAGAAGAATCAGAAATAAAAGTAGGTGCACCTGTATTGAGGATGGAAAGATTGAACTGATAAAAAATGTCGGAAAGAAGAGTTCCCCTCGCACAAGCCCTTGGCGAACCCCATAGTGGGTGATGGGCATTAAAATCTCCCAACAGAAGAAATGGTGTTGGGAGAGCGGATAGGAGAGATCGAATGTCCGCGGGAGCGAGGGGAGACGATGGAGGTGTATACACAGAGCAAACAGAAAACAAAAAGCCGGGTAAGTGAAGGCGAACGGCAACAGCTTGCAAGTCAGATGTAAGTGTGACAGGTGTAAAATGAACGTCATTACGCACCAAAATCATGACACCACCATGAGCAGGAGTACCCTCCTCCGGTTCAAGGTCGTAGCGAACCGGAGTATATCCTCGGAGATCAAAAGGATCGTGAGGGCGAAGCTTAGTCTCCTGCAAACATACGACCATAGGTGAATGGGAACGCAATAAAAGCTGCAGTTCCGCCCTATGCGATCGTACACCACGTACATTCCAGGTCAGGATAGCCATTAAAAATAAGGGGATAAACTGTCTATTTAGAAGGGCGGCTTAAATTACCTTTTGTTTAACCTTTGGGCTCGGGCTTTTTGTATGGAGTTGGTCAGACTCCATAGCTTCCTCGGAGGGAGGGCCCACGCGCTCAGTGCCAGAAACCGATTCAAGCGCCGTGAATCGGTTCTGGGTGGCGATGGGTGAAGGGTGCCGCTGAGCGCGGCTTGTCCCAGGACCTTCCTGGGACAGCGACCTCCGAGGAGGAGAAGGTGAACATTTCTTACCGCGCGCACGCGGAGGGTCTTTCAAAAAATCTTCCCTACGTAGTTTCTGCTTGGGCTTCTTTTCAACGGCTTGCGACTTCATTGACTTGGGACCAGGTTTATACGGCTTGGTAACTGTAGCCTTAATAGACGGCCGGATGGTAGTGGCGGTTAATCCAGTCAAGGTCCAGGTCTGAGTTTCGGCATCTACTCGTGGTACTGGCGAGGCAACAACAGAACGAAATGTACCAGATCGCAGGAGTGAAGGTTGGCGCGCATGGAAACGCCTCCGGGCTTCGGCGAAGGAGAGTTTTTCCTTTACCCGGATCTCCTGGATCGCCTTCTCGTCCAAGTACCGCGGACAGTCGGCAAACGAAGCAGAATGAGACCCTTTACAATTAACGCAGACGGGGGCTGTTGAACAGGTACCTTCGTGTGAGGGCTGGCTACATGTTGCACAGATGTTAACGGCACTCTTACATGAGACTTGCGTATGCCCAAAACGTTGGCATTTAAAACAACGCAGAGGTCTAGGAATATAAGGCCTCACAGAAATCCGTTCGTACCCTGCGGAAATGCTCGAGGGCAGATCGACGCCATCAAATGTAATAAACAGGGTACGAGTGGGTACCAATACGCCGTCGCGTTTGGCCTGCACTCGATGGACCGCTGTCACCTTCTGGTCTGCAAGATATTCTACCAGGTCCTCGTCCGATATACCATCGAGGCTATGGGTGGTAATAACGCCTCGACAGGAATTCAATGTGCGGTGCTTCTCCACACGGATGGGATAGCCGTGGAGAAGCGTAGCGCGCAACAAGGTCTTACTTTGCTGATCGGATTTCGTTTGGGCTAATAAGGAACCATTCCGTAGACGAGTGCAGGACTGAACCGCACCAGCAATTGCATCAATGCCCTTTTGAATAATGAAAGGGTTCACCTTCTCAAAGCTTTGTCCTTCTTCGGTTCGTGAAATGACCAAGTAACAACCAGTTGTCTGTGGTGTCACTTCTGTTACATAAACTTTTCGGCGCTTGTTAGTAGTAATGGAGGAAGGGTGCTCCATAGCGAAACAAATCCTCCACCATTGCAACCGTCTCCGACCTCGGGCTCTGACTTCTCGGGCGTTACCCCGGCTTGGGTGAGTGGCCTATCTATACCAGACTCACCCCAGGGTCACACCTCCCAGAACATAGACAGAGGGACCCAATCGCCGTCAGAAGTCAGCAGCTCATGCAATGGCCCCCCCGCGGGACTGCAGTTGAACAGCGGATACGAACACAAACCCTACATGACGACCCCGGGTGGTGGGGATGACGCCATTACCTACTCACCCAGCTGCGCACGCGGTGCGCGGGTATCCGTCAGGCTGTGTCCACGGAGGATTTAAATAAAAAGATAAAAGAAACTAAAACTGTGTGGGCGTTTCGCACGCAAGGTAGGCCGGCGGGGAAGAAAAAGAGAGATATGCGAATGTCGTGGTGCGAAATGGCCGGAAAGTGATAAGGGAAGAAAGAAACGATGGTGAGGTGCGTTATGGATGGAATGAAAAGAACGCACGAGAGCCTACCTTGGGTCCACCGGTCACTTGAAGAACCCACCTCGACCGGATGGGGGTGAGGGGATGAATATGTAGATGATTGGCTCGGGAACCCCCGGGTGCGCCAAAAACCCGTACTCACATAAGGTGAGCCCCTGAGGGGGAAACATGGTTAAAACAAGCTCAACACATAAATGTTAAAAGTTTTTATTATATAGGAATTAAGGGAGGAAACAAACAACAAAGAAGGGAAGAGCATCAGGAGGGATAGGGTCATTTGTAAGGAAGGCTTTAAGACATTGGAGTGCTGGTCAAGGAGAAAAGAAACATTCTGGGTAAGAATAGAGAAGAGTCAGATAGAAGAGGTCAAATTGTGGCTAGGGATAATATATAACCCCCACCTCAAGGTTTCATAACTCTTAAATCAGTTAGGAAAAGACAGAACAGTTACAAGAAAAACAAGAGAATGTAGAAATAATAATTGTGGGTGATTTTACTATAACAATAGGGGAAAATGACATTAACATTGCTAACATATGGCGTAGTGATAATGAGAGAGGAAAGAAAAACCAAGGTGTAGCAAAGGTAAGATAGTGGACAGAAAAGGTGATAAATTCCTAAAATTTTGTGAATGAATGCATATGAGATACTAAATGGGAAGTGTGGGGAAGATGAAGATGGGGAACATACATATGTAAGCACTAATGGCCAGTGTTATTGACTATATTCTGTGACCTAGTAGTCTAATATATGCGGTATACAATTCAAAGTGCAGCTAGAAAGGGAAATACAGAAGAATTAGGTAATAATAAAGAAACAAAGGGGAGAACTTTAGAGAAGGGCTTAACTCAGAATATGGGAAGACATGCGAATGCAGGATAAAACATATGATAGTATGTGGAAAAGTAGAAACAGCAGTTAATCTAATAAAAAAGTGAAGTACAAAGTGGACAAGAAAATGAAAACTAAGGGGGATAACAGGAAAGTAGAGGAATGGTAGAACACAAAAAAGGCAAGTCAAACAGCTGTTGATAATATGACAGGAGATAGGAGATTATGAAACGAAAGAGGAATATATTCAGGAGAAAACTTTCTACAATTTATCACTTGATCACAAGAAAGCTGAATGGGGAAAGATGCAGGAAAATAGGGTAATAAGTGTAATAAAGGAGGAAAACACAAGTAAGATCAACATATAAGGAGTATACAGCCAAAGCTAACATAAAAGTAGAGGAATGGGAAGGGCTGTATGGGGAACAAGGAACTTTAACAATTGGTAATTTAGAAGTAAGTAATAATTTTGTAGATACGTTAGATAGTGAAATAAATATAGAGGAAATAACAAGGCAAGTTCAAAAAATGCGGAAGAATGAAGCAACAGGAAAAGATGGTATACCTAATGAATTTTTGAAAGAATGATGTATGAAAAAAAAGCAAAGTTAGGAGTTACTTGACTGTTTAACAAACTCATAAGAAAGAGATACATACCCAAAAGATGGAAAAAAGCCATCATACAGCCAATATATAAAGGTAAGGGGACAAACCAAATAGGGCATTGCCTTGTTATCTAATTTAGCAAGTAGGGTGCAAAGAAGAGCAGATGAATATAAAATATTATGGGTTTCAGGAGTGGGAAAACATCATCTTTATAATAAAAATATTGGTCGACAAGTATTTAAAGAGAAAAAAGGGATTTTTGTGGACCTAGAAAAAGCTTATGAACTACATTTACTGTGGCATAGGTGTTCAATAAAGGGATGAGCAATCAAATGGTTAATACATTAATTGCATAAAGAGAACACCGTTTGTATAAGAGTGGAGGAAGGGGAACTAACGGGAGAAATTTGACAATGTACGAGGGTGCAAATTAAGTCCTATATTATTTAATATATTTATTGATGATATTTTACAAGAAATAGGGAGATATAATAGGCATTCGCCAGTGATAAACAATGTACAGATACTGGGGTAGGATTATTTACAATAATTGGATTAAAACAAGCACTTGAAGGGGTATGAAAATATTGCAACCAAGAAAAAACCCAGATTGTCATTTAAAATAGAGAGTTGAGGGTTGTTACACTACATCACTATGCTATTCTTACTTGAACACGTTTCGGGAGACGGCTTGTTCCCATCGTCAGCATTTTCTCTCAACTGCTGAGAGAAAATGCTGACGATGGGAACAAGCCGTCTCCCGAAACGCGTTCAAGTAAGAATAGCATAGTGATGTAGTGTAACAACCCTCAACTCTCTATTTTAAATTATGAAACATCACTGTTACCAGCTTCTAAATCTTCAAAATTAGCCAGATTGTCGTGTTTAAGAAAGGAGGGAAATTGAACAAAAATGAGAAATGGGATGGAAGGAAGAAAGAATATAAGGTAGTTAAGAGTAAATAATTACCGAGGAGTCAAAATATATGGGGGGGGGGGTGTAAATGGGTAAAACAGAAAAAAAGCAGCATTAGCAAAAAAGAAAACATACATTAATAAAAAGTTGCAAATCCAGAGTACCTGAAATAGGATTCAAGTGGTTGGAACGGCTATACAACTCGGTGGTGGGGCACAAAATCCTGTGAGGGGTGAAGTCCATAGGTTATTTTGTAAAGAAGCTCTAGGCTTACCAATATCAAGTGTCAAACTGGTGGCACAGATAGAAATGGGCTGAGAATCAAGCAAGGGTAAGGTTATGGAGAGGGCGCTGAAGTATTGGTACACAATTCTACACCTAGAAGAAAATAATATAGTAAGACAGTGTCTAGATTTCCAGAAAAAAGTTTAAAAAATAGAGGGTGTATTGTTTCAAGAACAATGGTTTTGGAGAGATTTGGTGGAATATAATGAATTAAATTTTTGGAGAGAAGCAAGAAAGAGGCTAGAGGATATGGAAACAAAAAATGTTTAATGAAATATCAGAAAAGTCTTCTTTAATACATTATAAAACATTAAAGTCAAGGAAGCAAGAGAAAGCTTAGTATGCGTAAGACCAGGAGGTTAAAAGGAATGAAGATGGGAATAACACAAAACCAATGCAGGAGGATCTAGTACACATAGGGCCACTAACAAGTGCAGGGAGGAACAGATAAGGGACAAACGTTGACCCGAACATCGCAAATATTTATGAGAAGCCTGGAGTGTGGAGGTTAAGAGAAATGAGGATGGGAATAACACAAAACCAATGCAGGAGGATCTAGTACACATAGGGCCACTAACAAGTGCAGGGAGGAACAGATAAGGGACAAACGTTGACCCGAACATCACAAATATTTATGAGAAGCCTGGAGGTTAGAGGTTAAAACGAATGAGGATGGGAATAACACAAAACCAATGCTCTTTATGTGGAGACCAGCAGGAGAATCTAGTACACAGTGCAGGGAGGAACAGATAAGGGACAAACGTTGACCCGAACATCGCAAATATTTATGAGAAGCCTGGAGTGTGGAGGTTAAAAGGAATGAGGATGGGAATAACACAAAACCAATGCAGGAGGATCTAGTACACATAGGGCCACTAACAAGTGCAGGGAGGAACAGATAAGGGACAAACGTTGACCCAAACATCGCAAATATTTATGAGAAGCCTGGAGTGTGGAGGTTAAGAGGAATGAGGATGGGAATAACACAAAACCAATGCAGGAGGATCTAGTACACATAGGGCCACTAACAAGTGCAGGGAGGAACAGATAAGGGGCAAACGTTGACCCAAACATCGCAAATATTTATGAGAAGCCTGGAGTGTGGAGGTTAAAAGGAATGAGGATGGGAATAACACAAAACCAATGCAGGAGGATCTAGTACACATAGGGCCACTAATAAGTGCAGGGAGGAACAGATAAGGGACAAACGTTGACCCAAACATCGCAAATATTTATGAGAAGCCTGGAGTGTGGAGGTTAAAAGGAATGAAGATGGGAATAACACAAAACCAATGCAGGAGGATCTAGTACACAGTGCAGGGAGGAACAGATAAGGGACAAAGGTTGACCCGAACATCGCAGAAGCCTGGAGTGTTTAGGAACAAATGAGAAGCAAGTGGTTATGGACAATGAAAAGAAACAATTAGCTCATAATATAGTTAATAATTAGAACTAAGAAAAAACTGTAAATGTGCTCTCACAAGTAGGGGAGGGCTGAACGCCAATCTCACTTGTAATCAGCTAAACACAATAAATACAAAATATCACTTCAGAATTCTTAATAATATGGCATTTATTTTGAAAATGAAAAGAGTAGTTTGTGTTTTTATGCATGTCTTAAAATTAATAAATACCTTATGCATGTAAAACATAGGGCACTGCCATATGTTTAACATAATAAAAAACGCATACACACCAAAAATTTGAAGCCATGTTGTTCCAATTAAGAGAACAATGAGTTTCATCACTCGGCTACCATGCATCAACCTACTTATCACATGGCTTTGAAATGAATGCAAGTTGGTATTAAATTGTCCATTGTGAACCGAGATCAGCAAATGCTTCTGATATTTTTCGAACAGAACTCCCTCTCTGGCTGTTGCTCATTTATTTTGTCTTAGGCTGCACCTTGCTTTTAACCTCTCTAACAACATGATGAAAGATACCGCCTGGTGAACATCATATGCAACTATCTAAAATGTTCCGGTACCTTGAGCTCTCTCTCTGTGGAGATCTAAGTAATCCATGAACACATCAAATACGATACAGTACTCTAGTTCAACAGACTAGTTTCTCCATTCAGGTCATGAGAGTAAATTCTAACCTATATTTAATACTGCAGTAACATATTGCAAGATGGTGACATTTAGTTCTGAGAGTATCTCAAAGGTGTAAAATACTTCAGAGGTTGGTACCCCCAGAGCTCAAGGAAACCATATTCAGCCTTTTATATCAAAACTGATAATGTAAATCTACACTAACCTAACCTGTGTGCTCTTTCCACAGCCTGTTTGTCCACTGATTACCACCACTTGGTTCGACTTCACAGCTTCCACAATGATATCCCGCTTTTCCCAAGCAGGCAGGTCTTTCCTCACTTCCAGCATCTTCTTGTAACGGGAATCCTTTTGTCTCTCCTGGAACTTTCTGGCAATATTTAAGTCTTCGCTGAAAACAAAACAATTTTATTTTCTTTGTAAAATTTAAGGCAAGGGAACAAGCAAAATGCAAACAGCCAATACTGCTTAAAAACGCTTATGCTGGCTTTAACAACCGTCGGCAAATTTAGCTTGAGGGACATAAAACTAATACTTTGGCAATACAGTCACATCAAAATGATGGTTTGTCAACAGGGTGTCTTAAAGTAAACATGCAGCTGGTTTTATTTGTTTCCGCAGCAATAATACGAAGCTGTATTTATTACTAGCTGCCATACCCCAAGTTGAATGAGTAGCTTTTTAAATCTTGAATTTGATTTAATTAAATTTACTCTCTGTACTCTATGAAATTACATACAACATATTATATACTTTACCCCCTTAGAACTGTAATTTTATAAAATTCCCATCCCATTTATAATAATGCACCAAAAAGTCACAGAAATGGGAATGACATATCACTAGATCTTGTATTCCTAAATCTTAGTCCCTCCCACAATCTTCAAAATTATCCAAATGTATGAGTCATTTTTACATAAGATGTGGAACATTCACATGTTTTTCTCTACCCTTTATCTTTATTAGTGGATATACAAATTATTGTTACTAAAGCTTATGTTTCTATCTATTACATTTTAACTGATAAAACTTTACAGAAACAGCTACATTACACATTTCGTTATAGAGAACAGCGATAGTCAAATGTTTAACAACTGGACGCTATATGCTGGCCTTAAAATTCCGTACTGTTTCCATGACATCGCAAGAAACAACTGAATGTTGACAGGTCTTCAAGAGGATGACCAAGTAATGAAAAATTCGAACCATTAATAATGGATATCTCAGAAATGGCTTATGCCACAAAAAACTTATTTGAAATAAATTGTGTGTTTTAAACAGATCTACATTTTCATCCATCGTTAATGCTTACCGTTTATATGACTTCTACTAGAATCCTTTCAAATGTAGAGGGCTTCACAGGCTATTCCCAGAAAATTAGAGATATAAATTTTATTTGTCATGTAAATATGTTTAATATATGGTATTTTAATCAAAATCATTATAGCCAATTTTTAGCAAAACAAAATTTTTGAAAAATGTTCCATGTAAAGGGTAGTTTGGGGTGGTGGGTGTTCTTGAAAATCTTCGTGTCGCATCTCTGGAAGGTACTGAACCTAAATATGAAGTTTGGTATTTATCTGACTTTTTGTTTTTGAGTCTCTCTCTCTCTCTCTCTCTCTCTCTCTCTCTCTCTCTCTCTCTCTCTCTCTCTCTCTCTCTCTCTCTACGATGTACATATAGTAAAGAAAGTAAAGATAGGAGGAAAAAAAAACAAACAAACAAACAAACAAACTATGCAAACAAAAAACATTCAAAATATATTTATTTGATTAAAAACATTTTCCAAGAACTAATCACCTGAAAACTTAATCTGAAATAAAGCAATGTTATATGGATATTTCATCCAATTTTTCCAGCATGAAACCACAAATTCCAGTGGTATCAGTGTAACCAATATCAGTAGACACTTTGACAACTTGTTCCATCAGTTTGTGAAGGTGGCAAACAATTGTTTGCTACATTTTTTTCATTGGCCTAAAATGTGGGTTTAAACTCTTATCACAGTTATTGATAACCACTGCCACCAAGAAGAATATCAAGCAGTCACAAACAGAAAACCACAATATCGGTAATTAGTAAAGTTGCATCTGAATATTAAGTAAAAAACATGACTTCAATGTGCCTTCTAGAAACTTGATTGTGAAATACCAGTAACTGCTGAATCAGTTTCTTGCAGCAATGTTTTCAACGCTACCTATTTTGATGATCCATAATGAGTCACAAAGTTTACTTCATTCATTTCATAGGAATCATTACTTCTATCCCAAATAACACGTTCTCGACCCAAATTATGAATAAATTAAATAAGTATGCTATGTTCACTTGCTGGATGGTGTTCCTCTAGAGCGACATATGTACATAACCTTAAGTAGAATTAACGGACCGTAAATGATTTGAAGCAAGGAAAGTTGTGCCTCAAAAGTTGCTGGGAACTTTGGCAGTGAAAATGATGCACATTGGTGATCCCTGACATCACGGCTAGCAGCACCAATCTATGTTTAAGAAAAATAAACCTTGTGTGTTCCATTCACATCACTTTCTCTACCCACTAGCACTTATTTTTATAGTGTCTACATCAAGTTATTTGAGATAATTAGTTTCGCTACACATTTTGCTGTATGTACAAGGAACTGAATTGGCAGTTACATGTTTAAAGGCAGTACGCCATATGCTGGCCTTGCAATTTCATATTCTTTCTTTGGCACTGCAAGAAACAACTCAATAACGACAACATTGAAGCCAATATTCACGGATATCTCAGAAATGGCTGTTCCTACAAGAAAGCTTATTTGAAATAAATTGTCTGTTTCAAAGAGATCTCACATATTCTCTTATGATTTACTTCTTATACAAAATTCCTTCCTGCTTCACAGGTTATTCACCAAAAATTTAAGACATACATTCTATTTGTCATATCACATATATGGTATTTTTATTACAGCCATTTTTGGGAAAATCATGAAATATCCATGGAAGATACTGAACTTGAGTTATGCAATTCACAAATTCAACAAGCATGGAACTCTTTCTAAAAATACTTTTTAAGATGTGTTTCTGGTGAAACGTCGATGGAATACTAGTAAGGTGGCAGAGAGAGTAAATGTGTGTACTTAGGTTTCCAAATGGTACTCACTGTAAAAGCTGCCTGTCGTCAGTTTTGAGCCTCTGCTTCATTTCCAACTGTGTTGTGGTTGGCTCGGTATCTTCAATATTGCAGTTATCAAAATCATCATTTGTGCTGAAGTTGTCAGGGAAGAGAGGAATGTTTGCATCTAAAAATGATTGTCCTTTATCTGCAAGTTAACATCACATGCTAAGTCTCCATCGTCTAGATTACTCTAAGCTCTATTTCCTGCGACTTGTCTATTTGCTTAACTCAGATAGGTCAAGTTAGTGAAGGATTAATTTAATTTGAAAAGAATGCATGACTAACTGTACATACAATTTTTACAGGAGGAATCAATAACAACTACACATCTCAGAAACGTGGATGCTAAATTCTGGAACATGGAAATAAATTTTAGAAGAATGTAGTGTGGAAGCATATTACATTAAAATAAAAGCCATAAAGAGAACAGTTTTTTTATATGAACAAATTATCTAAAAATCAAAGTGCCTTTACCCACACCATGACCCGTGGAAGGAAGAATACAAGACACCTTATGCAACGAATCTTCAAAGATTCAACAAACTGACACAATAAGAAAAATCTCATGTGATACATTCATATGACATCCTCAACCCTCTATCATTAATTATCATCTCTTATACATACTATTCTTACTAAAGCTTGTTTTTCTGACTACTACATTTTAATGTAAATAAACCTTTACAGAACATTACACATTTCGTTATAGATACAAAGAGAACAGCGATAGTCAAATGTTTAACAACTGGACGCTATATGGTGCCTTAAAATTCCATACTGTTTCCATGACATCGCAAAAACAACTGAATGTTGACAGGACTTTAAGAAAATGACCAAGTATTGAATAACTCTAACCATTAATAACAGATATCTCAGAAATGGTTTATGCCACAAAAAATTGTGTTTTTTTTTCAACGCATCTACACTTTTTAT
Source organism: Deroplatys truncata (assembly GCA_030765065.1). Taxonomy (NCBI): domain Eukaryota; kingdom Metazoa; phylum Arthropoda; class Insecta; order Mantodea; family Mantidae; genus Deroplatys; species Deroplatys truncata. The sequence continues at coordinate 257,663,439 of CM060984.1, forward strand.
GTAGTGTGTGTTCATCTATCACTTTAAAATTTACCAGCTGTGCAACATTACACAAAATTTCTTCCAAATGAAGAGGACTTCACAGGCTATTCCCAGAAAATTCACATATACATTTTATTCATAATGTAAATATCTTTCATATAGATGTTTTAATAAAAATCAATAGAACCATTTTTTAGAAAATCAAACATGCTCCATATAAATGATAGTTGAGGCGAGGAGATTTTCTTGAAAATCTTCATTTCGCATCCTTGGAAGATAGTAAACTTAAGTACCAAGCTTGGTATTTATTCAACATTTCATTCTTCAGTTGTTCTCTCCCTCTCCCCCTCCCCCTCTCTCTCACACATTTATCTAAAAATGTTTTTTTTATTCAGGGTGCCTCAAAACATGTATTTCCAGTGAAATCTTGGTATAGAATGCAACATCACCACAGAAACTTATCCACTAATTTGGCGGTGAGACAGACATGTTGTGAGTTAAAACAAACCTAATACTATCTTCTTCATTTCATCTGGATGATCAACAAGCAGCTGAGCGACTGTGTACACGGCAGGAACTTCGTCTAAGGCACATAATTTGGCTTCATGCAGCAGCCTTTCTGTTAATCTAAGTCGTGCTTCTGCTGGAAAACTAGCATCTGTGGTACACATGAACACCAAGACAGGCTCAGCGGGATAGCGACAGTCTGCAACATAAAACACATTCTTCAAAGTAAATATTGTCGTGACCTCTAAACACACTAGCTCAATGGGAAGTAGAGCAACTCGCAACTCGGGTATCGAAGAATCTGAAAGTTAATAATTTACATTATGCGAGGTCACGACGAGGGACGCAGCTAAGAGAAATGTGAAAAATATTAGGAAATACCTAGTAAAAGGATTACTACATGGTGCAGATGAGAGAAGGGATCTATCTACTATGATAAATTAAACTGAATAGAAGTGGATGGCAAGGGGGTTTATTAATAAAAGGGGATACAGTACCTCCTTGTTTCCATGTCCGTCGGTGAGGACGCCATACTGTTTGTATGGGTAGCGCGCACACACACACCTGCCTGTTCCAGTAACTAGCCACGACTCGACTGACTCAAAATTGAAATTGAGTTTTATTTATGGACGCTCTTTAACTACTGTGGTTCTTAGCGTCCCATTCTATATTGGGCGTGAAACACCGGAAATTTTGCTCAGAGGCCTCTTTATCAGGCTTGAGGTTCTTTTACGTGCCATAAATCTATGACACGGGACCACCGGCTTTACTTCCCTTCCGAAGGAATCCGTGCTAACGATTTTTACGCCCGAAAAATCCATCGCTCTCCGCCGGGTTTGAACCTGCGACCTTGGGAACTAGAGGCTAGCACGGTACCACTAGTCCACGGAGGACGACTTGACTGACTCAACCCACGCTAACTCGGCGTGGGATGCTATCTAAAACTCGTTTATCCCCACCACTCTTACGCAATACCCGATCCGGGCAGCCAGGTCACATACGTAACAATGCTTACATACGTCACAATATGCATATGCTAATTCACTGAAATCTTCTTTGCTCGTTGCTTGACATGACCTTGATAATTCCACATCTGCCTTATTCACGGGATTTGACTCTCAAACCTGAAAAAATGGCTAAAGGGACAAAGATGAGGTTGAAGCAAATTGGACAAATCTTATTTTACTGAGGGTATTAAAAGCTTGGAAATCGTTGGACTAAATGTATATTTACAAGGTGAACATGTTGAAAAATATGGTTTTGTCTTAAATCATGTGTTCTCTCAGTCAGGCTGACAACTTTAAAACATCCACTCATACACTGGTTAACAGATATCCTTTGAAATAGAAGAACAAAACTGTGCATCTATATATACTACTGATATTCAGTAACCAGGCATAGCTGGATCTTCCAATTTCCATATGTTGCTCCAACCAACTCAGCTACCATGACGGTACAACATTAAATTCTGCAACTGACACATTTTCCCAGTAAACCACAAGGAGATTTCAAATTGTTCCGAGACGACAATGTGAGTCAGTTGTACTGGCGTGTTGCCAAGGTAGCTCAGTTGATTAGAGCAGAACATGGAGATTCAAATCCCGGCTATGGCATTGAATTTTTCAGTTGTCTAATTCTACCTTTCTGACCTTGTCCTACAAATTACTTGTGTGGAAGAACAATCACATTAAACTGTGGCGAAGTTCAGGACAATACAGTTACCAGTTTTCCATGCAATCAAGTGCCAGGAACTCTTTATTATATCATTCAAATTTGAGGCACACAATTTCAGAGAGATACACTAACCTTCACGGAAGCGGAACTCCAATTGAAACTTGTGTTTCTCTTCTGTCTTTGCATCTTGCTGGTTCTGAACTTCTGGCAATTGATGGGAGAATTTGCACAGTTGTGCATACCGGCAACCACCCTTTGCAAAAAACCTGCAGGGTAAAAATAAACATGTTAATTCACCAACTTTGTTTTAAACAAAACAGCAGCAAATACTTATCTCTGGAATGCTTAAGACAGTATCACATATCCTCTTTTACATCTCACACAAACTTCTCCACCCATTACTATATGTGATTCTTCTATTCACGTCACATAATAAATAATTTCAAACTAAGTGATATGGCTTTAGTTAAAGGCAGCTGTTTGCACATCATGATACACATTGGGGTGCCCTATGCTTCTCTAAACTTCATTCAAAAGTGTTGACTTGGTGAGAGGAAACAGCTGTTTGAGCTTCAACGCTTCCTCCTGTGACTTCTAGATGGCTGGATGAGATCCTTTTCATATGGCAAGGTCATCATTAATACACTACAATTAACTCTGTTGAACTACACATTTAGAAAAAAATATTCCATAATTACAAATGGTTTGGGCAGAATAAATTCAGCTTCAATCATGAGTCAGTTTTTGTTAATAACTCCTACACTGGAAAAAAAATAAGGGCTACGTAAGATATTTTGTAGTTGCTGCAGAAATTTCAACAAGGGAAAACATTTTTATAAGAAATACTTAAAAAAAATGGCTTATGTAGAGAAAGTTATTTAACATATTTCAACAAGCTATGTAGTAACATTTTGTCTGTCTCTTACCAGTTACATAAGTGAGACCATTCGCAGAAAATTCAGTCACATAACTTAAACGTATTGCATGTAAAGTGAGTTTGGGTTGCGATCATTTTCTTGAAAGTCTTCATCTCCTATACTTCAACAGTTTCCGACCCAAATATGAAATGTGGGGTCATCAGAGTTATGTTTCATCCCCTCCCTCTCTATTCCTTAGCATGGCTTCTTTCAGAAGGGAAGTAAAGCCAGTGGCCCCGTGTCATAGATTTATGGCAAGTAAAAGAACCTCTGAGCAAAATTACCAGTCTTTCATGCCCAATATAGATGAGATGCCAACGACTATAGTAGATAGAGCATCCATAAATAAAAACTCCTCTATCTCTATTTGAGTTATGTTTCCTTCTCTATCTCTCTTTGAGTTATGTCTCAGTCTCTATCTCTCTTTGAGCTATGTCTCCTCCTCCCTCTGTAGGAGCTATGTCTCCTCCTCTATCTCTCTTTGAGTTATAACTCCTCCTCTCTCTTTGAGTTATGACTCCTCTCTCTCTCTCTTTGAGCTATGTCTCCTCCTCACTCTCTATGAGCTATGTCTCCTCCTCACTCTCTTTGAGCTATGTCTCCTCCTCCTCTCTCTTTGAGTAATGTCTCCTCCTCTCTCTTTGAGTTATGTCTCCTCCTCCTCTCTCTGTCTTTGAGCTATGTCTCCTTCTCTATCTCTTTGAGTTATGTCCCCTTCTCTATCTCTCTTTCAGCTGTCTCCTTCTCTATCTCTCTTTGAGTTGTCTCCTTCTCTATCTCTCTTTAAGTTATGTCTCCTCCTCTCTCTCTTTGAGTTATGTCTTCTTCTCTATCTCTCTTTGAGTTATGTCTCCTCCTCTCTCTCTTTGAGTTATGTCTCCTCCTCCTCTCTCTTTGAGCTATGTCTCCTCCTCCTCTCTCTTTGAGTTATGTCTCCTCTTCCTCTCTCTGAGTAATGTCTCATCCTCCTCTCTCTTTGAGTTATGTCTCCTCCTCCTCTCTCTTTCAGTAATGTCTCCTCCTCTCTCTTTGAGCTATGTCTCCTCCTCCTCCTATCACTTTGAGTTATGTCTCCTCCTCCTCTCTCTTTGAGTTATGTCTCCTCCTCCTCTCTCTTTGAGTTATGTCTCCTTCTCCTTTCTCTTTGAGCTATGTCTCCTCCTCCTCTCTCTTTGAGCTATCTCTCCTCATCTCTCTTTGAGTTATGTCTCCTCCTCCTCTCACTTTGTGCTGTCTCCTCCTCCACTCTCTTTGAGTTATGTCGCCTCCTCCTCTCTCTTTGAGTTGTCTCCTCCACCTCTCTTTGAGCTGTCTCCTCCTCTTGAGTTATGTCGCCTCCTCCTCTCTCTTTGAGTTGTCTCCTCCTCTCTCTTTGAGCTGTCTCCTCCTCTCACTTTGAGCTATGTCTCCTCCTCTCTCTTTGAGTTATGTCTCCACCTCCTCTCTCTTTGAGCGGTCTCCTCCTCCTCTCTCTTTGAGCTGTCTCCTCCTCCTCTCTCTTTGAGCTGTCTCCTCCTCCTCTCTCTAAGAGTTGTCTCCTCCTCTCTCTTTGAGCTATGTCTCCTCCTCTCTCTTTGAGTTATGTCTCCTCCCCCTCTCTCTTTGAGCTATGTCGCCTCCTCTATCTCTCTTTGAGCTATGTTTTCTCCTTCTATCTCTCTTTGAGTTATGTCTCCTTCTCTATCTCTCTTTGAGTTATATCTCCTCCTCTCTCTCTTTTTGAGCTGTCTCTTCCTCTCCTTTTGAGCCATGTCTCCTCCTCTCTGTCATTGAGCTATGTCGCCTCCTCTCTCTCTCTTTGAGCAATGTTTTCTTCCCCTCTCTCTCTTTGAGCTGTCTCCTCCTCCTCTCTGTCTTTGAGCTATGTCTCCTCCTCCTCTCTCTTTGAGCTATGTCTCCTTCTCTATCTCTCTTTGAGTTATGTCTCCTTCTCTATCTCTCTTTGAGTTATGCCTCCTCCTCTCTCTCTCTTTGAGCTATGTCTCCTCCTCCTCTCTGTCTTTGAGCTGTCTCCTCCTCCCTCTTTGAGCTATGTCTCCTTCTCTATCTCTCTTTGAGTTATGTCTCCTCCTCTCTCTCTTTGAGTTATGTCTCCTTCTCTATCTCTCTTTCGGCTGTCTCCTTCTCTATCTCTCTTTGAGTTATGTCTCCTCTATCTCTCTTTAAGTTATGTCTCCTCCTCTCTCTCTTTGAGTTATGTCTTCTTCTCTATCTCTCTTTGAGTTATGTCTCCTCCTCTCTCTCTTTGAGTTATGTCTCTGTCTCTATCTCTCTTTGAGCTATGTCTTCTCTATCTCTCTTTGAGCTATGTCTTCTCTATCTTTCTTGAGTTATGTCTCCTCCTCTCTCTCTTTGAGTTATGTCTCTATCTCTATCTCTCTTTGTGCTATGTCTTCTCTATCTCTCTTTGAGTTATGTCTCCTCCTCTCTCTCTTTGAGCTATGTCTCCTCCTCCTCTTTGTCTTTGAGCTATGTCTCCTCCTCCTCTTTGTCTTTGAGCTATGTCTCCTCCTCCTCTTTGTCTTTGAGCTATGTCTCCTCCTCCTCTCTGTTTGAGGTATGTCTCCTCCTCTATCTCTCTTTGAGTTATGTCTCCTTCTCTATCTCTCTTTGAGTTATGTCTCCTCCTCTCTCTCTTTGAGCTATGTCTCCTCCTCCTCTTTGTCTTTGAGCTATGTCTCCTCCTCTTTGTCTTTGAGCTATGTCTCCTCCTCCTCTCTGTTTGAGTTATGTCTCCTCTCTCTGTCTCCTTGAGCTATGTTGCGTCCTCTATCTCTCTTTGAGCTGTCTCCTCCTCCTCTCTCTAAGAGTTGTCTCCTCCTCTCTCTTTGAGCTATGTCTCCTCCTCTCTCTTTGAGCTGTCTCCTCCTCCTCTCTCTTTGAGTTGTCTTCTCTCGCTCTCTTGGAGTTATGTCTCCTCTCTCTCTCCTGCCTTTTTATAAAATTGTTTTTTGTTGTGGTTTGAAATGAGTAACCAAATGTTGGAATACAATACTACTATGTAGGTAGTTGGTAGAGAAACTAAATGCAATAGTTCAGCATAACAAATTAATTCAGGATGGTGCATTTTCACTTACAAAGTCGGCCAAATTGCTTTTTTTACCAGGGAAAAAAAATTCAAAATGCTAGGATTATTCTTATGGTTTTAGCATTTTACTCTCTTGCATGTTTTATAGGGATATTAGGATTGCCTAAGGCTTCACTGTACGGAGTGGCATTCACTTGAGTTAGGAACGGTTAGGTAAAGGACAGAATTTTTTAATTAGGGGATCACAATGTTTTAAAAGAGTGTATGAAATTCCAAATTGAAGTAGCAGATAAACAAAATTTGTGGTCTTTCATGGCCAATATATAAAGGGACGCTAAGAACCATGGTAGTTAAAAAGTATCCATAAATAAAAAATTAAATTTCAAATAATGTAATGCAATAACTGTTACCAAATTTATATAGGAGCTTGGAAACCAGGGTCAGGCAGAACTTACACAAACATTTGGAAAAAATCAGCAGTTGCCACTCACAACATAAATCTGGAACTATTAAAACAAGAACTCGTCTTCAACTTGGATATTCCCTGCAGTGAGCATTTAAACAAGTTGCTAGAGTGCACTAAATTGGCTGCTGGAAGAACTAACTGTCTCTTCCTCTACATAAACATTGTTTGGTTAGGCTTGTGCAAAACAAAACAAAATGGTTTCATTCAGATTCATTTATGAGGCGCAGTAGTTGCTTGCCATCATGTTTGTGAATGTGGTTAGCTGTTGTTCAATACCTCAACTTCATTGCAGTAGTTTCTAACCTATAGTTCTAAAACGCCACTTTCATTTGTCTAGTATTGTGTGGTGCTTGGCGGAGTGATACAATAGTGTTTGTCTACTTCTACCTTGAAGTTAGAAGAGAAACAGGTACAGGAGGATCAGTTGATGCCTGGTCAACAATGGAGGCAATTTACCAGGAAATGTAACAACTGACTGTTGTTTCATCGTCTCAATTTCAAAAACATTGCCATCAACTTGCAGTATATGAAGATATCACTAAGTGAATGCTTCTATTAAGTAACAAGGATGCCAAGTCTCGCTCTTTTCATTCTGAAAAGGGCTTGGACGGCCAATTGTGGCACATCACACCTTAAGAAGCAAAACACACAGTTACCTTTTTAGGAACACAGACGAGTTCTAACACATAACTTGAGTATCTTTAAAGCATCAATAGTTACCAACCTGCAAAATTCCGGCTGCTGCTTTTTGCTCGGCTTGTTGCTACGGGATTCCTGTTTTCTCTCATGAAAAAGTTCTAATAAATAATCAACTTCAAGAGTAATGACCCACAGTTGGTTTGCTATTCTTTCCTCAAAAGCACTGTCATAAATGGATTCAAGTGCACACTTCTCTTCCATTCGTTGCTCTAACAAATCTTCCGGTGGGCTCGTTTCTTCTTCTCCATCAGATGATTCCCTGCCTTTAAGGAAAGGAAATGAAAGACCAAGTTTGAAGTACTGTGACAGCAATACTTCCATTGCCTTGCCAACATTTCCTTCAGTTAGTTCCAATGACTCTTGGCAGTGATTTTTGTGGAACCCGTAACTGAAAAACACACACATTCATATTACTTTCTCTACTCACTATTGTCACAAAAGCTTATTCTTCTATCTACTTGTTGTTAATTGATATGAACTTTCATTATACAGTTTGTTGTATGTATAAGAGTGATGTTTATAAAGTGGGACGCTGTGTGATGGCTTTGAAATTCCACGAGAAAAAACAAATAATTACTTAGCAGTTGAAAACAGTATAACTATTTGAAAATCCAAACAAACAATAAACAATATCTAGGAAATGGTTAATGCCACAAAAATTGTGTTGTTTAATGACATCTGTATTTTATGTCTACTACGATCTTGTCTGTTTACAAACATCATTCAGAATGAAGAAGACTTCACGGCTATTTGCAGATAATCCATGATAGACATTTCATTTGTCATGGTACTTAACTGTTAGAGCAAATTTTGAGTAAATAAAAAATAATGAAAAATATTCCATGTAAATGATAGTTGGGGGGGTTGTTCCGTTACATCCTTGTTATGTAGACACGAGATGTGGCAGACATTTTAATTGTGTTGATGATTATTAATAGAGAATAACTTACCTCTCCAGTTTTGACAGTGCAAACATATTAACACGCTCCTGCGCAACGTTGGTCTTCTTGTTGCAGTCGGCAGAGTAGTCTATACCTCCCTGTACAACCAGGCGTCCGCGATCAACCCAATAATGATTACTGAGATTCTCCCCCTGATCCTTGTAAGATGAGCGATCCTTGAGCGAGAAGTTCTGTAATGACAGGAAAACCTACTCTATGGTGACATTTCAATAGCAACAAGACATGAGTATGTTTGTGAAACAGTTTCATACGACCGCCTTAATAGTCAAGTTGCATATCACTGTTTTGGCTGACCACACTATAATTTCAAACTTTTAGTGGGCGTGCAACAGATGGCAGTACTGTTGAGTCCAGGCTATATTTATTGATGTTTTTTGCAGGTAACGTATATTGAACAATAAAAGAATTTATTTTATTTTAAACACACATATTTGTTTATGGGAGAGGTGCACGAGTCTGTTTTACTGGTATTGCGCTGTGATTTGGACAATTTGATGCCAGGACTCACTGTCAGCTATCCACTCTACTTCCCTTTATCTCAACTGTGATACTTTAGTGCATAATCCTGTCACTTGGAGGTACATAGCAGAGGAAGTATTGCATTCCACCCAAAAACTGTTAGCGACCTCTCTGTCACACACACACACAGATCTTCTTCTAACAATCCACACTTTGGATTCAGGGAGCCTCAAAATATAAATTTCCAGTGGAATCTTGATATTGAATAGAATACTTTCTCTACTTACTATAAATAAGCTTATTTGTGTATCTATTTCAAGTTAATTGCAATAGCAGTAATCAAATGTTTAAAAGTGCAGGCCTTGAAATTCCATTCTCTTTCTGTCACAAACTGAATAGTGACTGCAGTTTAAAAAAATCTGATGTGTTACACTCACATGACTTTCTCTACTCTTGTACAATCTAATTTTACAAACGCCTATTCTCCATATGCTTCATGTTAATCGAGATATCGAGATGTCAATCTTATTGGTAATTTTCTTGTAGATGCAAGGAAAATATGGTAGCTTTTAAGCGATAGTCAAATATTTTAACGCTGGTTGCTATGTGGCGCATTCCATTCTCTTTGCATGTCCAGGACATAAAAGAATGAATAACGAATTGGAGAAAAACTATAAGTATTGGAAAATTTAAGGGAATAACAAGCAATATCTCGCAAACGGTTCACTCAACAAAAGAAATGTATATGACATAAATTGTGTATTTTAACGCGATCTACATTTTTTGTGTAGTAAAATTTTGTCTATCTCTTATGGTTTACCAGTTATGAAAAAGTCGTTCATAATAAAGAATACTTTTGGAGACATTCCCAGAAAATTCGAGATATACATTTTAATTATCATGACAATATCTTAAACATATTATATTTTAATCAAAATCGTTAGAGCCGTTTTTGAGAAAATTAAAATTTTCGAAAAATGTTCCATGTAAAGGGTAGTCTGGGGTGGGGGGATTTTCTTGAAAACCTTCGTGTCGCATCTCTGGAAGATACTGAACCTAAATACCAAGTTTGGTGTTTATCCGACTGTTCGTTTTTGAGTTATGCTGTTCACAGACACACAGACACACAGACAGACACACAGACAGACACACACACGGACATGTTTCCAAAAATGCTTTTTTTGGATTCAGTGAGTCTCAAAACATGTATTTCCGGTGAAATCTCGGTATCGAATTTTTGGGTGGAATGCAATACTTCCCCTACTTACTATACGTAGTAGAGAAAGTAAAAAATCTGATGTGTTACACTCACATAACTTTCTCTACTCTTGTACAATCTAATTTTACAAACGCCTATTCTCCATATGCTTCATGTTAATCGAGATATCGAGATGTCAATCTTATTGGTAATTTTCTTGTAGATGCAAGGGGAATATGGTAGCTTTTAAGCGATAGTCAAATATTTTAACGCTGGTTGCTATGTGGCGAATTCCATTCTCTTTGCATGTTCAGGACATAAAAAAAATGAAATAACGAATTTGAGAAAAAGTATAAGTATTGGAAAATTTAAGGAAATAACAAGCAATATCTCGAAAACGGTTCACTCAACAAAAGAAACGTATATGACATAAGTTGTGTATTTTAACGCGATCTACATTTTTTGTGTAGTAAAATTTTGTCTATCTCTTATGGTTTACCAGTTATGCAAAAGTCGTTCACAATGAAGAATATTTTTGGAGACATTCCCAGAAAATTCGAGATATACATTTTATTTGTCATGACAGTATCTTAAACATATGATATTTTAATCAAAATCGTTAGAGCCGTTTTTGAGAAAATTAAAATTTTCGAAAAATGTTCCATGTAAAGGGTAGTCTGGGGTGGGGGGATTTTCTTGAAAACCTTCGTGTCGCATCTCTGGAAGATACTGAACCTAAATACCAAGTTTGGTGTTTATCCGACTGTTCGTTTTTGAATTATGCTGTTCACAGACACACAGACACACAGACAGACAGACACACAGACAGACACACACACGGACATGTTTCCAAAAATGCTTTTTTTGGATTCAGTGATTCTCAAAACATGTATTTCCGGTGAAATCTCGGTATCGAATTTTTGGGTGGAATGCAATATTTCCCCTACTTACTATACGTAGTAGAGAAAGTAAAAAATGACTAAGTATTCAAAAAAATTCAAGCCAATAATGCCTCATGTCATGAACTTAACTGAAATAAATTGTGTGCTTTAAACAGTTGTACGTTTCTGTCTATCTCTTCAGTTATACAAAATTCTTTGCCAATGAAGATAACTTCCAGACTATTCCCAGAAAACTTAAGATACACATTTTATTGTTATGTAAATATCTTAAATATATGGCATATTAATAAAAAAATCTGTGATATGTTCACATTACTTTCTCTATGCTGTATCGTTTATTAATGGGTACACAAATTATTCTTACTCAAGCTTATTTTTCTATCTACTTCATTTTAATCCAAATAAACCTTTCCGGAAACAGCTACATTACACACTTCATTATAGCTACAAAGAAAACAGCAATAGTCAAATGTTTAAGAACCAGATGCAATGTGTGCCCTTAAAATTCCAGACTGTTCCCATGCAATCGCGAGAAACAGCTGAAGTTGGAAACACATTCAAAATCTATACCCAGAAAATTCAAGGTATACATTTTACTTGCTATGTTTAATTGTATTTTAATTAAAATTGTTAGAGCAATTTTTTAGAAAACTAAAACATTCAAAAAAAGTTCCATGTAAAGGGTAGTTGGGGCATTTTCTTGAAAATCTTTGTGTTGCATCCTTGCAAGATACTGAACTTAAAGACTAAGTTTGGTACTTATCCGACCTTTTGTTTGAGTTATGCTGCTCACAGACATACAAATGGACATGTTTCCAAAAATGCTTTATTTGGATTCAGGGCACCTCAAAACATGTATTTACAGTCAAGTAGTAGTAATAGCAAATTGCTGGAGTCATCAGCGCCATACTCTGGCTACATATTTATTTACATCCTGGTACAAAAACATCACAAATTATGAACACCATAAATTTCAGGAAAGGAACAAAAATGAAACCTACAAAATTATGCATTGAAATTCAGTACACAGTTGTAGCAAAATACATAAGAAAATTCATAACACGCAGACAATAATGGTCTATTAAATTGCATCCAGCTCAGAAGCTTCTCAAGATGCACAGGTGTGACAAGTGCAGCATTCTTTCCTTCAGGCTCACCACACTTCACTGTTGGTATTCTCCACATTGACACCAAGTGTACACCTCTAACTTCATTGTTGCCAGATTACCTGCACTCAGAAGCTTCTCAGCATTCTTTCCTTCAGGCTCACCATACTTCACTGTTGGTATTCTCCACATTGACACCAAGTGTACACCTCTAACTTCATTGTTGCCGGATTACCTGCACTCAGAAGCTTCTCAACGTTCTTTCCTTCAGGCTCACCACACTTCACTGTTGGTATTCTCCACATTGACACCAAGTGTACACCTCTAACTTCATTGTTGCCAGATTACCTGCACTCAGAAGCTTCTCAACGTTCTTTCCTTCAGGCTCACCACACTTCACTGTTGGTATTCTCCACATTGACACCAAGTGTACACCTCTAACTTCATTGTTGCCAGATTACCTGCACTCAGAAGCTTCTCAACGTTCTTTCCTTCAGGCTCACCACACTTCACTGTTGGTATTCTCCACATTGACACCAAGTGTACACCTCTAACTTCATTGTTGCCGGATTACCTGCACTCAGAAGCTTCTCAACGTTCTTTCCTTTAGGCTCACCACACTTCACTGTTGGTATTCTCCACATTGACACCAAGTGTACACCTCTAACTTCATTGTTGCCAGATTACCTGCACTCAGAAGCTTCTCAGCATTCTTTCCTTCAGGCTCACCATACTTCACTGTTGGTATTCTCCACATTGACACCAAGTGTACACCTCTAACTTCATTGTTGCCAGATTACCTGCACTCAGAAGCTTCTCTGCGTTCTTTCCTTCAGGCTCACCATACTTCACTGTTGGTATTCTCCACATTGACACCAAGTGTACACCTCTAACTTCATTGTTGCCAGATTACCTGCACTCAGAAGCTTCTCTGCGTTCTTTCCTTCAGGCTCACCATACTTCACTGTTGGTATTCTCCACATTGACACCAAGTGTACACCTCTAACTTCATTGTTGCCAGATTACCTGCACTCAGAAGCTTCTCTGCGTTCTTTCCTTCAGGCTCACCATACTTCACTGTTGGTATTCTCCACATTGACACCAAGTGTACACCTCTAACTTCATTGTTGCCAGATTACCTGCACTCAGAAGCTTCTCTGCGTTCTTTCCTTCAGGCTCACCATACTTCACTGTTGGTATTCTCCACATTGACACCACTTCATTGTTGCCGGATTACCTGCACTCAGAAGCTTCTCTGCGTTCTTTCCTTCAGGCTCACCATACTTCACTGTTGGTATTCTCCACATTGACACCACTTCATTGTTGCCAGATTACCTGCACTCAGAAGCTTCTCTGCGTTCTTTCCTTCAGGCTCACCATACTTCACTGTTGGTATTCTCCACATTGACACCACTTCATTGTTGCCAGATTACCTGCACTCAGAAGCTTCTCTGCGTTCTTTCCTTCAGGCTCACCACACTTCACTGTTGGTATTCTCCACATTGACACCAAGTGTACACCTCTAACTTCATTGTTGCCAGATTACCTGCACTCAGAAGCTTCTCAAGATGCACAGGTGTGACAAGTGCAGCATTCTTTCCTTCAGGCTCACCACACTTCACTGTTGGTATTCTCCACATTGACACCAAGTGTACACCTCTAACTTCATTGTTGCCAGATTACCTGCACTCAGAAGCTTCTCTGCGTTCTTTCCTTCAGGCTCACCATACTTCACTGTTGGTATTCTCCACATTGACACCACTTCATTGTTGCCGGATTACCTGCACTCAGAAGCTTCTCAACGTTCTTTCCTTCAGGCTCACCATACTTCACTGTTGGTATTCTCCACATTGACACCACTTCATTGTTGCCGGATTACCTGCACTCAGAAGCTTCTCAACGTTCTTTCCTTCAGGCTCACCATACTTCACTGTTGGTATTCTCCACATTGACACCAAGTGTACACCTCTAACTTCATTGTTGCCGGATTACCTGCACTCAGAAGCTTCTCAGCATTCTTTCCTTCAGGCTCACCATAATTCACTGTTGGTATTCTCCACATTGACACCACTTCATTGTTGCTGGATTACCTGCACTCAGAAGCTTCTCAGCATTCTTTCCTTCAGGCTCACCACACTTCACTGTTGGTATTCTCCACATTGACACCACTTCATTGTTGCCGGATTACCTGCACTCAGAAGCTTCTCAACGTTCTTTCCTTCAGGCTCACCATACTTCACTGTTGGTATTCTCCACATTGACACCAAGTGTACACCTCTAACTTCATTGTTGCCGGATTACCTGCACTCAGAAGCTTCTCAACGTTCTTTCCTTCAGGCTCACCACACTTCACTGTTGGTATTCTCCACATTGACACCACTTCATTGTTGCCGGATTACCTACACTCAGAAGCTTCTCAACGTTCTTTCCTTCAGGCTCACCATACTTCACTGTTGGTATTCTCCACATTGACACCAAGTGTACACCTCTAACTTCATTGTTGCCGGATTACCTGCACTCAGAAGCTTCTCAACATTCTTTCCTTCAGGCTCACCATACTTCACTGTTGGTATTCTCCACATTGACACCAAGTGTACACCTCTAACTTCATTGTTGCCGGATTACCTGCACTCAGAAGCTTCTCAACGTTCTTTCCTTCAGGCTCACCATACTTCACTGTTGGTATTCTCCACATTGACACCAAGTGTACACCTCTAACTTCATTGTTGCCGGATTACCCGCACTCAGAAGCTTCTCAACGTTCTTTCCTTCAGGCTCACCATACTTCACTGTTGGTATTCTCCACATTGACACCAAGTGTACACCTCTAACTTCATTGTTGCCGGATTACCCGCACTCAGAAGCTTCTCAACGTTCTTTCCTTCAGGCTCACCATACTTCACTGTTGGTATTCTCCACATTGACACCAAGTGTACACCTCTAACTTCATTGTTGCCAGATTACCTGCACTCAGAAGCTTCTCTGCGTTCTTTCCATCAGGCTCACCATACTTCACTGTTGGTATTCTCCACATTGACACCAAGTGTACACCTCTAACTTCATTGTTGCCGGATTACCTGCACTCAGAAGCTTCTCAGCATTCTTTCCTTCAGGCTCACCATACTTCACTGTTGGTATTCTCCACATTGACACCAAGTGTACACCTCTAACTTCATTGTTGCCAGATTACCTGCACTCAGAAGCTTCTCTGCGTTCTTTCCATCAGGCTCACCATACTTCACTGTTGGTATTCTCCACATTGACACCAAGTGTACACCTCTAACTTCATTGTTGCCGGATTACCTGCACTCAGAAGCTTCTCAGCATTCTTTCCTTCAGGCTCACCATACTTCACTGTTGGTATTCTCCACATTGACACCAAGTGTACACCTCTAACTTCATTGTTGCCAGATTACCTGCACTCAGAAGCTTCTCTGCGTTCTTTCCATCAGGCTCACCATACTTCACTGTTGGTATTCTCCACATTGACACCAAGTGTACACCTCTAACTTCATTGTTGCCGGATTACCTGCACTCAGAAGCTTCTCAGCATTCTTTCCTTCAGGCTCACCATACTTCACTGTTGGTATTCTCCACATTGACACCACTTCATTGTTGCCGGATTACCTGCACTCAGAAGCTTCTCAAGATGCACAGGTGTGACAAGTGCAGCATTCTTTCCTTCAGGCTCACCATACTTCACTGTTGGTATTCTCCACATTGACACCACTTCATTGTTGCCGGATTACCTGCACTCAGAAGCTTCTCAAGATGCACAGGTGTGACAAGTGCAGCATTCTTTCCTTCAGGCTCACCACACTTCACTGTTGGTATTCTCCACATTGACACCAAGTGTACACCTCTAACTTCATTGTTGCCAGATTACCTGCACTCAGAAGCTTCTCAACGTTCTTTCCTTCAGGCTCACCACACTTCACTGATGGTATTCTCCACATTGACACCAAGTGTACACCTCTAACTTCATTGTTGCCAGATTACCTGCACTCAGAAGCTTCTCAACGTTCTTTCCTTCAGGCTCACCATACTTCACTGTTGGTGTTCTCCACATTGACACCACTTCATTGTTGCCGGATTACCTGCACTCAGAAGCTTCTCAAGATGCACAGGTGTGACAAGTGCAGCATTCTTTCCTTCAGGCTCACCATACTTCACTGTTGGTATTCTCCACATTGACACCAAGTGTACACCTCTAACTTCATTGTTGCCGGATTACCTGCACTCAGAAGCTTCTCTGCGTTCTTTCCATCAGGCTCACCATACTTCACTGTTGGTATTCTCCACATTGACACCAAGTGTACACCTCTAACTTCATTGTTGCCAGATTACCTGCACTCAGAAGCTTCTCTGCGTTCTTTCCATCAGGCTCACCATACTTCACTGTTGGTATTCTCCACATTGACACCACTTCATTGTTGCCGGATTACCTGCACTCAGAAGCTTCTCTGCATTCTTTCCTTCAGGCTCACCATACTTCACTGTTGGTATTCTCCACATTGACACCACTTCATTGTTGCCGGATTACCTGCACTCAGAAGCTTCTCAGCATTCTTTCCTTCAGGCTCACCATACTTCACTGTTGGTATTCTCCACATTGACACCACTTCATTGTTGCCGGATTACCTGCACTCAGAAGCTTCTCTGCATTCTTTCCTTCAGGCTCACCATACTTCACTGTTGGTATTCTCCACATTGACACCACTTCATTGTTGCCGGATTACCTGCACTCAGAAGCTTCTCAGCATTCTTTCCTTCAGGCTCACCATACTTCACTGTTGGTATTCTCCACATTGACACCACTTCATTGTTGCCGGATTACCTGCACTCAGAAGCTTCTCTGCATTCTTTCCTTCAGGCTCACCACACTTCACTGTTGGTATTCTCCACATTGACACCAAGTGTACACCTCTAACTTCATTGTTGCCGGATTACCTGCACTCAGAAGCTTCTCAAGATGCACAGGTGTGACAAGTGCAGCATTCTTTCCTTCAGGCTCACCATACTTCACTGTTGGTATTCTCCACATTGACACCACTTCATTGTTGCCGGATTACCTGCACTCAGAAGCTTCTCAAGATGCACAGGTGTGACAAGTGCAGCATTCTTTCCTTCAGGCTCACCATACTTCACTGTTGGTATTCTCCACATTGACACCACTTCATTGTTGCCGGATTACCTGCACTCAGAAGCTTCTCAAGATGCACAGGTGTGACAAGTGCAGCATTCTTTCCTTCAGGCTCACCATACTTCACTGTTGGTATTCTCCACATTGACACCAAGTGTACACCTCTAACTTCATTGTTGCCGGATTACCTGCACTCAGAAGCTTCTCAAGATGCACAGGTGTGACAAGTGCAGCATTCTTTCCTTCAGGCTCACCATACTTCACTGTTGGTATTCTCCACATTGACACCAAGTGTACACCTCTAACTTCATTGTTGCCAGATTACCTGCACTCAGAAGCTTCTCAGCATTCTTTCCTTCAGGCTCACCACACTTCACTGTTGGTATTCTCCACATTGACACCACTTCATTGTTGCCGGATTACCTGCACTCAGAAGCTTCTCAAGATGCACAGGTGTGACAAGTGCAGCATTCTTTCCTTCAGGCTCACCATACTTCACTGTTGGTATTCTCCACATTGACACCACTTCATTGTTGCCGGATTACCTGCACTCAGAAGCTTCTCTGCGTTCTTTCCTTCAGGCTCACCATACTTCACTGTTGGTATTCTCCACATTGACACCACTTCATTGTTGCCGGATTACCTGCACTCAGAAGCTTCTCTGCGTTCTTTCCTTCAGGCTCACCATACTTCACTGTTGGTATTCTCCACATTGACACCACTTCATTGTTGCCGGATTACCTGCACTCAGAAGCTTCTCTGCGTTCTTTCCTTCAGGCTCACCATACTTCACTGTTGGTATTCTCCACATTGACACCACTTCATTGTTGCCGGATTACCTGCACTCAGAAGCTTCTCTGCGTTCTTTCCTTCAGGCTCACCATACTTCACTGTTGGTATTCTCCACATTGACACCACTTCATTGTTGCCGGATTACCTGCACTCAGAAGCTTCTCTGCGTTCTTTCCTTCAGGCTCACCATACTTCACTGTTGGTATTCTCCACATTGACACCAAGTGTACACCTCTAACTTCATTGTTGCCGGATTACCTGCACTCAGAAACTTCTCAACGTTCTTTCCTTCAGGCTCACCATACTTCACTGTTGGTATTCTCCACATTGACACCAAGTGTACACCTCTAACTTCATTGTTGCCGGATTACCTGCACTCAGAAACTTCTCAACGTTCTTTCCTTCAGGCTCACCATACTTCACTGTTGGTATTCTCCACATTGACACCAAGTGTACACCTCTAACTTCATTGTTGCCGGATTACCCGCACTCAGAAACTTCTCAACGTTCTTTCCTTCAGGCTCACCACACTTCACTGTTGGTATTCTCCACATTGACACCAGGTATACACCTCTAACTTCATTGTTGCCGGATTACCTGCACTCAGAAACTTCTCAACGTTCTTTCCTTCAGGCTCACCACACTTCACTGTTGGTATTCTCCACATTGACACCAGGTATACACCTCTAACTTCATTGTTGCCGGATTACCCGCACTCAGAAACTTCTCAACGTTCTTTCCTTCAGGCTCACCACACTTCACTGTTGGTATTCTCCACATTGACACCAGGTATACACCTCTAACTTCATTGTTGCCGGATTACCCGCACTCAGAAGCTTCTCTGGTTCTTTCCTTCAGGCTCACCACACTTCACTGTTGGTATTCTCCACATTGACACCACTTCATTGTTGCCGGATTACCTGCACTCAGAAGCTTCTCTGCGTTCTTTCCTTCAGGCTCACCATACTTCACTGTTGGTATTCTCCACATTGACACCACTTCATTGTTGCCGGATTACCTGCACTCAGAAGCTTCTCTGCGTTCTTTCCTTCAGGCTCACCACACTTCACTGTTGGTATTCTCCACATTGACACCAAGTGTACACCTCTAACTTCATTGTTGCCAGATTACCTGCACTCAGAAGCTTCTCTGCGTTCTTTCCTTCAGGCTCACCACACTTCACTGTTGGTGTTCTCCACATTGACACCAAGTGTACACCTCTAACTTCATTGTTGCCAGATTACCTGCACTCAGAAGCTTCTCTGCGTTCTTTCCTTCAGCCTCTCCATACTTCACTGTTGGTATTCTCCACATTGACACCAAGTGTACACCTCTAACTTCATTGTTGGCAGATTACCTGCACTCAGAAGCTCTAATTTATACTCCTTAAAGCAGCGACTATAAACAAAGGATGAAGAATGTTGCAGTTTACGGGCAGAGCTGTTGACACTACCCCAACCGATGGCTCGGGATCCCATATTTACTGAAGTAAGCCCTTGGGGGGAATTTCCAGTGAAATCTCGGTATCGAATTTTTGGGTGGAATGCAATACTTACCCTACTTACTATATGTAGCAGAGAAAGTAAAAAGAATCTTTAGAGCTACTTTGAGAAAATAAAAAATATTGAAAATTTTTCCATGTGAAGGGTAGTTTACGGTGGGGTGTGTGTACACAAACACGCACACAGATCTTTCTTCTAAAAATGTTTGTTTTTTTTGCATTCAGGTGACCTCAAAACATGTATTTGCAGTGAAATATTGAGATGGAATGCAACACACTCTACATATGAGGGAATTGTTGACGATAGGAAATGTTAATGTACTACTTACAGAACCATGCAGCTGTTTCAAAGTTTCCAGTATGGCATTTTCCGAGTTTCTGCTTAAGGAGAGAGTTTGCATCTCTACCTTTAGTTGAGCAGGACGTCCTGTGCCTGTAGCACTACAATATGGGAACAACAAGAGCAAAAATATTAATGTTTTCACATTTACCAAACACTTACAGCTAGAATAATATAGATCTCCCATGAATAACTGACATTTCCTCAGTGATGTCAGTTGTTTAACATAAGTTTGAAAGCACAATTGAAGTAGAATTTAACAAATAAGTTACAATAAGTGTTTCAGGAGTAGGAAGAAGACAACATTATTGTAACAAAAGAAACTATACATGTCATCAGTCAGAGTTGCCATCTAAGGTCAAGGTGCTGGTTTACATCTCATGATGGCTTACATTGCATAT
The DNA here is from genome assembly GCA_030765065.1 of Deroplatys truncata. Classification (NCBI taxonomy): domain Eukaryota; kingdom Metazoa; phylum Arthropoda; class Insecta; order Mantodea; family Mantidae; genus Deroplatys; species Deroplatys truncata. The sequence goes on from CM060984.1 coordinate 257,683,516, forward strand.
ACAAAATAAGTATGGTCACGACTGATCAGTTTTGCAATTGTTTCTTGGAGATGAGACGATTTATTCTCCCCAAAAAGCTCTTTTCAGTGAATTTGTTTAAAGTACATTTCCAGAACACAAATAAATATGTGCAAGTTACTTTTCACAATTGACTACTTCAAACACAAAAATGCACTCTGCTGCTATACTTGAAGAAAAGTTTTATTTGTAGACGCTCTTTAACTAGTTTGGACTTTAATGTTGTATTCTATATTGAGACTGGAAATTTTACTCAGAGGCTTGAGGTTCTTTTATGTGCCATAAAGCTATTGTCAGCTTTACTTTCCCTTGTGAAGGAAGCCATGCTAAGGATATTTACAAAACCCATTGCCCTCAACCGGGTTTCAACCTGTGACCTCAGGAACCAGTGCCCCTAGCCCATGGAGGACGACACTACATGGTAAACTGCAACTGTGTATGTCACTAAGTATTAATAGATAAACATCTGAAAATGTAGCAACTCACTTAATGTTACAAATCTACAAACAATGGCAGAGAAAATAAGCTGTGTCAATGAATCAGGTTACATGCACAAAAATTAAAAATATTTCAAATACTAGTTGTACATAAAAGTAACTCTACTTGAAAGTGGGGAAGTTACTACTAGTATTTACTCAAGTACAGGGTGAGCCAAAAGACTCTGAACCGCCTGCATGGTGTTTTTCCTGTCTGCCGCTAATATAGAAAGGCGTAGATGAAACCATACAACATTTTTAAAACAACTTTTAAAGGCTTTACTTACCAACTTTACGAAAGGAGATGCTGAAACTGGCTACCGTCCTTGTCCATACATTTTTGGCACTGAGGACACAGACAGGAAAAACACTGCACAGGTGGTTCAGAGTCTTTTGGCTCACTCTGTAGTTTATACAGTGTGTTGTTAAGTATAGAATACTGCAAATAACTCTGTATATATAACACAAGAAGTTGACTGGTATTGGCCTGGAAATTCCATGCTCTTTCTATGACATTGACAGTATTTCAAAAATGCCAATTATTGAGAAATTCAAACCAGTAACAAATATCTTGGAAATGGATAATACCACAAAAAACATTATTTCAAATAAATGGCGTGTGTTCTACATTTTTATTATTGTAATAACTTTTTGTGTCTGTCTCTTAATGTTTTGCAGTTATACAAAATTATATAAAATTCCTACTGAATGAAGAGCTTTACAAGCTATTCCTGGAAAATTTAACATATACCTTTTATTTTTCTTGCAAATTTCTTAAACATATGGTATTTTAATTAAAATCCTCCTGTACTTACTACAGATAAGCAGTACAGAAAGTAAAAATGATGCCCTTTTCCACAGCATTAACAGAAATGACACAAAGCAAATGTTACACAAATACAAATGTTACCAGAATGGCAAACATTCAGCTTTTAAACTTGTTCAAACCCATAGGAAGAGCTGATAAAACTGCTGGAAGTTCTACGGAAAGTGCATTATCAAAAACTGATTATAATTACAATAAATGTTCCTGCTTGTGGTTTGGTTCTTACAAGTGTCTGCGTACCCCACACATGGGGTTCATAACTTATGGCTTTATTTTCAGTTTCTCTGCTGTTTACCTATAGTAATTGTATTCCACACAAAAATACACATTCCCCCAAAAGTGGGTTAAATACTAAACTTGTTACTCAAGTTCAGCATCATCCAAAGATGTGACACACACATTTTCAAGAAAATCTCCCCCTCCCAAACCACCTTTACATGGAAAATGTTTCAATATTTTTGATTTTCTCAAAAATAGATCTAATGCTTTTCATTAAAAATACCATATATTTAAGACAATTACATGACTAATAAAATGTATATTTACATATTCTGGGAACTCCTTTTCATTGTGAATGACTTTTGCGTAATGCTGTCTAGACAAAATCTTACTACATAAAAAATATAGATCTCGTTAAAGCTCACAATTTGTGTCAAATAACATTTTTTGTTGCATTTGCCATTTGCTAGATATTCTTTGTTGTTGGTTTGAATTTTCAAATGCGCACTATTTTTAACTGCTAAGTCATCAATCATCTTTTCTCTGATCATACAAAGCCATCGCATATCGATCTGCTTTTTATAAAAACTCTTGACTGCTGCTTTAGTCTAGTGTAGTAGAGAAAGTGACGTGAAACAGCAATACCACATTTTTATTGAAAGTTTGTTTCAACACTCAGTTCTGAACTAATACCAACGTCGAGTATGCTCTCAGAGCTAACGCTACTTTTGTCACGGCCCTCTTCATTCCACAGCAGAAAGTGTTCAACCTACCAAACACCTTTCATATGCCATATTGTACAAGTAATGATGTGTGGATGAATAAATTCATATTAAAATTTATTCCTCCAGGTAATAAGGCTTTTTCTGTAGAATACACAGAAACTCTATTGAAATGGTAGGAGCAAGAGGCACAATCCCCAAATTCTTCATCCACTTCTCCAAGAGGTTCAACCTAGGCAGCCAGCTAATTAAGAATGTTTCACTCTTAGCCATTAAAGGATCCATTTTAGTTATAAAAAACACATCTATCCTTTAACTGCGTTTTGAAATTTTATTTTCTTAATTGTTCACTTTTTATAACTATTGTTACTGTGCGTTATTCTCTTTTGTGCACTTTGTTACATTTTATATCATTATTTTTGTGCTTGTGCTTCTTAAATGCTTGGTTAATTTATTTGTTTGTTATGCTTTGTCTTTATGGCAGCCTCAGTTTCTCTATACTCTCTGGCAGGTTTGTTCCAAGCAATTAGAATCAATTCTGAAGTAACAAAGTATGTGCGTAGATTATGCAATTTGCACATGTCCAGAATTTTCAGTTCCTACTCTTGATCAAAAAGTGATTTCACTCATATGTTGGAACAGCAATTATCTCTCATGTTGGAATGGCACTTAGCTATTGCATGTACTCAGATAATTCAGAATTGATTCTGAATCGTGTGGGAACAAACCTTGAGTTGGACTGTACCACATAAATCTCTTAACTAAATCATAAAAATGCAATTTTATTATTTTTTCTTGGAAGTATACAAAATAATTCAACAGCTTTCGTAAAAATACATACAAAAATTCATTTATCACCATGCATTAATGCCAGGATGAAAGAAAATATGGTGACATTGCACGAGAGCTTTGCATTGACTGCTATAGTATTGTATTCAATGTCCACCACAAATACATTCTCTGCTCACTTGTCTACAAACTATTCTTCCAAAAGCTTATTCTCACAGATGGGTTTTATTGGTGATAATGTTTTAAAGGAATTGGCCTTTTAAGTTTTGCAATAATAATATAACAAAAATAAAAACAAAGTAAATGCATGGTCCCTATAATAACCAACTTTGAAATTAACTTATTTTACACACTATAAAATTATTGTATCATCAGTAAAATAGAATTATTAATACCGTGAGTAGTTGATGCAAGTTATTTTGAAAGGACATTAATGTTTGAAGATCTCATCATTGTTTGATGGCTTGAACTGGTTCAATTCAATGTAGTAACTTACTAGTACATATTATTTTCATTGCTTAAACACAATCTTTAAAAACCAAGATTGTTGCAATTAATTTTCATGGTTTAAAAAGGAAATTGACTGCTTTGATTATCTTTATACCACCAACATACAAGTTTTTTAAGTAGGCCAACTTTTGTGTTCATTGCACAAGAAAACCAGAAGTTCAGGTTTAAATCATCTATATTTATTGTGTAACATACAGATACATCTAGTCAAACATTTTTCAGGTTTATCACGACACCCAGCCCCCCCAAAAATAAGCACAGCTCTGCACATTCTTTTATCTAAGCACCTCCTGTTAATTGAGATAAACTTTCATTACACAATTGAAGTTGCAGACAGTAAAGTGAAACAATAATTTAATTGAATCTTGAGTCTGTGCATACATTTAAACTTCACTTACTTGAAATTGATTGAACATGTTTCAAAAGTAAGTGCTGCTTTCAACAAAGTGAAGTTTTAATGTGTCTACCATTCAAAATTCAATTAAATTATTTCATTACACATTTTGTTGAAGGGACACTAGGCTACAGCAACAGTCACATTTTTAAAAACTGTGATTGCTTTCAAATTCCAGTGCCTTGCACGACCATAAAAAAAAATGAATAGCAACTTACCACTTGAAAAAAGTATAAGCATTGAAACTTCAAATTAATAAAAAGAATATCTCAGAAATGGTTAACACCATAAAAAAGTTTATTTCACATAAACTGCATGGTTTAAGAATATACATATTTTTTGTCTATGACTTACAGTTTACCAATAACAAAATTAATAGAGAATGAAGAAAACTTCACAGCCTATTCCCAGAAAATTCAAGATACACATTTTGTCATGAAAGTATCTTAAACATATGGTATTTTAATCAACATTGTTTAGAGCCAATTTTGAGAAAATAAAACAGAAATTCCACGTAAAGGGTAGTTTGGGGTGGAGGATTTTACTTGAAAATCTTTGTGTTGCAACATTTGAAGATGCTGACTTAAACATGAACTTTTGTATCTCTCTCTCTCTCCCATACAAAATGAATTCTTTAATTTCATGGAGTCACAAAACATGATACTTGCTATAGGTAAGTACGTACAGCACCCCTTTACACCATTTTGATCAATTAACATAGGTTTAAGCTGCTAACATGATTAACAAAATGCATATCTTCAATCAGGCTGTGATGTCCTCTTCATTTTGTATAACTGATAAACCATAAAAAAGACAAAAAACACACAATTTTATGTTACTGTTTCACTTCCTCTACCATGTACCCAATAGGAAGTGGAAATATTGTATTTCACCAAAACAATTTGATAGCAAAATTACAACAGAAATACATGTTTCTAGCCCCCCTCCCCGAACACAAATAAAGCATTTTTAAAAAGGTTTGTGCATGTCTGTGAGCAGCATAACTCAAAAACAAAAAGTGGAATAAATAGCAAACTTGATAGTTAAGGGGACAAGGTACTCTGAAATGGTTGATCTGATTTTTTATTTTAGGCACTAATAACATCTCTGTTATTTCCAGTTTAAGAAAATATATACTTTTTGGAGGTTAAGAGGTTTTTAAGACATTTAAATACCATTTAAATGCTAGTCTGCATTCCTTTAAAGCTGTCATGCAATGCCCCTTTTTTTTTTTACATTTTTGTATCTTTCAACAACAAACGACTTTATCACGCCCAGCGAGCAGTTCAGCAGAGGCCAGGACCAAGGGAAACCACTCAGAAAAGCTGAAGCAATCCAGGAATGAAGGTGCAAATGAGTATAACCCTAGAATGTACTGAAGTGTGTCAGCATGTTAGGTATCTGACAACACTGCCATTGTTACTACTTATCTGACAACCCTGCCATTGTTAGTACTTATCTGACAACACTGCCATTGTTACTACTTATCTGACAACCCTGCCATTGTTACTACTTATCTGACAACCCTGCCATTGTTACTACTTATCTGACAACCCTGCCATTGTTAGTACTTATCTGACAACACTGCCATTGTTACTACTTATCTGACAACCCTGCCATTGTTAGTACTTATCTGACAACACTGCCATTGTTACTACTTATCTGACAACCCTGCCATTGTTACTAGGTAACTGACAACACTGCCATTGTTACTACTTATCTGACAACCCTGCCATTGTTAGTACTTATCTGACAACACTGCCATTGTTACTACTTATCTGACAACCCTGCCATTGTTAGTACTTATCTGACAACACTGCCATTGTTACTACTTATCTGACAACACTGCCATTGTTACTAGGTAACCGACAACACTGCCATTGTTACTACTTATCTGACAACCCTGCCATTGTTAGTACTTATCTGACAACACTGCCATTGTTACTACTTATCTGACAACCCTGCCATTGTTAGTACTTATCTGACAACACTGCCATTGTTACTACTTATCTGACAACACTGCCATTGTTACTAGGTAACTGACAATACTGCCATTGTTACTAGGTATCTGACACCACTGCCATTATTACTAGGTATCTGAGAACACTGCCATTGTTACTACTTATCTGACAACACTGCCATTTTTACTAGGTATCTGACAACACTGTCATCGTTACTACGTATCTGACAACACTGCCATTGTTACTAGGTATCTGACAACACTGTCATTGTTACTACTTATCTGACAACCCTGCCATTGTTACTACGTATCTGACAACACTGCCATTGTTACTAGGTATCTGACAACACTGCCATTGTTACTAGGTATCTGACAACACTGCCATTGTTACTACTTATCTGACAACACTGCCATTGTAACTAGGTATCTGACAACACTGCCATTGTTAATACTTATCTGACAACACTGCCATTGTTACTACTTATCTGACAACACTGCCATTGTTACTACGTATCTGACAACACTGCCATTGTTACTAGGTATCTGACAACACTGTCATTGTTACTACTTATCTGACAACCCTGCCATTGTTACTACTTATCTGACAACACTGCCATTGTAACTAGGTATCTGACAACACTGCCATTGTTAATACTTATCTGACAACACTGCCATTGTTACTAGGTATCTGACAACACTGCCATTGTTACTATGTATCTGACAACACTGCCATTGTTACTAGGTATCCGACAACACTGCCATTGTTACTAGGTAACTGACAACACTGCCATTGTTACTAGGTATCTGACAACACTGCCATTGTTACTACGCATCTGACAACACTGCCATTGTTACTAGGTATCTGACAACACTGCCATTGTTACTAGGTATCTGACTACACTGCCATTGTTACTACTTATCTGACAACACTGCCATTGTTACTAGGTATCTGACAACACTGCCATTGTTACTATGTATCTGACAACACTGCCATTGTTACTAGGTATCCGACAACACTGCCATTGTTACTAGGTAACTGACAACACTGCCATTGTTACTAGGTATCTGACAACACTGCCATTGTTACTATGTATCTCACAACACTGCCATTGTTACTAGGTATCTGACAACACTGCCATTGTTACTAGGTATCTGACAACACTGCCATTGTTACTAGGTATCCGACAACACTGCCATTGTTACTAGGTATCCGACAACACTGCCATTGTTACTAGGTATCTGACAACACTGCCATTGTTACTAGGTATCTGACAACACTGCCATTGTTACTAGGTATCTGACAACACTGCCATTGTTACTATGTATCTCACAACACTGCCATTGTTACTAGGTATCTGACAACACTGCCATTGTTACTATGTATCTCACAACACTGCCATTGTTACTAGGTATCTGACAACACTGCCATTGTTACTAGGTAACTGACAACACTGCCATTGTTACTAGGTATCTGACAACACTGCCATTGTTCCTACGCATCTGACAACACTGCCATTGTTACTAGGTATCTGACTACACTGCCATTGTTACTACTTATCTGACAACACTGCCATTATTATTAGGTATCCGACAACACTGCCACTGTTACTACGTATCTGACACCCCTGGCATTGTTACTACTTATCTGACAACACTGCCATTGTTACTACTTATCTGACAACACTGCCATTGTTACTAGGTATCTGACAACCCTGCCATTGTTACTAGGTAACTGACAACACTGCCATTGTTACTAGGTATCTGACAACACTGCCATTGTTACTATGTATCTCACAACACTGCCATTGTTACTAGGTATCTGACAACACTGCCATTGTTACTAGGTAACTGACAACCCTGCCATTGTTACTAGGTAACTGACAACCCTGCCATTGTTACTAGGTATCTGACAACACTGCCATTGTTACTAGGTATCTGACAACCCTGCCATTGTTACTACTTATCTGACAACCCTGCCATTGTTACTACTTATCTGACAACCCTGCCATTGTTACTACTTATCTGACAACACTGCCATTGTTACTACGTATCTGACAACACTGCCCTTGTTACTAAGTATCTGACAACACTCCATTGTTACTACTTATCTGACAACAATGCCATTGTCACTAGGTAACTGACAATACTGCCATTGTTACTAGGTATCTTACAACACTGCCATTGTTACTAGGTATCTGACAACAATGCCATTGTTACTAGGTAACTGACCACACTGCCATTGCTACTTATCTGAACAACACTGCCATTGTTACTAGGTATCTGACACCCCTGCCATTGTTACTACTTATCTGACAACACTGCCATTGTTACTAGGTATCTGACAACCCTGCCATTGTTAGTACTTATCTGACAACACTGCCATTGTTACTACTTATCTGACAATACTGTTATTGTTACTACTTATCTGACAACCCTGCCATTGTTAGTACCTATCTGACAACACTGCCATTGTAACTAGGTATCGGACAACACTGCCATTGTTACTACTTATCTGAAACCACTGCCATTGTTACTAGGTATCTGACAACACTGCCATTGTTACTACGTATCTGAACAACATTGCCATTGCTACTAGGTATCTGACATCACTGCCATTGTTACTAGGTAACTGACAACACTGCCATTGTTACTAGGTATCTGACAACACTGCCATTGTTACTACGCATCTGACAACACTGCCTTTGTTACTAGGTATCTGACAACACTGCCTTTGTTACTAGGTATCTGACAACACTGCCATTGTTACTACGCATCTGACAACACTGCCATTGTTACTAGGTAACTGACAACACTGCCATTGTTACTAGGTATCTGACAACACTGCCATTGTTACTACTTATCTGACAACACTGCCATTGTTACTACTTATCTGACAACACTGCCATTGTTACTACTTATCTGACAACACTGCCATTGTTACTACTTATCTGACAACACTGCCATTGTTACTACTTATCTGACAACACTGCCATTGTTACTACTTATCTGACAACACTGCCATTGTTACTAGGGATCTGACAACCCTGCCATTGTTACTAGGTATCTGACAACACTGCCATTGTTACTAGGTATCTGACATCACTGCCATTGTTACTAGGTATCTGACAACACTGCCATTGTTACTAGGTATCTGACAACCCTACCATTGTTACTACTTTAATGACAACCCTGCCTTTGTTACTACTTATCTGATAACCCTGCCATTGTTACTACTTATCTGACAACCCTGCCATTGTTACTACTTATCTGACAACACTACCATTGTTACTACGTATCTGACAACACTGTCCTTGTTACTAAGTATCTGACAACACTGCCATTGTTACTACTTATCTGACAACAATGCCATTGTTACTACTTATCTGACAACAATGCCATTGTTACTACTTATCTGACAACACTGTCATTGTTACTAGGTAACTGACAATACTGCATTGTTACTAGGTATCTGACATCACTGCCATTGTTACTAGGTATCTGACAACACTGCCATTGTTACTACGTATCTGACAACACTACCATTGTTACTAGGTATCTGACATCACTGCCATTGTTACTAGGTATCTGACAATAATGCCATTGTTACTAGGTATCTGACATCACTGCCACTAATTTGTATCTGACAATACTGGCTATTGTTAACTAGGTATCTGATAAAACACTGCCATTGCTGTCAGTGCTGGCTATTGTTAAATAGGTTTCTGACAACACTGCCATTGCTACTATGTATGTGACAACACTGTCAGTGCTATGTATGTGACGACACTGCCATTGCTACTATGTATGTGACAACACGGCCATTGCTAATTTGTATCTGACAATATTGGCTATTGTTAACTAGGTATCTGATACAACACATTCCATTGCTACTATGTATGTGACAACACTGCCATTGCTAATTTGTATCTGACAATACTGGCTATTGTTAACTAGGTATCTGATACAACACATTCCATTGCTACTATGTATGTAACAACACTGGCATTGCTACTATGTATGTGACAACACTGTCATTGCCACTATGTATGTGACAACACTGCCATTGCTACTATGTATCTAACAACACTGCCATTGCTACTATGTATGTGACAACACTGCCATTGCTACTATGTATGTGACAACACTGCCATTGCTACTATGTATGTGACAACACTGCCATTGCTACTATGTATGTGACAACACTGCCATTGCTACTATGTATCTAACAACACTGCCATTGCTACTATGTATCTAACAACACTGCCATTGCTACTATGTATCTAACAACACTGCCATTGCTACTATGTATATGTATCTAACAACACTGCCATTGCTACTATGTATCTAACAACACTGCCATTGCTACTATGTATCTAACAACACTGCCATTGCTACTATGTATGTGACAACACTGCCATTGCTACTATGTATGTGACAACACTGCCATTGCTACTATGTATGTGACAACACTGCCATTGCTACTATGTATGTGACAACACTGCCATTGCTACTATGTATGTGACAACACTGCCATTGCTACTATGTATGTGACAACACTGCCATTGCTACTATGTATCTAACAACACTGCCATTGCTACTATGTATGTGACAACACTGCCATTGCTACTATGTATCTAACAACACTGCCATTGCTACTATGTATGTGACAACACTGCCATTGCTACTATGTATGTGACAACACTGCCATTGCTACTATGTATGTGACAACACTGCCATTGCTACTATGTATGTGACAACACTGCCATTGCTACTATGTATCTAACAACACTGCCATTGCTACTATGTATGTGACAACACTGCCATTGCTACTATGTATCTAACAACACTGCCATTGCTACTATGTATGTGACAACACTGCCATTGCTACTATGTATGTGACAACACTGCCATTGCTACTATGTATGTGACAACACTGCCATTGCTACTATGTATGTGACAACACTGCCATTGCTACTATGTATCTGGCGACACTGGCTATTGTTAACTAAGTATCTGTCCACACTGGTCATCTTTATTAGCTAGCTGGCAACACTGTCATTGCTACTATGTATCTGACAACACTGTCATTGTTACTATGTATCTGGCAACACTGGCTATTGTTAACTAAGTATCTGTCCACACTGGTCATCTTTATTAGCTAGCTGGCAACATTGTTAATTGTTACTATGTATCTGGCAACACTGGCTATTGTTAACTAAGTATCTGTCCACACTGGTCATCTTTATTAGCTAGCTGGCAACATTGTTAATTGTTACTAAGTATCTGGCCACACTGGCCTGCATCAAGGGGATGACGACGGTAGAAAATACTTGCATAGCATTTTCTCATTACTGGCACTCTCAATTAAAATAACTGCTGGACAACGACAGCACAAGTTTCTGGTCTGTGGGGAAGTTACCAAATATTCTTTATACAACCTATCAGTAAGATCTGTGGGTTTGGGTTTCATTTTCTGCAACTCCACTATAAACTGACATCGCGTGATGTAGATCATAAGCTGTTTAAAGTGGGTATTACTGAGCCAGGGAAAGTGTGAAGGTAGCAGATGAATAGAGGTAGTCTCAAACAAAATTTTAAAAGTTATCTGATGTGATGTATTCACACGACTTTCTCTAACCGCTATTGTTTATCAATGGGATACAAGCTATTCTTAGTAAAGCTTATTTTTCTGTTTACTATATTTTAATCCAAATAAACCTTTGAACAAATAGCTACATTATACATTTCACTGTAGATACAAAGAGAACAGCGATAGTCAAATGTTTAACTGGACAATATATGTTGGCCTTAAAATTGCATACTCTTTCCATGACATGGCGAAAAACAACTAAATGTTAACAGGACTTCAAGAAAAAGGCCAACTAATGAACAATTCAGACCATTACTAACACATATCTCGGAAAAAAAGGTCATTTGAAATAAATTGTGTGTTTTAAAGGGATCTACATTTCTTGTGGAGTACATCTTTGTCTTTCACTTAAGATTTAATAGTTATACAACATTATAGAAAATTCACTCTGAATAAAGAGAACTTCATGGAGTATTCCCAGAAAATTCAAGATTAACATTTTATTTGCCATGTAAATATCTTTAATATATGGTATTGTAATCAAAATCATTACATCCATTCTTTATAAAATAAACACTTCCGAAAAATGTTCCATATAAAGGGTAGTTTGGGGTGGGGGAATTTTCTTGAAAATCTTTGTATCACAATCTAAGGAAGGTACTGAACCTAAATACCAAGTGTGGTGTTGGCCCAAGTTTTCATTTGAGTTTATGCTGTTCACAGGAACAAAGAGTGAGAGAGATAGAGGCACACACAAATTTTTTTTCTAAAAGGGCTTTTCTTCAATTCATGGGGCTTCAAAACACGAAGTTTGGTGAAATTTTGGTATTGAATGCATTACCTTCTCTACTTACATGGTAGAGAAAGTAAAAATGATATATGTATAGTATAACTACTGGAGGACATATATGGGTGTTTCATATGATAACAGAAATTGTAATTTCACAGTATATCCAATTGCTGCACCCCATGGTCGTGGGTTCAAACCCGGAAGAGGGCAATGGATTTTTTTTTCGGGTGTAAAAATCCTTAGCATGGCTTCCTTTGGAAGCAAAGTAAAGCTGGTAGTCCTATGTTGTACATTTACAGCACATGAAAGAACCTCAAGCCTGATAAAGAGGCCTCTGAGCAAACTTTCACGCCCAATATAGAATGGCACGCTGAGGACCACAGCAGTTAAATAAAACTCAGCTGTATGACTTTTTAATAGGTAGGCTCGTGACTGTGCAGCTCTTATGAATATATTAACTTCAAGGAATAGAGAACAAACGGGGAACCATGTTATCATTTTCAGGCATTTGCATGTGTAAGTAGGCTGGGGCAAGGGAGGCCACATGGTCAGAGAGAAGATGGGAGGTGGAGGCTTGGGGCACAGATGGAGGCAGCTGTTGGAACTATTGAAATCTGCAATAATGTGTTTGATTTCTCATTGTATGACAGTTGTCACATTTGGCATTCAGTATTTTTTATTTCGCTTTTCCCCTCCTTTGTTATCGGATGCATTGCAAGTTATATTGTTTTAAAGGAATGGGTGAAGGAATGGATAATTTTCAAATGAAAGGATTGCATTTATTTATTCTAATAATAATATTCTGTATACAGATAGGGGCCGTATTCGCTATACACATGTTACACATGCATTATGGGAGCATTACTTGTGTTGTCCTTCAGCCACTATACTCCTACCCATATACTTAGTAATTAGTGGGAATGGGGCAAAGAAAACAGTTTACATGTTAAAGAAACGTTAATCTGCTCTTAGTCCTCTTCCTGACAGAGGAAAATGTTGTTTTATGTCCAACAGATGTCACTCTATGGCATACGCTAGCTCAACAGATTTCATTCTATGGCATACGGTAGCTCTAAGGCAATGCTGGCAACATATGAATAACTAATGCCGCCAAAGCCTGTAAGATATTCAGCCTCAAGGCGTAGCCGAGAGATTGAGGGCCCTCTGCCTCAAAGCGTAGCCGAGGGATATTTTTAGAAAGAGAGGAGTGTAGCAGTTGCATTCCTAAGCTTAGGTTTCTGATTCACGGGAGGTTACGTTTCTGAATTCCCAGAAAGTTAGCCTTAGGTTAGATTTTTTTTATGTAAGCTTGCATTAACTATCTACCACTGTTATAGGTCTCGCCAAGGATATTGGCATATGACCTTCAGAGCTAGCCCAGTCAGCCAGCCCTAACATATGAATATAACAAACTTTCACAAAAAGAATACAAAAATTACAATTTTGGTGCATAGTCTTTCTTACTATGAATGCGTTGCGTTTTTGTCAGCGGCAACACTAAACGAAGAAGAAGAAATTCTAGTAACAACACATTGCATATTTAGCGGATTTCACCTTTTCATTTAGATTGGCAGTTCCGACTTTGCATTGATTTAGGGAAAAAATGGCTACGCTTGTTGTGTTCATAACGCGAATTGCCTATAAAAGTAAAACACCTAAAATTGGCGGGCAGGTGGGCACCAGTTATTGAAGAGATGACATCCACTTCTAAACTCCTCTTGAGGTAATTTATTCACTTTCCTATTGCTTTTATAACCATTTTCCAGGAAGAGGACTAAGAGCAGATTTGCTCTAGAATTTCTTCTTAGTCTTTTTTTTGGGGGGGGGGGAATGTGGCAAGAAAGGAATACATTGCATTTTTAAAGATATGGGGCAAGGAAAAGTTAGTTTGGAGAATAAAGATTTAAACACGGAGACATAGGGAAAAGAAACAATGATGGGGCAGTTAGTTACGTGGCTGGAGAGAAAGAGTTTATGGGTACAGTCACTGGTCGGAAAGAAAACGATGGGGGGGGGCCACCTTATTCGGAGGGGGAGCGAAAAATGACTAAAAATGGCAGGTAAGCGATGGGTCCTGGTTTGTCCACTACTGCCAATTGTTCTTGAGTATTTGTGTGGTTATCTAAACACTTAAGGGTAATAGTGATAAAGTCGGGACCGTGCGCTTACCCGTCATTCTCCTCGCACGAATGGGAAGAGTGACCCCACTACTCTTAACCACGTGATAGCCCCCACCATAATGGGCGTCAGCACTTGCGATCACGTGATTACCTTTTACATTTAGTCCTGTTCGTTCGACATGAATCTTTTCGAAGTTACAAGTTCGAAGAATAGTTTGCTGTTCTGTGGTTACAAGTCAATTTGCTACCACCGAAGGTGCAGTGGCATTTCTTCTTTAAAATCAATTAAACTCTATTCCTTTCATTATGCAAACTATCCTTTCTTCCTCCCTTCCCTTACAGTGTAATAAACTGTATTCCTTTCATTATGTAAACTCCTTTCTTCCTCCCTTCCCTTACAGTGTAATAAATTATATTTCTTTTGCGTGCAAACTATTCCTTCTTTGTCCCAATTCTTTGAAATAAAATAAATTGCATGTCATTCACGTGGATATGGCAGGCAAGCACAGGGTCCCGACAATTTCACGTATCAGTGCGTGGTGAAATTGCCGCCACCGTGGGCTTACAGCCATTAGCCTAATTCTTTAAAATAAAATAAATTATATTCTTTTTGCGTGCAAACTATTATTTATTCTCTAACCTAGCCTCTATTTATACTCCTACACACCGATATGCCTAAAGATTATAACTGAACTGCAATTGGCTAATAAAACGCGCCAACATTAGCGTCTATTTTAATATCCAATGAAAATTATGAATACATATGCTCTAGGGAAATATTCCAGAAGAATCTTAATGAAAAACGCGCATATTCATATTACAATCATTATTTACATTTAAGTAATTTGTGTTATAACTAAATGATACATAAATAAACTGACCATGTGGACAAC
This sequence comes from Deroplatys truncata, assembly GCA_030765065.1. NCBI lineage: Eukaryota > Metazoa > Arthropoda > Insecta > Mantodea > Mantidae > Deroplatys > Deroplatys truncata. The sequence continues at coordinate 257,698,823 of CM060984.1, forward strand.
CCCTCCCACTTCCATCTGAGCCATATCATCAGTGGTGGGGGAACCATGTTGCGTAGAGGGGAAAGTGGAAGTTGGTGGATATGGAAGGTAAGCGCAGGGACCCGACTTTATCACGTATGCCCACTTAAGTAATCGCATGATATAAAGTGATTTACACTACCTTTGGTTGGTTGCTTCCTCTTTGAACTTCAGAATTTCTTCTCCATTTCCAGTGTCATTTGGTTTGCTTCTTCTCGGTTTGTTAATCTTTTTTCGGTTCATAGTTAAAAGCGTGGCACCAAATTTCTATTTGCCGTATGTACCGCACTCTTTACACTACATACAAGATAAATATACCGTACTATACATTCTTATAACCTGGAAATCTGGTTTCTCCAAACTGCTTTATTGGGAAGCAACACGTGACATCTTCTAAGGCAGAATACTGCATAGAAAGATATAAGCATGGATAATGCCAGCAGCCACTACCTGTTCAGCTACAACAAACTTAAAATATTTTAAAATAAATATTGCACAAAATTTCACAACACCTTTCATTCAATGACCAGATGGGGCTGCCGGGCTGACTGGTTGGCTTTCACAAGCGCTTGCAGATAGCTCGCCCGAAGGTAAACGAACAGCACGCTCCCAGAGCGAATAGCGCGACCTCTGCCATGCTGATTCCTGAGGCTTGAAACTAAGATGGAAGTCAGCTGATGAAATAGCAATGCCGAAAATATAAAAATAAAGCTGAATTTTCGTATCAATGAGCAATTGTGTAAATGTAGGAGTTCATAGTGATACCTTATTTAATATAGAGTACCAAATAACGCGCATTCGATGTTTAAAACTGGAATACGACCTGAAAACCTAGTTAGGTAGAAGACAGGTTATGAATCGAAAGTCACAACGTTAGTTGGTTTTAATGAAGAATTGAAATATATATATATATATATATATATAATATAGCGGTGGATTGCACACTAATATCGTAAAACGAACATGAGAAGTCATGCTCAAAGGTTATGTCTGATAACTATTTCAATTTTGAATGTGATGAAATAATAGTATGGGATCCATAGTTTGATTTTGGATGTGTATTAGTGTTGTGCTCAAACACTATTTCCTGCTGTTATACCAAATAAATAAATTAGGACATAATGCTCTTTTCATTGCAAAATAACTTAAAGCATTTCATAAACAAAAAATTCTCCATATGTACTGTGTATTTTTGGGAATTTTTTGTCAATCTGGGTAACTCAGTTAAGCGCTGGCCTTGGAAGCACAAATAGTTACATAAAACTTGTGTATTACCACATTATTGCTGAATGATTTCTACATATCGAAATGTCAGCTACCATATTTATGACAAAACACCCAACTTAAATTATATAAATGTATAATATGTATTGCATGGCAAAATATCTGCTGAAATAGTTATTCTTTTTTAAGTATCTATTAATGCTTTATTTACATACACCTCATTTGTGAAGTCATAGTGGGAGCTGCCTTGTGAAACAACTTCTTGGTTTCATTACTTGATTGTATTGAGTAATACTATCTCTGTTTTAAATGTTGTCTCATATTCACACTTCTAATTGGGTAGCACTATGGCCTCTCACAAAAAAAGCCTGGATTCAATCCTAGAGATCAGAGGTGGGATTTTGTGGTAGATAAAATGGCACTTAGAATGAGTGTTCTCTGGTTTTCCCCACCATAATTCCATCAATTGCACCATCTTCATCATTGTCTTCCCCCCTCCCACCAGTCTCCAATCTCTGTAAACCTGTGAAGTTAAAAGGGACATTAAAATTAAAAATACTATGGAGGACAGAGCAATACTAATGAACGAGTGTCTTATCCAGCCATCCAAATTTATAAACCAGTATGTGGACCATTAACCTGCAGAAACAACAATATAACTATACTTAAGTGATAATAAAATTGGGTAAGGAAGTAATAAGGTAATAATGAAATATTGCATTTTAAGCAAATTTAAATTCTGTAATTGCTTAAAAAACGATAGTATGAAAGTCATACAAAATGCTGTTACATTCTTCAGGCAACATATGAAAAAACAATTAATACTGGCACACTAAACTACATGTTAAAGTGATTGACAATTATGAAGGGTGGGTGTGATATGGTTAAACACAGAGACATTGCATTCACATTCATATTTAATAATACTGTATAATACATTTGTATGGTATTTTAAGGAACATGTGCCTACATTAATATACATTTGAATGGCCTACCCAATTAAAATGTTCATTAAATTCTAACCTCTTGAATGTCTGTTATTACAATCTATTGGAATGATCTTATAGGTAATTGTAATTGCACTTATGCATACACAAAGCCAGTTCTAGTTAATAAAACTTACAGTTATTGAATTGATTCCTTTTCCTGGGAAAGGTTCTATATATAACATTTGATATAACACAGTGGAGGTCCTACAGCACATGGGAATCTTAAATTTATTGACAGGTCATATGGGAAAAAAACAACAAATTGAGCCCATACAGTGATGTTTGTTTGTGTTTGTTCATTTGGCTCCACTGTGAGCAATGCTCAGGGAAATTGAACACACCATACAATTATGAAGTATGCAGAGTAAGTAGGAATATACCCAACCCCAAGAACAGCCTTTGGGGGGGATGCTCCCCTCCCCATCATGCATTATCTAAGAGAGAAAAATTTGTAAACCATCACCATTTCAACAGTAAACATCTCGATACGCATTACAGTAGGACAACAATTGCAAATAAGTGTTAATCACCATCACATGCAATCTGCCCTACATAAAGTGCTTACATGAGGTTGATACTATTATGATGATTAATTCACTTTGAATAAGCTCGAAATTATAGCTTTATACTTATGTTATGCTTAAATTTCAATTTCCCGTGTAATTTCTATTACCTTGAAGACATGTTTGAGAAAGACATCACTTGAAATGAGAAATTCATATTATTACTGCATGGGTATTATTTGGGAGGACAGTATACAGGGTGGAAGGTACTGCTTGAACCGTACGTTAATCATGGATTCTATATAATGAGTGGTGCAAATATGTCCAATACAATTTTTGTCATTAAACCTACAAAAATGAAAGATAGTGATGTTCCTTGTGCCTGTGTCTATTAGCCATTTTATTACAGTTCAAGCAATACCTTTCACCCTGTATAAGAAAACATTTAGAAGATGGTGGAGTTTGCATATACATAAAACATTATAACATATAAAACTGGGATGCAACAGATCCATCTATCCCATTGACATTTTTTGTGTAGCCCATTTTCCTCTGTTTAAATTTACCAGTTACACAAGATTATACAAAATTCCTTCCGAATGAAGAGGACTTCACAAGCTATTCCCAGAAAATTAAAAATAAACATCTTATTTTTCATGTAAATATCTTGAATACAATGGCATTTTAATCCAAATCGTTTGAGTCATTTTTCAGAAAAAAAAATTGAGAATTCTGCCGTGTAAAGGGTTATTTTGGGTGGGGAATTTTCTTTAAAATCTTTGTGTCGCATCTTTGGAAGGTACTGAACTTAAACCGATTTGTACTATGTATGTACAAATTCCTGCTTTGAAACGCATGGCTTTATGTATTCACTTTCAATTGCCAGTCGAAATGCGCGCGCCAACGTCCCACGTTACGTATTTGACCACAGCCAATGGGAGCAAAATGTCCGGAATGGACTACCTTCCCCCTTGAACTGGAATGCTCCCTTAAGATCGTTCGCTTTCGTTCATTTGCGGCATTCGCTCGAACTTCGTCGGGTAACTTCGGGTGCGCTATCTGCAAGCGCTTGTTTGGCTTTCCGAATTAGTGTGGCCAACGTTTAAAGCAGAGCATATAAATTCAGAAATATATACTCTCTGGTTCAGAAAACTCTGGATGGATATAATTAGACTCCGTATTGAATATGTTATTATTCGGGACATTTATCATTTAACATTATCATTGTTTGGTGGCGCTGTTATCGTGTAGGTTCTATTAAACTGACTGTAATCATACACAACAGGGATAGTTGCTACGTTGGCCGCAAGTAAACAACTGTAAAGATAATGTCCTGATTAGTACAATCCCAACTCATTTTTCCAATGTAGGGAGTATGTGTTCCGCCGCCAATTTAATTCCTTCCCTGCCCCTTAGTTGTAAAACACACATTACAATGTAATTATCTTCACATACATATTCTGATTGAAATTCTCATGTAGAATCCGATAATAACCTTAGTAAGTAAAAATAGTAACCAAAATATTAAATTATAATTTAATCAGAAAAGAGATCACGTGAGACAATCACGCACCCTTATTGGTCCCATGTCACCGTGGCGCTAGAGGAAGAATATGCTGTTCTATGTGAAATGGAGACACCGTGTTTATTTCCCTTTTATTTTAGTGTATGGTGTAGTTCAGTGCAGTTTTTTGTGTAGCATAACGTTTTCTATTTGGGATCAACATGAAGTCCGACCAGATATTGAAGCAAAGACGCCACAAATCGTATATAGCTCCTCTGTGCACCAGTACATTACATACTTCCAGTAAATTGTTCCAAACCCGCGCAGAGCGATGGATTTTTTTTCGGGCGTATAAATCCTTAGCATAACTTCCTTCAGAAGGGAAGTAAAGCCGGTGGTCCCGTGTCGTAGATTTACTGCACGTAAAAGAACCTCAAGCCTGGAAAAGAGGCTTCTGAGCAGAATTTCCGGTCTTTTACGTCCAATGTACAAGAAGAAGGTGCTAAGAATCGTAACAGTTAATGAACGTCCATAAATAAATAACAGTAAATTGTTTATTCATGTGTCAAAAAAAAACTCAAATCAGGAAGAAAATGACTTTGCCGTGGCGAAGAAAATGACTTTTTCGTGGCGAAGAAAAGTCAACGATACCTCCGAGAATCTACAATGTATTGTTGGAAGGACCATTTTATGTAAGTTAAACGTATTGTAACATTTTTTCTGTTTTTGTGCTCCTTTTTTATTCATGTCGTTGAAACCATAATTACATTTGCCGCTCTTAACCTATTAAAGAACTGATGTTTCAGTTGACTTTGATTGGTATTTAATTACAGGTAGTAATGAATACGATATCCAAACATAACCTATCCTTTCTCGTACCAAATTAAGAAACCATAGCATAAAGATAAAAGATCTGATCATTCCATGCAAAGTAATTGACGTTTCTCGTCATCATCACCATCTTCATGTAACATAACATGCTGTATAGTACATCCTATATTTTCCAAACGATTATGATGGATTTACAACAAGCCTTGCTAATGCTTGACCAGATAAATGTTGCTGCCGAATATTACTATGCATGGAGATGATCTGCATAGGCCAGTAAATGATTTAAAACCATTCCATAAAGGATGTTACCATTCAGTATTCCGCAATAAAGTTTATAATCAATTTCCATGCTCTTTAAAGTTGCTGAGAATTGTAAGAAACACAGTATCGTCAAAAAGGAATTAAAGTCATTCTTATATACTCATTTTATGTAATCTGGGAAAATATTTTAATGCCAAAATAACAGCTAAATACTTTAAATTATAAGTGTATATAGTAGGTATAGTTTTGGTGGTTACAAGTTTACTGCTTACTCTGTTTTACCTAATGTATGGAGGAAAACGAGGTGATGGGTCTGTGTTTAATTGTATATAAATTTGATGATAGTGTATAACGTTGTACGACGTGTTCAATGCTCACTGGACCTAAGGAACATAAGCAAACAAAAGCTCACTGATTTATTTGCTTTTTTCTTCGTGTTATCCTTACACCACAGATGCCATGGAGCATTTAAAGCATTACACTTGTGTTCCGTAGCGTCAACAAGTTGCACTATTTTCACTCTCCCCCATTATCCCTAAGGCGTTCTATATATTCATGTAATACAAATCTGTTAGTATAATCAAAAAGAACTTTAAGTCAGATGTTTGACCTAATACTTCGTTGTGAATGAGAAATACTATTACCACGCTTCTGAAAATGATCAGTAACCAGTTCGTGAGATGGAATGAAAAAGGAACCACCGTATAACACTGTGATTAGGCTGCTTACAATACCCCGAATTCAAGTCCCGCATACGTGAAATGCCAGTGCTCTACTGTACTAAAATATTGTGTACTGTATTTCACACTAATGTTCTAAAGTACGCTTCCTTCACATCATTCCATAGCTAATGGGCTTCCTGCAGATTTACAAATTGTACAACCTAATCCAAAAATTCGGTTTTATTTTATCTAGCCGTTGATCTTGTGTCCAATAATTAGAAAAATAAATAATATCTTCTTAATTTTGCTTTAGTCGCATCATCTTGTTGGTAGTGGGCTGTATTTCCACCAGTTGATCACTCTCACTTTCTTATTGCGGATTACTCAGTTATTCGTTTCGACTGGTGACTGGGGTAAATCAAATAATGACACTAACAAACACTACGGTAGTTTGTTGGGCTCCCGACTACGTGCCGCGCGCACGACAGTAAACATTTGATCTGTTTGGGGATGGCGGCAATACACCCCTTCAAGGAAGTATTCGTCTACACTTTAAAAATTCTAGCAGCCAAATTAATGGAGTGAACAATCTATTTTTTTGGAGGGGGGAGATAAAGATCAAATAGTGATACAGTTTACCTGTTTTGGCGGTTTTTCAATTGTTCATTTTATCAGCTTTATAAATTTTTTTAAAAAAATGCCAAAATTGCAACCTTTTTTGTGCGTGGTGTTTTCAAAATTATGTTACATGCACTGAGTAGAGCAGGTTTTTGTGTATTATTACTTGATTTTGCGGTGAAAATAGGATTTTATTTGACTGAGGAATAAAATGTCAAAGTTGGGAACTTTTAATGTTTTCGGCCCTCGCGAATTTATTTCTCCACCAGCTTAAATCACATGTCGATGAGAGTGTGTGGATGTATGCACAAAAACATTCTTATTTGTTGCACTCACATGACTTTCCCTACTCTTTTACAAAGTATTTTTATACTCGCTTATTCTCCATCTACTTCATGTTAACCGAGATAAACATTTGCAGAAACTATCTTATTGCTAATTTCTTGTAGGTGCAAGGAGAATATGGTATGCTATAAGCGATAATCAAATGTTTTAAGAGCTGTTTGCTATGTGGAGCATTCCATTCTCTTTGTATGTCCAGAACATAAAAAAAAATCTGATGTGTTACACTCACATGACTTTCTCTACTCTTGTACAATCTAATTTTACAAACGCTTATTCTCCATATGGTTCATGTTAATCGAGATATCGAGATGTCAATCTTATTGGTAATTTTCTTGTAGATGCAAGGGAAATATGGTAGCTTTTAAGCGATAGTCAAATATTTTAACGCTGGTTGCTATGTGGCGCATTCCATTCTCTTTGCATGTCCAGGACAAAAAAAATGAATAACGAATGTGAGAAAAAGTATAAGTATTGTAAAATTTAAGGAAATAACAAGCAATATCTCGAAAACGGTTCACTCAACAAAAGAAATGTATATGACATAAGTTGTGTATTTTAACGCGATCTACATTTTTTGTGTAGTAAAATTTTGTCTATCTCTTATGGTTTACCAGTTATGCAAAAGTCGTTCACAATGAAGAATACTTTTGGAGACATTCCCAGAAAATTCGAGATATACATTTCATTTCTCATGACATTATCTTAAACATATGATATTTTCATCAAAATCGTTAGAGCCATTTTTGAGAAAATTAAAATTTTCGAAAAATCTTCCATGTAAAGGGTAGTCTGGGGTGGGGGGATTTTCTTGAAAACCTTCGTGTCGCATCTCTGGAAGATACTGAACCTAAATACCAAGTTTGGTGCTTATCCGACTGTTCGTTTTTGAGTTATGCTGTTCACAGACACACACACACACACACAGACACACACACGGACATGTTTCCAAAAATGCTTTTTTTGGATTCAGGAGGTCTCAAAACATGTATTTCCGGTGAAATCTCGGTATCGAATTTTTGGGTGGAATGCAATACTTCCCCTACTTACTATACGTAGTAGAGAAAGTAAAAATCTGATGTGTTACACTCACATGACTTTCTCTACTCTTGTACAAACTATTTTTACAAACGCTTATTCTCCATCTACTTCGTGTTAATCGAGATAAACATTTGCAGACTCTTATTGCTAATTTTCTTGTAGATGTAAGGGGTATATATATTTACAAGGGCAATATAGAAATACAGTAGCCTTTAAGCACATACATATCTCTTAATAGCTGGTTGCTAGGTGCAGCACCATTCCCTTTGCCACAGATTAATACTCCTTGCATATCCAAGACAAAAAAATCTGATGTGTTACACTCACATGACTTTCTCTAATCTTGTACAATCTAATTTTACAAACGCTTATTCTCCATATGGTTCATGTTAATCGAGATATCGAGATGTCAATCTTATTGGTAATTTTCTTGTAGATGCAAGGGAAATATGGTAGCTTTTAAGCGATAGTCAAATATTTTAACGCTGGTTGCTATGTGGCGCATTCCATTCTCTTTGCATGTCCAGGACAAAAAAAATGAATAACGAATGTGAGAAAAAGTATAAGTATTGTAAAATTTAAGGAAATAACAAGCAATATCTCGAAAACGGTTCACTCAACAAAAGAAATGTATATGACATAAGTTGTGTATTTTAACGCGATCTACATTTTTTGTGTAGTAAAATTTTGTCTATCTCTTATGGTTTACCAGTTATGCAAAAGTCGTTCACAATGAAGAATACTTTTGGAGACATTCCCAGAAAATTCGAGATATACATTTCATTTCTCATGACATTATCTTAAACATATGATATTTTCATCAAAATCGTTAGAGCCATTTTTGAGAAAATTAAAATTTTCGAAAAATCTTCCATGTAAAGGGTAGTCTGGGGTGGGGGGATTTTCTTGAAAACCTTCGTGTCGCATCTCTGGAAGATACTGAACCTAAATACCAAGTTTGGTGCTTATCCGACTGTTCGTTTTTGAGTTATGCTGTTCACAGACACACACACAGACACACACACACAGACACACACACAGACACACACACACACAGACACACACACGGACATGTTTCCAAAAATGCTTTTTTTGGATCCAGGAGGTCTCAAAACATGTATTTCCGGTGAAATCTCGGTATCGAATTTTTGGGTGGAATGCAATACTTCCCCTACTTACTATACGTAGTAGAGAAAGTAAAAATGAATAACGAATTCCCATTTGAGAAAATAAGTATTGAAAAATTAAGGGAATAACAAGCAATATCTCGAAAATGGTTCACTCAACAAAAAAATGTATATGACATAAATTGTGTATTTTAACGCGATCTACATTTTTTGTGTTGTAAAATTTTGTCTATCTCTTATGGTTTACCAGTTATGAAAAAGTCGTTCTCAATAAAGAATACTTTTGGAGACATTCCCAGGAAATTCAAGATATACATTTTATTTGTCATAAAAATATCTTAAACATACGATATTTTAATCAAAATCGTTAGAGCCATTTTTGAGAAAATTAAAATGTTCGAAAACTCTTCCATGTAAAGAGTACTCTGGGGTGGGGGGATTTTCTTGAAAACCTTCGTGTCGCATCCTTGGAAGATACTGAACCTAAATACCAAGTTTGGTGTTTATCCGACTGTTCGTTTCTGAGTTATGCTGTTCGCAGACACACACACACACACACACACACAGACACACACACGGACATGTTTCCAAAAATGCTTTTTTTGGATTCAGGGGGTCTCAAAACATGTATTTCCGGTGAAATCTCGGTATCGAATTTTTGGGTGGAATACAATACTGCCCCTACTTACTATACGTAGTAGAGAAAGTAAAAATGAGTAACGAATTCCTATTTGAGAAAAAGTATAAGTATTAGAAAATTCAAACAAATAACAAGGAATATCTCGGAAATGGTTCACTCGACAAAAAGAATGTATGTGACATAAATTGTGTTTTAACGAGATCTACATTTTTTGTGGAGTAAAATTTTGTCTACCTCTTACGGTTTATCAATTATGCGAAAGTCATATAGAATGAAGAGGACTTTTTGAGACATTCCCAGAACATTCAAGATATACACTTCATTTGCCATAAAAATATCTTAAACATATGATATTTGAATCAAAATCGTTAGAGCTATTTTTGAGAAAATAAACTTTTCGAAAAATGTTCCATGTAAAGGGTAGTCTGGGATGCGGGTATTTTTTTTCGCAATCCTCGTGTCGCATCCTTGAAAGATACTAAACTGAAATACCAAGTTTGGTATTTATCCGACTTTTCGTTTTTGAATTATGCTGTTCACAGTCTGACAGACACAGACACACACACACACACACACACACACACACAAACATGTTTCCAAAAATGCTTTATTTGGATTCAGGTCACCTCAAAACATGTATTTCGGTGAAATGGCGGTATCGAATTTTTGGGTGGAATGCAATACTTTCCCTACTTACTATACGTAGTACAAAAAGTAAAAATGCTTTACCCAGTGCATCAAAGATAATTTTGAAGACACCACGTACAAAAAAAGTTGCAAATTTGGCATATTTTTAAAAAAAATTATAAAACTGATAAATTGAAAGATCTAAACAACCGCCAAAACACGTTAACTGTATCACCATTTGATCTTTATGTCCAAAAATATTTACATTTCTCCCTCCATTAATTTGGCTGCTAGAATTTTTTATAAAGTACAGACGAAGACTTTCTTGGGGGGGGGTGTATCTTTCAACTGTACTTGACAAGTCAGTGAGCTACCCTGCATATTTTGTAGTTTGCTGAATGGGAATCTGTGCTTTCATTAATAATACACCTTTATAATTATTATTATTCTTATTTTAAATCAACGTAATCTATTTCGGAATGGTGCAACATTAACCAAAAGGTGGCGCGATGGCATTTAAAAAAGAACCGCGATGCTTGTCAGTAACACGTCTTAGTTTTTCAACATAAGCCGCTTTACTTAACATAAAGTTAAAGATTGAGTTTTTATTTATGGATGTTCTTTAACTACTATGGTTCTTAGCGTCCCAATGTATGTTGGGCGTAAGAGGTTGGAAATTTTGCTCAAAGGCCCTCTTTATCAGGCTTGAGGTTCTTCTACGTGCCGTAAATCTACGACACGGGACACCGGCTTTACTTCCCTTCCGAAGGAAGCCATGCTAAGTATTTTTACGCCCGAAAAAAATATCGATTGCCCTCCACCGGGAACTAGAGGCTAGCATGGCACCCTAGACCACGGAGGACGATTATGTGATATTAAAATATGCTTGTAAACGTAACGTCTAATTAGATTGCCCTCCACCGGGAACTAGAGGCCAGCATGGTACCCTAGACCACGGAGGACGATTATGTGATATTAAGATATGCTTGTAAACGTAAGGTCTAATTAGATTGCCCTCCACCGGGAACTAGAGGCTAGCATGGCACCCTAGAACACGGAGGACGATTATGTGATATTAAGATATGCTTGTAAACGTAACGTCTAATTAGATTGCCCTCCACCGGGAACTAGAGGCTAGCATGGCACCCCAGACCACGGAGGACGATTATGTGATATTAAAATATGCTTGTAAACGTAACGTCTAATTAGATTGTCCTCCACCGGGAACTAGACGCCAGCATGGTACCCTAGACCACGGAGGGCGATTATGTGATATTAAGATATGCTTGTAAACGTAAGGTCTAATTAGATTGCCCTCCACCGGGAACTAGAGGCCAGCATGGTACCCTAGACCACGGAGGACGATTATGTGATATTAAGATATGCTTGTAAACGTAAGGTCTAATTAGATTGCCCTCCACCGGGAACTAGAGGCTAGCATGGCACCCTAGACCACGGAGGACGATTATGTGATATTAAGATATGCTTGTAAACGTAAGGTCTAATTAGATTCCCTCCACCGGGAACTAGAGGCCAGCATGGTACACTAGACCACGGAGTACGATTATGTGATATTAAGATATGCTTGTAAACGTAAGGTCTAATTAGATTGCCCTCCACCGGGAACTAGAGGCTAGCATGGCACCCTAGACCACGGAGGACGATTATGTGATATTAAGATATGCTTGTAAACGTAAGGTCTAATTAGATTGCACTTTAACGGGAACTAGAGGCTAGCATGGCACCCTAGACCACGGAGGACGATTATGTGATATTAAGATATGCTTGTAAACGTAAGGTCTAATTAGATTGCAGTGTAACGGGAACTAGAGGCTAGCATGGCACCCTAGACCACGGAGGACGATTATGTGATATTAAGATATGCTTGTAAACGTAAGGTCTAATTAGATTGCACTTTAACGGGAACTAGAGGCTAGCATGGCACCCTAGACCACGGAGGACGATTATGTGATATTAAGATATGCTTGTAAACGTAAGGTCTAATTAGATTGCACTTTAACGGGAACTAGAGGCTAGCATGGCACCCTAGACCACGGAGGACGATTATGTGATATTAAGATATGCTTGTAAACGTAAGGTCTAATTAGATTGCACTTTAACGGGAACTAGAGGCTAGCATGGCACCCTAGACCACGGAGGACGATTATGTGATATTAAGATATGCTTGTAAACGTAAGGTCTAATTAGATTGCACTTTAACGGGAACTAGAGGCTAGCATGGCACCCTAGACCACGGAGGACGATTATGTGATATTAAAATATGCTTGTAAACGTAAGGTCTAATTAGATTGCCCTCCACCGGGAACTAGAGGCTAGCATGGTACCCTAGACCACGGAGGACGATTATGTGATATTAAGATATGCTTGTAAACGTAAGGTCTAATTAGATTGCAGTGTAGCGGGAACTAGAGGCTAGCATGGTACCCTAGACCACGGAGGACGATTATGTGATATTAAGATATGCTTGTAAACGTAAGGTCTAATTAGATTGCCCTCCACCGGGAACTAGAGGCTAGCATGGCACCCTAGACCACGGAGGACGATTATGTGATATTAAGATATGCTTGTAAACGTAAGGTCTAATTAGATTGCACTTTAACGGGAACTAGAGGCTAGCATGGCACCCTAGACCACGGAGGACGATTATGTGATATTAAGATATGCTTGTAAACGTAAGGTCTAATTAGATTGCACTTTAACGGGAACTAGAGGCTAGCATGGCACCCTAGACCACGGAGGACGATTATGTGATATTAAGATATGCTTGTAAACGTAAGGTCTAATTAGATTGCACTTTAACGGGAACTAGAGGCTAGCATGGCACCCTAGACCACGGAGGACGATTATGTGATATTAAAATATGCTTGTAAACGTAAGGTCTAATTAGATTGCAGTGTAGCGGGAACTAGAGGCTAGCATGGTACCCTAGACCACGGAGGACGATTATGTGATATTAAGATATGCTTGTAAACGTAAGGTCTAATTAGATTGCCCTCCACCGGGAACTAGAGGCTAGCATGGCACCCTAGACCACGGAGGACGATTATGTGATATTAAGATATGCTTGTAAACGTAAGGTCTAATTAGATTGCCCTCCACCGGGAACTAGAGGCTAGCATGGTACCCTAGACCACGGAGGACGATTATGTGATATTAAGATATGCTTGTAAACGTAAGGTCTAATTAGATTGCAGTGTAACGGGAACTAGAGGCTAGCATGGCACCCTAGACCACGGAGGACGATTATGTGATATTAAGATATGCTTGTAAACGTAAGGTCTAATTAGATTGCAGTGTAACGGGAACTAGAGGCTAGCATGGCACCCTAGACCACGGAGGACGATTATGTGATATTAAGATATGCTTGTAAACGTAAGGTCTAATTAGATTGCAGTGTAACGGGAACTAGAGGCTAGCATGGCACCCTAGACCACGGAGGACGATTATGTGATATTAAGATATGCTTGTAAACGTAAGGTCTAATTAGATTGCAGTGTAACGGGAACTAGAGGCTAGCATGGCACCCTAGACCACGGAGGACGATTATGTGATATTAAGATATGCTTGTAAACGTAAGGTCTAATTAGATTGCAGTGTAACGGGAATTGGTGGTTGTGTTGATTGCTTCTAATTATCTCGTGACATCCAATTTAACGTAACGGGATGGAAAAGATTGGCATTGACAAACTGTTCCTTCCCGATGCATTAAATTTGATGTCACATTGTAATAGAAACCAATCGAGTACGTCCCGTTAGGTTATGTGCATCCTAATTACACTTTACGTTTACAAGCATTTCTTAACTTCACGTCACGTTAAGGTGTGTTCATCGTAATCCTGGTTTTAGTTAAGTCAGTATAGTCAACCCTAAATAACTGCATCTGTTACGTGTGCTAGAATTCACGTTACATATCGTTAAGTCAGCCCTAGAAAGCTTCATTTAATAAGTGTTTGACTTTCGCGTTACGTCGCGTTAAGCCACGTTACGTTAACTTCATCTCAATCCCGACTTTACTACTTAGCAAACTTGAATAATCAAGCGTGTAATACGCGGTGTACTGATGAGTAATATGCTTTTGATCCACAAATTTCGATAGCCACAAAACATCGTTATTTTTTTTATAAAGATGCTACCATTAACGCACTCAGATTATCCAGTTGAGCCACTCTAAAACCTTCATCCGCCATTTTGAGGAAACAAAGTGAAAATAAAGCTCCAACCAGCAACATACATCCACCATCAACACAAGCATATGGCACGACTTCACCTGGTACTAGACGGTGACGTCACAACTCGGCCGCTAATCTCGGCAGCCTCTTGAGAGCCCTGCGAAAAGGGATTCTAAATTACTTTTCCTCCTTTCAAAAGAACATATTATCACAATGCAACGTCATTTCCTCTTAATTTTAGCACTCATGCACGCTTCCAACTGGAGATTGGAGATTGGAGACTACAGTGGCACGCTCTATTCTGTGAGGCAGCGGCTATGACCCAAGGTTATCGGGAGGTCGGCGCCGCCAAGTAGGAGGTAAACAAGATAAGCAACACTTTCGCTCGCAAACATCGGAAGCGCTATCGGCAGAAATCCAGAGATTTCTGGAAGTTCCTTTCCCTCTTCTCCAGGGCGTGTGTAAAGATATCTCTAAAACGTTCTGTGGAAGATTCCATTGCCCATATAAGCGAGGTCTTCGCGAGAGGAGCGAGTTGAGTCAGTCGGACTGAGCGAGTGTTTCCGATGCGACGGAAAGTGCCGTCCTCGGAGCGAGTTGGCGTTAAGCTCTATACTCAGAGAATATAGAAAACTAATTTGGTGACGGCTGCAGCGGAGTTCCGGAAGAAGAGGTTACGTCACAAAGAAAGTGAAGTGGTGGGGAAAAAGAACTAGTTTACATCAGTGAAGAGAGAGTGTGAACTAATGAAGTCCCAGTAAAAGCTGAACCAGTCCAAAACAGTGACAGTGAGAGCTGAGAGAAGTGACAGTAGAAAAACTGACCAAAGTTACAACATATATGTGAACTATTGAAGTCCCAGTAAAAGTTGGGCCAGATCAAAACAGTGACAGTGAGAACTGAGAGAAGTGACAGAAGAAACACTGGACAGAGTCACAATATATACTATGTGAACTACGTAAAGTTCCAGGAAAGTTGGACCAGTCCAAAACAGTGACAGTGAGAACTGAGAGAAAGTGACAGTAGAAAATCTGGACAGAGTCACAATATATACTATGTGAACTACGTGAAGTCCCAGTGAAAGCTGAACCAGTCCAAAACAGTGACAGTGAGAGCTGAGAGAAGTGACAGTAGAAAAACTGACCAAAGTTACAACATATATGTGAACTATTGAAGTCCCAGTAAAAGTTGGGCCAGATCAAAACAGTGACAGTGAGAACTGAGAGAAAGTGACAGTAGAAAATCTGGACAGAGTCACAATATATACTATGTGAACTACGTGAAGTTCCAGGAAAGTTGGACCAGTGCAAAACAGTGACAGTGAGAACTGAGAGAAGTGACACAAGAAAAACTGGACAGAGTCACAATATATACTATGTGAACTACGTGAAGTTACAGGAAAGTTGGGCCAGATCAAAACAGTGACAGTGACAACTGAGAGAAGTGACAGAAGAAAAACTGGACAAAGTCACAATATATACTATGTGAACTACGTGAAGTTCCAGGAAAGTTGGGCCAGATCAAAACAGTGACAGTGAGAACTGAGAGAAGTGACAGAAGAAAAACTGGACAGAGTCACAATATATACTATGTGAACTACGTGAAGTTCCAGGAAAGTTGGACCAGTCCAAAACAGTGACACTGAGAACTGAGAGAAAGTGACAGTAGAAAAAATGGACAAAGTTACAATATATACTATGTGAACTACGTGAGGTCCCAGTGAAAGTTGGACCAGTCCAAAACAGTGACAGTGAGAACTGAGAGAAAGTGACAGTAGAAAAACCTGGACAAAGTTACAATATATACTATGTGCACCACGTGAAGTCCCAGTGAAAGTTGGACCAGTCCAAAACAGTGACAGTGAGAACTGAGAGAAAGTGACAGTAGAAAAACTGGACAAAGTTACAATATATACTATGTGAACCACGTGAAGTCCCAGTGAAAGTTGGAACAGTCCAAAACAGTGACAGTGAGAACTGAGAGAAAGTGACAGTAGAAAAACTGGACAAAGTTACAATATATACTATGTGAACTACGTGAAGTCCCAGTGAAAGTTGGACCAGTCCAAAACACTGACAGTGAGAACTGAGAGAAAGTAACAGTAGAAAAAGTGAACAAAGTTACAATATATACTATGTGAAGTTCAGGAAAGTTGGACCAGTCCAAAACAGCGACAGTAGAAAAACTCGAAAAAGTTACAATATATACTATGGGAACTACGTGAAGTCCCAGTGAAAGTTGGACCAGTCCAAAACACTGACAGCGAGAACTGAGAGAAAGCAACAGTAGAAAAAGTGAACAAAATTACAATATATACTATGTGAACTATGTGAAGTTCAGGAAAGTTGGACCAGTCCAAAACAGTGACAGTAGAAAAACTGGACAAAGTTACAATTTATACTATGGGAACTACGTGAAGTCCCAGTGAAAGTTGGACCAGTCCAAAACACTGACAGTGAGAACTGAGAGAAAGTAACAGTAGAAAAAGTGAACAAGGTTACAATATATACTATGTGAACTATGTGAAGTTCAGGAAAGTTGGACCAGTCCAAAACAGTGACAGTAGAAAAACTGGACAAAGTTACAATATATACTATGGGAACTATGTGAAGTTCAGGAAAGTTGGACCAGTCCAAAACAGTGACAGTAGAAAAACTGAACAAAGTTATAATATATACTATGGGAACTACGTGAAGTCCCAGTGAAAGTTGGACCAGTCCAAAACAGTGACAGTGAGAGCTGAGAGAAGTGACAGTAGAAAAACTGACCAAAGTTACAACATATATGTGAACTATTGAAGTCCCAGTAAAAGTTGGGCCAGATCAAATCAGTGACAGTGAGAACTGAGAGAAGTGACAGAAGAAAAACTGGACAGTCACAATATATACTATGTGAACTACGTGAAGTTCCAGGAAAGTTGGACCAGTCCAAAACAGTGACAGTGAGAACTGAGAGAAAGTGACAGTAGAAAATCTGGACAGAGTCACAATATATACTATGTGAACTACGTGAAGTCCCAGTGAAAGCTGAACCAGTCCAAAACAGTGACAGTGAGAGCTGAGAGAAGTGACAGTAGAAAAACTGACCAAAGTTACAACATATATGTGAACTATTGAAGTCCCAGTAAAAGTTGGGCCAGATCAAAACAGTGACAGAGAGAACTGAGAGAAAGTGACAGTAGAAAATCTGGACAGAGTCACAATATATACTATGTGAACTACGTGAAGTTCCAGGAAAGTTGGACCAGTCCAAAACAGTGACAATGAGAACTGAGAGAAGTGACAGAAGAAAAACTGGACAGAGTCACAATATATACTATGTGAACTACGTGAAGTTACAGGAAAGTTGGGCCAGATCAAAACAGTGACAGTGAGAACTGAGAGAAGTGACAGAAGAAAAACTGGACAGAGTCACAATATATACTATGTGAACTACGTGAAGTTCCAGGAAAGTTGGGCCAGATCAAAACAGTGACAGTGAGAACTGAGAGAAGTGACAGAAGAAAAACTGGACAGAGTCACAATATATACTATGTGAACTACGTGAAGTTCCAGGAAAGTTGGACCAGTCCAAAACAGTGACACTGAGAACTGAGAGAAAGTGACGGTAAAAAAACAGGACAAAGCTACAATATATACTATGTGAACTACGTGAAGTCCCAGTGAAAGTTGGACCAGTCCAAAACAGTGACAGTGAGAACTGAGAGAAAGTGAGAGTAGAAAAACTGGACAAAGTTACAATATATACTATGTGAACTACGTGAAGTCCCAGTGAAAGTTGGACCAGTCCAAAACAGTGACAGTGAGAACTGAGAGAAAGTGACAGTAGAAAAACTGGACAAAGTTACAATATATACTATGTGAACCACGTGAAGTCCCAGTGAAAGTTGGAACAGTCCAAAACAGTGACAGTGAGAACTGAGAGCAAGTGACAGTAGAAAAACTGGACAAAGTTACAATATATACTATGTGAACTACGTGAAGCCCAGTGATAGTTGGACCAGTCCAAAACGCTGACAGTGAGAACTGAGAGAAAGTAACAGTAGAAAAAGTGAACAAAGTTACAATATATACTATGTGAAGTTCAGGAAAGTTGGACCAGTCCAAAACAGTGACAGTAGAAAAACTCGAAAAAGTTACAATATATACTATGGGAACTACGTGAAGTCCCAGTGAAAGTTGGACCAGTCCAAAACACTGACAGTGAGAACTGAGAGAAAGCAACAGTAGAAAAAGTGAACAAAGTTACAATATATACTATGTGAACTATGTGAAGTTCAGGAAAGTTGGACCAGTCCAAAACAGTGACAGTAGAAAAACTGGACAAAGTTACAATTTATACTATGGGAACTACGTGAAGTCCCAGTGAAAGTTGGACCAGTCCAAAACACTGACAGTGAGAACTGAGAGAAAGTAACAGTAGAAAAAGTGAACAAAGTTAAAATATATACTATGTGAACTATGTGAAGTTCAGGAAAGTTGGACCAGTCCAAAACAGTGACAGTAGAAAAACTGGACAAAGTTACAGTATATACTATGGGAACTATGTGAACTTCAGGAAAGTTGGACCAGTCCAAAACAGTGACAGTAGAAAAACTGAACAAAGTTATAATATATACTATGGGAACTATGTGAAGTTCAGGAAAGTTGGACCAGTCCAAAACGGTGACAGTAGAAAAAGTGAACAAAGTTACAATATATACTATAAGAACTATGTGAGGTTCAGGAAAGTTGGACCAGTCCAAAACAGTGACAGTAGAAAAACTGGACAGTCACAAGATATACAATGTGAACTACGTGAAGTCCCAGTAAAAGTTGAACCAGTCCAAAAAAGTGACAGAGAACTGAGAGAAAGTTGCAATAGAAAATCTGGACAAAATCACAATATATACTATGTGAACTACGTGAAGTTCCAGGAAAGTTGGACCAGTCCAAAACAGTGACAGTGAGAACTGAGAGAAAGTGGCAGTAGATAAACTGGACAAAATCACAATATATACTATGTGAACTACGTGAAGTTCCAGGAAAGTTGGACCAGTGCAAAACAGTGACAGTAGAAAAACTGGATAAAGTTACAATATATACTGTGTGAACTACTTGAAGTCCCAGTGAAAGTTGGACCAGTCCAAAACAGTGATAGTGAGAACTGAGAGAAAGTGGCAGTAGAAAAACTGGACAGTCACAAGATATACTATGTGAACTACGTGAAGTCCCAGTGAAAGTTGGACCAGTCCAAAACAGTGATAGAGAACTGAGAGAAATTTGCAATAGAAAATCTGGACAGCCACAATATATACTATGGGAACTACGTCAAGTCCCAGTGGAAGTTGGACCAGTCCAAGACAATGACAGTGAAAACTGAGAGAAAGTGACAGTAGAAAATCTGGACAAAATCGCAATATATACTATGTGAACTACGTGAAGTTCCAGGAAAGTTGGACCAGTCCAAAACAGTGACAGAAAAACTGGACAAAGTTACAATATATACTGTGTGAACTACGTGAAGTCCAAGCGAAACTTGGACCAGTCCAAAACAGTGACAGTGAGAGCTGAGAGAATGTGGCAGTAGAAAAACTGGACAGAGGCACAAGATATACTATGTGAACTACGTGAAGTCCCAGTGGAAGTTGGACCAGTCCAAAACAGTGACAGTGAGAACAGAGAGAAAGTGACAGTAGAGAAACTGGACAAAGTTACAATATATACTATGGGAACTACGTGATATCCCGATGAAAGTTGGACCAGTCCAAAACATTGACAGTGAGAACTGAGAGAATGTAACAGTAGAAAAAGTGAACAAAGTTACAATATATAATATGTGAACTACTTGAAATCCCAGTGAAAGTTGGACCAGTCCAAAACAGCGATAGTGAGAACTGAGAGAAAGTGGCAGTAGAAAAACCGGACAGAGTCATAAGATATACCATGTGAACTACGTGAAGTCCCAGTGAAAGTTGGACCAGTCCAAAACAGTGACAGAGAACTGAGAGAAAGTTGCATTAGAAAATCTGGACAGAGTCACAAGATATACTATGTGAACTACGTGAAGTCCCAGTGAATGTTGAACCAGTCCAAAACAGTGACAGAGAACTGAGAGAAAGTGGCAGTAGAAAAACTGGACCGAGTCACAAGATATACTATGTGAACTACGTGAAGTCCCAGTGAAAGTTGGACCAGTCCAAAATAGTGACAGAGAACTGAGAGAAAATTGCATTAGAAAATCTGGACAGCCACAATATATACTATGTGAACTACGTGAAGTCCCAGTGAAAGTTGGACCAGTCCAAAACAGTGACAGAGAACTGAGAGAAAGTTGCAATAGGAAATCTGGACAAAATCACAATATATACTATGTGAACTACGTGAAGTTCCAGGAAAGTTGGACCAGTCCAAAACAGTGACAGTGAGAACTGAGAGAAAGTGGCAGTAGAAAAACTGGACAAAATCACAATATATACTATGTGAACTACGTGAAGTTCCAGGAAAGTTGGACCAGTGCAAAACAGTGACAGTAGAAAAACTGGATAAAGTTACAATATATACTGTGTGAACTACTTGAAGTCCCAGTGAAAGTTGGACCAGTCCAAAACAGTGATAGTGAGAACTGAGAGAAAGTGGCAGTAGAAAAACTGGACAGAGGCACAAGATATACTATGTGAACTACGTGAAGTCCCAGTGGAAGTTGGACCAGTCCAAAACAGTGACAGTGAGAACAGAGAGAAAGTGACAGTAGAGAAACTGGACAAAGTTACAATATATACTATGGGAACTACGTGATATCCCGATGAAAGTTGGACCAGTCCAAAACATTGACAGTGAGAACTGAGAGAATGTAACAGTAGAAAAACTGAACAAAGTTACAATATAAAATATGTGAACTACTTGAAATCCGAGTGAAAGTTGGACCAGTCCAAAACAGCGATTTTGAGAACTGAGAGAAAGTGGCAGTAGAAAAACCGGACAGAGTCATAAGATATACCATGTGAACTACGTGAAGTCCCAGTGAAAGTTGGACCAGTCCAAAACAGTGACAGAGAACTGAGAGAAAGTTGCATTAGAAAATCTGGACAGAGTCACAAGATATACTATGTGAACTACGTGAAGTCCCAGTGAATGTTGAACCAGTCCAAAACAGTGACAGAGAACTGAGAGAAAGTGGCAGTAGAAAAACTGGACCGAGTCACAAGATATACTATGTGAACTACGTGAAGTCCCAGTGAAAGTTGGACCAGTCCAAAATAGTGACAGAGAACTGAGAGAAAGTTGCAATAGGAAATCTGGACAAAATCACAATATATACTATGTGAACTACGTGAAATTCCAGGAAAGTTGGACCAGTCCAAAACAATGACAGTGAGAACTGAGAGAAAGTGGCAGTAAGAAAAACTGGACAAAATCACAATATATACTATGTAAGCTACGTGAAGTTCCAGAAAAGTTGGACCAGTCCAAAATAGTGACAGCAGAAAAACTGGACAAAGTTACAATATATACTGTGTGACCTACTTGAAGTCCCAGTGAAAGTTGGACCAGTCCAAATAAGTGATAGTGAAAACTGAAGAGAAAGTGGCAGTAGAAAAACTGGACAGAGTCACAAGATATACTATGTGAACTACGTGAAGTCCCAGTGAAAGTTGGACCAGTCCAAAACAGTGATAGAGAACTGAGAGAAAGTTGCAATAGAAAATCTGGACAGCCACAATATATACTATGGGAACTACGTGAAGTCCCAGTGAAAGTGTGACCAGTCCAAGACAGTGACAGTGAGAACTGAGAGAAAGTGGCAGTAGAAAATCTGGACAAAATCACAATATATACTATATGAACTACGTGAAGTTCCAGCAAAGTTGGACCAGTCCAAAACAGTGACAGTAGAAAAACTGGACAAAGTTATAATATATACTGTGTGAACTACGTGAAGTCCCAGTGAAAGTTGGACCAGTCCAAAACAGTGACAGTGAGAGCTGAGAGAATGTGGCAGTAGAAAAACTGGACAGAGGCACAAGATATACTATGTGAACTACGTGAAGTCCCAGTGAAAGTTGGACCAGTCCAAAACAGTGACAGAGAACTGAGAGAAAGCTGCATTAGAAAATCTGGACAGCCACAATATATACTATGTGAACTACGTGAAGTCCCAGTGAAAGTTGGACCAGTCCAAAACAGTGACAGAGAACTGAGAGAAAGTTGCAATAGGAAATCTGGACAAAATCACAATATATACTATGTGAACTACGTGAAATTCCAGGAAAGTTGGACCAGTCCAAAACACTGACAGTGAGAACTGAGAGAAACTGGCAGTAAGAAAAACTGGACAAAATCACAATATATACTATGTAAACTACGTGAAGTTCCAGAAAAGTTGGACCAGTCCAAAATAGTGACAGCAGAAAAACTGGACAAAGTTACAATATATACTGTGTGAACTACTTGAAGTCCCAGTGAAAGTTGGACCAGTCCAAATCAGTGATAGTGAAAACTGAAGAGAAAGTGGCAGTAGAAAAACTGGACAGAGTCACAAGATATACTATGTGAACTACGTGAAGTCCCAGTGAAAGTTGGACCAGTCCAAAACAGTGACAGAGAACTGAGAGAAAGTTGCATTAGAAAATCTGGACAACCACAATATATACTATGTGAACTACGTGAAGTCCCAGTGAAAGTTGGACCAGTCCAAAACAGTGACATAGAACTGAGAGAAAGTTGCATTAGAGAATCTGGACAGCCACAATATATAATATGGGAACTTCGTGAAGTCCCAGTGAAGGTTGGACCAGTTCAGGACTGACAGTGAGAACTGAGAGAAAGTGACAGTAGAAAAACTGGACAAAGTTACAATATATACTATGTGAACTACGTGAAGTCGCAGTGAAAGTTGGACCAGTGCAAAACAGTGACAGAGAACTGAGAGAAGGTGACAGTAGAGAAACTGGACAAAGTTACAATATATACTATGTGAACTACGTGATGTCCCAGTGAAAGTTGAACCAGTCCAAAACAGTGACAGTGAGAACTGAGAGAAAGTAACGGTAGAAAACCTGGACAGCCACAATATATATTATGGGAACTACGTGAAGTCCCAGTGAAAGTTGGACCAGTCTAAAACAGTGACATAGAACTGAGAGAAGATTGCAATAGTAAATCTGGACAGCCACAATATATACTATGGAAATTACGTGAAGTACCAGTGAAGGTTGGACCAGTCCAAGACTGACAGTGAGAACTGAGAGAACGTGACAGTAGAAAAACTGGACAAAGTTACAATATATACTATGTGAACTACGTGAAGTCCCAGTGAAAGTTGGACCAGTCCAAAACAGTGACTGTGAGAACTGAGAGAAAGTGACAGTAGAAAAACTGGACAAAGTTACAATATATACTATGGGAACCACGTGATGTCCCGGTGAAAGTTGGACCAGTCCAAAACATTGACAGTGAGAACTGAGAGAAAGTAACAGTAGAAAAAGTGAGCAAAGTTACAATATATACTATGTGAACTACGTGAAGTTCCACGAAAGTTGAACCAGTCCAAAACCGTGACAGTAGAAAAACAGGACAAAGTTACAATATATACTTTGCGAACTACTTGAAGTCCCAGTGAAAGTTGCACCAGTCCAAAACAGCGACAGTGAGAACTGAGAGAATGTGGCAGTAGAAAAACTGGACAGAGTCATAAGATATACCATGTAAACTACTTGAAGTCCCAGTGAAAGTTGGAACAGTCCAAAACAGTGACAGAGAACTGAGAGAAAGTTGCATTAGAACATCTGGACAGAGTCACAAGATATACTATGTGAACTACGTGAAGTCCCAGTGAATGTTGAACCAGTCCAAAACAGTGACAGAGAACTGAGAGAAAGTGGCAGTTGAAAAACTGGACAGAATCAAAAGATATACTATGTGAACTACGTGAAGTCCCAGTGAAAGTTGGACCAGTCCAGAACAGTGACAGAGAACTGAGAGAAAGTTGCATTAGAAAATCTGGACAGCCACAATGTATACTATGTGAACTACGTGAAGTCCCAGTGAAAGTTGGACCAGTCCAAAACATGACAGACAACTGAGAGAAAGTTGCATCAGAAAATCTGGACAGCCACTATATATACTATATGAACTACGTGAAGTCCCAGTGAAAGTTGGACCAGTCCAAAGCAGTGACAGTGAGAACTGAGAGAAAGTTGCATTAGAAAATCTGGACAGCCACAATATATACTATGGGAACTACGTGAAGTCCCAGTGAAGGTTGGACCAGTCCAAGACTGACAGTGAGAACTGAGAGAAAGTGACAGTAGAAAAAAAAAGTGGACAAAGTTACAATATATACTATGTGAACTACGTGAAGTCCCAGTGAAAGTTGGACCAGTCCAAAACAGTGACAGTGAGAACTGATAGAAAGTAACAGTAGAAAAACTGGACAGCCACAATATATACTATGGGAACTACGTGAAGTCCCAGTGAAAGTTAGACCAGTCCAAAACAGTGACAGAGAACTGAGAGAAAGTTGCAATAGAAAATCTGGACAGCCACAATATATGCTATGGGAACTACGTGAAGTCCCAGTGAAAGTTGGACCAGTATAAAACCGTGGGAGTGAGAACTGAGAGAAAGTAGCAGTAGAAAAACTGGACAGCCACAGTATATACTATAGGAACTACGTGAAGTCCCAGTGAAAATTCGACCAGTCAAAAACAGTGACAGAGAACTGAGAGAAGGTTGCAATAGAAAATCTGGACAGCCACAATATATACTATGGGAACTACGTGAAGTCACAGTGAAAGTTGGACCAGTCCAAAACAGTGACAGTGAGAACTGAGCGAAGGTGACAGTAGAAAAACTAGACAATGTTACAATATATACTATGTGAACTACGTGAAGTCTCAGTGAAAGTTGGACCAGTGCAAAACAGTGACAGAGAACTGAGAGAAGGTGACAGTAGAAAAACTGGACAAAGTTACAATATATACTATGTGAACTACGTGATGTCCCAGTGAAAGTTGGACCAGTCCAAAACAGTGACAGTGAGAACTGAGAGAAAGTAACAGTAGAAAAACTGGACAGCCACAATATATACTATGGGAACTACGTGAAGTCCCAGTGAAAGTGCGACCAGTCCAAGACAGTGACAGTGAGAACTGAGAGAAAGTGGCAGGAGAAAATCTGGACAAAATCACAATATATACTATGTGACCTACGTGATATCCCGATGAAAGTTGGACCAGTCCAAAACATTGACAGTGAGAACTGAGAGAATGCAACAGTAGAAAAAGTGAACAAAGTTACAATATATAATATGTGAACTACTTGAAATCCCAGTGAAAGTTGGACCAGTCCAAAACAGCGATAGTGAGAACTGAGAGAAAGTGGCAGTAGAAAAACTGGACAAAATCACAATATATACTATGTGAACTACGTGAAGTTCCAGGAAAGTTGGACCAGTGCAAAACAGTGACAGTAGAAAAACTGGATAAAGTTACAATATATACTGTGTGAACTACTTGAAGTCCCAGTGAAAGTTGGACCAGTCCAAAACAGTGATAGTGAGAACTGAGAGAAAGTGGCAGTAGAAAAACTGGACAGAGGCACAAGATATACTATGTGAACTACGTGAAGTCCCAGTGGAAGTTGCACCAGTCCAAAACAGTGACAGTGAGAACAGAGAGAAAGTGACAGTAGAGAAACTGGACAAAGTTACAATATATACTATGGGAACT
The DNA here is from genome assembly GCA_030765065.1 of Deroplatys truncata. NCBI lineage: Eukaryota > Metazoa > Arthropoda > Insecta > Mantodea > Mantidae > Deroplatys > Deroplatys truncata. The sequence goes on from CM060984.1 coordinate 257,725,110, forward strand.
ACGTGATATCCCGATGAAAGTTGGACCAGTCCAAAACATTGACAGTGAGAACTGAGAGAATGTAACAGTAGAAAAAGTGAACAAAGTTACAATATATAATATGTGAACTACTTGAAATCCGAGTGAAAGTTGGACCAGTCCAAAACAGCGATAGTGAGAACTGAGAGAAAGTGGCAGTAGAAAAACCGGACAGAGTCATAAGATATACCATGTGAACTACGTGAAGTCCCAGTGAAAGTTGGACCAGTCCAAAACAGTGACAGAGAACTGAGAGAAAGTTGCATTAGAAAATCTGGACAGAGTCACAAGATATACTATGTGAACTACGTGAAGTCCCAGTGAATGTTGAACCAGTCCAAAACAGTGACAGAGAACTGAGAGAAATTGGCAGTAGAAAAACTGGACCGAGTCACAAGATATACTATGTGAACTACGTGAAGTCCCAGTGAAAGTTGGACCAGTCCAAAATAGTGACAGAGAACTGAGAGAAAGTTGCAATAGGAAATCTGGACAAAATCACAATATATACTATGTGAACTACGTGAAATTCCAGGAAAGTTGGACCAGTCCAAAACAGTGACAGTGAGAACTGAGAGAAAGTGGCAGTAAGAAAAACTGGACAAAATCACAATATATACTATGTAAACCACGTGAAGTTCCAGAAAAGTTGGACCAGTCCAAAATAGTGACAGCAGAAAAACTGGACAAAGTTACAATATATACTGTGTGACCTACTTGAAGTCCCAGTGAAAGTTGGACCAGTCCAAATAAGTGATAGTGAAAACTGAAGAGAAAGTGGCAGTAGAAAAACTGGACAGAGTCACAAGATATACTATGTGAACTACGTGAAGTCCCAGTGAAAGTTGGACCAGTCCAAAACAGTGATAGAGAACTGAGAGAAAGTTGCAATAGAAAATCTGGACAGCCACAATATATACTATGGGAACTACGTGAAGTCCCAGTGAAAGTGTGACCAGTCCAAGACGGTGACAGTGAGAACTGAGAGAAAGTGGCAGTAGAAAATCTGGACAAAATCACAATATATACTATATGAACTACGTGAAGTTCCAGCAAAGTTGGACCAGTCCAAAACAGTGACAGTAGAAAAACTGGACAAAGATATAATATATACTGTGTGAACTACGTGAAGTCCCAGTGAAAGTGCGACCAGTCCAAGACAGTGACAGTGAGAACTGAGAGAAAGTGATTGTAAAAAAACTGGAAAAAGTTACAATATATACTATGTGAAATACGTGAAGTCCCAGTGAAAGTTGTACCAGTCCAAAACAGTGACAGTGAGAACTGAAAGAAAGTAACAGTAGAAAAACTGGACAGCCACAATATATACTATTGGAACTACGTGAAGTCCCAGTGAAAGTTGGACCAGTCCAAAACAGTGATAGAGAACTGAGAGGAATTTGCAATAGAAAATCTGGACAGCCACAATATATACTATGGGAACTACGTGAAGTCCCAGTGAACGTGCGACCAGTCCAAGACAGTTACAGTGAGAACTGAGAGAAAGTGGCAGGAGAAAATCTGGACAAAATCACAATATATACTATGTGAACTACGTGAAGTTCCAGGAAAGTTGGACCAGTCCAAAACAATGACAGAAAAACTGGACAAAGTTACAATATATACTGTGTGAGCTACGTGAAGTCCAAGTGAAAGTTGGACCAGTCCAAAACAGTGACAGTGAGAGCTGAGAGAATGTGGCAGTAGAAAAACTGGACAGAGGCACAAGATATACTTTGTGAACTACGTGAAGTCCCAGTGGAAGTTGGACCAGTCCAAAACAGTGACAGTGAGAACTGAGAGAAAGTGACCGTAGAAAAACTGGACAAAGTTACAATATATACTATGGGAACTACGTGATATCCCGATGAAAGTTGGACCAGTCCAAAACATTGACAGTGAGAACTGAGAGAATGCAACAGTAGAAAAAGTGAACAAAGTTACAATATATAATATGTGAACTACTTGAAATCTCAGTGAAAGTTGGACCAGTCCAAAACAGCGATAGTGAGAACTGAGAGAAAGTGGCAGTAGAAAAACTGGACAGAGTCATAAGATACACCATGTGAACTACGTGAAGTCCCAGTGAATGTTGAACCAGTCCAAAACAGTGACAGAGAACTGAGAGAAAGTGGCAGTAGAAAAACTGAACAGAGTCACAAGATATACTATGTGAACTACGTGAAGTCCCAGTGAAAGTTGGACCAGTCCAAAACAGTGACAGAGAACTGAGAGAAAGTTGCAATAGGAAATCTGGACAAAATCAAAATATATACTATGTGAACTACGTGAAATTCCAGGAAAGTTGGACCAGTCCAAAACACTGACAGTGAGAACATAGAGAAAGTGTCAGTAGATAAACTGGACAAAATCACAATATATACTATGTAAACTACGGGAAGTTCCAGGAAAGTTGGACCAGTCCAAAATAGTTGCAGCAGAAAAACTGGACAAAGTTACAATATATACTCTGTGAACTACTTGAAGTCCCAGTGAAAGTTGGATCAGTCCAAAACAGTGATAGTGAGAACTGAAGAGAAAGTGGCAGTAGAAAAACTGGACAGAGTCACAAGATATACTATGTGAACTACGTGAAGTCCCAGTGAAAGTTGGACCAGTCCAAGACAGTGATAGAGAACTGAGAGAAAGTTGCAATAGAAAATCTGGACAGCCACAATATATACTATGGGAACTACGTGAAATCCCAGTGAAAGTGTGACCAGTCCAAGACAGTGACAGTGAGAACTGAGAGAAAGTGGCAGTAGAAAATCTGGACAAAATCACAATATATACTATGTGAACTACGTGAAGTTCCAGGAAAGTTGGACCAGTCCAAAACAGTGACAGTAGAAAAACTGGACAAAGTTACAATATATACTGTGTGAACTACGTGAAGTCCCAGTGAAATTTGGACCAGTTCAAAACAGTGACAGTGAGAGCTGAGAGAATGTGGCAGTAGAAAAACTGGACAGAGGCACAAGATATACTATGTGAACTACGAGAACTCCCAGTGAAAGTTGGACCAGTCCAAAACAGTGACGGAGAACTGAGAGAATGTTGCATTAGAAAATCTGGACAGCCACAATATATACTATGTGAACTACGTGAAGTCCCAGTGACAGTTGTACCAGTCCAAAACAGTGACAGAGACCTGAGAGAAAGTTGCATTAGAAAATCTGGACAGCCACAATATATAATATGGGAACTTCGTGAAGTCCCAGTGAAGGTTGGACCAGTCCAAGACTGACAGTGAGAACTGAGAGAAAGTGACAGTAGAAAAACTGGACAAAGTTACAATATGTACTATGTGAACTACGTGAAGTCCCAGTGAAAGTTGGACCAGTGCAAAACAGTGACAGAGAACTGAGAGAAGGTGAAGGTAGAGAAACTAGACAAAGTTACAATATATACTATGTGAACTACGTGATGTCCCAGTGAAAGTTGAACCAGCCCAAAACAGTGAGAGTGAGAACTGAGAGAAATTAACGGTAGAAAAACTGGACAGCCACAATATATACTATGGGAACTACGTGAAGTCCCAGTGAATGTTGGACCAGTCCAAAACAGTGACACAGAACTGAGAGAAAGTTGCAATAGAAAATCTGGACAGCTACAATATATACTATGGGAACTACGTGAAGTCCCAGTGAAGGTTGGACCAGTCCAAGACTGACAGTGAGAACTGAGAGAAAGTGACAGTAGAAAAACTGGACAAAGATACAATATATACTATGTGAACTACGTGAAGTCCCAGTGAACGTTGGACCAGTCCAAAACAGTGACAGTGAGAACTGAGAGAAAGTAACAGTAGAAAAAATGAGCAAAGTTACAATATATACTATGTGAACTACGTGAAGTTCCACGAAAGTTGGACCAGTCCAAAACAGTGACAGTAGAAAAACAGGACAAAGATACAATATATACTGTGTGAACTACTTGAAGTCCCAGTGAAAGTTGCACCAGTCCAAATCAGCGACTGTGAGAAGTGAGAGAATGTGGCAGTAGAAAAACTGGACAGAGTCATAAGATATACCATGTGAACTACTTGAAGTCCCAGTGAAAGTTGGACCAGTCTAAAACAGTGACAGAGAACTGAGAGAAAGTTGCTTTAGAACATCTGGACAGAGTCACAAGATATACTATGTGAACTACGTGAAGTTCCAGTGAATGTTGAACCAGTCCAAAACAGTGACAGAGAACTGAGAGAAAGTGGCAGTAGAAAAACTGGACAGAGTCACAAGATATAGTATGTGAACTACATGAAGTCCCAGAGAAAGTTGGACCAGTCCAGAACAGTGACAGAGAACTGAGAGAAAGTTGCATTAGAACATCTGGACAGAGTCACAAGATATACTATGTGAACTACGTGAAGTCCCAGTGAATGTTGAACCAGTCCAAAACAGTGACAGAGAACTGAGAGAAAGTGGCAGTAGAAAAACTGGACAGAGTCACAAGATATACTATGTGAACTACGTGAAGTCCCAGTGAATGTTGAACCAGTCCAAAACAGTGACAGAGAACTGAGAGAAAGTGGCAGTTGAAAAACTGGACAGAGTCACAAGATATACTATGTGAACTACGTGAAGTCCCAGTGAAAGTTGGACCAGTTCGGAACAGTGACAGAGAACTGAGAGAAAGTTGCATTAGAAAATCTAGACAGCCACAATGTATACTATGTGAACTACGTGAAGTCCCAGTGAAAGTTGGACCAGTCCAAAACATGACAGATAACTGAGAGAAAGTTGCATTAGAAAATTTGGACAGCCACTATATATACTATATGAACTACGTGAAATCCCAGTGAAAGTTGGACCAGTCCAAAGCAGTGACAGTGAGAACTGAGAGAAAGTTGCATTAGAAAATCTGGACAGCTACAATATATACTATGGGAACTACGTGAAGTCCCAGTGAACGTTGGACCAGTCCAAGACTGACAGTGAAAACTGAGAGAAAGTGACAGTAGAAAAAAAAGTGGACAAAGTTACAATATATGCTATGTGAACTACGTGAAGTCCCAGTGAAAGTTGGACCAGTCCAAAACAGTGACAGTGAGAACTGAGAGAAAGTGATAGCAGAAAAACTGGATAAAGTTACAATATATACTATGTGAACTACGTGAAGTCCCAGTGAAAGTTGGACCAGTCCAAAGCAGTGACAGTGAGAACTGAGAGAAAGTAACAGTAGAAAAACTGGACAGCCGCAATATATACTATGGGAACTACGTGAAGTCCCAGTGAAAGTTGAACCATTCCAAAACAGTGACAGAGAACTGAAAGTTGCAATAGAAATTCTGAACAGCCACAATATATACTATGGGAACTAGGTGAAGTCCCAGTGAAATTTGGACCAGTCCAAAACAGTTACAGTGAGAACTGAGAGAAAGTGACTGTAAAAAAACTGGACAAAGTTACAATATGTACTATGTGAACTACGTGAAGTCCCAGTGAAAGTTGTACCAGTCCAAAACAGTGACAGTGAGAACTGAGAGAAAGTAACAGTAGAAAAACTGGACAGCCACAATATATACTATGGGAACTACGTGAAGTCCCAGTGAAAGTTGGACCAGTCCAAAACAGTGACAGAGAACTGTGAGAAAGTTGCATTAGAAAATCTGGACAGCCACAATATATACTATGAGAACTACGTGAAGTCCCAGTGAAGGTTGGACCAGTCCAAGACTGACAGTGAGAACTGAGAGAAAGTGACAGTAGAAAAACTGGACAAAGTTACTATATATACTATGTGAACTACATGAAGTCGCAGTGAAAGTTGGACCAGTCCAAAACAGTGACAGTGAGAACTGAGAGAAAGTGACAGTAGAAAAACTGGACAAAGTTACAATATATACTATGTGAACTACGTGAAGTCCCAGTGAAAGTTGGACCAGTCCAAAACAGTGACAGTGAGAACTGAGAGAAAGTAACAGTAGAAAAACTGGACAGCCACAATATATACTATGGGAACTACGTGAAGTCACAGTGAAAGTTGGACCAGTCCAAAACAGTGACAGAGAACTGAGAGAAAGTTGCAATAGAAAATCTGGACAGCCACAATATATACTATGGGAACTACGTGAAGTCCCAGTGACATATGGACCAGTCCAAAACAGTGACAGTGAGAACTGAGAGAAAGTGACAGTAGAAAACTGGACAAAGTTACAATATATACTATGTGAAATACGTGAAGTGTCAGTGAAAGTTGGACCAGTATAAAACCGTGGGAGTCAGAACTGAGAGATAGTAACAGTAGAAAAACTGGACAGCCACAGTATATACTATAGGAACTACGTGAAGTCCCAGTGAAAATTGGACCAGTCAAAAACAGTGACAGAGAACTGAGAGAAAGTTGCAATAGAAAATCTGGACAGCCACAATATATACTATGGGAACTACGTGAAGTCCCAGTGAAAGTTGGACCAGTCCAAAACAGTGACAGTGAGAACTGAGAGAAGGTGACAGTAGAAAAACTAGACAATGTTACAATATATACTATGTGAACTACGTGAAGTCTCAGTGAAAGTTGGACCAGTGCAAAACAGTGACAGAGAACTGAGAGAAGGTGACAGTAGAAAAACTGGACAAAGTTACAATATATACTATGGGAACTACGTGATGTCCCAGTGAAAGTTGGACCAGTCCAAAACAGTGACACAGAACTGAGAGAAAGTTGCAATAGAAAATCTGGACAGCCACTATATATACTATGGGAACTACGTGAAGTCCCAGTGAAAGTGTGACCAGTCCGAGACAGTGACAGTGAGAACTGAGAGAAAGTGACAGTAGAAAATCTGGACAAAATCACAATATATACTATGTGAACTACGTGAAGTTCCAGGAAAGTTGGACCAGTCCAAAACAGTGACAGTAGAAAAACTGTACAAAGTTACAATATATACTCTGTGAACTAGGTGAAGTCCCAGTGAAATTTGGACCAGTCCAAAACAGTGACAGTGAGAGCTGAGAGTATGTGGCAGTAGAAAAACTGGACAGAGGCACAAGGTATACTATGTTAATTACGTGAAGTCCCAATGGAAGTTGGACCAGTCCAAAACAGTGACAGGGAACTGAGAGAAAGTTGCATTAGAGTATCTGGACAGAGTCACAAGATATACTATGTGAACTACGTGAAGTCCCAGTGAATGTTAAACCAGTCCAAAACAGTGACAGAGAACTGAGAGAAAGTGGCAGTAAAAAAACTGGACAAAGTTACAATATATACTATGTGAACTACGTGATGTCCCGGTGAAAGTTGGACCAGTCCAAAACATTGACAGTGAGAACTGAGAGAAAGTAACAGTAGAAAAAGTGAACAAAGTTACAATATATACTATGTGAACTACGTGAAGTTCCAGGAAAGTTGGACCAGTCCAAAACAGTGACAGTAGACAAACTGGACAAAGTTACAATATATACTGTGTCACCCTCTTGAAGTCCCAGTGAAAGTTGGACCAGTCCAAAACAGCGACAGTGAGAACTGAGAGAAAGTGGCAGTAGAAAAACTGGACAGAGTCATAAGATATACCATGTGAACTACTTGAAGTCCCAGTGAAAGTTGGACCAGTCCAAAACAGTGACAGAGAACTGAGAGAAAGTTGCATTAGAATATCTGGACAGAGTCACAAGATATACTATGTGAACTACGTGAAGTCCCAGTGAATGTTAAACCAGTCCAAAACAGTGACAGAGAACTGAGAGAAAGTGGCAGTAGAAAAACTGGACAGAGTCACAAGATATACTATGTGAACTACATGAAGTCCTAGTGAAAGTTGGACCAGTCCAAAACAGTGACAGAGAACTGAGAGAAAGTTGTATTAGAATATCTGGACAGCCACAATATATACTATGTGAATTACGTGAAGTCTCAGTGAAAGTTGGACCAGTCCAAATCATGACAGAGAACTGAGAGAAAGTTGCATTAGAAAATCTGGACAGCCACAATATATACTATGTGAACTACGTGAAGTCCCAGAGAAAGTTGGACTAGTCCAAAACAGTGACAGAGAACTGAGAGAAAGTTGCATTAGAAAATCTGGACAGCCACAATATATACTATGGGAACTACGTGAAGTCCCAGTGAAGGTTGGACCAGTCCAAGACTGACAGAACTGAGAGAAAGTGATAGTAGAAAAACTGGACAATTTTACAATATATACTATGTGAACTACGTGAAGTCCCAGTGAAAGTTGGACCAGTCCAAAACAGTGACAGTGAGAACTGAGAGAAAGTGACAGTAGAAAAACTGGACAAAGTTAGAATATATACTATGTGAACTACGTGAAGTCCCAGTGAAAGTTGGACCAGTCCAAAACAGCGACAGTGAGAACAGAGAAAGTAAGAGTAGAAAAACTGGACAGCCACAATATATACTATGGGAACTACGTGAAGTCCCAGTGAAAGTTGGACCAGTCCAAAACAGTGGCAGAGGACTGAGAGAAAGTTGCAATACAAAATCTGGACAGCCACAATATATACTATGTGAACTACGTGAAGTCCCAGTGAAAGTTGGACCAGTGCAAAACAGTGACAGAGAACTGAGAGAAGGTGACAGTAGAAAAACTGGACAAAGTTACAATATATACTATGTGAACTACGTGATGTCCCAGTGAAAGTTGGACCAGTCCAAAACAGTGACAGTGAGATCTGAGAGAAAGTAACAGTAGAAAAACTGGACAGCCACAATATATACTATGGGAACTACGTAAAGTCCCAGTGAAAGTTGGACCAGTCGAAAACAGTGACAGTAGAAATACTGGACAGCCACAATATATACTATGGGAACTACATGAAGTCCCAGTGAAAGTTGGACCAGTCCAAAACAGTGACAGAGAACTGAGAGAAAGTTGCAATAGAAAATCTGGACAGCCACAATATATACTATGGGAACTACCTGAAGTCCCAGTGAAAGTTGGACCAGTCCAAAACAGTCACAGTGAGAACTGAGAGAAGGTGACAGTAGAACAACTGGACAACGTTTCAATATATACTGTGTGAAGTACGTGAAGTTCCAGGAAAGTTGGACCAGTCCAAAACAGTGACAGTAGAAAAACTGGACAAAGTTACAATATATACTATGTGAACTACGTGATGTCCCAATGAATGTTGGACCAGTGCAAAACAGTGACAGAGAACTGAGGGAAGGTGACAGTAGAAAAACTGGACAAAGTTACAATATATACTATGTGAACTACGTGATGTCCCAGTTAAAGTTGGACCAGTGCAAAACAGTGACAGAGAACTGAGGGAAGGTGACAGTAGAAAAACTGGACAAAGTTACAATATATACTATGTGAACTACGTGATGTCCCAGTGAAAGTTGGACGAGTGCAAAACAGTGACAGAGAACTGAGGGAAGGTGACAGTAGAAAAACTGGACAAAGTTACATTATATACTATGTGAACTACGTGATGTCCCAGTGAAAGTTGGACCAGTCCAAAACAGTGACAGTGAGAACTGAGAGAATGTGACAGTAGAAAAAGTGGACAGAGTCACAATACTCCTGACTTTCTCGTGAGAGCCATATGAGTACCTGTGTCGGCTGCAGTGTGGAGGTTTGTCAGCAGGATTATCAAGGAATACTAAACATTTTGTTTACATAAATATTGATACAGATAATCCATTTTAAACGTTTGGTGATGCTATATGGTATATTACTTCCACTGTACTTGAAATAAAATATAGTATGCCAGAAATCGCATTTGGGGGGGGGGGGGTAGGCTAGCTTTTCACTCAAGAATGACTGACCACATTGTTATGAGTAGAGCCTGGATATTTTGGTTGGTAACAAATAAACAAATATGCCGATATAATAGTGTTTGGGGTATTTGGAAGCGTTATAACCACCTTTTATTTTTCCATTTTAAGTTCTAGCTTCATATTTCAATTATGAATGGCAATTTTTGCTTTTTAAAATCAATTTGAAACTTTTTCGATATTTGTATTATATTCAAGAAACTCTAGATAATGAACACCTTGTAAAGTTTGCTATCTGCTAAGGGTTCAGCTTTTCTCTTTGAAAGTGGGTCCCCAGTATCAGTTACTGTCATGTGACATAACACCATTTAGTTAACCATGGGAAAGTTAGTGAATTTAGGGCCAATGTCTTTTCAACTGTTTTATTGCCTAAGTACTAGTCTGCCATGGCCATGGAGGAGGGCGCAGTGTTTTTATTGAAAATTCTAACGTCATCAAGTGTTGGTATCAGAGGGGAGCAAGGGGGAAGGTGAGGTACAGTTTCACAGCGAAAAAGTACTGCATTTTGCTGGCCTTAGCCTCGCTAGTAAAACTGCGGATGTTTTCTTTATTTGACTGTTATTCTGATGCCCTACCAGTTTTGTGTAGCCGTTTAGTTTCTCAGGCCACCGCATGCACTCATATCGTAGCCGACTAGTATTTCATCAATCAGCACGTCTTAATAAGAAATCTTGCTTCAAATTTAGCAAACAGCAAACCTGTCTTCAGATGCGAACACTTATGTGTTTTGGGGGGATGTAGGTAAGTGGTAAAGTCAAAATTTTGGATTTTAATTTTTTTTTGAGCTTTCATGATGTTTTCCTCACTCTCTGTAAATTTTAATATAGTATTCCAACTCTTAATGTATTAAAAAAAATATTCTAGTGCACTGATACTGCCAAGGCCACTTTTAGTCAAAAGAACGCTGCCGGTTGCATAATTTTATTTTGGTACAATGAATCTCTATGGGCAATTCCACTCCAAGATTATTTTCTCAGTGTTATATAGCACACCTTTCTTCCACCAGGAGGCTACAGAAGTGCATACTTTGGAGAACACATGTTTTGTTGAGATTGGAATTGATGTGGTGAATGTTTTTGAAAGTAATTGTTCTTACTAACTTATCCAGTGTATTTCACAATAGTTGTGATAGTGTTTACAATGCCAATATTAAATAGTGTGTATAAAAAGATAACATTTTATGGAAACCGCTTTAAAAAACAGAAGCAACCACTAGCACACAAAATAACAGAACATAACCTATCAGCTTCAACTTCTAAAATTGATTCTGATCTGCGAGTTTTGGATAACAGTGTATCCAATGTAGATTTATCAATGTCAGGGCTAAGGCTTATAGATCTAAACTTATTAGTAATGCAATAAACATATCATGTGCCTGCTCAAATAGCAAAAACACTCAGTGTGTCAAAATGATGGAAAAACAAGCGGAGTTGGTATTGCTTCTGAGTTCAAATTTGGGTGTGAGGTCTGCAGTTTTGAATTTTCATTTAAGAAAGGGTCAGAAGGTATTGTTGAAAGTAATTTTAGATTAGCATGTGGAGTAAGGTGCTTGGGAAAGGGGGGGAAGTGCAAATATCTTTTGTGGAATGATGAACATGCCTCCACCTATTATAAGATTTGATGCTGTAAACAAATACATTTCAATATAACATGTGCTGCTGCAAAGGAAATTATGAAAGATGCAGTAGATGAACTAGTAATGGAAAGAGAAGAGAAAGAAGAATAAAGTGAAGAGCCCACAGATTTGTGTGTTTCAGCGATGGTGCCTGGATGAAGAGAGACCATACATCGCTGTTTGGGGTAGCTTCAATAATAAGTGTTTATAGTGGCAAAATATTGCACATTGTCATTAAATCCAAGGTTTTCCGTGAGTGCACCACACAGAAAATCCTTGGTAGATCCAGCAGCAGATTTCAGCAAAAGCTATGATGGTTTAAGTGGTGGTATGGAATCAGCATCATGATTTTTTGCTCAATAGAGACTCAAAATGTCATTTATGACTCAAACACTCGCTATCTTGGTGTTATATAGCCGTATTAGGGTGTGATACGTCGATTTGTATAAGTTTGGACGCACTCGTGAATCACTAGAGACTCAAAATGTCATTTATGACTCGAAAACTCGCTATCTTTGTGTTATATAGCCGTATTAGGGTGTGATACGTCGATTTGTATAAGTTTGGACGCACTCGTGAATCACTAGAGACTCAAAATGTCATTTATGACTCGAAAACTCGCTATCTTTGTGTTATATAGCCGTATTAGGGTGTGATGCGTCGATTTGTATAAGTTTGGACGCACTCGTGAATCACTAGAGACTCAAAATGTCATTTATGACTCGAAAACTCGCTATCTTGGTGTTATATAGCCGTATTAGGGTGTGATACGTCGATTTGTATAAGTTTGGACGCACTCGTGAATCACTAGAGACTCAAAATGTCATTTATGACTCGAAAACTCGCTATCTTGGTGTTATATAGCCGTATTAGGGTGTGATACGTCGATTTGTATAAGTTTTAGGCAGTTTGGACGAACTCGTGGATCACTAGAGACTCAAAATGTCATTTATGATTCGAAAACTCGCTATCTTGGTGTTATATAGCCATATTAGGGTGTGATATGTCGATTTGTATAAGTTTAAGGCAGTTTGGACGAACTCGTGGATCACTAGAGACTCAAAATGTCATTTATGACTCGAAAACTCGCTATCTTGGTGTTATATAGCCGTATTAGGGTGTGATACGTCGATTTGTATAAGTTTTAGGCAGTTTGGACGAACTCGTGGATCACTAGAGACTCAAAATGCCACGTCGACATGTTTTGCAGATCCCAAAGTCAATATGGAGTAAGGTACACAAAATATCTTGGGGATGGTGACTGTTCATCCTACAAGCAAATCCTTAAGACTATCCAGTTGTATTAGATACATTCAGAAAAGGGTTGGTGAAAGACTTCGTCGACAGTTGAAGGGAAAAAAGGGTGCTCTCTTGGAGAATGGATAAAGTTTAGGAGGTAAAGGAAGACTGACTCCAAAGGAAATAGACTCTCTGCGGGTTTACTGTGGAAAAGCTATAAGGGGCAAATAATTGCAGTGTAGAGAAAGCAATATGGGCCAACCAGCCATAAACCTATGCACCAGTTGTGCCCCAAAGAAGGATGGTGCAAGTCCAATATACACAAGCATTCATCCTGAGCTTTTGTAAAAATGTGTGCATGATAAAACCCAGAATAATAATGAAAGTTTTAACAATTTAGTTTGGATTAGGTGCCCTAAAACCATGTTTTGTGGTCAAAAGGTGCTCATAATTGCTGTATGATGCTGTGCTATATTATAATGACAGAATTGAGGTTTTATACGAAACTGCACTGGAACCTGGAGTGTACACAATAAACATATTTAACACATGGATCGGAAGCAGAGTGAAACTGCACCAGGAAGCAAGGCAGAAGAAATAATCAAGAGGATGGTGAGGAATATGCATATGGTGCTAACTTCTGAAAGTAAGCATTTTTTTATTCTATACTTGAAGTAAAAAAAAAACTTGAATTGCTCATTTCCGCAACTTACATTTTTCGTAGTATATATTTCTTTTTCTCAGCAATAGAGCCATGAAACTTTATTTAACTCTTTATAACTTAATATTGAAGAAGTAAATTGGAGTATTAGAATCAGGTTTACACTCTTACACTGAGATTATGCCAAAAAGGTAAAATTAAAAAAATAATAATTAAATGTAATTAGTTTTTATTTTAGTAAATATTTGACTCACACAAAAAGTTTTAGAGGTGAAAAGTTCCCAACAGGTAATAGTAATCCAGTAAAAACTTCAGATGAATTGCTTCTCAAATTTCAGAGATAAAGGAACATAATTTCTAATCACTCTTTCATTTTTTACTTTCTCTACTACGTATAGTAAGTAGGGGAAGCATTGTATTCCACCCAAAAATTCGATACCGAGATTTCACCGGAAATACATGTTTTGAGGCCTCCTGAATCCAAAAAACGTATTTTTGGAAACATGTCCGTGTGTGTGTCTGTCTGTGAACAGCATAACTCAGAAACGAACAGTCGGATAAACACCAAAATTGGTATTTAGATTCAGTATCTTCCAGAGATGCGACACGAAGGTTTTCAAGAAAATCCCCCTCTCCAGATTAATTTTCTCAAAAATGGCTCTAACGATTTTGATTAAAATATCATATATTTAAGATACTTCCGTGACAAAATGTATATCTTGAATTTTCTGGGAATGTCTCGAAAGTGTTCTTCATTGTGAACGACGCTTGCATAACTGGTAAACCATAAGAGATAGACAAAATTTTACTACACAAAAAATGTAGATCGCATTAAAATACACAATTTATGTCATATACATTGTTGTTGTTGTTGTTGTTGTTGAGTGAACCATTTTCGAGATATTGCTTGTTATTTCCTTAAATTTTCCAATACTTATACTTTTTCTCAAATTTGTTATTCATTTTTTTTTGTCCTGGTAATGCAAAGAGAATGGAATACTCCACATAGCAACCAGCTCTTAAAACATTTCACTATCGCTTAGAGCCTACCAATTCCCCTTGCATCTACAAGAAAATTAGCAATAAGATTAACATCTCGATTAACATGAAGTAGATGGAGAATAAGCGTTTGTAAAAATAGTTTGTACAAGAGTAGAGAAAGCCATGTGAGTGTAACACAGCATATTTTTTAGTTTTAGTTTATTGCCCAACCTGGGTAAGGAAAATTCACAATTAATGTTTTTCCGTACTACATTTTATAGGTAACACGTGTGCGTAATTTCAAGAACATACCTTTCATAATGAGCTAATTATTGACAATTTTTTAAATACATTAATGACCTCTGACTTGTATCCCTCCCTAAAGGGGCATTGTTTCTAAACAATTGCCTGTTCCTTTCTCGTCAAAACTACATGAGTACCCAGTAAGCTTTAGTTTAGCGAGCGGGAGGTCGTGGATTCCATTCCGTGGCTGACCTTCCTGATCCATGGGTCTTTTTCTGAGGGTTTCCTCGGGTCGCCAGGCGAATGCTGGGAAGGATAATCACATCCCTGAATTTCACTTCACCTTTCAGGGTTGCAAGAGTCGGCGTGTGCATGGCAGGGAAAAAGTATGCTCTGAGGAAACCGTCCCCCGGACTGCGAGCGGTCTCCGGGATGTGTAAGCCCACAGGGGGAAGGGAGCCGGCTGCAGCAGCCAGGACCCTGCCCTCTGCCTGGTCCGGTCGCCCTTATCACCTCCCGTCAGAGGTCTAGGCACAAAAGATCTGCGTAGGTCGATCTCCGCTTCTAGTCCTATCATGTCCTAAGCTTCACTTTTGATTGTGCATAAGCTTTTTATATATAAAGATCCCATAAAAATCTGTATCCTGAGGATTATGTTTAAAAACAAAAGAATTACTTTTCGTAGTTGAGAAAATGGCTTGCACCTCATGTTTGAAAGATAAATCAACGCTGCCTTATAGGCCTAAGTAGAAATGTGAGTAGATGCGACTTGAGATTAGCTCACTATTAATGGGGTGCCTATTCAACAATTACCACAACATTTATCTCCCTCTTCCCAAATACCGCACTACCCTTAGTAGTGCAAATCATAGCCGTTGGCCCATTCAGTATTCTTCGTCTTTTTACTTTCTCTACGTTGTAGGTAGAAAGGTATTGTATTCCACCCAGAAGTTGGATACTGAGATTTCACATATTTCCGTGTCTGTGAACAGCATAACTCAAAAACGAAAAGTCGCATAACAGCAAACCTGGTCTTTAGATTCAGTACCTCTGAAAGATGCGACACGAAGATTTACAAGAAAATTCCCCAATTCCAAAATACTCCTTACATGGAAGGTTTTTCGAAATGTTTTGTTTTCTAAAAATGGCTCTAACGATGTTTATTAAAATGTCATACATTAACCTATTTACATGACAAACATGTATATCTTGATGTATATGAATATCTTGAATTTTCTGGGAATAGCCTTTGAAGTCCTCTTCATTCGAAAGAAATTTTGTATAATCTTGTAAAACTTGTAAAGGTTAAGCGATAGACAAGAAATGTAGCTCTCTTTAAGACACAAATTAATTTCAAATGACTTATTTGTAGATCCGATATATCTGTTATTAATGGTCCAATACTTAGGGCGGTATACACAGTTTTTACCTTGAGGATTTCTTAGGGTTACCTTAGCAGGTTGCAGGAATTGCGAAAATTCTTAAGGAGGCCTTGAGGTATCCTCAAGGAAGAGCGAAGGCCTGCCGAAAGCAACCTTGTCGTTTCCTTAGGGATTCTTTCTCTTGAGTTTTGCACAATGGCGTGTATACTTAACCACCAATTATTGATCGAGTTTCTCAATTTGGAACGAGCTACAATTGCCAAGGAGGTACACATTTGCGATACCATGAAAATTCTGTAGAGCATTATAGCGAGGTACAGTTATTTAAACGCTACAGATTCGCAAAGGATACTGTAACAGAAGAAGCTATTTTGCCATTAGTGCAATTTCAAGAACAGAGGCCCACCAGTTCCCCAATTCTTCAAATTCTCTGTGCGCTCAGATTTTATGCAACTGAAGATTTCCAGGTAAATATAGGTGTAATTAAAACACCATATTTGTATTCGTTATTTCAGAATAAACGTGCCTTCATTAATGTGCTTTTAATCGGTGAGTATACTTAATCCTCCCGTTTTCCAGGTGCCAGGGTAATAATAACAGTTACTAATAAGTTTAAAACAGTATAATGCCTTAACTAGTATTAACTTAATAAAGCATCAGAAATTGATCATGATAGGAAAAAGCAAATCTGAAAATATAGATACAGATTTAGGGGTATTTAATGTAAAAGTTTCTCACACATAATTGTATAAGGAAGCATATCATAAAATCAGTTGCAAAGTGAAAGCATGCCAATAGTAATCACAAATACTGCGTTTTTTTTACTTACGTTAATAAAAGATTCATTGCAAGTTATTTCTGCACCTTTAGTTATTTCTACACCTTTTCAAATGTACCCACATTGCTATTCAAAGTCCCAGAAGACAGTTGCAAAGGTTGGACGTCTCTGAATGTTCAGCTAATTTGTAGGCCTCAAATGCAGGTCATGGCCAAGATACACATATGATAGCAGAATTTCTGAAAACTCTGCTACTTGTCATAAATTGATTGATGGTTACTTCTTCACTAGATCACCATGTGAGAACGCCAGCAGAACGAAGAATACTTACCTACCATGGCAATAATATATGGGGTGAAAACGAAAAAAAAAGTGAAATATTCATGTACAATTAGTAACTCTATAATAAAAACAATTTATACCTCTCTGTGTTTCAAAAAGCAAAGTATAAAATGTAATCTTACCAGGCAGTAAAATATTACAATTTGTGCCTTTGATTTCAGGTATAACATATAATGATCAACGGAGCATGGAAACAAAGATTCCCTTGTCTAAGGAGGAAATAACCACACAAGCAATAAAGTGCTATTTTACATAACATTGGCATTCTGAGGCGTCATTACTTCGAGAATGTGGAAGAAGATCTAGTTTCATTTATCGTGCGATACCAGGATAAAGAAATGTTGAACTTCAGCAAAAATATATATAATAACCAATGTTTCAATGTTGAACACCAGAGTGTACAAAACATGTTAATAAAATATTTCATAACAAAACAAGTTTCTGGTATACCATTGAACTTTTTTATTTTCTCTACTACGTATAGTAAGTAGCGGAAGTATTGTATTCCACCCAAAAATTCGATACCGAGATTTCACCGGAAATACATGTTTTGAGACCCCCTGAATTCAAAAAAAGGCATTTTTGAAACATGTCCGTGTGTGTCTGTGAACAGCATAACTCAGAAACGAACAGTCGGATAAGCACCAAACTTAGTATTTAGGTTCAGTATCTTCCAGAGATGCGACACGAAGATTTTCAAGAAAATCCCCCCACCTCAGATTAATTTTCTCAAAAATGGCTCTAACGATTTTGATTAAAATATCATATGTTTAAGATATTTTCATGACGAATAAAATGTGTACCTCGAATTTTCTGGGAATGTCTCCAAAAGTGTTCTTCATTGTGAACGACTTTTGCATAATTGGTAAACCATAAGAGATAGACAAAATTTTACTACACAAAAAATGTAGATTGCCTTAAAATACACAATTTATGTCATATACATTTTTTGTTGTTTAGTGAACCGTTTTCGAGATATTGCTTGTTATTCCCTTAAATTTTCCAATACTTATACTTTTTCTCAAATTCGTTATTCATTTTTTTGTCCTGGTAAACCAAAGAGAATGGAATACTCCACATAGCAACCAGCTCTTAAAACATTTGACTATCTCTTAAAGTCTACCATATTCCCCTTGCATCTACAAGACAATTAACAAAAAGATTAACATGAAGTAGATGGAGAATAAGCGTTTGTAAAAATAGTTTGTACAAGAGTAGAGAAAGTCATGTGAGTGTAACACATCAGATTTTTTTGAAGGAAATGAACTATAAATACCATAATTAGATATTACGTCAAAACTGTAAATAAATGAGTAATAAGTTTGAAATAGTTGTTGATTTACAAATTATAATTTGCATGTGAACAGTGTTAATATTAGTTTGAATTTGCATACAACTAAATTTGCATACAACTAAGTTTTATTAAAGAAGTAACGAAATGAATTATTTATTGTCGTTATTCGCTTCACTAGCTTACTCCAAGGATGGAATGGAAAACAGGAGTTATAGCACGATGCATACAATGTTTCGTCAAGAAAGCTAATGAACTGTGAGCTAAATAAGCTTATGAATATACATAATTTGCTTACAAGGCTGTACATAGGTAATATCCATACTGCATTAAGTCAATGTCGACCAATCAGATATAAGAAAGAAAAGAAGCATTGTTAGGGACCGCAAGGACGAACTTATGCAAGCTCATGGTAAGAGCGGAGATACCTAAACAGAAGAGGTTTATAACATCGCGGATGGTAGAATTACATGAGTAGTCTAGTTACAAACATGGCCACCTCCATTTCTTAAAAATTTTCAGAAGAGGCAAAAAACGAGTTGATACATTTCCTATCTACCTTCTTAGTTAATTCTTTAAATATAGATTCTTAGCATCATCAGAATCGTATTTACATGAACATTTTGATAAGATTTTGCGTAGTTAATTAGAAAATCGCTGTTGACATTTGGAGTTGGCCGCGTTTATAAGTAAATAATGGGGCTGGCGGAACTCCACTTAATACACTGATCACATCGCAAACTGCTCAGTATTATTGAAATTATGGTAGGTGCATTTAAAAAATCTTAAAACTATCAATCTGAGTGAAGAAAATGTGATTATTTTATTAATAGTCAAATATAAGGAAGTGGAACTTCTACATATTCAACAAAAGCTTGAATTTTTGAAATTACACAAGTAGTTGTATATTGGAGATTCTGGATAAATTAATGGTTATTTAATTGGTTCAATTGGTTTTAATTGGTCTTTCAGGCCAAGGGAACCTAAAGCACATGGGAGTTCTGGATCAATTAATGGCTATTTAATTGGTTCAATTGGTTTTAATTGGTCTTTCAGGCAAAGGGGACCTAAAGCACATGGGAGTTCTGGATCAATTAATGGTTATTTAATTGGTTCAATTGGTTTTAATTGGGTTTAATTGGTCTTTCAGGCAAAGGGGACCTAAAGCACATGAGTCTTCAGCATCAAACTCAAGGTCACTGGTGGAGTTGGTGGTCTTAAATCGGGTTTAATTGGCTTTAATTGGTCTTTCAGGCAAAGGGGACCTAAAGTACATGAGAGTTCACCATCAAATTTATGGTTACTGGCGGAGTTGACAGTTTGTCATTCCCGGCCACGTGGAGGGCTTTAGAGCAAGACCCGACCTAAACGCCATGAGAGTTCACCATCAAAATTTATGGTTATTGCTGGAGTTGGTAATTGTGAGGGTCGCTTACATGTCCACATGGTGACATTTAGTTGAACACACATTTAAAAGGTGCAAGGGGAATATGATAGGCTTTAAGCATTAGTCAAATCGTTTAAGAGCTGGTTGCTATGTGACGAATTCCATTCTCTTTGCATGTCTAGGACATAAAAAATGAATAACGAATTCGAGAAAATATAATTATTGGAAAATTAAAGGGAATAACAAGCAATATCTCGAAAATAGTTCTCAATAAAACAGGGACCTCAAAACATAAATATCCAGTGAAATCTCGTTATCGAATTTTTGGGTGGAATGCAATACTTCCCTTACTTACTCTACATAGTAGAGAAATTTAAAATACTTAGTTATAACAGCGGAAAGATGTCTTGTATCTTTTTTCCCACGAGGTGTATGATTCATACAATAAAGAGTAATTGAACAATGCCCTTATTATTTCATTAACACTACACCAAAAGGCAGCTGCAACCATCAATAAGTTCCCTCCCTTAAGCTGCTTACTAACAAACACGTCCAGAGACAGTTCAATACACACATACGTAAACTCACAGACATACACGCAACACTATCATACAAAACACATAACACAAACACGCATCCACATGCATAGCCAACACATACGAACATCTAACCAAACACGTTCATATGCATTGCTATGTGACGCATTCCATTCTCTCTCTGCATGTCTAAGACATAAAAAATGAATAACGAATTCGAGAAAATATAATTATTGGAAAATTAAAGGGAATAACAAGCAATATCTCGAAAACAGGGACCTCAAAACATATTTCCGGTGAAATCTCGGTATCGAATTTTCGGGTGAAATACAATACTTCTACTTACTTACTCTACATAGTAGAGAAACTTAAAATACTTTGTTATAACAGCGGGAAAGATGACTTGTATCTTTTTCCCACGAGGTGTATGATTCATACAAGGTAATTGAACACTGCCGTTATTATTGCATTAACAGTACACCAAAAGGCACCTACGATCATCAAAAAGTTCCCACCATTAAGTTACTTAAGTTCATAAAGATTTACAATTTCCTGTCTAAGCAAAATTTTGTTAACAGTTCTCACGAAAAAATAGAAGTCCCGCCCGTATACATGTTCACAACGTAAAATAATACGTGTTAACTTTTGGCATTTATCATTCATTTAAAGCCTCCCTCTCAGATGCACGTGGGATATGGATCTCATCCCTATGCTGGCGGCATTCAATAAGGATAGGGTTCTGCACAGCAAGCCAATGAATTCCCCATTAAAGCTCTTTTTTCTCTCTCGCAGAGACCCCAGAGATAAGAGACATTTACGGACAGGTCACTATTCTTATAGCAAGAAACATTTAAATGACACCCTCATGTTTCTATTATAGTTTCATACTCACTTAGGCGGTCTGGGTAATAATAATAATAAAAAAAATTGTATACATTTCCAGATTGTCAAGGGACATGTGACATTCATCCCTCCCTGTTTCTCACCAATGAACTGGCAGAAGCTACTAAAAAAAATGATTTTTTCTTTCCTTAGCCCGCGCGGAGGGGGCGTGATATTGAAAGACGCACTATATAAACCCTCTACATTGCCCCGCATTTCACAGTTTTCATAAAGGGACTCCTTACTTGCGACAGTTTCTGAACAGAAACCACAAAGAGTTTAAAAACCGATTGAAGTGCTTCACTTCTATTTTTTGGAAAAGAGTTCTTCATTTTATCATCAATTGGATATACATTTGCAAGGTAAGAAATTGCTTATGTTGTCTTATCATTCGGCTATTCAATTGTAATCATCCTTTCATTGCAAGGCATTAAATATTTCTCTTTAAGCACCAAATTTACAACTACTTAACTACACCCGAGTGATACGTTTCATATATAGGTAGGATAAATGCATACACTGAGGGAGCTATATATAAACCATAAATCATCACATCGATTTCAGCCATCAATAATATCAAATAGTGATAATCGAGACTGTAACACTCATGATGCTTCTAGAATTGATTTTTACTTCCCCTATTTTTAATTAGCATCTGTAGCGAAATTAAATTCAATTTTAGATTCTTACACATCTTCTTGCTTTAATTTTTAAGCAATTACATGCATTATTACATGAATAAGCTATCCAATCTGAAAGACTCCCTAATTTGAATGTTTCTTTTACGCATACTCTAGAAATGGAGAATACAGTGACAAGCAAACCCTACAGTGCAGCAGTCGCTTGCGACATCTCCATCATGGAGAAATTCCTCAAGGATCTAGTCCAGTTAGATCAACACTCATCACACTATCATAATCACCAGGAATTTAACCAATACGCAGACAGTGCACCAATTCTTTTCACCCGAAGACATTGCCCACCCTCTGAACCAAATCTTTTCACCCGAAGACATTGCCCACCCTCTGAACCAAATCTTTTCACCGAAGACATTGCCCACCCTCTGAACCAAATCTTTTCACCCGAAGACATTGCCCACCCTCTGAACCAAATCTTTTCACCCGAAGACATTGCCCACCCTCTGAACCAAATCTTTTCACCCGAAGACATTGCCAACCCTCTGAACCAAATATTTTCACCCGAAGACATTGCCCACCCTCTGAACCAAATCTTTTCACCCGAAGACATTGCCCACCCTCTGAACCAAATCTTTTCACACGAAGACATCAACATTTCACAAACATCCGACACCAAAACATAAATCCATACGATTTGAATTCACAAACCACCACCAACACCGCCACCACCGCCACCACCATCACCACCACCAACGCCACCACCACCACCACCACTACCACCACCACTACTACACGTCCTAGATCAATATCATCCCAAACCACAATTCATATCATTGAGATTTCACCACCCCCCATTAATCACAATAACATAGAGATCATTGATCTCACTCATCCGACTCCGAAAAAAAACACAACCACGCATTATCATCACAACCACAGCATATTTCACCACTATCAGGCATTATACCATTATCATCATCACCACCCCATTTCAGAAATGTACACGCGATTCGAAGACGTGTCACACGGAGAAGGCTAAATTTTGAACATATGCAACCTCTCCTACCTCCATTACCCCCATTAGTCCGCATCCCCTCCTACGGTAGAAGAAAACACCTCAACAACCCGCAATAAAAAACAAGCAAACAAACAAAAAAAAACATACATGCATACATACATGCATACATACACGACAATACACAACCAGCAATGTTCACACTCACATTCATGTATTCACAGTTTCATTAATATCTATCCAGGACAGGACTAAACTAAGGAAAGAAACAAGGTAACATTCATCACGGCGATTATTTTATTACATATTAGAATCATAGAACAATATAAAAACATTACTGATAATTGTCAATATGAGGTCCCTCACATCTAGTTCTCTACAGGAGAACACTTATTACAACGATAAATGCAATTCTTTCAACACAGTGTGTAATGTTTCAGGACTGCCAGCAACGATTCATCTTTACCACAGCAAAAGACCCAGGCCTCCACCGCAACGCTCAATGCCTGCAATGAATAATATATCAATCAGCAATTGCCTCAATCGATTTAAAATACAAAAAGGTGAGAATTACTTTTACATTATTTGAACATTGCTCTAGTTACTGTTTCTCTTAATATCGACATTCCCATTAAAGATCATTCACGCCTAAAAGACATCATCTTATTATCTTTAATGCTATAACGATGTATTTCTTTCAGGACACCAGGCATTTATCTTTCAAATCATGACAACTAATGGTTCATTTGTTATGTTTCAGACTCCTAGGAAAAACAACAAATAAGAAGAACGCCAAGAATACCATAATGATGTCCACAGAGTTCGCTTCTGAAAGAGCGAAATATCCACGTCTTCACACGGCGACAGATGAAAACGCCACCAATGCTTCAAGATCAGCGAAGCACAATGCAGCAGTGACAAATTGGATTATTCAGTGAATACTACATTGTGACTGATAAAAAATGTAATAATGAAATCACATACGCATCATTATTTGTGTGGGGGAAAAATATCTGATTATGAAACAGCAAGGGGACAGTTAATTCACTTAGCTTATTGTATTATCTTATAATTTCTTTGATTCTGAAAATGAAACAAATAGACTTTTATCATACTGAACACATGAATACAGTAAAAAAATAAAAACTTTATTTAATAAAAATAACAGTGACATTTATTGACAGGTATTGTATTTATTCACTCATATTGTATAAATGTATGATAATAGTTATTTTGCTAGCATGAATGCCATGTATCAATGTAGAAATCAATAACGTGAAAAATAATAGATTACACATCATTTCCAGGCATTATCATCCGCTTCAATACGTAGAATACATTCGAAAATTTTATAAAGGTGCTGTAAAATTCCTGGATCCCAAACACAGCCTACAAATATAATCGGATTACCTATACAAGACCCGAAATACCCACATAGATGTTAATTTCACCAATAAAATACAACTATACTTATACCCTGAAATTCATGCTGCAATTTTCTAAAAAATCCTATGAAACACCTGAAACTTTCATTCAAATGTAACAGAATGTCCTAAAACCTGTACTCAAGGCTGATTCCATAAGCTGAAATACCTTTAAAGAGTCACAAGCACTCCTAGCACGAGCTTTGAAAACCTCTTGAAAATTGTCAAAATACCTTAAAAACATCATAAAACACCTCTAAATATTCTGAAGCCTATATGAATAACCTGAATCTACCTACTCCAGTTCCCAAAATGCTGCTGAAACATCTAAAATTTCCCTGCCTCATACCAATGTCCTGAAAGCCTGTATTCATATCTGATACCATAAGCTGAAATACCTTTAAAGAGTCACAAATACGCACATGAAAACTTCGGAAAGGAATACCCTCGGATGTGTTACAATAATTTAAAAGAATATAAAATGACTCAGGATAATCTAAAAAAACACATCATTCTAAAACAGTTAACATACTTTAAAAGCATATACCAATGACATAAAAAAACAGCCACTACGCTTTCCAAAAGCCATTCAGGAACTCTTTAAAAAAATAAATAATTAAAACGTTTTATCATTATACTTAAATGACTTCTCATATTTCCAGAAACACCTGAAATTCTCATACCACTTTCAGGCTACCCGAAATACCTATACAAAGAACCGGGGCTTCTATTACTACTGTCCCCTCATCTGCTCACTATAAAAAGGCGATTCCATCTCTTCTTCTGTCATGGGAACAAACCGCAAAGGATAATGATCGCCCCCCCCTGTGCTTGAGGGTTTCAATGTTAGCAACGGTGTATAATGTATTCCGAAAGAATGCTCACTCTTATAACACTTTAAGCAAAGCGATGAGAATGTTATTTTCTTTACTTGTTATAAGTAGACAGGTAAGGGATCGATTTTAAATGCAAGCGATCAAGGAAGTACAGTGCATTTATTGTCAAAATACCCTGAAAATGATTTCTCCTATTTCCAGAGGGATCAGAAATTCTCATTCCACTATACCAGAATGTTCTAAAAGACTATACCCATTCCATAGTCTTAAAATTCCTTAAAGAGACTCAAATACTTGGCAAAAGCAAGTTAAATACAGTACTTTAATTTGCTAAAACAAGACTTCCCGTTACCATGAAATATCTAATACAGTTTCTAACACACTCAGATACATAAATAGCTCATTGGCAATGATTCATTATCGCGTATTTGGTGGCGTTCTTTAAGGCTTGAAATAGAGGTGACATCTTAAAACCCGAACCATATACATTACTATACAAGAGATTCTTCTAACGGTAAATAGGTGATAATTTAAGCAACTCATTGCATGACACACCAATTCACAAATTTCATTTCCATAGAGATGCGCAGAAGTCTCTATCATTTCCACACGCAATCACTCAATAGAAGCCCCTGAAGATACAAGGCATTCACGTATTATAGTACTTGACCTCGAAACGGTACCATCTCCAATCACATGTTAGCAAAACATTAACTTTATATACTAATCCATACTTAGCACCCTTCCTCTCCCCTGAGAACCAATTCCTCATTCATTATTCGTTCTCAATTCATTGGTTTTTGCACAAAGTTATCAAAATAGCAATTATGTATTCCTAACAAATACAATATTCATCCTATGCATCCACTCGTAGCTAAGTCTATGATTGTTAGCATTGGAGCAAGGCTAATGCTCCCCTAAGCAAGCATTCAGCATACAACCATTCAAAAACATATTAGCGAATCTGCATTATAAATATACTATCATCAAATATAAACAGACGCATCTAAAACGAGACGAGATGCCCTAGCGCTATCGTTTGCGACTCGTATTCGTAAGGTCCAGGGTTCAATCCCGACGGCTTTGTATAGCACTGAATATATATATATATATATATATATATATATATATATATATGAATCACATCACATTACTTCAATATGTTTATACATGCTTTTCTTGCTTCAACAGATGGCGCTAGGGGGATGTACCTGCTTCCTCGTAAGGGGTTGTACTTGTTAATACGAAGTCGAATTCCTTCCACAGCAAGTAAAGCCCAGTTGCTGCCCTTAAGCTGTGATTCAACCGTTTCATACTCTGGATTGGAAACGAAATTCAAGAAATTGTCAGCAGAAATGGAGGAGTCACAGCTTAAGGGCAGCAACTGGGCTTTGCTTGCTGTGGAAGGAATTCGACTTCGTATTAACAAGTACAACCCCTTACGAGGAAGCAGCTACATCCCCCTAGCGCCATCTGTTGAAGCAAGAAAAGCATGTATAAACATATTGAAGTAATGTGATGTGATTCATATATATATATATATATATATATATATATATATTCAGTGCTATACAAAGCCGTCGGGATTGAACCCTGGACCTTACGAATACGAGTCGCAAACGATAGCGCTATGCTATCTCGTCTCGTTTTAGATGCGTCTGTTTATATTTGATGATAGTATATTTATAATGCAGATTCGCTAATATGTTTTTGAATGGTTGTATGCTGAATGCTTGCTTAGGGGAGCATTAGCCTTGCTCCAATGCTAACAATCATAGACTTAGCTACGAGTGGATGCATAGGATGAATATTGTATTTGTTAGGAATACATGATTGCTATTTTGATAACTTTGTGCAAAAACCAATGAATTGAGAACGAATAATGAATGAGGAATCGGTTTTCAGGGGAGAGGAAGGGTGCTAAGTATGTATTAGTATATAAAGTTAATGTTTTGCTAACATGTGATTGGAGATGGTACCGTTTCGAGGTCAAGTACTATAATACGTGAATGCCTTGTATCTTCAGGGGCTTCTATTGAGTGATTGCGTGTGGAAATGATAGACTTCCGCGCATCTCTATGGAAATGAAATTTGTGAATTGGTGTGTCATGCAATGAGTTGCTTAAATTATCACCTATTTACCGTTAGAAGCATCTCTTGTATAGTAATGTATATGGTTCGGGTTTTAAGATGTCATCTCTATTTCAAGCCTTAAAGAACGCCACCAAATACGCGATAATGAATCATTGCCAATGAGCTATTTATGTATCTGAGTGTGTTAGAAACTGTATTAGATATTTCATGGTAACGGGAAGTCTTGTTTTAGCAAATTAAAGTACTGTATTTAACTTGCTTTTGCCAAGTATTTGAGTCTCTTTAAGGAATTTTAAGACTATGGAATGGGTATAGTCTTTTAGAACATTCTGGTATAGTGGAATGAGAATTTCTAATCCCTCTGGAAATAGCAGAAATCATTTTCAGGGTATTTTGACAATAAATGCACTGTACTTCCTTGATCGCTTGCATTTAAAATCGATCCCTTACCTGTCTACTTATAACAAGTAAAGAAAATAACATTCTCATCGCTTTGCTTAAAGTGTTATAAGAGTGAGCATTCTTTCGGAATACATTATACACCGTTGCTAGCATTGAAACCCTCAAGCACAGGGGGGGGCGATCATTATCCTTTGCGGTTTGTTCCCATGACAGAAGAAGAGATGGAATCGCCTTTTTATAGTGAGCAGATGAGGGGACAGTAGTAATAGAAGCCCCGGTTCTTTGTATAGGTATTTCGGGTAGTCTGAAAGTGGTATGAGAATTTCAGGTGTTTCTGGAAATATGAGAAGTCATTTAAGTATAATGATAAAACGTTTTATTTATTTTTTTTTAAAGAGTTCCTGAATGGCTTTTGGAAAGCGTAGTGGCTGTTTTTTATGTCATTGGTATATGCTTTTAAAGTATGTTACTGTTTTAGAATGATGTGTTTTTTTAGATTATCCTGAGTCATTTTATATTTTTTTAAATTATTGTAACACATCCGAGGGTATTCCTTTCCGAAGTTTTCATGTGCGTATTTGTGACTCTTTAAAGGTATTTCAGCTTATGGTATCAGATATGAGTACAGGCTTTCAGGACATTGGTATGAGGCAAGGAAATTTTAGATGTTTCAGCAGCATTTTGGGAACTGGAGTAGGTAGATTCAGGTTATTCATATAGGCTTCAGAATATTTAGAGGTGTTTTATGATGTTTTTAAGGTATTTTGACAATTTTCAAGAGGTTTTCAAAGCTCGTGCTAGGAGTGCTTGTGACTCTTTAAAGGTATTTCAGCTTATGGAATCAGCCTTGAGTACAGGTTTCAGGACATTCTGTTACACTTGAATGAAAGTTTCAGGTGTTTCATAGGTTTTTTAGAAAATTGCAGCATGAATTTCAGGGTATAAGGATAGTTGTATTTTATTGGTGAAATTTACATCTATGCGGGTATTTCGGGTCTTGCATAGGTAATCCGATTATATTTGTAGGCTGTGTTTGGGATCCAGGAATTTTACAGCACCTTTATAAAATTTTCGAATGTATTCTAAGTATTGAAGCGGATGATAATGCCTGGAAATGATGTGTAATCTATTATTTTTCACGTTATTGATTTCTACATTGATACATGGCATTCATGCTAGCAAAATAACTATTATCATACATTTATACAATATGAGTGAATAAATACAATACCTGTGAATAAATGTCACTGTTATTTTTATTAAATAAAGTTTTTATTTTTTTACTGTATTCATGTGTTCAGTATGATAAAAGTCTATTTGTTTCATTTTCAGAATCAAAGAAATTATATGATAATACAATAAGCTAAGTGAATTAACTGTCCCCTTGCTGTTTCATAATCAGACATTTTTCCCCCACACAAATAATGATGCGTATATGATTTCATTATTACATTTTTATCAGTCACAATGTAGTATTCACTGAATAATCCAATTTGTCACTGCTGCATTGTGCTTCGCTGATCTTGAAGCATTGGTGGCGTTTTCATCTGTCGCCGTGTGAAGACGTGGATATTTCGCTCTTTCAGAAGCGAACTCTGTGGACATCATTATGGTATTCTTGGCGTTCTTCTTATTTGTTGTTTTTCCTAGGAGTCTGAAACATAACAAATGAACCATTAGTTGTCATGATTTGAAAGATAAATGCCTGGTGTCCTGAAAGAAATACATCGTTATAGGATTAAAGATAATAAGATGATGTCTTTTAGGCGTGAATGATCTTTAATGGGAATGTCGATATTAAGAGAAACAGTAACTAGAGCAATGTTCAAATAATGTAAAAGTAATTCTCACCTTTTTGTATTTTAAATCGATTGAGGCAATTGCTGATTGATATATTATTCATTGCAGGCATTGAGCGTTGCGGTGGAGGCCTGGGTCTTTTGCTGTGGTAAAGATGAATCGTTGCTGGCAGTCCTGAAACATTACACACTGTGTTGAAAGAATTGCATTTATCGTTGTAATAAGTGTTCTCCTGTAGAGAACTAGATGTGAGGGACCTCATATTGACAATTATCAGTAATGTTTTTATATTGTTCTATGATTCTAATATTTAATAATATAATAGCCGTGATGAATGTTACCTTGTTTCTTTCCTTAGTTTGGTCCTGTCCAGGATAGATATTAATGAAACTGTGAATACATGAATGTGAGTGTGAACATTGCTGGTTGTGTATTGTCGTGTATGTATGCATGTATGTATGTATGCATGTATGTTTTTTTTGTTTGTTTGCTTGTTTTTTATTGCGGGTTGTTGAGGTGTTTTCTTCTACCGTAGGAGGGGATGCGGACTAATGGGGGTAATGGAGGTAGGAGAGGTTGCATATGTTCAAAATTTAGCCTTCTCCGTGTGACACGTCTTCGAATCGCGTGTACATTTCTGAAATGGGGTGGTGATGATAATGGTATAATGCCTGATAGTGGTGAAATATGCTGTGGTTGTGATGATAATGCGTGGTTGTGTTTTTTTTTCGGAGTCGGATGAGTGAGATCAATGATCTCTATGTTATTGTGATTAATGGGGGGTGGTGAAATCTCAATGATATGAATTGTGGTTTGGGATGATATTGATCTAGGACGTGTAGTAGTGGTGGTGGTAGTGGTGGTGGTGGTGGTGGTGGCGTTGGTGGTGGTGATGGTGGTGGCGGTGGTGGCGGTGTTGGTGGTGGTTTGTGAATTCAAATCGTATGGATTTATGTTTTGGTGTCGGATGTTTGTGAAATGTTGATGTCTTCGTGTGAAAAGATTTGGTTCAGAGGGTGGGCAATGTCTTCGGGTGAAAAGATTTGGTTCAGAGGGTGGGCAATGTCTTCGGGTGAAAATATTTGGTTCAGAGGGTTGGCAATGTCTTCGGGTGAAAAGATTTGGTTCAGAGGGTGGGCAATGTCTTCGGGTGAAAAGATTTGGTTCAGAGGGTGGGCAATGTCTTCGGGTGAAAAGATTTGGTTCAGAGGGTGGGCATTGTCTTCGGTGAAAAGATTTGGTTCAGAGGGTGGGCAATGTCTTCGGGTGAAAAGATTTGGTTCAGAGGGTGGGCAATGTCTTCGGGTGAAAAGAATTGGTGCACTGTCTGCGTATTGGTTAAATTCCTGGTGATTATGATAGTGTGATGAGTGTTGATCTAACTGGACTAGATCCTTGAGGAATTTCTCCATGATGGAGATGTTGCAAGCGACTGCTGCACTGTAGGGTTTGCTTGTCACTGTATTCTCCATTTCTAGAGTATGCGTAAAAGAAACATTCAAATTAGGGAGTCTTTCAGATTGGATAGCTTATTCATGTAATAATGCATGTAATTGCTTAAAAATTAAAGCAAGAAGATGTGTAAGAATCTAAAATTGAATTTAATTTCGCTACAGATACTAATTAAAAATAGGGGAAGTAAAAATCAATTCTAGAAGCATCATGAGTATTACAGTCTCGATTATCACTATTTGATATTATTGATGGCTGAAATCGATGTGATGATTTATGGTTTATATATAGCTCCCTCAGTGTATGCATTTAGCCTACCTATATATGAAACGTATCACTCGGGTGTAGTTAAGTAGTTGCAAATTTGGTGCTTAAAGAGAAATATTTAATGCCTTGCAATGAAAGGATGATCACAATTGAATAGCCGAATGATAAGACAACATAAGCAATTTCTTACCTTGCAAATGTATATCCAATTGATGATAAAATGAAGAACTCTTTTCCAAAAAATAGAAGTGAAGCACTTCAATCGGTTTTTAAACTCTTTGTGGTTTCTGTTCAGAAACTGGCACAAGTAAGGAGTCCCTTTATGAAAACTGTGAAATGCGGGGCAATGTAGAGGGTTTATATAGTGCGTCTTTCAATATCACGCCCCCTCCGCGCGGGCTAAGGAAAGAAAAAATCATTTTTTTAGTAGCTTCTGCCAGTTCATTGGTGAGAAACAGGGAGGGATGAATGTCACATGTCCCTTGACAATCTGGAAATGTATACAATTTTTTTATTATTATTATTATTACCCAGACCGCCTAAGTGAGTATGAAACTATAATAGAAACATGAGGGTTCATTTAAATGTTTCTTGCTATAAGAATAGTGACCTGTCCGTAAATGTCTCTTATCTCTGGGGTCTGCGAGAGAGAAAAAAGAGCTTTAATGGGGAATTCATTGGCTTGCTGTGCAGAACCCTATCCTTATTGAATGCCGCCAGCATAGGGATGAGATCCATATCCCACGTACATCTGAGAGGGAGGCTTTAAATGAATGATAAATGCCAAAAGTTAACACGTATTATTTTACGTTGTGAACATGTATACGGGCGGGACTTCTATTTTTTCGTGAGAACTGTTAACAAAATTTTGCTTAGACAGGAAATTGTAAATCTTTATGAACTTAAGTAACTTAATGGTGGGAACTTTTTGATGATCGTAGGTGCCTTTTAGTGTACTGTTAATGCAATAATAACGGCAGTGTTCAATTACCTTGTATGAATCATACACCTCGTGGGAAAAAGATACAAGTCATCTTTCCCGCTGTTATAACAAAGTATTTTAAGTTTCTCTACTATGTAGAGTAAGTAAGTAGAAGTATTGTATTTCACCCGAAAATTCGATACCGAGATTTCACCGGAAATATGTTTTGAGGTCCCTGTTTTCGAGATATTGCTTGTTATTCCCTTTAATTTTCCAATAATTATATTTTCTCGAATTCGTTATTCATTTTTTATGTCTTAGACATGCAGAGAGAGAATGGAATGCGTCACATAGCAATGCATATGAACGTGTTTGGTTAGATGTTCGTATGTGTTGGCTATGCATGTGGATGCGTGTTTGTGTTATGTGTTTTGTATGATAGTGTTGCGTGTATGTCTGTGAGTTTACGTATGTGTGTATTGAACTGTCTCTGGACGTGTTTGTTAGTATGCAGCTTAAGGGAGGGAACTTATTGATGGTTGCAGCTGCCTTTTGGTGTAGTGTTAATGAAATAATAAGGGCATTGTTCAATTACTCTTTATTGTATGAATCATACACCTCGTGGGAAAAAAGATACAAGACATCTTTCCGCTGTTATAACTAAGTATTTTAAATTTCTCTACTATGTAGAGTAAGTAAGGGAAGTATTGCATTCCACCCAAAAATTCGATAACGAGATTTCACTGGATATTTATGTTTTGAGGTCCCTGTTTTATTGAGAACTATTTTCGAGATATTGCTTGTTATTCCCTTTAATTTTCCAATAATTATATTTTCTCGAATTCGTTATTCATTTTTTATGTCCTAGACATGCAAAGAGAATGGAATTCGTCACATAGCAACCAGCTCTTAAACGATTTGACTAATGCTTAAAGCCTATCATATTCCCCTTGCACCTTTTAAATGTGTGTTCAACTAAATGTCACCATGTGGACATGTAAGCGACCCTCACAATTACCAACTCCAGCAATAACCATAAATTTTGATGGTGAACTCTCATGGCGTTTAGGTCGGGTCTTGCTCTAAAGCCCTCCACGTGGCCGGGAATGACATACTGTCAACTCCGCCAGTAACCATAAATTTGATGGTGAACTCTCATGTACTTCAGGTCCCCTTTGCCTGAAAGACCAATTAAAGCCAATTAAACCCGATTTAAGACCACCAACTCCACCAGTGACCTTGAGTTTGATGCTGAAAACTCATGTGCTTTAGGTCCCCTTTGCCTGAAAGACCAATTAAACCCAATTAAAACCAATTGAACCAATTAAATAACCATTAATTGATCCAGAACTCCCATGTGCTTTAGGTCCCCTTTGCCTGAAAGACCAATTAAAACCAATTGAACCAATTAAATAGCCATTAATTGATCCAAAACTCCCATGTGCTTTAGGTCCCCTTTGCCTGAAAGACCAATTAAAACCAACTGAACCAATTAAATAACCATTAAAAATCCAGAACTCCCAATATACAACTACTTACATAATCAGTTCAACAACTTCAAAATTACCCTGAGTATTCTAATTTAGGCATTCACAGCAATCAGCGTCTGTAGGTACCTCTGGTTTGGTGTCATAACTCACCAATAATCTTTTGAAGCCATTTCAGTTTCTCAGTTTTGTTCCATTGCTCTCCATAATGTTTCTGAAGCAAATTTCTGACATCTTGTATCTTCAATGACTTTACTCTGATGTCAGGAAATAGCTCTGTAGGATTTATGTATTTCGGTCTTTTACCTTTTTTCATAACCGATAAAGACTGAGCGATGTCAAAATTAGAGTTGAGTTCCCAACTAACAGTTACTAAGCTTGACTGTCTTGTAATTTGTGAAATTTTGAAGTGAAGTGCTCCGGGATCTTTGAGACAGCTTTCCAATCGAGATTATTCCAGTGGGTTTGCAGGATTTTTATTGTTCCATGTTTCCTAAAAACTCCGTGATACTCTTCTAGTTGAACAATTTTCCCCACTTTCTTTAAATCTCTTTCAATTACTCCAAAAAATGTATCACTTGGCATGTAAGCATGACCAATGACATCTTCTGAATGTTTGGTGAACTACCGGATAACCATAAAAGGTACATTGTCATAATCGTAGTGTTGTTATTTTGTCCCGGGCAGCCATCCGCGACAAGGCGAAGTCACTTCCTTAGAACGATTTCTTCATTTTGTGCTCTGCCCAAGAGTGTATCGCAACATTCTCTTTACTTAATGCCAGTTTTCCAGTAGAAACAACAGCCAAATTGTAACAGTACAACTGTCGAGATTAGGCAATCTCTGTGTCGAATTATATGATGTATACGCTAGGGGCTGACTTCCTGTTTCAGTCTGTAGTTTCCTTATTGCTCGGTTATGTGAAGGCAAGTAAAACCAAAAATTTACATTAAATTGGTGATAAAAAGTTCCGGAACAGTGGTTGTTTATCTTTTATATCATCTTGGTACATTTTCCACATTCTAGGTATACTCAGATTAGAGTCCAGATAAATGCGAGCACGTCTTGACCCACAGGAATGTGATTAAGTTCCTTTAAATTGTTTAATAATACTTTTCAGTCAGAATTTTGCTGCTGTAAATTACAGTCTTTCTGTAACCTCCACGGGTTTCAACAGGTACAAGGCATCCTTCTTTCTTAAAACGTTTGAAAACACCTTTAACACAATGTTTTGTAATGCCAAGTACATCTAAAACTGCTTTCTGCAAACTTATATTCCATTTTCTGCCATGTTCTCAATGGAATACTCGAAAATATAGGTTTTCTCATCCCGATCTCCACCAGGAGAGTTTGATTCATTATAAATGCACCTTGACCTGTTATGTTACTACAGCATAAAATGTTGCATGGAGTTGCTTTATGTCCATCATTCTCAGGAAATTGAGTTCTTCTTTTCTGTGCGACCACGCTTGGAAATAATGGTAATTTCTTTGGTCCATACCTAAACAAAGACAAAGAAATTTAAAAAACAATACAAACTCAAGTTGCCACTAATCCATTAATAAAAGTCAGCTTTAGTAGTGTTCCTTTTCGAAGAAAAGATACTAACCTCACTTTTTTCTCTTTTGCACGTTTCCATTCTTCTGATCTGCGACTTTCCTCCTGCTTTTACCAGTAGGCATCTCTTGTATATTTTCCTCCATGTCACAAGCAACCTTACAATAAATAACCAATTGGTTTTATGATACAAGAAAAATATAAATAACTGCTACAAAATTCTAGTACAGAAAACATCATATAATGCTAACCACAGGTATTGTTTACTCCTAGTTCCCATGGCAGTCACGAGATAAAATCAAAACTTATTATTGGCCGATTTTGTTACCAATGAGTTAAGAACCAATGAGTTTTGTAACCTAGGACGCTGTTCTGGCCGACTGTGATACTGACCTCGTATTCTTTACCATTAGAGTCAATCATAAACTGCAGGTGGCTACTCACACAAATTCGCAAGTATGCACCAGGGGTTTATTTACGTAATGGTAATACAGAGTTAATTGAGTATTCAAGGGAGTTTTAACAGTAAAGCACGAGCTTCAGCATATTACGAAAAGAAGCGTAATATTTTGCTATGACTGAAAATAAGAATGCTTAATTTATTACTCATAATAGTAGAACCTTCAACTCCCCGCGACAGGACACCAAATAATGAAACGTCTCATCGCTCACAAATAATAATTAAATTCTAGCACCAAGATATGAAATTAGTGTATTCACTTTAATTTAAAGCTTCTGTTCTGATTCGTGCCAGTTTTATGTATAATCTTACAGGCAACTGATCTTTTTAAATTTGCGTTTAAAATATGTAAGAAAATGCCTTATTGTAACAAGCATCTATTTTAACTGAAATAGACACATAGTTTTATTTCCTGTTATATTCTTAGGTTTACATAATTTGCATAAAAGATGATAAATTTCATTTCATTTGTTAGGCAGCATTTACCAAATAATTAATATTTACTATGAAACTTCAGGAAACCTGCAGGTTGTATTTAAGTTGGGGAATAGCCACTTGGTACGTTCATAGTGGCAAATCAGCTTTGAAAACAAAATTTGAAGTTTTTAGGCATCATGGGCAATGGAAAGGACATAACAGTTCAGATAGTTGTAAGAATAATCTGTTTAGAAATTTCAGCTTCAGCCTAATACATCAAAGTAGCGGAACGCTCCACTTTAAACAAGATGCCAATGGTAAAGTAGGGCGCTCTGCAGCATGAGGCGTTTCAGCTACATGAAAACAATTAAACATATAATATTTTATTTTTCACAAGCAGTGAAATTTAATTTGGTTGCGGTTTTATTATTTTACCAGAGGTGGGACGATATAAAACGCAGTTCTCTAGTTTAAATGTTATGCCAATTATGTCCTAAATTAACACATTGCTTTTTTTAAGTGCCAGTTCCAATAATGCATTTCCTTCTTTCCTCTGCTTGGAATGCCTTTCTCTTCTTTTCCTATTTCCGCTCGGAAGCCTGTCTCCTCCTCTCTACTTCCTTCCTGGTGTTTTCTCTCCTCTCTTGCACCCCTTGTGCATTAAAACTGCCACCTGCAGCCGCAGGTCAAGCACGATTACTGGGTTAGTGTCGATAAGACTGAAAAATATCAAGTAGTAATAATTATTTAATACATGGAAATAGAGCACTTTTTCCCTACTAGTTAATATTTAGAAGAGAAGAGAAAGCCTTATTTGCTTTATGTTCTAAGTGCCTGGAGGTAGTAGTTCTGGCGTGGTTGATGCTGTAGGAGACGGTGGACCACCACCAGACTTCATAATTAATCCCGTCTCATTTGCCATGTGCCTTCTTGTTTTTAGCTGTTGTTGGCTGAAAAAGAGAAAAACATTGCGTAATTTTACCATAAATATAGCATTGTTTAATTTGATTCAAATATTGCAATACAACAAAGCATAATTAATTTAAGTAGAAGGGCTGCTTAAAGGAATGAATATGCTTTTACCATTTTTTCGTGGAGTATTCAAATTCATGAGAGATTCGAACTTGGGTTCTCCGCGTTACACGCTATCGATGTTCTAGGAAGTTGAGCTTCCCAATTAGTTATTGTTGGCCAACATATCGAAATCGTTTTGAATGCGATGCACATTTTCATAAAACCTATGCGTGCATTGACCTTGAATGACAAATCGAGTTGAACCTCGTTTTATGAAGATTTCAATATAGTGAGTGCATTAAAAATGTGAATGATCCATGAAACAGTAGTAATTACACCTGAGAAAATTATACAACAAATGCCGTTTGATATTTGCAGGTGACAGATTTAACCAAACTTTTATTTTCGACACGGTGTTATTGCTATTAAATCGGAGTTTGACTTCCTCCCATGCTGTCTTCTCGTTCGAACGCTTACATTTCTTCTTTTATCTTCTATGATTTGCTTCTCTTTAACTAAGTCGATTAAAATGGACTTTTACTCAGGAGAAAATATTTTGTGATACGTGATGCTTATTGTTTATGAATATTTTCTATTGGCTAAAAATGACATATTCGTATGAGTATTATGAACGCTCAAATAATTTCTCGAACATTTTCCGAGTATTCCCGAAGGAGTCACTCAAGGAATCCTTAAAAATCGCCTCTGCATACGAAATCACATCCTTCGCCTATTCTTTTCCTTACCTCAAGGAATCCTCAATCTTGTGCATACCACCCTCAGTCATTCTTTAAAGTGTTGCCAAGATTCACTTGTTTCTCGCAATGCCATGGAAAGGTTGCGGAATTTTAAGGTCAGCATATAGGGCCCAGTTCTAAAACGTTTGACTATCGCTATTCCCTTTGTATCTATAACGAAATGTTTAGTGTAACTATTTCCAGAAGGTTTTATTTCGATTAAAATGAAGAAAACAGTAAAATAAACTTTCGTAAGAATAATTTGCATACCCACTAATAAGCGCTTAAGGGTAGGGAAAGTCATGTGAATGTAACACATCAGGTTTTTAACAACTGAGGGGTACAGTTTAATACACCTAGAAGGGACCTCACTTTCGTTTAAAAGTTTTATATTTTCTTCCCCAACTTGTAAGAATCGTAAAACGGCTGCTGTAGGTATCAGTTTTAAGCCACTTATCTAAGATATGCGGAAACATGACATCTAAGTTCATATGTTAAATTAATTACCTGTTGCAGTGACACATGTGGCAATAACATTTGTTGTCAGTCTGTTGGGCGTTATTACAACCACACATCCAATAATACTCTACCTCCATATACACAGCACGTATTCTGTGGAGAAGAATGAAATTATATACGTGATGTACACTATTTCTGCCAGGCACTGAAACTTACATTTAAGAATGGTATTGGCAAGTGTTTAGTAAAGAAACACTGTACACTCAGCAAGAGATTCTGATGCTGCTAGAAATTATTACAGAGGATAAGGTGGAAGAAAATAAAATCACAGAGCAGTTTTCTTTAACCTGAGTCATTTTCCAAATTCCTCATCCCTCTCCTCGACTTCATTTTTCCGAGATCTTATTCTTATGATATAAACAATGTCTCCGCACATCACTACGAAACGAATAATGTATGTTCAGAATATTAAATCATAACACGCTCTAGGTAGGTTAGTGCGAAAATAGCATACCTTCAATGCTTAAGTTTAGAAGAAAAACCACAAACAAACAAAGAAAAAATGGAAAGCCTGTGTTTTGTAGGATTTCGTGTGGAAATATGTAGGGTGATTTAACAGTATTAAGTTTATGGATGTTTGGTTTCGACTTCCCGTAGCTTAGTAGGAAAATAGGAATTTTGGAATAAGTATAAGATTAAAGTTTCGCTGTTGATTTACCTTGTAAAGTTTACGTGCAAAATAGATTAGACGCTTTTGCGAATATTGGGTTGCATTACATTAAAACCAGAAACCCAAAACAAGACGACCTAGGATGTATTACTTAGCAATCAGTGCAGTGGAATTACTTTATTATATAAATATTGATAAAAAGTTCTTCTTGGAATGGTTATCAGTCGAGGCCGAAAGGTAGGTACGCTATTTTTGTATTGTTACCTCCAAGAATAACCACCGGTCTCAAGTCGATTTGGGAAGTTCACAGATAGGAACCCTATATAAATATTGACTTGAAATGGAATAATCAAAAGTGCTTCAAAATATACACATAACAGTTTCGTTTTTTGCTTTAGTTTTATTCTATATAAAATAAAATACAATAACATAAGAACAACATGCAATATCCTATTTTAACAGTCTAAACTATTCCATAAAGTTAACGTTATCCTTCATCACAGTCAGTTTATCACATTGGGCTCTGGGCGAGTGTGGTTGGAGTCCTCGTCGACCAGAAAGGCCTTATTGTCGATACCAGGACCTCCGTTCTTGGTTTCTGTCATCTGTAAGGCCACCCCATTCTCGGTTTTTGTTGCGGATTCCATGGCCTCTGCCGTTGCGGCTTCTACATTAGCAGCCTCGAGAGCGTTCGCCGCTGCCTCCTTCTTGTGTTCTTTGTACATCCACCTGAAGAAACAGGAAACATTGTCATAATAACTTATTGGCTCCGGTGTTAAACCTCTCACAATGTGGGTGCATATCTTCTAAGTTTGTTTATTAGGGAAAATAGCACAATCTTTAGAGTAAAACTTTACCACCAATTATTTTTAAAGATATTAACACCAAAGTAAAACCACAACAGCACTTGCAGTTTGCCTTTATCATCCTACTTTTAATTTAGCTATCTTCAATAGTACCCGAGAAAACGTCACCAACAGAAAAAGATAAAAATGGGGAAATCAAATTCGCATGTATTTTCAAAGAAATAAAGATATGGCTGCTAACAGTAATGCCGAGGTGTAGAGCAAAACCTCCGCTAAGAATGCACTAAAGTTTGCTATTCTACTCCAAAGAGTGTAGGAGTTATCGTCTGTTTAATGTGAAGATGCACAAAACGTCAGAGTAATAAAATCTATGCCAAACTAAGGACGAAATTCCAATAATACAAAAATTTAAAAATGTCAGCATTCAGTCTCTCCTTAATATGTTTGCGAAGGCTTCCACGGCCGGTGTCCATTATTGTTCTAGGCTCTTCCGGTATAGGCCGATTCAAAAAGGCGTTGGTTGCCGACGTTTCGCAGGTCATGTGGCCTGCTTCTAACAGAACATGCGCTCGATACCCGTCACCATATCGACTTCGCTATTTGTGACAACTACTCTCATAGAATAATACGTTAGAGTATAGAAATTTTAAAACATAAATATAATTTGAAACGCGACAACGGAAGAGCTTTGAGCTCTATCTGGCACCCTCGTCACTGGTCCTCCCATCACCAATAGAAATGATTGTGGGCGGAACAAAACAAGTATAAATTAAGAAGCACAGCCGATTTCTTCGCACAAGTAGAAGCAGGCCACATGACGCGGCCTACACAATAACTCTACTTAGTTATTTAAATTTGCTACTGATTTCTTTAACTGTGGATGCGAATCAAAGTCAACATTTAGCGCTGCTAGTAAGAATCCTACTTGTTTCACACTCTATTTACTCAGGCGTGGAAACACCTCAGAGTGCCTAGTTTGTCTTTCTCAAATCTAGGCACAAATTATTAAAAAACTAAGATATCCCTATTCTATCTGGCTCCTCGCCATGAGATGTCATTGCAGCCCACTATTCACTGTTTATCTTTATTTCTACAGTCAAAATTAGATATTTTCCTGAAACCAGTATACAAATAACAGTCATTTCCAATTAGTACCTCAACAAAAAAAAAATGTACCTGTTCAATAGATTGCCTGTAGAGGCCCACCATGTTAGCTTAGTAATTTGAGACCGTTCCACGCACATGTTTAATTAATAATCCTTATCATAACATAACACAATTTTATTAATCTTTCTATTTAAACTCCATCTGTGTATATAACAGAACCGCCTTCATTTTAATAAATCCTATTCCACCTTTACATAACTACCTTTAAATAACCTCTCCGTTAATTGTCAACTCTAGCCCTAATTGCGAGAGCAATCCCCATCAGAATGCTTTAATATAACGGGCAAGAGCACCCTCAATTTTTCGACACTCATTGCACATGCACACCGAGTCTGTACTATATACAAGAGGTGTGTGCTTGTTTCTGGTAGGATAGCGTGTTATATCAGCACGGGACACAGAATCTGTGGTCGTCTCTCGCTCATGCGCACTGAGTCTGTACTATATACAAGAGGCGTGTGCTTGATTCTGGTAGGATAGCGTGTTATATCAGCAAGGGACACAGAATCTGTGGTCGTCTCTCACACATGCGCACAGAGTCTGTACTATATACAGGAGGCGTGTGCTTGTTTCTGGTAGGTTAGCGTGTTATATCAGCAAGGGACACAGAATCTGTGGTCGTCTCTCACACAGGCGCACAGAGTCTGTACTATATACAGGAGGCGTGTGCTTGTTTCTGGTAGGATAGCGTGTTATATCAGCAAGGGACACAGAATCTGTGGTCGTCTCTCACACAGGCGCACAGAGTCTGTACTATATACAGGAGGCGTGTGCTTGTTTCTGGTAGGTTAGCGTGTTATATCAGCAAGGGACACAGAATCTGTGGTCGTCTCTCACACAGGCGCACAGAGTCTGTACTATATACAGGAGGCGTGTGCTTGATTCTGGTAGGATAGCGTGTTATATCAGCACGGGACACAGAATCTGTGGTCGTCTCTCGCTCATGCGCACTGAGTCTGTACTATATACAAGAGGCGTGTACTTGATTCTGGTAGGATAGCGTGTTATATCAGCAAGGGACACAGAATCTGTGGTCGTCTCTCACACATGCGCACAGAGTCTGTACTATAGACAGGAGGCGTGTGCTTGTTTCTGGTAGGTTAGCGTGTTATATCAGCAAGGGACACAGAATCTGTGGTCGTCTCTCACACAGGCGCACAGAGTCTGTACTATATACAGGAGGCGTGTGCTTGTTTCTGGTAGGATAGCGTGTTATATCAGCAAGGGACACAGAATCTGTGGTCGTCTCTCACACATGCGCACTGAGTCTGTACTATATACAAGAGGTGTGTGCTTGTTTCTGGTAGGATAGCGTGTTATATCAGCAAGGGACGCAGAATCTGTGGTCGTCTCTCACACATGCGCACTTAGTCTGTACTATACACAAGAGGTGTGTGCTTGTTTCTGGTAGGATAGCGTGTTATATCAGCAAGGGACTCAGAATCTGTGGAAGTCTCTCGCTCATGCGCACTGAGTCTGTACTATATACAAGAGGTGTGTGCTTGTTTCTGGTAGGATAGCGTGTTATATCAGCAAGGGACACAGAATCTGTGGAAGTCTCTCGCTCATGCGCACTGAGTCTGTACTATATACAAGAGGTGTGTGCTTGTTTCTGGTAGGATAGCTTGTTATATCAGCAAGGGACACAGAATCTGTGGAAGTCTCTCGCTCATGCGCACTGAGTCTGTACTATATACAAGAGGTGTGTGCTTGTTTCTGATAGGATAGCGTGTTATATCAGCAAGGGACACAGAATCTGTGGTCGTCTCTCACACGTGGCGCACTGAGTCTGTACTATATACAAGAGGTGTGTGCTTGTTTCTGATAGGATAGCGTGTTATATCAGCAAGGGACACAGAATCTGTGGTTGTCTCTCGCACATGCGCACTGAGTCTGTACTATATACAAGAGGCGTGTGCTTGTTTCTGGTAGGATAGCGTGTTATATCAGCAAGGGACACAGAATCTGTGGTCGTCTCTCACACATGCGCACAGAGTCTGTACTATATACAGGAGGCGTGTGCTTGTTTCTGGTAGGTTAGCGTGTTATATCAGCAAGGGACACAGAATCTGTGGTCGTCTCTCACAAATGCGCACAGAGTCTGTACTATATACAGGAGGCGTGTGCTTGTTTCTGGTAGGATAGCGTGTTATATCAGCAAGGGACACAGAATCTGTGGTCGTCTCTCACACATGCGCACTGAGTCTGTACTATATACAAGAGGTGTGTGCTTGTTTCTGGTAGGATAGCGTGTTATATCAGCAAGGGACGCAGAATCTGTGGTCGTCTCTCACACATGCGCACTGAGTCTGTACTATATACAAGAGGTGTGTGCTTGTTTCTGGTAGGATAGCGTGTTATATCAGCAAGGGACTCAGAATCTGTGGAAGTCTCTCGCTCATGCGCACTGAGTCTGTACTATATACAAGAGGTGTTGGCTTGTTTCTGGTAGGATAGCGTGTTATATCAGCAAGGGACACAGAATCTGTGGTCGTCTCTCACACATGCGCACAGAGTCTGTACTATATACAGGAGGCGTGTGCTTGTTTCTGGTAGGATAGCGTGTTATATCAGCAAGGGACACAGAATCTGTGGTCGTCTCTCACACATGCGCACAGAGTCTGTACTATATACAGGAGGCGTGTGCTTGTTTCTGGTAGGATAGCGTGTTATATCAGCAAGGGACACAGAATCTGTGGTCGTCTCTAGCTCATGCGCACTGAGTCTGTACTATATACAAGAGGTGTGTGCTTGTTTCTGGTAGGATAGCGTGTTATATCAGCAAGGGACACAGAATCTGTGGAAGTCTCTCGCTCATGCGCACTGAGTCTGTACTATATACAAGAGGTGTGTGCTTGTTTCTGATAGGATAGCGTGTTATATCAGCAAGGGACACAGAATCTGTGGTCGTCTCTCACACGTGGCGCACTGAGTCTGTACTATATACAAGAGGTGTGTGCTTGTTTCTGGTAGGATAGCGTGTTATATCAGCAAGGGACACAGAATCTGTGGTTGTCTCTCGCACATGCGCACTGAGTCTGTACTATATACAAGAGGCGTGTGCTTGTTTCTGGTAGGATAGCGTGTTATATCAGCAAGGGACACAGAATCTGTGGTCGTCTCTCACACATGCGCACAGAGTCTGTACTATATACAGGAGGCGTGTGCTTGTTTCTGGTAGGTTAGCGTGTTATATCAGCAAGGGACACAGAATCTGTGGTCGTCTCTCACACATGCGCACAGAGTCTGTACTATATACAGGAGGCGTGTGCTTGTTTCTGGTAGGATAGCGTGTTATATCAGCAAGGGACACAGAATCTGTGGTCGTCTCTCACACATGCGCACTGACTCTGTACTATATACAAGAGGTGTGTGCTTGTTTCTGGTAGGATAGCGTGTTATATCAGCAAGGGACGCAGAATCTGTGGTCGTCTCTCACACATGCGCACTGAGTCTGTACTATATACAAGAGGTGTGTGCTTGTTTCTGGTAGGATAGCGTGTTATATCAGCAAGGGACTCAGAATCTGTGGAAGTCTCTCGCTCATGCGCACTGAGTCTGTACTATATACAAGAGGTGTTGGCTTGTTTCTGGTAGGATAGCGTGTTATATCAGCAAGGGATACAGAATCTGTGGTCGTCTCTCACACATGCGCACAGAGTCTGTACTATATACAGGAGGCGTGTGCTTGTTTCTGGTAGGATAGCGTGTTATATCAGCAAGGGACTCAGAATCTGTGGACGTCTCTCGCTCATGCGCACTGAGTCTGTACTATATACAAGAGGTGTTGGCTTGTTTCTGGTAGGATAGCGTGTTATATCAGCAAGGGACACAGAATCTGTGGAAGTCTCTCGCTCATGCGCACTGAGTCTGTACTATATACAGGAGGTGTGTGCTTGTTTCTGGTAGGATAGAGTGTTATATCAGCAAGGGGCACAGAATCTATGGTCGTCTCTCGCACATGCGCACTGAGTCTGCACTATATACAAGAGGTGTGTGCTTGTTTCTGGTAGGATAGCTTGTTATATCAGCAAAGGACACAGAATCTATGGTCGTCTCTCACACGTGAACACTGAGTCTGTACTATATACAAGAGGTGTGTGCTTGTTTCTGGTAGGATAGCTTGTTATATCAGCAAAGGACACAGAATCTGTGGTCGTCTCTCGC
This sequence comes from Deroplatys truncata, assembly GCA_030765065.1. Lineage (NCBI taxonomy): Eukaryota > Metazoa > Arthropoda > Insecta > Mantodea > Mantidae > Deroplatys > Deroplatys truncata. The sequence goes on from CM060984.1 coordinate 257,770,006, forward strand.
ACATGCGCACTGAGTCTGTACTATATACTAGAGGTGTGTGCTTGTTTCTGGTAGGATAGCGTGTTATATCAGCAAGGGACACAGAATCTGTGGTTGTCTCTCGCTCATGCGCACTGAGTCTGTACTATATACAAGAGGCGTGTGCTTGTTTCTGGCAGGAAGCTTGTTATATCAGCAAGGGACAAAGAATCTATGGTCGTCTCTCACACGTGCGCACTGAGTCTGTACTATATACAAGAGGTGTGTGCTTGTTTCTGGTAGGATAGCTTGTTATATCAGCAAAGGACACAGAATCTATGGTCGTCTCTCACACGTGCACACTGAGTCTGTACTATATACAAGAGGTGTGTGCTTGTTTCTGGTAGGATAGCTTGTTATATCAGCAAAGGACACAGAATCTGTGGTCGTCTCTCACACATGCGCACTGAGTCTGTACTATATACAAGCGGCGTGTGCTTGTTTCTGGTAGTATAGCTTGTTATATCAGCAAGGGACACAGAATTTGTGGACGTCTCTCACACATGCGCACTGAGTCTGTACTATATACAAGAGGTGTGTGCTTGTTTCTGGTAGGATAGCGTGTTATATCAGCAAGGGACACAGAATCTATGGTCGTCTCTCACACATGCGCACTAGTCTGTACTATATACAAGAGGTGTATGCTTGTTTCACACAGATCAGCTTGTTATATCTGCAAGGGACACAGAATCTGTGGTCGTCTCTCGCACATGCGCACTGAGTCTGCACTATATACAAGAGGTGTGTGCTTGTTTCTGGTAGGATAGCGTGTTATATCAGCAAGGGACACAGAATTCTGTGGTCATCTCTCACACATGCGCACTGAGTCAGTACTATATACAAGAGGCGTGTGCTTGTTTCAGGCAGGAAGCTTGTTATATCAGCAAGGGACACAGAATCTGTGGTCGTCTCTCACACGTGCGCACTGAGTCTGTACTACATACAAGAGGCGTGTGCTTGTTTCTGGTAGGATAGCGTGTTATATCAGCAAGGGACACCGAATCTGTGGTCGTCTCTCACACGTGCGCACTGAGTCTGTACTATATACAAGAAGTGTGTGCTTGTTTCTGGTAGGATAGCGTGTTATATCAGCAAGGGACACAGAATCTATGGTCGTCTCTCACACGTGCGCACTGAGTCTGTCCTATATACAAGAGGTGTGTGCTTGTTTCTGGTAGGATAGCTTGTTATATCAGCAAGGGACACAGAATCTGTGGTCGTCTCTCACACATGCGCACTGAGTCTGTACTATATACAAGAGGTGTGTGCTTGTTTCTGGTAGGATAGTTTGTTATATCAGCAAGGGACACAGAATCTGTGGTCGTCTCTCGCACATGCGCACTGAGTCTGTAGTATATACAAGAGGTGTGTGCTTGTTTCTGGTAGTATAGCGTGTTATATCAGCAAGGGACACAGAATCTGTGGTCGTCTCTCGCACATGCGCACTATATACAAGCGGCGTGTGCTTGGTTCTGGTAGGTAGCTTGTTATATCAGCAAGGGACACAGAATCTGTGGTTGTCTCTCGCTCATGCGCACTGAGTCTGTACTATATACAAGAGGTGTTGGCTTGTTTCTGGTAATATAGCGTGTTATATCAGCAAGGGACACAAAATCTGTGGTCGTCTCTCACACATGCGCACAGAGTCTGTACTATATACAGGAGGCGTGTGCTTGTTTCTGGTAGGATAGCGTGTTATATTAGCAAGGGACAAAGAATCTGTGGTCGTCTTTCACACATGCGCACAGAGTCTGTACTATATACAGGAGGCGTGTGCTTGTTTCTGGTAGGATAGCGTGTTATATCAGCAAGGGACACAGAATCTGTGGTCGTCTCTCGCTCATGCGCACTGAGTCTGTACTATATACAAGAGGTGTGTGCTTGTTTCTGGTAGGATAGCGTGTTATATCAGCAAGGGACACAGAATCTGTGGAAGTCTCTCGCTCATGCGCACTGAGTCTGTACTATATACAAGAGGTGTGTGCTTGTTTCTGGTAGGATAGCTTGTTATATCAGCAAGGGACACAGAATCTGTGGAAGTCTCTCGCTCATGCGCACTGAGTCTGTACTATATACAAGAGGTGTGTGCTTGTTTCTGATAGGATAGCGTGTTATATCAGCAAGGGACACAGAATCTGTGGTCGTCTCTCACACGTGGCGCACTGAGTCTGTACTATATACAAGAGGTGTGTGCTTGTTTCTGGTAGGATAGCGTGTTATATCAGCAAGGGACACAGAATCTGTGGTTGTCTCTCGCACATGCGCACTGAGTCTGTACTATATACAAGAGGGGTGTGCTTGTTTCTGGTAGGATAGCGTGTTATATCAGCAAGGGACACAGAATCTGTGGTCGTCTCTCACACATGCGCACAGAGTCTGTACTATATACAGGAGGCGTGTGCTTGTTTCTGGTAGGTTAGCGTGTTATATCAGCAAGGGACACAGAATCTGTGGTCGTCTCTCACACATGCGCACAGAGTCTGTACTATATACAGGAGGCGTGTGCTTGTTTCTGGTAGGATAGCGTGTTATATCAGCAAGGGACACAGAATCTGTGGTCGTCTCTCACACATGCGCACTGAGTCTGTGCTATATACAAGAGGTGTGTGCTTGTTTCTGGTAGGATAGCGTGTTATATCAGCAAGGGACGCAGAATCTGTGGTCGTCTCTCACACATGCGCACTGAGTCTGTACTATATACAAGAGGTGTGTGCTTGTTTCTGGTAGGATAGCGTGTTATATCAGCAAGGGACACAGAATCTGTGGAAGTCTCTCGCTCATGCGCACTGAGTCTGTACTATATACAAGAGGTGTGTGCTTGTTTCTGATAGGATAGCGTGTTATATCAGCAAGGGACACAGAATCTGTGGTCGTCTCTCACACGTGGCGCACTGAGTCTGTACTATATACAAGAGGTGTGTGCTTGTTTCTGGTAGGATAGCGTGTTATATCAGCAAGGGACACAGAATCTGTGGTTGTCTCTCGCACATGCGCACTGAGTCTGTACTATATACAAGAGGCGTGTGCTTGTTTCTGGTAGGATAGCGTGTTATATCAGCAAGGGACACAGAATCTGTGGTCGTCTCTCACACATGCGCACAGAGTCTGTACTATATACAGGAGGCGTGTGCTTGTTTCTGGTAGGTTAGCGTGTTATATCAGCAAGGGACACAGAATCTGTGGTCGTCTCTCACACATGCGCACAGAGTCTGTACTATATACAGGAGGCGTGTGCTTGTTTCTGGTAGGATAGCGTGTTATATCAGCAAGGGACACAGAATCTGTGGTCGTCTCTCACACATGCGCACTGACTCTGTACTATATACAAGAGGTGTGTGCTTGTTTCTGGTAGGATAGCGTGTTATATCAGCAAGGGACGCAGAATCTGTGGTCGTCTCTCACACATGCGCACTGAGTCTGTACTATATACAGGAGGCGTGTGCTTGTTTCTGGTAGGATAGCGTGTTATATCAGCAAGGGACTCAGAATCTGTGGACGTCTCTCGCTCATGCGCACTGAGTCTGTACTATATACAAGAGGTGTTGGCTTGTTTCTGGTAGGATAGCGTGTTATATCAGCAAGGGACACAGAATCTGTGGAAGTCTCTCGCTCATGCGCACTGAGTCTGTACTATATACAGGAGGTGTGTGCTTGTTTCTGGTAGGATAGAGTGTTATATCAGCAAGGGGCACAGAATCTATGGTCGTCTCTCGCACATGCGCACTGAGTCTGCACTATATACAAGAGGTGTGTGCTTGTTTCTGGTAGGATAGCTTGTTATATCAGCAAAGGACACAGAATCTATGGTCGTCTCTCACACGTGAACACTGAGTCTGTACTATATACAAGAGGTGTGTGCTTGTTTCTGGTAGGATAGCTTGTTATATCAGCAAAGGACACAGAATCTGTGGTCGTCTCTCGCAAATGCGCACTGAGTCTGTACTACATACTAGAGGTGTGTGCTTGTTTCTGGTAGGATAGCGTGTTATATCAGCAAGGGACACAGAATCTGTGGTTGTCTCTCGCTCATGCGCACTGAGTCTGTACTATATACAAGAGGCGTGTGCTTGTTTCTGGCAGGAAGCTTGTTATATCAGCAAGGGACAAAGAATCTATGGTCGTCTCTCACACGTGCGCACTGAGTCTGTACTATATACAAGAGGTGTGTGCTTGTTTCTGGTAGGATAGCTTGTTATATCAGCAAAGGACACAGAATCTATGGTCGTCTCTCACACGTGCACACTGAGTCTGTACTATATACAAGAGGTGTGTGCTTGTTTCTGGTAGGATAGCTTGTTATATCAGCAAAGGACACAGAATCTGTGGTCGTCTCTCACACATGCGCACTGAGTCTGTACTATATACAAGCGGCGTGTGCTTGTTTCTGGTAGTATAGCTTGTTATATCAGCAAGGGACACAGAATTTGTGGACGTCTCTCACACATGCGCACTGAGTCTGTACTATATACAAGAGGTGTGTGCTTGTTTCTGGTAGGATAGCGTGTTATATCAGCAAGGGACACAGAATCTATGGTCGTCTCTCACACATGCGCACTAGTCTGTACTATATACAAGAGGTGTGTGCTTGTTTCACACAGATCAGCTTGTTATATCTGCAAGGGACACAGAATCTGTGGTCGTCTCTCGCACATGCGCACTGAGTCTGCACTATATACAAGAGGTGTGTGCTTGTTTCTGGTAGGATAGCGTGTTATATCAGCAAGGGACACAGAATTCTGTGGTCATCTCTCACACATGCGCACTGAGTCAGTACTATATACAAGAGGCGTGTGCTTGTTTCAGGCAGGAAGCTTGTTATATCAGCAAGGGACACAGAATCTGTGGTCGTCTCTCACACGTGCGCACTGAGTCTGTACTACATACAAGAGGCGTGTGCTTGTTTCTGGTAGGATAGCGTGTTATATCAGCAAGGGACACCGAATCTGTGGTCGTCTCTCACACGTGCGCACTGAGTCTGTACTATATACAAGAAGTGTGTGCTTGTTTCTGGTAGGATAGCGTGTTATATCAGCAAGGGACACAGAATCTATGGTCGTCTCTCACACGTGCGCACTGAGTCTGTCCTATATACAAGAGGTGTGTGCTTGTTTCTGGTAGGATAGCTTGTTATATCAGCAAGGGACACAGAATCTGTGGTCGTCTCTCACACATGCGCACTGAGTCTGTACTATATACAAGAGGTGTGTGCTTGTTTCTGGTAGGATAGTTTGTTATATCAGCAAGGGACACAGAATCTGTGGTCGTGTCTCGCACATGCGCACTGAGTCTGTAGTATATACAAGAGGTGTGTGCTTGTTTCTGGTAGTATAGCGTGTTATATCAGCAAGGGACAAGGAATCTGTGGTCGTCTCTCGCACATGCGCACTATATACAAGCGGCGTGTGCTTGGTTCTGGTAGGTAGCTTGTTATATCAGCAAGGGACACAGAATCTGTGGTTGTCTCTCGCTCATGCGCACTGAGTCTGTACTATATACAAGAGGTGTTGGCTTGTTTCTGGTAGGATAGCGTGTTATATCAGCAAGGGACACAAAATCTGTGGTCGTCTCTCACACATGCGCACAGAGTCTGTACTATATACAGGAGGCGTGTGCTTGTTTCTGGTAGGATAGCGTGTTATATTAGCAAGGGACAAAGAATCTGTGGTCGTCTTTCACACATGCGCACAGAGTCTGTACTATATACAGGAGGCGTGTGCTTGTTTCTGGTAGGATAGCGTGTTATATCAGCAAGGGACACAGAATCTGTGGTCGTCTCTCGCTCATGCGCACTGAGTCTGTACTATATACAAGAGGTGTGTGCTTGTTTCTGGTAGGATAGCGTGTTATATCAGCAAGGGACACAGAATCTGTGGAAGTCTCTCGCTCATGCGCACTGAGTCTGTAGTATATACAAGAGGTGTGTGCTTGTTTCTGATAGGATAGCGTGTTATATCAGCAAGGGACACAGAATCTGTGGTCGTCTCTCACACGTGGCGCACTGAGTCTGTACTATATACAAGAGGTGTGTGCTTGTTTCTGATAGGATAGCGTGTTATATCAGCAAGGGACACAGAATCTGTGGTTGTCTCTCGCACATGCGCACTGAGTCTGTACTATATACAAGAGGCGTGTGCTTGTTTCTGGTAGGATAGCGTGTTATATCAGCAAGGGACACAGAATCTGTGGTCGTCTCTCACACATGCGCACAGAGTCTGTACTATATACAGGAGGCGTGTGCTTGTTTCTGGTAGGTTAGCGTGTTATATCAGCAAGGGACACAGAATCTGTGGTCGTCTCTCACAAATGCGCACAGAGTCTGTACTATATACAGGAGGCGTGTGCTTGTTTCTGGTAGGATAGCGTGTTATATCAGCAAGGGACACAGAATCTGTGGTCGTCTCTCACACATGCGCACTGAGTCTGTACTATATACAAGAGGTGTGTGCTTGTTTCTGGTAGGATAGCGTGTTATATCAGCAAGGGACGCAGAATCTGTGGTCGTCTCTCACACATGCGCACTGAGTCTGTACTATATACAAGAGGTGTGTGCTTGTTTCTGGTAGGATAGCGTGTTATATCAGCAAGGGACTCAGAATCTGTGGAAGTCTCTCGCTCATGCGCACTGAGTCTGTACTATATACAAGAGGTGTTGGCTTGTTTCTGGTAGGATAGCGTGTTATATCAGCAAGGGACACAGAATCTGTGGTCGTCTCTCACACATGCGCACAGAGTCTGTACTATATACAGGAGGCGTGTGCTTGTTTCTGGTAGGATAGCGTGTTATATCAGCAAGGGACACAGAATCTGTGGTCGTCTCTCACACATGCGCACAGAGTCTGTACTATATACAGGAGGCGTGTGCTTGTTTCTGGTAGGATAGCGTGTTATATCAGCAAGGGACACAGAATCTGTGGTCGTCTCTAGCTCATGCGCACTGAGTCTGTACTATATACAAGAGGTGTGTGCTTGTTTCTGGTAGGATAGCGTGTTATATCAGCAAGGGACACAGAATCTGTGGAAGTCTCTCGCTCATGCGCACTGAGTCTGTACTATATACAAGAGGTGTGTGCTTGTTTCTGATAGGATAGCGTGTTATATCAGCAAGGGACACAGAATCTGTGGTCGTCTCTCACACGTGGCGCACTGAGTCTGTACTATATACAAGAGGTGTGTGCTTGTTTCTGGTAGGATAGCGTGTTATATCAGCAAGGGACACAGAATCTGTGGTTGTCTCTCGCACATGCGCACTGAGTCTGTACTATATACAAGAGGCGTGTGCTTGTTTCTGGTAGGATAGCGTGTTATATCAGCAAGGGACACAGAATCTGTGGTCGTCTCTCACACATGCGCACAGAGTCTGTACTATATACAGGAGGCGTGTGCTTGTTTCTGGTAGGTTAGCGTGTTATATCAGCAAGGGACACAGAATCTGTGGTCGTCTCTCACACATGCGCACAGAGTCTGTACTATATACAGGAGGCGTGTGCTTGTTTCTGGTAGGATAGCGTGTTATATCAGCAAGGGACACAGAATCTGTGGTCGTCTCTCACACATGCGCACTGACTCTGTACTATATACAAGAGGTGTGTGCTTGTTTCTGGTAGGATAGCGTGTTATATCAGCAAGGGACGCAGAATCTGTGGTCGTCTCTCACACATGCGCACTGAGTCTGTACTATATACAAGAGGTGTGTGCTTGTTTCTGGTAGGATAGCGTGTTATATCAGCAAGGGACTCAGAATCTGTGGAAGTCTCTCGCTCATGCGCACTGAGTCTGTACTATATACAAGAGGTGTTGGCTTGTTTCTGGTAGGATAGCGTGTTATATCAGCAAGGGATACAGAATCTGTGGTCGTCTCTCACACATGCGCACAGAGTCTGTACTATATACAGGAGGCGTGTGCTTGTTTCTGGTAGGATAGCGTGTTATATCAGCAAGGGACTCAGAATCTGTGGACGTCTCTCGCTCATGCGCACTGAGTCTGTACTATATACAAGAGGTGTTGGCTTGTTTCTGGTAGGATAGCGTGTTATATCAGCAAGGGACACAGAATCTGTGGAAGTCTCTCGCTCATGCGCACTGAGTCTGTACTATATACAGGAGGTGTGTGCTTGTTTCTGGTAGGATAGAGTGTTATATCAGCAAGGGGCACAGAATCTATGGTCGTCTCTCGCACATGCGCACTGAGTCTGCACTATATACAAGAGGTGTGTGCTTGTTTCTGGTAGGATAGCTTGTTATATCAGCAAAGGACACAGAATCTATGGTCGTCTCTCACACGTGAACACTGAGACTGTACTATATACAAGAGGTGTGTGCTTGTTTCTAGTAGGATAGCTTGTTATATCAGCAAAGGACACAGAATCTGTGGTCGTCTCTCGCACATGCGCACTGAGTCTGTACTATATACTAGAGGTGTGTGCTTGTTTCTGGTAGGATAGCGTGTTATATCAGCAAGGGACACAGAATCTGTGGTTGTCTCTCGCTCATGCGCACTGAGTCTGTACTATATACAAGAGGCGTGTGCTTGTTTCTGGCAGGAAGCTTGTTATATCAGCAAGGGACAAAGAATCTATGGTCGTCTCTCACACGTGCGCACTGAGTCTGTACTATATACAAGAGGTGTGTGCTTGTTTCTGGTAGGATAGCTTGTTATATCAGCAAAGGACACAGAATCTATGGTCGTCTCTCACACGTGCACACTGAGTCTGTACTATATACAAGAGGTGTGTGCTTGTTTCTGGTAGGATAGCTTGTTATATCAGCAAAGGACACAGAATCTGTGGTCGTCTCTCACACATCCGCACTGAGTCTGTACTATATACAAGCGGCGTGTGCTTGTTTCTGGTAGTATAGCTTGTTATATCAGCAAGGGACACAGAATTGTTGGAAGTCTCTCACACATGCGCACTGAGTCTGTACTATATACAAGAGGTGTGTGCTTGTTTCTGGTAGGATAGCGTGTTATATCAGCAAGGGACACAGAATCTATGGTCGTCTCTCACACATGCGCACTAGTCTGTACTATATACAAGAGGTGTATGCTTGTTTCACACAGATCAGCTTGTTATATCTGCAAGGGACACAGAATCTGTGGTCGTCTCTCGCACATGCGCACTGAGTCTGCACTATATACAAGAGGTGTGTGCTTGTTTCTGGTAGGATAGCGTGTTATATCAGCAAGGGACACAGAATTCTGTGGTCATCTCTCACACATGCGCACTGAGTCAGTACTATATACAAGAGGCGTGTGCTTGTTTCAGGCAGGAAGCTTGTTATATCAGCAAGGGACACAGAATCTGTGGTCGTCTCTCACACGTGCGCACTGAGTCTGTACTACATACAAGAGGCGTGTGCTTGTTTCTGGTAGGATAGCGTGTTATATCAGCAAGGGACACCGAATCTGTGGTCGTCTCTCACACGTGCGCACTGAGTCTGTACTATATACAAGAAGTGTGTGCTTGTTTCTGGTAGGATAGCGTGTTATATCAGCAAGGGACACAGAATCTATGGTCGTCTCTCACACGTGCGCACTGAGTCTGTCCTATATACAAGAGGTGTGTGCTTGTTTCTGGTAGGATAGCTTGTTATATCAGCAAGGGACACAGAATCTGTGGTCGTCTCTCACACATGCGCACTGAGTCTGTACTATATACAAGAGGTGTGTGCTTGTTTCTGGTAGGATAGTTTGTTATATCAGCAAGGGACACAGAATCTGTGGTCGTCTCTCGCACATGCGCACTGAGTCTGTAGTATATACAAGAGGTGTGTGCTTGTTTCTGGTAGTATAGCGTGTTATATCAGCAAGGGACACAGAATCTGTGGTCGTCTCTCGCACATGCGCACTATATACAAGCGGCGTGTGCTTGGTTCTGGTAGGTAGCTTGTTATATCAGCAAGGGACACAGAATCTGTGGTTGTCTCTCGCTCATGCGCACTGAGTCTGTACTATATACAAGAGGTGTTGGCTTGTTTCTGGTAATATAGCGTGTTATATCAGCAAGGGACACAAAATCTGTGGTCGTCTCTCACACATGCGCACAGAGTCTGTACTATATACAGGAGGCGTGTGCTTGTTTCTGGTAGGATAGCGTGTTATATTAGCAAGGGACAAAGAATCTGTGGTCGTCTTTCACACATGCGCACAGAGTCTGTACTATATACAGGAGGCGTGTGCTTGTTTCTGGTAGGATAGCGTGTTATATCAGCAAGGGACACAGAATCTGTGGTCGTCTCTCGCTCATGCGCACTGAGTCTGTACTATATACAAGAGGTGTGTGCTTGTTTCTGGTAGGATAGCGTGTTATATCAGCAAGGGACACAGAATCTGTGGAAGTCTCTCGCTCATGCGCACTGAGTCTGTACTATATACAAGAGGTGTGTGCTTGTTTCTGGTAGGATAGCTTGTTATATCAGCAAGAGACACAGAATCTGTGGAAGTCTCTCGCTCATGCGCACTGAGTCTGTACTATATACAAGAGGTGTGTGCTTGTTTCTGATAGGATAGCGTGTTATATCAGCAAGGGACACAGAATCTGTGGTCGTCTCTCACACGTGGCGCACTGAGTCTGTACTATATACAAGAGGTGTGTGCTTGTTTCTGGTAGGATAGCGTGTTATATCAGCAAGGGACACAGAATCTGTGGTTGTCTCTCGCACATGCGCACTGAGTCTGTACTATATACAAGAGGGGTGTGCTTGTTTCTGGTAGGATAGCGTGTTATATCAGCAAGGGACACAGAATCTGTGGTCGTCTCTCACACATGCGCACAGAGTCTGTACTATATACAGGAGGCGTGTGCTTGTTTCTGGTAGGTTAGCGTGTTATATCAGCAAGGGACACAGAATCTGTGGTCGTCTCTCACACATGCGCACAGAGTCTGTACTATATACAGGAGGCGTGTGCTTGTTTCTGGTAGGATAGCGTGTTATATCAGCAAGGGACACAGAATCTGTGGTCGTCTCTCACACATGCGCACTGAGTCTGTGCTATATACAAGAGGTGTGTGCTTGTTTCTGGTAGGATAGCGTGTTATATCAGCAAGGGACGCAGAATCTGTGGTCGTCTCTCACACATGCGCACTGAGTCTGTACTATATACAAGAGGTGTGTGCTTGTTTCTGGTAGGATAGCGTGTTATATCAGCAAGGGACACAGAATCTGTGGAAGTCTCTCGCTCATGCGCACTGAGTCTGTACTATATACAAGAGGTGTGTGCTTGTTTCTGATAGGATAGCGTGTTATATCAGCAAGGGACACAGAATCTGTGGTCGTCTCTCACACGTGGCGCACTGAGTCTGTACTATATACAAGAGGTGTGTGCTTGTTTCTGGTAGGATAGCGTGTTATATCAGCAAGGGACACAGAATCTGTGGTTGTCTCTCGCACATGCGCACTGAGTCTGTACTATATACAAGAGGCGTGTGCTTGTTTCTGGTAGGATAGCGTGTTATATCAGCAAGGGACACAGAATCTGTGGTCGTCTCTCACACATGCGCACAGAGTCTGTACTATATACAGGAGGCGTGTGCTTGTTTCTGGTAGGTTAGCGTGTTATATCAGCAAGGGACACAGAATCTGTGGTCGTCTCTCACACATGCGCACAGAGTCTGTACTATATACAGGAGGCGTGTGCTTGTTTCTGGTAGGATAGCGTGTTATATCAGCAAGGGACACAGAATCTGTGGTCGTCTCTCACACATGCGCACTGACTCTGTACTATATACAAGAGGTGTGTGCTTGTTTCTGGTAGGATAGCGTGTTATATCAGCAAGGGACGCAGAATCTGTGGTCGTCTCTCACACATGCGCACTGAGTCTGTACTATATACAAGAGGTGTGTGCTTGTTTCTGGTAGGATAGCGTGTTATATCAGCAAGGGACTCAGAATCTGTGGAAGTCTCTCGCTCATGCGCACTGAGTCTGTACTATATACAAGAGGTGTTGGCTTGTTTCTGGTAGGATAGCGTGTTATATCAGCAAGGGATACAGAATCTGTGGTCGTCTCTCACACATGCGCACAGAGTCTGTACTATATACAGGAGGCGTGTGCTTGTTTCTGGTAGGATAGCGTGTTATATCAGCAAGGGACTCAGAATCTGTGGACGTCTCTCGCTCATGCGCACTGAGTCTGTACTATATACAAGAGGTGTTGGCTTGTTTCTGGTAGGATAGCGTGTTATATCAGCAAGGGACACAGAATCTGTGGAAGTCTCTCGCTCATGCGCACTGAGTCTGTACTATATACAGGAGGTGTGTGCTTGTTTCTGGTAGGATAGAGTGTTATATCAGCAAGGGGCACAGAATCTATGGTCGTCTCTCGCACATGCGCACTGAGTCTGCACTATATACAAGAGGTGTGTGCTTGTTTCTGGTAGGATAGCTTGTTATATCAGCAAAGGACACAGAATCTATGGTCGTCTCTCACACGTGAACACTGAGTCTGTACTATATACAAGAGGTGTGTGCTTGTTTCTGGTAGGATAGCTTGTTATATCAGCAAAGGACACAGAATCTGTGGTCGTCTCTCGCAAATGCGCACTGAGTCTGTACTACATACTAGAGGTGTGTGCTTGTTTCTGGTAGGATAGCGTGTTATATCAGCAAGGGACACAGAATCTGTGGTTGTCTCTCGCTCATGCGCACTGAGTCTGTACTATATACAAGAGGCGTGTGCTTGTTTCTGGCAGGAAGCTTGTTATATCAGCAAGGGACAAAGAATCTATGGTCGTCTCTCACACGTGCGCACTGAGTCTGTACTATATACAAGAGGTGTGTGCTTGTTTCTGGTAGGATAGCTTGTTATATCAGCAAAGGACACAGAATCTATGGTCGTCTCTCACACGTGCACACTGAGTCTGTACTATATACAAGAGGTGTGTGCTTGTTTCTGGTAGGATAGCTTGTTATATCAGCAAAGGACACAGAATCTGTGGTCGTCTCTCACACATGCGCACTGAGTCTGTACTATATACAAGCGGCGTGTGCTTGTTTCTGGTAGTATAGCTTGTTATATCAGCAAGGGACACAGAATTTGTGGACGTCTCTCACACATGCGCACTGAGTCTGTACTATATACAAGAGGTGTGTGCTTGTTTCTGGTAGGATAGCGTGTTATATCAGCAAGGGACACAGAATCTATGGTCGTCTCTCACACATGCGCACTAGTCTGTACTATATACAAGAGGTGTGTGCTTGTTTCACACAGATCAGCTTGTTATATCTGCAAGGGACACAGAATCTGCGGTCGTCTCTCGCACATGCGCACTGAGTCTGCACTATATACAAGAGGTGTGTGCTTGTTTCTGGTAGGATAGCGTGTTATATCAGCAAGGGACACAGAATTCTGTGGTCATCTCTCACACATGCGCACTGAGTCAGTACTATATACAAGAGGCGTGTGCTTGTTTCAGGCAGGAAGCTTGTTATATCAGCAAGGGACACAGAATCTGTGGTCGTCTCTCACACGTGCGCACTGAGTCTGTACTACATACAAGAGGCGTGTGCTTGTTTCTGGTAGGATAGCGTGTTATATCAGCAAGGGACACCGAATCTGTGGTCGTCTCTCACACGTGCGCACTGAGTCTGTACTATATACAAGAAGTGTGTGCTTGTTTCTGGTAGGATAGCGTGTTATATCAGCAAGGGACACAGAATCTATGGTCGTCTCTCACACGTGCGCACTGAGTCTGACCTATATACAAGAGGTGTGTGCTTGTTTCTGGTAGGATAGCTTGTTATATCAGCAAGGGACACAGAATCTGTGGTCGTCTCTCACACATGCGCACTGAGTCTGTACTATATACAAGAGGTGTGTGCTTGTTTCTGGTAGGATAGTTTGTTATATCAGCAAGGGACACAGAATCTGTGGTCGTCTCTCGCACATGCGCACTGAGTCTGTAGTATATACAAGAGGTGTGTGCTTGTTTCTGGTAGTATAGCGTGTTATATCAGCAAGGGACACAGAATCTGTGGTCGTCTCTCGCACATGCGCACTATATACAAGCGGCGTGTGCTTGGTTCTGGTAGGTAGCTTGTTATATCAGCAAGGGACACAGAATCTGTGGTTGTCTCTCGCTCATGCGCACTGAGTCTGTACTATATACAAGAGGTGTTGGCTTGTTTCTGGTAGGATAGCGTGTTATATCAGCAAGGGACACAAAATCTGTGGTCGTCTCTCACACATGCGCACAGAGTCTGTACTATATACAGGAGGCGTGTGCTTGTTTCTGGTAGGATAGCGTGTTATATTAGCAAGGGACAAAGAATCTGTGGTCGTCTTTCACACATGCGCACTGAGTCTGTACTATATACAAGAGGTGTGTGCTTGTTTCTGGTAGGATAGCGTGTTATATCAGCAAGGGACACAGAATCTGTGGAAGTCTCTCGCTCATGCGCACTGAGTCTGTACTATATACAAGAGGTGTGTGCTTGTTTCTGGTAGGATAGCTTGTTATATCAGCAAGGGACACAGAATCTGTGGAAGTCTCTCGCTCATGCGCACTGAGTCTGTACTATATACAAGAGGTGTGTGCTTGTTTCTGATAGGATAACGTGTTATATCAGCAAGGGACACAGAATCTGTGGTCGTCTCTCACACGTGGCGCACTGAGTCTGTACTATATACAAGAGGTGTGTGCTTGTTTCTGGTAGGATAGCGTGTTATATCAGCAAGGGACACAGAATCTGTGGTTGTCTCTCGCACATGCGCACTGAGTCTGTACTATATACAAGAGGGGTGTGCTTGTTTCTGGTAGGATAGCGTGTTATATCAGCAAGGGACACAGAATCTGTGGTCGTCTCTCACACATGCGCACAGAGTCTGTACTATATACAGGAGGCGTGTGCTTGTTTCTGGTAGGTTAGCGTGTTATATCAGCAAGGGACACAGAATCTGTGGTCGTCTCTCACACATGCGCACAGAGTCTGTACTATATACAGGAGGCGTGTGCTTGTTTCTGGTAGGATAGCGTGTTATATCAGCAAGGGACACAGAATCTGTGGTCGTCTCTCACACATGCGCACTGAGTCTGTGCTATATACAAGAGGTGTGTGCTTGTTTCTGGTAGGATAGCGTGTTATATCAGCAAGGGACGCAGAATCTGTGGTCGTCTCTCACACATGCGCACTGAGTCTGTACTATATACAAGAGGTGTGTGCTTGTTTCTGGTAGGATAGCGTGTTATATCAGCAAGGGACTCAGAATCTGTGGAAGTCTCTCGCTCATGCGCACTGAGTCTGTACTATATACAAGAGGTGTTGGCTTGTTTCTGGTAGGATAGCGTGTTATATCAGCAAGGGACACAGAATCTGTGGAAGTCTCTCGCTCATGCACAATGAGTCTGTACTATATACAAGAGGTGTGTGCTTGTTAATGGTAGGATAGAGTGTTATATCAGCAAAGCGCACAGAATCTATGGTCGTCTCTCGCACATGCGCACTGAGTCTGCACTATATACAAGAGGTGTGTGCTTGTTTCTGGTAGGATAGAGTGTTATATCAGCAAGGGGCACAGAATCTATGGTCGTCTCTCGCACATGCGCACTGAGTCTGCACTATATACAAGAGGTGTGTGCTTGTTTCTGGTAGGATAGCTTGTTATATCAGCAAAGGACACAGAATCTATGGTCGTCTCTCACACGTGCACACTGAGTCTGTACTATATACAAGAGGTGTGTGCTTGTTTCTGGTAGGATAGCTTGTTATATCAGCAAAGGACACAGAATCTGTGGTCGTCTCTCGCACATGCGCACTGAGTCTGTACTATATACTAGAGGTGTGTGCTTGTTTCTGGTAGGATAGCGTGTTATATCAGCAAGGGACACAGAATCTGTGGTTGTCTCTCGCTCATGCGCACTGAGTCTGTACTATATACAAGAGGCGTGTGTTTATTTCTGGTAGGAAGCTTGTTATATCAGCAAGGGACAAAGAATCTATGGTCGTCTCTCACACGTGCGCACTGAGTCTGTACTATATACAAGAGGTGTGTGCTTGTTTCTGGTAGGATAGCTTGTTATATCAGCAAAGGACACAGAATCTATGGTCGTCTCTCACACGTGCACACTGAGTTTTACTATATACAAGAGGTGTGTGCTTGTTTCTGGTAGGATAGCTTGTTATATCAGCAAAGGACACAGAATCTGTGGTCGTCTCTCGCACATGCGCACTGAGTCTGTACTATATACAAGAGGTGTGTGCATGTTTCTGGTAGGATAGCGTGTTATATCAGCAAGGGACACAGAATCTATGGTCGTCTCTCACACATGCGCACTAGTCTGTACTATATAGAAGAGGTGTGTGCTTGTTTCACACAAATCAGCTTGTTATATCTGCAAGGGACACAGAATCTGTGGTCGTCTCTCGCACATGCGCACTGAGTCTGCACTATATACAAGAGGTGTGTGCTTGTTTCTGGTAGGATAGCGTGTTATATCAGCAAGGGACACAGAATTTGTGGTCATCTCTCACACATGCGCACTGAGTCAGTACTATATGCAAGAGGCGTGTGCTTGTTTCTGGCAGGAAGCTTGTTATATCAGCAAGGGACACAGAATCTGTGGTCGTCTCTCACACGTGCGCTCTGAGTCTGTACTACATAAAAGAGGCGTGTGCTTGTTTCTGGTAGGATAGCGTGTTATATCAGCAATGGACACCGAATCTGTGGTCGTTTCTCACACGTGCGCACTGAGTCTGTACTATATACAAGAGGTGTGTGCTTGTTTCTGGTAGGATAGCGTGTTATATCAGCAAGGGACACAGAATCTATGGTCGTCTCTCACACGTGCGCACTGAGTCTGTCCTATATACAAGAGGTGTGTGCTTGTTTCTGGTAGGATAGCTTGTTATATCAGCAAGGGACACAGAATCTGTGGTCGTCTCTCACACATGCGCAATGAGTCTGTACTATATACAAGAGGTGTGTGCTTGTTTCTGGTAGGATAGTTTGTTATATCAGCAAGGGACACAGAATCTGTGGTCGTCTCTCACACGTGCGCACTGAGTCTGTACTATATACAAGAGGTGTGTGCTTGTTTCTGGTAGGATAGAGTGTTACATCAGCAAGGGGCACAGAATCTATGGTCGTCTCTCGCACATGCGCACTGAGTCTGCACTATATACAAGAGGTGTGTGCTTGTTTCTGGTAGGATAGTTTGATATATCAGCAAGGGACACAGAATCTGTGGTCGTCTCTCACACGTGCGCACTGAGTCTGTACTACATTCAAGAGGTGTGTGCTTGTTTCACACATAATAGCGTGTTATATCAGTAAGGGACACAGAATCTGTCGTCGTCGCTCACACATGCGCACTGAGTCTGTACTATATACAAGAGGTGTGTGGTTGTTTCTGGTAGAATAGCTTGTTATATCAGCAAGGGACACAGAATCTGTGGTCATCTCTCACACATGCGCACTGAGTCTGTACTATATACAAGAGGCGTGTGCTTGTTTCTAGTAGGATAGCGTGTTATATCAGCAAGGGGCACAGAATCTGTGGTTGTCTCTCGCTCATGCGCACTGTGTCTGTACTATATACAAGAAGTGTGTGCTCGTTTCTGGTAGTATGGCATGTTATATCAGCAAGAGACACAGAATCTGTAGTTGTCTCTCGCACATGCGCACTGAGTCTGTACTATATACAAGATGCGTGTGCTTGTTTCTGGCAGGAAGCTTGTTAAATCAGCAAGCAACACAGAATCTGTGGTCGTCTCTCACACGTGCGCACTGAGTCTGTACTATATACAAGAGGCGTGTGCTTGTCTCTGGCAGGAAGCTTGTTATATCAGCAAGGGACACAGAATCTGTGGTCGTCTCTCACACATGCGCACTGAATCTGTACTATATACAAGAGGTGTGTGCTTGTTTCTGGTAGGATAGCTTGTTACATCAGCAAGGGACACAGAATCTGTGGAAGTCTCTCGCTCACGCGCACTGAGTCTGTACTATATACAAGAAGTGTGTGCTTGTTTCTGGTAGTATAGCTTGTTATATCAGCAAGGGACACAGAATCTGTGGTCGTCCCTCACACGTGCGCACTGAGTCTGTACTATATACAAGAAGTGTGTGCTTGTTTCTGGTAGGATAGCTTGTTATATCAGCAAGGGAGACGGAATCTGTGGTCGTCTCTCGCCCATGCGCACTGAGTGTGTACTATATACAAGAGGTGTGTGCTTGTTTCTGGCAGGAAGCTTGTTATATCAGCAAGGGACACAGAATCTATGGTCGTCTCTCGCACATGCGCACTAGTCTGTACTATATACAAGAGGTGTGTGCCTTTTTCTGGTAGGATAGCGTGTTACATCAGCAAGGGACACAGAATCTGTGGAAGTTTCTCGCACGTGCGCACAGGGTCTGTACTATATACAAGACGCGTGTGCTTGTTTCTGGTAGTATAGCGTGTTATATCAGCAAGGGACACAGAATCTGTGGTCGTCTCTCGCACATGCGCACTGAGTCTGCACTATATACAAGAGGTGTGTGCTTGTTTCTGGTAGTATAGCGTGTTATATCAGCAAGGGACACAGAATTTCTGGTTGTCTCTCGCACATGCGCACTGCGTCTGCACTATATACAAGAGGTGTGTGCTTGTTTCTGGTAGGATAGCGTGTTATATCAGCAAGGGACACAGAATTTGTGGTTGTCTCTCGCACATGCGCACTGAGTCTGCACTATATACAAGAGGTGTGTGCTTGTTTCTGGTAGTATAGCGTGTTATATCAGCAAGGGACACAGAATCTGTGGTCGTCTCTCGCACATGCGCACTGAGTCTGCACTATATACAAGAGGTGTGTGCTTGTTTCTGGTAGTATAGCGTGTTATATCAGCAAGGGACACAGAATTTGTGGTTGTCTCTCGCACATGCGCACTGAGTCTGCACTATATACAAGAGGTGTGTGCTTGTTTCTGGTAGGATAGCGTGTTATATCAGCAAGGGACACAGAATTTGTGGTTGTCTCTCGCACATGCGCACTGAGTCTGTACTATATACAAGAGGTGTGTGCTTGTTTCTGGTAGGATAGCGTGTTATATCAGCAAGGGACACAGAATCTATGGTCGTCTCTGGCACATGCGCACTAGTCTGTACTATATACAAGAGGCGTGTGCTTGTTTCTGGTAGTATAGCGTGTTATATCAGCAAGGGACACAGAATCTGTGGTCGTCTCTCGCACATGCGCACTATATACAAGCGGCGTGTGCTTGGTTCTGGTAGGATAGCTTGTTATATCAGCAAGGGACACAGAATCTGTGGTTGTCTCACGCTCATGCGCACTGAGTCTGTACTATATACAAGCGGCGTGTGCTTGTTCTGGTAGTATAGCGTGTTATATCAGCAAGGGACACAAAATCTGTGAAAGTCTGTCGCTCATGCGCACAGGGTCTGTACTATATACAAGAGGTGTGTGCTTGTTTCTGGTAGGATAGCGTGTTATTTCAGCAAGGGACACAGAATCTATGGTCGTCTATCGCACATGCGCAATAGTCTGTACTATATAGAAGAGGTGTGTGCTTGTTTCACACAGAATAGCGTGCTATAGGGGCAAGGGACTCAGAATCTGCGGAAGTTTCTCGCACATGCGCACTGAGTTTGTACTATATACAAGAGGTGTGTGCTTGTTTCTGATAGGATAGCTTGTTGTATCAGCAAGGGACACAGAATCTGTGGTCGTCTCTCACACATGCGCACTGATTCTGTACTATATACAAGAGGTGTGCGCTTGTTTCTGATAGGATAGCTTGTTATATCAGCAAGGGTCACAGAATCTGTGGTCGTCTCTCACACATGCGCACTGAATCTGTACTATATACAAGAGGTGTGTGCTTGTTTCTGGTAGGATAGCGTGTTATATCAGCAAGGGACACAGAATCTGTGGTCGTCTCTCAAACCTGCGCACTGGGTCTGTACTATATACAAGAGGTCTGTGCTTGTTTCTGGTAGTATAGCTTGTTATATCAGCAAGGGACAAAGAATCTGTGGTCGTCTCTCGCACATGCGCACTGAGTCTGTAGTATATACAAGAGGTGTGTGCTTGTTTCTGGTAGGATAGCGTGTTATATCAGCAAGGGACACAGAATCTGTGGTCGTCTCTCGCACATGCGCACTATATACAAGCGGCGTGTGCTTGGTTCTGGTAGGATAGCTTGTTATATCAGCAAGGGACACAGAATCTGTGGTTGTCTCTCGCTCATGCGCACTGAGTCTGTACTATATACAAGCGGCGTGAGCTTGTTCTGGTAGTATAGCGTGTTATATCAGCAAGGGACACAGAATCTGTGAAAGTCTGTCGCTCATGCGCACAGGGTCTGTACTATATACAAGAGGTGTGTGCTTGTTTCTGGTAGGATTGCGTGTTATTTCAGCAAGGGACACAGAATCTATGGTCGTCTATCGCACATGCGCAATAGTCTGTACTATATAGAAGAGGTGTGTGCTTGTTTCACACAGAATAGCGTGCTATTGGGGCAAGGGACTCAGAATCTGCGGAAGTTTCTCGCACATGCGCACTGAGTTTGTACTATATACAACAGGTGTGTGCTTGTTTCTGATAGGATAGCTTGTTGTATCAGCAAGGGACACAGAATCTGTGGTCGTCTCTCACACATGCGCACTGATTCTGTACTATATACAAGAGGTGTGCGCTTGTTTCTGATAGGATAGCTTGTTATATCTGCAAGGGTCACAGAATCTGTGGTCGTCTCTCACACATGCGCACTGAATCTGTACTATATACAAGAGGTGTGTGCTTGTTTCTGGTAGGATAGTGTGTTATATCAGCAAGGGACACAGAATCTGTGGTCGTCTCTCACACATGCGCACTGATTCTGTACTATATACAAGAGGTGTGTGCTTGTTTCTGGTAGGATAGCGTGTTATATCAGCAAGGGACACAGAATCTGTGGTCGTCTCTCACACATGCGCACTGAATCTGTACTATATACAAGAGGTGTGTGCTTGTTTCTGGTAGGATAGCGTGTTATATCAGCAAGGGACACAGAATCTGTGGTCGTCTCTCAAACCTGCGCACTGGGTCTGTACTATATACAAGAGGTCTGTGCTTGTTTCTGGTAGTATAGCTTGTGATATCAGTAAGGGACAAAGAATCTGTGGTCGTCTCTCGCACATGCGCACTGAGTCTGTAGTATATACAAGAGGTGTGTGCTTGTTTCTGGTAGGATAGCTTGTTATATCAGCAAGGGACACAGAATCTGTGGTCGTCTCTCGCTCATGCGCACTGAGTCTGTACTATATAAAAGAGTGAGTGAGTGAGTGTGTGGGTTTAAGGTCCCGTCGACAACTAGGTCATTAGGGCCCGTACTATATACAAGATGCGTGTGGTTGTTTCTGGTATGATAGCGTGTTATATCAGCAAGGGACACAGAATGTTTGGTCGTCTCTCAAATACGTGCGCACTGAGTCTGTACTATATACAAGAAGTGTGTGCTTGTTTCTGGTAGGATAGCTTGTTATATCAGCAAGGGACAGAGAATCTATGGTCGTCTATCGCACATGCGCACTGAGTCTGCACTATATACAAGAGGCGTGTGTTTGTTTCTGGTAGGTAAGCGTGTTATTTAGGCAAGGGACACAGAATCTATGTTCGTCTCTCGCACATGCGCACTGAGTCTGCACTATATACAAGAGGTGTGTGCTTGTTTCTGATAGGATAGCTTGTTATATCAGCAAGGGACACAGAATCTGTGGAAGAGTCTCGCACATGCGCACTGAGACTGTACTATATACAAGCGGCGTGTGCTTGTTTCTGGTAAAATAGCTTGTTATATCAGCAAGGGACTCAGAATCTATGGTCGTCTTTCGCACATGCGCACTGGGACTGTACTATGTACAAGAGGCGTGTGCTTGTTTCACACATAATAGCGTGTTATATAAGCAAGGGACACAGAATTTGTGGTCGTCTCTCACACGTGCGCACTGAGTCTGTACTATATGCAAGAGGTGTGTGCTTGTTTCTGGTAGGATAGAGTGTTATATCAGCAAGGGACACAGAATCTGTGGTCGTCTCTCGCTCATGCGCACTGAGTCTGTACTATATACAAGAGGTGTGTGCTTGTTTCTGGTAGGATAGAGTGTTATATCAGCAAGGGTCACAGAATCTGTGGTCGTCTCTCGCTCATGCGCACTGATTCTGTACTATATACAAGAGGCGTGTGCTTGTTTCTGTTAGGATAGCGTGTTATATCAGCAAGAGACACAGAATCTGTGGTCGTCTCTCGCTCATGCGCACTGATTCTGTACTATATACAAGAGGCGTGTGCTTGTTTCTGTTAGGATAGCGTGTTATATCAGCAAGGGACACAGAATCTGTTGTCGTCTCTCGCTCATGCGCACTGAGTCTGTACTATATACAAGAGGCGTGTGCTTGTTTCTGGTAGGATAGCGTGTTATATCAGCAAGGGGCACAGAATCTGTGGTCGTCTCTCACACATGCGCACTGAGTCTGTACTATATACAAGAGGTGTGTGCTTGTTTCTGGCCGGAAGCTTGTTATATCAGCAAGGGACACAGAATCTGTGGTCGTCTCTGACACGTGCGCACAGAATCTGTGGTCGTCTCTCACACATGCGCACTAGTCTGTACTATATACAAGGGGTGTGTGCTTGTTTCTGGTAGTATAGCGTGTTATATCAGCAAGAAACACAGAATCTGTGGTCGCCTCTCACACCTGCGCACTGGGTCTGTACTATATACAAGTGGTCTGTGCTTATTTCTGGTAGTATAGCTTGTTATATCAGCAAGGGACAAAGAATCTGTGGTCGTCTCTCGCACATGCGCACTGAGTCTGTAGTATATACAAGAGGTGTGTGCTTGTTTCTGGTAGGATAGCTTGTTATATCAGCAAGGGACACAGAATCTGTGGTCGTCTCTCGCTCATGCGCACTGAGTCTGTACTATATACAAGAGTGAGTGAGTGAGTGTGTGGGGTTTAAGGGCCCGTCGACAACTAGGACATTAGGGCCCGTACTATATACAAGAGGCGTGTGCTTGTTTCTGGTAGGATAGCGTGTTATATCAGCAAGGGACACAGAATCCGTGGTCGTCTCTCATACGTGCGCACTGAGTCTGTACTATATACAAGAGGTGTGTGCTTGTTTCTGGTAGGATAGCTTGTTATATCAGCAAGAGACACAGAATCAATGGTCGTCTCTCGCACATGCGCACTGAGTCTGCACTATATACAAGAGGCGTGTGTTTGTTTCTGGTAGGTAAGCGTGTTATTTCAGCAAGGGACAAAAAATCTATGGTCGTCTATCGCACATGCGCAATAGTCTGTACTATATACAAGAGGTGTGTGCTTATTTCTGGTAGGATAGCGTGTTATATCAGCAAGGGACACAGAATCTACGGTCGTCTCTCGCACATGCGCACTGAGTCTGCACTATATACAAGAGGTGTGTGCTTGTTTCTTATAGGATAGCTTGTTATATCAGCAAGGGACACAGAATCTGTGGAAGAGTCTCGCACATGCGCACTGAGTCTGTACTATATACAAGCGGCGTGTGCTTGTTTCTGGTAGGATAGCTTGTTATATCAGCAAGGGACACAGAATCTGTGGAAGTCTCTCGCACATGCGCAATAGTCTGTACTATATACAAGAGGCGTGAACTTGTTTCTGGTAGGATAGCGTGTTATATCAGCAAGGGACTCAGAATCTATGGTCGTCTATCGCACATGCGCACTGGGACTGTACTATGTGCAAGAGGCGTGTGCTTGTTTCTTGTAGGATAGCTTGTTATATCAGCAAGGGACACAGAATCTGTGGTCGTCTCTCACACGTGCGCACTGAGTCTGTACTATATACAAGAGGTGTGTGCTTTTTTCTGGTAGGATAGAGTGTTATATCAGCAAGGGTCACAGAATCTGTGGTCGTCTCTCGCTCATGCGCACTGATTCTTTACTATATACAAGAGGCGTGTGCTTGTTTCTGTTAGGATAGCGTTTTTATATCAGCAAGGGACACAGAATCTGTTGGCGTCTCTCGCTCATGCGCACTGAGTCTGTACTATATACAAGAGGCCTGTGCTTGCTTCTGGTAGGATAGAGTGTTATATCAGCAAGGGGCACAGAATCTGTGGTCGTTTCTCGCACATGCGCACTGAGTCTGTACTATATACAAGAGGTGTGTGCTTGTTTCTGGCAGAAAGCTTGTTATATCAGCAAGGGACACAGAATCTGTGTTGGTCTCTGACACGTGCGCACTGAGTCTGTACTATATACAAGAGGCGTGTGCTTGTTTCTGGCAGGATAGCGTGTTATATCAGCAAGGGACACAGAAACTGTAGTCGTCTCTCACACGTGCGCACTGAGTCTGTACTATATACAAGAGGCGTGTGCTTGTTTCTGGTAGGATAGCTTGTTATATCAGCAAGGGACACAGAATCTGTGGAAGTTTCTCGCTCATGCGCACTGAGTCTGTACTATATACAAGAGGTGTGTGCTTGTTTCTGGTAGGATAGCTTGTTATATCAGCAAGGGACACATTATCTGTGGTCGTCACTCACACATGCGCACTTAGTCTGTACTATATACAAGAGGTGTGTGCTTGTTTCTGGTAGGATAGCGTGTTATATCAGCAAGGGACACAGAATCTATGGTCGTCTCTCACACATGCGCACTAGTCTCTACTATATACAAGAAGTGTGTGCTTGTTTCGCACAGAATAGCTTGTTATATCCGCAAGGGACACAGAATCTGTGGTCGTCTCTCGCACATGCGCACTGAGTCTGCACTATATACAAGAGGTGTGTGCTTCTTTCTGGTAGGATAGAGTGTTATATCAGCAAGGGACACAGAATCTGTGGTCATTTCTCACACATGCGCACTGAGTCTGTACTATATACAAGAGGCGTGTGCTTGTTTCTGGCAGGAAGCTTGTTATATAAGCAAGGGACGCTGAATCTGTGGTCGTCTCTCACACGTGCGCACTGAGTCTGTACTATATACAAGAGGCGTGTGCTTGTTTCTGGTAGGATAGCGTGTTATATCAGCAAGGGACACAGAATCTGTGGTCGTCTCTCACAAGTGCGCACTGAGTCTGTACTATATACAAGAGGTGTGTGCTTGTTTCTGGTAGGATAGCGTGTTATATCAGCAAGGGACACAGAATCTATGGTCGTCTCTCACACGTGCGCACTGAGTCTGTACTATATACAAGAGGTGTGTGCTTGTTTCCGGTAGGATAGCTTGTAATATCAGCAAGGGACACAGAATCTGTGGTCGTCTCTCACACATGCACACTGAGTCTGTACCATATACAAGAGGTGTGTGCTTTTTTTCTGGTAGGATAGTTTGTTATATCAGCAAGGGACACAGAATCTGTGGTCGTCTCTCACCCGTGCGCACTGAGTCTGTACTATATACAAGAGGTGTGTGCTTGTTTCTGGTAGGATAGAGTGTTATATCAGCAAGGGTCACAGAATCTATGGTCGTCTTTCGCACATGCGCACAGATTCTGCACTATATACAAGAGGTGTGGGCTTGTTTCTGGTAGGATAGCTTGTTATATCAGCAAGGGACACAGAATATGTGGTCGTCTCTCGCTCATGCGCTCTGAGTCTGTACTACATACAAGAGGTGTGTGCTTGTTTCACACATAATAGCGTGTTATATCAGCAAGGGACACAGAGTCTGTGGTCGTCGCTCACACATGCGCACTGAGTCTGTACTATATACAAGAGGTATGTGCTTGTTTCTGGTAGGATAGCTTGTTATATCAGCAAGGGACACAGAATCTGTGGTCATCTCTCACACATGCGCACTGAGTCTGTACTATATACAAGAAGTGTGTGCTTGTTTCTGGTAGGATAGCTTGTTATATCAGCAAGGGGCACAGAATCTGTGGTTGTCTCTCGCTCATGCGCACTGAGTCTGTACTATATACAAGAGGCGTGTGCTTGTTTCTGGTAGGATAGCTTGTTATATCAGCAAGGGGCACAGAATCTATGGTCGTCTCTCGCTCATGCGCACTGAGTCTGTACTATATACAAGAGGTGTGTGCTTGTTTCTGGTAGGATAGCTTGATATATCAGCAAGGGGCACAGAATCTGTGGTAGTCTCTCGCTCATGCGCACTGAGTCTGTACTATATACAAGAAGTGTGTGCTTGTTTCTGGTAGGATAGCTTGTTATATCAGCAAGGGACACACAATCTGTGGAAGTCTCTCGCACATGCGCAATAGTCTGTACTATATACAAGAGGCGTGTGCTTGTTTCTGGAAGGATAGCGTGTTATATCAGCAAGGGACTCAGAATCTATGGTCGTCTATCGCACATGCGTTTGGGACTGTACTATGTACAAGAGGCGTGTGCTTGTTTCTGGTAGGATAGCTTGTTATATCAGCAAGGGACAAAGAGTCTGTGGTCGTCTCTCGCACATGCGCACTGAGTCTGTACTATATACAAGAGGTGTGTGCTTGTTTCACACATAATAGCGTGTTATATAAGCAAGGGACACAGAATCTGTGGTCGTCTCTCACACGTGCGCACTGAGTCTGTACTATATACAAGAGGTGTGTGCTTGTTTCTGATAGGATAGAGTGTTATATCAGCAAGGGTCACAGAATCTGTGGTCGTCTCTCGCTCATGCGCACTGATTCTGTACTATATACCAGAGGCGTGTGCTTGTTTCTGTTAGGAATGCGTGTTATATCAGCAAGGGACACAGAATCTGTTGTCGTCTCGCTCATGCGCACTGAGTCTGTACTATATACAAGAGGCGTGTGCTTGTTTCTGGTAGGATATAGTGTTATATCAGCAAGGGGCACTGAATCTTTGGTCGTTTTTCGCACATGCGCACTGAGTCTGTACTATATACAAGAGGTGTGTGCTTGTCTCTGGCAGGAATCTTGTTATATCAGCAAGGGACACAAAATTTGTTGTCGTCTCTGACACGTGCGCACTGAGTCTGTACTATATACAAGAGGCGTGTGCTTGTTTCTGGCAGCATAGCGTGTTATATCAGCAAGGGACGCAGAAACTGTGGTCGTCTCTCACACGTGCGCACTGAGTCTGTACTATATACAAGAGGTGTGTGCTTGTTTCTGGTAGGATAGCTTGTTATATCAGCAAGGGACACAGAATCTGTGGAAGTCTCTCGCTCATGCGCAATGAGTCTGTACTATATACAAGAGGTGTGTGCTTGTTTCTGGTGGGATAGCTTGTTATATCAGCAAAGGACACAGAATCTGTGGTCGTCTCTCACACATGCGCACTGAGTCTGTACTATATACAAGCGGCGTGTGCTTGTTTCTGGTAGTATAGCTTGTTATATCAGCAAGGGACACAGAATCTGTGGTCGTCCCTTACACATGCGCACTGAGTCTGTACTATATACAAGAGGTGTGTGCTTGTTTCTGGTAGGATAGCGTGTTATATCAGCAAGGGACACAAAATGTGTGGTCGTCTCTCACACATGCGCACTGAATCTGTACTATATACAAGAGGTGTTTGCTTGTTTCTGGTAGGATAGCTTGTTATATCAGCAAGGGACACAGAATCTGTGGAATTCTCTCACACGTGCGCACTGAGTCTGTACTATATACAAGAGGCGTGTGCTTGTTTCTGTAAAGATAGCGTGTTATATCAGCAAGGGACACAGAATCTGTGGAAGTCTCTCGCATGTGCGCACAGGTATTGTACTATATACAAGAGGCGTGTGCTTGTTTCTGGTAGTATAGCGTCTTTTATCAGCAAGGGACACAGAATCTGTGGTCGTCTCTCGCACATGCGCACTGAGTCTGCACTATATACAAGCGGCGTGTGCTTGTTTCTGGTAGGATAGCTTGTTATATCAGCAAGGGACACAGAATCTGTGGTCGTCTCTCGCACATGCGCACGAACTCTGCACTATATACAAGAGGTGTGTGCTTGTTTCACACATAACAGCGTGCTATATAAGCAAGGGACACAGAATCTGTGGTCGTCTCTCACACGTGCGCACTGAGTCTGTACTATATACAAGAGGTGTGTGCTTGTTTCTAGTAGAATAGAGTGTTATATCAGCAAGGGTCACAGAATCTGTGGTCGTCTCTCGCTCATGCGCACTGATTCTGTACTATATACAAGAGGCGTGTGCTTGTTTCTGTTAGGATAGCGTGTTATATCAGCAAGGGACACAGAATCTGTTGTCGTCTCTCGCTCATGCGAACTGAGTCTGTACTATATACAAGAGGCGTGTGCTTGTTTCTGGTCGGATAGAGTGTTATATCAGCAAGGGGCACAGAATCTGTGGTCGTCTCTCGCACATGCGCACTGAGTCTGTACTATATACAAGAGGTGTGTGCTTGTTTCTGGCAGGAAGCTTGTTATATCAGCAAGGGACACAGAATCTGTGGTCGTCTCTGACACGTGCGCACTGAGTCTGTACTATATACAAGAGGCGTGTGCTTGTTTCTGGCAGGATAGCGTGTTATATCAGCAAGGGACACAGAAACTGTAGTCGTCTCGCACACGTGCGCACTGAGTCTGTACTATATACAAGAGGTGTGTGCTTGTTTCTGGTAGGATAGCTTGTTATATCAGCAAGGGACACAGAATCTGTGGAAGTCTCTCGCTCATGCGCACTGAGTCTGTACTATATACAAGAGGTGTGTGCTTGTTTCTGGTAGGATAGCTTGTTATATCAGCAAAGGACACAGAATCTGTGGTCGTCTCTCACACATGCGCACTGAGTCGGTACTATATACAAGCGGCGTGTGCTTGTTTCTGGTAGTATAGCTTGTTATATCAGCAAGGGACACAGAATCTGTGGTCGTCCCTCACACATGCGCACTGAGTCTGTACTATATACAAGAGGTGTGTGCTTGTTTCTGGTAGGATAGCGTGTTATATCAGCAAGGGACACAGAATCTATGGTCGTCTCTCACACATGCACACTGGTCTCTACTATATACAAGAGGTGTGTGCTTGTTTCACACAGAATAGCTTGTTATATCTGCAAGGGACACAGAATCTGTGGTCGTCTCTCGCACATGCGCACTGAGTCTGCACTATATACAAAAGGTGTGTGCTTGTTTCTGGTAGGATAGAGTGTTATATCAGCAAGGGACACAGAATCTGTGGTCATCTCTCACACATGCGCACTGAGTCTGTACTATATACAAGAGGCGTGTGCTTGTTTCTGGCAGGAAGCTTGTTATATAAGCAAGGGACACAGAATCTGTGGTCGGCTCTCACACGTGCGCACTGAGTCTGTACTATATACAAGAGGTGTGTGCTTGTTTCTGGTAGGATAGCGTGTTATATCAGCAAGGGACACAGAATCTATGGTCGTCTCTCACACGTGCGCACTGATTCTGTACTATATACAAGAGGTGTGTGCTTGTTTTCGGTAGGATAGCTTGTTATATCAGCAAGTAACACAGAATCTGAGGTCGTCTCTCACACATGCGCACTGAGTCTGTACCATATACAAGAGGTGTGTGCTTGTTTCTGGTAGGATAGTTTGTTATATCAGCAAGGGACACAGAATCTGTGGTCGTGTCTCACGTGCGCACTGAGTCTGTACTATATACAAGAGGTGTGTGCTTGTTTCTGGTAGGATAGAGTGTTATATCAGCAAGGGTCACAGAATCTATGGTCGTCTTTCGCACATGCGCACTGAGTCTGCACTATATCCAAGAGGTGTGTGCTTGTTTCTGGTAGGATAGCTTGTTATATCAGCAAGGGACACAGAATATGTGGTCGTCTCTCGCTCATGCGCTCTGAGTCTGTACTACATACAAGAGGTGTGTGCTTGTTTCACACATAATAGTGTGTTATATCAGCATGGGACACAGAATCTGTGGTCGTCGCTCACACATGCGCACTGAGTCTGTACTATATACAAGAGGTATGTGCTTGTTTCTGGTAGGATAGCTTGTTATATCAGCAAGGGACACAGAATCTGTGGTCATCTCTCACACATGCGCACTGAGTCTGTACTATATACAAGAGGCGTGTGCTTGTTTCTGGTAGGATAGCGTGTTATATCAGCAAGGACACAGAATCTGTGGTCGTCTTTCACACATGCGCACTGATTCTGTACTATATACAAGAAGTGTGTGCTTGTTTCTGGTAGGATAGCTTGATATATCAGCAAGGGGCACAGAATCTGTGGTTGTCTCTCGCTCATGCGCACTGAGTCTGTACTATATACAAGAGGTGTGTGCTTGTTTCTGGTAGGATAGCTTGTTATATCAGCAAGGGACACAGAATCTATGGTCGTCTCTCGCTCATGCGCACTGAGTCTGTACTATATACAAGAGGTTGTGCTTGTTTCTGGTAGGATAGCTTGATATATCAGCAAGGGGCACAGAATCTGTGGTTGTCTCTCGCTCATGCGCACTGAGTCTGTACTATATACAAGAAGTGTGTGCTTGTTTCTGGTAGGATAGCGTGTTATATCAGCAAGGGACACAGAATCTGTGGTCGTTTCTCGCACATGCGCACTGAGTCTGTACTATATACAAGAGGAGTGTGCTTGTTTCTGGCAGGAAGCGTTTTATATCAGCAAGGAACACAGAATCTATGGTCGTCTATCGCACATGCGCAATAGTCTGTACTATATACAAGAGGCGTGTGCTTGTTTCTGGCAGGAAGCTTGTTATATCAGCAAGGGACACAGAATCTATGGTCGTCTATCGCACATGCGCACTGAGTCTGCACTATATACAAGAGGTGTGTCCTTATTTCTGGTAGGATAGCCTGTTATATCAGCAAGGGACACAGAATCTGTGTAAGTCTCTCGCTCATGCGCACTGAGTCTGTACTATGTACAAGAAGTGTGTGCTTGTTTCTGCTAGTATATCTTGTTATATCAGCAAGGGACACAGAGTCTGTGGTCGTCTCTCACACGTGCGCACTGAGTCTGTACTATATACAAGAGGTGTGTGCTTGTTTCTGGTAGGACAGCTTGTTATAACAGCAAGGGAGACGGAATCTGTGGTCGTCTCTCGCACATGCGCACTGAGTCTGTACTATATACAAGAGGTGTGTGGTTGTTTCTGGCAGGAAGCTTGTTATATCAGCAAGGGACAAAGAATCTGTGTTTGTCTCTCGCTCATGCGCACTGAGTCTATACTATATACAAGAGGTGTGTGCTTGTTTCCTGTAGGATAGAGTGTTATATCAGCAAGGGACACAGAATCTGTGGTCATTTCTCACACATGCGCACTGAGTCTGTACTATATACAAGAGGCGTGTGCTTGTTTCTGGCAGGAAGCTTGTTATATAAGCAAGGGACGCTGAATCTGTGGTCGTCTCTCACACGTGCGCACTGAGTCTGTACTATATACAAGAGGTGAGTGCTTGTTTCTGATAGGCCAGCTTGTTGTATCAGCAAGGGACACAGAATCTGTGGTCGTCTCTCACACATGCGCACTGAATCTGTACTATATACAAGATGTGTGTGCTTGTTTCTGGTAGGATAGCGTGTTATATCAGCAAGGGACACAGAATCTGTGGTTGTCTCTCGCACATGCGCACTGATTCTGTACTATATACAAGAGGTGTGTGCTTGTTTCTGATAGGATAGCTTGTTATATCAGCAAGGGACACAGAATCTGTGGTCGTCTCTCACACATGCGCACTGAATCTGTACTATATACAAGAGGTGTGTGCTTGTTTCTGGTAGGATAGCTTGTTATATCAGCAAGGGACACAGAATCTGTGGTCGTCTCTCACACATGCGCACTGAGTCTGTACTATATACAAGAGGCGTGTGTTTGTTTCTGGTAGGATAGCGTGTTATTTCAGCATGGGACACAGAATCTATGGTCGTCTATCGCACATGCGCAATAGTCTGTACTATATACAAGGGGTGTGTGCTTATTTCTGGTAGGATAGCGTGTTATATCAGCAAGGGACACAGAATCTATTGTCGTCTCTCGCACATGCGCACTGAGTCTGCACTATATACAAGAGGTGTGTGCTTGGTTCTGATAGGATAGCTTGTTATATCAGCAAGGTACACATTATCTGTGGAAGAGTCTCGCACATGCGCACTGGGTCTGTACTATATACAAGAGGCGTGTGCTTGTTTCTGGTAGGATAGCTTGTTATATCAGTAAGAGACACAGAATCTCTGGTCGTCTCTCGCACATGCGCACTGAGTCTGTACTATATACAAGAGGTGTGTGCTTGTATCACACATAATAGCGTGTTATATCAGCAAGGGACACAGAATCTGTGGTCGTCTCTCACACGTGCGCACTGAGTCTGTACTATATACAAGAGGTGTGTGCTTGTTTCTGGTAGGAAAGAGTGTTATATCAGCAAGGGACACAGAATCTGTGGTCGTCTCTCGCTCATGCGCACTGAGTCTGTACTATATACAAGAGGCGTGTGCTTGTTTCTGGTAGGATATAGTGTTATATCAGCAAGGGGCACAGAATCTTTGGTCGTTTTTCGCACATGCGCACTGAGTCTGTACTATATACAAGAGGTGTGTGCTTGTTTCTGGCAGGAAGCCTGTTATATCAGCAAGGGACACAGAATCTGTGGTCGTCTCTCACACGTGCGCACTGAGTCTGTACTATATACAAGAGGCGTGAGCTTGTTTCTGGCCGGATAGCGTGTTATATCAGCAAGGGACACAGAATCTGTGGTCGTCTCTCACACGTGCGCACTGAGTCTGTACTATATACAAGAGGTGTGTGCTTGTTTCTGGTAGGATAGCTTGTTATATCAGCAAGGGACACAGAATGTGTGGAAGTCTCTCGCTCATGCGCACAGGGTCTGTACTATATACAAGAGGTGTGTGCTTGTTTCTGGTAGGATAGCGTGTTATATCAGCAGGGGACACAGAATCTATGGTCGTCTCTCGCACATGCGCACTGAGTCTGTACTATATACAAGATGGGTGTGCTTGTTTCTGGTAGGATAGTTTGTTATATCAGCAAGGGACACAGAATCTGTGGAAGTCTCTCACACATGCGCACTGAGTCTGTACTATATACAAGAGGTGTGTGCTTGTTTCTGGTAGGATAGCGTGTTATATCAGCAAGGGACACAGAATTTTGGTCGTTTCTCCCACATGCGCACTGAGTCTGTACTATATACAAGAGGCGTGTGCTTGTTTCTGGCAGGAAGCTTGTTATATCAGCAAGGAACACAGAATCTATGGTCGTCTATCGCACATGCGCAATAGTCTGTACTATATACAAGAGGCGTGTGCTTGTTTCTGGCAGGAAGCTTGTTATATCAGCAAGGGACACAGAATTTATGGTCGTCTATCGCACATGCGCACTGTGTCTGCACTATATACAAGAGGTGTGTGCTTATTTCTGGTAGGATAGCGTGTTATATCAGCAAGGGACACAGAAACTATGGTCGTTTCTCGCACATGCGCACTGAGTCTGTACTATATACAAGAGGTGTGTGCTTGTTTCTGGTAGGATAGTTTGTTATATCAGCAAGGGACACAGCATCTGTGGTCGTCTCTCACACATGCGCACAGTGTCTGTACTATATACAAGAAGTGTGTGCTTGTTTCTGGTAGGATAGCCTGTTATATCAGCAAGGGACAACGAATCTGTAGTCGTCGCTCACACATGCGCACTGAGTCTGCACTATATACAAGAAGTGTGTGCTTGTTTCTGGTAGGATAGTTTGTTATATCAGCAAGGGACACAGAATCTGTGGTCGTCGCTCACACATGCGCACAGTGTCTGTACTATATACAAGAAGTGTGTGCTTGTTTCTGGTAGGATAGCCTGTTATATCAGCAAGGGACACAGAATCTGTGGTCGTCGCTCACACATGCGCACAGTGTCTGTACTATATACAAGAAGTGTGTGCTTGTTTCTGGTAGGATAGTTTGTTATATCAGCAAGGGACACAGAATCTGTGGTCGGCGCTCACACATGCGCACTGAGTCTGTACTATATACAAGAGGTATGTGCTTGTTTCTGGTAGGATAGCCTGTTATATCGGCAAGGGACACAGAATCTGTGGTCGTCGCTCACACATGCGCACTGAGTCTGTACTATATACAAGAGGTGTGTGCTTGTTTCTGGTAGGATAGCGTGTTATATCAGCAAGGGACACAGAATCTGTGGTCGTCGCTCACACATGCGCACTGAGTCTGTACTATATACAAGAGGTGTGTGCTTGTTTCTGGTAGGATAGCGTGTTATATCAGCAAGGGACACAGAATCTGTGGTCGTCTCTCCCACATGCGCACTGAATCTGTACTATATACAAGAGGTGTGTGCTTGTTTCTGGTAGTATTGCGTGTTATATCAGCAAGGGACACAGAATCTGTGGTCGTCTCTCACACCTGCACACTGAGTCTGTAGTATATACAAGAGGTCTGTGCTTGTTTCTGGTAGTATAGCTTTTTATATCAGCAAGGGACAAAGAATCTGTGGTGGTCTCTCACACCTGCACACTGGGTCTGTACTATATACAAGAGGTCTGTGCTTGTTTCTGGTAGTATAGCTTTTTATATCAGCAAGGGACAAAGAATCTGTGGTGGTCTCTCGCACATGCGCACTGAGTCTGTAGTATATACAAGAGGTGTGTGCTTGTTTCTGGTAGGATAGCTTGTTATATCAGCAAGGGACACAGAATCTGTGGTCGTCTCTCGCTCATGCGCACTGAGTCTGTAGTATATACAAGAGTGAGTGAGTGAGTGGTGTTTAAGGGCCCGTCGACAACTAGGTCATTAGGGCCCGTACTATATACAAGAAGTGTGTGCTTGTTTCTGGTAGGATAGCTTGTTATATCAGCAAGGGACACAGAATCTGTGGTCGTCTCTCACACATGCGCACTTAGTCTGCATTATATACAAGAGGCGTGTGTTTGTTTCTGGTAGGATAGCGTGTTATTTCAGCATGGGACACAGAATCTATGGTCGTCTATCGCACATGCGCAATAGTCTGTACTATATACAAGGGGTGTGTGCTTATTTCTGGTAGGATAGCGTGTTATATCAGCAAGGGACACAGAATCTATGGTCGTCTCTCGCACATGCGCACTGAGTCTGCACTATATACAAGAGGTGTGTGCTTGTTTCTGATAGGATAGCTTGTTATATCAGCAAGGGACACAGAATCTGTGGAAGAGTCTCGCACATGCGCACTGAGTCTGTACTATATACAAGCGGCGTGTGCTTGTTTCTGGTAGGATAGCTTGTTATATCAGCAAGGGACACAGAATCTGTGGAAGTCTCTCGCACATGCGCAATATTCTGTACTATATACAAAAGGCGTGTGCTTGTTTCTGGTAGGATAGCGTGTTATATCAGCAAGGGACTCAGAATCAATGGTCGTCTCTCGCACATGCGCACCGAGTCTGTACTATATACAAGATGGGTGTGCTTGTTTCTGGTAGGATAGTTTGTTATATCAGCAAGGGACACAGAATCTGTGGAAGTCTCTCACACATGCGCACTGAGTCTGTACTATATACAAGAGGTGTGTGCTTGTTTCTGGTAGGATAGCGTGTTATATCAGCAAGGGACACAGAATCTGTG